>CAKAOJ020000073.1:5652500-6902243 GCA_916701645.2 Sebastolobus alascanus | reverse complement strand
GGATGCAAAAAGACCCAGCAGGTGGAGGTTGATGGCTTGTATTGCTATGCCACTCCCCTTCTCCACGTCCAGAACTTCCCTCAACTAAGTGCACCCAAAGAGGCTGTGCTCCCCCAGCTCAGAAGCACAGAAAGGAGGCTCTCCACAGTGCCTGAACAAGACACAGCTTACATCGCTGAAATACACAGGCTGGAACAAGCTGGCTATGTCGCCAAACTGGAGCATGGCGCAGACACTCACCAACCAGGTACTTTCACCACCACATGGTAGAACATAACGGGAAGCTACGTATAGTTTGCAATTGCTCCTTTCAGTTCCAGGGTGTCGACCTGAACAAACTCTTGCTTACAACACTAGGACCCTCTCTGCTTGCGGTCCTCCTGCACTTCAGGGAACGTGCTGTCGCTATGACCAGCTGTCCCTCTTGGCCTGAGGTGGCTTTGAGCTGCGGCAGTGGGCAAGTAACCGCCCAGACACAATTCATCAACTCCCTTCCGAGACAAGGTCAAGCTGTGCTGAAAAGTGGATTTTGCAGGGCCAACCAGACCAGCAGGAATCAGCCCTAGGCCTTCAGTGGCACTGCCAAACTGACACCCTGTCTTATAAGTCCAGAGTCGTTGAAACTGATAAGACTACCATGCCCTCCATTTATAAAGTGTTAGCAAGTCAGTACGACACCTAGCAAGCCTTTTTGCAAACACCCTTATCCGAGACCCTTGAAATATCAAATTTTTCACCGCGTCTGATAAGCGTGCCAAGTTTAACAACTTTTCGAGCATTGCAAAGGCCTCAAAAAGGTATGATACATGTGCAAATTTTGCACATGTATCAGGACTGGTGAAAAATTTGATATTTTCTGGGTCTCTTGCTCGGATCTGACAAAATGGCTCGATAGCGCCCCCTAAAAAATTGCTAAAATTGAGCCCCTCATTGTGGTTTCACCTAGAAGTATGAAATTTGACAGGTATATGCAACATGTTGAGACGTACAAAAAAGCCTCTTGGAGGTATACCGTAAACCCAACAGGAAGTCAGCCATATTGAATTGAATGTGTTATTTTAGGGTATTTATTGCCATTTCCAGGCTCTGTATTTTAACGAGCTCCTCCTAGAAATTTAACCCATCGACTTCAAAATTGGTCAGTACAGTCTTAAGACCTTTGTGATGAAAAGTTGTTCAATGCTTTCATTTTTATCGAACTATTTAGCCGTGGCGTGGCGGCAAAAAAACGCCTTTCAACGTCAAATTTCTGACGTTTGATGAGCGTCCAGGCCTGAAGACATCTACAGGCCCATTTTGAATCATACTCATAGCGCCACCTAGTGGCAACAGGAAGTTATAGTCGCAATAATTTGTCGTACTATTCTTAGCAGGTTAAGCAGATCCAACTCAAATTTGGTCAGCGTGGTGTTAAATGGTAAATGGACTTGCATTTATATAGCGCTTTTCTAGTCTTCCGACCACTCAAAGCGTTAAGAAGTTCCTGATGCCAGACCGCAAAGCTTTTTAGTTTTCATTGAATGTACTTGCCGTGGCGACACATCATTCGCCATGAAACAGGAAGTTGTATTTGAAGGGCTAGATATGCTTGCATACGAACAAAATTTGGCACACTCATTAAAAATGCTAAAATGTGTTGACGGATATGTTTTTTGTGCTTTGGTGTGGCAAGGGAGCTCGATAGCGCCCCCTACAAAATTTCAACGAAGCAGCCCCCGCAGTATGTTTCACCTAGATGTAGAAAATGTGTTAGGCACATGTATCACATATAGACTTAAAAAAAAAGTATCCTGGGGCCATGCTCTAAAGTTTAGAGCATGGCCCCAGGATACTTCATCGCTGCTTGCAGCTTTAATTCAATTTAGTTCCGCTAACAGGTCAATTTGCAATTGCATCCTGGTTTCTTTATATACAGGAAGTGTTTATATTCCAAATGTCACCTACTGTTGTAATATGTTTTTGTGGGTTGCATTTTATAATAACTTGGTACTTTATGCAGTAGACCTTTTGATGTTTGTAAATGTGCTACATGGCGACCGCCAGGTGCTGCCCTCTAGTGAACTAATGTTATAGAGATCAAACATACTGTATGCTCCTTTGTTTTTGTTGTAAAGTAGAGAAATATAATCACCACAAGATAAACTACGTCCCAGCATTCGTCTGAGTCTCTGGCTTAGTATACACAACCAAATGAAATGCCAACTGCTTATTTTACACCTTTGTATCAACATTTGAGATGTATAGCACAAATGACCACCTAATAAATGTTGAAGCAAAACATTCTAATACTCCTGTTGTGCCATTACTACTTTATATAATATTTCTTACGATCTTCAAAGATGTAACTACGTTTATATTTAAGCAGTGCTTTTGTTCACGTTATGTTTAATGTCAACCTCAGGCAATCCCCCCCAAAAAACTTGTGGGTGGAGTCCGATGTTTGACTCCACCCTCAATGAGGCAACAACCTTTGTCATAAAGACAAGGTATAAAGTGGCAAACTGACTGCAGGCAGTGGAGGATTACATGCTCTCCAGTCAGAAAGAGCCTTTGTTTGATCTTTAACCACCTAAAGAAGAAAACCTGCAGCAGGAATGGCCTTGTTTTTACTTGGAGGACGTTCCTTTAAATGCAGAACTGACATTAAGAGAGTCGTGACAGCGATCCAGCCGTACTGGTAACTGTTTTCTGTTTGATATTTGCATAAATATGTACATTTAAATCTGGCCTTTGAGCTAAAGTTGGTAACTTGGAGCAATTATGATAAAAAAAAGGTATTTTTATAAAACAGTCCCTTTAACCTGACAGTAGTGCATGATCAAATATGAATTAAGATTCTGTTACTGTAATGCCTATTTCTTGCCTCAAATGTTTCCAGAAACATATTATGGTGTACTGTTTAGCTGTAAAATGAGAACGTTTGCTCCTGCCCGTGGGTGGTGCTTGTTTTTGACTCTATTGTTACCAACATGGCGGCCGGAAACAAAACTTCGCAAACTTTTCTTTTTATACAGCAAAACAATACACGAAAGTGAAAGAACGAGCAAGACTCGTTGCTTGTGTGAGTACATCCCGGTACGAAACACACAGGCATCGTAGCTTCAGCGATAGAGAATTCACATGCACGATTTTTGGTTCTGTCTCATGCAATTCAGTCAGGATATAGGAACACAGTTTTGTAAAAAAAAAAATGTATATATACTTTTTATCATATTTGTTCAAAGTGACCGACTGCAGATTTATCCTCGAAGTTCTGCAGAGAGAAAACAGGAAATGTCTGCCCTGCTGTTTGAAACATGTTTGTCCATCTTGCAGAATTTCTCTGAAAGCTTGTTTGATTTAAAGCCACTAGATGACGTAGTATTTCCAGGCAATGTACCATATACAGTATGCACAAAAAAATATGAATAATATGAAAATTGTTATAATCCATAAACATAGTACAAGTCCCGCATTAAGACCCACTGTAGATCTACTTAATCTATTAGTGGTAGTAGTAGTATTTTAGTTGCTGTATTATTATATAGTATATTTTTCTTTAGCATCCCTTCAACGTAAGATTGTATATTTTCAAAATTAGAAATGAATAAAAAACCTTTTTTTTTTTTAATTTTATTTAAATTATTTGATAGTCATGTGAAGATGACTACTGACACTGAAACCATTTGTCAACATCCACTCTATAATTGATTATATCTGTTGAAATGTTACAAATATGTAAGAAAAGTGGTGCAAAAATCTTTGGAAATACTGCTTTGTTGCTTAGTAGTAAGAATTGTGGATCATTTGTGCATAGTCTTAAATGTTAACAGACTTTTCCCCTCCAAATAAAAAACATTTATTCGAAGAAAAGAATTGTAATTACTATTCTACATGTTCTATGATCTAGAATAATATCAGGCATGCCATTTATATAATGGAAATAGCATTTTTTTTCAATGTGAAAACTGTGCTGTAAAATTATTGATTCAAAGTAGATTTTTCAACCTCAACCAAATAACCCTTTTGATTAGAACTCAGTGCTGAATTAACAGCTTTTGCTGTCTGGGGAAGATGTCCTGCCAAAATCCTACAGGATCATCAGGTCATTTAGAATCAATATCAACAAAGTCCAGACTTCTTCTCAACTGAAGCATTTTCCTGTGTAACTTTTTTAGTAATTTTGTGACACCACATCAAAGCAAAGCAGTCATCGCCAATGCAGCTTCATGTTTTATGAAAGTATCCTTGCTGGCATGTTCAGGTCAGAGGCCCTCCTCACAGCAGGAGTCATGTTTAAACTGAGAAACAAGGACAAAATGTCATCACATGTACAGTAGGCCGAGGCAACATAGCTGTAAATGCACAACCTAGAACAGAGAACAATAAGACAACAATGTCTCATTCATCAAGATTCAGTCAAAATTACAAAAATGTTTAAAACAGAAGCTGTCATTGAGGATAATGGGGACCATGGTGTCGAGCATGTATCACAACCATTGATCAAACATTTTCAAGGTCAATGAATCACAAGAACAATAGGCCTACATTGTTGTTGTTGTGGCTGTAATTCTTGTCATATTTGGTTTTGCAAATGAAAGCCAAAGTTTTTTACGAGACAGAACTATTCTATTCTTATCCATCACCATGACCATTACTGCCACAGTCTACCTGTCTCTTTCCCTGCAGCTCTTCGGTGGTCTCAGGCAGGAAGCATGTTAATGGAGTGGATCTGTACTACGAGCAGACAGGCAGAGGGAAACACGCTGTGCTGTTTTTTTCTGGCGCTCTGAGTAAATAACACAATTCCTTCTTAGACTGTCTCTTAGAGGTCTCTCACACACATACTGTATCTCTGCCTCATGTCCTTTAACTTTTTTTTGTCTTTTCTACCACAGGGTGCACTCAGACTGATTTTATACCTCAGAGAAAGTCGCTGAATAAGGAACGCTTTACTCTAGTGAACTGGGATGCCCGTGGTTACGGACGATCCCGTCCCCCAACCAGAGACTTCCCCCCTGACTTCTTTGAGAGGGATGCAAAGGACGGAGTGGATCTGATGAAGGTCTTATCAATGTGTTGATCATCCAAGGATGATAATTATTACAATCTGAATTGTATAGTTTACTAAGAAGCCCCCCTGGGGGATGATATTGTGGGAAGGAACATGAGTGTAAATCTGAGAGTATGGATTGATAAATTGTAGTTCAGTTTAGTAAAATGTTAAAAAAAACTTTGAAGCAGGTTTCTAGAATATAAGTGTGGCATTCAGAATAAAAGTGGGAAATTATAATTGTAGGGAAAAAAAATTAAGTAATGTAAGACAGTATTAAATTGTCACATCAGGTAAATGAAAGCACAGGGTAATAACTGGCTTCAGAATAATATTGAAAAGACTATAATATCCTTTATGATGCACTAAATAGACTTAAAATATGCAAGTCAAAGCATTTTGCTGTGGCACAATAACTCTTAAATGTTGAAGGACAAATTATACTTGAAAATACCTCCTCTGATCTGTGCTTTATCTTCAGATGAAGAAACTATGCATTATCAAATATGACTTGAATAAATCTAATTTATACACTGCTCTGAGTGGCTGATTTATACAGGAAGCATTCTCACTGTTTTTCTGACACTGATGATAATCCTTATTGTTAAATCAAACACAGTTGATTAATCTATGCCCTCTGTTTAGCAATCTGTGTACACAATTGTTCACCTCAGTATTTCTTTTTTTATTACCATGTGTAATTCACCGTCTAGGAAATATGTGCTTTGATCTGTATGTTCATTATTTATTGCATTTGTTGCATATGAGACAATAGAGACTTTGTTAGTTATAGTATAGTATTTTTCATCTTATTGACAGGCATTGGGCTATGAAAAGTTCTCTGTACTGGGGTGGAGTGCCGGAGGAACCGTTGCTCTGATTGCAGCAGCGAAGAACCCCGACCTGGTTAACCAGTTGGTTGTATGGGGAGCAGCTTCCTTTTTTTCCCAGCAGGACGTCAAAGATCACCATGGTATTCTGCCCATGTAATCCCAAACTGTGTGAACTGTGCATGGTGTAATGTTTCTTAACTGTGATTCTGTGTCCTTGTGTGTGCATGGGTTTCTGTGGGAACACATAGCGATGCGTGATATCTCTAAGTGGGTTCCAGAGATAAGGGAACCACTAGAGGAGATGTATGGAGCAGAAGGCCTTTCTAAAACCTGGGGGGCCTGGGCGGATGGGATCTCGCAGTTTGCAAAAAGACCAGGAGGTACCGAATCCATGTTGTTACAGAATCATTACACAAGTGAAATTGAAACTGAAAACCATCACATATTATAAAATCAAGAGATGGAGGGCAAATGCTTGTATTGATGATGTTTGTATAGTATTGATAATATGTAAATACTGTGAGTTTGCAGTGTTTAACATAATGAATATGTAGTAGGAAACACAGAACTGACTGAATTTAGGATGGAAGATATTTATTTCTGCCACAAAATCTCTTCTACTTTTATAAACAAGGAACATATGGAGAATAAATTTGTTTTGTTATGTTCTAATAAATGTCAGCTGAAAAGAGTAAAGCCAAAATGTGAATTTAAATGTCCTCTGGTCAGGGAGTATCTGCCTGGAGCTTCTGCCCCTAATCAGCTGTCCAACCCTCATCCTCCATGGAGAGAAAGATGACCTGTGTAAAATCACCCAGCCACAGAGCCTCCTCAAACACATCAAGGGATCACGGTGAGACCGCACACACGCACCCTGAAATATACTGATTTACGTTATGGGGAAGTGCTTTTTGTCCCCATTTAGAAGGCGAGTCCCCACAATGTGACTGTGTAAAGAGGTTTATGTCCTCCCCCCCCCCCCACACACACACACACACACACACACACACTTTAATAACAACAATATTACAATTACCTCAAATTCATGAAACGACTCTTGTGACGTGTATACTCCCTTTTGGTCCCCAATCTAGATTACACCTGGTGCCAGGGGGTAAACACAGTATCCATGTGACGCACGCTAATGAATTCAACAAACTGCTGGAAGACTTTCTGGAAAACTGATCGATTAATTAACTCTGAAATAACGACTGATCATTTTGTGGAGAAGAACCAGAGTCTTAGGATCCCGAGGTCATATGAACATATATCTATGTATTTGTGTACGTGCTCTCATGTTCTCTGTGCATGTGTTGTTGTGGATCACTTTTTTCTCTCTCTGAGGCCTGTACTACGAAGCAGGATTTGACTTCAGGGTTAACCCTGGGTCTTCCGTCCTATGACGGTGGTTCACTCCTTACCGGTGTAGATCGCGGTGGTAACTGATGCTGAACACCTAGCCTGCTCCGAAGCAGGTCATGTTTCATATAGGAGATCAACTCGTATAAAAGCACCGCCTACTGACCAATCAGAGCTCGGTGCGCAGAGCGTATGATAATATTACACAAATATGAAGAAGTTACAGTCATAATCCAGGCTAAAAGCAACACAGTTTAAACTGACAAATGCAGGAAGGACAGCTGGCTGTATGCTGTGGGTGCTTACCGCTTTGAATTATGTTTTTATATTTAAATACATAATATTTTTTACATGCTCTCAAGTCCGTTTCACACCATCATAGTCGGGGATGCAGCTGAAAGAAGGCTGAAATACTCATACACGCTATGTCATTACTAAAGGGCATAATGAAGTGTAATCGATTCATCCATTATATTCTAAAAGTTTTTTATAATATCACTGCCCTATCTAGACAACTGCATCTATCTGCATTCACACATTTTTTGCCAGTTGTCCTTCCTGCATTTGCCAGCTTCAACTGGGTTATTCTTAGTCTGGATTATGTGTTTAACTTCTATTTGTCTAATATTATAGTTTGCTCTTCTTTTGTAAAATGTGACACTCTGCTGACAGTACACTTGTCCATGTTTGCGATTGGTCATATGCTGCAAACACCGCCCCTTTTATGTGAACGGGGTCATAGCCAGATTGAGAAACCCTGGGTTGATTTACCGAGTTGATAACCAAAGTCATAGGACCGCTCGGCGAGATCGCTGTTGTTAGGGTTAGTTAAGCCAAATAACGAGAAGATACCCTGGGTATGTTGAATTCGCTTCGTAGTACAGGCCTCTGCTGTGGTGCCTGTGTGTGATGTGCTGCAGGTGAGCTTGGCTGATTGGCTGAGTGGATGATTGCTCCGAGGAGCTGATTGGTTCCAGCCTCAAAGCTTGAGGTTTAAAGAGCCGGCTTCCCTCAGGCCCTGTGGGCTTACTTCTCTCCACTTCCAGCCAGGCTGCTTACTTAAAAATGTCAAAGTATACAGTATATATATACTGTATTTAGGGTGACTTATTTCCCATATTATGTAACTCTGTAACATTTGCTCTAGCTAATTGTGGCTAATAAAATGTTAGAAAACAAACACTCATGTAAAGCTATCCATAGCTGTAACATTACAAAACTGAACTTAAGATATTGTAACATGTCAGTAACACTTGTTGTTAATTTTGTCCCCCACAAAACACTGTAAAATAAAGTCATGAAAAGGCAGTAACATTCGGCTCGTTCGAGATGAGCCAGGCCTGTACAGAATCGATTTATGCAGTAGTTGACATAGTACAGTTGGTGAAGATTGTTGAAGAAAGTTCTTTATTACATCTGGGTGTAAAATTTAACTTGAATCGCTAGAAATGCCTAAATCTGGTCAAAAAGGACAGAGTGAACCTAACGTTAGCAAGGGGGTAAAAAGTCAATTTCGCATCCTTGCTAGCGACCACAGCTACGACCGTGGGATGGAGTGTAACCAGCAAGAGGATTACGAAGAAGAGTTTCCTCCTTTGTCGGTGACACCAAGTAAACCCCCAATCCCAAAAAGCATAATTTCTCAATGCTTTTAATTTGGATGATGCCGTTCGCATCTTAACTTTATCAACTCCAGATGTGAGGCGATTGAGAAAATGTCTGTGTCAAAAAAAAGACATGAATGAAAAGATTGTCTGCATTGAAAAATGGAGAATGTGTGAAATGTATGAATTGTGTGTCCAACTTTGAACGTTATGGTTGGTGGAAGAATTTAAGGCTCTATGCTAAATGGTAAATTGATAGTTAATTAAATTTAGTTAATATTTATGTTACTGTTAACAAAAAATTAAATTATTACAATGTTTACTAATTATTAATAATGCTATAATTTTTTGTTATTTTGTCATTAGTTTATAAATTATATATTACATCATGGCTGATAGGTGACGATAACAATTACATTCTGATTACATTAGTAAAGTATTCATTCTCAGTTTGTTGTTGCACACATTATATATACTATATTAGGTTATTGGTTAGTGATTACCAAATGATTTGTAAACCTTTAAGAAATCGTTTGTAAAACATCTATAAACATTAGATGGAGCAGAAACCAATTATAAACCATTGACAAAGTATTTACTATCTATCTAATGACTGTTTATAGATGCTTTACAAAGTATTTCTTAAGCATTTAACAAGGTGTTATAATTATCAGTTGCAACCTTATAATAGCCATCCAAATAATGTTTATAGAGGGTTTACAAACTAATTATTAATCATTTAACAAGTAAGCAAACAAGTGTTCCAAATATATGTCTATGTAATTTATATAGATGTTTTACAAACAAGTTCCTTACGGTTTATAAATAATATCTTAATCATTAACAAATACTTAATATATATAGTATATAAAATGTGATATAATAGCATATAGTGAAAGTTTTGTAAAAAAAAAAATACTTCTGCAGTGAGAAAACAGGAAATGTCTGCCCTGCTGTTTGAAACATGTTTGTCCATCTTGCAGAATTTCTCTGAAGGCTTGTTTGATTTAAAGCCACTAGATGACGTAGTATGTCCAGGCAATGTACCTTATACAGTATGCACAAAAAAATATGAATAATATGAAAATTGTTATAATCCATAAACATAGTACAAGTCCCGCATTAAGACCCACTGTAGATCTATTTAATCTATTAATTGTAGTAGTAGTATTTTAGTTGCTGTATTATTATAAGGTATATTTTTCTTTAGCATCCCTTCAACGTAAGATTGTATATTTTCAAAGTAAGAAATGAATAAAAAAACTATTTTTAAAAATAAAAAAACCCATTATTAGTAATATAGATAGATAGTCATGTGAAGATGACTACTGAAACTGAAACCATTTGCCAACATCCACTCTACAATTAGTTAAATCTGTTGAAATGTTACAAATTGTGGTGTAAAAATCTTTGAAAATACAAGGAAATACTGCTTTGTTGCTTAGTAGTAAGAATTGCGAATCATTTGTGCATAGTCTTAAATGTTAAAAGGCTTTTCCCCTCCAAATAAAAAACATTTCTCGGAAGAAAAGAATTGTAATTACTATTCTACATTTTCTATGATCTAGAATAATATCAGGCATGCCATTTATATAATGAAAATAGCATTTTTTTTTCAATGTTAGATTTTTCAACCTCAACCAAATAACCGTTTTGATTAGAACTCAGTGCTGAATTAACAGCTTTTGCTGTCTGGGGAAGATGTGCTGCCAAAATCCTACAGGATCATCAGGACATTTAGACACAATATCGACAAAGTCCAGACTTCTTCTCAACTGAAGCCTTTTCCTGTGTAACTTTTTCAGTAATTTTGTGACACTCCATCAAAGCAAAGCAGTCATCGCCAATGCAGCTTCATGTTTGATTAAAGTATCCTTGCTGGCATGTTCAGGTCAGAGGCCCTCCTCACAGCAGGAGTCATGTTTAAACTGAGAAACAAGGACAAAATGCCATCACATTTACAGTAGGCCGAGGCAACATAGCTGTAAATGCACAACCAAGAACAGAGAACAATAAGACAACAATGTCTCATTCATCAAGATTCAGTCAAAATTACAAAAATGTTTAAGACAGAAGCCGTCATTGATGGTAATGGGGACCATGGTGTTGAGCATGTATCACAACCACTGATCAAACATTGTCGAGGTCAATGAATCACAAGAACAATAGGCCTACATTGTAGTTGTTGTCGCTGTAATTCTTGTCATATTTGGTTTTGCAAATGAAAGCCAAAGTTTTTTACGAGACAGAACTATTCTATTTTTATCCATCACCATGACCATTACTGCCACAGTCTACCTGTCTCTTTCCCTGCAGCTCTTCGGTGGTCTCAGGCAGGAAGCATGTTAATGGAGTGGATCTGCACTACGAGCAGACAGGCAGAGGGAAACACGCTGTGCTGTTTTTTTCTGGTGCTCTGGGTAAATAACACAGCTCTTCTTACACTGTCTCTTAGAGATCTCTCACACACATACTGTATCTGTGCCTCATGTCCTTTAACTTTTTTTTTGTCTTTTCTACGACAGGGTGCACTCAGACTGATTTTATACCTCAGAGAAACTCGCTGAATGAGGAACGCTTTACTCTAGTGAACTGGGATGCCCGTGGTTACGGACGATCCGGTCCCCCAGGCAGAGACTTCTCCACTGACTTCTTTGAGAGGGATGCAAAGGACAGAGTGGATCTGATGAAGGTCTTATCAATGTGTTGGATCTGAATTGTATAGTTTACTAAGAAGCCCCCCTGGGGGATGATATTGTGGGAAGGAAAATGAGTGTAAATCTGAGAGTATGGATTGATAAATTATGATTCAGTTTAGTAAAATGTTAAAAAAAAAACTTTGAAGCAGGTTTCTGGAATATACGTGTGGCATTCAGAATAAAAGTGGGAAATTATAATTGTAGGGAAAAAATTAAAGTAATGTAAGACAGTATTAAATTGTCACATCAGGTAAATGACAGCACAGGGTAATGACTGGCTTCAGAATAATTGTGAAAAGACTATAATATCCTTTATGATGCACTAAACAGACTTAAAATATGCAAGTGAAAGCATTTTGCTGTGGCACAGTTACTCTTTAAATGTTGAAGCACAAATTATACTGAAAATACCTCCTCTGATCTGTGCTTTATCTTCAGATGAAGAAACTATGCATTATCAAATATAACTTGAATAAATCTAATTTATACACTGCTCTGAGTGGCTGATTTATACAGGAAGCATTCTCACTGTTTTTCTGACACTGATGATAATCCTTATTGTTAAATCAAACAGTTTATTAATCTATGCCCTCTGTTTAGCAATCTGTGCACACAATTGTTCACATCAGTATTTCTTTTTTTATTACCATGTGTAATTCACCGTCTAGCAAATATGTGCTTTGATCACCTAATTGTGTGATGAGAAGAATGGAAGCTAATTCACATCGGTATGTTCATTATTTATTGCATTTGTTGCATATGAGACAATAGAGACTTTGTTAGTTATAGTATAGTATTTTTCATTTTATTGACAGACAGGGTTATGAAAAGTTCTCTGTACTGGGTTGGAGTGCCGGAGGAACCACTGCTCTGATTGCAGCAGCGGAGAACCCCGACCTGATTAACCAGATGGTTGTATGGGGAGCAATTTCCTTTGTTTCCCAACAGGATCTCAAGATTCACCATGGTAATCTGCCAATGTAATCCAAATCTGTGTGAGCTGTGCATGGTGTAATCTTTCTTAACTGTGACTGTGTGTCCTTGTGTGTGCATGGGTTTGTGTGGGAACGCATAGCGATGCGTGATATCTCCAAGTGGTCTCCACCACTGCATGTACTATAATACAATAATAAACATGTAATACAATAATAATGTAATATAACAATATAACATGTAATAGAAATGTTTACTTAATGATATGCACCCATTGACCTTGCTTTGTTTGGTAAACCAATAGTGAAGTAAAGATCAGGGTAAGTAAACATGAAGTGTAATTAGGAAAACTGCTGTTAAGTCCTGAAGCTATTCAGACACCTGAATGTACATAAACATGGGACTCAAGTGCTCTGAGGTGTATACATAGTAATACCGGTGTTATACTGCTGTTAAGTCCTGAAGCTATTCAGACACCTGAATGTACATAAACATGTGACTCAAGTGCTCTGAGGTGTATACATAGTAATACCGGTGTTATACTGCTGTTAAGTCTTGAAGCTATTCAGACACCTGAATGTACATAAACATGGGACTCAAGTGCTGTCAGGTGTAGAGATGGTAAACTCCAGCAAAATATCTGCTTCAAAACTCTCTCACCTTACTCAAAAGGCACAACCACAACACATCCACAAATATTAATACTACATAAAATACAGTTAACAAGAACAATACAATTAATTTACTATTTTCTATTGACCCCAACAATAGAAATACATCTTCTTTTAATACCTGTTTTAGCTTTTTGTACAGTAAACTTACAATTACCTCTCAGATCCTATTTGCTCTCCCGTAGTGAAAAAAACATTTGTACTCTGTCTGGGAGTGACTTTGATTTGGCTCTGAACATTATTTGCATTATTTTATAATATACCAAATCATTACATTTCATAACACGGGAACTTATAAACAGTGGGATAGTGTGATCACAGTAACCGGCATTATTAATAATACGTATGGCTCGTTTTTGTAGTAAAACGATTGAATTTAGAGTTGTTTTAAAGGTCGACCCCCACAATTCCGCACAGTAAGAAATATAAGGAAGTATAAGTGAGCAATAAATTATATGCAAGGCCTTATAATTTAATATATCCCCAGATCTATACAGGATTGTTACTGACTTTGAAATTTTTCCTTTGATATAGTCAATATGTTGTTTCCATGTTAATGTACGATCAATCACAACCCCCTAGAAATTTTGTCTCAAAAACTCTTTCAAATTCAACATCACAAATCTTTAATTCAATATCCCTATTAATTAGGGTCCGAGCACTGACCGAAGGTCAGCGAGGCCCTATTGTAATTGCTTTGTTTATTATTATTATTAGGGCCCGGGCACCGACAACGTCGGGCCAGCGAAGGCCCTATTGAAACTATAGGAATTATTATTCTTTTTCAGTGCTCGGGCCCTAATAAGAATTAAAGCTGCAAGCAGCGATGAACGGGCCCTCGCACCTTCCCGCACGTCGGGCGTACTGGCGAGACGCCGGACGACGCAGCCCTACATTTCAGTGACCATCGGACACTGCACGCACAAGTTAGACGTTATTTCCTGCGTGGATTGAGCGGCACAGGAAATGACGTTTTTCAATTTTTTCACCACTTCCTGTGTCCGCTATATGGCGCTAGAGAACACACGTTAAACATGTATTATGTTGCTCATTATCAAGTGTAGACCACACATTGTAAATTTCATGTGAATCGGATTATGTTTGTCACATAACGCTGACTTCCTACTGCCAGTAGGTGGCGCTATGACTATGAGTCACTATTAACATGTAGATGTTCTCAGGCCTGAACTCTTATGAAGTAGGTCAAGTTTGGGGCAGATTTGACCAAGTACAGTCGAGTTACAACAGTTTGTCTTTCAATGGCGAATCATGTAAATTCTCCGCCACGCCACTTCAACGCCGTTTCAAAAAACCTCACGATTTGAACAACTTTTCATCACAAAGATCTTTAGATTGTACTGACCAAATCTGAAGTTGATCGGGTTAAGTCTGTAGGAGTAGTTTGTTGAAGTACAGAGCCTGGAAATGGCCAAAAATACATGAAAAAAAATCACAAAAAATTCAAAATGGCCGACTTCCTGTTGGGTTTAGATTATGGCCCCAAGAGACTTTTTTTTAAGTCTACATGTGATACATGTGCCTCACAAATTTCGTACATCTAAGTGAAACGTACTGCGAGGGCTGCTTCGTTGAAATTTTGTAGGGGGCGCTATCGAGCTCTCTTGCCACACCAAAGCACACACATTTTAGCACTTTTAATTAGTGTGTCAAGTTTCGTTCATTTACAAGCATATCTAGCCCTTGAAAAACAACTTCCTGTTTCATGGCGAATGATGCGTCGCCACGGCAAGTACGTTCAACGAAAGCTAAAAAGCTTTGCAGTCTGGCATCAGGAACTTCTTAACACCACGCTGATCAAATTTGACGTGGATCTGGTTAACCTGCTAGGAGTAGTATGCCAAAATAGAGCGACTGTAACGTCCTGTTGCCACTAGGTGGCGCTATGAGTATGATTCAAAATGTGCCTGTAGATGTCTTCAGGTCAGGACGCTCATCAAACGTCTGAATTTGGAAAAGATCTGACCATCAGGAGTCGAGTTACAGAGGTTTGTTTTGTAATGCCGAGTCATCTAAATTCGCCATGCCGCCACGGCGCCGCCATTCGACGAAACCTCACAATCTTCACAAGGAAGAATCATCAAGGTCTTAAGGCTTTCCTGACCTAATTTGAGGTGGATCTGATTAGTTTGTGAAGCACAGTACATCAACATGCAAAACATGACATTTCCTGTTGCCAGTAGGTGGCGCTATGACTGCGAGCCAAAATTTGCACGTGGATGTCATCAGGGACGGACCTATCAGGCATGAGAGATTTGGAGCAGATTGGTTAATGATTGGTTAATGTACACCAACGTTACAGCAACTTCCTGTTTTTTGGCGAAAGGCGCTTTTTTGCCGCCACTCCACGGCAACATAGTTCGATAAAAATGAAAGCTTTGAACAACTTTTCATCACAAAGGTCTTAAGACTGTACTGACCAAATTTGAAGTCGATTGGGTTAAATTTCTCGGAGGAGTTTGTTAAAGTACAGAGCCTGGAAATGGCAAAAAATACCCTAAAATAACACATTCAATTCAATATGGCTTCCTGTTGGGTTTACGGTATACCTCCAAGAGGCTTTTTTGTACGTCTCAACATGTTGCATATACCTGTCAAATTTCATACTTCTAGGTGAAAATACAATGAGGGGCTCAATTCTGGAAATTTTGTAGGGGGCGCTATCGAGCCATTTTGTCACATCCGAGCAAGAGACCCAGAAAATATCAAGTTTTTCACCAGTCCTGATAAATGTGCAAATTTTTTTCATTTTCCGAGCACCTTTAGCCCCTCAAAAATGCGATTCATTGGTGCTAAAAATAATAATAATTAAAGCTGCAAGCAGCGATGAATGGGCCCGAGCACCTCTCCGCGCGTCGGGGGTACAGGCATGACGCCGCCTGACGCGGTCGGGCACAATGAAATCGGAACTCCGACAAGCGCAACGACGTCTGCCACAAAACTCTACGACAAACGGAGTTATGAAAGGGGGCGGGGCTAATGTGTAGGGGGCGGTGATCACCTTCACCAACTTAACAGGCACTGTCTGCTGGGTGATATGACACCTCCCACAAGAGTATACGACAAACGGTTGATTAGTTAGTCAAGGGGGCGGGGCTTGTGTGTAGGGGGCGGGGTTAACCTTCACCAACTTATCCGGCACTCTCTGCTGAGTGATATGACACCTCTCACAAGAGTCTACGACAAACGCTTTATTAGTTAGTCAAGGGGGCGGGGCTTATGTGTGGGGGGCGGGGAGAACCTTCACCAATGAAACATGAACTCTCTGCTGAGTGATATGACACCCCCCACGAGACTCTACGACAAACGGTTCCTGAGTTATGAAAGGGGGCGTGGCTAACGTCTTGGAGCGGGGCTATGAGTATATATTTGCATTTGAATGACATCAGGACTGGACCCTTATCATGGATGAGAAATTTGGGGCAGATCGGACAATGTACAGTGGAGTTACAACAACTTCCTGTTTAATGGCGAATGGCCCAAAATGGCCGCCACGCCACGGTCAGGTCGTTCAGTGAAAACTCACCATTTGAATAACATTTCATCCTTAAGGTCTTAAGATGGTCCTGACCAAATTTCAAGTCGATCTGATGAAATCTAGAGGAGGAGTTTGTTAAAGTACACGGCCTATAAAACGCCAAAAATGGGCAAAATTCGCACATTAAATTAAAAATGGCTGACTTCCTGTTGAGTTTTTGGCATACCTTCATGAGGCGTTTTTGTGCGTCCCCACATTTTACAGGCAACAACAACTGTCAGTGTGTCAGTGTGCTGACTTGACTATGACTTGCCCCAAACTGCATGTGGGTATGTCTGTAAAGGGGAGACTCGTGGGTACCCATAGAACCCATTTTTATTCACATATCTGGAGGTCAGAGGTGTCCAAAATGTCCAAAAAATGTAAAAAAAAAAAAAAAAGAAGAAAAGTTCGAAAATGACCCCCAAAAAAAGTCTGACAAATGTCTAAAAATGTACAATGAAAGTCTGACAAATGTCCGAAAAATGTAAAAAAAAAAAAAAAAAAAAGTTTGAAAAATGTAAAAAAAAAAGTCTGACAAATGTCAAAAAGTTTTAAAAATATCGTTTATGGTTTTGTTCTCATTTCTTAGTTTTTAATTTAATTTTGTGGTATTTTTATTTTAAATTTTATTGTATTTTTTTTTTTTGTCATTTTTTATTAATATCGTTTATGGTTTCGTTCTGATTTCTTAGTTTTTAGTTTAATGTTGTGGTATTTTTTTTTGTCATTTTTTTTTAGTCATTTTTTATTAATATCGTTTATGGTTTCGTTCTGATTTCTTAGTTTTTAGTTTAATGTTGTGGTATTTTTATTTGTAATTTTTTTTTTAGTCATTTTTTATTAATATCGTTTATGGTTTCGTTCTCATTTCTTAGTTTTTAGTTTAATGTTGTGGTATTTTTTTTTGTCATTTTTTTTTTTTTGTCATTTTTTATTAATATCGTTTATGGTGTCGTTCTCATTTCTTAGTTTTTAGTTTAATGTTGTGGTATTTTTTTTTTGTCATTTTATTTTATTTTTTTTTTTGTCATTTTTTATTAATATCGTTTATGGTTTCGTTCTCATTTCTCAGTTTTTAGTTTAATGTTGTGGTATTTTTATTTTTTTTTTGTCATTTTTTATTAATATCGTTTATGGTTTCGTTCTCATTTCTTAGTTTTTAGTTTAATGTTGTGGTATTTTTTTTTTTTTTAGTCATTTTTTATTAATATCGTTTATGGTTTCGTTCTCATTTCTTAGTTTTTAGTTTAATGTTGTGGCATTTTTTTTTTGTCATTTTTTTTTTTTTTTGTCATTTTTTATTTATATCGTTTATGGTTTCGTTCTCATTTCTTACTTTTTAGTTCAATGTTTTGGTATTTTTTTTTTTTTTTTTTTTTCAGTCATTTTTTATTAATATCGTTTATGGTTTCGTTCTGATTTCTTAGTTTTTAGTTTAATGTTGTGGTATTTTTTTTTGTAATTTTTATTTTTATTTTTATTTTTTGTCATTTTTTATTAATATCGTTTATGGTTTCGTTCTCATTTCTTAGTTTTTAGTTTAATGTTGTGGTATTTTTTTTTGTCATTTTATTTTATTTTATTTTTTTTCATTTTTTATTAATATCGTTTATGGTTTCGTTCTCATTCCTTAGTTTTTAGTTTAATGTTGTGGTATTTTTTTTTGTCATTTTTTTTTTTTTTTTTTTTTAATTTTTTATTAATATCGTTTATGGTTTCGTTCTCATTTCTTAGTTTTTAGTTTAATGTTGTGGTATTTTTTTTGTCATTTTTTTTCTTGTCATTTTTTATTGATATCGTTTATGGTTTCGTTCTCATTTCTTAGTTTTTAGTTTAATGTTGTGGTATTTTTTTTGTCATTTTTTTTCTTGTCATTTTTTATTGATATCGTTTATGGTTTCGTTCTCATTTCTTAGTTTTTAGTTTAATGTTGTGGTATTTTTTTTGTCATTTTTTTTCTTGTCATTTTTTATTGATATCGTTTATGGTTTCGTTCTCATTTCTTAGTTTTTAGTTTAATGTTGTGGTATTTTTTTTTGTCATTTATTTATTTTTTTGTCATTTTTTATTGATATCGTTTATGGTTTCGTTCTCATTTCTTAGTTTTTAGTTTAATGTTGTGGTATTTTTTTTTTTATTTTTTTTTTTAGTCATTTTTTATTTATATCGTTTATGGTTTCGTTCTCATTTTTTAGTTTTTAGTTTAATGTTGTGGTATTTTTTTTTGTCATTTATTTATTTTTTTGTCATTTTTTATTGATATCGTTTATGGTTTCGTTCTCATTTCTTAGTTTTTAGTTTAATGTTGTGGTATTTTTTTTATTTTTTTTTTTTGTCATTTTTTATTAATATCGTTTATGGTTTCGTTCTCATTTCTTAGTTTTTGGTTTAATGTTGTGGTATTTTTTTTTTTTTTCTTCTTTTTTTTTTTTTGTCATTTTTGTCTTTTTTTTTGTCATTTTTTATTAATATGGTTTATGGTTTCGTTCTCATTTCTTAGTTTTTATTTCAATGTTTTGGTATTTTTTTTTTTTTTTATAATAAATATAGACAAGCATTTGCATAAAACAGCATATTTGCCCTCTCCCATGTTGATAAGAGTATTAAATTCTTGACAAATCTCCCTTTAAAGTACATTTTGAACAAATAAAAAATGTGCAATTAATCGCAATTAATTAATATACATATAACGTAATATAATAATATATACATATAATATACTGTATATGTATGCCTACACATTTTTAAACCTTTGTCTCTGATCTGTATCCACTTTCCTTAACATTATGTCCTCATCTTTCAGTGCCAACTTAGAAAACAATGACTAATTCCCATTAGATATCTTTCCTGATCGGATTTTTCTTTTAAGAAATCATAAACCTCCCTCTTGTTTTAAATACTGTTGTAGTATTAACATTAACATTATTTATATGAAGTTGAAAGCCTACCTTGCTACCCCTGGTATGAAGATGGCATCTCTATTTGCCACAAAGACAAATATTATAAACATAATAGCATTTCTTCTGATAGAGGTGTAAATTAAATGTAACATAGTGCAAAACATAAAAAAACAGTTTTCTACCTCAGTGTTAACTAGAGAGCTCATTTTCATCTGTAGTCCCTGGGCAGGTTATTACAAATTAGTGGCCTAATATTATCAATACAATGCTTCAGCAAGCAATACAGTAAAGCACAATACGATACAATACCATAAAATACATACTGTAGAAACATTACAAAAGTAGCAGATATTGTTCGCTTGATAGAGAGAAGAAAAATGCCATAAAAATAAAGTTAATTTTGTTAAAACCAAACACAATATACACTGCTTTAGGAAAATTGATGAGTTTTTATTGAACGTACTATACTCTCACATGTAATCTTTGCCTTTTGTTGACATTATACTGTACTGCAGTCTGTGTTAGTGCACTTTTGCTGGCTTTATAGCATTTTATGTCAGCAATTTGAAACCATTATTCTCTCAGTCAGTCAATGACACACAGACACATGATGGTCGGCTCACACGGCAAACAGAGTGTCTCTCTGGCTCTTCTCTCTCAGGTGGACGCTGTGTGTGGGGACATCGTTCAGTCTGCAGGTTGCAGATTGATTGAACACACACACCGATGTATTTCCGGCCCCATTAGGTTTGTGCCTGTTTCATCCATTTATCGAGAGGCTCTTGTTGTAAGATTTGGTTCTCAGAGAAATGGGCGACTGAATGTCTCCTTGAGATACGAACAATCCCATTAGAACAGATCTTATCTGCAAACATCACATTTGCCTGTTTGGTTTTATGGTGAATATCAAATATTTACTGTTACAAAGACTTAGTTCAAGGTTTCTGGGAAATGTAGATTAAAAATATATACACTGCATTTTAAATATACTGTACCATACATCAGAAAGAGTGTCAGTTTGGTTTCTGACGTGAGGGGGACACAGTTAAGTCAATTTTTTAACCAAAAAATAAAAACATGAATGCTACTTCATTTAAATTATCTGGCAAATAATATATTACGGTGAAATTGATGATCAGTCTTCATACTAATGATGATATTTGAAAATTAGAAATGCTGCATTAATCCATTTTAAAATCATTTAAAATTTCTATTTATCATAGTTTAGGATAAGTAATGTTGTATTTGGATCTTTACAACAAAGGCCATTGCCCTTCACTGTCTTTGACTTATGTCATAGCATTTTAAGATGGTATAAACTGTACATAAAAACTCAGATTAAATGCTTTTCCTCTTTGGCTGAATATTGATCAGCTCTTCTCTTCTCTAGTCTGGATCATAGACTTGGTTAGAATGAAACATTTACTGACATTAATTGATGTAAAAACAAGGCAAATGTTAGCATGGCTCACATACCCCCGCTCACTGCTTGACCCCTACTAAAGTAGGGCCAAAGGTTTTTGGAACTTTTGGAACTAATGGAATTAATGGGCATTAACTAATTAACTAATGGGCACCCTGGACTTCTAACCCCCAAAAGGCACAACTAGACCACACTGTCAACCATCATACCAAATTTGAAGTTCCTAAGTTTCCGAGTTCTGCTCCGGAAACGAAAGTGTGACACGCTATAGGACGGAAGGACAGTAGGACGGACGGAAGGACGGACACGTGGAGCGCTATATACCCCCGACTACGTTGTCGTGGGGTATAATAATTCTAACTCATATCACTGACCTTCAAATCTTCATGTTTCAGTGTCAGTTAAATTCTCAAATTCAGTCATGACATTATGGCCGAATACTGAAAACATGTAGGAGCATCGTAATTCGATCAAAGCTAACAGCTTCCCACCATGATGGGAGGAAACCTTTTCTGCTTCACTGCAGCTGCTCAGTTTCTGTCACGTCTCTCTTAAATTGCATAAAAACAGTTCTTGTTTGGATTAAAATCAAAAACCACCGAAGTCAGTTAGACATTAGTTTAAGGGATAAACAGAAGCACTTGTCTTCAGTTTGTCAGTCCGAATGGCAGATGACGTCATGTCACTCACCCTGATCATTTAGGGTAATTTAAGGTCATCTTCCACGCCTCTCCTTTGAGTCAGTAATCAGGACAAACCTGAGTTCATTATGCTCATCAGCTCCAGACACATGAGGAGAATGTTGAAACAGAAACACTGTTATATCTCTATTAAAATCATTAGTCACACATGCGGTACAGCAGTGAACATAATACAGACAAAACACCCCAGACTAAAACATAAGAAACTCTTTGTTGGACTTACTGCACGGTTTGCCAAGATAACGTAAAACTAGAAGTCAGAGCAGCATCATAAAGGTAGCACGCCACCAAGCATGGTAGGGCTAAATGAATAAACCTGTGTCTGCTGATACTGAATGATAACCTCACCTGAAAGGAATGAGATCATGAACATGTTTAGTCTGACAAAACAATTCACTTACTGGCTTTTTGCAGAGCTTTAAAGCGCGTCACACAGTCTTCACCAGCAGAGGGAACTTGCACAGGTACCATGATGGAGACGGAGCTCAGCAGCTGTTATGAGTTCATCCGTAGCACTTTTAGGACTTCGGCTGATGAATAATGAAAACATTTGTCAGAAGTCATGAATTTTCATGCTTAAGTATAACATGATGTTCACTGACTCAGTGCTAAATTGTTGCCCAATCTGTCTGATAATGTCACCAACCTGAAACGAGCTGCTGACCAGGGCACCACCAAGTTGTGAAAAACAACTGAAATCGTACATTAACTTAGAAGTTTTCCATTCTATTTTTATATCTTTGTTTTCTGCTAACAAAGGGAAAACCACACAGCAGGTCCAACTAAACATAATATAATTTCATTGGCATCCTAAGTGGGACCTCCGAGGTTAATGATCCAAGTGAGAGTCATGCTGAGTATCACATCGCACCATCAGCAGCCCCGTAACGACCTGCATGATGGGACTGTCAACATTGACTTTTTTCCTCTCACATGGCCCAAACTGCTGTAAAGACAAAAACAACCGGGCCATCAGGGTGTTGTAAAGGGATGAAACATCTGTTTGGGAATCACTTTGCATCACTTAATTAGTCATGCGGTGTAGTGAAGGTCGATGCAATCACAGCCTTAAGTCACATAATCACAGAGGAGGCTGCACTCGTCTAATGTGATTGTCGGTTGAAGGTTGTAAAAGGACTGATGGTCGTCACTTTCTCTGAGACGGCTAAACATGTTGATGGTGGTGGAGACGACCGGAAACATAAAATGACCTGACTGTCATGACAGAGTGAGGACTGTGTGTGTGTGTGTGTGTGTGTGTGTGTGTGTGTGTGTGTGTGTGTGTGTGTGTGACATTGGGATGGGCTAAAGAGAGGATGTGGAGAGATACTCGGCATTGATGAACTGAAAGGTGGATGGTATATAACACAAGGAGATGCAAGCACTGGATCAAGAAAGAAGACCCGAGATAACAGATAAGCAACAGAAAACGGGACAGAGCAGCTGAGGTTTCAGGAACAAACCTCCGTCAGGCGTCCAGGATGCGTGCTCTGGTGGCTTTGCCTCTGCTGTTGTGTGCAGTGGCGTGTGTGGTCCAGGTGAGAGCTGAGGTGAAGGCAGTGAAGCTGTGCGGTCGGGAGTTCCTGAGGGCCGTCGTTTACACCTGCGGAGGCTCCCGTTGGAGGAGATTCCTCAGTGAGTCAGACATGGACGGTGAGACGACTTCTCCTTTTATTCTAAAAACAGCAGACATAGTGGTCAGTGATTAAGAGAAGAGTCTGATCTAACATGTTAGTCACCCTTTTTTTCTCTTTGGTTCAGGATGAACCTTATTAGATATAAGAATAATGCAGAATAACATTTCTTGATTTTTCTGTATCTGTGTAGATTTAGTCTTAAAATATAATAATAATAATAATAATGAATAATAATAAACACAATTAAAACACAGGGATAACAAAAGGTACTAAAAGCCAATAACTAAACACATAGAAACCCAAAGGGTAAAACAACTAAAATGTCATAAAACATAAATAAAATCACAGAAAAGCAATTCTAAAAAAGTGAGTATAGTGAGTATATAGTAAGTATAGGTTCACAATTTTTCAAGTCTGTATTAAAACAATAGACAAGTTTCCGTATGAATATTGACACAGGTCTTGCTGGCTTTAATCATTCCCTCTGTTCATACCGGCCATTCAGAGATCCGTTTTCAGTGTAAATGATGGGGGACAAAATCTGCAGTCCTCCCTCTGTGAGAAAGTATATTCAAAGATTTATCTGAAGCTAATATGAGGCTTCAGCTGTTTGAGTTACACAAATCAAGTACAAAAATTCCCTATTTGTGTTACTATCACAAATAGTGCACCCCCACAGGGAAACACAAAGAGGGAATTTCACACTGCTGTCACTATCCGATTTCTTCTTGATTAAACTAACTCAAACTGTTGCAGTCTCATATTAACTTCAGAAAAACACTTAGGAATACTTTTTTGCACAAAACATTGACTGTGGATTTTGTTCCCCATCACTTACATTGGAAGCACGTTAGGAAGTGATCTTCTAATGGTCGGTATGAACAGGAGGAATGACTACAGCAAAATCTGTTTCAATGTTCATAACGGTACCTGAGAATTGTTTTGAGACAGGAAATGTATCCTTTAAACTTATTTTGTGGTAGATGACTGTACTGTACTGTTCACCACAGGGCTACCTAGACAGGTGGGCTTCTACTATTTGTTACTCATTATTTATACTTTTTTCTCTTGCAAAATATATATTCATGTCAATGTGACTTCCTTAATAAAACCTCTCAACAAACAGTTTCCCCTTTTGTTTCCCTTTAAGTAGCTTTAGGGTTGTTAAAATCATCTTATTCCACAGTGTCTAAGCATGCTTACATATTTATTCTTATTCATTGAAGCTCTATTGTGAAATGTTTCCCTAAAATTCAGCCTGACATAACTGGTATTTTCATGAACTGGGATCTCTTTAGAACATTTCTATCGGTTTGAATAAACATTTTACCACACAGAGATTGTAGTGGCTGACCCACTCCCGAGCTGCTACTTGTTAAGGGTTTAACTATTGTGCAGACGAGTCTGGTAATGATGAGAAGACACTAAGATATTCTTGTATGTCCCAACTATATTTTACTGAAATTGTGTTGAAGTGAATCCTGCAGTTTGCATCCTCCTTTTGTAGAATTGAATCTTTCCTGTACCTCTTTATCTGCTAAAAAGGTGTTCTCTATAAGATGTCATCCTATTTATCATATCTGACAGAAATTGTTCTTTCTCACACCATTTATGTGTTACTTTCACTGACTCAGGCATCAACATTTGAATGTGCAAAGTGTGGATTCATATTTAGATATTATCCGTCAGACTGAAACATAAAACTGTTGCTGTGTCCTCAATGTATTTGCTACAATGTACTGTACACTGTACTATTAATTCAGTGGGTGTGCAGGCAGACAGGTGCCCCAGCACAGAGACATCGTCTGCTCTTTTACCTTATTAGGCTCGAGGATCCCACATATCATGATTAAAGGCTGCACTGGTCTGTTCCCCCGGGCAGCAGCCTCTCTCTCTGTCTGTCACACACAAACAAACCCAGTTAACCGATCAGTCGTGCTGATTAGAAAGAGTAAAGTGACACTGGAGAAGACAAATAGCACCGCGTTAATCTGGGCAGTCATTTAGAGTTTCCTTATTTAATGGGGAACATAGACCTCAATTACACAAGACTGATCTGAAAACAGTCCGTCATCTATAATTCTGTTGGAAACAACTTTGAAAAAATGACTGACATTTAAAGGAAAAGTGTGTGTGAAGCTGGTTATTGGACTGAAGTGTTTCTTTAACATTTGCTGCCTTTTGTTGCTCCAGGTTTGCCCACAGGTGAGCAGAGCAGTTTGGAGAGCAGCAACCCGGGCTCCGACTTGACCAGACGGGATATCAATAACCTACTGACCACCGTGTGCTGCCAGGTGGGCTGCAGGAAGAGCGACCTCACCTTCCTCTGCTGAGGCCAAACCCCCGCCTCTCTTCTTCTCTCTCCAAAATGACTCTGCTCTTCTCCCATCTCGCCTTAAAATCTGAATCAAAATACCGATGTTTAAAAACAATATGATCACTGTATTGTATGTACAATAATGCTCAAACTCACACTTTTTTCGAATTGCTTTTGATATTTTTGTGCGTTATTACTTTCAAAGGTTTACAGATATGAATGTGGACCACATCTGTGAACATGCTTCCGAACCCAAACTATGTGCAGCCATAAAGATATATTTTATTATGATATAAATTAACCTATGAGAATTAGAAAAACTAAGGTGAATGAGGTAAATGCACTCACAATGATGATATTGAGGGGTGCAGGAGTATATCACTTCCCACTCAGACTCTGTGTAAAGAGAGGAAAGATTTCTCAGCCCGGGTTTGTGTCCTGTATGTAGCCAGAGTCCACAGCGTTGCAGGTTTGTAAAATTTCCGTCTCTGCTTTGATGTATTTATAGGAAACTTGAGCTGTATTCTATCATTTCACTATTTTTGTCAAATAAACGTTCTTGCATGGGGCTTACCTACATTCTGTGAGGTGTGACATCTTTTCAAAACTGCAGTCCTGGACACTGGATACCGAACAATACTTCAGCAAACCACAAGTCAATAAGATCATCATAATATGTGACAGAGAAGCCGAAAAATAGCATCCTGGTATCCTAGATGCTAACTTCTCTTTCTCCCCTCATTTCCTGTCATCTCTTGACTGTCAACCATCAAATAAAAGCCATAAATTGCCTCCAAAAATGATAATGGCAAGATTAACTGTAGCCTACGTTCCAGTACCCATACTACCGTACTATTTAGTATGCCAGAAAAAGATTTAGTATGTCCCAATACATAGCATGTCAAATGCAGTATGCCAAAAATACCAGGATGTCCTACTACATCCGGTCTCATTTTGCAGTATGCAAGCCAGCATGCTTTTCTGATAATTCTGACCCACAATCCTCTGCGCAGCGGATATATGAACAAGAGGGTCACAGTTCAAGGCTCAATGCCGAGTTGCCAAGTCTGCTTATTATAAGCGACTTTGGGCTCGTTTTCCTGAAAATTCGCTTACAAATATTGGTAGTCGCGGGTTGCGTTTTTTTGGGCTTGTTTTTAAAGTATAGTTGCTTATTTGGGCTTCTGTCTCTCTAATCTATACCGGTCTAGTTTGTCCTGTTGCAGGATCCGTACACAACCCCGATCTAAGTTTAGATCTAATCTTGTAAAATTACAAGCTAATAAAGCATGCAAAAATGATATGAAACGTTCAACTTTAAGTTTAAAATGAGAAAAATGTAAATTTACAAGCTAAAAATGGATGCAAAAATGACATGAAACATTCAACTTAAGGTTTATAACAAGAAAATTGTAAAGTTAGAAGCTAAAAATTGATGCAAAAACGACATACTACTTCGTCATAGCATTGAGCCTCAATGTTATGACGAAGTAGTATGTCCCAATTGTATGCATACTGTATGCAACAGTACATACTTTGTGAGGGCAACTGCAGTACTAAAAGTATAAATAAAAAGTATGCGATTTGGAGCACAGCCTAAGAGACTACAGCCATGCTAGCTTCTTTGTCAGGCTGCACTTAGACACAGCTGTGCTTAGAGCTAAATGCTCACAATGACAATGTTAACATGCTGATGTTTAGCAGGTATAATGTTTATCATGTTCACCATCTTAGTTTAGTGTGTTAGCATGCTAGCATGTGTTAGCAACTAGCACTAAACACAAAGGCTGATGTGTTTTGCATGTCTTTGGTCATAAACTAAAGTATTGGAAAAATTACAATTAATCCTGAGTAAAACATTTGCGTGCCAAATTTTGCCAACATTTGTCGGGACAAAATAACAAATGTGAACCTTCATGTTAGCCTTGTTGTGATACATTGGCCTCATGCAGTAACACTTACATTTATCTTATATTTTCTCTTAATTTTCTGTTAAGAGGAAAAAATAAGAGAAGTCACCAAACACCAAAACGTCCCAAACATTTTTAACCATCCAAATCTGCTTTTACCTGCTGAATGATGAATCCCTCTTAATCTTAACTTGGAGGCATGTGGCGGATTGTTTATTACTAGCACAGGTATCGTCCCTTAAACACCACATAAGGGCAGGTGTTGTGCCGTGTGCAAACACTCTGACGCATGCCCCAATTTATTTTGCAACTTACACATGGAATTACATTAAAGCTGGGGTCTGCGATCTTGGAAAACTACCATAATTTGAAAGTCGCATCGCCTCAGGAGCTCCGTCTAAGCCCCCCCCTCCCCTCGAAACTCCTTATAAGGCAACGCCCCCCACACACATGCACGAGCACCGCCGCATCATAACTACTTCACATTTTTCGTAGCTATTTCATCACTAAATTCACTTCTGAAAAATGTTGAGGCGAGAAATCAACGGTGTAGATTTAGAATATTGACAGTTTTACGATGTTAGATGGCGAATCAAACATTTTCTCCACTGTTGTCGGAGTTTAGAAGCTCCACAAACTGCCGGCACAGCTAGCTAGCTGCTGCCGGGATCGCCACCTCTCCACCCGGGCATTCACTCACACAGACCCCGCTATGAGCTGGAGCTCTCTCAAGAGACCGGTCTCGTAGACGAGGGGTTTTATTTCCTTGTTGACGGAGAGGGGAGGGGGTAGGGGGGGGTAGCAGCAGCTTGCTGGAGAGCCGGCCACAGAGCAGCAGAGAGGGGAGGGAAAGAGAGAGATACCTGCTGAGACAACACGACCCTTTTTAACATTACTCTAATATCTGGAGGGAGATCAGTCCACTCGTTTGTTTCTGTAACTGAAAAAGCAGTTTGAGTAACGTAAATTTTGTTCGGCAATGTTTTCTATCCGCCGTCTCCCCTCGTTGATAATCCTGTTTGTCTGACTTCACTTTGAGCTGTTAGAATAAATAGTTTAAACCTGCAGTATCTTATAAAGTAAACTAACAGAACATAAACAACTAAATCAAAGTTGTATTTTTCGATAATATGGTAATAGTGGTACGAGTTCGTTCTCGTTGTCCGGTGTTTTAAGAGCTGAGTTTTCTCTTCCACTCTCCAGTGAACGTGCGGCGGACACGCGCTTTGAGTTCACGCTGGTGCACGCTGAGGCTAGAGTACGAGCAGGGAGGCAGGGAGGCATCTGATTGGTTCCTTACACCCGGGACCATTTTTACTGACTGGTAGACGTTTTTACAGGATTACAGCAGCTACAGATGACGGATCTTTTCCGGTCTTTTTTCAGTGCTCATAAGAAACGGATTGCTGTCGGGGTGTAAAGACCATTTCAACCAATATAACAAAAAGTGTATACTGGATAAATCGCAGACCCCATCTTTAAGTAATCACAAAGAAGGGAAAATAAATAAATAAATAAATAATAATAATAATAATAATAATAATAATAATAATAAATGAATCGGAAAAAAGAAATAGAAATAAATATATACAGTATATACACACATAAAATAATAATAAAACCATAATACATACACCTAAATATGCATAAAAAAGGGTAGATATCATAATCTTAATTTGATTATATGATATTCATGCATTTTTTCATGTTCCTCAAATTTAAAACATGTTTCCTTGCATTGGACAATCAATTTGTGGAGTGTGAAAACAAGGTGTTTTTCTTATCTTAGTAAGAGTGCTCTCTTCCCTAAGAGAAGAGCAAAAATAAGAAAACATTGCTGATGAATCCGAGAAATCGATGGGTAGCTACAAACAAAACAAACTAATAATAAATCGTGGATACGAACAAAAATAAGAGGACATTTTTTCCTGCATGAGGCCCGTTCATTGTCTAGGAACCGTGAATGTCTGTACAAACTTTTGTGCTTATTTTGTCAGATATTTACTGCAAAAAGCAGTGACAAATCTGACCTGCTGGTGGGGCTAGATGACAATTAAGGGGATCACCAAGAAATCACTAAGATTCATCCTCTGGGGACCATAAACATTTGTATAAAATTTCATGGCAATCCAACCGATAGTTGATATTTCAGTCTGGACCAAAGTGACGGCCCACTGACAGTCCATCAGCCATCACTCTATGCTGCTATGTGTCTTTAAAAAGCCAAATAAATATACAGTAGAGCTGCTTTTCTGTATGTATTCATGAGAAGGACTAAATAATACAAAGTAAACTGCACACCCAGACATCCAGTTATAACTTTTATTGGTTTTGGAAAGAAGCAAACTAAGTTTCTCAGTTCATCTTAGCGTTGTTATGTATTGTACAAACAGCTTGCACATGTGTTTGAGGTTAACGGTACAGAACCAAAAAGCATTCTGGCTTATAGCACACATAAACACACTCCCTGCTCTCCTCTCAACATTAATACAGGTAACTGACACTCAGCACAACACGTCATTTCAGTACTATCTATCATCATGGACGCCCCACCTTTTACTGCATGCTCTGCATGCAATAATGAATTACTGCAGGACAAATTCACCAGAGATGAAGATGTGTAAAAGTTTTGTTCCATTTTTTTTTTTTTAACCAAGATGATGCAAAGAATTGTCTCAAAGACTGAGAGTGAGTTTAGTACTGCAACATGACTTTCAAGCTGAAAGACATGTAGTGGTAATTTAACAGATGCATGATGGGGGATGTGTGTGGTGGGCCTCTGTAGATAATGCTGTAGTGACTGTTGCACTGATAGCTTCAAGATTCACCCAGACGGTTGCAGCTTCCTGTCAGCCATGTTGATCCATCAGGACTGACATGACTGAGAGAAAAATGTTGCCAAACTAATGTGGGAGCTAAATGGCACCAATCATTGTCACCTCGCACTGATAAAAACTTTTATTTTAACATCAAAGCTCAAATCTGATCTTTTTATTAGCCAAATAACTTCATTGGTTTAAAACTATGTCTGATCAAAAGTACTCTTTGATTCAATAAGAGTATTGACATGTTGACAATAGTAATCTAGTCCTAAATTCAACCTAAGATGCTTCTACGACGGCTCTGAAAGGACCATGATTGGTTGCATTTAGCAGAATGCCGACATACAGTACAGTACGGAGATCTTCGGCTACACTTCACACACACTTTTTGTTCTTCGTGTTGACTGTCAGAGCATTCAGGAAGTTCAACATCACCAGCACAGTGTTTATTACACATTAAACAATATAATATTTTTTCATTTTTATCCGTTTTAAAAATATTCAGCTTATTCTCCTTAACAGAGGACTGACTGTTCGGGGTACACACACATAAAATACAAAAAAAAAAAAAAAAAAAGCATTTTGGTCAACTTAACCTCGCTCCACAACCTCATTCAACTCATGTCATCTCACAGAGACCATTACGATTATGCAAAATAAAGCCATGGATTCAAGCGCTGGTTGGATGATCAGGGGTGTGCTCATGATATAATCAGGGGTACCACTGAGGTGAATGGAAACAGGTCAGAAAACAGGTCAGACATGTGGTCGACGTTGAGGAACAACTGAATAGGTAGATGTGTACTGAGACTGTTAATACAAGCTTCTGTTGTCACTGTCTTGACCTTATTAAAAGGAAAAGTTAAACAATTTGGGAAATACGCTGACTCGTTTTCCTGCCGAGAATGTTAAACTGGAGCCACAAGACGGTTAGCTTAGCTTAGCTTAGCTTAGCATAAAGACTGTACACAAGGGGAATCAGTTAGCCTGGCTCTGAGAGACTACAGTCACGCTAGCAGCTTTGTGAGGCTGTACTTAGGCACAGCGGTGCTTTGAGCTAAATGCTAACTCTCTTCTTCTCAGAATTACAATGCTAACATGCTAACGTTTATCAGGTATAATATTTACGGTGTTCACCATCTTAGTTTAGCATGTTAGCATGCTGACGTTTGCAAACTAGCACTACTGTAAATACAAAGTACACCTGAGGCTGATGGAAATACCATTAGTTTTGCGGGTAGTCCTAAACCAAAATACTGGTACGTACCGACACGTTCTCATCCCAACCAGTCACATACCGGCGCTTTCTCACGCCCCTTGGCGCAACTTTAGGTTTAGGCAACAAAACCACTATAGTTAGGTTTAGGAAAAAACGACGTGGTTGGGTTTAAAACTACTACGTTTGTACAGTGAAAATGTGACTAGACGTTGTGAACACATGACATGAACGATCACATGATTGTAACGTGAAAGTGAAACGTAACGCACGGGACACGAACAGCGGCCTCCTGGATGAAAGCCTTGTGTTTGTTGGACCCATCCACCTCACCTCCCATCCTCCCTCTATGCGCCTTTTTGCTCTTTAAACCACATCACCACACTCCCGGTGCACTTTCTCTGAGCGTTTAATATCGAAGCAGATGGGTTTACATTGTAGTTAACTGAAAGCCCGGTGCGTCTCATATCGGCGCTAAAGGGCGCCTTGTGCGGCGTTATCACATGCCGACGGCCGTGACAAAGCCTCAGAATTTCACACCCAGGGAATAAGACCGGGCTGTATGTACAGTATTTTGTGGCGTTACAGGAAAAGTTAAGGAATCTCAAGACAAAAATTAATCATGTTATATCTTGTAAACCACCATAAAACCAGGCTAGCTGTTTCCAGTGTTTATGCTAAGCCAACCGTCTAGAGTGGCATTGTTCATCTCCAATTCTCGAAAAAAGAAAACTTCCCAAAATGTCAAACTGACTCTTTAAAGTGTGGACCTTGCCCATGGTATAACTAACTCTACATTAACACTGCTTTCACAAAGCATAACACAGCATCCAGGAAGATATTTATCTTTTTCTTTAAATTACCCCCCTCACCCATATATAGCTCAAATCTTCTGTTGCACTCGAGTTAAAAAATTATATCTGAAATAAATTCAAAAAATTATACCTTATACTGTACACAGGTTACCCAACTACACAGATAACAAAAAGAGAGAGAGAGTTCAAATATTTATACCTTTAAGGGTTCTGAGTTGTGTGATACCATTCAAATTCTATTCATATACAGAATCACATGTTTTATACAACAAATCATCGTCATCAATAAATAAAAATAGAATGCTGTCATGTACTCTGGAGTCTATCGCTGCTGTCCCGGGAACAACAGAAAGGCTATCTGACAATACGAGGAAAACACCAAACGCCCTTTAAGATATACTGTATATTATTGATTTAAAATGACACTTTGTACACTTCTTTTGTTCTGACGGGAAAACAGATGTTTCTTCTTTTGCAACCAGTAAATTGATTTATCATTGCAGCTGCCTAACTAGCTAAAAACCTCTCCACGTCTCCAGAGAAATAAAATCAAACAGTTTGATTGACTGATCAGTGCATTAATATTAAAAAGGATGTGATCCAAAGTCATGTGACCCTGTAGTACCAGTAGGTGATGCATGAAAATCTAGTTGCTTGATTCTGTGTTTCAAGCACCAAAAAGAAATTCTTCATTTAACTGCTCGTGACAACATGTGTCAAAATGCATCAGTAAATGCTTTTACTTGCAGGCAAAAGACACGCAAATGGCCGCCATTGGTGAGAGACAGTGAGGACATCTGTCTCACGCTTCAGACTCTGACAGAAGGAATATTTAAAGAGGTGATTTTCCTATCTGATAATAAAGGTGTATAACTTGTCCTGGGCCCTGCTTCAACTTCAACTAGTCTGTTAGACTTTGTGAGGCTGAGGTGTGTGTCTGACTGCAAAAATCTTATTCAAGGGTATTTTTACAGCCAAATCTCCCTGGACTCTCGACAACAAACAGCTGGTCATCCAGAGTTAAACATCTGGCCGAAACTCTTTCTGTCCGCGTCTTCTGTCAGGCAGCTGCAGTGAAACGTTAAAACAACACCACCACACATTGACCAGAGGAGGATGGAGACACAGACTTCAGAGGGAGGAAGAACCCAGGTGTCTAACTGCAGCAATACAGATGTTATGAAATGAATACAAATACGATAATTACATGACCTAAAACAGTTTCCACGATGCTATATGCAAGTTATACAATACTGCTGGGTAGGCTGCGGACCTGTCGTGTGGGTTAAGAAAATGTTAACGGAAAGTCTGTCGTCTGGTGTCGGTTTTGTCCTCCGTCCTCTGTGTCAACCTCAGTCCACCGCGATTGTTTCGTTCAACAGTGCTGTTCTCAGTAGCATGGGTTAGTTGTCGGCCAGGTATTTTCCTGAAACGCATCCATGAAATGTTTTATGTTTCAGTCATTTAATAGATCTAGTGTTAACTTCAGATAAAGTTACTACACTGAGTACAAGATGCATGAATACAAAACAACGTAGGTCATGACAATGAACCTAATGCATAAAACTATGTAGCACAGAAATTATTTTTGCAAGGATGAGATCAGAAAAATCTTTTTTGGTTGCACTGAGCATAAGACTAACAAAAGTGTTTATTTGTAAAAAAAAAACTAAAAAAAAAACTATGTTTTGTGTTATTCATTATCACTATTAATCTGCAGTAATTATAGTTTAATACTAAAGGAATCTGTAATTTCAGACAGTTGACTTCCAATTAAATCATCTCTTGGAAAAATCAAGATTTACCAGCAAATAATATGAACAAAATAAGTACATATTATCTACCCTTACAGAAAGTACATGATCCACTAATTAGCAATAAACAATAATACACAGATTTGACTCAACTGACCTGCGGCAAACCTCTTCTTGATGAGAGAGAAGCGGTATCCTGGCCCAGCCAGCTCAATGTCACAGCCCGACAGGGTGCTGCCCTCACTGGTGAACTGCAGCGCCAGTGGCGCCGGTTTACTGGGTCCTTCTGTTAGCTGAAAGCGTGCTAACAACGATCCCACACCTGAGGGAGGAGGGCGACTTTAGAAAGACGTCTGCCGGCCACGAGGAATGATTTGAGGGTGAAGGTAAAAGGATTTCATTCCCAACATTTCATAGACAGTGACGTACACGAGGGAAATCAAGTTCAAAGATTCACGTGTAAACAACTATTGATATGTTGGTTCTGATTTAACAAAATGGAAAATGCAGCTCTAGATGACGACAGACGTTGCTATATTTAGCTCTTCTATCAAAGCCTGTTCAATGTCAAAATGTTTGCTGGATACAGATTTCAAGGAAAGCACTGAATGAGACTGACAAAAGAAATTTCTTATGATTTGTAGGTTTCTTTTGAAATGAGAGGCTATTTAACAGATAAAAGACAAGATAAAGAGTTGCATTTAAAAGTCGTCCATGTTTAAAAGAAGACGGGCTAAACGGATCATGTTTGAGCCTGGTTACGTTCTCTATCTTGTACATAAATACATAATCTAGTTTGGTGTTCTTCTCCTGGAGACCAGGTTTACCCCCGGGGTCTTTCTGCTTTGTAACATATGAAACAGACAATTTAAAGTACATCAGGTGACGTCAGATTCAAGTCAGATGCACAAATCAAACTAAGCTTTATCAGTTTAAAACGTGTAAATATTCCACAGTAGCTTCACTGATTTCTTTTGTCATTAGAGAATAAGAGATGCCCTGGAAACATACAACGTAACAGCCACAGTGCAGTGAGACGTCAAGATGAAAACAGTCAGAAAATAGCAGATCTGAGGTCATTGTAACACCATTTGTAGACAGAGGGGGGCATCGTTTACTTCAGGCAGAGCTGACAACCACATAGTATCATCTTTTCCTGAGGGGTATCAGGTGCTTTTCATTACGCTAACCTATGCTTCCTCACGCCCTCTCTCTCCTCCTGTGACCCGTCTGCCATAATAGAGGATCTTCCAATCCCTTTAATGCACCTTAAGGAGACTAGGAGTGAGGAGAGAGAGGGTTGCGGGGGGGCTGGAGCCGATCCCAGCTGACATTGGGCGAAGGCGGGGTACACCCTGGACAGGTCGCCAGACTATCACAGGGCTGACACATAGAGACAGACAACCATTCACACTCACATTCACAACTACGGGCAATTTAGAGTCAACAATTAACCTGCATGTCTTTGGACTGTGGGAGGAAACCGGAAAACCCGGAGAAAACCCACGCTAACATGGGAAGAACATGCAAACTCCTCACAGAAGGGCCACAAGCCGGATTCGAACCTGTCCCCGTGCCACAGCTGGAACAATCTCAAACATGGCAGGACTCTAAAAATGCAACTGTTCACTTTGTATTCATAAGTTGAAGTTATTTAAGATGATCAAACTTTGTGCCCTTTACCGTTTGTGTACTGTAGCGCCTTATGAGGAGTTGTTCTAACCTCATTCCTTAATGACATTCCACCTTGATATTACTGATGTTTTTATCATTGAATGCAGGCTGCACCCATTTCACCCGCTATAATCGTGACATGATGTTTACAAGTACAAACAGCTGCTGACGGCAAATTATTATATCAATAACGACAGGTCATATAGACAGACAGGACTGTGTTTGTGTGTATATAATATATGTCACTCTTTATTTGTACAGTATAGTACTTATCATACAAATATTTGTAGTGCTTCACACAATAAAATATATAAAGGCCATAATATATATGTGTGAGTTTGGTAAATTAAAATGTATGACATCTGTACATTCTTGTCACGTTATGGCACGTTGTGAATTGAATTAATCACCTGACAGATATCATAAAATACAGGTATAAGGTAGGAGGTATAACAAACCAACGGACAGCTGATGCAGCCACACGTCATATTTTGAATTGACGTTGGTTTAAAATGACGGCTAGTCCATGGGCGAGACTAAGACGCAGAGAAGAGGAGGCGAGGAAAGGAATCGAGGAGACACGTTAGCATAATGAAAAGCACCCACTATGTACTACACATTTTTCATGTAGCCTGCTTAGCTGCATCCATGGCTCCTTGTGCAGCTTCTAGTTCCGTATTTAAAACTACACGTCTGCAGAAACTCTGTCACAACCCAAGTAAGATCAGAACAGTGTTTGTAGGCTGTTTTCTTTTTAACCTTAGTCTCTTATCTATGCTTGTTTCATAAATGTGTTATGCCAATAATAGTACAAATGTACACAAACCTGTTACCAGGGCTAACTCATGGATAATACTGTTATTTGTGAACAAGCAGGGCTAACTCTGAAAACTGATTCAATCTCTTCCAGGCTGATACAATCTGAGTGACTCTTCAGAGTTGGTTAAGATGTGGGGGGGGGGCCCACAAAGACAAGGAGCTGTCATCAGATTATTTTAAATCTACGATTAGGTCGGATTTTTATGGAAGCCCCAATCGGACATGATTCAAACATTTAGAAACATCTCGAAGAACGTTATCTCAAGAAAACAAGCTTTGTTATCTCGAGATAACAAAATAAATTAACTTGTTATCACGAGAAAACAAAAGGTTGTTTTCTTTTATTACTTATAATGTTTGGGTCAAATCAGCCGACAGTAAATGTATCCAAACCGCCCAGATCGTGCTGATAACAATGGATGTATAGATGTATACATCCATGGCTGACAGTGATGGATAAAATAAGGTGTTAACAAGGGTACATATACAGTATAAAGAAATAAGATTAATTGGATCATAATCGCCGGAAGTATAAAACATGAATTACAAAGAAAATACCACTAAATTGTGAGGGGAATAAATGTCTTTATTCTTTGATTTTTGGTTGCTGGAAAAAATTTGATGAATAATTCCTGACAATGACTGATATGTTTGAGTTGAGGACATCTCTGACTACAGACTCAAAATCCTTCTGCTAACTGTCAGGATGTAAACATTCATGCTGTCAGCTCGAGCTGAGCAGGATGCATTGACGGTCGGCTGATTTGACCCAAACATTATAAGTAATAAAAGAAAACGTCATTTTGTTTTCTCGTGATAACGAGTTAATTCTCTTGTGATCTTGAGATAACGGTAATAAAAAAAAGTTTGAATCATGTCCGCTTAGGGCTTCCGTAGTTTTATAAATATAAAACTGAAAGCAGGACTCTCTTATCTCTTGCCGCAAGGCCATTCTTCAAAGAATATCAATATCATGAAACGGTGTACGTTAGTTGAATCATACCTCCGTTTTCAGATTTCTGTGAGATATCAGGAATCTTCCAAAGGATTCTTTGCTGCTCCGCATTCCTGTCAGGATTACAAGAGGACAAAAAAACACATTAATGAAGCTTCTGAAGTGACCAATTGAAAGTCAAAAGTCAAACTTTTGTGTAGTTTAGGCTGTACCATGCAGCAGGAGGTAAGACAGCCTGTAGTTTTGAAACCCCTCCGTCGACAGGGACGAGGAACTGGACGTTGTTGAGGGCCATCGGCGTCGTCATGGCCTCCCCGTTGTATTTGTAGTCTATCCTCAGGTCAGTGCTGGTGGGCTCACATCTCCAGCTCACCGCTAGATTCAGAGGAATCGACTGGAGCCCCTCCGTCGATACCTGCACACGGAGAGGAAACGTTTTTTACATAATGTCATGTTGTTCCTACAGTTCATATAAGCACCCACGAAAAACGTGTTAGTCAAAGCTGCTGAGTATCTCTCAGCTTAGTGATGTCAAGTTCGAGCTCACCTGATACTTGAGCATGTCCACGTTGTAGTACGTTGCCTGTGGCTTCTGCTCTGCCACCTTCTTTAAATGGGATATCAGGTTTGGCATGTTCACCCAGAAGTCCTTGGCATCGGCCTTGGCTTGTGTGGTGGTGTCGCTGGTGGGGAAGCGAAGTAGGAAAGCACCATCAAAATGCAGATATTCTATACATGATACTGGTGATTTGTCTAACCTGACGAATCTTGCTAAGAGTGCAGCACCGAGCGTCTCTGTTTTAAAGGAATGTTTGACCAGAAAAACAAACTTATTTTGGCAATAATGACTTTGGAGTTTGACAGGCTTTGCTCAGCATTTTAATTTTCACATTGAGCCACAAGAGGTCACGCTTTACACGGATTTTACAACAACTATGCAGAGTTTAAGAAAAAACATGTTATCAAAGACTTCTTGCAGAAATTATCCTCTGTTATTTTAAAAGGAAGATATTCTATGAAATTAATTTAGTAATTAATCATATGTAACCGCAATAATTATTCCGATGCGAGGCAATACACCTTTAGTGCCATGGAGTGGTGATTTTTGGTTAGCTTATAAATGAGTTTTTATGGGTCCAAAGTAAGTGTTTGTTGAGTATTTTGCAAACATGAATCACAAAATTAAAAACCAGAGATGATAAACAAACAAAGCCGACTTCTGTTCAGAGTAGTTGGTCTGAACAGTCAGATGACCTGATGATGACTCAATATGATGTCAGCATTAGTGTCTGAGATGATCTAAAGTTTACTCATCCTCACTAACAACCAAACTCTTCCATATGGGATCAGGAATGTGTTATTAGCCATTTCCCAGATAGTTTTACCAGTTTAAGTCCTTATTCCAAATACAGAAATATGTGCATATTAACATCCAAAGATTTTTTAATTTTTAAATAAAAATATACTGTATACGCTTAAAGTTCACTTTGTTTTTATGCCACTTTATGCATTTCAAACCTTCTAATTTTTCCTCTCTTTTGATCACGTTGATTTGCTTCATGCTGTTGTATATATTAGACAGTTAAGTTTTCAGAGTTTTCCTTGTGTATGAAATGTGATCAGGTTTGCTCTCTAACATAACATACTGTTAAGTGTGATAAGTAGGATTTGTTGTGTGGAAAACAAATATTATTATTGTTATCATGATAATTATGAAAAATACACGATGAACTAGAAACAAACAAAGTTGATAAAGAGTTTGCATTTACTAATATTTCTACAAGAAGGTGACTCATTTTGATTACATGATGCAACATGCTCTTTAAGCTATTATCTCACATGCTCTTTAAGTGAATTTAATATTATTAATACAAATTATAATGCACGGCGAGTATTTGATTTGGTTTGGTTTTTAATGAAGTTTAGTTAAATTATAAACATTCATAACATATTAAAAAAATTAGGGGGAGTGTCCAAGCTGGACAATAAAGCATTCAGACTTCAACTACTCATGTGAGGAGGATGTTCACAGCCTGCGGTGGAACACTGTGTATTTATTATTTGTTTCTGAGAGTGAGGTGGTGAGTTCACAGCGGTGTCATTACCAGCAGAGGAGCTGGGGGTTAGGCAGCACATGCTCCAGTCGGCTGTAGTTGGTTATGCTGAAGGTTAGCACGGCGGGGGACGGGTTATTGGCAAAGTGCCGCGTGATTCCCGCCGGAAACGACAAAACCATCTCACCTATGATCTTCACAACACACCTGAGAGAGGAAAGGAAGACAAGGAGTGGGTTAGAGAGACAGAAACGGTAAAATACACGCTTATTTTGTTGATTTCTCTTCTTTTTTTTTTCTTGACAAACATCGCAATGGGACAGCTTTACGCCCAAATTTGTTTCACATCTTGTGTTTTTTTAATAAAAGCCTGGATCACAGCCTTTATATATTCAACGCTTTGTAGATCATGATTCACACAACTCTAGTCAAAAATAAATCAATAATTTAAACTTCGCCTCAGCTCCTCAACCCGCCTCAAAGCAGTATAAACACTAAAACTGAGCATGCTCAGTGAGGTCTGCCTGACATGAAACTACACTGCAGAGATGCAAAATGCATACACAAATGATACAGGCTATATGGAAACAGGGCGTCTGACAAAAGTTCAGCGAGGCATCGCTCGTGACCAGTTAGGACGCGGTGTCATGGACATAATGCATGTGATACAAATCACACAAAATACCAGTTTTACAGTGTTATTTTGTGAACAATTTATTTTTGAATCTGGCAAGTTTCTGGGAAATAAAAAGGCAGCTGGCCTAAGACTACCATTTTTATTTATGTAACATGCAACATTTTTGTTTTCTGCAAAACTTGAAGTTGTTTTTAGTAGAATTGCTTATTTCTGCAAGTTTAGCACGAATAAATGTGTAAAGGAATCGTTTTGAATCAGGAATCGAAATTAAATCGAATCATGAGATCCCCAAAGATTCACACCCCTAATTTTTAACACACTATAATGTAGCTGTAAGCAGATATCCGGACATGTTTAAGTGCTTATTAAGTAAATTTGTCAACAACTGCAGTATAACTTCTCCTGTGAAGCATCTGTAACTGTGTATAAAGAGAAGTTTTATAGTACAGTAACAATTTGTGAACAATTCTTCTTCACTCTCCATGATAACTGAGCAAACTATGCCTGTTGATGAAGGCCATTACATACTGTATATAGAGCTCCAAAGTGTTCAATATTGAATACAGTTGTGGATGCTTCATAGGAGAAGTTGACAAATCCATACAGAAACACTTAAAAATGTCCCTATATCTGTTTACAACCACAGTATTGTGTGTTGTAAACAATTTGTCAACCGTTTAATTACTTCTTAGAAAAGTTAAATAGGAAGGGTAAGTGGGTAAAGTGTTACCAACTCCAGCATTATCCTTTAAGTACTGCGGTATAAGCTGAATGAACACACTCTTCTCACATCATCCACGCACGAAAAAAGCCATGAAAAGTGCGATCTAGGTCGGGGAATCCTACTGTCATGCGTAATGTCAGGATATGTTGTGAATGTGTGAAGCTGTTTGTTGACCTACTTGCTGGGATCAGCTCCTTTAAAGAAGGCGTTGACCGTCTCTGTGAACGCAGCGGCCACAGGAAGCGTGTCCTGGGCGCCCATAGTGAGAGGACTGGGCCCTCTGGAGCAGCCTGGAGGCAACACACACGCATACAAACACATGTTAAAATAGTCTGAACATGGCGAGACACACACTCAACCAATGTCCATAACTAACAATCCAATGAGCTGAATTCAACGCTATTTACTCTCCTTTTCTGGTTGTTATATCCAGAGTCAGGGCTACATGAAAGAACGTATAGTAGCTTCAACCCAGAATACAAACATAACAGTCAACAGATTAATAGTAGGTACCAAACCAGGACTCTACACTCTTCCTAACCAGCAGTGTGGGGATGAAATGAGGAACAACACACGATGAAACTTCAAAACTATTTGAAATGAGAACAAATATTGGTGTTAGTAAGGTGGCATGAAAACAGCAGGTTACGTGTGAAGAGGATAGCCATTTCTCTCTGCTCTTGGACTGTGAAATCATAGATTTAAACACAATTACTTCAAATATCTCCCTCAAATGTATGTATTTTCATACAGTAGGTTACACGCTGACGTTTAACTGAATAAGCACAGGTAGATAAGAAAGGAAAGACAGAGGCAGACGTAGAGAGAGACTGAGAGGAAGATGTGCATGCTTGTTCCAGACATGCTGTTAAAGCTGAATTATTCTGACAAGATCAAAGAAGATCAGAGAGCCCGAAGATCAAACCAAAAACCAAACGACCAAAAAGGACAAAAGTGACGACAAAGAGATTAGTAAAGTACAGGAAGGACGATGATGATTCTTCAGGGGAATGAAGGCGGTCAGCGCAGACGAAATGAGAATGAACAATGTCAGGAAGAGAAGGAAGATATGACAAGACGGCATAGTTGACTGCATACGAGGGGGGGCGGGGGGGGGGCTCAGCCAGGAGTTAGCATGGCGTAGGTTAGGGTGATGGAGGGATTGGAAAGGAGGAAGAGGAAGGAAAGGGAAGGGAAGGGAGGAAGGAAGGAAAGAAGGGGCAGGGCAGGGGAGGGGGCGAAGCTTGCACAAATGAGCCTCAGAAGAGTGTGTGCACGCTGCCCTGGTGCAGAGAAAACTTACCTTCAAAGGTTAAATAAAACTTCCCTCTGTCAAACCATACAAGGGATGGCTGGTCATTCTCTGTGTGGGGTGGAGGGGTGGAGGAAGGAGGGGGGGTGTGGACGAGGAGGGAGGGAGGAGGAAGAGGGATGGAAGGGAGGGAAGTGGGTGAGGAGGAGAGAAGGACAGTAGCGTGAGTCTCACATGGCAGGTCTATTACACGTCACAGTGGGGTGAAACGTGGAGGTGAAGGCCGGAGGAGGGGACGAAGAAGGACAAGCCGAGACAGAGCATGTGACAACACGGGCGATGTTTTTTTTCGTGAGTGCTTGCGTGCGTGAGGAAAGGCAGGAGTCAGGTGGAGCGAGGGCCAGGTGTGTTACTGCCGGTGGTACGACTCAATGTGCAACAGAGGAAGTCGAGTCTGTAGAGACAGTTTTGTGGTTGTTTCTCCGTTATGCAACATAATGAAATGGTAACCAGCTGATGCTCTAATTGCGGCACTAAACTGGCACTACTTTCTCCATCAGTGGCAGATTGTTCATATTGCGTTTATCTATTTTAGGCTATTCTCTCAGTGGCTTACTGCGCTCACTTTTTCCTCCAGGCCTCCACTTTTCAAATTATGAAACAAATGGAAGCAGACGGTCGTGAATAAAGACACCCTGCAGGGGGCAGCCATGAGACCAGAGAGCAGGGGGGGGACGGGGACGGTGGCGCATCGGGAGAGAGATGCTGCGTCCCAATTTCAGGGGCTGGATCCTCCAGGGAACACTCACTATGAAGGTGAAGACAGTCTAGCCTCACAGAGACCAAAACTAAGTGCTTTCAGACAGTCCTGGTTAACTTTCGTTGCAAGTTTATCACAAAGAGACTTGGTGGCCGAGACGCATACCATGTGTGCCATGTGAGACAAAACTTACAGTGGCGCCCAGACGACCAGACAAGTTTATCACCAAGAAGTTGCCCTCAAATGGTGGACAAAGCAAACTCCGGAGTTTAGAGTACATGTTGGTAAAATTCACTGTGATGGACAACAGGCAGAAGGTGTACCAGGTTAGTGGTAAACAATACACTGATCAGCCATAACATTATGACCACTGACAGGTGAAGTGAATAACATTGACTATCTCGTTACAATGGCACCTGGCATTGGGGGGGATATATTAGGCAGCAAGTGAACATTTTGTCCTTGAAGTTGATGTGTTGGAAGCAGAAAAAGTGGTCAAGCGTAAGGATGTGAGCGACTTTGACAAGGGCCAAATTGTGACGGCTAGACGACTGGGTCAGAGCATCTCCAAAACTGCAGCTCTTGTGGGATGTTCCCGGTCTGCAGTGGTCAGGACCTACCACAAGTGGTCCAAGGAAGGAAAACCGGTGAACCGGCGACAGGGTCAGACCCAAGGCTCATTGATGCACGTGGAGAGCGAAGGCTGGCCCGTGTTGCCCGATCCAATAGAAGAGCTACTGTAGCTCAAATTGCTGAAAAAGTTAATGCTGGTTCTGATACAAAGGTGTCAGAACACACAGTGAATCGCAGTTTGTTGCGTATGGGGCAGCGTAGCCGCAGACCGGTAAGGGTGCCCATGCTGACCTGTGTCCACCGCTAAAAGCGCCTACGATGGGCACGTGAGCATCAGAACTGGACCACGGAGCAATGGAAGACGGTGGCCCGGTCTGATGAATCACGTTTTCTTTTACATCATGTGGATGGCAACGAGTTCGAGGTGTTGACTTGACCTCCAAATTCTCCAGATCTCAATCCAATCGAGCATCTGTGGTCGATTGGATCTACTCAATATTAGGCAGGTGGTCATTATGTTATGGCTGATTGGTATATATATCAATTAGGGCTGTCAATCGATTAAATATTTAATCGTGATTAATCGCATGATTGTCCTTAGTTAATTGTGATTAATTGCAAATTAATCGCACATGTTTTATCTGATCAGAATGTGTCTTAAAGAGAGATTTGTCAAGTATTTAATACTCTTATCAACATGGGAGTGGGCAAATATGCTGCTTTATGCAAATGTATGTATACATTTATTATTGGAAATCAATTAACAACATAAAACAATGTCAAATATTGTCCAGAAACTCTCACAGGTGCTGCATTTAGCATAAAAATTATGCTCAAATCATAACATGGTAAACTCAAGCCCAACAGACAACAACAGCTGTCAGTGTGTCAGTGTGCTGACTTGACTATGACTTGCCCCAAACTGCCTTTTTTTCTTGTAAAATACTGGATAATTTTAGCCTCTCAGGAATATAAGAAATATCTAAACAAAAACATTTGAGAACGGAAAATGATTGCACAAGTCACAAGTCACAGACATATTAAACTTGTGATGAGAGTTCACACGAAGAAGATGCCTCATTTAAAGGACACAAGTGAAAAAGGATATAGAATATTTTAGGCTGTAAAGGACACACTGCTTCTGTCCTCAAACTTTGGGCAAAAGAAAGCCTCATTTCTCAGCTGCATTTCAAAAGAGACAAACTTTTCTGGCCAGTCATGACGTACTTGGTCTATGATTTCAGACTTTGGAGGATCCAGCTCCTGAACTGGGATGCAGCTGCAGTTTGACTAGAACAAGCGTTACCAGGGATTGTGTTTACATACGGCACTATTTGCTAAATAACAAAAACAAGACTCTTCCAATGTAAAAGGCTCGTTCAAGTCCATACTATTGTTTTTCTGTAGGGTCCCAGCAGTGCAGGTGAGTTGTTGAGTGAGTGGACTAACTAGAGTTGTCGGGTGATGGAACGATGAGAGCAGCGCGGCGCTTCATGAAGAGAACAAAGGGGCAGGTGTTCAGATGGGGAGGGCGGGGTTTCGGGGTTGTATTTTTCTATGGCTTGAGAGTGCGTGAGTGACAGGTGTGACAGGTGGGCGTCAGGGGTCGAGTGTGGGAGTAGGCCGAGGCTTTAGGGCCAAGTGGAGATTGGTTGAACTTGAGGCTGTGTCGTGCTACTCCAGCGGTAGGGAGAGGATGGCATGAATACCAAACAGCTGCTGCCTGTCTAATTCCACCTAATTCTCATGCCAGACTTCAAACGACTCTGTGAGCAGCAGCTCTCATCTGACAGTATGTGTGAGAGTGTGTGTGTGTGAGAGAGAGAATGACAGACAATATGGATCTCAAGAGCCCACAGATAAGGAGCTCTTCAGACATGCTCACTGAACACGCAAACACTCAAACACACTCTCGTGGTGCAGACTGAGAGTAAAGGTATCTGGGAGGGACTGCACTGCACTCTGCACACACACACACAATATGTGTTGCCAAGAGAAGAGACACAAGGTTGCCATGGTGACATGGCGAGACAGCCACTGGTGCACAGTCATAAAACAGAGAGAAAAGTCTCACGAGCGGACAGATGGGCAAAGGGGAAGACACTCAAACTTTTTCGTAAAAAAAAAGATAGATGCAGCTTTTTGCGTCACCACAGCTTTCATTTTTTTCTGGCAGATTTTGTCTGCAGGTAACAAGAGAGATACAAGAGAGTGAGTAAAAGAGAGAGTAAGATACGCTGATAGGAGAGAGAGAGAGATCTATTAAATGCTTGGCATTGTGTGGGAAGGTATGAGTCGGCAAAAGCAAAACCATGATAACGATTTCACTGAAAAATGCTGCCATGTTTGAAAAGAACAAAATGAACGTGTGGTTTGTCCCTACATCTGTGAGCAAAACCTGAAGTAGACTAGTCAAATAAGTAGGTATTAGGATAATGACACAGAGATGGTCTTTTTATAGATGTCATAACTTGAGATGTATTTAATGTGAAAAGATTGAAAACTTTCTGAAACTGTGCCACAATGTTGAAAAAAGACCCCAAAAACGTGTCTCACTGTCCCAATACCTACACACTTTGACTGACATTTATCCAGAAAGCACAAAAACACTCAGTGATGATGGACCTTTACCCGTCTATGTCAAGTGCACTCTGGGTAAAGAGCATCAAACAGATTGAAAACAGAGACACAGGAACAACCCCCCCAGCCCGTCCCCTCTCCTCTCTCTGAGGGGGATCTGTACTCTACCTGCCAACGAATCAAAGTGTCTCTCAAAGGTGGGCAGTTTGTCTACATAAGCATCGTCTTCTGACAAGCCAAAGGACAAATAAAGAGACAAACAAACGGCAACACAAAAAAAAAAAACAGAAAGAAAATCAAAACCAAGGAAAAAAGAAGTGAAAATAAAAATAATTTAAAAAAAGTACTAGTCATGCACACAAAAACTAATTCTGTAAAAAACAAAAGATAAAGCATCTTATGGTGCCTTCAAATGGGGTCGTGTTTACCGGGTTAACCAGAAGAGTCCATATGAACGCTCCCCCCCCCTCTTGTGGTATTCACGACCTCGCAAGTGGAACGTTTCTGAAAGCTCTGTGTTTGTTGACGTTGTCAGAAATGGCGGAGGCCATGGAAGTTAATTTTTCGGTACATAAGTGAATATATTGTAATTTTAGTCATATATTGTTTTTCTTCATAATTTTATAATGTCTGGGGGAAATGTTGATATTCCCAACAGCCTCATCTTTGTCCTCTGTAATTATGTCTTTGCATTTCCTGCATTATGTTACCCACTTGCTAGCTTGCTAAATTGTTAGTATCTGTGGCTTCTAGATGCCGACAGTTAATACTGCCGTTGCTTAGCAGCGGTGTTCTCACGACTTAACAACTTGAACGCCAAGCATATTGTGTACACGATTTCCCATGTTGTAAACACGAGCTCACGAGTTTCATTTGAAGGCACCGCACAACACAAGATGAAAATGTCGAAATGAAAAAGTACTGAAACTGGAATAGTGTCAGCTTAAAATTACAATTAATTAAGAATGTCTCAGTGACCTTTATGTTACTGTCAAGTCCATCAGCTTTTTGATCTACCAACAAAACCACAATTAAGATATAATGTATAAATTTAGGGCTACAATAGAGGCTTCAGTTGTTACATGTTACAGTCTGAATGTAGTGAAGCTGTTAACTTATTATTTGTCCTTGCAATCAGTTTTAAAAGCTACCTCCAACGAGGGACTATATTCTGTTTTTATGTAACTGCTGCTGCCTCCAGAGAGTTTATTTCTTAAATCTATTATGACTCAGCCATGTTACAGTCTGCTGATATTTGCTATTATCCACTCACAACTCTGCACTGCGAGGTCCTTCAACAGCAACTCTAAAGTTAGATCAAGGAGTTTAAACTGTTGTTGTGCCATTAATTCATTAGAGGAAGGTTTGATTGTGCTTTAAACTTAACACCCTGCTTCACCACCCACTCATACTGTCTGTGTGTGTGTGTGTGTGTGTGTGTGTGTGTGTGTGTGTGTGTGTGTGTGTGTGTGAGAGTGTGTGTGTGTGTGTGTGTGAGAGCGTGTGAGAGTGTGTGTGTGTGTGTGTGTGTGTGTGTGTGTGTGTGTGTGTGTGTGTGTGTGTGTGTGTGTGTGTGAGAGTGTAAATATAAATTTGTCTGTGTGAGTCAACCTAAACCAGACACAATATTTATGTGAAATGAATAGAAATCAAGACACAAATGATTGTAGTTGTGTTTTACATAATCAATCTCCAGATAGTAATAGCTGACATGCATGGGTTTTAATGATGTATGGCCATTAGATGCTACAATAGGTGTTGGCGCTGTATTCCTGACTTCATTATTTAGTGGACCATCCTTGCCAGGAAACTGTCACCATTTCCAGAAAAAAACACATTTAGAAATGAATAAATACATACAAAACTGCATGACTCATTCCACAAAAACTCTGAGCACAAGGAAGGACAGGGCCAGTGCATAAAATCGATAATGAACTTTTAATATTAGACATGAGACGTTAAACTCAGCTAACACTGCTAGCCGTCAGATGACAGGCTGCACAGCTCAGTAACAGTTGAGAGATCACACACCTGACACGGACACGGAGAGCTCTTTACCGACGGTGGGGGTGGTGGCGGCACTCATGGAGTTGGTGGAGGAGATGGAGGAGGTGCTCTCGGCCCGTGCCAACGGGGCGATGGGAGGGGGGCTGGCAGAGTGGATCGGCGGGCTGAACGGACGATTCTGAACAGATAAAAAGATAGTAGGAGAAAGATGGATTAGAGTGAAAGAAATGAGATGGTTTTCTGCATCTTACTGTATATCATTGCCTGTTGTGTTTTTGGTAAAGACATTTAACCACCAAAAGTTATTTCAAGTAATCAGATTAGGCTCTGAATGTGAGGGACTTCGTCACACCTGGAAAACTTTTGTCAAAGTTAATTTTACCATAAGCGAGTTGTACAGTTGTGTTTGGATCCGTTGGCTCTGTTATGGAAGTTTCCTTCTCGTCAATGCGAGGATGCAGGTCAGCCAAAGACCTGGGGCCGTATTACAGAAACTTCTTAACTTGCAGATCCTATCTTAACTGTTTGGTAACCATGGTAATTAGCATTAGGACCTGATTTAGGAAAAAAGCCATTACAGATTAACAGTTCCTAAGTCAATGTTTCTATCCTAACTTAAGATAGGATATGTATTACACAAGCATCCTAACTTCCCAAAATCTTAAATAAACTCTCCTAACTTTAGGATAACTGTTAAGCTGTCCTAACTTTCACTTTTCTTCTGCTCTTTGGACATAAGAGCTGCCTTCCTCTTTGTATCACTTGTCAGTGTACTCATTTTTTTTTTATAGTATCACCACTCCGTTGGATGCCGGATACTGCGGAGACTGTGTCTGCTCTCTTAGCCCATTCTCTTTCTTTTATCTCCCGAGTTAGCAATTTCCCTAAAAGAACATCTTTGGATTTCTCTTCAGATATTACCAACAGGTCTTACTCATCTGTCTTGAAGTAAAGTTCCCGCCATTGTTTTTGTTCCATTTTTTTGTATGTTTCAATGTATGTTTCAGTATGTTTCAATGAGAAAAACAATGGTTACAAAGTTGTTTAGCTTGGCGAGATGAGAAAAGTAGCGTTGGTTGCTAGGTAACAGACATTAAAGTTGATAAGCGACGTTGGATTGAGCATTTAGGATTTCCTAACCAGCCTGAGATAAGATAGGATTCCTAAAGTTAGCTTGGATTTGCTTCGGTAACACCAAATTGGGAAAAATCCTATCTTAGACTCGTCCTATCTTAACCTAAGACTTAAGATGGGAAGTTTCTGAAGAGCAGTGACTGAAAACCCCCGGTATTAACAGAGCAGAACTTGTTGCAACCGTGACACAGTGTGATACTGGTATGTCAGTACTAAATAGTTTGCAAAATGCCAAAACACAACCATCTCAACTAGAAGTGAAAATATGAGCAACACTTACTGCGTCTCCTACAGGGGGTTTCCCTGGAGGAAGTTTGGGCCGTGAAGGGGGGCGAGGTGGAGGTGGTGGTGGGGTGGGGCTGACTGACGAAGGAGTGGCAGGTCGCACTGGAGACGAGGAACCTGCAGAACAGAACAGTAACATATAGGGATTACTTTACAAAACGTTCTTATTAGATGCTTAATAGTGTGGAAACAGCAACAGTACAAATGCAGAATGGATGCAGGGTGGACAGAATCGTCGTTAGACACATTGGCAAGCATATTTCCTATTTGTTTATGTTTTTTTTAGATTTAGATTAGATTTTTAAGAGGTTAATTAAAATCACAAGTTGCGTAAAAGAAAATGAGTGGCTTTAAAACTAATTTGCGCTCACGCGTTATTATCGTGTTAACTTTGACAGCCCTAGTAGTTATACAATCTGTGTTTGGATCCTTGGTTCATTAAATTTTACCAGAAAATATCTTTGTCTCCTGCTTAACAGACAGTTAAAATGTTCATACTTTTAAAGGTAGAAGTCCTTCTAACACAACTGGTTGACAACCCCTATAGAAAACATTGTATGTGCAGTAAAAGTAAAAAATATTCTACCAGAGTGAAGTCTGACCTTTAAATACGAGTCAGTCAGAACAACAACCAGTGCTAACATAACACAATTCTGCAGCAGAATGGTGCTGTACATCCAACCAGGCCAAAACATGACCTCTTTTCCAGGGATAAATAAAAATGCAGATTCACTTCGTGCAAGTTTAACAACAAAAGATGGTGCAATCAGCTGAAAGGAAATTTAAAGATGGTGCAATGCTGGTTATACGATCCCTTCGCCAAAACAATCTCCACGTAACCTGGCTGGTATGACGACCAGGAAATTATCTCAGTGTTTTCATAATTCCTTTTACTGTCCTCTGAAGAAGGTTGTTATCATCTAGATGTGATTCAGTAAGTTATTTCCACCAATACGAGCTCTGAAATACCTGTCCTCTATAGACTATATTGCAGCTAGAATCATGGACTACTCACCGCTATTCGTGCCACCAGCTCCAGATGTGGGACCCGGTGACGACACCACCGCTCGATATGTAGGGGGAGGAGGTGGGGGGGGCGTACTCCGACTCCCCTGGCTAGCATCGGTGGGCGAGGTGGCGGTTTCACCTCCATCCTCTTTGGGTTGGGTGACGCCTGTGTTCTTGGACTGCTCTTCTTGAGACGGGACAGGAGACGGTGGGACGGAGCATGTTGCAGGTCCCTCAGCAGGAGGAGTCACCACTGGAGGGGTGCTTGCTCTGGGAGCCGGGGCTGGTGGGGGGCTGGCGGGTGAGTCGAGAAGAGGGGGAGAGGAAGCGGGAGGAGACGCAAGCTCCTCTGGTGGTGGAGAGGTGGCGTGCGTGACAGGATTTCGCTCCTCGGGTGTAGGAGGTGCAGCGGGCTCCTCTGAGGAAGACGGGGAGGTTGGGAGAGAGGGGCAAGGGTTCGTCTTTTGGGAGAGGGGATGTAGGGAGAGGTGGCGCAGGGTCTTCTGGAGGAGGAGGTGACGTAGGTAAGGGTGGGGCAGGAGATTCAGGTGGAGGCGGGGAGCCCGGTAGAGGAGGTGCTGGTTCCACCGGTAGAGGCGGCCGGTCAGGAGTTTCTGCACTGAAGCAGACCCACGTGTCACCTGCATCCTCACTAGCAGGGGGAGGCTGTTCTGGTCCAAAAATGTTGTCCAAGTCGGCTATCGAGGGCTTCCTGCTGGAACCGTCTGCTTCTGTTGACACTTGTGAATCACAGACAACCAGCGACCAATCAAAGGTTGGCACAACAACATGACAGATAGACAGACAGAGAAAGTTAGAGCCCGATGGTGTGATATAACAGGAGGCAGAAATAGATAAGAAGACTTACCAGCGTCATCTGCAGCAGACGGGGGAGAGGTCGGGACATTCTTGGGTGGAAGTGGAGGTGGAGCTGCAATAAAATTGTAAGTGCAACAATGAATAGTCTTTTATAACAGGAGATTACTGCCTAATCAACATCAATGATTGTTGATTGCTTGTATAAAGTAATTGTTGTTGAAGACTTATACAACTTATAGTGGGCTGCGTACAATGCTGACTTGAAATGAGAAGTAATGTTTCATAGATTGGCCTATAAGACACACATTCTTGTAACAAAAGCTTTGAAAGTTTGGATCCATACATGACAGGCATTGCCACACCTGCCAACCACAACAACTTGCGGAGCAGAGATCATCCCACAAATGTTTAACCATGCAGCACAGCACATTCAGTCACCACCATGCCAAATGCAGGGAGGAGGTAGGGAGTAGGAGGAGGACGGGTTGGTGCAGTATGTGAGACAGGTACTGAACTCTCCCATAATAAACTACAACCAACACTGAATCATTTGGTCGTGAAATGGCTGATGACATGAAACGGGACACAGCTGGCTGTTTGCAGTGGGAAGCAGAGTGTTATTGCCACACAGCGTTTGATCGGGTCAGTTTGCAGGTCAGTTTGTTAGTCGGATGATGATGATGAGGTTCGATGGATCTGTGCAGTCATTCCAGGGAGAAGAAGAAGAAGAAGTGCAGCACAATATGCACAAACTTACTTCCTGTGGGGAAGGATCTTGTCAATGAGGACTCAGGCTCTGACAGGGGAGTCCCCCACGCTTCAGACTCAGACAGACCCACTAAGTTCAGGAGGGGACAGAAGAGCCAAAACATTTAAAGGGGATTCTTTGGGGCTTAAAAAAGCGTTAGGTGTACGAGGGAAAACAAGATCAGCAAGTCAATAAAATCTTTCAATAGAGACAACAGATTTCCAGCCATCTGAAGACATGGCTACAACCTTATTCACTCAAAATGATTTCTAGAGGCAGAAGAAAAACTACTTTGGCACAGAGGCGTTTTTCTTCTCTTTCTTTTCTCAACAACAAATAAGATGATGTCAAAATCCACATTATCAGGTTTGAGCAATATGACAATACACTGTATGAGCTTAGTTAACTGAAAGATGTTTTGTTATACCGCTATCTGGCCATCTGTCTATCTTACTGTAGTATTTCTGGTTCTGCAAGCCACAATGTTACAAGAGAGCTTTATGAAAAAATATTAGATGTACAGGATATTTGCATTAATGTGATTAAGTACCTTGATTTTTCCAGGCATTTAATTTACTGGATTTACATAAAACAACATTCTCATCAGATTATTTCATCTATAAACAGTTTCTCAATTAAATTAAATAAAAAATGTACATTATATACACTCAGTTGCCAGTTTATTAGGTACACAGAGCTACTACTACAGCAGTCTAATACAACAGTTCTGCGATAAATCAGACCTCCATGAGGGTTATAATGTTCAGTTTAGGGCCGCAACTAGTGATTATTTTCATTTTACTGATTAATGTGTCGATTATTTTCTCGATTAATTGATTAGTTGTTTGGTCTATAAAATGTCTGAAAATGGTGAAAAATGTTGATCAGTGCTTCCCAAAGCCCAAGATGACGTCCTCAAATGTCTTGTTTTGTCCACAACTCAAAGATATTCAGTTTACTGTCACAGAGGAGTAAAGAAACCAGAAGATATTAACAGTTGGCGATTCATTTAATAGCTGACAACTAATCGATTAATCGTTGCAGCTCTAGTTCAGTTTTTGTTCAAACTGTTTGAGAGAGGTGTTGATTTAACTGTATGGTCATTTTTTTGGCTGCAGTTTGTGGTGCCGTTGAATTGGATTACGTTATACACAAACCTGTTTCTATTATTTTGTCCACACCATTTATATGAATGAGTGTAGGCTAAATAACAGAAACACCTCTATGTATAGTGCAATACAGTTCACCTTAACACACAACCTCCATAAAGTTGAAAGTAGCATTTATTGCATTAGACTGTATTAGTTTTAGCTACCTAATAAACATGCAACGGAGCGTATAATATATAATATCACTACTATAAATTGAGTGGATAAAATATTAGAATCACCTTGAAGTACTGTCTGTCTTCAGCAAAACCTAATCATTACTGCATTATTTTGACAGTGGTAGGATTTATTGCAGGGCTGTTGTAATATACTGTATCATTTTTAGCTACGTGTACCTCAGCTTGAATCTGAGTGTAAAATTACATATACCATGATGAAAACTAGCATCCATATCACACACTTCTTCTCTTTATTATTCAGGGAATTTGACATGCTGTTTATACAGTTTCTTGTGAAGAGTAGTAAGTACAAGTTATTTTATTCGTCTGAATGAATGTATAAAGGGAATTTGTGTCTGTGTGATGTTAGTTATGCCTGACACGGCCGTTGCGTAACAGCTAAGAGCTCTCCCACAGCCTGTACCACTAAATCCTACTGGATTGGCTGAGAGCGGGTGACAGCGGAGTCTGCATATTAACAAGCTGCACTGTGCACATGAACATGACCTCCACCCCCCCAGTGCCAATTTCAACTTTGACCTTAGCAAAGACAGACGGAGCGAATCCACGACTGCACAGCGAGCCTGAGGGAAGAACAATGATGTTAGAGAAATAGGTGAGAGGGGGGAGGAGGAGGGGGAGAGAGAGAGAGAGAGAGAGAGAGAGAGAGAGAGAGAGAGAGAGAGAGAGAGAGAGAGAGAGAGAGAGAGAGAGAGAGAGAGAGAGAGAGCGAGAGAGAGAGCGAGAGAGAGAGAGAGAGTATCTGCTATGACAGCCAAGCAGCCTTAAAGAGACAATAAGTGTGTGTTCAGAAAGCCTTTTTCATTGTGTTGCTATCACAGTGTGACAAAACAATTACACTGGTAACAACGTCAACACAAACAAATTCTAACAATGGACACAAAAACATACACAGAGACGCATAAAGAGACAGAAAACACAGAGTGACAGAGACACAGGGAGAAGGCTTACCTTCAGTTTTCGGTTCTCCGAAGGCTGTTTCCAAAGGAGGCCCAAATAAGGCTGTGGTGTCTTCAGAGACGGGTGTTTGTTGACTGCTGCGACAAGGACAATATGAGAAAAGACGTTGTGTGACAACAGTTACAGAGAGGACATTTTAGGAAACCGATACGCTGTACATATCATCTAACTGACAGCTTCCGTCATCGTCTGTCGAGTATTTAATACTCTTACTGTATCAACATGGGAGTAGCAAGTATGCTGCTTTATGCAAATGTATGTATATATTTATTATTGGAAATCAATTAACAACACAAAACAATTACAAATATTGTCCGTAAACCCTCACAGGTACTGCATTTAGTATAAAAAATATGCTCAAATCATAACATGGCAAACTGAAGCCCAACAGGCAACAACAGCCGTCAATGTTAATTTTATTGATGACTATGTGCTTAAATATAGCTGTTTTATTGTAATTATTAGTTGACATTTGTCTGTGCTTGTTTGGCACATTCTTCGCCTTTATTTTGTTTATATTATATGGGGTAATATTAACCTTTATTGATATTATTGCTAATTTGGTGTAAGTAGTTTGATTGTGCTTTTTTCTTCTTTTAGACTTTGCTTTCACAAATGTATCATGATTTTATTTGTACATTTCTTTAATGTGTGGACCACAGAAAGATTAGCAAATGCTATGGTAGAGGCTAATGGGGATCCAATAAAATAAATAAATATCTTCAATATTCATCACAATTACAACTATTTTTAATAGTTATTAAGATATGTAAATTATAGGGACTGTGCTGTGCTCAAAATACCATGGACTCTAGAGGCAACATATGTAGTAAAGTGAATAAGAGAGTACGATCAAAAACAGCTATTGCAGGAGACTAACAATTGTTTAACCAATGACTGAAGAAGTTGCACAAAATTGCACTCGTATATCCTTTTTGTTTGTGTTTTGGGGTAGAATGGAGATAATGGAAGTTTGCCTACTTTCGCTATGATGTCTTTTGACAGAAGAGAGCAACAAGGGACATTGAAGAGGGGGGTGACATGCACAGTTACAACATATTCAAGCAGCAATTTTTAGCTGTGGAGAGAGATACACCTGACTAGGGTTTATCTGTATCATGGCTAATGGAACTGGACTGACAAACCCAATGGAAAAAAAAACACAGATACACTAAAAACCAGCATTCAAACAAACCACAAAAACATATGTAGAGGAAACTATGAATTCAACTATAAACACAAGAATTCCTACTAGAAGAACACGTGTGTAAGTTCCCACAGCACACAAAGCATCACAGTGCTGTTGAGTAGATAAACACAGTGACAGCTCTGCAGATTCACTGCAGCCTCCAGCGGCCCTCCAGCACAATAAACACGTTGCTCTCAAACTTCTTGTGTTTTAGTAGGATGGCAAAGGTTGGGCAAATCTAAACAAAATCTTGTTGGATTTATCAGCCATTATGCTAGACGCACAACATAACATTTTTATCTCACGGCCTTTGGTCTTATCAAGAGTATAACTAGGGGTGGGGGGAAAAAATCGATACAGTATAGTATCACAATATTTTGCATGGCAATATTGTATCGATACAATGACGTCAAGTATCAATCTTTTCTTATATAAACTATCAACTATCAATAGCCTGCCGCTATTCTATCTTTCAGAGGTTGTAGCAGGTTCAGTCTTAAAGCAAGAGTTCTAGGGAAAGGAATCGATTGTTAGCTTGTCGGGAAGAACGCTCCAGAGTTACGCTAAATTATGGCGAGGAAAAACTGGCATGGCCATTTTCAAAGGGGTCCCTTGACCTCTGACCTCAAGATATGCGAGTGAAAACTATGAGATGAACAGAGTGAAAGCTGTATCTTATTAGATAAAACAGATGTTGACAAACTGCATAATTTGAAAAAAGGTAATAAATCCCAATATATCTTATTGCAATAATCAGCATATCGCAAAATGTTTAAAATTGCAATAAGATCATATTGTGAATTAAGTATTGTGATAATATCATATCGTGGAGCCTCTGGTGATTCCCACACCTAAGTATTACCCAAAGAAGTTCTTTCCATTTTTTTTTTTTTTTTTTTAAATGTATTGCTGTTATAAACTTTTCAGTTAATACTAAAGTAACACCACATCCCAGTTAGGGTCACTGCTCAATGAAACCAAACTAGAAAGCTGCTGCAGATGTTAGAAAGCCTTGAGTCATTCGAAGAAGGTTTCAGTGAGACAACAAAAGAGGAGACATTGGATGCTGGATGACATCTGAGTAAGAATATTAAAGATTAAAAGTGATGCAATTTATAGAAAAATCCAGTTATACCTAACTAATACAGTCGGTGCATAAAAGTGTTGGTTCGCCGATTGATGTGACTTAAATCCCCCCAGTTCATCCGACCATGACAAAATGTAGCATGATTTGACGGACTGACCAAACTCCCAAAAAGGCCCAATAAGGCTTGATGGTGACATTTGAAAGCTCCACACCAAAAAATGATAATTTTATCATGCAGTTTCTGATTAAAATCTAGCTACAAGTAACATTTTAACACCAATAAATTATTACATTTTGAGACATGGCTGTGATTGCTGTAACCTGCCGAAAACATCACCAGTGCCATCACCTCCATTAGCTTGCAGACTGTATTTAATACCGTGTGCCAGAAGAATGCAGCAGATCTACTGCACTGCTTTACAACACAAAGGTTTATCTTTAACGATACAATATGGTAAAAGGGAGCCAGTGTCTCAGCCAAAACAGTGTGTGGTGGAACAAGTCAAAAATCCTTTTTTAAGAATGCATAAGTACAAACATACATACATAATACAGAATGCAGCAAAAAGCCATAAGACAGGTGAAGGGATCAGCACTGACACATACACCATGACACACATATCACCTTAACATTAAGTGGCAGCGGCTTGTCCCTTCCTTCTCAGGGAACAGGGAGGTACATACCTGGGGGGTTGTGGTGCTGGAGCTGCTTTGGGGGCCACAGTGGGTAGAGTAGGGACGACACGTCTCGGTCTGGCAATCTCCTCACCTGGAACCATAATTAAATCAGTTTAGCACATGTGACTCTTGCATCGCATTCTCTGTAATTCACCGTCATTGAAAGTAAACGTGGCTTAAGGTGCAACAAGACTGATACTTACTGGATGGGTTCCTTTGCAAACCCTGTAACGTGAAAGAAATGACAGTAGAATGTAAAAAACACAACGACACACAACAGCAAAGAGTCACTAACAAGTACGGCGTTGCATACATTCTAATATTTGTCTATGTTGCTGCTAATATCAGCATCCTACATAGCCCCCTCCTATATGTAAAACAGCTGCAAATGCACAAAAAAAACAAGAAATGTCAACGTATGGTAGTCCATCTGAAAAATCTATCTTTTCTTTTAATACATAATACTGCGTAGTGAAGGTCAGAGGGTGAACTTCAGCCTCAGGTTGATTTAATGTGTGGTTGCAGATTGTAACCAACTGAGTACCCCTACGCTCACTCCTCCCTTTCCAAAATGTGAGCCGCAGAGTGCAAAACCGCAGTAACGCCGTTCGCCTCGCTCAGAGGTCATCCTTACCATAATAACACTACTTTAGGAGCAACCAAAGTCAGACGGCGGCTGGCGGTACCACAGTTTTACAAGCGTGTCGGAGAACTACGGTGGCCTTCGGGTAACGTAAAAACACTAAAGTCTCTCTCTAGAGCCAGAGTTTTGTTTGTCCGTTCTGGGCTACTGTAGAAACATGGCTGTGCAACATGGCGGACTCTGTGAAGAGGACCTGCTCCCTATGTAGATATGAAGGGCTCATTCTAAGCTAACGAAAACACAAAGACTCTTAGATTCAGGTGGTTATACACTAATGAAAACAAGGTTATGAATACTATATTCCATTAATGCTAATAGATCCGCCAGAATGTTAAGACCCTGACACACCAAGCAGACGGTCGGCCGTCGCACAGTTTGGGACCGTCGGTGAGCGTACGTCGGCCAAGTTTTTTCTGTGTGTCACCGTTGGCTCTAGTCTGCCCGAAGAGAAACGGAAGTGAGGAAAGCAAGCCAACGAGTAAAGTCAAGAGGAAAAACACAGAGGGCTCTTCGCATTTTTCATCTTAATCTCATCTGATCATTCTAATACACGGATATTTTCATAGCGACGTGGCCGTCTGGAATGAAGCTAAGTGTTGAGTGAGAGTGGTGTGAAAATGGTCGGCAGGTTCCGCTTTATTTCATGTACGTACTGTATCATAACAACGGCTTGTATATCCGCAGTCCTCAGTCTTCCTGTTTCCCTTTTTGAATGACTAATACAGACTACCACGACCTGCTGGTGTGGAGAGTTATTTCCTCTCACGCAGGCGCAGAACGCACGTGGTAGTTGGCCGTCGGCTGTTGTCTTTGCGGTGTGTTCGAGTGCAACTTTTTGGCTTAGACAAAGGCGACGTGAGGTGAAGCAACAGGCGGCCTTCATCGCCGCTAGTTCTTTGATGTCGGGTTGGTGTGTCTGGCTCCTTACACACTGTTCATTTAATGAGAAACTATTTTGATAACTGATTAATATTAATAGTTTGTCATTTTCAAGTGAAAATGCCATATTTTCCCCTTAAATCTTACACTGTTCCATTAAGATGCATTTCTTATTTCTCTTATTTTAGTGGCAGCATTATAAGTCTTTCTTGTGTATCTACCAACTACAGTACATATTCATACTAGCTGCAAATCCTGGAGGTACAACATTGGATAGGCTAATGACCGTGGTCACTTTGGTGGCACTGTAAATGACAATTCTTATGCTTTATAAGTGATTCGTTGAATACTGCACATTCAGCGGCACAGAGAGTTCTAACAAATCACCGGTGTTCAGATGGAACAGCAAAATATCTGTCATTAGGGATACACTTTAAATAAAGGCGAGTAAGCTACTCCAATAAATAACTCCCAAGATCAATAACAATAACATTGTTAGCGTCACGTTAGAAAATGGCAACTGCTGCCTGCATGGAGCCAACTGTGCTGTGAGCAGTGGTGGTTTGAGGTGTCGAAGCTAAAAATAAATTTTGGAAAGCTTTCAAAACATGCTTTTGAAGTCTTAAGAAGCCGCCCCTGGTATTAGAGAAGGTGTGAGGCTGATAAAGTTGGAGCGCAAGAAAGTTAAAAGAGAAATGAGTTCTGTTGTTGGAGAGGCAACAGCACAATGATATTGCCTCTCGAGCTGTGATCTTAAACACCCGTGGGTATGCGAGCGTACAGTATGTATGAATTCACCATGTGAGGCACACGAGAGGCCAAGAAAGGCAGAGGGCAGATGAGGAGAGAGAGGGAGGGGAGACGGGAGCAGATGAGACGAGAAGACACGACGATGGGGAGTGACTGAAGTAAGACATCAAAGGGTCCAGCTGTCAAAAGTGCGAATTTTCTCCCACTACAGAGACCAAGCAATTCAAGATGAAAAGCAAGCACACTAGTGATCTTGAGAATCTGGAAAATATATATTTATATGTTGAAATATTAATGTCAAAACAAATTAGCTAACAGTTTTGACCCGTCACCTCAGCCATGAACCCACCTACGCACTTTCTGTCTTATTCAACCGACTCCAAGGACAAGGTGAGGGGCAAAAGGGTACAAGAAGAAGCATGTGACATGTGTTTAGCCTGACCCCAGGGAGAAGGAAAAGGACACTTACCGGACTACGTCTCTGTGACCAGCAAAAAGGAAGAGAGAAGAGACACCTGGTCAGAGAGTGACAAATCAGTAAAGCAGGCATCATATACATGACGAGAAGAAGAAGAATTTTGGCCTGGTCGGTCAGATTTGGGGAACAGGATGATAACGTAAAGAGGGCGTTTTGTGCTCATCTTTCTTTGATTTTGTGAGAAATTTCTTGAGCATGTGGTTTAAGGATGTTTGAGCATAAATAGTTCAATAAGTCCTGGATAATAAGGAAAGTGGTATTAGGAAGCAGCCGAGGATGACTTAAACTGATCTGTGTGTTTGTGTTAATGCCTTAATCCTCCTCTTCTGTTGATGGTGAGAAAAAAAACAAAGTGTAGCAAATTCAAGGCCTTCAGATAAATGCGGATATTTGGCTGAATCTCTAATGTCATCTGTGAACCTGCTGTGACTGGACATCATCCAGAACGCTTGTGGAGCTGCTTAAATCACTTCCCTCTCTTTCTCCCCTCATTTTTATCTTTATCTCTATCCCCTTTCCTTTATTTGATCGTTTTTGTTAAAAAACAATGTTATTTTTGCCATCTAATCCTTTTGAGATTCTTTCATTTCCCCTTCTAGTCTCCCATCTGCCCCCTTGGTCTCTTTAATTTCTGCTGAAATCTCTCCATCTGCCTACGTCACCTGCGTCTCGCATCGTCCCTCTCTCCCCTCCATCCTTCACTGCTTGTTCTAGTTGTGCAGCGAGCCATGAGTGATTAAAGTGATGCAACAAGGGGGTGGGGCGTGCTGGTAGAAGTGATTCATTTCATTGGGTGAATTGGTGCAGGACACTGCGCAACACTGTTTGTCATAACCAATCACTGTCTCCCTGCTATATGTAAACAGGAAGAACAGCAGGAAGTGTTCAGGATCACACACTGTGACCTTTTAGCCTATGTTAGGGACTAACATTTGTCTTTAAGGGGAGACACCCCAGGCAAAAACATAATTTTTTTTAATGAACTGGTGAATTTTGAGATGTTGGGCTATTTTAATTCAATAACATGTCTTCTGTCAGACTAGTGGAAACATCCAAAATATACATTCCGGTGTTTACTTGCGTCTGTAGATTTCACCTGAATTCACCAAAAGTTAGGATTAGATAATGCCTCATTTGCATATTTAAACATAACATTTCAGAAGAATTGTAAAACAAAAAATAATTGTCTTAGTGTAAGTAATCAACTGGGGAAGTTTCATGGTGATATCTTTTATTTCAAAATGTTTACCCTATTCAACGAAATGTCTATTTATCTAATCTAATATCTTTAAAGGCTGTTTTCTCAAAATTAGTTTTTTTCTCAGACTCTGAGCCAGAAATCTGCACTTCAGTAGCTCTTACATACACCAAACTTTATATTCTGTATATTCTTCTATATTCTGGAGGTTTTTACAGAGGGATTTGTTCATATATTATTCATAGCCTGATTTACAGAACATTTAATTCCTAAAAACATGCCAAAATACTATTTTTTATGGCTGTTGACAGTGTTTTCTAATTTATGGAGTGATAAAAAGAGATATCCAAAATCCCCTCGATAAAAACCTTTGACTAGTGTGTCAACAAAATTAAACAAGAATTTTGAACCTGGCTTTATCCAAAGTTCAGATTTCTGTTCTGGAATTGTATGCAAATTAGCATATATTTCATAAGATAATGCCCCATTTGCATATTTAAACATAAACGTTCAGAAAACCTGTAATACGAAAAATAATTGTCTTAATGAAAGTAATCAACTGAGGAAGTTTCATGGTGATATCTAGTAGTTTTTTTTACCGAATTTACCTGGGGTGTCTCCCAACAAAAAGTTGTGTGCTGATGTTTAAAATGGGCCGCTCCAAACAATTGTGTGATATACTGTATTTGAAATCAGAGCATGTAAAAGAATCAGAAGTACAGTTTTTTTGTTTCATTTTTGAAATTCAATATTGTACCTTTGATTTTGTACTGAAACATTTTGTAACTGAGGCAGGTCATATCTGATCAGAGAGTCGAGCTGGGCTGTAGAGTGACTGACTTCGCCTGAGGGGACTCTCTGGGTAGACCGGACTGCACAGTGGCTGGTTACAGTAATGGCACATATTATAAAATATGAGGAATTCATCATAAAAGTAAGCTGTTAAGCCTTATACTACCATATAGTAGATGATAAGGCAAAGGAGGAATAATATGTGATGTTTCCAACATCTTAACTCCTCAACACCCCTGACCTTTTCCTCGCCTCCTCTACTGCTGGTAGTCGTGTCATTTGGACCGAGACCCGCAGGCTCAAGACTCCAGAACCAATTAAAATCAGATTTAAGACGTCTTAGTCAGCGGAAAGAACTTAAAGGACAGCGCTTTTGTACTCCAAGTACCAAGGCAAACAAAATCAACATGTGCCATAAAAATCCTGAGCAGTCACACACATGCACATGCAGTAATCTGTGTATACACAACACCACAATGAAACACACTCACACCAAAAGAGAAAGCACATAACATTTGCCCTATACCTGCTGGGCTCATAATAAAGCCTACAGTTATTACACACTAGCCATTTGTAGTTGGCCTATTCCTAGCAACACGGACACAATTTTATGAGCAAAGAGTGGAGAATAAAAAAAGACATAAACCCAAAAGCATGCAAAGCAAAGGCTTACCGGACTCTTCTACAGAGGTTAGCATCATTAGAGGCAGCAAAAGAACGAGATAAAAAAGAAGAGAGGGGTGGAATAGTTAGAATACTAGAGGGGAAAGTATTTTAACGCTGGAAAAGCAAAGCTAAGCATCTGTGTACAGTGTAGGCAGCCGTCTACATCAACCATTAATACAGACAGATAAGTACTGGAGTAGTACTATGGCTCCCTTCATCCCTCCACCTACACATTACCCACAGCTCCTCCTGACATGATGTGAACACCGAGGTTTTATGTGAAATAAGCTGTCATCATCGTGTCTTTCTCACAAGCTTATGTACATATGCATAATTAATGCAGAATATGCCAAATATTACGAGAAATTAAGCTCATACAGTCCGCTAAAAATATCACTCAGCATCTAGGTATGTATAATACTTGGTATGTGTTTCAGGTTTTTCAGAGAGCTTGTCGTATTTACACGCAGACAACCAACGTCAACAGCAAGAGCATTAGGATGTAGAGCCTCAGTTATTAGTCGAGGGGAATCTCAATGATATTCAGATGGCTGTGGGCTGTTGTCAAGTGTGTGCTTCTTGTTTTTGAAAATAAGAGCAAAGTCATAAATGTTTTAGTCTGAGAATAAAGCTTTACTGGATCAGTTCAAGGAAAAGGAAGAACTAGGAAGAAGAGGAAAGAAGCAGTGTTTGCTTTCGGAGGCCTGTTAACATTTGGCCCCTCTTCCTCTCTTCATCAGACCGTTTTATTGTCAGTCCATAGCCAAGGTTGCCAGGGACTGGGACTGGGAGTGACTGTGTGACTCATGTAATTTATGGGTGAGGGAAAAGCTCTGGCCAGGCAAACGTGATGCTAATTTGAACTGGTAGAGGCGAAGGTGGCAGTTTCGTAATCACAAGTAAAGGCGAGTAATTCCAGAAGATGGTAGGGAAAACTCTGGTCCTGGTTTAAGAAAAAACATCATCACATCTGGAAAGTAAAAAACAAACGTGTCATATTATCAGGGCTGTAACTACCATTTGTTTTCATTATCGATCAATTCATATCAATCTGTTGATTATTTTTCTGATTAATGATTAATCTTTTACTCAAGAACATGTCAGGAAATTGTGAAAATTGCCCATCACAAGTTCCCTGAGCCCAAGGAAGTGTCTTCAAAGTGCTTGTTTTGTCCAACAAACTTAAGATTAAAAGATATCCAATTTACAATGATAGAAAACAAAAAAAAAAAATCTGCCAATTCTCAAATTAAAGAAGCTAACATTACTAACATACTGTATGTTCCATTGGTACTAGCGGTGGTAACGATATTATCACGATATTTAAGTCACGATACGATCTTATTGCAATTTTAAACATTTTGCGATATGCTGAGTATTGCGGTAAGATATACAGTATTGCGATATATTGCGATTTATTACCTTTTTTCAACTGCAAATTATGCAGTTTGTCAACATCTGTTTTATCTAATAAGATACAGTTTTTACTTTGTTGATCTCAGAGATTAAATTAGCATATCTTGAGGTCATAGGTCAAGGGACCCCTTTGAAAATGGCAATGCCAGTTTTTCCTCGTCAAAATTTAGCGTAACTTTGGAGCGTTATTTAGCGTTCTTCCGGACAAGCTGACATGACATGGTTGGTACCAATCGATTCCTTAGTTTCCTAGTTTCATATGATACCAGTACTTTCACTCTAGCTTTAAGACTGAGCCCGCTACAAACAATAGTTTAAATAATAAAAGATCGATACTTGAAGTCTGTGTATTGATATATATTGCCACGCAAAATATTGCGACACTATGCTGTATCCACATTTTCCCCCACCCCTAATTGGTAGTAAATTTGTTCTTAATATTTTGTTTTAACATCTAATCCATCCATCCATCCATCATTATCAACCGCTAATCCTATTCAGGGTGGGGTACACCCTGGACAGGTCAACATTTAATCCATTATCAAAATTCTTGTTGATTAATTTTTTGTTGATCGACTAATCACCTCAACGTTATTCTGTATTTGTGAGTAAAAAAACTGCTAAAAAAAATAACCAGTATCTGCTATCACACAACCATTATCAGCATGGAAAGACGTTCACACCTGATCAGGTTAACAGAGCCAGTGGGTAAACACACGGAGGAGGCTGGATTAAATTACTGAGTCCAGAAGCTCAAATGACGCCAAGCAATCTCGCTGCACAGCAGACCGACACACAGGTTCATCGTGCCCACTTTCCTACCTGAATTATTCAAGGCGGACACCCAAGCTAACTATCCTCACTGGAGAAGAAAGGGATTATGGGTAGGCAGGGGAGGCCAAAGCCTGTTTTGGAGTCCCACAGTTGATTACAGGCTGTGTGAAGGGTTTGTGTGCTTGAATTTGGACTCATCAACTGAGCTGCATCACTTCAAACGAGAGCTTCACACCCTGCTGTTCTTTGGTTTCTGTCTTGGCGGGACAGCTGTCTTGTGTTAAACAACGCCGGACTAAGTGGGAGAACGCTGAGGCCACTGACCAAGTATCACAAGCATCACATATGAACTATGTGGAATTCAAACTATCATATAAAGAAGATGACCTGACTCAGATTACAGGGACATGGATTGTAAACTAGAGATACCACGTACTTTTGCATACTGGCTCATTAAAGCAAACTAGTTCTGTTGTCATGTAGAGACTAGAGAATAAAAGTCTCAATTTCGAAATGAAAGTGAAGCAGTGATCCATTTAAAGTTCCCATCAATAGCTAAAACAAAACATTTGGATAAAGTAGAATAAAAACATTAGAGAAAGACAGCAGCTCAGCAGATACTAGCACTCACAACATCATGCAGCATATCAGTGAGAAAAGACATGTGAACAACACACATGCACGGCCATATCTGTGCACAAGTAAATATCCAACTCTACGTGTTAAAAGGCGGTTGAAGACGATGAAGATGAAAGCAAGCAGTGAGAGGGCAGCGACGTCAGAGCTACTCACCATAGGAGACGGGGACAGGGCTATGTTTCCTATGGAGGCTTTGAGCTCGTCGACCGAGGGCGCCGACACTACGCGATCGGCCGGCAGCGGCTTGATCTTGATTTTGAATTTTTTCCTGTGGTCCTCCTCTCCTTCCGACTCGTCAGAGGAAAAGAAGTGGGGCTTTTTGATGGTAGGCGGTGGTGCAGCGTCAAGGAACAGTCCAGGATTCAGTTGACATTTGATCAAAATCACAAATAATTTCTTTAAAACTTGCTTTTTTTTTTTATTACTTTGTCTCTAATTCCAAATTATTTTGCCTTGTTCCTACTTAACAAAAGTTCATACTTGTGATTTAAACTGTTTAATTTTGTTGTTTTTCAATTATTGTTTCTAGAAACAAAAATAACCTCTACATGGCTGATAAAGTGGAATACGAGTTACCAATTGAAACCTAAATATTACTGGTAAATTAACTGACAGGTAAGCAAGTTCTAGCAAAGACCTAATACACATATTGACTTAAATTTGGTGCCTGCCTGCCCTCGGGATGGGGATGTATGTCCCTCAACCTACTGAGAAGGTAATTGCAAAGTGATGAATACAGTATCACCATCACAACAAACAGAGCATCACCTCTGCTCAATATGAGCTGACAGTCTGGGAAATCAGTGTATTGATTAGAGTGAGAAAAGCCCCATAACCTGTTTGTGAAGCGTGGAAATGTCAAACAACTTTCTGTTCACGTCTGGAGCATCAATGACTCATTCTTCTGTAGCTGTGTTATGTGCTGCTGCGCCTTATTACCATTATTTAGATCTCTGTTAATTGGATGTTTGTACACTTTGATAAGCAGTTGACACACTTTGTCATCATTGCACTTCAAGTTGCATTATTAGTGTGTGGATTTCTCTGTAAGGATATTTGGTTATATAAGTTCATTCCCCTGTGAATGAGATGTACTACACAAACTGATCTCCGAGCAGTGCGCACCAATTTAACAAATCCTGTACTAACAATGGAAGCAATCCATCCAACTCGGCAGAGGAAAATAAGGCAAATGAATTCTTTCAAATGACAAATCAAGCAGTGCAGAGGATATCTCCCTCTTCTGACTCCTCGTCAGGTCTCATGCTGTAGCCCTCATCATCCACCTCAGGAGAGTTCTGAAACACAAAGAGTGACTAAGTATAGATCTCTTTAAAGGTTTGTGTGTTATCTCTTACTGTGATATTAGTTGTGTGCCAATAAACCGGACAAAATGCAGTCGGTTCAAAGAGTACCGTGGGTTAATTAAGCTACGGTTAAAGTTCCTCTTGACATATACAGATGATAAATTGTACTGAGACTTCTAGTCATAACAAATGCTAGCTTCCCTGCTTAATGAAACATGACCAAATGCAAATAGACAAAGTCAAAATGTGGATCTAAAATGTAAGCAATATAACATTGCAAATGATAATAGTTAAACCCATCAACTTGATTTACTATCTGTAACCACATTTAACATGCTTTGTTCATAAACTTTTCAATAGCTCATTGATTTTACAATAATGTGGATCAATACTATTAGCTCATTCAATGCAGATGAAAATTAAGCAGCAGTTTTGAGGGTGAGTTGGTGGGCGACTAAGCTGAAACACTGTTTAAATGGCAATGGCAACTGTATTTATATAGCACACTTCATTACATGTAAACTCAAAGTGCTCTACATTTAAAGACACAATATACAATTATAGACATAAACATAAGAACATATCAGCATCAACAACATAAATATAAGGATACAGTAGTATATACAAGCGTACACCCATTCACAGCGCAATAAGAACCAAAACATGTACACAATCAAATAAAAACCCATGCACACTCACACAGACAGCATAAAACTGAAATCAGCATAAAATAATAATCCTATTACTTACGTATCTGTCCCAGTCGATGTCTCCGTAGAAGCCATTAGGGGCCCCGTTGGTCTTCTTCTGAGACTGAGAGGAGAGACGCACTTTGATTAAAATCCCACCAGACAGTGAAGCTACAGTATATTCAGCACTACTGCGCTACCACTGGATGTGTTTCTATGCTAGCTACTATTCAGTGGAACTACAGTGCAGCCCATTCTGGCCTATAAACCTTGTGCACTTTGGATGTCATTTCATGTGAGACTGTCCCACAGTTTCCTATTTTTCCTTACAGGTACTAATTTGTTCTCTGTTTTCTCCGCTTGGTCACTAATGATCCGATAATGATGATGATTATTGTTATTATCCAACATGCTGCAAATTGTCCAACAGTGCTGGATAATATTTCAACATTTAGGTCTCTTCAAAGTACACCAAAGGACTCAGGGGGATATCCTGTTGCCCTTTTGCTTTGTTTTTCTCTCAAAGTCTCCTCAGAGAGCCTGCTAATGAAACGATAGCTGAAGCAACAACACTGGCGGCTGACTGATGAGCTGAAGAACGTACTACGATGTCTACAACCAGTCTAACTATTCTAGAGATTAATCTACTCCAAAGGACTAGAGACTAGAGTTCAGTACCGATTCAACCTCTGGGGGTTCCTGGCAAGTAAAAAGAAAAAGAAAATAAATAATGAACTCACAATCACCAGACTTGATTTCCTCCAGTAATACACGTGGAGAGTGAATAGTCATTCATAAATGAATTAATTGACTGATACATATGAAATATCTTCTGTTACTTACGCCGCCGTCTCTGTCTGGGGACCCCCTGTGAGGATTTAAAGAAGCAGAGAGAAGAAAAGAGAGAATAAACGTCACTTAACGTGTGAGCTCTTCATATTGAAATCAAGTGCTTTGCTAATTAGTCGAGCCAAAATATTTAAAAGGGGTATTCGAGGAAAACCTTTTCACGCCACTATACCCACACACTGATTCGCTCACACATCACAGTACACAAACCTTTTACAGTAAGTGTCTCGTGCACAGTTACAGAAACACCACAGGAAAACGATCACGCTTACAGAGGATTCTGCAAGCTGATCTATTAAGTCTTATTTTGATCCTGCTGTGTTTGCATAACTTCAGAACATTTCCACCATGATATGACAGAAATGACATCAGCTGATTGCAAACAAGCAATGTCACAAGCACTGGGTATTTTAAGTATGCCCATTATTCTGTAGATCGATAATAACATGTCATATAGGTTTCATACAGGGAGGTTAACAGATCCATTAGAGGTTAACAGATCCATACACACTGTACCACTGTGGCTCATAATTGACAGGTTCACTCTTGGAAGCAATTGGAAGCAGCTGTCTAACATCTATTTGACGAGACTTGTACTGAATACTAATCCTGTAATTGTTCTTACTTATTTTAATCCTTTCATTCTGCTGTAATGTATATGTACTGAACGATTGTTCTTCTTAAAATAACTTTTAAGTACTGGATTTTTGAAGGAGGATCAGGACTTACGTGGAGTCATTGTCCTTCTCTTTCTTCCGTATCCCAAATGCCTTCCTGGTACGCTTTTTCAATCCTGAGGAGAAAGAAGAGAAAAAGGGGCGAATTATTGCATGAAGAGACACCAAAGGCATGACTAAAAGGTGGTGTCTGTGGGTGGGTTAAAGGGCAGATGGGGTCAGCTGTGCTGCATCTATCATCCAGGAGATTAAAGACAACGTTTTTATGTATTATTGAGTGACTGGCTGCATCGCTGTGAAGGCAAACGCTGTCTTTCAGAACTAAAAATGTGTTCATGGTCATCGCAGATGGACAGACAGCCTTGCAATCCTTTGGATTGATTTTGGAATGAAAAAGTCATCAGCCCTGCAAAAATCAATGCACCAATAATTTAACAAGAATAGCTTAGAGAGCCAAGAGGAACCAGGAATGCTTTCTGTAGCATTATGGATTGAAGTTCTGTATATTATCAGCTGTGTAGGTCACACAGCTGATAATATACAAAACTTCAATCCATAATGCTACAGAAAGCATGGGAGATCCCTTATGTACAGACTCAGCTGATGAATTCAACAAGGATCTCTGTCCCTCCACATCTACTGCAAACATGACAGTGTGGTGACTTTGACAGATGCTCTAATGGAGCTGCTCACTGACCAGCAATACAAATGATGACTGTGTTGTTACAGCAACAAGTGTGATAGCGTGTTCTGGATTTAAGAACAGTTGCAGTAGCTTTCAGAAAACATTGCTTAAATGCAAAGTCTGGACTACATTTTATCCTGTAAGGAAAGTGTGCACATCCAACCTCAGTTGAGTGCAGGAGAAAAGCAGCATAAGCAGTAAAAGGACGAGAAGTACTCTGTCTCACCTCCCATTTCAGCCTTATTTTCACCTTCATTTTCTCTAGTTAACCAACTGAAAATGTAGTTTTCACCACACATTTGCAGGTTCTTTTCACATCTTCTTTTTCAACAACAACTCAAGCTCAAGTTTCGCTGCACTATCAGGGTGTACTCTGGACTGAATTAACAACAGAAGTTTACAGCAAATAAATCAACTCAAATACCATTGTATTGAACAAGAGCATTATGTTATAGTAGCGTTTATATGCTACACATCTCCTAAAGAGCTCCATGTTCAAATATCCAATTCAATCATGTCCTCTTACTTCGGATGAAGTTGAATCACAATCCATCTCTAGCAGGGGTGGGAAAAGAAATCGTTTCACTCTCATCTCTGTGGTCAAATCAGCCGACGCTACAACTGTAGAACACCCATATACTGACATTTATGTTAAATGCATTCAAACGGCCCCGATGGAGCTGACCATGGATGTATAAAGAGAACGAAGCTGAGGGGAGGGCTAGCAATGGACTTGGTGAAGTTAGCGGAACTACGTCCAGTTTTCAAAATAAGATGTTAACAAAGGGAACTGTATATACAAATACATATATGGAAATAAGATTGATGGATTATATCCACCAGCAGTTTAAAACATTACATGTCCCTTATAAATTAAAAGAAAATACCACTAATTTGTGAGGGAAATTTATTAATAAATAATGCCTGACAATGACTGATATATCTGACTTCAGGACATCTCTGACTACATACATGCTGAAAATCAAACATTTTTACTGTATTCATTTAGATATTTTCCGAAGTAAAAGTCCCTAGAAGTGTATGATTCAACTTTTTCCCATGGTCTGGTGTTAAAAAAGTTAACAAAATTCGCAATAAATCGCAATATAGAATCGCAATACATATCGAATCGGCACCCAAATATCGTGATAGTATCGAATCGTGAGATGGGTGTATCGTCCCAACCCTAATACAGATTTAGCTTGATTTTATACTGTAAAATTATGCAAAACAAACATATCTCAAATGACCATCCCTGGCTTATTCTTACCCCAGATGAAAGCCCAGTTGTCCCCCTCCATTTCCTTTCTGGTAATTCCTCGACTCTCATTCTTCCTCGTCCTTGTCTGGTCGTGAACCCATCACATCATCTCATGACAAACCTATCTCTTCCTCATACCACATGCAGGTATACACTGAGCCACTGAGCAGGAACATGATGCTACCTCTCCCTAACTCGCACACATGAACACACACACACACACACAAGGTATCAAGATCCTGTTCCTGATCTGCATCTGGTACTCAAATTCAACACCAGTGACTTCACTCATAAATTAAAGACAAATGCCATCATTTCTTACATTAGATGCAGTTTCTTTACAGCTCTAATCTTTGCACCAGCATGGCTGCAACCAAAGTGGAAAATCGATCCAGAAAAGGCCTGCTGGCCGTGAGGAGTCTCACCCAGAAATACCCTCTCATTGATCCTGCTAACATATTCCACCTTGTATCCTGTAAACGGCCACAGCTCAAATAAATGTCCCACTTCAGAGGAAAAGCACCCACATACATAGATACAGAATGACAACACATTCACACAAATACAAAGGCTTGTCCCTATATACACAAAGGTAGGCACACATGTCCCCGCAGACATTTTGAGAGCATATGCAGAGACATGCACACACCAGACCAGAGTTTGATGAATATTCATGGTTACTATAGGTGATGAGGTGTTAGGAAGCAGCACCTGTTTCTATAAGAGCTACCAAAGTCATTACTCAGAGAAGGAGGGGAAAAATGAGATAAACACATGTATGAGATCATCTCAGACATATATTTATCTCATTTGAGATGTATAGAAGATATGATATATTTGTATGTGAAATTGAGGGTAGAAACCACATGCCTTACAAGCATAGACTGTATACAGTATAAGAAGTGGACGTAGTCACCGTAACTTCACCCATTGGTTTGTGGACTGCTGTTTTGAAGCCTTGAGTTCGGCATTTTGGCCGTAGCCATCTTGTTTCTTTGCCGTCGCCATGTCGTTTTTTGTGCAACAAGAAGTGACACGAGAGGGTGGAGCTAAGTACAACCGAACGCTGAATAAGACATTTTTTGGCGACTAAAAAGGTTAGAATTAACTTTCATGAACTGAAAACACACTGTGAAAGGGTTAAAGTTTTAGGACGGAAATACGGACAACTCCCAGACCGGACGACGCCGTGGTAACAACCTGTCAATCACAAGGTAGCCACACCCTGAAGCATACCCTCGTTTATGGTCTATTTTACTCCAAATGGCACCATAATTTATTAAATTAACATCATGCTATATTGAAGAAGACTTGAAACTAGCGATTGAGACCATAAACTCATGTTTACAATGTTTACTGAGGTAATAAATCAAGTGAGAAGTAGGGTCAGACTTCTTTTTGTGACCAGAGGCAGCGCGTCCTGCTGGCTATTAGAAAGAATGCAAGGGTTATTTTTGTGAGAAAATGTTGACAGCCAAATGCCTTGGTGTATATTTTCACATCTCACGTCTATTCATGATCAGAAACAGACATTTCAGTTTGCAAATTGCCCAAGGTCATTGTTCGAGGCACTGGATCACAATCTACGTTTTTCTTTAGGTTAACACTATTTTTGTTATAGTAATGATGTGCCAGTGCAGCATGTCTCAAGTTGGACACTTTGAAATATCAATAATAAAATGAAAAATTAACAGCTGTGGCCTTGAGCTACTGTAGGCAATGCATGACCAAGAGCAGTACTTTTTTCAGTATCTTTTTAAAAACAATACTTTTGTAGCAAGCGAGCTGGAACTATCATACTGTTTGTGTGGGTGCTTGTGAGTGCGTATGTGTTGTTTGGTCATTCTGTTGTATTTTACAGATACAAAGAAAATGTGCACACATACAGACACCTCCTTCCCATAACTATATCAAGTTTTATCCCCCAAAGTACTGAAGGTTTCATCTCTGTGAAGCCAGAGGAAAGATTCCTACTTTCATTCTGTGGCTTGACGGTTTCCCTCTTTTTGATCTTGGTGAGGCATCTGTCGGAGGTCGTAGTATGAGGACACAGTGCGCTCTCGGCCTGTAGCGTAATAGGGGAAGGGAGCTTTAATTGTTCCTTCAACAGCTGCTCTGCAAAGCCAACAAAGTTGCAGCACTTCAGTTACAGCGTAGTTTCTTTTTGACTCTCTGCTGCCTCAATTCTTATATTTATTCATTCATTTTGATGCCATTCAGAAGCACAAACTTTTCCTTGTCGTGGACCAGTTTTTTAATTGATTCGATGTGAAATTCTGGTTGTATATAATTATCCTTCATGATACTGCCAGCTGGGGAGATTCCTTCATCTCGTTAAAGCAACTTGCACCCTGGCAGCATCTTTTTTTTCCACTTAAGGAAAACTAAGATGAACCAATTTTTAAGATTCTGAGTCTGTTTTTAAACTACACTTAATTTTCAGCAGGACATATTTAATCCAATTTGTCAGAAGCACATTTCTTTACGCTGACATCTCATTTCAGGCTTACGTTGATGTCTTCAATAAATATCTTTCCGGATTTATTGCCCCTCTATTGGCCTCTTATTTTTTCTTCTTCTTTAGGTCTGTTTCCCTTTCCCGTAAATCCAGTATTGCCCCAAGCAAGAGCTGACAGGTTTACAGCTGTGCTAATGAAAGCAGTATTTTGTCAGTGTGCACATGGCAGCTGTACCCTGGCTACAGAATGTATGCATTCTGCATTACATGAGATTAAAATCTGCATTATTATTTCACTTTTAATGTCGTTTACCTTTTGTTTCCCATGACTTTGGTTTTTCCTTAAATTTCATTGGCTTGTTGAGTATCATTTCGAGAATATCAATAAAAGAAAAACATGAGCAGACTGCCAAAAATCATGGCGAAAAACTGGCATAGAAGCAGCATATAGAGACCCGACAACCTGCCGTCTGTCCTTATGGCATATCTGTTCTTAAGCTGCACTTTCATAAAGTGTACATCTGCAGATTTTCTTCTTTTTTATTTGGCTATAAAGGTGGGAATAACTGACACTAATTAAACAAAGTATAAATAACCAGAATAATCTAACTTAACCCTTCATACCATTCCAAGGTTTAATATTTTTAATCTCTGTACAAACAGTTCAAACACACAAAATGACCCGAACAGATACATTGCAATTGTATTCACACATGATTCAACTGACCAGTGTAATTTAAAAATAATGCAATAAATTACTATCCCATGGTTAGAGTACAGCAAATCTGATTGGATGACGTTGATGTGAAAGAATACATGAATGCGTATGGCAGGGGTTCATTAACGGAGAAGGAAATAACAGAGCGTGCAGTACACACTGTTTAATGACTTAATGGCTTCCGTTCAGAGGGATGCTAGCACAAGTGCTAACGTAATTAGTGGTCTCTTCTCAAGACACGGTAATGTAATTCTAGGAGAAGCCAAAGGACATAAAGCCAAACAGGACAGGACACTGCCAAACCTAAAAAAAACTACATGACAACTGAAGAGCAGCACTACACTGACCAGAGTTAGACATTTAGACATTCAAACATTTCGCTCCGGAGAGCACCTGTAGAAAAAAAAATGTTTTTTTTTCTAGTGTGTCTGTGGGACTTCATTTCTAGGGAATTATTTTCAAAAATAATGTTTATCTGGTTTCTGAAAATAATTGAGAATCTAAGGTTCAGGATAATCTTAGAGGAGTGGGAGGCTAAGTTTAGAAGGGGTCCCAAGAAGTGAAAACAAACTCACAACAGAAGGAACACCACCCCGAGAAGCACAGTGTGTCATTATTATAACTGTGGGGTCCACCCTTCAACCTACAGGAAGAGGTTGGCACCAACACTGCCTTTAATAAAAAAGACCATCTTGAAACACAGCAAGCTTGCGTCTGAAATTCCATAACTAAAAGCTATCTAGAAAATACTTAACATATTACTACATCTAGGCCAAGATATGTTGGACTTTTAGTCAGAAACCCAACTAAGACCTGTAGTGTTCCTATAAGGTAGCACTCTGTCATTGTTTGGTGGTTAATCATGTCCTTAAAATGCCAGATGACATAGTCAAAGTGTCAAATTAAGAGGTAAACGTATGTAAAAGTATTTCCTGTGAGCAAAAACATCAGGGTTCAGACTGGTCTCTGACCGTTGGAGCACGTTTTTTTCTACATTGCCTACAAGCTGACGTCAGTTCATGCCGGATTTCTTTATATGGTCATCTGCTCCAGGCAAAGCGCGCCTACGAAGTACAGGGACACGCTCAACCCATGGATGCTCAACCGGATGCTCCGTAAGTCTCGGAATGTCTCCCAGGATCTGCTATTTCGGTTGCGACGGAAAAATAATTTTGTTTGCCTTCCTTAAGCAGAAAGCACTAGACAAGAATGGATTAATTTCCTTTTTTCAAGCCAACATCAGCCATATGCAAACGTGTTTGTTTGTTCATGAGACTTATCAGAGGACTCTTTCGTCAACACAGTCCAGTACGTAGCCGGATTTTCGGCTAAGCTCATGCTAACAGACGGGGCTGTTCCATCTATAAAGGGCCGTGTTGAAGAGTCAGTCGCAAACTGAAAGTAACATTATATCACAGTTTGTCTTGTATATGTGGCACCGATACCGAATCGGATATCGGGTTGATACTGACTCAAATAGCTGGATCGGGTATCGGTGATAATGGGGCCGATCTATTCAATTCAGTTCTATGTTTACATACTATCTACATTATAGACTGTAATTTTAATTCCTGTTTAAGTTTTGAATAAATAACCAAAACAAATAATTGACCAAATAGTTAGCTTAAAGTGACAGATAAATTGTTGAAATAGTCAGCCATTGATATATAAAGCAGCATCTTATTGAAATCTCTGAGAAACCACAAACACTGCAATCACATTTATAGATTTGATTTTGGAGGTAAACTATTCTCAAATGCTTTATTATAAGTGAACATCTAAGACAGCTGATCACATTTTCTAAATCTAATTCAGTGCCTGTATAATTAATATTTTCTCTTCAAAAGTGGATGAAAAAACATGTCAGTGTTTATAATCCTGTGTAGTACGCATGTCGGAGCATGCTCAGGTGGGAGAACGGCATGAGAGAACTAAAGTGTGAAGACGATGCGTCGGGTTGTTGTTGCGCGTATTGAGTCAGGCTGTTGACTATAAGCACGAGGAGAAGCATGTGGATCCACTGACAGACAGGCAGACAGGTTAGCAGACAAGGAGACGAGTAATTAGTACAACAAGACGAATGCTGGCAGGAACATAAACAAGCAGACAGAAAAAAAAACCCTGCAGACAGACAGGCTGCAAGAAACAGTAGACAAGGACACAGCACGCACTGAGACAGGCAGAGTGACATACAGTAGACAAACGGAGAGATAGACAGGCATATTGCAAACAGAAGGTTTAAAAAGCTTTTTTTGTTGGAGTGACTCATCCATCCTGCTGGCCCTGAGAGGCAGGAGGAGGAAGAGGAGGAGGCAGGTGAGGAGAGAAAAGCTGCTCAAGACTGGCAGATACACTAGCAGTGACCTCGCAGTGCTGCAATGATGCTGAGGCAGAAAAATGCTCGAACATCACAAGCAGACACGTGATCTGCAGCTATGTGAATGCAGCCTCCATCTTATTTCATGCACTCTTTTTGCAGACCTGCCTGGAGCTGAAAATCTCAAAGTCTCAACACTGAAGTATGCCGTTAAAAAAGGGAAGGATGTGCTGACGAAAACCATACGCTTCTATTTAGCAGCTACTATGCTACACACTCACAATAAACCTTTAAATATGAAGCAGCATGTCTTAAGATTTCTTTTATGCAGAGAGATGCCAACTAACTTCATAGACACAAACACAGTTTCACAGAATGCAACACAAACAAGGCAGTGCACGGAGTCTCCCACTGTTGGTTACAAAATAACTCTACTGGCACAGGAAGGAAGAAAGCCATTTAGTCAATCTCCCCAACCAACATTTGCCCTGCTAGTCTCAGGATTTAAGTCACCACTTCTCTGACCTTCCTTTCCCTATAGCCTAAAGATGGAGGAAGACTCTAACAGAAGAAGTCAAGAGGAGAGAATCTGTCTGTGGAAATGCCCCAAATAGAAAGCTATAGGCCATCAACAGCCATCACCTTCAGCCTCACTGTGTGTTTCAGTGAAAGAGCCTGTGTCAGTGTGGCAGAGGAAAGACAAAGAGAGGGTGTCAGTTTGCGTTTGTGCCCGTGGATGCTAAAATTAGGTCTTGACTGTACTGTCCAGGTGGCTGCACTGTGAGCTATCAACTGTAACAGTTGCAGTAATAACGTACCCGACTCACACACAAACACACACATTAGGAGTTGGATGATACACGCCTGTTTTGTTGCACAGATGCACCCTTTGAAAAAAAAAAAAAAAGAGAGAGATGTTTCATCGAGTGACGTCACCCAGCTCTAAGGAAAGTGGGTCAGGGCCAAAAACCATAAAGCAGCATGCCGGCGGTGCAGAGATGAACAAAAGATGATTGAGAATGCCAGAATGGTGGTGGATGCATCCATCTGTGCACTTACTCTGTCTCCATTCGGTACCTAATATTTCATCTATTTATGCTTAGTTTAATTTTTATATGGACGGATAAATAAGCATAAACATTTAATGATCAGACTAGGGCAGCAACTGAGGGTTTTTATTGATTAAACTGTAGATTATTTATTTGATTAATCGATTAATTATCTGGTTTATAAAATGAAAATAGTAAAAAATAGCCATCAGTTTCACAGAGCCTAAGCTAACATCTTCAAAGTGCTTGTTTTGTCTGAATATGATATAAAACAGATTTTGATTAGAAAAAAAAAGAGCAACAATTTTGATTAAAAAATCCAACTCCTTAAATGTGAATATTTGCAGATTTTCTACATTTATATGACAGTAAACTGAATAATCGGGCTATTTCGATTGTTGGTTGGAAAAAAAGTTATTTGAATATGTCAACTTGAGCTCTAGCAAAATGTGTTTAGCATATGTCACTGTTTTCTGATTTAGACCAGGCGATTAATCATTTAAACGTGAAAATAATAGCCCAATTTATCAATAATGACAATAACAAGCCTAGCTGGAACCAGTTAATATTTGGCATTTTTTATTGATAAATTACAAATCCAAAATTGTCCTATAATAACTAAATCATTTCATCATCAGACGAAAGCCACATATTAGGGCTGGGTGATATGGACAAAATCGTCTATCACGATATAGGTAATTTCATTCCTATCTTGATAATGCTACATATATATACACACATATATACATATATATATACATATATACATATATAACAATATAGCATGTTTTCTGATAATTCAATAAATAGTAGGGATGCACCGATACCGATACCGCATCGGATATCTGGCCGATACTGACTCAAATAGCTGGATCGGGTATCGATGACAATGGGCTCGATCTATTAAATTCAATTCTATGTTCATATACTGAAATTTTAATTCCTGTTTAAGTTTTGACCAATTTGTTGCTGCATTAAAATGGTTTACACCTGAATGGAATTCCTGTTAGTTTTGAAGATTTTTTTACCAAGTTGCTGCTGCACGATTTTATTATTCTAATAATACATAACAATTCACTAAATATATATCTGTGCATTTATTTGTTACATTTTGTTTTACAAAGTTAAGAAAGTAATGTTTAAGTCAAGCCTGATGTTTCTTTACACATAAAAGAATGATCTCAGTCACTTCCACACAGTGAGGCATACAGCTTATTAATTAACGTATCGGATCGGTACTCGGTATCGGCTGATACCCGAAGCCCAGGTATCGCTATCGGTATCGAGACTGAAAAAGTTGCATCGGTGCATCTCTAATAAATATTAGTAGTATAAATAATAGTCTATTTGAAATAACCACATGGTAAAGCCTATTTTTGTATACTTCTGTGTGAATTAAATACTTGACAAATGAAAAGTAATAATTATTTTCTCATTTTAAGAACTCAAGCGCAAAATGAACATAACAGTTTTAAGTGAAATTATAGAGAAAAAATAAATATGGGCCTAGCCTACAGTATATCGCGATAGAAACGATATAGAAAAATATACACCGATCAGCCATAACATTATGACAGCATGGGCACCCTGACAGGTCTGCGGCTACGCAGCCACATACGCAACAAACTGAGATGCACTGTGTGTTCTGACTCCTTTCTATCAGAACCAGCATTAACTTCTTCAGCAGTTTGAGCTACAGTAGCTCTTCTATTGGATCGGACAACACGGGTCAGCCTTCGCCCCCCACGTGCATCAATGAGCCTTGGGTCTGACCCTGTCGCCGGTTCACCGGTTTTCCTTCGTTGGACCACTTTTGGTTGGTAGGTCCTGACCACTGCAGACCGGGAACATCCACACAAGAGCTGCAGTTTTGGAGATGCTCTGACCCAGTCGTCTAGCCATCACAATTTGGCCCTTGTCAAAGTCGCTCACATCCTTACGCTTGCCCATTTTTTCTGCTTCAAACACAAAGTCCAAAGTTCAAAATGTTCACTTGCTGCCTAATATGTCCCCCCCACTGCCAGGTGCCATTGTAACGAGACAATCAATGTTATTCACTTCACCTGTCAGTGGTCTTAACGTTATGGCTGATCGGTGTATACGATAGACATTTTTCTGTTGTTTTGACAATATGCGTACAGTATATCATCATATTTCCCAGCCCTACCACATATTATAGCATTCGCCTTAAGATGATATGCAGCAGTTGTCTGTCTGTCCGTCTCTTCTTCCACCCCCCATCATTGTTCCTCATCTCTTCCCCTCCTTCCTCACTCCTGTCTCTATAAACAGTCAGCACTCATGGTTCCCATCCCCGGGCTCCAAATAGCATCCACCAAGGTCTGTGTGGCAAATGACCCTGCTGCCGAGCCAACAAAGTGGCTTTTAACATGGATCTTTGGCACAAAGACACAGGGAGAAGATGCATTTTCCACCAGTCTCTCCATTTATTGACACAAGACTTTCATAGATCAGAGAGGCAGATATGGGAACCAAGTGCCCTCTCCGCCTCCAGCTGGTGCTCAAAGCGCTCCTGCTCGTGTCACAGTCTGTCACATATAGACATCAAACGAATGGTTATTTCTGACTAGATAATGTGATTCATAATGAAGACATATGTTCAATGTGTGACAGTTAGTTTGCGAGATTCAATTAAAGATACATGCTGTGAAAGTTTAAGCATATCTCTCAAAGCATTAGCAAATCACAAATGGGATTTTAAGCTCTTGAGAACCAGCAGGGATCACCGCTCTGAGCTTCTTTTTAAAACATTCATAGTTCATTGTTTTGCCATTTACAGGGCAGACACTGAAAGTAGTTTGAAACTTCTAAACTTTACACTAACGGAGCCACAACTTGAGAGTGGCGTATAGTCTGCGGGGCAACACTTTTTAATACAAGCTCCTTCAAATGCCTCCAGAAAAAAAGTGTATGTATGGTGGTGTTGTCAGAGTACAGTTGTCAGAAACCCCCCGCTAGGCCTGCGACTCTCCCCTGGAGACGAGTCCCCAGCTATTTCAGTCATGTCCTCTTATCAAAACAGATCACCACAGCCGCCACTGAGGGGAAAGAACAAAAAGTAGAAATTCTCCCTTCCTCTTTCATCCAAATTAATCTGACAGTACCCAGAAATGTCATCTGCAGCCACCCAGCTGCATAACCATAGGGAGATGAAATAGCAAGGCGAGAAAAATATCCCCTTTTCCCTTTTTTTTTTATGCATGCTGCATTTCCTAGCCACGGTTTACCTGGCACATTGGCTAAGGTGCGGAGTGACGTTCAACAATCACTTCAACTAGAGCAGCAGTCGTTCCACAGACGCTGGGGAGAAATGAAGCCATCAGTCTTATTTGGGTGTCTTCTCCCAAAATGTACGCTCTCGGTGCACATTGGCCTCCATCACCAGCACGCTGTGTGCTCGCTAAATGGGCTTGCTGTCCCTCATTCCTCATGATAATGGTTCTACTCTTGTAACAGTTTTAAAAAAGATGCATTATACTATTATAAAATGGCAAAACAAAGTTACAGATGAATGGTTTTGTGTATTCAGAGATGCATTTACTAAATAAATACACGTCTCTTTCCTGCATAATCCAACATATTGAAATGAGTAGAAAAATAATTTGATGGTTACCAGTAAGGTGCTAGTTGGCTGTAGGTTGAAAGCACACATACCAAAGACAAAATTACTGCAACCGTCTTGTGTCTGATGTAAAATGTAATTTCCTGAGTACAGAACTTCTCTAACACGCAGCGAAATTATGTTGTGTTTATCAGCATACAAAAAGCAATACTGCCACAATTAATTAAATACATAAGGAAGGTAGACTGCAGCTCCAACTGCACTTAAAAGTTAACTGCTGACCTTCAAGCAAATTCAATTAAATGTTTTTTTCCTTTTTCTGCTGTACGTCCCTGCTTGTCTTCTGGCTCAGGACTAAAACAGCAAAGACTTTTATTATCCCTCCGCTCATTTATGTGAGGACAAGATGAAGACATGATGATGAGTTCTCAGTGCTCCAGCCTGGCTCAGTTACAATCACATATTGATCAAGAGTCTCCTGGATGTAGTTTTCTAAAGTGAAGTACACAATATAACTTACACTGAAGGGACTAGACAGCTGCATAAAGTAAAGTACAGTATGGTAAAGTAAGGAGATGCACACTGTTGCAAAACAGTTAAACTACAACTGCAGAGTGCTAACAGTAAACAAAACAAAATCAAATTAATATCAAATAATTGTACATAATAAATGCACAAAATAGAAACATTCTATACACAAATATGACATGAAAAAAAAATGTTAAATTGTAAAAGACAAATTATCTTGAAAATCTCTGTACTAGTAATCGAAAAAAAAAAAAAAACAGTTTTAGTATGTCAGCTAAATTCTGGGCCGTTGATTCTCAGTGAGATCAGCAGTATTGTCAACCCTTGCAGTCATTAAACAAATATTGAAGAAAAGTGGCTTGAAATGATTAGCATCTAATTTCTCCTGTTGTTATACCGGTTCTTCCATGCTGCCGCGCTGTAGACAGATAATCCTGACAAAACATGCTTATGGGATCGAAACATTGATCACTTGTCAGCAAACACAGATCACAAGTCAATAAGCACACAGGGGATCATGGTGATCAGTGGGCAGGCTCCTGTTTTTTTGTTTTATCATTTACTATGACAGAGATTTTCACAAATAATTTTTCTTTCTTTGACATGTTTTTATTTTTTATTGATTTGATTTGATTTTTGGTTAGCTAGGTTGCTAATTCCGCCATGCTTTAATGCTACACTGGTAACAGAAAATGAGTCGAACAGCAGGCAGCTCTGGGTCTAAATGGTTCCTCCGCCTACTTCCCGCCATTACAGAGAAGGACAAGCTACTGGCAAGCTGCGACCACACTTTACGGCCCCACTGACGTGTGTTATCACCATGACAACTAACAACAATCGCCATTTTATTTTGTAAGTTACTCGTCAACTGACCACGGAAAACAGTTCAATGTCCGTTCTACTACTAATCTATTTCTATGGGTAATAATAATAATATAAAAGCACCTTGCTGTACGTTTGTTGGTTGTTTGTTTTTCTGCTCATCATTTTCAGGCTCTGACTGCATTGTTTGCCAATTCATCTGTAATTCATCAGCAAATATGCTAAATACATAAAATGACTCAACTGTCCAGAGATTTGTCTCCATTTTAATATCAAATGCAATGATTCAAAGTAAATGAGCCAAAAGGCAAAACTCAGTGTGGGTGTACAATGAAGTGTGATTCACAGAGGAGAGGATGGATTAATATTTATTTTTCAAAAACCGGGAGATCTGTGTTTGCACTGAGTACGAACTCTCCATTGTACTGACAAGGAGGAGAAAGGATGGAGAGTCTGTGGTGAGAAAACATTTCACACACACATACACACACACATATACACACATACACACACACACACACACACACACACACACACACACACACACACACACACACACACACACACACACACACACACACACACACACACACCTACGTACGAAGCAAACACAAGCCCACATGTGATGAGTCACTAATGACTCAATTTTACAATTTTACAGAGCAGACTTGCCAATAATGATTAAGAATAAACAGCTACTAAACAGAGACTTGAACAGAGCCCCTAGTGGCTTTTCACACGTTTGTCCTGAGGTGGATCGTCTTATAGGATAGGATAGGCCATAATGTGTTAAAATAAAATACTGTATCTCTTGAGCATCATTGTCCGCTGAAAATGGCAATCTGGTGACATACAGTATTTTGTGCATGTTGTCATGATGAAGAAGACCACTACTGAACATGAATGTGCGATGGCAATATGTGTATTAGATTTTGATGTTTGTTGTGTTTGGGCCTGGGTTAAATTTGTGCTAGATGAAAGGTCAGGGGGACACTGAAATCATACTTTGGGTAACATGAATATTAATACCAAATTTCAAGGCTATCTGGCCTGTAGCTTTTTGAGAATTGTTGATCTGCAGCCAAGTACTGAATGCACAGACTGCCTGACCTACTGACCTTTCTGAGGCCCCACCACACTACTGGAGCAAAAAGACTAGGAGAAGGTACACGCAAAGAGCTTGTGTGTGTTTATAAAAGCTTATGGTGAGTTTTGTCACAAAACACTGTGGAGCTCCAGTGGAGTGTCTCTGTGGACAGCAAACAGATTAAAAACACACACCGTGGGGAGAGCAAGGAACACAAAGCAATACTCTGGAGATATAGTGCTGTTTACTGAGCCTAACTGGCATTAAATAACTGAGTTCACTAACCAACGTCAAGTATGTTGACTGTTATCAAGTAGAGCAAAGCTGTAACTTTAAAACTGTTGCATCAATTGCATCGTTATGCTTAAAAATGTGATTTACTTTAATTTCACCCATAAACAGGAAGGGGATCTGAATCAACCAGTCTCCTCTGGCTCCTGTATGAATGGATCAACCTGATTAAATCCTCTCCACGCACACATAACCCTCGTTACTCTGCACAGGGGGAAAAAATGACCGTACCATGATGATTTCAGACAGTGTGATTAATATTTGCTAAAAGTTCAATGCTCTATACCAAAACTGGAAATGAGAGAGCCAAGACTGGAAACAACGATATTGCTCAGGCTAATCTCTACCAATATGTGGTCTATATTTCTATTGCATGTACTGCAGCACCTCTATGATAAACTGAATATAGCTTTGTGCACATACGAGGGCTTAACAAAATATCATGCAGCCCTGTACCATGTAATGCAATCTGACACAACAGCCCTGCAATGATTACTCCCTTTCTGAGGCTTATGAATGTTAAATCCCTGCTTTACAAAGGTCGTATTTATTGCAGGGCCGTTGTGCTGGACGGCATAAGAAGTGTTCACGGTGTTGTCTCACAATATCAAGAAGCTACTGTTCCGGGCAAAACTGTATGGATGGACTGAAGTAAAAGAGTTTTACGGCAGTTTTTTTGGCTCAGTTGAATCAGTTAGGCTTCGGCCCAAGGTAACCGTCCAAAGCCACAATTAGGATCTTGGAACAGCAGTTTGACTGTTATTTGCCCACCTTGATTGCTCTGATGGTAAAACTGAGACTTTATAGTAAGACTTGACATCATAAAATCAAGCCCGTATTTTACAACGGTGAAACGGTACGTTATGCTACAGAAACTCAGCTTCCACTCTCAATTACACCCATTGAACATTACCTTTATGATCCCCACCACAGCTTTATATCAAGGTTACATAAAATAGGTGTGTGTGTGTGTGTGTGTGTGTGTGTGTGTGTGTGTGTATAACAGTGTGTGTGTATGTGTGTATTGGTAGATCTATTCCTGGGAATTTTTTTTTTTCAGTGTACTGTATGGGCTTTCTTCTCATTGCCAAATCCCTTTTCTGTCAGCCAATGTACCAAGTAACCAATCAGGTAAAAGGCTTTGATTCCATCCAAAAAAACTTGTGTAAAACCCGAGCTGGGCATTGACTGATAACGGAGGGATGAAGTGATTATTCATAAATACCAGAAATTCCATAAATACTGCTATTAAATCACACAACATGATGCAACTGAGTTTAACAACCCTTTCGCGTTACCCTGTCCTTTTTGATTCCTCCTTTCTCTGTTCCTTTCTTCTTCTAGTCCATGTGTTTGCCTGCCTTCATGTGTGCACATAAAGGTAATTGTAAAGCAGAGCGTAATTAATAAACTGCCTCTCCTCCCACAAGTCCTGTTAGAAAGATAAGCCCATTCATCAGTGTGTCAGTTCCTCATAGGTCAGCACTGCTTCAATACTCTGCACAGAGCAGATAGACTGAGCACTTCAGAGTCTCTGGAGACACGCTCCTTAAAGCTCCACTCATCACTTTTTGTACGGGAGGTTTGATTTGCTGTTGTGATGAAATTATCGTTGATTAACTGATTAGCCAATTACTTGGCTCATCGATTAATGGTTGGAGCTGTTTATCTGATAAAAAAAATATTTATATATATTTTCTGGTTCGAGCTTCTCAAATTCAAGAGGAAATTTGCTTTTGGGCTGTTTGAGTAAGAGTGCACTTTGGACACTGGTAGCTTAGTTGTGATGGGTATTTGCCATTTTTGTTGACATTTTAGGACTAATTACATGATTAACGATTACTATTATTTCTTAATTGCAGCCCTATTTGGTTCCGTGTTTTAAGACGTGTTCACTGAATTAACTTAAAGAGAAACTAAATTGATTCACATAAAGATCAGTTTACTCATGGTGTCATGGGGAGTACTACTAGTACTCAGCCTGCATATGATGTCTTCTGTGGCTCTTTAGGAGCTTTGTCAATGTCATCAGGGGTTTTCTCCGCTTGGCTTTGGATCCTACAAAATTATTGACTTGCATTTATGTAGCGCCTTTCTAGTCCTCCGACCGCTCAAAGCGCTTTACACTACATGTCAGCATTCACCCATTCACACACACATTCATACACGGATGACAGAGGCTGCCATGCAAGGTGCCAAACTGCCCATCAGGATCTGATCTAAATATTCATTCACACACCGATGGCTAAGCCTTCGGGAGCAATTTGGGGTTAAGTGTCTTGCTCAAGGACATTTCGACATGTGACCGGAGGACCTGCTCTACCTTTGGGGCCACACCCGCCCAGATTATAACAGAAAGCTTGCTGTTCAAACTGAGGTCGGGAGAATCTAATAAAGGTTCCTGTCGAATTGCATTATGGGAAGGGTAGGATTCAACGCTTTTAGAGCTTAATTCATAGTATGGAACCAGACAATCCATCTCTTGTGAGTAATCCAACTTTATGGAAGTGCAACATTAAATTGCTTATCGCTTAATTGAGTACCACATTAAAGGTGCAAAACTCTAAATTCAGAGCATTAATTTAGCATCACACAACTATTTGCTATGCAAAGATATAGAGGAGTAATGTCTACCTGAGCAGGGAATGAAGTCACTCTCCCTCTGTGTGTTGTAATCCAAGCTTCTCCCTGCTTTGTTTATGTAGCCGGTCTGGCTGTGCGTGCATGTGAGTCCCTGTGTGTGTGTGCCCTACTGGCTAGCTAATCGCCGCCACTCTGCACTGCGCTCATATGGCGGTTAATGCTGATAACGCCATCCTGATCCACGGCATCATCGCGGAAGCGTAGCGTGCACCCTCCGGTTCCCCCCAGGTTAACACTGTTAGATCCGTCTGCACTGTTGCCTTTGTTTTCACCGTTAGCTAGCGCTGTCAGCACCGTTAGCTGCTAGCTGTCGGCTCAGCCGTCACCATGATGAGAGCCGTGCGCAGGCAATTAGGGATGTCACGAGAACCGATTCTTCGCTACCAACTTGTTGCCAAAATTCTGAAAACGTGACGGTACTCGTTTTTCTAAGAGGAGAGGAGGAGGAGAGCTAGCTAACATTAGCTAACGTTAACGGAAGTTGCATTGAGTTTCATTATGCGTTCAAGCTCTATTCAGTAAAAATCAGTACTGGGTGAAGGTAAATAATAACGTTATCATGATGTGTACAAATGTAGTCTTGTAAAATTTAGTTTTTGGTGAGAAACTTGAATAAATACGGTTGTTTGAAGGAGATGTTTTCAGCAATATAAAATAGATTTAGAGAGGGAATTATGACCTGTTTAACCACACAATAGCTCTAGTGTTTGGTTTTTTACCATTGTATCGAATTGGGTATCGAGAATCGTGGAATGTCACTGTTATTGGTATCGACTGCTGAATGTCTGGTATCGTGACATCCCTAGACGCAAACCCTCAATCATAGATATGCTCTGAATTTCAAATTTAACACCCTTAAGTGTGACTGGAGATACCATATGTTCAAGGGGTCCTCAACAAACCTGGGTGCTGTTACTACCAGGGATCAAACCAGCAACTTTTCAACAACTCCCCAGGTTTATTCATTGTGTCTCCCCGGATGCTTTGTCTGGATTATTTCAATACAAAGTCCTTGTTCTTCGAGGGAAAAACAAAAAAAAGAGAACAGCAGGATTAAAACAAAAAAAAGATGAATGAGGCTACAACTGAGAGAGACATAGAAGATGGATGTGGACAGACTCCTGCATCACTTCTCCTCTGGGTACTGCTTTCCCAGCAGCCAATCCCACATCTTTTAGTTACCATGCCAGCTATATGATTTTGGCTACGAATATGGTGTGTTTGCCAGTGAGAAAGACATGTGATGTGTGAGAGAGAGAGAGGGAACGAGACACAGGCACAGAGGCGTACAGTAGATTGCCAGTCAGATTATGAGGCTGCCCAGAATGAAAAGTTTCCACATGAGCAGTGCTGCACACAATGTGTTACCAGGCTGTGTGTGTGTGTGTGGTCTTGCCCAGATGAGGCTTGACAGAAAGTTGATATGTATCAGTAGCTCAGATGCAGTCACGTCCTCCTTCCATGTGCCCCCCGGGGAGCACAGGAAATTACTTTGTTTGTAGAAAAAAACAATTATGAAAATGAGGACAGAAAAAGGAGGAGGGGATGAGAGAAGGAAGCATACAACAGTGTCAATCTTGCACAATGAAGAGACACAGAAGTGACGAGCCTTCTGTTAAAATGGATGAGATCAGCAACAAATGCTCTGTCTTCTCCTGCATCTCTTGTTGCTCTCATTGAGGTATAGGACCCTAAAAAGCTGGCCTAAATTCCTGTGGATTACATTTGCCTTATTCCCTCCCAAAAATCTAATCTCAGTTCATTCTGGTTGAGGCAGACCGCTGCTCCACCCCTCCCCTGTTCACACCCAGATTATAGGTTTGGTCAGCTTTTGGTTGCCAAAGGAATGTCCTGACTGTCTATGGTGCATTAAGACAAGGGCTTATTAAAAACCTCCGACTGCATCTTCTCACAGTCACAGCCCTCAAATAAAGAACCGCTGATGTCGTCAAAAGGTGGAGCGCTTGTTTGTCTCTAAAAGGAGAGGAAGGGAAGTGAAATTGAGAGTGACACACGGCGGGTGAAAAGCAGAAAGAGAGAGGGGATGTGGAGAAATACGACGAAACCACAAGATCTGGAAGCACTTGAGGGAATACACCATCAATCCAATGTCACACTAATGGCCAGCAATCCGGTGTTATGGAAAATCTTATATAACCTGCAGGTTGACTACAGACTGTTCAGTTCCTGGAGATATAATCTGAATTGAGTAAATTACAGTACAGAACATGGGTCATCCTGCTGGCTCTGTCTGCTTGTGCAAACACACCACGTGCAGCCTTTGCAAAGGCATAACATTAAATCATGACTCATGAACTGATGTTTGTTTTTTTTCTCCCATCCTTCTCCTGCCATTCTTGACAGTATAGGGACTTGCAAAAAGCAACAGAAATATGTTCGAGAGAATGTGAAACAAATAAAGAAATAGCCAAATTTAAACTAATCGTTTTCTTGCTCTGCTCTGTACATTTCACTATGTCTCAATTGGGACAACATATTTTTTGTCAGTATGTGTGCTGCTTACATTGTGTACATAAGTTGAGTACACAATGTTGTGTAAACTGCGCAAAAGGTACTGGGGAAAAAAAGACAATGTTCTTAGTGACTGCATGTTATGTAACACGCTGGTACTTCTAAAACAACTAAAGGGGCCATTGCAGGAGAATCCTGCTGCAACTGCTGCACTAAAGCATGCAAAATGGAGGACAGTGTGACTCTACTGTATATCAAGCAGCAGCCCTGAAGCAGCTGCATGCATGCACAGACACACAGACACACACATAATGATGCACACAGAGACAGATGCACACACAAGTTTGCACCGTGCAGAACTCCATTGCTGTGCTTAAACAGTATGGGGTTAAAAATGCTAGATTACACCCGGCTCCCCTCTCCCTCTCTGGCTCACACTGTGATTAAAAAGAATATGAAACACCATTTCTTATTGCTGATGTTTTTGGAGGAGTTTCAATTTTAGGTCAATTTTATTGAAATGAAGCAGAAGGCATGCATTCTAAATATTTAATTGAGGAACGAAAGAGATGATTATAGCTTTGCAGTTAGCTTTGAGGCACTAATGTGAGGATCTTGACTCAGTGCATAAAGAAAACATCTCACCCAGAGCAACAGGGACTGGTTTACCAGTATAAATGCATTGATCAGGGTACAAACAGTAAATACAAATTTTAATCCTACAGGGATGTAATAAAACAAAAAGCAAAGGGAGCTAAAGAGAAGGGAATACTTGATAGGAATAAAACCGCTGCTGACAACTGTCTCCATTTTAGTTCCCAAATGTTAGCAAATAAGACTATTTGCAGAGAGCGTTATGACTTGCCACAGGGGGGACAGAAAGGACAAAACATAACCTTGTGATACTGCTGGGGGGGGGGGGCCTCAGCATGGGTGGAGAAAAGTTTGCCAAACGTCCTGTATTTGTGTTAAATGCAAATCAACCTCAAACAACCCTCAAGGATGGCACATTCTGCTGATGTTTAAAAGCCTTGTTAGACAGCCCAATTTTAATTCATTCAATTCATAAGACAGGAAGGTATTCTTAGTCCTGCATTACCCTCACCAGCTATGGATAGTGGTTAACATCGTGGTAAAGTGAGGGGAGTATCTTCCTTTTCCTCCAATTTCCCTCTTTAATTGGGACAAATAGTGCTCTAGTCACATGGGTCTGCCTAGCCCATTTGTTTTGGTAATGATGCTAAACGACCAAATATGAATCTCACTCACACCCTGAACAATAAGGGTGATGAGGTGCTGAATCTCTGTGAAATGTTTTATAGTTGGCAGCAGTTATGAGTCTGGGGTGTAAAAAGAAACACGGCCATACAGTTCACATCATTTCCCATTTATTCCTCCCTCCTCTCCTACTGTTATTTTCTCCTGTACTGTCTGGCAAAGCACAAAACTGTCAAATAATTTTGGTTTATAGGCTATATGTTGATTCCACGTTATTTTGGCAATTATTCAACCTGAGTAAACAAACTCAAGTCTTTTCTTGTCTCTAATCTATTGCTGTTTCTGTCCTTTATCAGTCAGTCACTTCTCCAATGCTGACTTTATAGAAATGCATAATAGGGCTGTCAATCGATTAAAATATTTAATTGCGATTAATCGCATTATTGTCCATAGCTAATCTCAATTAATTGCAAATGAATCGCACATTTATCAATTCAAAATGTACCTTAAAGGGAGATTTATCAAGTATTTAATACTCTTATCAACATGGGAGGGTAAATATGCTTTATGCAAATGTATGTATATATTTAATATTGGAAATCAATTAACCACACAAAACAATGACAAATATTGTCCGGAAACCCTCACAGGTACTGCATTTAGCATAACAAATATGCTCAAATCATAACATGGCAAACTCAAGCCCAACAGGCAACAACAGCTGTCAGTGTGTCAGTGTGCTGACTTGACTATGACTTGCCCCAAACTGCATGTGATTATCATAAAGTGGGCTCGTCTGTAAAGGGGAGACTCGTGGGTACCCATAGAACCCATTTTCATTCACATATCTTGAGGTCAAAAGTTAAGGGATCCCTCTGAAAATGGCCATGCCAGTTTTTCCTCGCCAAAATTTTGGAGCGTTTGCGACAAGCTAGTATGACATGGTTGGTACCAATGGATTCCTTAGGTTTTCTAGTTTCATATGATGCCAGTATCTTCACTCTGGCCTTAAAACTGAGCCCGCTACAACCTCCGGAAGATCAATTTCGTTAATGCGTTAAAGACATTAGTGGCATTAAAACGATTTTGCATTAACACGTTATTATCGCGTTAACGTTGACAGCCCTAATGCATAATAAAATGAGCTGTCTGATGACATAAAATAAAGCCTGGAGTCTCAGGTGACATCAATGCATGCAAGGATGAAAAAGATAAGAAGGCATCACTTAATTGACCATGACCCCCTCTGTCTTTTGACGTCACATGACACAGCATGTGGTGGTTTACCCTCAACTGGGGTGACACTGAAAAGCACTGACTGAGTCACTTGAAGGCTGCTACTGACATTCAGTATCTTTCCTATCACCCCTCCTTCTATCAACACTTCCAGGCAGTTCTTGATTATTATACAACCACACAAACTATAAAAGTAATTGGAATCATGAGCAGGAACAGTGTGCGGGCGAAGGTGGAGGAATGATGCAAGCTGTGAAAACAATTACTGCTACGACAAACCGTAATACTGCATGTCAAAGACCCAAAACACAGGAGCTGAGGTACGGCAGAGATTACAGAGTGCACTCCCCATAAGAGCTACAGTTTTCAGGAGAAAAGTCCAGTCCATCTCTGTCCTCTCCTGGTGAATCTTAACAATTTGCTGAATGATATTGACATAAAATAATACTCAGAGACTAGGAGAATATCAAAATTCCTTTGCGGCCATCTTTCATTATAGACACAGTTCAGTACTCCTGAGCAGCGTCTTACAGTGGGGATACAGATGACAGGTGCTTTGTGTCGTGTGGTTTAGTTTCACTGATGTGCAGTTTTCTCTCTGTACCTCTAACTTCCCTTTCTCTCTCCCTCTGCCTCTCTCCCTGCTGATATGGTGAAAATCAATGGCTCCTCTATTCTGTGGACGGTCTGATGTCTGCTAATGAAATCCTATCTGCCATGAGTCACCCATCTGATAGCTGCTGGGACAACGACTGGCAGGAGGACCGTCTCTCCGGCATCATTTGTGATCTCACACGCACAAACATGCACACCTTCATGGGCACATCCATTAATGCAAACGTAAATCTGTTTTGTGCAAAAGTAAACCCTTATAACTGAGGTCACTGTACAAATGAAACTGCACATATTAAATCAACTGCAAGACACACGCACGCACGCAACTAACAATTATTTTAATTGTCGTTTTAATCTGTCAATTATTTTCTCCATTAATTGATTAGTTGTCTGGTCTATAAAATATCAGGTGGAAAATGTTGATCAGTGTTTCCCAAAGCCCAAGATGACGTCATCAAATGTCTTGTTTTGTCCACAACTCTAAGATATTCAGTTTACTGTCATAGAGGAGTAAAGAAACCAGAAAATATTCACCTTTAAGAAGCTGGAATCAGAAAATGTTGACCTTTTTTTCTTAAATAAAATGACTCAAACCGATTAATCGATCGTCAAAATAGTTGCCGATTAATTTAATAGTTGACAACTCATTGATTAATCGTTGCAGCTCTAAAATGTTCTGATCATGAAAAGCGACAGCCCTATTTTTTGCAGCAATACTGAGAATGTTTATTTTTATCAATGAAAAATTAAACTGCCACTTAGTTGTACAATCGTTTTGGACGGACGGACGGACGGAAGGACGGACGGAGGGACGGACACGCGGAGCGCTATATACCCCCGACTATGTTGTTGCGGGGGTATAAAAAGAGATGAGACTTATTCAGATCTGCAACGTTTTATGACTGCATCTCTGACTCGTGTGAGCTATTTGTCACTAATGACTGTTAACTCAAACTCACGACACACATATGCACACATGCTAATAATGACTGCTTGATACTCCTAGATCAAAGTTCAAGTTATAGCGGTCGAGGACCAGTGACTGTCTAGGGATGTCAATAACAATGACCTCAACATGACCCTAACTGAGAGTCACACAAATCGGTGCATGTAAACACATTGAATTCCAAAGTATTAAAATACTCTTGCATGCAAGAACGCAGAGGGATTTTTCTTCAGCTCTTTCACACAAGCCTGAATGTTAACCAGGCTTCCAGCCTAATGTACACAGAGAGTACAGACACGTAAAGACTCACACTCACTCACACAAACAGAAACTGTCCATGCAAACAGTACAAGCCTGAAAACATGTCACACACAGCTGCTGTCTGCAAATGCTGCATTTCGCTCTTTAATCGCATCCACTCAGTTCATCCCTCTTTCATGCATCACATTTCTCTTTCCCTAAATACCTACATCTCTCTTTTCATCTCTCTCTTCAATCCCTCACTCATGACTAGACCTGCATCTCTCAACCCAACCAGTATCAATCTAAACGCTGCTAATCTCTTCCTGTAGCTGTGTCTCTGCGTCACTGTGCTAGTGCATCCTCCGCTGATTGAAACTGACATCTGTTTGCACTGGTCTGGCTTGTAGCCATACAGTACAAAATCCACACAGAGTGCACATCCACAGATATGGCAAAGAAAGAGGGGATTTGTCACACGAACATGGACAAATACAATGCCACTTTTCCTAATAAACCGCGAGCGTTGAAAGATAATATTTATGAAATGGAAGGAAGTAAGGAAGGGACATGAAAACTGAAGCCTGAAAGGAAACATAAAATAACTGATGTCAGCAGTCTATCTTGTATTTCATGGCCTGTTTTGTTCTTTGCTGCTATATTTTTCTTACTCCCACAGATAGAGTGTGAGGTCAGGTTGAAAATGCTTCAGCTAAAATAACAATGCAGGTTTTCATGTCAGCTTCCAGCACCAAAGAGCAAACATGTCTTTCTAGAGACAAAAATCAGGATGAAACTAATATAAAAAAGGATGAGATGATATTTTCTTCACCCTTAGTAGTAATTCAATGCAGACAAAACACGTTATGGTTTGACAAATAATTATGAATTTATCATTCATTATCATCAGCAATTTGTATACTTCTAATCCTCCTCTTACAGTATTTCTTCACATGTAACGCACCGCAGACTAAGTCATGTGGTTTCCCCGGGGCTTGGTGAACGGTATTCTGGGAAACTAAGGGAATCACTAATTGAAGTAGATGACGCAAGTTGAAGGTAAGTGGGTACTCCAAAAAAACAAGGCATCCAATCAGTGCATAAATACTCATCACGATCGTGTGTTCTGACGTTTCTCTCACAAACGAAGAAGAAAAAGACGACACAAATTGAATCCCTTTAACCGCAATACGATTTCATGTTAATTCATTCATTAAGTAGAGTCGAAGAGGAGATTGAGCCAAGCACTAACAGTCAGCTTGGGAGCTGAATACATTATGCAGAGAAGCACATTAATATTATATGGCCAAATAAATCCAACTTCCCTGAGGGGTTTCCCTGCCACCATGTCTATCCACCCCTTCTTCCAGAATATAAAAGACAGTGCTGGAGGAAAAGGTGCAGGAAAGGATTAATGAAAGAAGGACAACAGGACATAAGAGATACTCAGGAGATGAATAGAGTGAAGAAAGAGATATACTGTACCTTACAGTATACTCGGGTGGAGAAGGGATGGTATGAGGCAGAGGATGGTGGGAACAGCAGAGGTAGAGTGAAGGCAGAGATACCACCAGAGCACTGTGTGATGGTAAATGGGTTTATATAGCAACTCGAATAGGTCTCGACCCCCGCTAGGGGTCACCAAAGCTTCGCGGGGGGTTGTGATGCCTTCCTGATTTTAAGGGGTGTAAGACAACTAAAAAATATATATACAGTTGGCCTATATCTCAGTATTTCTTCATTTCTGCGAAGAAAACTAAATGAAGGGGCGTCCAGGAAGCTCGCTTGGTAGAGCAGGCGCCCCATGTACCGAAGTCCTTACCGAAGCGGCCTGGGGTTTGAATCCGACCCGTGGCCCTTTACTTCCCCTCTCTCTCTCACTCCCCCTTTCAGAACTATCACCGTCACTATCAAATAAAGGCAAAAGACCAAAAATATTATCTTAAAAAAAGAAAACTAAATTAAATTGTTATTTTTAAAGTGTGGGTTATTATTGAAAATATAAACTTAAAACAAATCTCACAGGACTAGTGCACGATGATTACCTGAACACAAGCTATAGTCACAGAGCCTTCCCTCTTCCCTCTCTGCTAAACAGCTTTGTCCTACATTAGAAAAGTACGCAGTTAAAACAACCAAAGAGCTGATAGAACAATAATAACCAAGCATCAGGGAGTAGAAAACACTGAAAAGAAGCCTATTAAGTAAGTATGATTGTTAAAAAATTAAAAATAAATACACAATACAGAGAATTGTATTAAAGTTGAAGTAGGCGAGATTGAAGCAAATATGATTAAAAAAAGTTGTTTTTATAAAACGGTCGCTATATCCTGACAGTAGTACATGAAACAGGTAACCTGAAAAAAATCATGTGCTTCTGTGTGTCCGGTGTCCTCCGGTGCTCCTAATGGCATCTGCAAGGCATCTGAGATCTGCTGTCCATCTGCTGTCTATGAGAGCTGGCTGTCAATCACTCGCGAACTCCGACCAAATGGTCAAACTAGGCAGCGCTGATCAAATATGAATCAATATTATGTTACGTTAATGCCTACTTCTCGCCTCAAATGTTTTCAGCATTTCAACATCTTGTAGTGTACGGTTTCGCTGTAAAATGAGAAAGTTTGTGACCCAGCAGCCATGTTGAGATCAGGTTGAGATCTCTTGAAGGAACGCCAAGTAACGGTCACATGACCGGAGCACAGACAATCGGAACGCTCTCTCTCTGAAATTACCTGTGATTGGTCAAAGTCTTCTGTCACGGGCTAGATTTTTTTACAGCCTGAAAACAGAGCCATGAGGAGGTGCAGTTGTCTAGTTTTCTCTCAGAAAACTTGAATTACAATATGCTGAACGGTTATTGTGGAATTTTTGCCCAAAGATGCCAAAAATATACTGCCTACTGCCACTTTAAAAGTCTCTAAAAATAACAGGAAAACTCATCTGTGAGTCAATATTCACAGGAAATAATCTGTTCAAAATTCATCCAAATCGCTCGTTTTACACAAACGCCTAGCACTAATTGAGTTCACTATTTGGGTTAATTGTACAGTTCATCATTTGTTCAGTACTGTTATAGTTATGCATTGAATAAAATATGAAATATCCATAAAATATGTAGTCAGGGGTCATCGGTTTTGTCAATGATAGAAAAGGGTACCTCAAGGAAAAAGGTTGGGAACCACTGACGCTCACTGATGTGAAAAAGCCTCTACCTGAACAGCACGACACAACTTGGCATGAGCAAAGCAATGCATCAGTAAACCATCCACAATGTAGCTGATTTTTTTTTTCCCTCTGTACACACAGGATTGGTGACAGAAATGAAGATGTACCTGAAGCTGCCATTTCGAGCCAAGATGCAAATCCAGATACAGAAAGGCAACATGAAATAACAAAACAAAATCTAGGACGCCAAATCTACGCAACCCCCTTTAATAATTTCTTAATCCCCCTTCCCACCACATGATGAGATGATCAGACTCAGTGACTCAACAAAACACAGGCCTTTCACTATGATTACACTGTCCTCTGCCCTCTCCCTCCGGGGCTCTGACACGCATTGCTGCTCTCTGTGGATCTCTTCCACTCTCACGCTATCCTACTCGGACATTTTAACTCACTTCATCTCCTTTCCTATCTCCACCCCCTCCTCATTCTGTTTACCTGCTTCTTCCTGGCAATGGCTGACTCTTCACTCTCCCTTTCTATCTCCCAGCTCGTGTCAGCTTCTTTCTCTGTGTGTGTCTCTCTCATTGTCTGTCTCTCTTCTAATTGGGTGCTGTGAATTGCTCTCCTGGCTGCTCTGCTATGGCCTCTGGAAAAGACACTATTATGAAAGCAGCATTTTTTAATGTGTGTCTGCCTCAGGATTTAGAGAAAGAGATATAGGGAGACCTTGAAATACTCAAAGTTAGGCTCACAGAGGATCTAGGCTATGACCTGAACACATCCTTGTGGTGTGTGTGTGAAAGGACACAGCAGCAGCCACAACACAAGACCGTCTTTTATAATAAAACTAGAGCCACTCATTAAATTAGACTACACATCTTTGACATCAAATCACCTACTGTTTTGACAGCAGGCTCCTCTAATCTCTAGATGAAAACAGCATCCCTAGTCTGTTAGTCAACAGTCTGTGCTACTTCCAGTTTGTTTTTAATGTGCGATATGTCAATTTACATAAACCAGTACGGCACCAATGGGAAGATAAGAAGCAACTACTGCGAGGAAAAATATATTTTTTTTAAGTATGAAAACTAGGCTGTCAAAGTCAATGCAAATTCATTTTAACGCCACTAATTTCTTTAACGCATTACCGCAAGTTTTAAAGCTAGAGTGAAGATATTGGCAGCATATGAAACTAGAAAACCTGAGGACTCAAATGGTACCAATCATGTCATACTAGCTTGTCGCGAAGGAGTTTAAATAACGCTCCAAACTTTAGCTAAATGTTGGCGAGGAAAAACGGTTATGGCCATTTTCAAAGGGGTGAAAATGGGTTCTATGGGTACCCACGAGTCTCCCCTTTACAGACATGCCCACTTTATGATAATCACATGCAGTTTGGGGCAAGTCATAGTCAAGTCAGCACACTGACACACTGACAGCTGTTGTCTGTTGGGCTTTGAGTTTGCCATGTTATGATTTGAGCATATTTTTTATGCTAAATGCAGTACCTGTGAGGGTTTCTGGACAATATTTTTCATTGTTTTGTGTTGCTTTACCATATTGCTTTATGCATACATTTGCATAAAGCAAGCATATTTGTCCACTACCATTTTGATAAGAGTATCTAAATACTTACAATACAAATCTCTCTTTAAGGAACATTTTGAACAGAAAAAAATGTGTGGATGGACAATCATACGATTAATCGTGATTAAATATTTTAATCGATGACAGCCCTAATGACAGCATTATTTAGTTAAGGAAAATGATCTGCTAAATTATGTGTTGATTTACTAGGAAGTGCTTTACATTTTTAACTACTAAAGTATGATCCTTCCCAAATGCACAAATACAGTTTAAATAGTTGTTGTTTTTTTTAAATCTGATGACATTTTTGGCAAAGACATTTTTCAAGCTGAATCTGATATGTCATTCAAGTAAGCAGTTTGATTACGCTGTAAGAGAACCTCATCTTCGCCCAGCTGCCACTAGATTACACAAACATGTCTGTTTATCTGGCTTTGAATCTTGGGCATCGTTACATAAGCTCGTCTATGCATGTGTGTGTGTGTGTGTGTGTGTGTGTGTGTGTGTGTGTGTGAGTGAGTGTGTCAGCTGCACAAAGAACAAGATGGAATTTGGAGGGCTGTTGTGAGGATGTTTGTGCTGCTGTGTCTATGAATGAATGTGGTTCTAGGAAGAGTGTGAACAAGGCCGAGCAGATTGATTTTGACGGCTCTCCCTCCGTCTCCTCCTCTCCTGAGTCTCTGTCCCTGCGTGTCTTTGTTGTGGGAAAGTTCATTTGGGTCTCTGTCAAGCTCATTGTCAAGCACGGTCACAATGGACCCATTCTACTGCGACACATTCAACAATGAGGAAGACACACAGAAACATGCATTATGATGTCTGAACAGAGATATACACGTGCACGTTTTACATTCCAGCATTGTTTGATGTTGTGTTAACATCACTTATGTTATTATTAGGAAACTTCAGTGATTCAGACCGGACACTTCACTCCACAATACGTACTAACGTCAGAAACAGCTTTATCACTTCCCCATCCTTTTGTACACATTTCAATTAACGCACAGAGTCTCACATTAACTTGTGCTGAAAAACATGCAGTCATTTAATTATTTTCCATCTTAGGCAGCAGCATGTCAACGCTTTGGCAGTCTTAGTCTTAAAAATAGGAACAAACTAGAAACAACTGTCAAGCTGTGCTGTAAGATCACTGCCTGGTGCTACACTTCATGACCTTCAGCACCTGTATGGAGTGAGGATCATCTCAAAGGAACAGACTATTGTTTTGGACCCTCAACATCCTTTACATGTTGAATTCCAGATGTTTCCATCAGGGCAGAGGTTTACGCCCCGATCAAACAGAGTGCGTTGTAGCAGCCTGGGGCAGCTTTTTGTAATTGTTTTCAATGAGAGTGAAACATTTTGCATGCTGCTTTTGCATTGCTGAGCACCTTGCATGTATCTGCTTTGTCCGCCCTGAACAACTCGAGTTGAAAAAAATTCAGACTCAGAGCGGAAAAGCGCCCGACGTCATTAGCGTTTTTTTCTCATTGTGGTGACTTTTGCTGGATGCTCGGAGATATATGACTTTACCAACCGTAGCCACTATGATCTGAACAGAAAACAGCAGGAGGCAGATCAGTGCGGTACTTGAGATTTTGGGTAAGTTGTTTTCATTAATGTAAACTGTACTATTATCTATTTGGACCAGTGTGTAACAATTAGGGGGATCTATTGGCAGAAATGGAATATAATATTAATAACTATGTTTTCTTTAATGTATAATCACCTGAAAATAAGAATTGTTGTGTTTTCGTTACCGGAGAATGAGCCGTTTATATCTACATAGGGAGCGGGTCCTCTTCATGGAGCCGGCCGCCATGTTTCACCGCCATGTTTCCACAGTAGCCCTGATTGGCTTGGGCCGGAGTCGATAACGTTAGTTGCTCCCGTCGCCACCGCTCTCTCTCTTGCTTCACCACTCACTTCCCTCGTACACACACTCTAAACACTGGCTCTGCTCTAAATGACCTACACTGCTCTTACAACAACTGGCTCTAGAAAGGGACATTCGCTTCTTCGCGTCAGCCACCGTAGCTTTCCTACGCACTTGGCACACGAGAGAGGCTTCAGTTGGTTGCAATCTCAACCTCACCGCTAGATACAGCCAGATCCTACACACTGTTCCTTTAATGTAATGTTAGCATTCATTTGGTGCCTGCCCAGTAACATATAAAATAAAAAGACGCAGCAAACTGCGAAAAACACTCTGTCTGACCGGGCAAGAAAAGGGCATTGTGGTGCGCCTCGCGTTTTCCACCTGCAAAATGTGCTCTGTGTGATCAGGGCCTTAGTCTCCCCAAAGGTAGCACTAGCTACAGATTATCCTTTGCTCCATCTGCTGCTGGTTTTTTAAACAAACTATAACTCCGGGTGTCATGTCACTGCGTCTTCTTTTCCCATGTTTCATGGTGACAGAGTAGGAGATATGGATAGTGTGCTGTGTTTGATGTATTATATGTATTTGTTTGGACTAATGTCTGGAAAGCATATTGCCCCTCTGAAAAGTTTCTGAATCTGAATCTGAATGTACACAGTCATTATTTGAACACACACATATACGACAATCACATGTTGTTAAAGCAGTAACATTCCTCTCCTACTGTGCTCCACTGTAGGAATTTCCACAAACAAACAGGATGTCCTATTAATCACTATCTGGGGGCTACAACAACCTAAGACTTGTAATGCAGGTATGCATACATCTGTATTTGCTATGAAAAAGGGATGGATAAATTTATGAGTCTGTGTATGGCTGTGTCTATGGACGACCAGATTAGACTAATCAAACCAGGAGAAACATGGACTCAAACTATGACTCATGGATGAAGAATAAGTGGCACCAATCGTGAGCGATGGCAGGGAGACATTTCACATTCGCAGACGGCGTGCTGCTCTGTTTCATTCCATCCTAAGATTTCTGCTAGGCCACTGAGGGCTGTTTCCGATGCATCAGCCCACATGAGTTATGTGTTTGGGCCAATGGCAAGACATTAAATTACTCATTTGGGTCTGCAACCGGGAGCAGCGTAGCAATCCTTGCACAGAGGGCTTCGAGAGGAAAGGCATACCATTAACAATGGTTTGAACAACATGTACAGACCTGGTGCAACATCCTTCAGGCTTTTGTGCCCACATCAACCCACCAAATATTCAGAAATCAATGAAAATGTGCACTTGGGAGCCTCTGCCCAGCTCATTACCAAAACAGACATGAGTCAGCCTCACGGTCGTTACCCGGGAAACCATATGGCAGAGTTAGAGCCTATTGGATGTCATGGTGCATTGAGCAGTGTTGACCAGAGATATGCTGCTGACTATTTGACATCACTGATCTTTCCCCAAGGCTTCTCCAAGTCAGGGGGTAATGTTTTTTTGTGATAATACAAAGACACTGTTTTTGTGTCTGTTAGGCTAGAACAGTTGTATGTTTGTAATTATTACATGAAAAGTCTGAACAAAACATTACCTCCACAAACCCCATTTCAATCGTTTAAAATGTTATTGATGCTGTTTGATTGAGTTTGTGTGGTAGAAAAAGCATCCCTCTAAAGGGCTTTTCACACGGGGAGAGATTGACGTGCCTCGTAATTCATTTTCAATGTGAGGTGAGCGGGCAGGTAGGGAGGCGCAGGTGATCTGACAGGCTGAGCGACAAACGGGCGCCATCCTGTGAAACTGTCGGCCTGCCCGCTGCCAGAGTTGACATGTCTTGAAACTTTTTTCTGCGCGTCGGGACGTGCACTGCAAATCAATGGACGAGAGACTGATCCTTGTATGTTCCCTGAAATACAAAATTGTTTTCGGGACATAAACAGGAGGGCTTTCGCATGGCAGAGCATCAGCGCAAGACTGGAAGTGTCAGGTAACGTTAACGTTTAAGGCCCTGACACACCAAGCCGACGGTCGGCCGTCGGACAGTTTGGGGCCGTCGGGGAGCGTCCGTCGGCCTAGATTTTCGGTGTGTCCCGCACCGTCGGCTCTAGTCTGCCCGTGTTGGAGGTTTTTTGGACGATTCAGCATGTTGAATCAGCGGCAGAGCCCGTTGGTGAGAGAAATCACTCTGATTGGCTGTTCAGCTTAAACGAATCGGTGCACGAGAAGAGAAACGGAAGTGAGGAAAGCAAGCCAACGAGTAAAGTCAAGAGGAAAAACACAGAAGGCTCTTCTCATTTTTCATCTTCATCTCATTACATTGATATTTTCACAGCGACATGGCCATCTGGATTGTGGAAGTGGTGAGTGAGAGTGGTGTGAAAATTGTCGGCAAACACTGCTTTATTTCATGTACGTATTATAACAACTGCTTGTATATCCGCAGTCCTCGGTCTTCAAGTTTCCCTTTTTGAATGACAAATACAGACTACCGCCACCTGCTAGTATGGAGAGTTATTTCATCTCGCAGAACGCGCAGAACGTACGTGGTAGTTGGCCGTCGGCTGTAGTCTTTGCGGTGTGTTTGGGTGCAACTTTTTGGCCCAGACAAAGGCGACGTAAGGCGACTCAAAGGTCGGCCTTCGTCGCCACTAGTTCTTTGATGTTGGGTTGGTATGTCTGGGCCTTTAAACTACAATGCTATATTAGCTAACTTTAGCCATCAACAATAACAGTCAGTGGTTGGCATCATGCCACGTGTGCCAACAAATCGAGCAGTGATTATGGATATATGATACACTACACAGTTGTACCGGCAGGGATACATACAGTAGTGCACAGAAGCAGTTTCCATGGTTGCCACGCATACAGTAGCACCTGACGTTTACTCGCGGAGCGCTTGTCTGCTTCTCTATTCACATGGAGAGCGCAGTCAGACCCAGCAGGTACAAGCGAGTATGCAGGCGGAGTGTTGCCCCCTGCACGAAAAGCCCTTGATGCAGCTTAAGAGAGAAAAAAAATGGAATACATGACCATGACCCCCAAACCAAATATTTTTTTTTGCTCATGCCAGCAGGCCTTGAGCAAAAAAAAGTTGATAATGGTGATGGGTTAATGTTAAACTGTAGTCCAAGTGCTGGCACTCGACCCATGAGCAACACACACTGGTTTTTCCACAGGGATCTCAGCAGCAATATCATGTTACTTTCATTACAACTCAATTGAGAGAGATGATCTTTTATGCTGAGATGCTTGTGACAAGCCGAGTCAGTGGATATGACCCTGCATGCTTGTATGCCATGCGCTGAGCCAGATAGACAGGGAATTTAGAACCTAATTGTTTTTTAATTGTATCATAGCAAAAACAATATAATCATACTGATATCATTTACTATTTGAGAGTCCCCCAACTCAGCCATGATCACAAAAGCAAATAATCATCAAGTTTCACGTAAAGTCAGGTAAAAACCCATTAAAGGAATGAAGTAGAGCCCACCATATGGCCTTGTGTCCTCTCTGCCCTCAACTCTGCAGCATTCCAGTCAAGGGTTTATCCCAGTTTCAGCCGGGCAAGCTCTAAGTACTGGGCCTCCCTGTGACAGTCTGATTCCTACTGCTACTAACTAGGATTAACAAGACTACAAGTCTGAAGCCCTGCTAGTGGCCACGAGAGGCTGCAGTGTTCATTACAACCCACAAAATTGCTGGATGGAGTCAACAACACTCTGCAACAACATACTGAAGAAATGCTAACAACACACCGATTTTTGCTATTCTTGGAGCCTCGTCAGTGTCGGGACTACAATTCCTCCTGATGGTGGTGCTACAGGAAATGCCATTGGTTCATTAAAATCAAGGGTTTTCCCAATTGAGAGCATCAGAGCATCAGTTCTTGTGTGCGAGGGGAAGTTTTGGCTTGATGGTAGCGCTAGATGAAAAGTCAGAGGGTCACTATAGTCACTGATGTCATCTCATTTGAGTTTATAAGTGATACACTGCTCTTATACAATTAGAAATGTAATCTATTAAACTTCACCTTTTTTGATGATGTCTGAGCCTCCTCCTTACAGCTCCTACCCTAAAAGTCCAACGGGATCAGGAATCCCATGCTGCACCAATGTGATTACCTTGAGGGGAGCTGAGTAAATTACTAGTGAAACAACTACCACACAAGTGCAGGCTCTCTTGAGTACAGAAAAGCATACTGTAGATTTGTTACTTAAATTGACATCTGCCTAGCAATGATGTATACACACTGTGCATAACCACAGATGCTGTAATCCCATTTACTGTAAACACAGGAAATTCATAAAAAGTTATCATGGTAAGTACTATTAGAACGTTGTAAATTATAGGCAGGAGGGTATTTTAAGGAAAAACACAGTAAAGAAATACGCTTTTCTGAAAGTATGTTGCCTTGATGTGATCATCTTTTGGAGGTCACAGCTCACCAACAGTTAAATTTAGCACAAGATCCCTGTTTTTATCTGCTATATTGTGTCAAAGGGGGAAGGGGATGTCATCACTAGTACTATACTAATACTGTCTCTCTCCCTTTGAACTAAAATGTCTTCTACCTTGTGTTTTACCCAGGGACAGCCATGCTGGCCATGACATGGGGCTTTAAAAAGCAGAGCTAACGAGGATTAGCATCCAATCTTAACACCTGACTGTAATCCTGCCCTCACACAGTCCATGCTAAGCCTGTGTGCTAGCCATGCTAATGGACGAGAAGCGGTTTGCAGACGGTCTATTTTTTTTCTTCTCAACTGTTACCTAACAACTTGGCTCGTGACAAATGCAGTGGATGACAGGACAGCAGCACACTTGCGGGGGGAGGGGGGGAAAACAGATTAGCTCGTCATTTTATACTGTTGTAAAGTAAAGTTAGAGGATTCTTGATATTGAAAAAAATACTTATTGTTGGATCAATCGGTTCTGTTACTGTACTATTTTTGTTCAACTCTACTTCTCTGATTTTGTATCATGATCCAAAACTGTACATAAAATAGAACCGTAAGATTTGTGTACTGCTGTGCCCTGCGACGGAAAATCAGAGATTACCTATCAACACACTTGTTAGACCACACCACTATCACCACTATATTTTACTGATCAACACTGTGCAGCATAAACCAAATATGAAAAGGAAAGCACTGCATCACTTTGGGTTGATCATTAACTACTGGCTATTGTGCTGTCTGTTATTATCACCCTCAGAGATTCAATATTTATAATAATATTAATATGTATCGTGCATCTGTACCAGCGCAGTCAGCATGAGCATATTAGACATTATTGTGCATAAGGTGGCTGTGTGCTACAACCACAGCTCTCTCCTAACTCTGACAAGGGCAGAAAGGGTGTAGCCTCATGTATGATGGTCATCTAAATTATAACCTACTGAGCAGTTTATAGTCTGTACAATGACGAGTGTGTGACAAACAGTGATGCTGTTATGGTTGCTGTCATTACAACCTGCTCCAGACTGTCAGGCCGATTGTCGCCTTTTTCCTGATACTGTAGCATGGCAGTTTAATACACATATACAAACAAATATATACAGAATAGTTCATTATTGTTGTATCAGCCATTTCAACTGATTGAAATGTCATTCATTCAGTTTAAATTTAGCTCTACTCTGACTTCACACAGCAGACCTTTAATCACAGATCTTTAGCATGCTTGGGCAGTTAACAATGGGAATGGACATGAAGAACAGTCCAAATCATGGTCTCCTACAAATAAGTAAATAATCATGAGATGTTAAGTTCAACAGATCTCAATTCATCACATGGCTATATGGCAAATTTTAAAGCATTTTTCACTGTATTATATGAGGAAAGAACTTCCTGTTTGGCATGCGGCAGTGATCCATTTAGAGTTTGACTTTATTTTATTGTTTTATTATTTCTGTGTTTTACGCAAGTGTTAACTTCTTTATGGCAAACCAAATTCCCCTTACAGTGCAATAAAGTTTGAATGACTGAATTAGCTGTTGATTGTTTTCATGGTCTCCACTAGCTGGCGTGGTCGGTGGTCATGATATCATCACTGCCAGTTCTGTAAAACTTGGAAATGTTGTGGTCTAAACAAACAAAAGATCACATCATCACCCTCCATGACATCTTTACAGAAACATGCACCATGGCTCAGTATTTGAAATAATCAAAAATCTGGTTTAGGACTTATATATAGATGAATTATATATAGAGGAATAGATAAAAAATGATTGTCCAAGTCCAAGCTGCTAGAAACTAACTATGAGAGCTGTCACTTCAAAATCAATATATAGGTTCCTGCCTGCCCCTCAAATCCACTCCTAACTTAATGACATGGCTACACATCACCGGGCAGCAATAACATCATTCCCTTCGAAACACTGATAGACAGACACACACACATATACACAAACACAACCAATTGAGATTGAGCCAATGAGATTCTTCCTCAGCAGCAGACAGACACACTAGCATTGAGTTCATTTACTAAATTCACTGGAATAAACAGGCTTGAGTGACAACATCGTCAATCTTTTTTGGAGCTCGGACAAAAAAATAACCACTTTGAGGAAATGTACGTAACTGCGGGGGGTAAATATTGTAAGCAAATTGTGATCGACACATATTTCCCCATGTTCATTGCCTCACAACGTTGCCTATGTATCGTGGACTACGGGAGTTTACATAATCCAAGGTTGATTCAGTCAGTCAACGTATTTAGGCTGTTCTGGTCAAACAAATGGCAAGTGGTCGTTTTATATAGGATGCCTGCACAATATGAAAGATGAGAAATAAGAGATATCGTGTGAAGCAGATGGATGGACGGAGGCTTTCGTGTGCCAGCTGCAGAGCTGTAGGGATTCATCCCTCCATCACTGGCCTTCCCCCTGATGATGTCATCAATTAAAGGGACATGAAACTAAAACAATCACCGGCTCTCGTTTTCCTCACTACGCTCAACCCAACGGAGATGGATCAGTCCGACCATGGGTGGGTACGAATGTACGCATGCACCCACCTCTACAGATATGCAATCCACACGCAAGCACTGGGTAAAAAATGGCAATGTGGTGTGAGCAGATACACAGAAGAGTCATACGGTGCCGCAAGTGTGTCAGTGCATGTGTTTCAGAAAAACATCATACAAAGAGAATTTATACAAGTGAGCCAGCTGGGCACATAAGCCCTCCTGCACAATAAATCCAAATAATCCTTTACGATGGGAAGCGGGAAAAGGGGGGGGGGGGGGGGGGGGGGGTACTCAGACATATGCACACACACACACACACACACTCACAAAGGTACACACGGTTCAATTAGCCTCGCCATTGTGCCTCTGTGGTAGACATTCAGTGGCTGTGCCCTTTTCCTAAGAATAACATGCAAGTCACCGGAATGTATGCACTCAAAATAGCATGGTGCAGCTTATGACATTTGAACCTCTCAAACACACACACGCGTGCCAGCAGATGAAGCACTGTAGGACAAGGACATAAAGGAGGATCACCCTGAATAACAACAGAAAAGGGGACAGCATAATAATAAAAAAAAAAAATCATCTTACCTTCCATCATGGTTGCAGATTTGCATTCCTCTATCTCCAAGGAGCCTGAAATGAAAGCAGGAGGCGTGGGGAGGGGGAGCAGAGAAGAAGCCCCCGGTTACCAGAGAGATACAGTAGAATTGATGGGCAGCAGAGCAGCCGTGTGCATGTGGCTAACGCCCTGGCTAACTGTGAGCCTCCGACACCCCCAGACGTCGCCTGTCAACTAGCCCAGGAGAGAGAGAGAGAGATACAGACAGAGATAGAAAGAGAGAGGAGGGGTAGGGGCCTGGCCGGGGCTAGCTGCCGATCAGAGCTGGGGCTTAAGCCATGGATGCTGCTACTGTTACTGCTGCGGCTCTAACCTACACACTCAGCCGAGGATGCTGAGAGGTGGGGGGAAAAGCTAACTGGAGGAAAAAAATAAATAAAGGAGGCAGGGTAGAGAGAGAGAGGGAGGGAGGGAGGGAGGGAGGGAGGGAGGGAGGGAGGGAGGTGGAGAGACCGAGAGGGAGGGTTATGTGTGTGTATGTGTGTTTGGCAGAGGGGGGTGATAGTGTTGAGGAGGGGCGGAGGCAGTTTGCTGAGGTCAGAGATGGCCTCAGCCAATCCCTGCAGCTCTTTTGTGGAGTCACATGGCTTACAGCTTGAATCTCCTGACACCACGGCCCGAGAGAACACTACATTAGTAACCGCTCTTGCTTGACAAATACTTGTGCGCGTACACTGAATACACACACATGTTTACACATCCAAATAGAGGCAGAGCAAAAGCCACCAGACATGTACAGACTAAATACACAAATCCGCTAAACACACACACACATACATGTACCCCTCCCCTGTACCATACCTTATGTCAGTGCAGTGTGTGCCGAGGCTGCCCAGCGGTGAATGACATTAATTATTTGCTCGCGGAGAGAGTAACGTGCAGGTGTGAGCCCAGTGACAACCCATGCTGAGGACATACACAGACTCTACAATAACACACCACTGCACAAAATATGTTGCCCTGCACCCTTCCTGCACAGTGACTATTCCTGTAGTAGCTGTTTGTGTGTGGCTGCCTCTGTCCCGCCCTCCTTGGAATAAGGTGTGGTTTCACTCTGCCCTCTCTTTCTCTCCTCCTCCTCCTCTCCCCGTTCCCTCCCACCTTCCTCTCTCTCTCCCTCTCTCTCTCTCTCTCTCTGCCAGTCTGTTTCACTCTGCTGCCCTTTTCTGTGTCTGTGCTTTCCCACTGCACCGGGACCAGGATCGATCAGCGTGACGTCATGGCAACGCAGGCTACAGCTGCAACCAACGAGCAGGAAAGGGCCGGTGACAGAACAGCCCCCGGAGAGGGGTGTGCGCTAGTGTTTGTGTGCTGATTAATTTTCTATGAGAGGGTGCAGAGAGAGAGAGAAAGAGAGGGAGGGAGGGAGTGAATGTTTATGTGGACAAACCAAAGAGCCGAGGAGACTAACAATTAGGCAAACCTACAAAACAACAACAACAACAAATGAAACACTGAGGTGATACTTTACCAAACAAATACAAATCTGAAAATGAAACAGGAATGAATGCAGCCGGCAATTTGAGCCTATTGTTATTAGTATTAACTCTAGGAATATTATTTTTATTGTTTGTTTTGTAGTGGTAGTCATCGTAGTCACAGTACTACTCCATATTGCGTATCAATATTGTGTAGCTCATATAATAACCCATGAAGTATATACTGTATGGTAACAACGACGTATTCATTTTTTAGTTTAGTAATTTACATTTAAATAATAAATATCCTTTTGTATAAAGATATAAACAGAAGTTTCCTAATTTTAAATTAAAATGTATTTAGTCTGTTTTGCAAGGTCAGACAAAGGAATGAATATATAAAAGTAAGATTAAATAAAGAATAAAAAGTAGCAAAATAAATATATATAACAAGAAAACTAACTAAATGAATAAAAGCATAATCAAATGACTAATGTTGCACTATTTGTCCATATATTACTTAAAGCTGCAGTGGGTAGAATTGGAGCAAATATGATTTAAAAAGGTTGTTTTTATAAAACAGTCAGTATATCCTGACAGTAGTACATGGGACAGGTAATCTGAAAAAAAATCATGTGCCTCTGTGTCCTCCGGTGTCCTCCCGCGTTCTCTGGCGCTCCTAATGGCATCTGCAATATTTCCCAGACCGGAGGAAAACAACCAGTCAGAGCCGAGCTTGAGCCTGTTGTCTCTGAGCAGCTGTCAATCACTTAAAGAAATGAAAAAATAACGAGAAAGTTTGTGACCCGCCAGCCATGTTGAGATCAGCTGGAGCACAGCCAATAGGAATGCTCTCTCTCTGAAATGAGCTGTGATTGGCCAAAGTCTCCCGTCACGGGCTAGATATTTTAAAGCCTGAAAACAGAGCCATGAGGAGGTGCAGAAGTCTAGTTATCTTTCAGAACACTTGAATCACAATATGCTGAAAGGTTATTATGGAATTTTTGCCCAATGATGCCAAAAACATTCTGCCTGCTGAAGCTTTAAGTCAATTTTTTGTATCTTAAAAAAGAAAGAATTCAGTCAGGGTATCTTACATGGGCTTATTTTTTGTCCAGGAACCCCATATCTCAGTCTGTGGGTTTTCCTTACATTGCAAATGTAACATTTTCCACAGAAAGACAAACTGATAGTCATTTTTCACCACTGGCTGAGAGTTGTGTATTTTTTCCTAATATTACTCAGCAAGTCTCATAAAAATTGTGAGAAATTTGTAAGCAAACATATTGAGAGAACTAAATTTAAATGGTTCAAAATGAGTTTTTAAAACCACCGATCTCTGTAATTTTTTGTTGTTAAGAGTGAGATTGTGGATGCCTCGCTAGGAAATCAAAGCCATTACTGGTAACTGTCTGAACAGTCACATCTATAAATGCAAATTAAAATGTGCTAAAGGTCGGGTGAACATTCCTATATAAGCCTGATATTCAGTATTCAGTATCAGGGTGTGCCTTCATAAATCTACTGAGCCAGGTAGAGAGTGTGGCGTATGGGTGTTCACATCGATGACATACATATGCATATATGAATGTATACTGTGTGTTTGGGAAACCCTATAGTCTGTGGGAGCTAATTTCATTCAGAGAGACAAATAAGTATTGTTTTCCCCCTCTATCTATCTGTCTGTCTATATGTCTGTCTATCTATCTATCTATCTATCTATCTATCTATCTATCTATCTATCTATCTATCTATCTATCTATCTTCAGTCATGCTTTAAAAAGAGCCAGCCGAGTGCCCCTCCATGAATGATTCGTCCCCAGTCATGCTTAAACCAATGTGTTGGTGACTCCCTCTCTCCAAATCTCTCCCTCTCATTTATCGCTTCTTCTCTTTTCATTTACGGATTTCTCCCTTTTCCCTGTTTGTTATTTTTGTCAAGCTGCCTCTATGTGGCTCATTCTGTCACTTGCCTCCTCCCTCCTTTCATGCCTCTGTCTTTCCTTGCCCAGCTCTTCTGTCTTAACACCCAGCAGATGCTCCTCCAAAGAGAGGGCACCCCAACCTCCCACCCTGCCCCTACTTTAACTCCCTTCACCCCCGTCCTTCCTTCTCCCCCCTGGCTCCAAAGCTGTATTTGGTGACTTCCCTGCCCTCTCCCCTTTTTGATTTTTTCTGCTGCCTCCCCTTCTTTTGTCTCCTTATCTACCTCATCTTTTCTGTTCTCTCCACATCTCTATTTCCCATCACTTTCCCTCTCTATTTTCTTCTTCATTACTCCTCTTGTCCTCACAACTGCTCACTCCCTGCGAGACAACACGCATCTTCTCCTGCACTGCTATCTAGTGGTTAATATGAATCATGACAGATATTTACCATTGTGCTGGTGTTGGGGCCTTACTGCTGAGGAGGTCAAATATTGTGGATATTTGCTCAGTGTATCATCAATATAATGTACAGGGCAAGTCTGTGGTAACTAGGCTGATATTTGGCCATACAAATGAAGAGATACGTATAGTGATTTTGCAGCTGACATATGCTGCCATGCCAGCTAGTGGAGGAGTGTAGAATAAGGGAAGAGGAAGGGAGGGGATTTGCTAAATAAAGCCTAATGCCCTATAAGCTCTGTTTTGGAGCTGCAGGAGTTTGAGCTGCCTGACTAAAGACACACACTTACTTCATTTACTATGGAGAGGATTAGACAATCACACCCACGCTATGGTAGGTTAAAAATGTATACATCCCATTCACATGCCTGCTGATATTGTCGAAATTGAAAAAATCCAATAATATTTAAAAAACATTTGCAAAATACCTCCATTGACACAATATTTTTACTATTTTAATATAATTACTCTTATGTGAAAGCAACCTTAACAAATGCAAAAAACACAGTGGGACATAGCAATGGTGTATACATGTGTATACAGGTGTATACACCATTTCTATGTCCCACTGTGCTTTTCATGTGGGCATATTTTCACTATTGTTTATCAAAGTTAAATGTTTTTTTTTTATCTTATTTAAGCTATTTTCACATTTTAGAATCTCCCAGAGTTTATTTGCTATAACAATGAATGAGAGTTCATAAAATGTATTGCAGAGCTCAACAATAAGGATTGCCCGCCTTTCCCTCGGCACAAGTAAAATGCCACATTGGGATAGTAAATCTAGCAACTCACTTGCCCGATCGTGCTCTGTTGAGAGTAGCACATGTGCAGTACCAATAGCGCACTTGCGAGAAAATGTCTTCAGGCAAAGACAAAGTTTATAAGCTGAAATGCAAGCAAACATTTCAATCATCCTTGAAACAGGAGTTTAGTTGGGTAGCATTAGAAAGGATGTGGTCGAAACTCAAACTATGTATTGCATGGTTTGCCGCAAGTTTGAAAGCAAGGCGGATAATACATGACAATTAATTTTGGTCTTTGTTATTTGATAACCACTAATAAATAAAACAATTTGTATAGGGCAAGTAACCGGGCAAATAAAAAAAAAAAATTAACGTTAAACCCTGTATTGTGAGTGATGATTTATGGAATATGGGGTGAGATGGATGAATTTATGGTGATAATGAAAATTACTCTTCAATATGTCACTTCAATTATGAACTACAGTGCAATAGCATTAAAACAATGCAGCCGCAGCCAAAACTCTTGTCGGTGCACTTCAAGTAACTTAAACGTCATGTGACACTTACTATTAACCCCCTGAAGCCAAGCGTGTAGGATTGCTACGGTGGCCGACGTGAAAACGCAAATGGCCCTCTCTAGAATCAGTTGTTGTAAGAGTAGAGTGCTTAGAGTGTGTGTAAGTGGGAAGTGAGTAGAGAAGCAAGAAGCGGCAGGAAAAGTTAACACAGTGTTTGGCTGCCGTTCTGGGCTACTGTAGAAACATGGCGGCCGGCTTCGTGGAGAGGACCCGCTCCCTATGTAGATATAAAGGGCTCATTCTAAGGTAACAAAAACACAACGATTCTCATTTTCAGGTGATTATACACTAAAGAAAACATACTTATTAATATCATATTCCATTTCTGCCAATAGATCCCACAAAGTGTTACACACTGGTCCTTTAATATAACCTAACAATGTTACTGCAACAGATAAATCAACAAGGCGGCCTCTGCAAAGATCTAAATGACTACTGTACATTGCAGGCCAGTGGATTTGACATGCAATCTTAATGGCATACTTATGTTATTTTGAACTCAGAGATTTGGAGCAAAATGAAAGAAAAAAAGGACGAGGCTGAGATCGAGAAAGGGTAAATAAAGCATGCAACTTTAGGGAAATTAATAAAGTGTGTTCGAATTCCAGGAGAATAAATCCATCTAATTCTCTTTCTCTTTCTAGCTCTATCTAGTCCTTCCTCCCTTACAACTTTTGTCTGCCTTTCTCTCTTTTTCTATCTAAATTACAGTAATGTACTAGAATGTTCCATGATGCACCTTCTGAGAGGACAAACTGCACAGCATGCATACACACAGCGTACACAAAAACGCTTATAAGCACACAAACACTCATATCCACATGTTATGGCTATGAAATATCAGTAAGGTCAATACAAAAGTGAAGGTTACTGGCTACATATAGTACATGCAGCCACAAGTACACACACTCACTGCTATAGTAAAAGTCCATACACTCACAACAAGACACACACAACACATTTCACCACAGGGATCAGATAACCTAGAGTAAACCCTCTGAGAATATAAAAAGCGCAAAAAACAACTGGGAAAGATAAGTGACCTATATCCCTTATTTTCAGGTAAGCTGACAACCCATGTTCTCACTGCTGAGGAGTTGCTACTGACGGGTCAAGAAAGGGGTTTTACCTACTGTACCTGCGACGATGCGAAACCAGCCGGTGCACAACTCCTCAGCCATTTAAAGCTCTCTCTCCATGGACTCCCTCCTTCTCAGCCCAGCCAGGCAGACAGAGGAATGAGAAGTGAGAAGACAAACGGAGGAGGAAGATGATTCGCTGGAAAAGATAAAAGGGAGGCGAGAATGAGGAGTAACCACTGACTCTGCCAGACTGAGCTGCTCAGAGGACATGCGCGTACACGGATGCCGATACCAGCGGCGAAGGCATACACACAACTACACGGGAACACAACCTGTGGAGAATAGTAATGTGGCACAGTAGGCTAGACAAGTCGGGCAGTGAAGGTCAACATGTCCTTTACTGCAGTACAGGCAGACGCACACACACACACAGTGAATGGTTTACCCTAATCATGCACAAGTTCTGCAGTACAGACATAAGAAAAATATTTGAGACTGTACCTATGCATGTTACAGATTTTAAAATGTTGTTACTCTGCATCTCCATACTTTAGTTATGGTATTTCAAAAATCCCAAACTTTTCAACAGTCTCAAAGTGTCTCTATAGATGATGTGTCTGGATCAAGCGGTAACCTGCGCTCTGCTGAGAAATGAAGTCAATGCGGAAGTGACAAAAACTGCAGTTCTTCAAATAGCCACTTGAGGTTGGCTCCAAAAGTGAGTCAAACCCCATAGACCCCCATGTTAAAACTTTACAGCAGAAATAAACATGTTTACAACCTGGTACAAAAAACAGTTTTGGTCTCTTTAGCTAATTTCCCCATTCATAACAACTGTACGGGGGGTGAATTTTTATATAACTCACCCGTTTAAATTATATTAAGACTTAAAGTTATTCATAATTGAGGGTGTGGCCGATTTGAGTGACAGGTGGGTGCCGTAATAAGTCGCTAGCTGCTAGCTGTCTGCTCTGCTGCGTCACCCGGGCCTGCCTCAGCTCCACCACCGCTCCTCCGCTTTGCCCATTTTTAGATTAGCTGGGAGTAGGGCTGTCGTCACTGCCAAGATGGCGACGGCCGGCGCCGCCCACTTAGAGCTTCACAACGGCTCCTCAGAAACCTATCGGTGACATCACAAAGTCTACGTCCACATTTTATACAGTCTATGGTCTGAATAACCAGGCTATACTGTAAATCTGTGCATTACCTTACTGATTTTATTGATTTTTAACTTCAGGTATTTCATTCTATCAGGTCATCCTGAATGGAAAAAATATAGTCTTGGCCGACAATTTCACAGAGACCAACACAATTCTAGTTAGCCTACTAAAGGTATGAAACCACAGTCAAACATTTGTAAGGAAATACCTACTTGTCAAACCTTTTTTGCACTGATGAGGACAAAGTAGTGTCAAAATGTTAGTCTGTTATCCCTATTAAAGGCTGAAAATCAATAAGTGTACTTCAGTTTATTTCTCACTTCTGACGTTTGCTATCCTGAATGATTCACTGAGTATATTTTGGAACAAAAAACAAACAAACAAAAAAAATCTATGTTTGATTAAATATTATTTTATAATTGTAAAATAGTACACTAATAATTAGATGCCAAACATGACTTTTGGAATTGACAATTACAGGTGAACTGGACCAAAAATAGTTGATTTTACTTCCCAATAAGAACCCAAAAATGACATGCTGTTGGCGCCATCTACTGTTCACTTTAACACAGTGCGCTTTACCCTGCTATATGCAGTATACACTGTACCTCTCAAACCCCTCCATCCCTGATCCACTTCTAAAGCTGCTCTCAGTACAGGAACAGTAAAACATACAGTTTGTCACAGGCATCAGCAGTATCACAAAAAGACACTAACACATCATGTTCATTAAACACAGTGAAAGGAAGCAATCCAGGTAAAAACTATTATCTATTTTGATTTCCCAGTATCCGGATACAGCATCTGCACAATCCCATTCAGACTGGTTCACTGCTATACTAATCCCAGTGTATGCTATGACAGTCTCTGGTGGTACAGGTCAGCTATAATAATATAGCATTAAACTATAAGCTTGATACCTGCGGTGACACTAACGACATTTCACTTCATTGTCACATTCAAGTACACGTTCTCTCTTCCTTATCTCAGTAAAACACTCTCTCCTTAGAGCAGCGCAGTCTCCCTGGCATTTAGACAGACACTTACTATTCAGAAATAGACTATGAGCAGGGATGCTCTTATTTCTGGTACTTTTCATATACCTCCCAGATGGCAGAAACTTGTGAAAAGTGAGCCCGTTTACTTCAAAAAGCAAGAGAAAAAAGCAAATCTATTTTTCTATACCTACCCCATCTACCTCTCTTGTTCCCTCTCTCCCACCCTATTTACCCCCCCACCCATACACCCTCCACCTCCCTCCCTCTGACCTACTTTCTCTCCACCTTTGCTCATGCCTTTCGCCTGTGGGGTGCAGTGTTGCTCTAGGCTGGCTATTTTTCAGTGAAGTCTCTCTGCATCTGTTTGCAGATCCAGAACTGTTTTCAGCACCAGCAAAAACCGCAAGACAAACCGAAATGGGTCATCGCTCTGCAGCTTTCCCTTCTTAAACTGCATTCATACAGTAACATTTAGCAGCAAACTGCCGTTATCATCTGAAGAACCACTGGGAGTGGAGGATGAGGTAGTGATGCCACTACATTCGTCAAAGGTGTGCTAGTTCCATCCTCAATTTACCCATAAGACAAAAATAGCAATCTTGCACAAAGTGTGCTCTTGCCTTTGCACCAGTAACAGTTAGTGCTGAACCATTTTGTTGACCGATTAGACAAATAAATAAAAAAAATAATTCAATGGCAATAGTGATACCTGATTAATTATTTATCAAATGAAAATATCAAACCTTTCCCGAGTAAAAATTCTCACATGAAGATTTGCTGCTTGAAATGATGAATTCACATCAGGCACCCGGGCCCGGATCCGAGAACACTTGACCCCAAAGTCTAGTTCGTTTGATTAGTGTGAGCGCTCCGTACCGTACTCGGGCACGGTTCGTCGATCCGTACTCGAGTCCACTTGAAAAGGTGGTCTCGAGTACAGTTGTTGTGTACTGGGGTAAGGTTCACATCAGGTGTGAAAGCCAACTGTACCAAAACACGGAAGTAGACTGCTATTTAACGCAAGTAACGCTAGCAGTCAGGAAGTAGTTTTGAAAAGGCAGGCTTTTTTCAACACCGCCGGTCTCCCCCAAAATCTGTATAGTTATGCACGCAGCTTGCGCCAATCTCATCCTCTGAACTGTACGGCCATCATTGATAAAGCAGGAAGACAGGCGAGAGGTCCCATAAAATATAAATAATAGTAGGCATTGGGGTTGGGCTATGTTTGTTATTTTATTTAGCTAGTTTAATGGTCGGCCTCTGAAGAATGAGAGTCGCTCAGCTGCTCAGCATGCAGAGAGAGACAGCGGGGAAAACAGAGTGTAGAGTTGCCCTATTTTCACATCAAACTCTGTGAAATAAGAGTTTATTTTGACCAAACCAGAGTTGGTGATTGTTGGAAAGACTAACGACGACAGTTTTGGTGAGTTTTATTATGTTTCTGTGAAGTTTGAATGAAGTGTTTTACGATGCTCCGCCACTAGAACAGCTGATCTCAACATAATCAAATACACGTGGATGATGACTCAAGTGTACTCGGGTACGGACCAACATTACTAATGTGAAAGCAGAGCGGCGGGGGATTGGAGAGGGGGGGGAGCAATCGTACTCAGGCATGGTATGGCTCAGTCGTACCTAATATGAAAACGCCCTTACTGTTTTCTGGCTGATGGTCAGACAAACTAATCTGGATACATCAAGTTGAGTCTACGAATGAAAGTTTACAAACCAAACCATTAAATAATTTTCAATAATTAAAAGATTACTAATTTTATCCTTATACAGGTGATCATATCATGGCTCTTCAGGCAGACAGGCTAACTACAGGCCTCAACAGACCCAGTTCAACAAAAGGGAGAGTTTTAGTACATAGTTTTAGCCTTTAGAAAGCACTGAAATCCTTAATAAAAAAAAAGAAAAGAAATAAAACTGAAACTGATCTAATGAGGTTCTATCTCTTGCCAGCGTTACTGAGGTGAACAGGATGATGACCCTAATTCAGTGCTACAGGAGCAGGGCACTGAGGAGCAGGGAAAGCCCAGTGGCACATGACCACGCAGTGATGTGAACCGAGCCAACAGGAAGAGAGAGGGGAGACTTTTCTCCTACTATCAAATCATCAGGTTCACTCACAGCGAGCCAATACACCGACACACCAGCTAGCAGTAAATATGTATTCATTCACACACTTCTTCTATGTTTTGTCACCTTTCCCACTGTCTAATAAAGCATAAATGGTTAACTTGAACACATTATTATATTGGATTTATGATGAATCAACATTGGGTTTTAATGGATGCATTAATGTCATTACTTTGACTTCCATCGGAAATGTTTTTTGGCACCGATGCCATAATGTTTCCTGTGACACCCTTGACTTTTTACCTACCGGAGGCCTGTACTACGAAGCGAGTTCAACATACCCAGGGTATCTTCTCGTTATCTGGCTCAATTTACCCCAAGAACCGTGATCCAGCTAAACGGTCCTATGAAGGTGGTTATCACCTCGGTAAATCAACCCAGGGTTTCTCAATCTGGCTACGAGCGTGTTCACATAAAAGGGACGGTGTTTGCAGCATATCACCAATCACAAACATGGACAAGTCTACTGTCAGCAGAGCGGCACATTTTACAAACGAAGAGCAAACTATAAAATTAGAGAAATACGAAGAAGTTAAACACATAATCCGGATTAAAAGTAACAGCTGAAGCTGCCAAATGCAGTAAGGACAGCTGGCAAAAGAAAAAAAAAATGCCGATGTATGAATTACACTTCACTATGCACTTTAAGTATGTCACATGTATGACTATTTCAGCCTTCTTTCAGCTGCGTCCCCGACTCCGGCAGTGTGAAACAGACCTGAGAACAAGTAAAAAAATAAATACATATAGAAACATAATTCAAAGCGGTAAGCACCCACAGCATACAGCCAGCTGTCTTTCCTGCATTTGTCAGTTTAAACTGTGTTGTTTTTAGCCTGGATTATGACTTAAACTTGTATTTAACTTCTTCTGTAAACTTTGTATTTGTGTAATATTATCATACGATCTGTACACCAAGCTTTGATTGGTCAGCGCTGCGGAGCAGGTTGTGTGTTCAGCATAAGTTACCATAGCGATCTACCCCGGTAAGAAGTGAACCACCGTCGTAGGACGGAAAACACAGAGTTAACCCTGAAGTTACCTCGCTAACTCAAAACTTTCCTGCTTCGTAGTACAGGCCTCTGGAGTACTCTACCTCCCTAACGTTGAGGTATGTCAACACAGAGAAGGACTTTTACAGATGTGATGCCTCTCAGTAAACGTCATCTCTATACTGGGACTTCCCTGGGCTCATGTTGCAACGGTCACGTCTCAAGTCCCAAGGCCTCGTGCCATTTCCTGCACACTGCTGAAGCAACATCCCTGCGAACCTCCACCCTGCTCCAAACTCTCTGCCCGACCCCAAAGTGCCCTGATGAGGGATGCTGATTAAGCAGCAGTCATTAAATGTACACAGACAAACAGCCACCCGCAGATTAGCCAGCAGTGAGTGCAGTCAAACCAAAACAACTCACTCCCCACTCAGCGGCAGGGGAAGGCATGCAGGGCGATGAGGCGTGGCGGCGGCAGGGTGCCATGTCGGGTGCCTACGTGCCATCCAGCCACTCATGATACTCTCCGTATGTTAGTGCTGCCAGACAGACACACTGTTCTCTGTCATTACCCCACTTGCTGCCCTGCCCAGGGTGCCAGGCACACACATACACACTACATTAGACGGAGAGGTTTTCTGTGTAATTAGCACCCACTTCCTAATTACTTGATGATGCTGAGGAGGCTGGCTGCCTGCTCATATAGGTGGATTTGGATTGTTTAGTCTGATGCCACTGGGGGTATTATTTTGATAGTCATAGTTCATAGTTTATGTACTTATAGCAAGAGATGGGAGTTGGAAGGAACACTATTATCTGGGCAAATAGTACTGACATGTTTTATTTTAGGGTGCCAGGTCAGTCGATCAGTCAGTGGTCAGTTAGTTAGCTAGTTAGCAAGTGTTGTAGCTAGCATAGTTGGTCACATTTGAAGATATTCAGTTAGACTTTGTACCAGCCACCCAAACCTAAAGTAGAGATGTTCCGATACCATTTTTTCCTTCTGGATACCGATTCCGATACCTGAACTTGTGGTACCGGCCGATACCGAGTACCGATCCGATACCAGCATGATAAAATAATATATAGCTAGTAGTGCTAATTTGTCCTGCAAGGGTGCAATATTCACACACCCTACTAGGGTACTACCATCCCTCGAAACGGCCTTACAAACTGTAAATATCGCCGTTTTACTTGTTCCACTGTGAAATATTGCCAAATGGCTGACATTTTCCTCGCTCTGACTACCTTTACACTCTCCACTAGCGTCGCACTGTTGTTGTTTGCTATCGTCACATGACAAACTACCTGCAATCAGTTCTTCTTCGCTGCTCTAAAACAGTAGTTGCCAGTGGCAGCCATGGCGACAGCACAATGAAGGCTTCTGTTTTGGTGCGGCGAAGAAGAATTGATCTCCAGTTACACAACAAGTTGATTTTTTTTCTGGGTTAATAAATTATGGTATCGGATCGGTACATAGAGTGGCGTACTTGCCGATACCCGATCCCGAATTTTGTGCAGTATCGGACACATTTCCGATACTGGTATCTGTATCAGACAACTCTAATTAAAAGTGGTCAGTTCCGTATAAAATGAAAATCAACATGCGGAAACTTGAAATAACGGTCTTTGTACGATTGCCTCCCTGTCCTGTAGAAACAGTTTAATAACAAACACAGCCAACCTGGACTATTCTCTGACCCCAAAACCCATCCAGAGTCAACCCCCTGTTAAATGCCCCACTCTGAAAGTCCTCCAGGGGATGGAAAAGATGAGCTCATCCCTCTGATACTGGGCCGGTCTGGTCTGGTCTGTGGTCTCCCTAATGGTCTCCAGGATGTCAACACCGGTCCAATAAGTCCCTCTTACTCACACCAATTACCATTTCCACACAGGGCCTAAGCCTAAACAAACAGAACCCAAAACTTGCTATACAATCAGCTTATATCTATAAACAGTGGAGGAGTTTAAATTAGGCCGCTCCCAAGAGTGCCGGCCTTTGCTTGGACAGCATGGCTTAGATGACAGAATGGAGCCACATGAACTCACTGCAGGGAGTTTCAAAGGAGTATTTTAAACACAAATAGCACAGGCATGAGTTCAACACGTCCTAATAGTTTCTTTGGATAATTCAAACACAAAATTTAATATCAAGATAAATATTTTTTAACTTGATATTAATTTGATTTGGAAGGTTTGGCTCCTTATTTGGTAAATGACCCCCATAAAGAAGACATTGAGCTAAATGACTTCTCTGCCTGAAGCTTAGGTGGGAACAGAAAACCCCATCGTTGAATAATTTTAGACCCAAAAAAAAGAGAAAACCTTGCCTACGCTTGCTTACTGGCTCAATCTGGGTTGGCTGGACACCCACGGGAATGTTGCTAATATAGGTTATGTGTGACGTGATGTGCCGGTAGGAGCAAAGATAGGCCTCCCAGTCCCAATGACGCATTTAATACTGAACCCATAATTCATGAGGCATCTTAAAATAGGAGTGTAGATTTTTAAGATCTGCGCTTTCTGACAGCAGTGAGAAATGAACCGGCCTCTGATATACTATAGTAGGTCGTGAGGTAGATTCAAATCATGATGTAGGAGGTATAGGCTGCCATACTAAGGTTCGGAAAATGACCATGGTTCACCAGTTCCTGTGGTTGGTTCATGGTTCCTGTTCTCCCTCTCTTTTAACTAAATGTAGGCAGTGAATCAGACTAAGACCAAGCACAACCCATAGACTCACCACACTTCCTGAGTCAGGAGGGTAGAGGATCAGTGACGCAGCAGGAATCTTCTACTGCGGTGCAAAATATGTGAAAGTGTGTTTCCACGCATGTGAGTATAATGGGTGGGAGTGGATGGGTAATCCTTTAAGGATACAGCGATTCTTTTAGCATATATTAGCTCAGTTTTTTCATTAGATGGTTACCGAGTGCCTCACTGAAGCTGAGTGCAACGAATCAGTCACAGTTGGGGGAGTCATGCGAATACTCCCAAAATAGCACCAAAATAGTAAGATGGTTTTGAGATGCCATTGCCACTCTAAAAACTGGTACCTCTGAGTTCTGCAACTAATGATTATTATCATTATTTGATTTGTTTTTCATTTATTTATTCAAAGGCCCAAGGTGACAAAGTACTCGTTTTGCAACGTTACAACTGCGTTGAAATCTGTTCATTTCGTGCGTGCTACTACAGGCCGATAGCCGGTTGTTTGGGAAAAGAGACGTTAATACATCCACCACGGTACAGGCTTTACAGCAGCCCATGGTGTATTATAAGATAATAAAAGTGATGACTTATAGCCATTATACCCATTATTACAGCCACATACAGCTAGCAGGAACTGGATATGCAATATCAGCGCGCAGGGCGGCGCAGTGGGTCTGTGGGTTTGATGCACGTTTATTATGCCGGGGAAAATAACACTGAATTCAGCAATTAGTGAACAGCTTACAACTTTATGGACATTATGAGGGCTATTTAATTGTTTGCACTGGGAAATTGATTTACTTAAAAAAAATGATCCTCTGATTTACAAATGTCTCTTTTTACATCTATGGCAATGGACTCATTGGCGTTTTCCGTCCAAAATGGCGGCAACGCTACCAAAGCGCCATCTAGCGGCTATTGTCAAAAAAGCACCAAAGTTTTGCCTCTTTGCTTCTCTTTGACCTGGATTACATGTTCCCTTTTTACTCTTCCTTTTATCTTGTTGAGGAGCAGCTTACTTACTCATTTTCCTACCTAACCGTCACTTTATAAGTGTTTTCTTCTGCTAAGAGGACAAATTGCATTGCAGTTGCATATGTGTAATTAGGGCAGAACCGTTAACCGGGGAGCACAGCTGATCCTGCATTAGTTAATATATTTTTCTTTTTCAATAAACATATTTGGCAAAGAACCTTCAAATTTGGTTATTAAAAGAGTTGTGAAAAGACATGTTTGGGGTTAGGATATTTTTACAGTTAAGTTGTTATTTTTCCCCCCAAGTTTTACATTTCTGCAGATATTTCTATATATCTGTGATAGAAAGAGGTGTCCTGTGGACCTACTTGAGAGTGTGTGTATGTAGAGCATGCCCGCATACAGTATGCGCGCACACACACAAACTAATGGAGCTGACAAATCAAAGGCCTTCCCACCATGCTGGAGCTGACTGAATGCAGCAGCAGCAGATAATATACAAATATACGTCATACACTCCGATATCAATGTGCATGTACATACACATAAAAGCAGAAGTGCTTCTACCCACAAGGCACAACATGCCTTGCTCTTTGTTACTCATCACTGCTTACCTGTTTCACACCATCTCCTCAGTGAAGCATAGTGACATACTGTACAGCATATGTTCTCCTCTTTTCCTCACAGAGAGCCACAGCTCACCCACACACACACAGCTCACCGAAATCCATCACACACTTCCGAGTAAACTCCCATGCCTTAAAATCAGCAACCTTCAGGATGCTGAGACAGACTACTACACAACACCTGTGATCGATTTTTTTTTTTAAATATATCTTTACAATACATTTTTATTATTAATTACACCTACCTCAGCGTGAAAAGTAAAATTCTGATGTCAGAAGTCCCAAGATGTTCTGCCTTTTTCCTTTAGGTCTTTTTAGCCAGCTACTGTTTCACAGCACAGTCCATATGTGATCTGCAACACAAAGAAACATGATCAAACTAAAACCCTAAATACAGTATATATATATCATCTGACTTGTTGGCAGACTGGCTACTTGAGCAAGATGACTTGTTTAAAATTATGAATGTATTTAAAAAAAAAAAAACTCCTTATGTCTTATACTTAAAACAGAAATGTACTGATAAATCATAGCACAACTGATGGGTGGTTGGTGTTTTCCTGAGCATGCAGACAGGCCTGAATGACTGATACTCCGAGGAAATACTTTGCTCCTCCACACTAGCTCACACTGTGAGGCTTCCCCCATGAACAATCCAAGGCAAACGCAGCATGATGACTCACCCCGTCTCCGAAAGCAATAATAACTCTTTCTTTATTTAACCATGCCAGTCGGCTGAGTATACATTCTTACCTCTACATTTATTTCTATTTGCTCAAACATTCAGGACACTGGGAGATAATACACAAAAGACTATATCGCACTCAATACCTTGCTGAAGGCGTGGCTGTGTGAAGCAGGAGTTGCTCAGTGACATCCCCTGGCCTCTGATTAGAGGGCGTTAACAGTCTTCTTTTAATATCAATTTCATGACATAGATAAGTCCCAACCGGTCGACTCCATGTCAGCATTGGCCTGGCAAGGTTCAGGGCTGATTTAAAACAGTAGCTGGCGTGTTGAACAGGTCTGAGCTCGCTGCATGTCTCTCTCCCACCACATGGGCAAAACAACAGCTGAATATGTTTTATAGTATTCATAGAAAAGAGTTAAATGTAGAATACTTATTTCTTCTTTTTAAACATGCTCTTGACACTTGAGGCTCTGCTACTTTATTTGAAACCTTTTTTAAAATAATGTTTCCCCAAAGTGTGTCCGCTGTGCTGCAGAGTGACATAGGGACACAGTACTGTCTTCATGGACAGAGCCCAGAATGCTGCATTTGAGGGTTTTCACAGCTCAACACAGGAAACGGAGATCAGAAATTTTCCCAGGCCGAATTCCCAGGCAAAGTCCACCTAAAACTGAAACCTCATTATTCCTCACTCATCACTCTCACGCTTGGCAATCCCTTCTCTCCCCCACAGCCTTTCCCACATATCACCAACCTCTACTTGAACTCGCTCTACTTGAACTCTCACACATGCAGTAGGCTTCTGGAATATAATAGTTGTTCCAACACAAGACCCCGAAGCCCAGAGCTACGTCTAATATCTGCACTGTAAAATGTCCTCTCTGCAACTGCCTGAAAGGATATAATAAATATTGTGGTGCTGCCGAGATGTCCTGGCCTACATCGGCTTAAGGAAACATCTTTTTTTGGTTCAGATCCTCGCCAAAATCACACCATAAACATCTGAATCTGTTTTTCAGAGAAAATCTGAATAATGTTGTAAAAATTATCATCTTAAATATCGCAAATCATAACACAATTGCAATATCAGTCAAAAATAATCGCAATTACATATTTTTTACAAAATCGTTCAGACCTAGTCTTAAACAATTGTCGGGGGGAAATTTGTACTAAAAACACTGCAACTTTGGAAGATATCTACTTGATTTGTCTACCTCAGACTACTGAAGCCTCATTAACTTCATAAAAACTGTTGAATGTATTTTTGCACAGCAGAAGGCCCGTGATTTTGTCCCCCATCACTTCGCTCCATTGAAAGTTCTTTATTGAGAGGGGCTATCAATGGTCAGTATGAACAGGGGGAATGATTACAACACTAAAACAGCTGCGATGTCCCTAAGGGCATGTGACTATTGTTTTAAGACAGACATCAAAATTGAGAAGCTCTGACTTAATAATTGCCATCAACACACGTGTTTAAGCAAAATGTGCTATTAAAAAGTGAACGTGCTGAACATGACTCAGACTGCAGTAATCCGACTGGACCACCGCTGACACAGGATGGAAATGTTGGAATGGAAGCCAGACCCACAACTCAGGTGTAGCTCCACGTGAATCATCAGATGCAACAACACCTGTTTGATTTAACTAACACAAGTTAAAGGCTATATCTCGATTGGACACAAACTGCACATGCTGATGTCGCACAGTCTGGCCTCTGATATTTTGTTTCAACCCTCCCCAGGCATCAACGCCACAGTTCTTAGAAAGCATACTCCGTGTAATTAATCAAACTGATCATTAATTTCCCAAACAAATGGTAATTATTTTTCCTCATGATGCAGTGAGCCAGCGTGGTGCCAATCGACCTGAATAGACTGGAGTACACTCACGCCTAAACATAATTACTCAGCTGTTTCAGATGACAAAAGCCGACGAGTCTCGTTATCGCCTTCTCCGCTCTCTACTTCCTACCTACTCCAGCCCATGGTTGCACATGCTGGATTGCAACACTGCGTAATAAACTTTAACTAGCTGCTGCATTGTTTCCATTGTGTTTACAGTACTGTCGAGGGTTCCATGATTTCAAGGCAGGGCCTAGGTGACTGATGTGACAGCCTGACAAGGCTCAAGACGACAGTGGCTTGTATCCCCAAAAGCAAAACCCTGAAGACTGATCAGAAACCAGTGTTGTACATTTAGAAACCATGATTGGACAGATCAACAGATCATTTAAATAATGATCTGTTGTGTTCACACTGCAAGCAGCATCCACAACAACAATGCATATTTGTGAATTCGGGTACATTTCATTAACATCAAAATAAAAGGTTATTGTACCGGCGGTCCCCGGGGACCTCCACGCGCGCCGCCGGCACCGCTGCCTTTGCCAGGCAACAGCGGGGCACAGAGCTTCAGAGAGCCGGGGATGAGAGAGAGCAGGCGGGCGGGCGGGCGTCAGCTCCGTGCAAAGCAGAAGAACAAAAACACAGACGTATCTCCGTCAGTATGATAATAATGCACTTCGAGTGCCCAGTCTGATAGTCTGTAGATATGTAGCCTATAGATAAGATATATTTTAATAAAATACATTTGTACCAACAGAATACAGTAGAGCACAGAAGCTGTTTCCATGCAACGAGGAAGTGCTCACGTCTGCCTGTCTATTCACCTGCGGAGCGCAGTGAGACCCTGCGGATCAAAACGGGACGTCAGTTGAGTAGGCGGTCCTTAATGTGGCCCAGGACACATTCACGTACACACTACTAAAGAATGTCTATAACCGCCGGGACAATAACCTTTTATTTTGATGTTAATAAAATGTACCCGAATTCACGAACATGTAGGATATTACTAGTGACATTCCTGTAATATTACGTCGCAACGTCTGCTGTTATTAGCCATGTGTTAACTACATATTTATTTATATATAGAGCGGGGAAGTGAGATCCGATCACAAGGGGTCACTGGAGACGCATATGTAGACACATTCTAATGCCAGGTGGGAACAGACGTACTTAATGCTGTCCACTTGTGATCGGATCACTCAGGACGCATGTTAATGCCAGGTCTGAACAGGGCCTTAATCTCATATAGGTCTCCGCAACATGTGAAAACTATGTGAATGTATGGATTGTTAAAAACCCAGGGCAACATGTTCTGGCAAACACATTTCTAGTCTTCCTAGTTTTGCAACCAATGTGATTCATTTCCTGAACAACAGTACATCACCTGGCAAGTGCAAAATAGCTCTTGCTCATGAGGTCAGAACGAGTGGCAGCAGCATGAATTAGAGATTTGGAGTTTACCACCTTTTTCAATTTCATTACTCAGACAAGTAAGATAAAGGATGACGATCCCAGTTCCCACAGAAATGCCAGCTTCCCGTTTCATTTCTAGGATGTGAGCTGTTCTGCACAGGGTCTCCATGGTTACAGGAACATCGCTAAACTTACGTCCAAAAATACACACAGGCCAGCTCTGCTTTATCATTTACTGTAAATGAAATTCTGGCAAACGTGTATTTACTATCATGCATTTTAACTATGATATCATTTTCCAGAAATGACTGGACTCACTTTCAGTTCCAATATTCAGATGTGCTCAAATTATCAAAGATGGCAAATAGAGACAGAGCCACAGTAAATTCCCACACGACACAGCTTTAAGCCCTAAAATTAGCTTGCTAACCCATGAAAAATATTTTCTGAGTGTTCCTCCAGTCAACCGGGTCTTAATTTTCACATCTGACTCACACTAAGTTCTCTAACACTAAAAAAAAAAAAGCCCACCCTCACTTCTTCTCTACTTGCAGCCACACTAACATTACCAGCAACACCAACATTACTGCTTTACCAAGTTGCGTCAGTTTTATACTTTTTGTTGATGCCATTATCAATGTAATGACAGTATTGGTTTTGTGTCTGTTCCTAGCCTGAGTGACTGCTGTATCTGTAGCTGACAGACCTGAGCTACCAACTGTATACACCTGCCCTTTATTTCAGCCAGGAAAATAACGAATGAATGATGAATGAATAAAAACACAAAGCATTGTACAGCAGCTGAAATACAATGTGGTAAAATGTTTCAAACTGATGTAATTTAGGCCTCTCATGTAGCTCGTCGTCGTTTTTAAGCTAACGCCAACAGTTAAAACCGTTACATTGATGTTTACGTGAGTCACAGAGCGAGATACCGGCAACAGTAGAGCGAGATAACGGCAACAGTAGCTAACGGCAAGAGTAGCTAACGGTAACAGTAGCTAAAGTTAGCTGTTAGCTAGTTAGCTATATTTTTCGTTTTTTTCCCCTCAAAGTTAAAACGACACTTACCGCTATTCGACAACGTTTTGATTCTTTAAATTGTCCTCTGTTCAGGTGAAGTCAGATATATTCCGTCTTCTGCACAATTAAGACAATTGTAAACCTTTTTCCGAACTTGCGACTGTTTTGTTCAGCCAATGAAGATGGACGCCGGAAGTGACATAGCTGTTATCTACTTTTTTTTTTTTTTTTTTTTTTTCCAGAACTTTATTTTCAACATAAGACAAGTATAAAAGTATAGGGAATACAATAAACAGTACAAAACAAACAAGACAAAAAAAAAAAAAACTTAATGCCAGAGGAGTTCAATGTCCATTCATTTCAAGTCTTTTCAGAGTTCAAGAAAATGTACTTCCTTTAAAATTTGAGAGACTTTACAGCTTTTTGGTTTTTGATATTTTCCAGTAAGGTGCCATACTGCTTGAGTTCAACAGCTGTTATCTACTTGCTCGTCGCGTCAACAAAACCTAACGTTTTTATCTATTAAGTTAATGTAGACCATCAATGTTAATCTTGTTTGAATATTTTAAATCCACATACTGTTTTATAACGTTTTTATTTCTATTTTTGATGTATTTCTATTGTCGAAGACAAAATGAGCAAGGAGGTGTGTCACTTCCGGCAACGCCCCCTTCCCGCGCTGATGGTAGCAGTAGTATACTGTATACTGTATATTTCTATGTGTGTGTCAAAGTTTATCTGTGTACTGTGTGTCTATCTATGTACCTGATGTACTAGACGGTGCCTGCATGTGACTGTGGCGATGTTATCCCACAGAGAAATTTCTAGAGAGTGTGTCTCAGTATTCAACTCAAGCACAGTTGCCATGGCAACCTGTTCGACAGAGACGACTTGGTCATCCCTGTGAAAGGATGCGAGAGGAGAAACCCTGTCAAAATCTCACTTCACTGCGTCTCCTGTCTGACTGTTTCTCTCTTGCCCTTATATTCTCACTCTGTATGTGCACTCGTTCATTTACACACATGAACTCACTCTGATCGATTTGATGGGGGATCACCGCCTGTCTACCAGGGGCAGCTTAATTGCAGTAAGGGTCGCTCAATATAGCCTACTTAAAAACAGGTACATTCTAGTTAAAGTCAAAGAATAAATCCAAAAGATCCTAATTTTTTTCTTTTGTTTTCAAGTCAAGTCAAGTAAATTGTATTTGTATAGCCCAATATCACAAATCACAAATTTGCCTCAGAGGGCTTTACTGTACACGATACGACACCCTCAGTCCTTTACAGTACGACCTTCTCATCGGTAAAAGTGAACATATCACAAAAAACTAAAAAATGTGCATACTGTAGTTCCAATAACTTATGGAGTGTTAAGTTATTATGTGTTTATTTAGTAAAAAGGGTTGTCAATCGATTAAAATATTTAATCGCAAATTAATCACACTTTTTTATCTGTTCAAAATGTACCTTATAGTTAGAAACACCTGCTCCTCTCCTCTCCTCTCCTCTCCTCTCCTCTCCTCTCCTCTCCTCTCCTCTCCTCTCCTCTCCTCTCCTCTCCTCTCCTCTCACCAGCGAGGCCAGACCAGGCCACTGCACATGCCCAGTTCAACCTGTCAGAACAAATCAGAGATCCTGCACGGATAATTGTGGCAGAGGAAGGGGGACAGATATAAGACATCATGTGTGAATAGAGGGATAGTGCAATATTGAGCTGAGAGAAGAAGTAGAAAAAACAAAGGTTGCTTTTAAAGGAGAGGAGTCGGGTCCCTGCTCTGTAGGCATTTTGTTGTCTCGCTTCTCAGAAACAGTCAACACTACAACCAAAGAGTTAATTGTCTCTCATATTGTTTATAGCATGTGTGACTACTGGTGGTCTACTTGACACACTATGTTAAATTATTGAGCTCAAAACCCAAAGATCTACCAGGTATTTTCATGACTTCATAAATAAGTTGAACACGTGAAACACTGTGAGACATACCCAAAACCATAGACAGATACAGATTCTTCACTTCACACACTTTTAACAGTCTGCTTGCAACTTTTTTTATCTTAACAGACAGTTTCTGCAACTTAATGCTACATTTTGTCCACGTCCTCGGTTGCCGTTTGGAATTTGTAGGTCTAGTTTGTACTAGTGTTGTCACCTCAATGAAATACCTTGTAAAATATTGATATTCCATATCATTTTTGATACAGCAGTGAAGGCATCAAATTTTAAATTTTTATTGAAAGATAGCAATATTATAAATAGCATATTCAGTATCTATATGTATCGATGTCGATACGGTTGTACGTATATTAAAATTCAGTAGTTATTCTTTTTATCTGGTACTTGTAGCTCTGATACTTTGGAGTTTATTGTTGTGCATAATTATTTGTCTCTATAGTGTATTTATTGTTCTGTATGCCCTGTATCCTGGAAGAGGGATCACTCTTCTGTTGCACTTCCAGATATTTCTCTCATTTATTTTTCCTGGTAGTGTTGTGCTGTACAGACTGTAAAGTCTCCTCGGACAAACTCCTGGCTTATATAAATAAACTTGACTTAACAAACAGGAGCCTCCAGGGTAATGCTGTAGGCAACACCAGCCTTCTTTATGAAAAACATTAAAAAAAAATATATATATATTAAAAACATATTATTTGTGATGGTAGGGTTGTCTAGTGGTCAGGGAATGTGTTTGTTAAACAAGATGACCCAAGATCAAGCCCTGGAACCGACCTATGTGTGCCTGTCATTTACTATAAATGCTCTGAAGTACAGGAGATTACTGGAAGGAATGGTATTACGGGTGAACAAGTGAAACACACACACACACACACACACACACGCACACACACGCACACGCACACACACACAGACGTGTCATCACACAAGCTCTCACGCAAGCCAAAGAATTGTTCCCATGTGCTGCAGACCTCTATGATTTGGGAAGGGGTGCGTGAGAGCAATAAATGATTTATACAGTTTAGAGTAATATAACCAAAGGGCTTAGTGACACAGCTGTGGAGAAAAGGGAAACAGAAACGACTGTGAAATTGGTCACGCTACGGAAAAACACACTCATTCTAGCTCTCAGTCAGGACCTTTTTTTTTTCTCTCCTGCTTTTTCTATGGAGTGAACAATTGGGACGATTACTCACTGTTGTTTCTGTCTGTTCATGTCACTGATTCAAAGGAAGAGTTTTAATAGATAGACAGTTCTATTCAGTAGACTTGTCCAGGGCAGGCTGCAGGTCACACCACAGCCTTTCACTTTTCTGGGTTGAAGTTGGTTACAGTCAGTGCTTTTTTATTTAGGTCACGAATCTGTGGAAGCATAAAAGGGTGCTGATGTCACTACCATACTACGTAGTTTGTGACCTTGATAAACATCACAGTCCAAGTTACTTAAAGGTACAGTGTGTAGGATTTGGTGGCATCTAGTGGTGTGGTTGCAGATTGCAACCAACTGAGTACTCCTCCGCTCACTCCTCGCTTTCCAAGATTGTGTTAACGTGAGCCGCCGAGTGCAAAACTGGTAATTCGCCTCGCTCAGAGGCCATCCTTACCATAATAACACTCTTTTAGCAACAGAAGTCAGACGGCGGCTGGCGGTACCACGGTTTTACACTCTACAGCTCACAAGCGTGTTGGAGAACTACGGTGGCCTTCAGGTCACGTAAAAACATGAAAGTCTCTCTCTAGAGCCGGTGTTTGGTTTGTCCGTTCTGGGCTACCGTAGAAACATGGCGGAGCAACATGGCGGACTCCGTGAAGAGGACCCGCTCCCTATGTAGATATGAACGGCTCATTCTAAGCTAACAAAAACACGATTCTTAGTTTCAGGTGATTATACACTAATGAAAACATAGTTATGAATATTATATTCCATTTCTGCCAATAGATCTCCCGAAATGTTACACACTGGTCCGTTATTAGAAGCAATCAATACCTGATACAACTGTATCAGCTTCAGAGTTTTCTGGACCACTGTATGGTCTATGTCCTTTGTCTAAACATTCAGCCCACTGAGCAAATCACTATCAACATATCAGTCTTATCAATCAGCCGATTAGACTGTTGTCAGGCTATTTAATAGGCGTTATCGGTCATTATAACCACCATAGATGTGGGTCAATAGATGCCTACCCTGCAATATTAGGTTGTATCATCTAATCACATGATAGATCATAGAAAGAAGGTATAAAAGAAGACGACAGTGACCTCTAGCTACGACAGGAGCAGAAGCAGAAGTCAGCGCTGCAGCATAGACAGCATGAAAGTCCATAAGGGGTGGAGGTCGGGGGCGATGGATGGGACACAAAACATAGGGTTTTCACCCAGGACACTGGGGTTTGCAAACTGTGTGAAACCAACAATGTGTAGTTGCCTTTGTGGTCAGAAGTGTTAAGTTTCGCTTTCAGTTTTGAAACGTAGCTATTATAATCCAAAACTTGATGTTTTTCCCTAAACTTAACTAAGCGGTTTTGTTGCCTAAACCTATAAAGAAGTTGTAGTTTTGTTGCCTAAACCTATAAAGAAGTTGTAGTTTTGTTGCCTAAACCTAAAGAAGCATTTTTGTTTGTGATCAAAATGTGACGTTTCATTCAGTTTTACAACGTATTAGAACATGTTGCTTTTAAGTTTCGCTTTCAGTTTTACAACGTATTAGGCGTAGTAGGCCCCTATTGACCCACATCTATGGTGCTTATAGCGACTGATAACTCCTATTTAATGGCTTGATAACAGTCGAATCAGGTGCACATCAATCATCTGTCTTTGCTCTGGCTATAGTTGATTTGAGCTAAATTGGAGTTTATGATACTTGTACCCCTGTGCTGCAGTAAACTGAGGGGTTTAGTAAACTGACGACCATGTCTTGACGGTATGTTTTTCTGTGCGAACTGTAACTGTTCTCAAGAACCATCATGGTGACCACCCGAACCGTTCCCAGAAAGGTAGAGCATGTTGCTCTCGGGAACAAGGTGTGGCCTCCCCCACCCCACTGCTCCTACCAGGCTGTGGTAAACTTAGACCCCTTTTCATCCAGTGTAATCTTGGATGTACGGCGGCATGTTTGAGACTTCTGCTTCACATGTTTGTGAGCACCACTGCATGTCTCCGCAGACATTGCCAGTGCTTTGGTTACAGCCAGGAAGTGGTGGCTCATTTCCTCAAAACGCTGCCAGCTGTGTCCACCTGTTCTCTCGCCGCTTTCGCAAGAACGACGAGGACTCGCCAAGGTTCTTTAAACAGGCTGTCAGTGGTGTTTCTCTGCACCCTCAGCCACTTCATCATCTCTCCTCTAATTGGCTCGGGGGATATAAATAGCCTCATGTATCCATCACGAGACTGATTTACTTGCTTCACTTACAAGGTTAATGCAGCCTCGGGGGACCCAAGAGGGGCGTCGTGTTGCCTTTTCCCTGGAAGCCACTGGAGCAACAACACAAACTGACAACTGTAACTGCTGACTTTTGTCTTGTACTAATATGTTTTATGAATTTGTTTGTGTGTTTTGACTGTTTTCACCAAGCAACTTTACTTGTTTAATGGCATCACTGTAGAACTGGCTTAATGACACAATCAGAAAATGCTTTTTTTTCTCCATTTAATTCATTGTCTTGAAGGAAAATATGTCTCATTATGAAAAATACTAATAATTTTCTTTACAAAATGATCTGCCAGTCCTATAAAACAGCTCAATAACTCTTCATGCAAATTAAAATCAATTGCCAAGCTTGTCATTTTTAACAGTGTATTCGTCTGAGAGCAGCAGCAGCAGTATTTGACCCAGCTGGCCCTACAGTCGGCTATAAAACCACAATGACGCAAAAGCCGGAGCCACATAATTAGCATTAAAAAAAAGTGGATATTTAACCCATTGCGGCCACAATAAATGTAAGCTGTTACAATAAACCAACACTGAAAATTTGGATACTGAATGTATCCTGTGTGTGTGATCTCTCACTTGGATCAGATTCCTTAATTTAGCCACTCTGTGCCAAGTTATAAAATCAGTTTATGGTGTGAGTTCCTGCACACAGACAGACAGTGCTGTGTTTAAGACAGAATTTCAAATACTAACAATCAACATGGGAAAAATTAAACCCAGTTCAATTGACGCACATATGCACAGCTGCACAGCTGTCGTGTTCACTGTTGTTACCCATCATGAAGCAGGAGGAGCTCAGCGATCATCCAGTCTGTTTTTGCTTTTGGAGTTAGTTTAACACTGAATATTGAGAGGAGAAAAATAGCTTTCTAGCTTCAAAAGCTATGATTAAGCGCTTGGAGCTTTTAAAATTGCAGAAAACAGTTGACATGCAAAACACCTGGCTTTGTCTTGAGATGATAATAGGGAAAAAAAAGTTTCACTTTTGTTCGAGTAAAGAGGCTGCTATGAAAACACCAGCACAGTTCTACGTACTATAGCTTCACAGAATAAAGACTCAAAGAAATCCACATTTGTCACCGCACCATTGTGAAATAACAATGTGTGGGCTCGGAAACCTCAAATTTAATTACCCGACATCTCAATGAGGCCTTCGTCTATTCAGGTTAGAGGAGTTACATCAGCTGCCCTCTCCCCCTCCGTCTCTATTTCTTGTGTGTGTCTCTCCTCTTCTCAAAGAATCAAACTTTAAATGTGCCTTAATTGTTACACTGGCTTAAAATCTGACTGAATCTTTACCTTAATTTTTTGTGTTTTTAAGACCTGATTGGTAACATTCAAAACAACCATACTTTATAGAGTGCTCCAGGGATGACGTATTTTTGTAGGCCAACCAGGAAGTTAGCATCGCCCAGAGTTCTTTCGACAAAAACCCAACGGGATTTTTCCATCGGGTATTGGATTATTGCAGAAAACTCTGAGGCAAACAAACATCTATGATGCGTACACGTTTTGTTCACAAATGAACAACACTTTTATGAATTTTGAAGCGTAAATACAGTTAAAGGTAATGTTACGCTATTTTTTTTTTCAATATACTTTATTTTAGATTTGTAAACAATACAAGGAACAATTAAGTTAATACACAGGTAAACAATACATATAAAGGAAAAAAAGATATAAATAAAAAACAAACAAAGATAAAAATAAAATAAAAAATAAAAAAGTAACATAAAACACAGACAAATGCCAGGGGTTAATATACATAAAATTATAGTAACTTAAGTAAAAACATTAAAATGGGAGCACAAACTTACTGTTTTACTTGCATTTTTGTTTTTTGCAGAAGATATTGTCTTAATATAGTTCCATTTCTTTCTTGAAAACATTAAAATGAGGTTCAACTCAAATTTGCATTTATGAATGGCTAACGTTACACCATTACCAAACTACACCACGGTCGCATGACTTCATGTCACATGTCACCACCATTAAGCTAAAGGCGGACTAATATTTGGCGTGATGACATTTACAGTTGTAGTCTCATTTAGCCCCTTGTTAGCAACCGCCTTTTTTAAGACAGGTAAAAGCTTCAAAATTCACGAGTGAGGTATTTATTGATGTATTTTATATTGTAGAACAAAACGTTAAAATCTCTTCAGCTTCTGTTAACCACAGACCTTAAAAATCTTATTCAAAAAACCCATTGACTTCCAGACGAGGGAACCGGAAGTGCTAAAATGCTAACTCATTTACGGGTTTTTGGACTCATTCCTGCAGCACTCTATTAGTATAAAGTATAACAAGTGTAAAATTGATTTTTCTATTTGAAGAACATAACCTCCAATCTGGAGAGATAATACTTGTTCCAAAAACAGTTTTCTTTTATTTCAGGAATTTACAAGAGATTAGTGGCTGCATCTTAAACCTAGATGAGCTAAGGTTGATCATTGCGCTACTATCAAAAGTCTTGAGTCTGGATCATTTTGGAAGCGAGTCTGTTCAAGAAAGAGGTCAAATATTCTCTCCACACTGGCTTATTTTTTAAAAGACATTGAGAGGATGAGATTCATGAAGTGTACACACCCACACTCCCTCTTCTCTTTTCTGTCTCTTCTCTATGAATGTCTCTCATTCATTCACATGTAAAAGACACAATGGGGAATTTTTGAGCCTTAAGCCACTTCCCTATTTTCTCCCAAGCTAACCATTTCCTTTCATTGCCTGAAAATATCCCTCATCTTCATCATCTTCTTCTTCTTCGTGCCACACAGGGGAGAAGTTAAGTGGTGTCATCTTCCCCAACTGGTGGGAAATGCTTTGCTCTGTTTTTAGCTTCATTAGATAACTCAGCCGTCCCCGTGGACCTCCATGTCTTTGTAAAGGAGCGACAGGGGAGGCCTCTCATCCCATATGCCAGTCTCTCTCTCTCTCTCTCTCTCTCCGTCTCTTTCTTCCATCTATCTTTCTTTCGTCATATGCACGCAAGTAGTTTTCATCAAATCAAATCTCTTGCTTTTACTAGGTTATGTCGCAGAGTGGGAGAGGAGAGAGGAGGACACGGAGGTGGAGGGAAGAAGAGGAGATATCGGGAAATATTTGAGAAGAGGAGGCATGTATATATGAAAATTTAAGGTTAAGAGCTAAAAGATGAGAATAGCCAATGAGAGGAGCGCAAAGAGGGAGAATATGACAGACTGTTTTTTTTTAAAGCAAGGTGGATACAAGGGCAGACAGCCTCAGAGCTCTTATCATGGGTCACAATGAAATGAGATATGAAGGGTCATGGATGGAAATTACACAAGCCTCTTACGCATTTGAATAATTCCTTCCCAGTCAGACGCTTATATATAGCCCCTAAAGATTTTGGAGAAGGAACCCAACATTAAATATGTACCTAAATACTTGGGGCCTCAGACTCACTTGCTGTTTTTAAATCTAATCTTACAACTCACTTTCCCCTAGGGTTTTATAATTACTATGATTTTATAGTATTTTTAGTTGCTTTTAACTTATGTTGGGAAATAAGTTGTCTATAATTTTATTCGTCCTATTTTGACGCTTTTAATCGCATGTTTCTTGTGTAAATTGTCTTAACGTTGTATTGTGATTGTTTTGCCCTTTGTGTGAAGTACCTTGAGATTTTGCTGAATTTTAAAGTGTGCTATATAAATTAAATTCATTATTATTATTATTATTATTAGTATTTGCTAAAAAGCCACAAGAAATAATGGAAGACTGTTAACACCTGCGATCACTTTGCAAAACTAGCCTCATTATGTTTTTAAAGACGGAAGTTGTTGCGGTAAATACTGTAAAAAGGCAATTACTGACAGCAATAAATGTTGTGTTCCATGGGATGTTTCCCAGCAAGTATAAGAGCGTATAAACCCTCCAGTCAAACCAGTCATTTGTGGAAAATGACGGGCTAACAGAATAGTCCTGGAAATATTGCTTCATCAGGCCTTTCTGCCTTCTCACCCTGGCTGTGCGTAAGTTCCCACGTGTTAAATAAACCAACTTAATATTGTAGCAATAAAACTACTAAACAGATCAACATCCGCAGCCTTTCCAGTTAATGTCCATGAGGAGTCACTACAGGAGGTAAAAGAACGGAGTCAGCTTGAAACCAGAAAGCATTCACACCTTTACTGTGGTCTCCTGATTTTTTTATTTAAATGTTTATCACTCTGAGAGCCACAATAGACCGGATTTTGTCTTTTTTTAAGGGGGTACAGCGGGTCTTTAGGGGGAGATAGCAGGTCAGCAGTAGATGTCACATAGAAGTGGTGAACTTTTGACATTTTGAGATTTCTCCAAGAATTGCATTTTTTCGGCGACTGGATGGCGAGCATTTCTGTTCAGGAAACTGCTCGGAAACCCCCTTATTGTCAATCTACCTATGAAAGTCATCCATCCTCTGAATGATCTAGGTCTCCAGTTTGTGGCTGTAAAGTTTCATGAGGCTGTGATTATCCTAGAGGTCACCACAGGTCATTTTGTACAGTAAGGTCAAATTTAAAAAAATGGTCTCATTACAATGAAATGGCTACTATGGGGACTAACATCATCACACATGAATACAGTTGGGCTCAAAGGATCCACAAGAGTCTCAGCTTTACAGTCATACACAATTTATGTAATTCCAAGACTGTTTAGGGACCCCAGTATACAGAAATATACAAATACACCATTTTAGAATAGGTGAAAATAGTATATCTTGAGGTCAGAGGTCAAGGGACCCCTCTGAAAATGGCCATGGCAGTTTTTCCTCGCTAAAATTTAGCTCAACTTTATGAGCGTTACTTAGCTTGACATGGTTGGTACCAATGGATTCCTTAGGGTTTCTAGTTTCATATGATATCTGTGTCTTCACTCTAGCCCTAAAACTGAACCTGCTAGAGCCTCTGAAAGACAGTGAAGTCAGTTGGGATCACCCGCGGGTCTCAGGGGGTTAATCTGGATCTGGAATAGCAATAATCAGGCTAACTGACAGATGGTTGGAGGATACCAAATCAAATAGGAATATTAGGGCCTTGTGTATAAATTAATTTGTGTAAAATTTCAAATGAGTCAGACTCATGACCACTGAGTTGTCCATTTAAATGTGTACTGCTGTTGCGCCACCTGTAGGTGCAAAGCCTTCAAATTTTGCAAGAATGCCCGGGGTCGATATGCGCACCTGTCATCTAAATTCGGTTGCAGTTCATGACAAATCTGCATGTAATTAGAAATGGTTGGCAATCTGTTTTGGCACTGCAGGATTTGTCGCGAACCAAGAAATCCAGGATTAAAAAGAAGTTTGTGTCTACTCTGTGCTTCATACATGGCCACATGGCTACATGGTGGCGCAATCTGCACCACATTTGAATAGTTCCTTCTTGGCCCATAGTCAGAGTTTACCCCAAATTACGCTGAAATAAGTTGAGTCGAAATGTTATTCCTCATTTTTTGAGTGTTATCCTACGAATGTCCAGCAACACGTGTCAATTTCCGCTCGTTACATGCATACAGTCTTTTCAAAATGAACTTCCGTTGTCACAGGAAACTACTTGGTTAGGTTTAGGCAACAAAACTACTGTGTTAAGTTTAGGAAAAGATTGTGGTTTGGGTTAAATATCTACGGAACTGGTGTTACTTAAATACGGAAGTTATATGACAAATAAATCAGCGTTGATTTCTGGTTTCACACAGGGCACCAACACCGGTCTCCTGGGCGAGACCCAACCATCCATCCATCCAGACCGCCTCCCTACACAGCGCTTGTTGCTCTTTATACTTCCTGGTTCACAATTACGTGGATTAAACACAAACTGATTTCGTGGGATATATACGAATTACAGTGCCTTACTTTTCGTAGGTATAGCTACGAATGAGAACCGCCTGGTTGAGTAGATTTTGAGATATTGTGCTGATTAACTCACAAACAAGCAGAGAGTGAAAGCATCAACTCTTGGGTAGAGGGCATCAATTTTACAGTTTGTATCTTCTATTAAAAAGAAGCATTTCTAGACTGTGTCTCTTGAATTAGCTTTCAGTTAGTCTGAGGTCATCAATGAAGAGATGACATGATCATCTACCGTATAAGAGGCCTTGCAAGGCGTCTGTAGTGTGTGTGTGTGTGTGTGTGTGTGTGTGTGTGTGTGTGTGTGTGTGTGTGTGTGTGTGTGTGTGTGTATGTGAAGGCCTTGTGTCACATGAGGACAGCCCTGTCAGATTGTGTGTGGGCCGTGGTGCTGAGTCTGTGTCACACTGTGTTCCTGTCTCAGCACATTAGAGCTCAACCTCTGTGATGATGCAGCAGACGCAGCGACATCAACGAGAAGGAAGAGTAACATGGTACAGCTGCACTAATACACACTATAGTGTACATTTACTGCTATTTCCAGCACTGACCTGAGGTTTGAGGTTGATGGGTTTTTCTTTCTCACAGGACGGGTCAGCTGACTTTTGGTGGCTTTATTATTATTTTATTTAGATTGTGGTCGACCAACTGCGGGAACTTAAACTTGACTTTAAAGACAACCACAATTGAATATTAGTACAAACTCAGACTCTCAGTTAGTTTTCCTGTCAAGTATTCATGTGAAGAAAGGACCACTATGTCAGCCTCTTGTTTGTTCGATGTAACTGATGTAAAGCCTTTAAATGAAGTTTCGGTATGTTGCTGTCAAATATATTCTCTAGTTGTGAGATTTGCATGTTTTTGGGATGGCAGTGTTGTTTGGTGTTTGGTCAGGTTGGGAGTCCGAAGCAGCACAGACCTCTAGGGGCCACTAGCAGGGATTTTAGACTATTGTTGATACTGTTTCCCATACTAGAGGCTCTTTTTTCAGCACAGGACCCATCTGCTCAGTATATACAGTTTAATATTGGGACACAGCCTAATGAAACATGACAAACATGTGGGAACCCACCAGAAGCATGACTGTGACCCAATTTATTGTTCACACCCAGTGAAGTAAAGAAGGCTGGGAGGCAAAAAAAAATCACAGCAGAAACTGAACAAATATATTAATGCTTTGCTTTATAGAAAATATATTTTTAATACACAATATAATACCATATGTGTGTGTGTGCCCCTCCTTTCCTCTTATCATAATGTGGATTATGAACATAAAAATCCAAATAAATAATATGCAAAGCCAAGAATGGAAGAGTGATTCAGACTTTGAATGAGACAAACTGGTGTATTGATATGTGAGGAATGGGACTAAAGAGTAAACTCACCATTTTAAATGAAGTCCCACTCAAAGTCCACGAGTCTCCTCAGCAGAGTGGATTGACTCATTGTTGCCATTTAAGACTCTGCCCCGTCCAGCATTGATGCCTGTTGTAGCGACAAACAAAATTTAGCTACTGAGAGGTCTAATGCAGGGAGGTCTGTCCAAACAGAGAGCGAACAGAGTGCGTATGTGTTCCTTTTCATTTATTGCAAACAAACAAAACAGGTTTACCTGACATGATGCTCTCAGATATTATAGCTAAACTGGGCTGATTGTAGATCGGTAGCAGTTAACAGAAAATAACGTCTCCCTTCTCTCCCCCCCTCTCTGTTACAAACAAAAACTGATAATCAACAGGTACGCAGGTGATTTTAATCACCCTCTAGGCCCCGGTGACGTACACATACCTCCACACGCCCACAATTACCAACAGTGCTTGGTGCATGCAACCCAAACACATTACTTGCTCCTCCATTGCCTCTCTCAGGGTTTATTCAAACATAGCACTCGACAAATGATAGTGTTCATCAACTCACACAGATTAACAACACAAATGCATAGATGTGCGATGGCATTTTATTGAAAAGATAAGAAAAATACAAGTTTTACTGAAAGTATGTAACCTTTGGATGACTTTGAGTCTGCATGCTGTATTGGAGATTAAAGGTGTAGAAGGTAGAAAATACTGCAGCAGTTACAGAATATTATTGTTATTGTGATATAAATTCTTGTTTGGCTAGTAGCAGAAAGAAGAACAGCTGTGGTGTTTGACGCTAACAACAACTATAAGTCACCATGGAGCAGTCAGAGGTGCTTTTGAATTCTTGCCTCGGTCACACAGACGGCAACAGGTGTAGCACCATGTGGAGAGTCCACTTGCACGAACAGACATCTCCAATTGTGCTAATTTCTCTAAACCATGTTTTCAAGTAATATCATTCAAAACCATAGTTGGCCTTGTCTTAAATGAACCAATAACCAGCGTGCACAGAAGCCTTAATGTTTCACTTCATCATTATGCTTCACAAATTCACATAACGTGCACATATTTAGTAATGCAAACAAACTGGAAACATCACTGATAGACTTTGCACTGATATACGAGTAAAATCAAATTGCTACTCACCAAATAATTAGTAAGATGGGGATGGATGAAGAAAAGAAAGCATCCAGATTCACATGTGCAGCTCAGGTGAAATTGCTCTTCCCAAAATGCACAAGCTATCGCCACTGTTACTTATGGACGGTTGATTAGCAGTTTCACTAACAAAGACCACGGCAATAGTGGTATGGGTTTGGAATAGTTTATTACGTATTGAGATGGAGGGGAGTAATGATGATGAAGGAGGAAAGGGTTAGGAAGGAGGATGAGGGATGAAGGGATGAAGGGATGATGATCGTGGGATGAGGGGATGATGATCGAGGGATGAGGGGATGAGGGGATGGGGATAAAGGGTTGCAGGTGGGGGATGAGAGGAAGAGGTGTTGTAGAAGGAAGGATGGAGGAGAGCGATGATGGACCGGTGTCGGCTGGAGGCGGAGGGAACCGAGGGAGTCGAGACTCTTGAGTGTGGAAGCCGTCTCTTCGTGAGCTCTGATGTTTGCAGAGCCCCCGGTGGTCCTTGTAATCAAACGAGATCAGGTGTGCTTAAATACTTTATCTATGGAAATGGGATGTGTATGAGGCGTGGTCTTTGTTCCCGAACTCAGTTATAAAACAGTCATAAAGTGCTGTATTTTGGAAATACATTAGAGTTCTGTTAAAAAACAGTCAATGATTGAATTTTTTAACAGATTTTCTTTTGTATGACAGGTTAATACTGTTGTACTGTTGTAAATCCTGCTGTAAACTGTCTGCAATAATTTACAGTGTAAGAGGGAGAAAAACAGCAGAAACAGGAGGAATATATTCATGCTTTGCTTTTAATCACTTAATAGAAAAAGTATTTCAGATTTATTTTTGAACACAATATACAATATAATACCATACATTGTGTGAAACATTTAATAACCCACCAACTGGCGGACTTGAACATATTATTGACAATAAAAAAACCCATCTCTCATGCAGATAGTGCTAAATCTGGCTAACCATTTGGACACAACTAGGACCAAAAAAAGAAAGAAAAAGCTCGAACATAGATAAACAATGTTAATACTGACAAATTTGAATTTCAAAACTGCTAACAAGTTTGGTCAGAAAGAGTTCACACATTAGCACAATCAGTTACACACGGTCATGTTTTGTTGTTAATTCAGAACGACTCACGTCAGTGCCGGGGGCGTATTGTAGCATGCTACCAATAGCGTCCCTGTGTTATCTACTTTTACATGAAGTGCGCTGAGTGTAAAAGGAGACTTTGTGTTTGTCCGTCGAACCGGTGTCTATCTGGCCTCGTATATCAGCGGTCTGCATTCAAATGCTGGATGGAGAAGCTGAGGTTGTGAGAGAAAATGAGCTATTTGTGTACTTTGATACCGAGCGTTGACTAAGCTTCTGTGTTCCTTAGCTAGCCTGAATGTATCCTACGATCCAAGCCTATGCAGTTTAACATGTCCTCTATGTTGCCTCTGGGTTACCAAATCGCTGCCGTCACATGAAAACCTCGTAGCTTCAAAAACTCAGTTGGACCAAAATAGTTTTCCATCAGAAAAATGATCTAAGAAACAAAATTGAAAGTCTGTAAAATTATTTAAGAAATGTAACTAAATCTAACAGAGAAACTTTTCATAAATGCGAAAAAATACTGTGATATTAATTAAGATTTCAAAGGGATGCCAAAGTGAGAACATTTTTGGTTTAATATTCATGCATAATTGTCATTTTCTTGTGTAAATAAAAAAAGCCATTTTGGAGTAACGAGGCTCCCATGTGACAACAACAACATGTCTCTTTAGCTGCTGCTCTGCTGGGCACTCAAAACATTGTGCGAATATATACTTAGATATATTTATATATATTTATATAAAAAAACAATATATAATACATATATAAAAAGACTCGAATCCAGAGTCTCCTACACGTTAGACACCACCACTTCCAGGTAATGCAAGTGCATATAAATTAAAATAGATTTTACACTGAACCAGTATTTCTTATTTACAAGCTTAAAGTATAGAATAAATACACACTGTTATAAACAGCAAAAAGGACCAACTTGAGTTCCTAGCGACAAACAGTAGAGACAAAAGGTGTGGAGTGATGGGGGTAAGGCCTGATGACGAAGTCAACACGCACACATACAAAACCTTCCATACATACATACTGCACACGGACGATTGCCACTTAAGCATGCTGGAGTGAAACTAGATGAAGTACCTTCGAGTATATCAGTAAACCAATATGAAAATGTGATTATAGATGCAACTACAACATATATAAAAACTAGTCGTGGAAGCCACAGGAGCAGAAACGGGAGGTCTGCAAACCATTTTCAAACAAAAAGAGGCGTTTTTTGGTTCGTTTTAAAACTAGAGCACCTAATTATTCCTCTTTTTTTTCTACAGTCTGCCACGCCGTATCCAGCAATTCCATCTGTGCCAAATCCTAATAACCCGACTGTCCTCGAAACTCGATACAGTCGAGGAGGAGGGAGGAGGGAAAAATTCAATTGACGTCAATGAACAGACGCAGCACTTGAGGGATTTTTTTATATGGCGAGGAAGAAATAGCCGGCCTGATTGTTTTGGGGTCGTGTCGGTGGAGCCCAGAGGGGTTTTCTAAACCATGTGAATAGTGGCGCTGATGAGGGTCTGAGAGCCCCTTTCAGACGGGCAGCTGTAAGAGCACCTTTAATCATCTGGTCTGGGCCTGATTGCAGAGGGGCGGGGGGTGGGGGGGCGTTACATCAGACGGGTCTGGGGTCACGACCCGTTCTATCTAACAGGATTATTGAGACTGCAGCATACCTGTGGGCTAAAAATAGATCCAACGCTGTTGTGCACTTGTCCTTGGCGGACTTCATTTCTGGTTTTATTAGAGATCTACAGTAAGCAGCAGCTTGTTTGCTTTTAGACCTGCTTTTATTTCTGCTGATTCAGATCGCAGGCTATGAGGGTTTGAGGTGGACTAACCTTGATTTCACACCAACACGATAACAATAGGATGCAAAAATGATAAAAGATAATCGTGCAAATCAAATTTCCTGATAATTTTACACTGAAAATTCAGCAGGAATATTTGACTATAGAGTTGCAAGTGTAGGATTTCATGTGCTCGCTGAGCATTTTGCATTAAAAGTCAAGTTTTGGTGTAAAAAAGGTAGGAAGCCCCCAAATGGACTGCAGACCGCTACAATGAACAAGACAGATGTATAGATGATGTGTAGATGATGTGTAGATGATGTGTAGATGATGTATAGATGATGTATTTCAGTGTGACTGTGACATTCGTTGACCGACATCTTGATATAGAAAGCAACAAACTAGACACGTAACATGAACCATGAGTGAAACATTGTGCTCAGATTGAAAAACAAATGTGACAAAATGTGCGTTATGATTTGACGTTTCCCTATTCAGATGTCCGAGAGTTGTTTGTCGACGTTTGTTTGGATTTCTCTATTGCCCAATACATGGAAGACTGTTCTCTTTTTAACATACAAAAAAGATTTTACTCTTTCAGATAAGAAAAAAAAAAATTCACAGACATACTAGAGTGTTCAATAAATAAAAAACTATTATAAAGACAATAGTAAAAAAGGCACACAAAAGTCCTTTGACAAATGGTACAGGAAAAAAGTAAACACTTTCTCTTGCTATACAAATGTGTCTCCATCAGTAGATCTTACTCTATGCTACTTCTAGATCATATCTGTAAAAAAATGTCTTTTAAGGTACAAAACTTCTCTCAGTAGTGTCGATGTCCATTTAATGCCAGTCCAGAAAAGAAAAGTAACCGTTTCCCAAACTGGCCGAAATCCTTCAAGTTCCACCCTCCGTCTCGCCCGTCCGTCCAGACCAAAATGTTCGCAGTCATTATTTCCTGAGAACTCTGAAGCCGCCTCGCTGAAACTGTCCGTCCGTGTCTGGCTTCAAACACCCAAGTGCAAGACGCCCCTGTGCGGGACCAAACTAAGCCCTTGCTTCTGTGGGCTTATTAAAAAGCACAGCTGCAAGAGGATCGCCCCTCTTTCGCCCAAAAAACTTTCAAATCACCACGTGAGCCTGATGATGGAAGCCCTATGTGTCTGTGGGCGACGCCTCGTGCGTCACGATCTCTATTGCCGGCTCCATCATGCCGCCCTCCTCCAGCTCCTGACTGTCCAAATAGTCCAGGGGAGGAGTACGGGAATCTCCTAGACTATCCTCCTCCTCCTCTTCTAACTCTAACTCTAACTCTTCCTCTTCCTCCTCCTCCTCGTCCTCCTCCCCTTCGCCGTCTTTCTCTATTCCATCCAAGTCCTCCTCCTCCAAGGTGAGCTCAAACTGAAATTTCTCCCCGCCGCCCGGCCCTCCGGTCCCTCCGCCGTGTCCGTGCGAGACCTGGTCGTAGAAGGGCGGGGAGGGACTCTGGGGGATCATGCTCTGGTACCAGTTCCTGTTGTCCTCCAGAGTGTCCAGAATGTCCTGGGCGTCGGGGTGAACCAGATCGGCCCAGGTCTCCCACAGAGGGTGCACGATGTAGTCGATGAAACCCACCTGGAGAGGAGTAAAGACGCAAATTAGAAGTGGAACGGAGATACTTTTAACATTTGGATGCACATACAGTAATCTATGGCTCCCCCCCTCTTAGGCCGCATTCACACAAGATCCGGTGTTGCAGCGGAGGTCTGGGCGAGTCACTTCTATGGCCCATTCACTGCGACAATCAACGTCTTTACTTCTATTTGTAATGGACTACTTATATATTGTGGTATTGGTACTTTTACCTTAGTAAAAGATCTGAGTACTTCTTCCACCACTGCGAAATCGTACGAGTGTTAGTCGACTATGAATTTCTCTACAGTTTCTATGTGCTCGGTTGCCTACCTGGCTCTTCTCCACCGAGGCTGTGTGTTTGTCACACATGGGGCTGATCTCCATCCCCCGCTCCCTCTCTCTGTCTCCCTGGTGGAAGAACTCATCCATTATCCGATCAGTCCACTGACGGTACAGCTCCAGGGACTTGGTGGGGTTGCTCAGGTCAGCACAGTGCACCATGTTACGCAGCACCTAGAAATAAGACGGAATTACAATTTAGTGAATGCTCGTATCCCTCGTCAATTTGAACAACATTGGATGATAAATAATCTAGGTTACGGTAAATAACACTTCAGGGGAGACACCCCAGGTGAATAGTGTAAAAATGTAACTACTAGATATCACCATGTAACTTCCCCAGTTGATTACTTACATTAAGACTATTATTGTTTGTATTAAAAGTTTTCTAAAAACATATGTTTAAATATGCAAATGATGCATTATATTATCAAATATGTGCTAATTTGCACACATTTCCAGAACAGAAATCTGAACATTGGATAAAGCCAGGTTCAAAATTCTTGTTTAATTTTGTTGACATATTAGAGTCAAAGGTTTTTACAAAGGGACTTTTAGATCTCTTTATATCACTCCGTAAATCAGAAAATACTGTCAACAGCCATAAAAAAAATCTATTTTCACCATGTTTTTGGGAACAAAATATTCTATAAATCAGGCTACGAATGATATATGAACAAACCCTTCTGTAAAAACCTCCAGAATATAGATAGGAATGAAACTGTAAGGTTTGGTGTTTGTAAGTGCTGCTGAAATGGAGATTTCTGGTCTGAGAAAAAACTAATTTCGAGAAAACAGCCTTTAAAGATATGGATTGTAAATTTCATACATTCTGAAGACACTACAGTTGATTACTAACATTAAGAATTATTTTTGTGCGTTACAAGTTTTCTGACATGTCAGCTTTAAATATACAAATGAGGTATTATCTAATGCCAACTTCTGGTGAATTTAGGAGAAATCTACAGATGCAAATCTGTATACCTGAATATGTATTTAGGATGTTTTCTTTCCACTAGTAAAGAAAACATCACAGAATTAACCAGTGCATAAAAAACAATGTCTTTGCCTGGGTGTCTCCCCTTAAAAAAAAACCTGGAAACAATGAGCCTCTCCAATGTAAAATCCAATATCCTTTAAACAATACAGCCACTTGTGGTAGATTACTTTATGACAATTAGATTTAGGAGAAATTAGATTCTCGCAGAACCGTGTTTAAGGCTAATTCTATAACGTGCTTTGTTATGAAAGGAGGTCAGTCGACACAACAGTCTAATAAAGGGGAAATCCTAGAAAGGCCATTAGAGGGAAAGCTTGTAGAGGGAGCACTTAAAGGTAGAGACCAGATGGATGGAGTGAGAGACGGAGTGACAGTGGGGAGCAGAGGTCAGCTATGTAGGAGGCCGGCTAATGACCATTGGCTGAGTAACCGCCGCCAACACTGGCTATTGATCAGAGCTATTAAAAGCTGGGGAGAGAGAGGTGGAGGGCTTACAGTATGACCCGTCACAAACTCACAGTCCATAGAAGTTAAGAAATTGTTTTGCAAAAACCAACTCCTACCTGTATCCTGTCGGTGTAGTTGTCCAGCAGCAGCACTCCAGAGCTCGTCACCTTCTTGGTCTCCACCATCGTCTTCAGATCAGCCAGCAGAGTCATGTGTTTGGACATGTCCGTGGCCAAAACCTGAATAACAGAGAGAGGAAAAAACCCCATCCTCAGCATCAGGATCATTTGGACAGGTTACGATTTAAATCAAGATGACAGTAGAAGAGAAACAAGATATCTTTACCAAGTCGATGACCATCTTGCGGAGGGACTGTCGCTGCTTCTTAGTGAGGTTCTGGAAGATATCACAGTTGTCTTCCTGTAGCAGCTTGAATCCCACCGCCAAGTGATGGTTCTCCAGCACGGACTCGTCGTTGTACATCAGCGCCAGCTCAGAGTCTGGAGGGGCGTTAAAAGCAGATTTTTTAATATTTTAGTCTTTGTCATAACTCCTTCTGTTTGGTTGTTGAAATGTATACATTTCTAAAGAAAGCTAACAAATTAACTGACTAAGTCCCACGTCGAGAGATGTTTGGACTTACTGGTATTGATTAGGAATTGGTTTGATACACCAGGATGGTCAACATCGTGGATAGCTGCACCGAAAATGGCTGCTAGGATCTCGAGATCTGTGAAGACCGCCTGTGAAAGAGAGAGGGAGGAAAAAGAGAACATTAGACTTGTTTGTGAAGATAGAAATAGCATCAGAAAGAACAGACTAGTTAATCCATGCCGACTAACTGTGATCCAACAGACCCGACTCAAGGTTATACATGACGCTCTGTCTATAAGGAACAGAGCATGCCACACATTGCCAGAGAAGTGTTATTATTCCACATGTTTCCCTCAACCAAATGTCAAGCTAGCTGTCTGTAAAACATCATTGAATCTGCTGGCTTTGATAGACGAAAGAGAGCCAAGAAGAGTAAATCTGAAGACCGGGGCGCTCTGACCTGACCGCATCTCAGCAGCTGCTCCAACTTGAGGAGAGCCGTGAGGAAACGCATGCAGGTCTAACAAATAAGGCACGGGGGGACGAGTGTTGGAGGAAAGAGGGGAAGTTCCCCGAGTAAAGAGGGGAAAAGATGATTCAATGGAAGGATGTTGAGCTCTTCAAAGCTGGTGTGGCGATCCAGGAAAGTCGCACACGGGCTGATGTAAGAGCTCACTCCTCTAATTTAGTTTTCCCTTATTTCTGTGGATGCACACACTGGTGCCCAAGTCAGAGGTGGGGGAATTTTTTCAACCTCCAGAGTTGAAAGATGTTAGTTTTTACATTATCAGAGTACAATACTTCCACTTTATAATATGACTTACATCCAGGGCTGGAGTGGAGAGGAGGATGTGTGTAGACTGGGCTACGTCAGCAGCATGCAGGCTGTTATGGTAGGCCACATCCGAATGGTAGTGATCTTCCAACGTCATCATGTAGGCCACGAACGAATCCATGGGGATCTGAAATGTCTTTAACAGGTCTCGCTCCTACAAAAACAACATCGTAATATATTTAGGATTAAGTGTGGATCATTTCAGTCGTAATCAAACAACACTTATGTTAAGTGAAGACAGCAGAATGTCAGACATTTCATACCTGGAAGATGGCGTACATGATGCAGGTAAGAGGCCGGTTGTGGGAGTACTCCGACACGGTGAAGATGTTCAGGCCCCACTTGTTGAGGTCCTCCAGCTCCTTGGACAGCAGCTCCTCCTTGTCGGTCTTGACGCCGAAGCGCGAGACGCTGCTGCTGCTGCTGCTGGAGAGCGAGGGCCCGTGGGAGACCTTCTTGACTCCGCTGATCTGCGTCATCAGCTGCTGCTGCTTCTGCTGCTGCTGCTTCTTCTTCTCTCGCGTCTTGGACGTCGGCGACGGGATCTCCACCTCATTCTGTTTGTCTGAGAGAGGGGGAAACAGAGATTTGTTGTTTTTGTACACGTGTGGACATTGTGAATTAACATGGGGGCAGGATCACGGGGATATAAGTAGGTGTTGGGAAATCTGGTGTGTGAATTCATTTTAATCATTATTTATTTTTATTTATTATAATTTTTTTTAAGATTATTTTTTGGGGGCTTTTTAGTCCTTTATTGATAGTACGTGTTGGGAATCTGGTGGGCGAATTTATTTTATTCATTATTTATTTTTATTTATTATTATTGTTATTTAATTTTTTATTATTTTCTTTAAGATTATTTAATCTACTTCTCAATATAAACTGAGTTCAATGCGTCGGCTGCCTGAGGACCCAGGTGCTCCTGCAGCTGGTTAGCTCCTGAGGGATTTATAGATTCACTCATTCATCATCTGTGCCTCCATTCATTTCTTCATTCATGCTGCCTCATCCTCCACCTGCAGCCTCTCTCTCTCCTTCTGAGCTCCTACTGTTCATTCATCTCTGTTTTGCCCTCCGTCTCTCAGCAGGTGGCTCACATCTCATCTCCTGCTCTTTTCTCTCTCATAGGTCAGTCCATTGACAGACTGAGAGCCGGGGCTCCAACACAGTTAAGACAGCTCCATAAAGTCGGCCATTCAATAAGCTGCCGCATCTCTCGCAGCTTTATCAAATCACTTAGTAGTGGAGTGGGATTTTATGTTTGGCTTATTTTATTTATGAGTCTATTCAACCACCAGTTGGTTTGGCCACAAATAAAGTGAGTAAGAAGTCCAAAAATACGCAGTAAACCTGCAAGGCTTTCATGTATATAATATAAATAGCACGCCAGTCTTCACACTTTATCCAAAAATAAACACGTGCCAAGTTTCTCGCAATAACCAACCAGGCCCTTGTGTTTACTGCAATCACAGAAGAATTGAATGAAATCCTGCAGAGGGGCCGGCTATCGGCACGAATGGGAGCCGCGCACTCATCTATCAAGCCTCGACTCAGCTCATCGCTGGCCTATCAGCCTTCCCCTGTGGAGGGTTATTCAATTACCAGCTGTAATTCAAATAATCACTCTCACGCTCTCCCTCTCTCTCTCTCTGGTTTCTCTCCGTCTCTCGCTCTCTCTTCAGGCCTCCAGTGGTAATTGAGAATGGGCAATTAAGCGCTCTCAGACATGTGCTGCGTGGGAAACAAGGGGAAGAGCAATATATTGCCCTCTAATTTATTACAAGCCATCATTATCACCACGGCTGTCGTGTGGTGTTTGTGTGTCTGTGTGTGTGTGTGAGAAAGTTTGCAGTGTCATTCTTATCATCCCACTTCTACATAAGTAAGTGCCAATATACTGTAAACGCCGTGCACTCTGTTGCACAGTTACGACCGATAAACTGCTCAGGAGGTTTTTAGCAACATGATCCTGGTTTCCATGCCCCGTCAGATTAAGTCTCTCTGTCGCATTTTGGCCCGCAGTGTGCCAGCCGGTCACATGGACAGTCCTCCTTTATATGTGTCTGTTTTCACTCTTCTCTTCTTTGCATTTAGCTCATCTTATTAGAGATGCACCGATCCGACTTTTTCAATCCCGATACTGATACCTGGGCTTTAGTTATCGGCTGATCCCTACATCTTATCCTTTCTTTTTTCTCATTTTGGACACTGATTTACAAAAAAATGTAAGCAGCTGAAGTAAAAAAAAAAATAATCTGCTGTATTTTGCTCTGCTCCTTCTCCCCTATTCTCCTTTCTCCTTCCCGCTACTCTGTCACATCCCACGTTTATTTCGATTTCTTTTTCATCCTCCTCCATATGCTCTCCTGTGAGAAACGCAGATGCAGAAGAGGAGGAGGGAGGGGCTTTTTGGGGCCATTTTTCCCCCCTCATTGTATTGCCTAAACTAGGTGCTGCTGGCCGATCAAAGGGAGTTATGACAGAATTATCCTGCGAGGACAGCTGTGGCGGGGGAGAGGCACACGTGAATGGCCAACAATCCTTAATGGAAAGTCAGAGAAATCCTGGTCGGAAATCGCCCTCTTTTTATCTGGGGAATTATCCAGGCTCCATGAGCACTGTTTTACCAGTCAACAGCCTTTCCATCAGCTGAAAAATGAAAAACCCCCGATAGTCTACAAGAATAAACTGATGGGGATTTGCAGTGGATCTAAGGATGACCTCTGCATGACCAGGCATATGGCAGGAAAATGAAATTTCTCTGAGCCTGAATGGATGTTTTTATAAAAAGTAACAAAGCAAAAATAAGTGCATTAGCGACGTGATGCTAATCTTAATGGATGGAAGGATTAAACAACCCTACTGGTCAGCTGAGACCAAACCAGGCCAGCTGTGCTGCTTCATTAATGTTCACCTGTTCTTTCTTTCTGCCGCCAGCAGGGTAATACTGATGTCTTATCTCTGTCTGGCATCTCGGGGCAGCGAGGGGGGGGAGGGAGAGGTGGAGGAACAACAAGGTGTCCCTGCTGACAAAGATGCATTAAGACGAGGATGAGTCACCAAATCTGCCTAGCTCATCTCACTGCCAGCAAAGGGGGTTCCTCTCTACGTCCGTCTTCTTCCTCACTGCAGTCAGCTCCCTCCCTCCCTCCCTCCTCCGCCTCTCCTCAACCCTCCTCTCGCTCTCTGTGATCTGGCGGTGAGGGATCCGCCAACAACACTACACCGGATCAGGATGCCAATCGATCGGAGGCACGTTTTTTCTCTCTCTGCCGTCTATTATCATTCTTGTTTGTCTATATTTCTTTTAACTCATTCACTCGTGTCTCTGTCCTCGAGCTCACATTTTACCAAACACCAACTTTTAACCCATTTGCAGAAATTGGTTTATTGTCCCACTAGTGCTGGTTTATTGTTTCCCTACAGTGTCTCGTGTGGTTTTGAACCAGGGTCATGAAACATTTTGTACATGTGGGTGACAAAAAAACAAAAGAAGCAATGTCTCAAAACACAATATAAACACATATGTGTTTAGCTATCGCCATTTATTCTCAGATCTCGGATATGCAATCCACGCTGACGGCATCCACTTCCAATCCACTTACTCCCAGTCTGGCTAACAAGCTCCCTTGTCCGTCAAATGGCACTTTTACAGTAGCCAGCCACCTTAAACACCATTTTTTTCTGCTCTTAATTCTTTAAGAAATGTACAATTCTTACTTCAATTTTTATGGCCTTTTTGAGCCCGATGCCATAAACATCTAGACAAAGATTAATGGCTAAGTGTTTTATGGTACGCCCCCACATAAGAGCCTGCCAGAGCAACTTGCACAGCTCAACATCATGTACCGAACATCCACAAAGACACTGCAGCAAAACAGAGAAGTGGGGATCTGTGTGTGCCAGTTAATATGTGTGGATATTTGTATGTATTTGTTGGGTTTTAATTATGGTGATTTAGGGTGGATTATAAAGACCACACTGGTGAGTTTGTTAGTGTGATTTTCAGTGCATGTACACAAGACTTTCATTTACCTAGGAAGGTGTTGGAGATGAATTCGGAAACCTGATTCCCAGACCGACTCATCTCAGATAGGTGCGTCAACTCCCGATTCAACATTCTCTTGAACTGCAAGAGAGAAAGAGGAAGAGGAAGAGGAGGGGGGGGGGGGGAGAAAAAATGTCGTCAGTTACCACGGAGGGAAAACCTGGGAGAAATTACGGTACAAGATTCCACGGAAAATACAGCTTTATTCCACCACCTCCAGAACATTATTTAATTACAGTGTAAAATCTGGGGGGGGGGGGGGACATCTTGTTCCCCCATTTTCCCAGAAATGAATTAGGGTGCGGATCATTATTTGTTTTACCAGTGGGGAAGCCATCACCTTTTAATACCCTTCAATTCACCCCCGGCAACCAATTTACAGTTTTATTACAGTGAATCACATTTGGGGCCTATTTAGCCGTTTCACTTGCGTCAGTGTGCAAGGATTTCAATGATGTCAAGAGGAAAATCCGCACACTGCTCCCCGCAGTCCTCTTAGTTACCACATTTTGGCGATTTTCATGTACTTTTCGTATTATGAGCCCTTTTAAACAGATGAAAAGGTCGAGGGAGACAGACGCGTTTGACAGTACACGGAGACCCAGGCACTGCAGTAGCAGCTGTTTATGACAGACTGATGCATGCGCGTGCACACACATCCAGACTAACACACACATACACAGACACACACAGAGCTCTGCAGAGGGCTCAAGATGGAGCCTGAGCCACATAACACCATTCTGTCAGACCCCCCCATCCCACACCCCGCCTCACCATGATGGAAAATATCTTTTGGTGCAATTAGGCTAGCACGGTAATCTGAAAAGCTCCACAAAATCATTATCAAAATGCTGAATTTCTACAGAAATGGAAACACAGCACAGAGAGGTACTATGAGATGGGTCCCGACAAACTACGTAGATAAGCGCCACACACACCTTAATGTAACCCCAAGACACCGACAGCAGGTAATTGGCTTCAGGCATTTTGGACCCCGTTTTCTCGTTCCTACGCAAAGCCAGAACTGTAATCCAATGGGAAAAAAATAGAGGCAGACGAACGGGATTCCTTCAGCGCCAAAAAGGACAAAAAAATCCCTTCTTCTCTCCTCTTTGTGATTCTCTTCTCAGCAGCTAAGAGAGCAGCTGGATCACAGCTCCCTCTCCCTCTCAGCAGCAGAAAAGGGCCAGCTCTGAGTCTCCATGTCTGGGGATGGACGCGAGGATAGATGGAGGGAAAAGTAGGCGCTGGTTGAGGGGGAGATCCAGCAGGCTCGGTGGTTCGGCTGGAGCAGCTGGAGCCGTGAGCTGGGGACTCTCGGCGCACTGACGAATTATAGAGGAGCGCGGAAGGGAGGAGGGGAAAGTAACAACGATGGAGACAGGAGGAGGAGGAGGAGGAGGGAGTGAGGCAGCGATGTTCATCTGACTGGAGGGGGGGTTCCTCCACTGGATTTGTCTTGCTTTGCTGCTCTCACTGCTGTAGCACTCACTCTCCCCCCTCCTACCCTGCTTCTCTCTTTCTGGTTCCCTCCCCCTTCTGTCTCTCTGCTGTAGTCTGCCGGCCCCAGCAACACGCTCTATCGACAACACATGATTTGACAGAAAGTGGGGAGAAGGGGGGGAGCCCTAATTACGGCTTGGCATTGGCGTACACATGAGGTTGTGAAGGGGATGTTTGAGTGACTGGCATATAATATCCAGATGTAACATCCTCTCTTCTCTTGTTTCCCAGCTGTGCAACCGCTGTACATAAATCCCATCCTCTTCCATTCCCAGCCCCTCTAATTCCCTCTTTTTTATGAAGTCAGCCATTGTGGAGGAATGTCATGGAGCCGTACAGCTATGCCCTCCCTCTACAGTAAACCAATGAGGGCTGATAGAGGGGACGGGGCACGTTTTGCGGAATGTGAACGCCGTACGCTGTATTTCTTATCGCCATTATTATCTCTATTATCCTCTCCCTCTTTTGAGTCTTCTGTTGTCTCCTGACATCCAGAGCGGCGGCGGCGGCCATTGTGGAGAACTCATAAGCCTGTTCATTATCTGCATCCCATAATAATATTAGACGCTGTCAGGGTGTCTGTGGAAGGCTATTTATAACAACCGACAGAGAGTGGGGAGGACGGTCAGAGGAGAGGGAAAGAAAAAGATGGGAGATAATTGCATCCTTCCCCAATTTAGGTGACAACAGCCCACGGTTTTCTCTCTCTCTGCCTGTGAGCAAGTGTGTGTGTACGCCAATTACCAGAACACCGCAACGCCATGGCAACAGCATCAGGCGGCCGGTGCGGGGCTGTTTTGAAAGGAGGAGAGGAGGAGAGAAAGAGAGGAGAGGCTTCCCCTTTTCCTTCCAAGGCAGACATGTGTTGTAGCTGCTGAGCTGTCACGAGGACACACCACACACAGCGCCTCCGCTCGCATCCACCCATCTCCCCGTCGCCCCTCCCCTCCGCTCCATCTCCCTCACTCTCCACCACTTACATGTCAATTTCTCTCCCGGCTGCCACTTGCCAACACAGTCATCAATCTCTCTGTCTGTCTGTCTGCCTCGCTGGCAGAATCAATGGGCCGTCCTTGGAGCAGGTGTTGATACTGCTGCAGTGTACAAGGCGAGGGCCACCTGACTGGAATATGCTGTTACAGTACGTCAGTACCACCGGCCAATTGCGACGGCGCCGTTTGTCAATTTTTGGCCACGACTTTTGTTCGCGAAACCCCCCCCCCGAGGGGTGGCTTCGCCTAATGAGAAAAATATCCACAGCTCTTGTCACTTCAGAGTCAATCCATGGGAAACTGTAAACAGAAGTTCCCAGACATCCTCTCGGTCCCGATGTGTTTGTGTGTACGAGTTTGGAAAGATGAGGGGGAGATCAAAGCTTCCCCGAGAGGATCCCGGATTATCCTCCCACTGAGGGAAAGAACCAGAAGCAGCAGGGAGGTGGGACGCAAGAAAAGAGAGAGAAACAGAGGAGGCAGCTCTTTTTATATAATAGCTCACTGCATAATATATAAAGAAACCAGAAATAACAGCGGGGGATGTCTCACTGCAGTGTGTTGAGGAGCTATGCTTCCCCAGAGAGAAATGCCTCAGTACACACACACACACACACACACACACACACACACACGGCAGCAGCCTACATACGCTATTATCAATAGTTAAGCACAGTCGATGCTGACATGTCACACGCACGTTTTTAACACACTCATGCCCATGTGTTCCTGTATGAGTGTGTTGTTGCCAGTGTGTGTTTGATTTTATTGCTCATTGAGGAGCAGAAGGGAAGCCTCTTTACCTCCTACTGACACCGTGACGCTGGAGGAGGATTAGCCTCTCGGAGCTCTGCGGGTATCTCACATACCCACATACTGTACATCTATCATATATATTCACTTCTTCCCATCCTCGAGCGTCTCTCCCGTTCTCTTTTTCTCTATCAAAGATTTGACAGTTTTTATGGGAAATGGACTTGGTTTTATAAAACGCCTTTCTAGTCCTCCGACCACTCAAAGCGCTTTACAAGACATGCAAGCATTCACCCATTCACACACACATTCATACACTGATGGCAGAGGCTGCCGTAGAAGGTGCCAACCTGCCCATCAGGATCTGATCTAAATACTCATTCACACACCGATGGCACAGCCTTCGGGAGCCGGGGATCGAACCCGCTCTACCTCCGAGCCACAGCCGCCCCAACAGAGTTTTAACCTCCCGTAGTAGATTATTTTTTAAATTGTCCCTGTTGGAAAATGCTTAAATCTGCTACTACCATTGCCAACTAAGGCCTGAATCATAACTCCAGCTTCTTTCTTGTCTAAATGATTTTTGCTTTAAATCATTTTCATCTGAAGTGGTTCAGATTGAAGTTGTGCCTTTGAGCCACTAGTGGGCGCTCTATGCTTTGTCTGCTGTAGAGCAGCCTGCTCCGTGTTCAGAGAGTATTGACCTCTTAACCCTGCAGTGACAGAAATGCACAGCTTGACTTGTGGATAAACCTGATTAAATCCTCTTTTTCTATCAAATATAAAAAACAAACGTTCATAGGAAGTCTTAACTATCTGAATTTACAATGATGAGTGAGGAAGTTTTGAAGAGCAAAGCAATTACACTATGAGGTTACACCTTTAAACCTGAACATTATAGTTTTTAATTTGCTTCAATTAAAAGAAATCATTTATTTAACCCATTTTCCCAAAGACTATATTTAGTATGATAAGGAAAAAATGCCACAACATCTGTTCTGAAACAAACAGTCTTGACATTTGGTATGGACACACTTTGGGCAAGTATCTAACAGTACAATTTTGAATATCCCTGTAAGAATCCCTACAATTGCAATGCTTATTCTAGGGCATTTTCTACCATTTTTGAAAAAATAGTAGTTCCATGTGCCCAGAGACTAGTATGATAAGAAAAACTCACTTTTCAGCCAAGAGTTCGACCGATTTTGAAAATTTAGATTTGTGCTTCGAGAACATTTTCACCAAAGGAAATTTTAAATTTCAGTCGCGCACACAAAAGGGTTAAATCAAGATAAGGTCTTATTTACGGTATGCAACATCCCTGACTGTGACTTATGCAAACAGTCTTTCTTCAGCATCAAAGCTGCAGCGGTTGTGGTTTATCTCCTCCTCGCTTTAGCACAAATGTGACGCAGGGTGGTAACGTTGGCGCAATGGCAAAGGCTCACTGTGACATAACTCTGTAAAGATCGGGGAAATCTACCTACGTATGAACCGTGCGTGTGTTGGATGAAGCTACAGTACAGACGACTCTGAGAGACGGTCTGACAGCCTCTCACTTCCTCTGACTCACTCACTCATGCTACTGTGTGTCTGTATGAGAAACAGCATATTCACGTGTCTCTGAACCTGTGCACTTAAGATGTATCCAAAAGGAACGGTCAGGAGACAAAAGAGATAAAAGTAAGTAAGCCATTTCTCAGCTGAGTGATTCATTCCCACCACTCCCAGCTGCTCAAGGCCTCGGAGTCAGATGTGGTGTGTGCAACACCATTTTTTGGCCGGAGGAGAACAGTTAACAGGCTGCACAACTGTGCTCCCTCGAGCTCTTGTTGCTGTATTACACCAACAAACAAGAAATGCTTGAATCATCAAAACCTCTACTGCATTATTCAACACTCAAATGAATGCTTAAATCTTTTAGAAAGCAACGTTTTATCATGTTAACAAGAGCAACGGCATGTATCCCCTAACTTTTGGGAAACATTTCCAAAAACATTAGCCTTACTCTCTGCCACTGAGCAGCATCTAAACACGTTGCCACTGCCTCTCTATTTCTTCACAGCTGAGCAGAGTGTTCGGCCTTAGTCAGAAAAAGAAAACTCTCCAGGCTTCGGTGCTTAGAAACACCACTTATCACCTGGCCGGGCTTCAGGTAACTTCCATCCAGTCATTTTGCTTATTAGCTCAATCACGTCCCTCTCTTTAGATGACACTAGACTCTTCTAGAGAAAGACAAACACACATTGTGGATGATTTTTGCTCTACGTGCCTGTTTTTGAGCAGTAGCTACACAGATCAACTACGTACCAACTACTATCGCCAATAAAGTCGCTTAATAACTCAGGTAGGAAATCAGTTTAACATTGTTCCAAGGGGAACAAAACAGCGTCTGCGATTAATAGTCTCTAGAATGCCCCATATCTCCCTTCAATCTCCACACCACGGGAGGAAGGTTTAAGTAATCCCACAAACTAAAGTTGTAACTGGACAGAAAGACAATGATCCATGATGTGCACTGAATTAAACTTTGCTCTTTAGGGCAAAGGATGACGAGAGGTCTCTCAGTGTCTTACAATACAGCCGCAAATCTTAAGCGTCACATCGAAATTCAGGGGTTCTCAAAAACCGAATGCACCCACCACTGCCTCTTGCATGAAGCCCTGAAAAGTAAAACAAATAAAAAAAGCACATTGCTCTTCTAAAAAAAATACGCTTCAGAAGCTACAATTAACCATCACATGCTTTCAAAAGGAAGAAAACCATGAAGCATGCAGCTGTAAAATATGTTTAAAGTCCTCTGAAGATGACCAGATTAAACAACCCCAAAGGACAAATAACTGAGACTTTATCTTGAAAAAGACTATTACCACGGCATGTGAAATTCACGCCAAAAAAGCCACTTAAGTTGAGCACTCAAAGTCCACACAAGACAGAGAATCCTACAGTTCATCAAGACAACAAAAAAAGTAAAACTGTGTATCTAACTACAAAAAAAATCCAAGAAAACTCACCTTTCTCCAACCATTGAGCTTCCCTAACTTCCTCTCTTTCTTGTCAAAGCAGCAGGCTCCCATGTTGCTGTGTGGGGAGTGCAGTGCAGAGTGGAGCTGCCGTCCGTTAAAGTGTCTGTCTCAGTCTGACTACAGTATGAGTAAAAGGACCAAGCCTTGGCTCTCTGACGCTGGGAAACGCCACAGCTCCAGTGACTCACTTTGGGCTTCGAGGTCTGACTGGGCTTTACCTCACACCCTGTGTATGTGGAGCAATGACTGAGAGTGTGTGTGTGTGTGAGAGAGAGAGAGAGACCTCTGCCTCATACACACTCCCTCAAGGGGGTAGTCCCGCCTCTAGCCTCTTGCGCCTCTTGCGCCTCTTGCGCCTCTGTGCTTGCTGTTCGCTACTCCTGCAGCTCTGAGGTTTACGCTGTCAATATTGCGCTGATCACTCTGATGACTACAACACTTCCTGTTTTGATGAACACAGTGGATTTCCTAGAACTTCTAAAGGTAGCCAGATGTAGATGTGCTTTTTTTTCCTTCTAACTTTCAAGAGTCCTTGAGTTCATAGAAAAAAAGTTTACATAATCCCTAACACTAGTCACTGCAGAAAGCATTACACATTACCACACCGATGAATCAACAGGCACACAATGGTTTTATATTTGCCAATTCTGCTCTGTTCACTCAACACATGTAGTGTTTGAGCGAAGGCCCAACAGCAACTAAATCAACAGGTTTCAAATAGGGCTGCAACTAACAATTATTTTGATCATCCATTTAATCCGCTGATTATTTTATTGACTGATCGATGAATTGTTTCAGGTATAAAATGCCAATTGTAATGAAAAAATGAGCTTTAAATGTATTTAGTGCGATTAATCAATTAGTCAATCGAAATATAATAATCTGTTTGTCGTAGGCTGCTTTTCTTACGTGACAGTAAATTTTGTATTTTGGGGGATTCAAATCAAATCAAATCAATTTTTATTTGTATAGCCCAAAATCACAGTTCTGGACTGTTGGTTGGATAAAACAAGACGATGACGCCACGCGTTCTGTAGGATATCGTGAAGGGACTTTTTCCACAGTTTTCTGATGTTTTATGGATCAAACGATTTAATCGAGAAAATAACCTGCAGATTAATTGCTAACGAAAATAATTGTTAGTTGGAGTCCTAACGTCTCGTTTCCACACAGTTTTGTTTTGTGTCCTTAATTCCGTATATATATATATGTATATATATACGGAATAAATATACAGAGTACGCCCCCTAGTGTTCAACGCAAGGAAATGCATCTCTTTACGGATGGATAGAAATGGGAGAGAAGTTAATTTTGTCTGTTTTTCGCGATCCGGTCCAACGAAATATATGCACGGAGCATTATCGAGACAAAAATAGGACCAATAATGCGTGGCGACAAATAAGTGAGGAGGTTGTTTTATAAAATGATAGCTTCCTGTGGCACACAGTGTATACTGTCTGTCCGAAATATGCCGCAAAAGTTAAAATTTTTCAACGTAGACTACTCGAGGCTTATTCAGGACCGAATGAAAAAAAAACAAACAGAAGGAGGGGTTTCGCAAACACACGGAGATCACAGAGGTTTATATAGGAATGAATGAACTTCTGGTTGACCCTCATACGTACACAGAGCTATGTGGAAAAGAAGCGTCAATGTCTCGTTTTGTCCGACCAACAGTCCAAAACCTGAAGATAGAAAAGCGTCAAATCCTCTTGTTTCATGAGCTGGAACCATCAGTTATTTCCACGTCATTTAATCTATATTATTTTTTTTTATATTCAGCAATTTATCGTCTAGTTTATAAAATGGAAATAGTGAAAATGTCGTCTTCCAAGCTGTGATCAAACAGTCCAAACCTCCAAAAGATATTCATTACGCAATTATATAAAACATAGAAAAGACGAAAATCTTGGCCGCAGCAAATATTTATTTTTGCTTGACAACAGTAAACAAAATGTTTCTGCCAATTGACTAATGGATTACTCCACTTATCATTTCTGCCCTAGTTTCAAATAACAGTCTCCAGCCTCGACACAGAAGAATATTCTTCTTGACCCGTCTACGTCAGCCATACATAACAGGGAGGACGGTCACGTACTGCAACCCTCAGCAGCCACAGCCTGCTCTTCACCTTGAACGAACAGCAGCAGCCTCTCGGGTTTCACCTCCCTCGTCCTCGTGTTTCATACTCCGCCACAGCTTGAATAACAGTTTTTCCATCCTAAACACAACAGGTAGTCGGGGGGGGGTCACATTAGCTAACCGGCGTGTTCTCGTTCATAAAAACCAGGTCGAGTGTAATGGCCCACATGACAAAGAGGCAGCAGTTGTGTAATCATGTTTTAGTTTACTGTGAAAACAAGGCGAGGAGTACGATAGCCTAGATATCAAAGGGATTAACCTATTGTTAATATGGGCACACAGCCACATCCACACCCAAACACACACCGTACAGTACATGCATACAAGACAGACATGTCTGATGGAGGAGTCCTTATCAGATGGTTACGTGTCAGGACACATTCACCCCCTGTCAAACTCACATCAATGAGAGATGGTCATAACACACAATAAGCACATTGTGCCACCTGATATGCTCCACTGTAGATCAGTCACGACCAGCACTCTTAAAGGTACAGTGTGTAGGATTTGGTGGCATCTAGTGGTGTGGTTGCAGATTGCAACCAACTGAGTACTCCTCCGATCACTCCTCCCTTTCCAAGACTGCGGTAACGTGAGCCGCCGAGGGCAAAACCGTGGTAACGCCGTTCGCCTCGCTCAGAGGCCATCCTTACCATAATAACGCTACTTTAGGAGCAACGGAAGTCAGACGGCGGATGGCGGTACCACGTTTTTTTTTTACTCTGAGGCTCACGTTACCGCAGTTTCACAAGCGTGCCAGAGAACTACGGTGGCCTTCAAGTAATGTAAAAACGTGAAGGGCTCTTTCTGGAGCCAGTGTTTGGTTTGTCCGTTCTGGGCTACTGTACAAACATGGCGGAGCAACATGGACGGAAACATGATTCTTAGTTTCAGGTCATTATAAACTAATGAAAACATGGATATTATATTCCATTTCTGTTTATAGATCCACCGAAATGTTACACACTGTTCCTTTAATCTCTCAACACAAAAACACACATTACTGACTGAATCTTTAAAGAAACTAATCTGATTTTACATCGTTCCTACAGGTTAACTTTTTGAGATATTCTGATAAAATAATACATATCAATCTGCTAAAGTCAAACCACTGTCAACTTTTTAAGTTATTTTCAATCTTGGCAGCTCGTGGGGTAAATCTAATAGTATTTTCTGGAGAAACAGGATAACTGTACTTTCATTATTCCATAGTTGGGATATTTCGGAATTTCTCAAGTTGGGGAGTGTTCTGAAATCAATCATCACCTGCAGATAACATCTGGCTCAATCCCGCCAATTTTTCTGTGATTGCAAAAGTCCAACAAGTCCACAAACGTGGGGTTGATATGAACCAGCAGCTTTACCACATTAATGAATATAGTAAAAAAATGTTTTGGACTTTCAATTCTTTTAGGAAAACCCCATACTCATTCTGCTGTAACAGATATACAGTCATAGTGTTTCTCCTCTCTAGGCTCTGTGATTCTGTCTTCCTGTAGTCTGTATATCCACGTCTAAATGTCTGTTTGTTTAAGTGGTTAATAGTATTTATTCAGTCGTCCTCGTGTGTCTGAACTGAAACCGGTCCAGCTGACTGTCAGTGCTGGATGTGTGGCCAGATGACGACAGCAATGGGATAAATAAACACGACCATTAACCATCCAAACGGACATGATGGGATGTCTATTGTCGTCTGGAGAGAGAGAGCGGGGGATCAGGAAGGAGACAGGAAGAGAGAGTCACTCTGCCCGGGGGTCTGCATGGATCCCTCACACACACACTCACACAAATGTTCTCTTTCTTCCTCTCGAGTTTATTGTGTTTGACCCACTGCGGGATCCCTCGCATCCTGTTGTCCAATTTTATGAGAAATAACAAGCTTATCCTCTTGGCTCGCTTGACAAACTGTTTTCAGGCTCTCTTACACACAGCAGCCACTCAGCCTATACAGTACAGCAGCTTTACGGGATTTAACTGCCACAAGCAAATTACACAAAGTGCTTAGTATTGAAAGTTATGAGACAACAAAAAAAAGGTGAAATTTGTCTATCACCCTCTACAGCAGTTTAAGGCTATATTACAAATGACGAAGGTGTTGACAAAGATGGCCGAGCATCCAGTCTTTACAGAACTCATGTTACTGTTATAGTCAAGGATGTATTAGAGGAACAGTATACCGGACTCAATGATGGCGTCCAGCCACTCGAATGAAAATTGCTTGCCCAGCGCATAAGCCGAAAAAGTTTTCTGACTTCTGGGGTTTACTTCCGCATTGGCCCCGCCTGTGCTTGCCCCCTCGGCCCATAGACCTTAAATTAGGATGATGTCACACACTTTCAAATTTAGTTTTTTGGGCCACAGGGGATTTTGTCGCTGCAGTATCATGAGCGGCCACTGAGATAAATTGGCAGCAAGGCTGAGTGGCGACACCATATCAAGCACTCTTAATGCATCCATGGTTGTAACCCATAGACTATATATAAGAAGTGGACGTAGTCACCGTGACGTCACCCATTGGCTTGTGGACTGTCGTTTTGAAGCCTCGAGTTCGGCAATTTGGCCGTCACCATCTTGGTTTTTAACAACCAGAAGTGACACGAGACAGTGGAGCTAAGTACAACCGAACGCTGAATAAGACATTTTTAGGCGACCAAAAATGTTATAATTAACTTTAATGAACTATAAACACGCTGTGAAAGGGTTAAAGTTGTAAGACTAAAACACAGACAACTCCCAGAGTGGACAACGTCGTGGTAGCGACCTGTCAATCACAAGGTAGCCACGCCCTAAAGCATACCCTGCTTTATGGTCTGTTTGACTCTAAATGGGACCATAATTTACTAAATGAACATCATGCTGTATTGAAGAAGAATTGAAACTAGCGATTGACACCATAAACTCATGTTTACAATGTTTACTGAGGTAATAAATCAAGTGAGAAGTAGGGTCTTTTTCTCATAGACTTCTATACAATCAGACTTTTTTTTGCAACCAGAGGAGTCGCCCCCTGCTGGCTGTTAGAAAGAATGCAAGTTTAAGGTACTTCAGCATTGGCTTCACTTTTCAGAGCTGGAGGTTGCCACCTGTTGTAGCACATGGATGAATTTTCCACAGTGGCCAACCATGGTACTGCATTAACAATATCCCCCGGGGCCCAAAAACTATTTTTTGCCAAAACTGCTGACGAAAAAACAAACAAACTGAAATCAAGATGAATTATTATTCTTTGTATTATACTTTTTTAAACCATGAAGATTTAATTGCAAAACTTTCGGCGGGAAATTACGAGTCAATAACGCACATGTTTACTGGGCCACACAGCACGAAAGCCGAAAGAAGCACACCGGGAAGAGACAGAACAATTTAGTTCATGCACTTGATGAGCAACTTTCATTGGAATGAATGGATGCAATCTTGGAGTACATTATCCAGTTCTCATGATACATCCGTGACCTACCACAGCTCACCTTATTGTGTAAAACTGATTCACTGGTAAAAGGCTGATATATAGACTATTATACTAGACTAAAGGTTACAGCATCATATACAAGAAATAGATGAAGTTACTGAAGGTTAAAGCATGAGTGAATCTCATTCATTCTTAGATATAAACTTCAGGAGTCAAGAGAAAGCTCAATAAATCAATGGATCTCCAAGATATGGCCGAATATACTGCTTGGTAATCTCTGTCATGCTCTGTCAACTTCTTATACAAAGAACCAGGAACTAGACCTTGGTGCACATCACATACAATCAATGACACAGAGGAAACTGAATAACCAGTGGACAGTGAAACGCTGTTTGGCAGCAAGATAGATAACACTAGAGACACCATTTTTGTTACCATTTTTGCACAAAGACAAACATTTAAAAACGTAATAGAGAAAAACTTTAGATATAAAATTCAGATAACAATGCCACCACCAGGAAGTTGTTCCCATAATATATCCTGCATCACAGTGGGTGAGACTGGACAGAAAAGGGTGTATTTTTAGTAATGAGAGGATAAACATCATGCAGAATAGGTTGACGGGAACTAAAGGGCCCAGCAGCCTGCAAAGGTATACTAACAATGTTGATTAAAATAATAAAAGTTAGAAAGTCATTTTAAATAGGCTGATTTAGTGACTAACTTTAAACACGAATCCAACTCAGTAATCCTCAGAGACATGTACAGATAAGGAGCTATAGTACAAAGACAGCAGAGTCAATCGAGTGATAAGTAATAAACTTGAAAGCCAAATATTGCTGTGTATCAGCTCTGTCATTGAGTAATATGGTTAAGGGGTCACTTAAAAAAAGAAGCAGGAACTGAACCTTGGTGCACATCACTCTCAATGACGCAGAAGCAACAGAATAACCAGTGGACAGTGAAAAGTTGTTTGACAGGGAAGAAGGAAAGAGGGCCACAGCGGGACAAGACACACAAAAAAACACACACTTCCTTTTGTCGGACAATTTCTGCACAAAGAAAAAAAAAGAAATAAAACAGAAATGAATGGAGCTTGGAGCGGATTTAGGCAGAAATCAGCTGATGAGTAACATCCAGTCATATTCATACAAGTGTGCAGAGTTGCTGCTGCAGCTTCTACCAAAACAACCATCTTCTTACTGTATATGTTAGGACTTTTAATTCTGTTGCCAAGGTCATGCTAAGTTCACGTATGATTACAGCTACAGTATCTCTGGGTTCATGTGTTTATTATTACGCTGAAGGATTAGTGCTTCTTGCAGAGACTCTTGCTGCTCAGGTTTGAGAGCTCCCTCAAAGAGCAAAGCCTTTTTCTGTGTAAACATTTGCAATCAATGAAAAAAAAAAAAAAAAGCTTCTCTGATTGAAATAGGCACGTTAGCCATGAGCGCCTGAACATTTTCTCCACTAATAAAGAAGAAGAATGAAGAAGTTGTGAACGCGACGCAGCCTCTCCTACCTTGTTGGAGGCCATGTCGCTGACGGAGCGGTAGGTCTGGATGGTCTCCAGCTGGTCCAGACACCAGTCCAACTCCTCCATCGTCTCCACGGCCAGCTTCTGGTACGCCTCATCTGTCAACAAGCAGCCGGCACACAGAGACACACGGTCAGAACAGACGGCGCACATGGAGCCCGAGCGTCGCCCGGCCACTCCCAGGCAACGTCCACCCACGGGTCCCGCTCGGGGCGCCTGCTGCTGCTGCTGCTGCTGCTGCTGCTGAGGAGGGGGAACGGCTAGAGGTGGCGCCCGGCTGCAGCGCTCCTTCATCATGAGTAGGTGTAGCTGTGGGGAGCTAGTGGGACTCACAGCTGTCAGCAGAGCAGAGCGGAGGAAAGCTCGCTCAACTTTTCTCTCTGCGCATACAGTATGTGTGTGACCCCCCTTCCCCCCCCCCCCCCCCCCCCCCCCCCCCCCCCCCCATTTACACGAAGTCAATCCCCCTACAGCAGGAAACCAAATACCCCCTTCACCCTCGCCACGCAGACGCACTTTGCCCCACCTCACAGGAAGCAAACAGACACCTGTACATCTACACACATATGAACACACACATAAGCGTTCGTCATGCTATACCAAACTATGAATTGCTTCCTCTGACACTCATACGTATCCACATACTTTCATACTCAAACAAGCAACTGATGAATCAGTGGAATCACATCTGATTATTGACTACGGACAGATAACTGCACTCCACAGACTGTTCTGTTTAACAGGAGTTGAGAGACTAACATGGTAATGGGCCTCTTATCGGTCTCTGGTGGGGCTCCGCATGATGTTTTAATGAGTCCACGCAGAGTCAAGAACATTTGTTGTTTTGGTCTTGTACATAAATGATAACAGCTGCTGTAAAGACGTGCGGTTACTGTTGTGCATTGTGTACACAGTAGGTCAAAGGCCCAACCACAAATGTAGCCCGGAGACTAAATTACAGGAACTGGCTTCGCTATCAATTTTACGAGAACTGAACAATATTTCCGTAACGTTAAGCAACAGCAAGAGTGTGTTTGTGTGATTATGCCTTGTGCTGTCTTTTCTTTGTAAAACATTTGGTAACTCGGTTTTTTTTTAAGTCATACTGTATTTTAATCATTACAACTACTGATTATTTTCATTATTGATGACTCTAAAAATTAGTTCCTCCAGTAATTGATTGATCGTTAGGTCAATATGTCAGAAATAGTGAAAAAATAGGTGATGTCTTCAAGTCGTGTTTAGTCCAAAACCCCCAAAAACATTCAGTTTACTATCACATAAGACAAAGAAAAGCTGCACATTTTCAAACTGTTTGGCAGTTTTTTGCCATAAAAAGACTTTGATCATTAAATCGATAATTAATTGATCGATTATTACAAAAGTTGCAGATTGATTAATCATTTCAGCTCTATATTAAATATTACTTTAAATAATCTAAAACAATTTGTCTTGCACTTTTCTTGCAAAAGTGCAACATAAAGTGATTGTAGTGCAACAAAAGAAAAACATAGAAATAAAATTAAAACATAACCTAACACTAGTAAATGAAATTAAAGGAGCATAACAAAAATGTTTGGCATGCCATGCTAAAACCAGCGTATTTAAGCCGGGATAAAAGAAAATCTGGGTCAAGTAAAGCTGAAGGATAAAAACAAAAGACGAAAAGAAGGTCAAATGTAAATAAAAAGACTGTTTACTCCGGTCTTTTATCAGAATCAAACATCTATAATATATATAATGTTACAGTAAGCATGATTAACAGTTTTTTATGTTTTTCAGACAACTACTACTGTACGTCAAGGTTGGACAGCAGAGTGATGAGATGGCCGATGGGGCTGGACTGACACACACACACATACAGTTGTCTGCTGCCCCTGCATTGTGTATACTCCCGGTCTCCTAGCTGCGGAGCACAACATGGCAGCAGGGTGTGCACTGCGGCGACCTTAGCGTGGCCACGTAGAATGTGTCCCCTGCTCTGATCTCCTCGCCATCAAAGACATGAGCCTGTTTGCTCTCCCAAACATGAGAGGCACCTGGCGCTCTGCCCACAGCCTTCCCCTCGCTCTGGTGAGGGGAGCGAGAGAAAGAGTGTGTTTAGTTTAACTCCACAAGCGTCTGATGTCAAAACGGCTTACACTCATTTGAGATGTTCCTTCCCCGTATCCTCAACACTTTTGAGGTGGTTTGTTTTTTTCGAAGAGCATAGAAAGGTCCTTTTCCCTCTAACAGTTTTCTCATTTGAACTTTTAAACTCTGCTCAGACAGACAGAAAGTGGTCTTAGCTACTGTATGGATATGAAACAACTACATCTTTATATGCAGTAATGGTAAAAAGTAACTCTAACAACACTTTTAATGATCTGTCATTTCTCTGTGAATGGTGAGGTTGTTTTTTTGTTATTCTGTACTTGTGAGGATCAAACGTGCAAGTACTATCATAGAGTAAAGTGGGGCAGTTTTTCTGCTGTCCAGGGTTTCAGAAGTCCGATTTATTTTCTGGGTGAATGGCAGTCGCAGCACATCCAAGGCTTAGATGAGCATGACTGTCTCACGGTTGAATCATCAACACAACCGATGAGCAATTGTGTGTTAAAGGTATTTGGTTCTTTGATAAAAAAAAATGAGAGGTACAAGACTGTGTACACCAAAACCTAAGCAGAGAAGTTGACTATACCCTCAGGGCAAAGGTACAGAGTCCCCTGTTCAAAGAAAACCATCTATAAAAAACATTAATCAGTTGGACAGCTACTTTTTGAAGCCAGCTTGCGACCTCAGCACACAGCATTTTATATCTATTTATTCAAGCACCATCGAGAACCTGGTGCTCCTTTTAATGTAGCTTCTACTGTATATTGTGTTTTTATGTAAATGTCATTTAATGTGTCCAATCTGGATGTGATGTGTTTTAATGTACCCCTTTTTAATAGCAGATTTTGCACATGCAAACAAAAGACACATTTTCTGCCTTTTGCATGCAAAAAGTAGACAAGAAAGTATTTTCTTTTCTATTCGATAACTCCAGAGGAACATTTCGGTAAGAAACATCCAATCACAAAGCTTAAAATTCCACACTGCTTACAAAGGGCGGAAACTAAAGATTATGCTTTGTAAAAAAAAAGCTGGATAATACTGCACATTCAGCTAAATCAGCTAACGTTTAGATTCTGGGTCAATGTTAGATGAATTCAGCGATCACAGTGTTTTGACCCCTTTTTGCAACAGTTTTTGTCCTCTAGAACCAGTTTGTTTTATCTTATGCACGTGCATGCGGGTAATGTGATACACAGTCCTGCCAATGGTTTCACACTATTCCACAGATCTACTTGGTAATGCGCCAACAAATGCAGCAATGCACCAGCAAAGGCAGGGAAGAAGAAGAAGAACACTGCAAGCTCGTAACATGGATGCAAACAATGCAGGATTTTTCAGAAAAATCTGCTTTTTAAATGTACGTTTTATGAGGAAGTGAAAGCATTCAACACTTTTTTTAGACCTCAAAGAGACACACAATACCTTTAAGCATTTGAAATTTGCTACAGGTCTGATTTACACATCTGGCTGGCTCTTCGCCATAGCAACCGTCACTAATCCTGATGGGCACCGTAGTATTTAGAACCAGTACGGCATACTAAATTGACAGAAAAACATGACTTTAAGTTGTAACATTTGTACTAAACTAGATTGGGTTACAGTTCAGAGCGAGAGGGTGCTGACGTGATCAACAAAAGTTTGGTTTGGCGTGACGCGTGTTTGTGTGTGTGGTAGTGAGGCTGCATCAGGGGTAAAACTGAATGGCTAGATTTATTGCTTGAGCTCTAAACCACGTTCACGACTTTGATTTCAAAACCCACAAAAATGGGTACTGTGCTGTAAAATCTGTTTTAGTGAGTCAGGACCTAAAGCTGGTCACAAGGCCAACTTCTTGTGGGTCCCCACATACTAAACTCATTCTCTAGGTAGGTGCCAGATCCACTTAACTATGGCGCTTGTATAACAGTCTTACTCTGATCCCGGCCCGGCTGGCAAGCAGAGACAATACCAGTTGGTCTTTACTCAAGCGCAGTTTACCACCAGTCAAATAAAAAACAAAGATCAATGTTCAAAGCATGGCCTCTTAGTCATTTCTCAATACTATTATGATCAAATCTACTGTCAATGCTTTAAATACTACACTTGAAAATGGGATGTAATGACCATAAAGTAAACACAACCCAGTCCCGGTGTTTATTCTGCAGCTAAAAGACAGACGGGTCAACCGAAATCATTGCGAGACATTAACTGGCTCCACTGTTCCTGAGTTAACCCGAATGGTAATTGAATGATGGTACAATCCCATGACAATTTGACAAGATTATTGAAACAATAGAAATGCCTGTAAAGGGCGATATTCTCTAAAAGGATTAGGCTCAAATGTTCAAACTTTCCAAGAAAAATTGAGAGAGTGGTGCTGGAAACCACACTGAGGGATTTCAGCCTTGATTTAAAAAAAAAAAAAAAAAAAAAAAATGTTTTTGTGTTTGATTTCTAGCCTAACTAATCTATAGCGTTACAAAAAACCTTACAACAAAATTGACAAAAAAGAAAAATGGGATCTAAATTTAATTACAGTTAAAAACTCCCTGATTATTACCAGCAAATACACTTTTATATTCTCACTTGTTTTAACAGAAGAGGCATGCATGTTAGCTGCTGCATACCATAAATTACTTTAGTTACAGCGGTCTGCTCTTAGTACTGTCATGGCCTCAGATGGACTGAGAGAAACAGGGTTCAAAAGCCAACACACATACACACTAGCACCACAATGTATGAGGGGATTTCCACCGCCTCCAGCCCGACACAAGGACCTTTCTGATCAGCTCTCAGACCTACAGTGTGTGTCCCACAGGGGCAGACAGGAAAACACACAGATACACATGTACTATCCAGTCAGACACACCAGTGTACTGTACATCAACTGAAATGTCTCATTACTGCCCTCAGACATAAAACATCAAACATGTACTTTCCAGCTGAGGGAGGCGGCGCCAACAGGCCGCAGAGGCTCTTTCTCTAGATGCAATATTTCCTACACAAAGTTAACAGTACCGCTATTAACAACAAAAGAGAAAACAGACCAAATAGAAAAACAAGCACATTGTCAACACTTATGAAACTTGTAACATGAAAACCTTTAGTTGTAACTAGGGTTTAGGGATTAAAATATTTAATCGTGATTATTCGCATGATTGTCCATAGTTAATCTCGATTAATCGCATATTATTAACACTTTTTTTTTTTTATCTAGTAGTAAGATAAAAAGTAGTAAGTATTTAATACTCTTATCAACATGGGAGTGGACAAATATACTTGCTTTATGCAAATGTATGCATATATTTATTATTGTAAATCAATTAACAACACAAAACAATGACAAATATTGTCTAGAAACCCTCACAGCATTTAGCATAAAAAATATGCTCAAATCATAACATGGCAAACTCAAGCCCAACAGGCAACAACAGCCGGGCCCGACGGCAGCCGGTCGGATTTTTAAGAGGTTAATTAAAAATCGCAAGTAGCGTTGATGCGTTAATGAAATTAGTGGCGTTAAAATCAATTTGTGTTAACACGTTCTTATCACGTTAACTTTAACAGCCCTAGTTATGACATAAAAAAATGTGTGGAGGTTTTCTGTGAATATGAACAGGAGTGAGAGGTGATACGGGTGGACTAAAAAAAAAGGATCAATCACAAAATACATACGTAATGAAATCCTACACAAGAACACAAAATACATATTATACACCGGCAGCGTTTTTTTTTCATGCGATTAATTTGCACGTCAATATATTTTTTTGAACTGTTGTTTTTGTCATGAGTATTAGGATATTAGGATTAAAAAAAGGATTAGGAAAAAGTGACGGAATTTTTTGGGGATTTTCTGAGCTTTCGCAACGCGACTGAAGGCGTCAATCAATCACGTTGTGCGGAACCGGTTGGGTTGCGCCTACTGTATATTTATGAAACAACAACACGGAGGCTCCGTAGTCCGGACCAAGATGGCAACTTTATCACTCCTTTCAACCTTGACAAAGGCAGCGCAGACCAGATCCACTCCTTCCGTTGTAACCTTTCACAATAAAAGCCCTAGACATATAATATTCACAGGCAAGTATTTAGCATTTTCTTGTCGTCACGCCCCGGTCTTTAAAGATTTTAACAATGAATTGAATGAGCAGTACTAGCAGTATTGTACATGTGTTCCTGTTATTGTGTCCATCCACAATTCATTAATTACTTTTTCTTCAGATTAAACCAAGATAGCAGGTGATGCATTTTAGTTTTTAATCCCAAAAGGAATTGTATTTTTGGTATGGTGGGCTTCATAACCAACTATGTCAAAATTCTCGAATATTTGTTTTATTTCAGTGAATATTTTTTCTGTTTTATTTAATATATTTTCTCTAATATACTCAAATTCCCGGATTTTTTTTTTCAAGATTATTTTGTGGCATTTCTGCTTTATTTTGATAGGTGAAAGAGAGAGGGGATGACATGCAGCAATCCAGACTCAAACTCGGGCAGCTGTGGTTATGGCGTTTCTAAATGTTTGTTGCTCTGTTGATTTATTGACGCAGGACTTTATGGGAGACAACTTCTTCTTCTTTGCAGCAGCAGGTGCACACATAAACACACACACACCCAAAACCTAGTACATATACAGCACATGGCATATGTCGCTATCAGACTATTTAAGGACAAGTGTGCCCAAAGGACGTCAGACCAGAGGACTTAAAGCAGTGTGTGTGTGTGTGTGTGTGTGTGTGTGTGTTTGTTTATTAGACAGCTGCATCTGTCATCCTCTCGTGGGGATAGAGTCAGTTTCCTGCCTGTGATGTGATGCTCGCTGCAGCAGAGTAGGAGGGTTGCAGCGCATTATCAGCAGCCAAAATCTATATGGCATTGTGGTTGAGGTTAAATCATCAACGTAGATTACCTACAGGCACAAACACACACTCATAAACAAACACAATAAGAGGTCATCAGGGTACAATCACTCTTTTATCCTTTCGTACTAATTTCTGCTTTTAATTTATTGAGTAAGCATCTGTGATGTCGACATGTGGAGGTGCCACGTTTCCTGTGAACCGGCGTAAAACAGACCACAAACGCATAAAGAGAAACCAAACTTCTGACGTAGGCCGATCGGCAGCAGTGCCAGGTTCCTGAATGAGAGAGCCAGAGTCAGGGGGGGGGGAGCCATCCTTTTGTGACATCTATTACTTTACAAGAAACAGAGAACAGGTTGATCTGAAACGCTCTGGGCGGTTACTCAACACTTCCTATCAAAGATCAGCGATGGTATGGTGAGGCAGCGGGCTGTTGTAGCGCTGCCCTTCCACTTTTTACGAGCCGCATTATGACTTCACACGAACGGCATTGCAAAATCGATCACTGACGAGTATTGTGAAAAAAGGGAAGAAGGGTGGTGGAGTTTGTGGTTTTAGGGGCATGCTATGTGGCCCTGAAACGCATGTTGATTGAAACAGCCGGGTTCTGAGAAGAAGCGATGTAATGACATCATGACTCTGTGTTTCATTAGAGCTCATTTATCTGATTTACAGGGAGGCGGAAAAGGAATAAAGCCTCAGTAGATGGTATCAGGATTTTGTTGTCCTGTGGTTGTGAATTACAAACAGAAGGGGGCGAAATAATGACTGGACGTTGTGTCGCAATGGAGGATTTGTTCATGCTTCACCACTTAATGAACTCGCAGCTTTATTGGAGCCATGACGGGTAAATGTGTCGCTGTGGGTTGCAGTATCGGTAAATCACCCTCCAGAAGCAGCAGCGTGACACATTTTGGACGCTGACGCACAGATTAAGAATTCTGATGTGTTGTAACGTGGCGATGAGGCTAAAGCAGAACTGCTTCAAGTTTTCTTACTTGTCTCTGTTGAGACGCAGCTGCAAGTTCGTGTATTTGCTGTCTGTCCCTAACGCAAAGACAGCTTTCATGTTTTCTGCTCCAGCCACTTGGAATAGTCTGCAGAAAGAAATTAAATTAAGGAAGCTGATAGCTAGCCACATTTAAGATTTGAATTAATCTCTCTTCTTAGCTCTTCTCAACCTTTTCAGTATTGCTGTGTGTTTTACTATTGTTTTGTCTATTTGACAAAGTTTGTTTTGTTTTGTCTACAACTTTTTATGAGGTCGCCTCGGCCTCGTCTCCCTTGGAGGTCACCAACCTCAAATGGAGGTTATCTGATTAAAAATATTGTTAGACATTTAAACTTATTTGCTTTCTTGCCGAAAGTCCAATGACACCACTCGCATGTCTGTGCATCAGGTATGGAGGTAGAACCGGGAGTCGATTAGCTTAGCTTAGCATAATGACTGGAAACATAAGAAACAGCTAGCCTGGCTCTGTTTAAAGTTTAAAACAAACACACCTACCAGCTTCTACAGTATACCATTCAGTAATTCACACATTGTATTGTTTAATCCATACACAAAATGAAATGTTAAAACAACAACTTAACATTTATGTTTGTGTACAGATTAAACATGTTGGTTAGTGTGCTTTAGGGCAGTGGTTCCCAACCTATTTTCCTTGAACCCCCCCCTACTTGCATCTAAGAAAAGCTTAGCCCGCCCCGATGTCATCACCCTAAAAGAAATTACAAATCCTCGAACAAAATCCTCAATCTGAATAAAGTGATTCAGTGTTTTAAAAATCTTTAATGAATAGAACTCGTCAGTTTCGTCAACATAAATAAAGTGATGATATCTTGACGGATTCGCCAAGCGAATGTAGATACATAATGATCTTTTCTTGTAATGACTTAATCAATTTAATATAATAGCCAAAATAGATTTTTTGTTTTTGTGGTTAAATAAATGTAATTTGTGGTGTTGTTAGATTGCTTCTAGACTGCCCTGTTCATACAAGTGCGGGCCCTTTTGAACGCAGTGAAAATGCTATTCTTGAAAGGCTAAACACCAACAAATATGGATTGAAGCAGAATATTTTGTTAGATTTTGCTACTAGTAGCAAAAAATATATATATTTTTTTTAAATAGTTTTATATACAGACTTTTGTAAAAATGATCCAGTTAGTGTGTTATTATGATTTTAGTTATACATGAGCAAATCTAATTTTGACAACCTCAGAGCAGACAAATCCTGGCGCACTCCCTGTGAGGTAAGGGGGGCCCAGACCCCAGGTTGGGAACCACTGCTTTAGAGGAAGTAAGAGTGGTATTGATCTCAAAAAGAGAGCGAATAAACGTATTTCCTTAAATGTCGAACTATTCCTTTAAATTAAGGTTGAATATGTTAAAAAAGAAAAATCTGGAAATGGAGATGAATTGAAATTGTGATGCTTTTTTATGGGCACTCGGCACGAAATGTTTGCTCGGCTGTTTGCAGGTGGGCTTGTGGTCTTGTGGTCTTGGTGTTGTTAAACTTGTTGTTTCTGGTGGAGCAACAGGAGGCACATTCATGTGACTTATAGTCTGACTTGTAGCTCTTCTGCTTGTATTTAAGCTGTAATAAAGTCAGTTCTGACCACAAAACCTGGAACAAAATGTGCTTTGACTGGGTCACATGCAATAACCATACATGTGTGTTGCTTCTGTGTCTGTCAGACCACCTTATGGTTCTTGCTCTCCTTGGACACAGTGTTCCCTGCCCTTTCCATAGCATACTGTACACATGTACACATTCCTGTCTGATTTACTATAGAACTCAGTGGGAATGCAACACGGAAAGCCATAAATCCAAGTAGCATGCTACAACTCCCAGAGGGTGGACACAGTGATACCAGATCCCTTTCAGAGTCCTTCGAATAACAGGGAAAAAGTCTCTGCTGTTTTGATCAAACTGCTTTTTGCTTGAAAAAAATGACGTAAACGATTAATTTATTATCAAAAGAGTTGCTGATTAATTTTGTGCCCATTGATAAATTAATTGAACAAAAAACGCCGTCGCATTTTCGGTTAATGAGAAAGATAGTGAAGAATTTGACTTCTTTGGATACATTTTCTATGCTAAAATGGCATCGTTAATGATACATTTAGATACTGAGGAAGCATGGCAAATATTTTAGTACGAGATATTAATCCAGTCCAAACGGGGCTTCAGTCACACAAAGGCCTATTGCGTCAAATTTTAACTGTGATCTATCTTGTTTTAAATGGCTTAACTGGAGAAAAAACACTTTTCCCGTAAAGTCATGCCTTGCACATGAGACCATGGGTACTTCTTGCACACACACACGATTCACACACGTACACAGAGAGATACAGAGTGATTTATGAATGTGGGAGGTGAATGTGAGGAGCATAACGTGCGGACTGATCTGGGCTCAGAGACAGTCTGACATCACAGGGTCTGAAGGTTCACCGAGGCACGAGGCGTCTGCCTCGGTCTCAGATACAGTATTCACTGCTATCTGAATGGGCGTCATGTTCTGATGTAAAAATCTTAAATGTTTTGTTTCTACGTCTCTCACTCTCTCTGATAAAACAGGCAGACGTCAATGAGGCTGTTTGTCAGTCCTATCAGTAACTCTGTGAACCTGTGAGTGTTAACACCGTCCTGTCCTTGAGCTGCACCCTCTCCATCTGTTTTGACTCCTGCTCTCATAAACTCTCACATATTCTTTTACCCCCCTTCACTCCTTCTCACCACAGTGTCTCGCTCTCTAACTCTCAGCGTCTATACACTCAAACATGTGTACACACATACACACAAACACACAGCAACAGACCAGGCTTTGTCTGTGTTACCTGAGTTGAACTCCCACATTGGGAGCAACAGTACTGACTGGGCTGAATGGGCCTCATTGTCACGCTGACTGGCATTTGCCCCTCGGGTTGATTAGCATGGATCAGAGGAGCCATGAACCCAGTTAGCCAAACTTCTGTCGCTGTTGTTGATGCTTTTTTTTTTCTTTAGGTTTCAAAGTGCCGTCTAGAGTTACAATTACAGAGGTGTACTGTTGGTGCGGGGGTGGATCTGATGTCAGGGGTGAGGACAGATTTCTAAAATCATCAGGAAAACCTTTGCATAATCAGAACGGGCCGACATGCAGCTGCTGCTGCTGCTGGACCCGACTCAGCTTCTAAGTCAGAGGAAAAAGTTTGATCACAAACTGAGTCAAACTCGTTTTTTTTGAAAAATGTAATTATTTCTCTGACTTTCATTCCTTTTATGACAAGCTCCCTAAACAGAATGAGCTATGGTAAAGGGTAAATTCACCTAAATTACAAACAAAAAACAACATATTTTCTCACTTACATAGTGGTATTTAATCAGTATTTATTTTTATTTACCCAGATTTTTAGATATCCATTTCTGAGATTTCTGTCAGCAAAATGAAAGTGAAGGGAATTTCATTTATGGTGGTAAAAGCATTGAAAACATCTCTTCCCAGAAACTCTGTTTCTGTTTCTCTGGAAAATCCACAAACACTGGAACTACTTGACACCAATATAATGGTAACTTCATGGTTAGGTCTGGGGATTATCTAGAGAGATGTTGCTGTTCATGAATTTCAATACAGGACTTTAATGTTTTGAGCCCCACAAACAACACTGACCCTTCGCTAAGTCCCGCCCCCCTCTGCTACTCCGTCAAGCTGTCAGAGCTGCCATAGAGCCCACACTATCACTAACTGTACTCCCGGCATAAATATCAAGTTTTGGAAAAATGAAAAAGCTATTTCAGAGAGAAGCAGACAGAAGTGTCTACAATATGCGTTATATCAGGATGTTAAACAGATTCAGCAGCAAAAACAGGTTAAAAAGATAAAGATAGAAGCTAAAGCCTACAGATCACAATGTAAAAGTGAACCACCATCACCTGTAAAGCATGGTAGGTCTTTATTCACTGTTACAAGCATGAAAAAGCAAAAGCAGCATGTGTGTACATTCAGTATACCTTCAGTAGTTAGCGTAGCATAATGCTAACACTAGTTTATGATGTGCTAACCAGGCCCCAAGGAAGAGCGCCGCACTGGGAAGAAAATGTTCTCTATGGGCCCAATGGATGCAGAAGATAACTGAATGATCCGGGTACTTTATCACTCGGCAGTCGAGACATTTTGGCTTCATGCACCACTGAGCAACTCTCATAGGAATGAACGGGAGCCCGCCTCCAACACTGTATCCGGTTCTCTTTATACATCCATGTTGCTAACATACTCTTACGTAGAAACATAACGTTTTAGAAACGTATAGCTCCTTCCAGCCTCTCCGTGTAACAAGTATCACTATTAAAAGTGCCCCAGGCACAATGTTTGATCATGACTAGCTCGAAATCCACAAAACCAGCCTGAAAATGAAGAAAATCTGAAACGATTGCATGAGAGTCTATGGAGCAGCGCCGTATAGTTGTCGGATCCTTGTCAGAGCTGGCCGATGCTATGCTATGATTGGCCAGTCTGCATTCGAGGGGCGGGACTTAGCGAAGGGTCAATTCCACTCACTTCCGTTGTAATGAAGTAGTGGCAGAAATCTCAGAGATGAAAATCAGTAAACCTGGGCAAATAAAACCAAAGGTATCTTCATGGCTAGGTACCACTAGAGGTACGTGAGAAAGGTGTTTAATATGTTTTTGTTTTGTCAAGGAATAGTGACATTTGGGGAAAGATTTATTCGCTTTCTTGCCGAGGATTAGATGAGAAGATTGATACCACCAAAGGGAAAGTCATATTGACCATCTCATCTTAATTTCGGCAAGGAAGCGGAAACGCTTATTTCCGCTTGTGCCAAACTATTCCTTTAGATAGCGAGACCAACAAAATTAGAAGCAACAAACAGTGGCGCCATAAGGAGAGAGTGGTAAGGGATACTTAGGGTGAATAAATGGGATATGAATCTGTAGTAATATGGTGACTTGACATTGAGAAGATGAGGTCTCATCTTACCAAAGAAAGTAAGCTGAACCTACAATGTATGAATTACTTAATTTTAGGATTTCTGAGTTTATTGTTAGATGGAATATGTTACATCATAGTTAGGACAAGTGCAGTGGTTAGCACTGCCGCTGCAAAGCAAGAGGGTCGCAGGTTCGAACCCGGCTTGGGAGTGTGGAGTTTGCATGTTCTCCCCGTGTTAGCGTGGGTTTTCTCCGGGTTCTCCGGCTTCCTCCCACAGTCCAAAGACATGCAGGTTAATTGTTGACTCTAAATTGGCCGTAGGTGTGAATGTGAGCGTGAATGGTTGTCTGTCTCTATGTGTCAGCCCTGTGATAGTCTGGCGACCTGTCCAGGGTGAACCCTGCCTTCGCCCAATGTCAGCTGGGATCGGCTCCAGCCCCCCTGCGACCCCCCTGCGACCCCCCCGCGACCCTGAATAGGATAAGCAGTCACAGATAATGAATGAATACGTTCCCATGACACACAGTGGGATCCTCTCATGTCATACATGTCACAAGACGGGTCAAAGAGCAGGGGGGGTCCAGGAGACACTGACACACAGGACAGTTTTAATGGAGACGTCAACAAGGAGTCTCTTATGGATGGAGTATAAAGCTGGCCTTTGTTACATTTGAATGGTCCACGTTGTTATAAATGAGACAAATCAGGTATTAAGGCTGCCAAACGTTTTCTGCAGGTGACATCAGTTTAGTTATTTTACATCTTGAAAATATGGAAGGTGCAGCAGCTTCTGTGAGGTTTCTAAACCAGCTGTAAAAGATCACTTTTACAGGTTTTGATTTCCAATAATGAGGAAGTAAACAACCTCAGTGTGCTGAGGTCTATGTATCTAGACGAGCTCGGTTTACGTGTCACGCTTCTTCTGTTTCTTGGCTTTGATACTTGAATAACATTTTATCGAGGCCAAGCAAGAAATCATTTGGGTCCCAACACTTTTCCAGCTGTTGTTGAACTGTTGCCAAGGAAAACACGACTGTCTTATTAACATTATCTTGACCGTGTTTAGTGTGCAGGCCTTGAAACGGAGCCAAGCCAGGCTGGTCCAGGTCGGGACGGAGCGGGCTCGATGAAGGCACCAGAGGGGTTCCATGACGAAGGGGTTGCGTGCAACGAAAGATCAGTGTCTCCAGTAACATATGAAGACCAGCTGAAACAAACCTCAAACGACCTCGAACAGCATCTCTCCTCATGATGGGTAAGCATGGTGTGTCAGTGTACATCTGCGTACATGTGTGTATGTGTGTGTGTGTGTGTGTGTGTGTGTGTGTGTGTGTGTGTGTGTGTGTGTATCCCAGACCACATAACAAAATCAAATTGAGCCAATAAAGACTATTGGCACTGTTGAGCAGGCAAAGCAAGATTGATTGTGTTAGTCCATATTGGCAACATGAAACTTCCTGATTGCATCAAGATTAAATACAAGTTCCCCCCAAGTAATATCTAAATAGGCATGTGGCATTCACGGCCCAACAGCGGTTTAAAAAAAAAACAAAGATATCTGGATCCCGTCTCTGCCAAAAAATCAGCCACGTTACCACAGAGTAATGATACCCAAACCATGGATTGCATGTTTTGTTTCTTTGTTGATAATAATCAGGAAGATTTAAATTGAAGTGGGGGTATTTTAGCGTTGAATTCATTTTAAAAAGGCGGCTTTCTGTCCTGTTCCACAAAGAGGGCGCGGTAGTGGTGGTGTTTTTTGGCGGGGGGAGGGGAGGGGAGGGGAGGGGGGGGGGGGGGTCCAAATGCTTCCCAAATACCCAAACAAAAGAGCCGGTCTGTGAAGCAGAGAGCGTTTGAATCCATCTGCGCTGAGCTGAACAGGCCTGCTGGCAAGGGAATACTTCAGGGGAAGGGCAGCCGTCTACTTTATGACTGTGCTGACGTCAATGGCATAATTCAAATACTTGCAGAGTGCATGCTTCCAGCTTTCTGAACCTGCACTCTCTCTCTGTGGCGGGCCGCAGCTAAAACCCGACGTGGAATTGGACTCCAGTCAAACAAAATAACAAAACAACAACTGGAATGGAGTCGTGTCAGGCTGAAATAACACAACGCCACATGGTACTCATTTGCAAGCCCTTCACTCGTCACAAATGCGAGTGACAGATTGACAAGTCTCTGGAAATTTGTTGCATATTTGCTAACAGAGACTGAAATATTACTTCGGTGCAGCTTTGAAACTTTAACTGATTCAAGGGGAAAGAGGTCCTATTAGCAGGAAGTGTACTGTATATGTGTTTATAGTTATATACAAGTGAAAAAGGAAGAAGAAAACCAATTAAACCCCTTTCTATGAAGAGCTATTCTCTTTTTCTGAAAGAGGGAAGTGACACTGATTTTGTGTGAAGTGACGTGTGTGTTGGTTGCACTATAGTGTGAATGCTTTTCAGTGCCTTGCCTACAAATGAAGACACTCAAACACATAAACCAGGTCTATTCAGTTACTTTTTTTTTAGAAAAACAGTGAAGTTCCAAGGGGCCAGACACTTACATCTACCATCTGATCTGCAAAGCTAGGAATTTAAATGTGAAAACAATACACCTTTTTAAATCTTAGTAGATTATTGCTTTAATAAAAACAAAGTTGAATTAAACATTTTGATTCAGTTTGACTCTCCTAAATGCCCTTTGCTTAAACATCCTGCGTTCAAACTTTTTAACAAAATACGTATTTCTGTGCTTAACAAGACATAACTAAGGAATGGGCTCATTAGCCTACTAATAAAATGATGATCTTCTAATAATCAAACAATGTAAACACTCATAAACTTGGTGTGATGTTAGCAGGTTATTCAAATAAAAACACAATAATATTGCTTTTAACAGTCTGTAACAGCGTCAATAGCGTGAGTGGTAACGTTGAAGAACGGGAACAAACTCTCTTATTGGAAGAAATTATTATAATATTTTACTTTTTTCATGTTTATAAATGATCACAAGGCCGTTTTGAGGTTGCTAAAGGTCCGGATTCGGCCAACAGGCTGCTAATAGAATAGGCCTGACATATACAGTATTTAGAGTTGACACATCAGTCAATTGAAAAGTTATTAATCAGCAACTGCTTTTATAAGATTAACTGTTGAAGTCAAAACGTGTTAAACTTTTTCTGGTTCCAGCTTCTCAAATACAAAGATTTGCTATTTCTTTCTCTACTGCGAATTTAATATTTTTTGGTTTTCAGACTGTTGTTATGAGCATTTGTCACTTTTTTGACATTTTGTAGACCAAATAAATATTCAATTGAGAAAATAATCAATAACAGAGTTGAAGCCACACATATAGGATAGAAACCAAGGGCAGTTGCTTTTGTGACTGCAAATTTCTTAGAAACACAGGGTCAAGATTAACTAACTAGCAAAACAAACAAGCAAAAACTTAAATGACCTCTACATAATAAGAATATTTTATGGATATTTCGAAGCAAATTTGGCAATTTGTGGTCCTGCTCAGGGAGCCCCTTGAAGACTCAGACTGTTAGCTCTTGACACCAGATGTGAAAGGACTGTTTTCCAGAGGTTGAATGACATCATGACGGGATAAGTGAGAATGATACAATTGGATGGAGCGGCTGCTGACCGACTCACAAACAGTCCAAAACTTGATTTACTCTCACAAAAGTGAGGGAAAGGTAACTGCACCGAAAAACACTTTATATAGTCAATATATTTATTTTTTTGCAAGGTAGCTGTTACATTAAACGTGATAAAGCATTTGCAATAAAATAACAACATGCTTAAAAAAACAAAAAAACACATTAGCTCAACTACCCAAAATCACAAAGACACTATTAAGATCCTGATAAATCTACAGTATTCATATTTCAAGTGTTCTATCATAAATCTATTTTAGATATTTTTAGTTTCACGTGGTGGTCGTGAAGCTTAATTTGTCGGCTTGTAAAGCAGGTATAAACGAAGGCAGGAAGTTGAATTTAAACAATGCCTGATCTCTGATCTCTGATCTGTTTTTTTTTTTTTTTTTTTATAAAAGTCATGACCTGAGGTGACATTTGTGGTCTTTACGTTTCTCGTTGGCCTCGAGCTCAGTCAACCAACCTCACAGAGAAGACACAGAGAGACTGCTGGAAGGTTTGTTTACAAGCTGGAAAATGCAACAGACGTGACATTTTAACTGAGCTCCATCAAAATAGTAAAGAATGATGTTAATCTTACTTTGAAATGAGTATTTACGTTTCACTTACAGTAACTGATTAAGAACAACAAGTCAGAAATGTGAAGTGGAATAACTGATAATATATAATGACTCAACCAACCCTCTACATATACAAGCACACACACACACACACACACACACACACACACACACTCACACACTCACACACACACACACACACACACACACACACACACACACACACACACACACACACACACACACACACACACAAGCGGGTGTTTTCCCAAAACTCAGCTCTGGATCTCCCCTGGCTGGGAGCCACGGGGAGTCTGTGCCAGCGAGTATAGAGAGCTTTGAGTAGGGTAAATACGTGGCACTGCAACTTCTTTATGACACAGGAGACGTGTGCAGTAACGCGGGCCAGGCCTGTCGTTTCTGGCCACGTTTCAACACCGGGATTACTTTCAATTAAACCACAAACTCACCACTACCACAACAGAAGCTTATGTCTGACTTTTAAAAGACATTACATGCGACGGTCACTTTTCGGAAATGTACTCCTTCTTGTGAGACCCAAGTAGATTGGATGGTTGAGCCAGCTATTCTGAAAACCCTTCAGATGTCAGTCACTCTGTATGGGGACCTCCAACCCTCTTTAACCCTCTTAGGGCACCTGACTGACACTTAAGAGTTTGAGGGCAGGGGGACGGTGAAATGTGGCCTAATGTTGGCCTTTCTATATCTTATTTGAGACGACACAGCTGTCTACAGACACAAACATACACAAATACAACCCCGTTTGCAGCAACATGCATAATATAGGCACATATGCGGAGATAGCTCTTAAGGAAAATTTCTGTTTGTTACAAGTTGGTTCTAGCATTGTACTCACCAAAGTAATTTGTAAGATCTACGTAGGACCACGGCGGCATCGCTCTAAGAAAGTCCAAGACAACAAGGCAACAAACATAAGCGGTCAGACAGGTTGTTAACAAGCTAACAGATTAGCCAGATTATCCAAAACACATTATTTTGAGGTAAAAGCAAAAGTGAGTGCGCTTGTAATGCAGGGGGTTGTTTAAAACCTATATGATCAGCTGACTGCTGATGTTCCTTCCAAATTACAAAACGTCTTTACTAGATAACCAAATAATGCCAGTTAGGTTAGCGCAATCCGATATTTCCCTCTCATTCTAAACTACATGATTAAAACTAACTTTGAAATACTGTTTTCCATGTGTGCAGATATTGAGAAAACAGTCTACATTAACAGAGGATTGGCGATTAAGTTCAATACATTGTTTGGCCCCTTAAATTTCTATTTTGTAATTTATGTTACAGCTTGTGATTCTACAGTAACTTCATTTTTACTTGCGTTCGATTGGATCTTACAAAAGATGTTTCCTGGCAACCAATTTACACATGATTAAAGGGACGTACACACGCCGCGTCTTTTGCACGCTCAAATTCATTGTTGTCAATGTAGACGTGCGGCAGGCGCGCTCCAACGCGAGAGCGATGCTGTCCCAAGTGCCTATTTTTCAGGCTTCGACGGCTGCGCCCGAAGATAAAAATTGTTCAACTTTTGAACAACCAACCACAGCCATCAGATATCTTTTCTTTCTTCCGTAAATATCAATCTAAGGGAAATATATGGAGGAGAAGTTAATAATTTTAGTGCAGAGCTTTACCACCTGTCCCACAAACTATTTTACTCGGTTCACCCTTTCTGACCGAGGACATCACAACATCCGGTTGAATGGTGAAACAAACTGACCAGAAATCAAGTGCAAAGCTACTGTGAGGGATTTACGGTGTTGGAAATGCATTCATCTTTGTTTTGCTTATATTTAGTTTAGTCAGTGAGGCTTACTGCTAAATTACTTTACATAAGACATTTCCACACGCTCAAACGTTGGTAAGGAACATTCAGTACCATCAGTTTATTTACATAAAAATAATCTTACGCAACTGTCAAAATCAATAAAAGCAATGCAAGCAAGGCCCCAAACCACTAACAAGAGCAAAGCTAACAGAGATGTCCAAAGGACAAAGAGAGCACAGGAGTGGCATTGACATCACAATGTGGTAATGAGCTAAGACCTTATGCAACAAATTTCCAGTGTACAAATAGGCCTACACATCCCTCCCTACCTTCCTCTCCCTCTCTCCCTCTCCCCATCTCTCTCTCTCTTTCTCTCTCTCTCTCTCTGTCTAAGGGTCTGAGCAGCAGCCAGCACATCAATCACCAACTACAAAGAAACGACAAAGAACCAAATTCTTGGAAAGGAGCAAAGGACAGAGGAGCGTATTATTTTTAAGAAACTTGCGTAACCCTTTCAGGTGAATATTAAGGCTGAAAAAACAAAAAACGTTGTTTTTTCTGTTTTGGGAGGGGTGCCATTCCTCTGTGTTTGCAAACTTCCACCAAACCAAACCTATGTTAAGATGCTGGGCATGATTGTCTTTGGATTGGTTCTCACTCTCTGCATCCAGCAGCCCAGTAGAGATTTAACATAGTATTTCCTTCAGAGCTACAACAAGTAGTCGATTAATCAATACCTTCAACAATATCAACAGAAAATGAATCGGCAACTATGTTTGATTAACAATTTAAGCCATTTTTTAAGCAAAAATGCCATACAACTAGGATTTGCCATGTTTTGTTTTTTATTTCGGCCTCCATGTTAACATGTCTCAGCTACGTGTCAGCTGCGTCTCTTCTAGAAATTTGAGGTCTTTCCTATTTTACCGCGAGCCGCGCGCGGTTCAGAGCAACAACAGACAGTGAAAGTGATCTTTTGACAGTATATTGACATCATAACAGCAACATTACTACAGTTTTGATGTCTAGATATCTGTAGAATATGTCACAGACATGAAAAAAGTAAAAATATATTTTTAAATCAACACTTCCTGCTTTCATTTAAAAATAAAAGCCCTCAAGCATTTTTTTCTCCATGAATGAATAAAGTGCGGGTTTTAATTGTGGATTAGTACTATTATTTACAAATGAGAACACGCTTCTTAACCTTTTTCTCTCGAAAATAAATATTTATTTCATTTATAATGACATGAAATGGCCATTATGAAAGGCAAACTCTATGTAGAAAAAAAAGGCTGGCAGCAGCAGCAGAAACGCTGCCGGTGTGGACACCCCACGCGTGAGACACGCAGCAGTACAGCGAGGCAGTCGCCACGCGCTGCTGACGTTCCCTGTGTGGCCTGGGCGCTACGGTTTCCACCCTGCCTCCAGTCTTTATGCGCTAAGCTAGCCTAAACACATCCTGACTACAGCTTTGCACTTAACACACAGACATGACTGATATCCTGCTTTTCAATTCACTCTTGGAAATAAAACAAATAAGCATATTTCCCAAAATCTTGAACTGTTCCTCTATCATCTACTGAATGCTAACATGTTATGTACCATTTAGCATGTTAACAGGCTATAGTCCACATGTAGCATCCCAGATAACAAAAGTTCAGAAAGGTTGCTATATGGCTGAGATTGAAAAATCCACTTTGAATCAGATTTTATTTACAGCCTGGTCTCCACAATTAGTAAAAACAAGCCTTTTTTTCTCTCTACTGACAGACTGGTGATATAACCTACCGTAAACTGTGAGTAAGAGGACTGATATTGAGGTGAGTTTAAACAGTTACACATTCACAGACACACGCTTACTGTAACCTGCATGATACAGAAGCTCCGGTAGAAAATATTATCAATGACGTCAGCTTGTCTCTAAGAGTCAGAACGTATAAACAACGGTTAGATCTGAGCAGAGCGGGAGAGCAGGCGGTTTTGAGGAGGGACGTGATATTCCTCACCTCCTCTCTGAGAGCAAACATACAGCTACCCACATCTGTCTCTCGCACACAAACACACACACACACACACACACACACACACACACACACACACACACACACACACACACACACACACTGATGGCAGGCTCTCACTTACATACAGGTAGACTCACAACTTCACCTGATGATGTAATGTGGGCAAACAAGGATTCAGTAAACTCACACTTGTGGATGTGAACACACAGTGGGACGTGCATTTGTCAAAGTAGCCAGAGTTGCATACACATTACATTTCAAAGTAGCGAGTCAGTGTCATTGGCAGGGAATAGTCAGCGTAGAGAGAGAGAGAGAGAGGGAGAGAGAGGAAGGGGACACTTTGATGGCTGTTGTGGTTTAATACTGGGCCGTAGTTCCCGCTCTTCTTCTGAACTCTGGTGATGTTTCCAGGGTAAATCTCTGTGTGACACATACTGGAGGTGATGGTAATAATGTTTGGACAGGCAGTGTGGCTGCTCGGAAGGATTACGATGAATGGAAATGAAGGGAAAGTAGCCAACTCTTTTGTCATGTCTTTTTTCTTGCTCAGGCATGTGCCACAGTCCACTGCATAAACATTTTACTGGTCAAGACATCAATGAAAAACAAGTCCTCCAAACTAACTACAAAATAGGTCATTGCCTTCTAAAACCATTTCAAATAAATGTTAATGGCTTAAAATGCTACATTTAAGGTTTGATTGAGCTTAGGTACAAAAAGTACTTGGTTAAAGTCAGGGGAAATATCATGTTTGGGGTTTAAAAAGCTACTTGGTTAAGGTTAGGAGATGATTGTGGTTATGGTGATGAAAAGCATTGATCATGGTAGGAAACAGCGGTCTCTCGTGTCAAAGTCCCAGGCTTTACTGACCCAACCATCAACCCCGACCTCTTCTCTTTTGTGGCGTTATGACAACATCACGCTAGAGTTCTTCTGCCTTTGCTTCTGTATAAACTTTCACACGTAAACAATAAATCAAGAGTAATTCTGCCACGCTGCAGCTCGGGGCTTCCCAAAATAAAGATAAAGACAAAAAGAGGGTTTAGGGATACATGAAAGTGGTCCGACTATCCCCACAAACAAGTTTGTGTCAAAGATATTGAGCCATGATCGGTTGCAGGAAAATCATTTCCCAGAATAATCAATGCTAGATTTATGGAGGATGTCATGACATAAAACTTTCAGTTATTAAAAAAATCAAATAATGTTTGTCAGTGGGCAGTATTGTCTGGGCGTGTACCACATCCCAATTTGGCATGACAGCCTCATACAGCAGATTACAGAATTTACTTCTGACAGAAGACGAGCTTCAATTTTATTAACTGGAAATTAGACAACAATAATTTAAAAAGAAGCAGCACTCATTTAGCTTGTTAATTTCTGTGCTCTTTTTTTTTTTTTTAAATATAAATATTGTATGAAAGCATCAAGTTACAGTTTTAGTCCAAAGCAGATGGGATTCTTTAGAAATACAATTCATCCAACAGAACTAATCTACTCATGTGAATATCTGCTATTAACTATATAAATAATAACAATAACAATATTAATACAACTTGACATTATCATTCTTATTTTTTATGACCTTTAATCATCAAGTCTCGAGTCTTAAAGTGTAAAATCAAGCTGTTATAAATGGAGCAGTGAATATGCCATCAGTGTTTTGGCACGTGTTAAAATCTTACTGACTGTGTTTTTGTTTATTTATTCAGAAATAAAAGAGCAGCATCTTAGCTTAGCAGAAGTTGTTGGCTGTTCTGTGATCAGTGGGAATAATGTGCAGAAAGGCCTGAGAGCCAGATTGAAAGTAATAAAGGCATTCAGCCTGCACCAGATTCTTTTGGAGCAAAGAGTAATCTACTATTCAATTCAGAAAGTGTGTTTTTGGTGCTTATAGGGCCAAAATGATAATGTTCACTGTACACTACACAATCTGCTCGGCCCCACTAGTCCTGCTCCGTGCAGCGCTGTGCCACAGTGCATAGAGGAGTTATCTGAGGACACAGTTATGAGTGGATCATTGCCCTGAATCAAAACTCTAATCTGTGAGGGGAACACACAAAACACAAAGTGTCCATTTGAGTATAAACACACATTATAGCGAGAGTGTGAGAATGAGAGATGAGCACTCAATGGAGAGCTGAAGAGGATAATACATGACCCGAGGTCAAGCACCTCTGAAACGGCAGTGTCCTCATAATGAGCTGTCCCCTTCCTGAATGAGATACAGTGTTCACTGTGTGGACACAGGCAGACCGACACCTACCATTTAATGAAACGATAACAAGCAATAAAGCACACAAAAAATATTAAATTTTTGGAGGAGGGACTTTAAGGTACTGAGCCATGAAAACTAGATACACATTTTGTTATAAAACCAAAAACTGACACAGGACAAGCTTTTTGTACTTTAGACATTATACACTGAAAATATGAGATAACATCTCACTTATTAGTTAAAGGGTTAGTTCACACAAAATATGAAAAAAAAATCTCTTGTACCGGTATCAAGCCAATCCATTTAGAGAGTTTTTGGTCTAATTTGCAGAGATTTTGAGATATCCATCTGTGATCATGAGATTATTTAATTAGTGGTGCTGATGCTATTAAAACATTTCAACAGCAACCTTTCTTTCTACAAACAATGTCCAGGTTATTCTGGATAATCCACAGAACCACTTCTTCAGAAGAAAGTAAACAATCTCACCACCAGGTCCATTCAGCTGTTCTGGAGGTTTCCACACGATCACATGACCTTCCTCAGCAGATGAGGTTTGCACACTTGGAATTTTATTTTCTGTGCATTTTAAGGAGTCTTCATCAGTTATACAGTGGAAAACGGTTACAGTGATCAACCGCTTATATGGATCAAGAAACTTGGGACAGAATCATTCCTATTCAACAGCTGTTATATAATTTGCTTACAGTAATCAAGTTGTCCAAGTACCCTTCTTTCAGTGTTCATTTTGGGTCTTTTTATACATGAAAACATATGGAAAAACATTTTAAAACTACGTTAGACTAACGTTAATTGAATTTTTGTTTTCTCTTTTACTTTACTCCCATGATACTTTACTTCATGGACCATCTGCTTTCCCGCTGGATACCTGAGGCTGATGCTGCGCGCACATTCATATCGTGACGGGAAAAGGAAAGTCATCTCTGAATGAAAAATGAATTCGCACGGGGAAAGCACCTGTGGGTGAAGTCGCCCTCGTCAACTGGATTGATAATGCCTCGTCACGTAATGCCCCAAAAGTGAAACTTTGTCGGCAGCTCATGCATCCGTCGCCCGTCTCCCTCCATGCCGCTACCGGGTGAGAGGGGGTGCGAAAGGGGTGCCGTTCTGCATGTTCAGGTACTTATGTGAGGAAATATGTCTTTGTGATTTTGGTGGACTGGGCCTTTAAGGCTTCTTTTTATTGCCTTTATTAGTGCAGCTGGAAAATGACAAGAAAGGGGGGAAAGAGAGGGGACGACACGCAGCAAAGGGCCACGGGTTGGAATCAAACCCGTGGCCGTTGCTAAGGACGCTCTGGACGCTCTACCAGATGAGCCAGAGGTCACCCCCCTTTAAGGCTTCTTAAAGTAGTAGTATGATATGATAGTGTCATCACTAACCAATCAACAAAATAGTTTGATGCTGAATAAAAAAAGGAAAATATGTTGCGGTTATGAAACAGAACATGACCCAAATCTTATTTTGTCAAATTAATAATATCACAAGTGTCAACACAATAAACTGCTTTGCTGTCTTGCATCTTCAGTCAGGGAGGGAGAAATGAACAAACACAGAGCTTTGTTTGATCAAGTCGATAGCCTCATTATGCCATTATGTCATCTCGTCACACATAGACACTAAACGGAAAAGAGACAATACCAAGCAGCTTTTTTGGAGCTCTGTTTGTTGAGAAGAGTGTGACTGATGAGGATCTACCGACAAATACTGTAAACACACAGCCAGACATCAAGAACTGGTTCATGGACACAATATACACATTCCAGTGTAGAGCAAACAGTGGAGGTCTGTCTTTTTCTCAGAGAGAGAGGCTGAAGGTAAACAGTCTTATCTGCAATCGCCGAGGAACAGACTCTTCTTTCTACACTGATTCCTCTGTTGATACACTGTAGTACAAAAGACGTCTCCATGTGACCAGCAGAACACCTAGCATAACACAAGATACACCACTTAGAGCGCCAGTTGGTTTAAACTGTGGCTCTGAAGTGTTTACACAGGTATTAAAAAGAGAGCACGAGGTCAACATCATGCACATTTTGTACTGTACTGTTTGTGCTGATCTGTACTGTACGTCTGACTGACAATGAACCCGACAGCCTACGTAGGCTACTTACTCTGGTTCCTCGTTTCATGTTATCATTATCTCATTAAACTATTCTCAACTAGTTTTGACCATAAAAATGTTAACATAAAAGCTACAAAAAAAGCCCGTAACATGTACAAAAAAAAACAACAAAAAACTAGAATTACTGTTGTTTACATCCATGTCTGTCCAAAATGTTATCACTTCATCATTTTATCTTGTTAGACATTTGTGTTAAATTGTCATAATTAACATGAATTCTTGAGTTATGGTAAAAAATATGGTTTGTGAGGTTACAGTGACCTTTGAACACCAAAATCTAATCAGTTCATTCTTGAGTCCAAGTGGACGTTTGTGTCAAATTTGAAGAAATTCCCTCCAGGCGTTCCTGATATATCGCGTTCACAAGAATGGGACGGACAGACGGACAACTCCAAAACATGATGTCTCCGGCCACGGCTGTCTCCAGCGTGGAGGCATAAAAAAGTAGATCTACATTCTCAATAAGACACTGAACAATGATCTCATTGCAAAAAGGAAGTAAAACCTAAATATGACATCACTGGATTTCCCCTTCAGTCAAAAGTTACAGCAGCAGTGGGTAGAATTGGAGCAATATGATTTAAAAAAAGGTATTTGTATAAAACGGTCATTATATCCTGACAGTAGTGCATTAGACAGGTAATCTGAAAAAAAATCATGTGCCTCTGTGTCCTCCGGAGCTCCTAATGGCATTTGCAAGATTTCCCAGACTGGAGGAAAACAACTAATCAGAGCCGAGCTGGAGCCTGACGTCTCTGAGCAGCTGTCAATCACTCGCGAATTCCGATCAAACGGTCAAACTAGGTAGCGCTGATCAAATATTAATCAATATTCTGTTACTGTAATGCCTATTTCTCATGTAAAATGTTTTCAGAAATATCTTGTAGTGTACTGTTTAGCTGTAAAATGAGAAAGTTTCTGACCCGGTAGCCCTGTTGAGATCAGTTGAGGAAATACCAAGCACCGCTCACCAGCCAGAGCACAGCAAATAGGAACGCTCTCTCTCTGAAATGACCTGTGATTGGCCAAAGTGCCCCGTCACGGGCTAGATTTCTTAATGCCTGAAAACAGAGCCATGAGGAGGTGCAGAAGTCTAGTTATCTCTCAGAACACTTGAATTACAATATGCTGAAAGGTTATTATGAAACTTTTGCCCAATGATGCGAAAAACATTCTGCCTACTGCAGGTTTAAGTTAACTAAATCTCCCCAAGACAGCTGTTGAAGGGAGAGACCCCTAAACAAAAAACACCTCAACCCGATGGATTTACAGAAGTGAAAATTTAATTTCAACAACTTTCTATGCAACATACTGTGCACTGAAACTTAATAAGACTAAGAGTCTACAGGCACGAAAATTACAATGCCAACATGCTGATGTTTGGCAGGTATAATGATGTTCACCATCTTAGTTTAGCATGCTAACATCTGCTAACATTAAGCACTGAACACAAAGTACAGTTGAGGCTGATGGGAATGTCATTAGTTTTGTAGGTATTTGGTCATGAACCAAAGCTACAAGAAAAGTCGGGGGATCATCAAAGTTATTACAATTCATCCTGAGGAGGACATTAAAGTGTGTACCAAATTTCATGACAATCCATCCAAACATTGTTGAGACATTTCACCAAAGAAAACACAAATGTCAACCTCATAATAATGTAATATCTAGGTGAGATTTGTGTTCATTGCACACTGGCACTTTTTTTAAACAAGTTTATTTAACATTAATCAGAAAAGCAGATCTCTATCAAGAATGGTTGTGTAAAGCCGGGTTTACGACCCGATGTGTGAAACCACCCAGCAAGGTCATAGATGAGTTGTGAATGGAGTAATAACAGTGTTTTCGTGCTGGGGTTTGTGACGCAGGTCATTCCATGTCTGCTCTTTGTCTGCCTGTCACGCCAAAGGAACTTATTTGTCCCATGAGAAAGATTGATGAACTGTTGCAGAAAAAAAGCCTGCGGGGGTTTGTCTAAACACCTGGGGGAGTGTGTACGCCTGTATGTGTGTGTGTGTATGTGAGGAAGTCGCTGTCGTCACAGTGGCCTGTTTCCTCATTAGTGTCACAATCCTGCCCAGCATGGACGTCCTTCCACTGACAGAAAGGTGTCTGTGTGACAAGAAAACACGCAAAAACGTGATTCATATACATTCAGGTAACTCACACCCTCGTTTCACATGCATTCACAAGCTCTGTTATGTCATCTGTACACATCAGCGCACATACATGCGTCCACAGAGCACCTGCCAAGCCATGTGTGACGCATTTCTAGACACAAATCTGCCCTCTGGTAGAAGAATTCATCCTCAACTCATCCTGCCTCTCATTCAAAACAGGGACGCCCTGGGGTGTCAGCAGTATACGAGCAGAGGTCCTGGAGCTTTAGCAAAGGTTTAGGGAGTTATTGCAGGACTGTTGTATTAGACTGCATTGGTTTTAGCTAGTTGTACCTAATAATTCAAAGGTAGGATTCAAAGGAAATATCAATAACACTAAGGAGGGCTTTGCTGTTTTATAAAGTTAAATATATTGTTCAGCCCTCCTTCCCACCCTAGTAATTTTTGTACAGTCCCTTAAATTGGTAAAAAATAATCCTCTCAAGATTAACTTGGGTCAGCTTGAGTAGTTAAACAGAGGGTACCCAACATAATTTGATTCCAAACCCGGTGTGAAATAATTGGAAAAGGATGCTCCATCATTAGTGGATGAATAGCAGCAGCAGCTGTAAACTGAATATGACCCTAGTTTTACATAACAGGCTGAACGTCACAGGCTGTTGCTATCATTCTTTCAGCTATTGTCAGTGAGCAGCCGCTATCTGCACACTGCTAGAGGCATGCCACTGCTGCCAGGAACATGCAAAAAAAGTGCCAATATCCCGTCATCTTAGTTTCCAATAATCAAATGTACCTGTCAGTTATGTGGTACAGCTCAGAAGATCTTATCAAAGGCCCGCAGGTTGTGCACACGGCTGATGCTACGTAATGATAGGAGCTATTTTGTCCCATATTGCTCCATCAGGAAGTGCCACAAAAACCACCGAGATGCCACGTAAGAAAAAGAGAACAACTCTTTATCTGTCTCTATCCGATAACAACACACACACCTTTCACCTTTCACATAGTTAGAAAGGTACGGACAAACAAAACACACTGCCTGGCACTCATCTACAATCTGCTTGTTTGCCTTGCAAAGTACTTGCAGTAAATCAGAGGGGAAAATTATTCTACAGGTATCATAGCCTTTCCTGTCAGCAGTCTACTCTAAACAGTTCCCGTCAGAGAAACCCAAACCCTCTCCACATCACATTAAGTTCTTTCTCTAAGGTTTCACCTCCTTATCCTGCCCAGTGACCGTACACTCTGCCCGGATACCTGGAGCAGTCTGAGTGGGGTTTTTAGAGAAAACCTCCTGTCTTTATTTAATGGAAATTAATCAAATTTTGGCCTAAAATCTGGCCTCAAACCTTTATACATGACGCAGGATGAGGTTGCAGTAATATTTGGGGGTCTGCACAGTAGCCGGACCGCTCTGGGAGCCCCCCGCCCCCCTGAGGCCGTTTAAGTACCCAGGAGCGGGAAGTAGTTAAGAGGGCAGGTAACACAAGACACCCAGGGACATAAATACTGAGACTTATTAGCTACCAACATGGAGAGAAACCGGGCCAAGAATGTGTTTCTCAGTGCTTGGGACACCTGGAAGGTGGGGAAGAGAGGAGAAGAAGAGGGAAGGGGGGTTATGGAGGTAGAGCATTGCTTTCACCAGAATAGAGTCAGGGTTGGAGGAAAAGGAGGGAGTCGCTGTCATGGCAACTGCTCATGTTGGCATTTTGTGGACGTGCACAGCAGAGCGTGAGGCGAGAGACAGAGTGATAGGTTGGCAGATACTGTATCTGTGACATTTAGACATGGTAGCCCTGTCATAATCTCTCTTATTGAACAGATGCCATATCAAAACCACGAGGCTGGAAGTGGTCCAGCATTGCCTCACCAACCAAAGATGGTTTGCTGCCCCTAAGGAAATGTAGATGTTGTTGTTTCTGACATGTGATTCCAGACTCTAAAATTTAATGAAAGCATTAGTAAATTCCTATCAGTCCAATCCTAGAAGATTTATATGGTAAACAGCATCTAGATGGCAGCTCCATTGTCATTTATTGTGCATTAAATGCTCAAAAACCAGGCCTTACAGCTCATCTATGTTCCATATTTAACAAATAAACAACGCAGTTAATGCCAGATATTTTCTCTGAGTGAGTGAGTAGTAGGTTAAAGCATCTATATGACATTCAAAGACTCAAGACAGACCCTGATTATATGCAGTGGTAGTGCTGACCCAAGACCAGTTTTTAACATGCATAGTGTGCATGCATACACACTGTGTGTTAGTGAGATGAACACACTGGTCACCCTGGCAGACATTCGTCTCTATTTGGAGTCGGCGGGCTGCGTCAGTGAGAAGCCCCAGACAGGTGCACCGCTGTGGAGGAGTTATTGCTACTGGAGCCTCTGGCTTTAGCTGGGTGTGTCACATGACAACCTATTATGAGATCCTGGAAAATAAATGTCTGCATACACATCACTTCTGTGTGTGTGTGTGTGTGTGTGTCTTTGTGTATGTGGATGTGGTGCAACAGCACAGAGAAAAGCAGTAGTGCTACATATAGCTATATAATGCAGTCTCTGAGGCGACGCACGTGTTTACTGCAGCATACAGTGATGATCACCACATAAGGGGTATGTTTTACCAAAAACAAAATACTCTGACTGACAGCACGTTTAGTCCCTCAAGGAACACTGTAGCGTGTAGTGGTCTAAAAACAAATTGAAACCAAAGACTCTCTGTATGACAATCAACCATTGATTTGGTTAATGTCTGCAGTTGTTTTATGCAGTGGACTTAGTGTACAAAAGCCTATTTTCTGTGCTTTCAAGAAATTGTCAATGGAACATCACCAAACACAACTGTTATCATGTCAGACGTACAATGACCACATACAGCACCTGCTGCCACTATCCTAACTGCATATCTCTTATAATGTTTAAGTTGGTATTATTTTGTTTTCTGATACAAAATATAATATTTGAGGAAGGGATGTTAATAATTATCCATTAACCGACATTAAGAATTTTAACCGATTAATGCTATCGGTTAAACGGTTAAAAGAAATATTCAAATCTAAATAAACAGCTGAGCAAAACTCAGAGGAGTGGCTTGTCACTTAAAGGAGAATAGCTGTTCCACCTTAACAGCCCACCTTAAGTGAGCCTGAGCCGTTCTTGTTGCTAACTCCAGCAGGTGGCTGGCAAGCAAGACAGGAGCTTAGCTCGGGTCTTGAGGAGTTGTAGCATTTATTCACCGACAAATAAACTGTACACACACTGCACTGCTACGTTCAGAGCTGTAACATTACTGATTAACTTCATACTCGCCATCACACACACGGTCTGTTGGACACTCGCTAACATTACGCCGGGCTGACAGAGTACGCCAGGCAGACTCACAGCTGACAACCTCGCAGCTAAACTAATGGATGCGGAGCAGACTTACTGGGAAAGTGGCTGCATGTGTCCTCGACAATACACGCAGCATCGTGGCTGCTAACTCTACGGACGGGTGAACTGGGGACTCAGTTGTCTGTTTTGCACATAGACTGCAGCTGGTGATACATGATGGATTTAACCTGTTTGTGCATCAGCTTATCGTTGCAGCTGGGGGCCTGTTGGGCACTAAAACCACAGCACCCCTTCATGAAACGCACTAATCTTGTCGGTTAACGGTTAATGGTCAGTTCACGAGGGCTGGCTATCTGTTAAAAAAAAAAAATTCAAAATTAGCGTCCCTTAATTGAGTATTTGGCACATTTTGTAGGAGATGCTAATGAATTTGCATTCCGTAAAACCCCTATATTTGCCATGTTCAATTGTTTGTGACCTGAGCTGCCCTTTTTGCACAAAAATTCAGTCAGGTTTAATCTATGACTAATCAGCCTACACATATCAACAGGTTTTCCTCCCCAAAACAGAGCATACAGATCATCTCGATACCATTAGTATTCTATTTCGAAAGCAGATCATTTATCTGATGTTACATTTGGTGGGTCAACCAGATGGGTAACTTGGTGAGACTTTTGGGCAGCTAGCTTTGACTTTAGTTGCTTATTGCTAGTATGGGTGTCACAGTCCTGTTTCTATTATCCTGGGTACGTGGTGTCAGCAAATTTAAACGTATAAACTGACACATCAATGAGCCACACTGTATACACCAGTGACAGCTGTGCTGGTACTGTGAGAAGTCACAGAGAATCCGTTTTGTTTCTCTGTTTGTTTTTTTGCTTTGGATCCTCCAGCTGCTCATCTCCAGCCCTCTTTCCTGTTTTCCCTGCATCATATCTTCTCAGACACCTCCTCGCTTATGCTGCCTCCCTTCTCAAGACAAACCTTATCTCTCCTGCCCTCTCGCCTCATCACTCCTCATCTCCTCCTTTCATCCCTCCTCCTGTTCTGTCTCTCTTGTCCTCCTCTCTGTGACCTCCTCAGTGCATTCCTGCACGCACTGGGCCACTGTTTGTTGCAGGGAGTGTGGGGTTGTCTGAGGTTTGTATTAAACAAAATTCGTAAAGAGATTGATGAGGTACTCTTCATTCACTGCCCTTTGCTCTGCTCTCTCAAACCTGCAGGCACAGATGAAACACATCTTGTACGTGTTTCCGTGACTAGATGAAATTATACAAGAAAGATTATTTTTCTTGTTCTCAACTGTGAGCCCAGAACAACAAACAGAAATTGTGGATCTTTCAGTCCATGTTATGCAACTGAGAACGGGCGGTGGAGGGTGGCACATTCTTATACCTTAAAAGTTGAGGGTAACGGCTGTGTAAAGACTGGGTTTGCAGCTCATAAAAAATTAAGCCGTTTATGTTTTATTTTATGATCTATTTCTTTACTGCTAACTAAAACCAGAACTCACAAGATCAGTTGAGGATCCTCTTCCCTGACCTGACTCCAGCGAACTCTCAGGTGAGGTCTCACAAGGACATATTTCACTTCCAAATTTGTAGGATGTGATACAATGGACTTTTAAAGTGTATTGTAACAAGACTAAAGCTGTGTCTCAATTTGCGTACTTCCGTACTTATGCTTGAATGAAAACTCTGAGATGAACAGAGTAAAAACTGTATCTTATTAGATAAAAAAGATATTGACAAACAATTTGCAGTTGAAAAAGGGTAATAAATCACAATATATCTCATCATACTACTCAGCATATCGCAAAATGTTTAAAATCGCAATAAGATCGTATTGTGACTTAAGTATTGTGATAATATCATATCGTGGGGCCTCTGCTGATTCCCTCCCCTATAATCTGGGGATCATGAACCCGTACAATAGTTTGTTGAGATATTTTCGTCTGTACAAAAGTGGTGAACAGACCTACTGACCAACTGACCAACAGACCGACTTTGCCGTCCGTAGAGCCCTGCTGCTCGCATGGCTAAAAACCAGTCAGATGTGCAAAATAACTGAACCTCAAAATCTGTGATACTCCTCTTCTACAAACAAAGAACTTCCAAAGCATTGATTACCAAATTTAGCAGCAGCAGCACTATTTTTATCCACTGTTTTTATAAAAAGCTTTTACCTAAGACCCAGCTAGTTCAGTAAGAATTTCCTGGTCAGACTAAGACAAAGAGAGAGAGCTGTTCATGAGACCAAACTGTCCATACTCTGTGTGTACCATACCATATATAACAATTGTACTGTATGTGCATTGTTTTTTTACCCTATTGCATAACAGTTCCATATTGTCCAGATACCTTTCACCTTTACAGTTAACTCAGACTTATTGTTTAGTGTTGACCAAAAACCAGCTCCTAGCTGTGAAATAACATGCAGGGCTTCTTTTTGGGAAAATGTCATGGGGGGCCAGCTCACCTCCAACGGAAACACCAACACAATGGAAAGGCACAATGGGATTTAAAAAGCCAACTCGTTGACACCTTTCCACACAACCGAGCAGCCAAAGGCATACACACACACACACACACACACACACACACACACACACACACACACACACACACACACACACACACACACACACACACACACACACACACACACACACACACAGAGCACATATGTGAATAAGGTCGGCGGAGTTCAAGAGCCCTTTGCCTCACATATATCCTGTATGACAGCATTTCATCACAGAGGTCGACTTGACCAGGAAGTCAGGTCATACCTTTGTGAGGTTCTCACAGCTAAATGCCATAGAAATGGGACAGAATATTTCCTGGCTCTGTTATGACACCATGACACAAAACAGCTGCTTCGAGTCAGTGGCTCTCTATTACTTTATGTGGAAATTTTTCGCCACATGTGCGAGCAGACCTGACTAACCTGTTTGTGATTGTGACGTGACAACGGCTCTTTAAAAACAATGAGTCTCCTTTACAGTTTTCATTATACTCCATAAACAGAGTGATGAAAGACACCGAAATATGAGGAACAAATGGTGATAAAGTCTGAAACATGCATATTATTTGCAGTCGATATAAGTTACAGGTGATATCTAATAAAAAAGTGCAAATGTTTCAATTATCTAGAGCTTTATCTGTTCTACATTATCTGTGTCATCTCCACCTTCATCCTGTGAGAAAAAAACATGTACAGTATTTTTCCAACCCAGTGTGTCATAGAGTACTGTGTGGCGTAAAAGGAACGATTGAAGCATGATAACAACAACAAACAAGAGATCATTGTTGTGAAAGAATCCCCGACAAGGCGATGCTGCCCCGACGCGAAAACAGTAAAATTCCCCAACTACTGTATGAATTATCTCTTTAACCAAATCACACATATTTAGGGGATTCTATGTAGTCTTCAATTTTCACTGAGCCTCCCCTGAAACTGTTTGGAGCCCCCCTGAGGAGGCTGTGAAAACCTCTGGCCTAAACAATAGTACAGTGTGTACAGCACGCACAACTCTATGGATATTTCCACTCACCACTGAATAGAATAAGGTTATGTGTGGGACGTGATACACTGATAGAGTCGGTCCAGCTTGCCTAACATACCCTCAACACACACACACGCACGCACGCACGCACGCACCCACGCACGCACGCACGCACGCACGCACGCACGCACGCACGCACGCACGCACGCACGCACGCACGCACGCACGAGGTGTTTTTTGCCTATGTCAAAAAAGAGTTGATGCTCTAAATGGTTTATAGAAACGCCTTTGCCAAATACGGCGAACGTAGCGAACATCTAATTCACATGACTGATCAGCTGTTTCTGTTTTTGGCGTCTTCTTGGATATTCCCATAACGTGCGAATCCTTGCTTTTTGTCTCCGGACGATATGAAACATGACCAATACTAGGTGATATATAAGAAAAATTAAAACTTGCCCAATTGAAACAAATTCCTGAAGACCTCTCTCCATTTTTCTCCTGTCAATGTTTAGATGGCAAAGCCGATTTGTTTTGTTTCCGGTTTACAACCTCTACTTCTTCTACTCTGTTTACTGGTGGATTACAGATGTGTAGCCTATAGCGGCAACTTCTGACCAAACTATGCTGTAACCAAGTTTATTCACTCCAAACCAGTTGATGGAAACGCGCCTAATTCACATTTCATATCACACTTTTTTTTTGAGAAGTTTGCTTTTTACTGCGACTTGGCAACTTCTTGTGTGGGATTTTCTTTATTGGCTACGCCTGAACAGTCACAACTATGCTGTCGAAGTGTCCTTGAGCAAGGCCCCAAACTGCCCCTGATGTATGTGTATGAAGGGTAAAAATCAAAGTCACTTTAGACAAAAGTGTTTGCCAAATGAATGTAATGTCATGTACTTAAAAGAGTTGTGCAGGTTTATGGCGCAAACAGTTTTTAAGGCATTTTTGCCTTTATGTGATAGCGACAGTTGAGACACTGACAGGAAATTGGAGAAAGAGAGGGCCTTTTCATGCAACACAGACCCCTAGCTTAATCAAACCTGATTTATGGTATGAATCTTTACCAGTACGCAACCAAGGTGCCCCTATGAAGCCAACTTTGACCACTGAGATACGTCCCCACATAGGCAGCTTTGAGCATGACTATACATTCATATAATGACAGATAGCAGCACTGCAAAAATGATCTGGCCTCATTTTATCACTAATAAAAACTATATATAATATATATCTAACATCTTATATATCACATTATTATATGAAATGGTAAATTGAGACCAGAGGAGTGGAGGTGCACCTGTCATCTCATGACTTAACATTCATCCGTTTCATGAATGGCATTCAAAACATGCAAGGTATGCAGTTTTGGCTTCACATTATTCATCTGCGTGTTTACAGAATTAAAAGCGTTAATCGTGCGCCCGTCACCTGTGTGTTGATGCATTGTGATTGTGCAGCACTGCAAGCAGGTATTTACGTATTATATCATTGTATCAGCATGTGCATGTTTGTGCAGTGTGTGGTCACAGACAATAGGCCTTTGTCTCGCTGCATCCTATTTTTCTCCTGTGGGCTGACACAGACATTCATACACACACACCTCATGCACACAGTTCCTCCTGGCTTCCGTCAAGTTACCACAGTTTAGAGACAGCAAAACAGGAACAATCTGATCTTCACTTCCTGCCTCACACTTCCTGCCCTCCCCCTCCTCCTACTCCAGTGACGATAAAGAGAGAGAGAGAGAGAGAGAGAGAGAAAGAGATAAACAGATGAATAAAGAGGAAAAATAAAGACTCAAGGGGGTGAAACGACAGCTGTACAGAGGCTGGGAATGAATGAGATAGAGAGGGAAGGTGGTGGAGGGACAGACAGAGGCAGGTATGGATGTAGATGTGTGTGTGTTTATGTGAATAAGAGGTGGCCTGCAGGATGTGGCCTGAGATCATGGGAAAACAGTGGGGAGATTATGTGGTGCGCAAGCGCTGAGTGCACACAACCAAATTACAAGCATTTGATACAAAGAATTTCTGCAGTGAAATCCTGCATCATTATACAAAGTTTACCATGAATGTAAATACGGTACAAAACGGTACTGTTGTGTTTTAAAAGACAACACTGGTGTAACTTCATCTTTTCATTACTATCAACAAATCCTCTGAGGAGAGCAAAAACAACAACTAAAGGTCAAGTGTGTTGGATTTAGGGGGAACTATTGGCAGAAATTGAATATAATATTCATAACTATGTTTTCAGTAGTGTATAATCACCTGAAACTAAGGGCACTTTCACAAGACATGGTCTGTTTGGCTCGGCCGAATCAGAGTGAAATTGATACTTTTGGTTCGTTTTCTATTACGTCTGGTTCGGTTTCACAGTGCACAAACTAAAGCGGACCAAATAAAATAAATAATTTGCTGAGGGACGTGTACGCGGAGCAAATTTATCTTTTTCGTCTCGAGAGCTGCCACTTCTGTGTAGGGAATCACAGACTTTGAAATATTGCTGTCGAAGTTTTTTCACTTTGACTTGGCACACAAATCCCTTCTCCTCCAGTTTATCTCGAATGACTTTAAAAATGTCACTATTTTTGCAGACTTTATTTAACATATTCTGTATGTTCTCTTCGGCCCAGATGTCAAGTCAACATCAGTAGTCCAGGTCAGTCCTCTTCCGCACATAGTAACCTATCCTATCATTTACCTTTGTCCATCTCAACAATGCCCCTGCAGGCAGCCTGCGTTTTGGTTCACTTGAACCACCTCTCACAAAAAACCATAAACAACTAACTAAAAGCAAACTGTGAGACTATGTAATTTGAAATAAAAGCTGTAGAAAAATATAAAACTATTAACGCATAATTTGGTGACGATCTTGTTTACCCTTACACAGAAAGGTCATAATGCACGTTATGAAGCTGGTTTACCAGATATACACACACACACACACACACACTCACTCACACACACACACACTCAGAGCACCTGATGAGCTGCGGTTCTGAAGAAGGAAGTGAAAACTCAGTCCATCTGCTTTGACAGGAAGTCAACAGAAGCCACATACAGGCATGCTGACGTCAATCAGAGCCACAGGAACACCTCCCCACACCACACACACACACACACACACACACACGCACACGCACACGCACACACACACACACACACACATTACTCACACTGTTGCACATATGCCACGATAAACACTCATTCGAATCATACACCTTACCAATCCACAATTGCAAAAACGCACAGAGCGAAGTTTAAATACCATCACACACTGAAATACTCCCTTACACACACGTCAACGTTTTAATAGATTCTTATACTCACCACACACACACACACACACACACACACACACACACAGTTTAAGCATAGACTACCAAGTAACTTGTTACTTCCTTTTCAACAACATGAACTCATAGATTTCAGTAAAACACCAACAACAAACAATAATTTGTTCAGTAAAGCTTGTGTAGGTGTAATTTCCTTAATAAATACAGCAAGGGACACTTGTTTCTGTTTTTTATGAAGAAGAAAACATTCTTATCATTGCGGAACAGACTGAAGAGTTGTTTTCACTAGTTCTTCTTTGATGTCATATCGCACCCAAGTGGGTTTCATGTTGGTGATTTGATGGTTAACTACGCTCACTGTTCTCAGTTTCATTGTTGCTAATCTCGGTCTCTTTTTACACAGAAACACATGTCACTGTTTTCAATGTTCTGCCTAGATTGTGTGAATGTCTGCCTACATATGTGAGGTGTGAATACTTTATGGCTTTATCAAAAGAACTATATTTTTTTATTAATGCCTCTCTCAATCTCACATTAAATATACAATAGTACAAAAAATATTTTAGTGGTTACTTGCAAAAATCTGCACAAAGATACTATACAGTGTGCTATTTCATTTTGTATTTCATTTTATTCATGTGTTTTTTTCAAAACACCATTGTGCTCCTGCAGTAAAAAAAAAAAAAAAAAAAAAGGAACAAATTTGGCAGATGTTTTGATAGATATATTGGGAACAAAACTGGATATTGGGCCATCAGAAACTCGCACCCTGGTGGCCGTGGCAGCCATTTTCCAAAATGGCCATCAGCAGTTGGTCAAACTTTCCTATCACATTGGATCCACATGCAATAACGGACATAATCTAGATCCTATATCCATAATCTAAGGTTCAATTATTATTACCTTACGTTATAATAAAATATATTTATCACTTTAACTTGCATGCAAACAATATAATAAAACAGCTTGGGGTTGGCCAAAGTGTTCAATGCCCGTAACCGCTAGCAGTCATTTTGGAAAATGACTACCATGGTCATCAGAATGCCAATCTGCAATGGCCCAATATCCAGATTTCTTCTAAATATATTAAACTATACAGTATATGTACCAAATTTGGCAGTTTTACCTCAAAATGAACAATAGGTTTTCTATGCCGCCCAACAAGTGGCTTATGGAGTAAGAGTTATTTGAGATATTTCTTTAAACTTACTTTTTTGCACCATGAAAAGTTGTTGCCATTACAGTGTATCTGACATAATTCAAGGTGACCACAGCCACTGATGTTCTACAGGTAAAGGAGGATCATACAAGCTTTCACAACCTTCCAGGAGGTGAGTGTACATCAAAAGACAGATTCTGGGTGTAGTATCATTTTAAATCAAATGTACAAAAATTACTAATACTGCGATAAAGGAAGAAAGAAAAAAATAAAGAAACAAGTTGTGAACACAACATTCACATAATATCATCCATCACCTTTTAAGTTTATATTTGAACTTGTTAGCAAACAGTTGCTTCAATACATCTAGCAGTTACTGAGCAACATTATGGTTCATTTGGAATCGTGTTTCTGGCCACCTGATGGATGTAAGTCCAATATTCACTCTCTTTTAGCTCTGTTTTTGGTCTCCACCAATTCCTAAGGGACATATCTGGCTCTTTAGCTTATAAAAACTCTACTTCTTACTCTTAAATACTAATACTGTTCAACAGCTAGTCGCTAACTGTGTTTGGTGGTGAGCAGGTAGAGTACAGTGGGGTTTTTTTTCACTGAAAACAGCTGCCTGCTGTGACGCTATGAGCGCAGTAAGAGGAAACCAAAACAGTGAGGTTGCAGCCGGACAGCTGAACAATGAGCTGAAACTCTCAATAAAGCTCCGTAAAGTCGAGTGGAGCTGCAGATTCAGGTGCGGCCAAACCTGAGGCCAGCCGGACCGGTTCTAACAATGCAGAAATGTGCTCACTACGATAGTTCAAACTGAAATTTATCCTCACAAAGATAGCAATACAAGACTACACACACACACATACACCAAGGACTCACAAAAAAACATTTGTAAACGACGCACATTTAAATGCATACAAATTGTGTGTAAAACCACATTTACTCTATGTATCTGCGTATGTGTGTGTGTTAATAGACCATGCTGTGTGTGTGTGTGTGTGTGTGTGTGTGTGTGTGTGTGTGTGTGTGTGTGTGTGTGTTTGTCTGAAGTACCACTTTAATTGTGTTTGAACGTGGTTAATGAGCTTGATGACAAAATAGTCTGGACTACAATGTTAGAGGTGAGGACAGATGGCGGAAAAAAGTGAAAGTCGTCACGTACGCGAGTTCATGAGCAAAGGACGAGACGGAGGAGAGAGGCAGGGCGGGAGGAGGGGGAGAGAATAATGAGAACAAGAAAAAATGGTGGCAGAAGAATGCTCGAGCCAGATATAAATCAGATAAAAAAGACAGAAGTCAGACACGTAGCAGGATATTCCTCTGAGCTTCTTACCTGGGAGACAAACTCTGGTGATTGGAGGCTGAGTGGTTGCTGCAGGAGACCTCCTGAAAGACGGAAAGAAAGACAGAAAGATGTTAGAAAGATGTTAAATAACAATAAAAAAAATGTATGTTGTATATTTTTCATCTTTAAATGGTTCATCCAAATAATGAATAACATTATCTCACAGTAAGGTAACCCAACCCCCCCACCCACAGAACATAAAGTGGATCATGAATGGGGTCACTTTAAACTCAAGTTGAGACAGTTCCTGAAGAGAGACAGACAGACATTATCAGTCGTCAGCTGCCTTTTAATAGTTTTGTTTTTATTTTAATGGAGCCTTGAGCCTAGGCAGGCACATTTGTTGTTTCATAGTTCGGCGTGTGATACTGACGCACAAGGCACCCTTTAGTGTCTGTATGAGACGCACCGGGCTTTCACTAACTACATCCTACTACATCCTTATCCGATGCGAGGGACGTACTGTACAGGACAGAGGGTGCCGTACAGCAAGTGGTTCTCAACCTTTTTCATGTCAAGGACCCCTAAATTGATACACATTAGGTCAATATCTGTGTGCATTAACAGGATGCTCCATGCCTGTATACTTGTGTTTTAGTCTCTGCTCTTGTCTATGGGTGGGTGTCGGAGCTGAATGTAGGTCAGACAGGCTTCAGGTATTCAATACAGCAAACTGAGTGTGAATAAATCCTGTGGAAGAGGATCTTCAGCATCTTTAGAAACTGACACGCACGCACGCACGCACGCACGCACACACACAAGCCTGAATAATAAAGGGGAAGGTGCCCTACATACATATTTCCAGTGTATCTGCATCTGCAGTCTCACCTCCATCGGGAAGTGTGATGCACAACGTGAATGCTGCTGCAGTTTTAAAGAATTGCTGAAAGGATTTATCGATTAATTGATCAGTTGATCTAAGGAAAATGATTCAGCAACTCTTTTGATAATCGAATAATCGATTAAAGGTCATTTCATTCAAGTAAAAATACCAAACCTCATTGTTTCGGGTTCTCGCTTGTGAGGATTTGCTGCTTTTTACATTATTGTAAACTGAATATATTGGGGTTTTAAATAGTTAACACACAAAAAAAGAAATTTGAAGACAAAATCTTTGTGTTAAGGAAATTGTAACAGCCATTTTTCATTATTTTGAGTCTTTTTATAGACCAAAGATTAATAGATTGATTGGGAAAATAATCAGCAGACACGTTGATAATGATCATCATTAGTTACAGCCTTAGATTACACTCATGGAAACTCTATTTTTGTATAACTATAGACTATACTGGCATTTTAAGCTCACATTATGAAAATAGCTATAAACACTGAAGTGCATTGATTTGAGAAAGTACAGAGAAGATTAAAAAATGTTAAAAATGGTCATGTTACATTTGAAGCTACATAACATGCTGACCCCGGAAAACAATATGCCTTTAATCACACACCTTTTACTCCTGGAATAAAATTCCTGTTCAGTATATGAAGAGCATGCAACCATGTACCTGTACTTGTATTAGGTTTTCTGCGAGACACGTGTCAGTATCATGACGAGCGTACACGTGAGACACAAATACGATATGTCGGCCACTGAAGCAGTGCAGAATAAATGCAGCGTGGACAACAAATACTTTAAATGAGGCATTTCATCTGTGTGAGTAGTTGTGGGTGTATTTTTGTGTTTGTGCCGCACCACAACAGAGAAATTCCTTAAAGAGCATTTTAATTGCTCTTTTAATTAGAATCCCACTTTTATTGTGGCATTAATGTAATATTAAGTTACATTCAGTTTGCTATTACATCCCCACTCTAAAATGTTTAAAACCCCAGTGATGGAAATCTGCATCGGTGTGTGTGTCTGATGTGCTGTGTTTGTTTGCTGGCCTGCTTTAGCTGCTCCATTGTGAGTGGTGGGAGCAGCTGTGGTGTCAGACTCACACCTCAGTCGGTTTAAAGCTCAATACCTCCGCCTTGTGGTGAAATAATGGAACTGCAGTCTGAGCGCACATGCTGACTAAATGAGTGATCAGCCTTTTGACTTCTGTAGTGTTTTTAAAAAAGCCGTGAAGAGGCTAAATTTGATGTATTTTCACTTCCATAAGATTTACTGCATGTAATTTATATTGCTTTTATTTTTATTTTGCACTCTGCCACAAGGGAATCCAATAAATGAATCCCAAGAGTGTCTAAGTGGACTTCAACTTGATTTATAGTACTCTTTAGAGGTCCCCACAATATAATAAAATATAAAGCTTTTATTCTCAAAGGGGTCCTCTGTAGGAAATATTTTCCTAATGTTGTCCGAGTCAAAGCAGGTCACTGAAGTAACCGTTTGAGAAAAAAAGCCATGTAAATATATTTGATTTCTGGTCTGAGTTCACTTACTTGCTGGAGGCACACTGGACATTGGTCAGTACAGTGAAGTTATTCCTCACACTTCGAAGGCTTGCCAGAACCTAGAAAAGCCGAGGAAGACAATCATCATTAGGATCCTTTGTAACGTATACGGTAGATTCACAATCCTTCGTATTTCAGTGCGGTTACATTTTTGTTCTGTGCCTGCTTGGTGCAATAAACCTGGAATATATAGAGCTAATCATTATAAACTGCTTAATAAGAATTGGTGTTGATATCAGACTCAAGTTTGGGTTACAGACAGTAAGATGTTTACCTGAGCAAAAGGCGTTACAATCAGGTCATCACCATGTCTGCAAACACACAAACAAAGACAGAGAAGAAACATCACAAACCAAATATCAATTCTCGCTGTTGCATACAGCTTATAAGCGTAAGTGCTTTCTGCCAGCGTGGTCGTGGTGGTTGAAAGCAGAGATGTTAAGTAAGAACAATAAGCAATGACTACGGTGACCCAGCCAGCCTCATTACTATAATTAACTGAACAAGTCCAAAGAGGGAGAGGAGTACGGGAGAATGGTCGCGGGTCAAAAACAGAGTCTTCCGTGCCGATGGGATGTAACCTTGTAAGGCACTCAGCTCTAACAGTGACCTATTTTTGTAAGATGAGACAGGGTGAAATACTGAATTACTCTTTTGAGGGTTTCAAATCATCTGGAGTCATGTGCTGGACTCCTTAAACCCACCCCCCTTATGTATCAGATCTTCCACTGGGGTGCAGAGCAACAGCAGAACCCCCTGTGACGTAGTTTACTGGTAAATAAAACAGCACAGGAACTGTGGCGGCAGTCAGTCAAAAATTATTCATTCTAACAAAAGTAAAACTTTGTATCTAAAGTCTATTCAACTTAAATTACTTTGAATTGCAACAGGTGATAATTCAGTAGTATTGTCTGTAACCTTTGAATTTTAACTTCATTAAAATATGTTAAAACTAAAAGAAAATATTAATATTGAGCCCTACTTTTAATGTACTTCTCAATCAAAAAATTAATTTACTTTACTGCAGACTCAGTCCAGATAAAATATTGTACAAAATAAGATTCGGCATATCATTTTCAACATTGAAGATTTACAGTACATCTCTATCATCCTTTAAATCATCTGCTTTTTATGTGGGCTAATTCTTATTACACTGTGCTGACTGCGCTCTGACACACAGTGTCATAGATGCAAAGTTCAACGTACTGAGACGACGACGAGTGACTGTTCCTGGGTCAGTGTGCTGTGTCTATAAACATTGTCATGACTTCTAACAGTAACATGGGTGAGTGAATGAGTGAAGGAATGAATGAATGAATGAATCTATTTGTAGACATGTGCATCTGAAAAGAAGGGTAAATTGTTCTTACTTCTCTGCCTGCACCTAAAATTAATTTATATTTTACTGTAAAATTTGTCGAACATTTTAACTTGATTTTCTTACTGAAGTCTCTCTGAACATTGTTATCTTACTGTTCAGCCACAATAACCCAGATGAGAAAAAATCTGAGTTGATACGAATATTGATGCACTCAGCCGAGTCATAGTACCTTGCACACTAGGGCTGTGTATTGGCAGGAATCTGGTCACGATATGTATCATAACAGGAGGGGTTACGATTCAATATATTGCGATATTGTAAACAAGGCGATGTATTGTGATTTTTTTAATTTTAGGAAAACTGTCATAGTATAAAGAAGACACCACTTTTTTATGCAATCAGAACAGTGGGGTCTGCATTTGCATCTATCACAGTCCCTGTAACATCCAACATCATTACTTTGAGAGGGCACATCTCTATAAAGTATTTCAGAGATAAAGTATTGACTGAGTTTATCTTTGCATGTAAACTATTAATTTAAAATCTATAGTGTTTTTGAGAATCGATACAGTATCACAAAAAAATATCAGGACGCTTGATATTTTCTTACACCCCTATTGCACATACAACAATAAGCTTCATTAACGTTTTTTTTGCACCCAGTTTTACCTCTAAAGCTACATAAAGGCTGCCCTACCAGGTAACTAAAATCTAAGTAGGGTTATTGCATTAACAATACAGAGGTTTACTTAGCTGTTTTGTTTGTTTTTGGTTAAGCTACCATTATGGAGAGCACAATAACGAATTTTACCCTCATTTATTATTTGCTTGATTGATTTACATGTATGTATATGTACAGTATATAGGTATATACTGACTTCTATGTCACCTTCTACTGTGCATCTCTCTGTGACTCTGTCATGAATATACTCATGTGTGCATGATGTGCGTATGATTGTGTGTGTTTTATATTTACAGTTCAGAGGCGATGGAGGAGTTTCGTGACATGGACTTGGGTGACAGATCATAGTCGCTGTCAGAGCGGTAGAGGAAGGACTCTCGCCGCTGGTTATGACCGGGGAAGTTAGTGTGAAGGACCAGACCCGAGCCGGGGGAGGCCTGGGGGTCCAGAGGGCTGCAGCTGGCGGACGGGCCATTCTCCACATCGAAACTGAAAACAGATAAACACACAGATTTTAAAATGGTAATTTTTTCATTCCAGATTTATTTTTTTCAAGGCGACCTTGTGGATGTTTTCTGGTAGCATTAGACTCAAACATAGCAAATAGACTCTCTGCTACTGAGCTGGAAATACCCTGATAAGGAAACAAGTAAACTAAACTTTGAGATTGCCATGAACCACCCCTTATCTGACCTTCATCTTCGTGACTCTCTCTTTTTCTGATAACATTTTGATTTCATAATCGAGCGCTCTGTGGACTTGATTAGGATTTAATGACAAAATGGGCAGAGCAATCCTCTCACGCTGGCAACATCAACATCTCCTTAAGAGATAAGCTTAAGCACCCAGTCAGTCACTCTCACACATAATTATGTACAGTGGACGCACACATACATGAATGGACTTGATATGACCAGCCAACAAAGGACAGAGTGACATGCTAGAGTGCACAGTGTTCATTCACTGATGGAAATTAGTGAGAGTGATGCTCCTGCATTCACGAGGAGGAGGACGCGGAGGAACGGGCGAAGGAGGAGGAGGTGCATCTCATTTAGACATCATCAAAGAAGAGGAGAGGAGGAAACATCACTAGAAGGACTTATTTTATGGCTGCGGTACATCATCTTCCCAGAGATCAAACAAGCCGTGCACGCAAGATATGTTTTATGTGTGACATGTTCCATGTTCGCTCTCTTTAATCTCTTTGTTCTGCCTTGATGGCCATTACTTCCCCTATTGTATAGTAAACACACACCAGCAGAGAGGGAGATGGTTACACTATAAACTTTTAAAAAAAAAAGTGTTTTGCTTATTATGGCTTCATTTTGATGTTCGACCTTCACAGTGCAGAGTGATGAGCGTGCAGACTTTGACACTAAAAAAGCTGTTTTCACATTTGTCTGCTGAAGGAGGAAAGTTTCTCTGTGCTCACCTTAAATATGATTATATGATAATATGAAACATGATTTTGGGACATCACAACTAGTTTGCAACATACACAAGTATGATGTGAAAACTTGAAAATTCCAGCACACATACACTGGACTTTTTTTTAAACAATATTTGCCTATTTATAGATTTTAGATTTATTCAAAGCATAGTATTTTTATATTAAACATGTCTTGAGGGGATCGTTTAACAAGAGAAATATACAATAATTACTGAAAACTCTGAAAGATTTGTAATGGATGTTTTTCTGACAAAATATCCAGTATCTGTGGGAAGGTCACAAATATTTTTTGTTGTGTATTTTTCTTGTATACCCAGCTCGTCTTCTGTTTATTATTTATAACCAAATCTGGGATGAAGACCTACCAGACAATGTTTAGATGTAAAGGCTCTCATGAGCTGGCTGCTGCTGCATCTCTTATATTATACTGTGATAAAGAGTCTAGTTTATTTTGATGACAAAGTACTGACTTACTGCTTAACATACTGTACATATTACATTTCAATGCACATGGATGTTGTTGCTGCTGTAGTGCAGGCCCCTGTGGCAACTCATCATAACAAATGACATTATGCTTTCTTTAAAAACATTTGTTATTTGGGACTGGACGGGTGGGATTTTTAAATTTTTTTTTTTACCCCAGGGAGAGAGGGAACGTGAGTGAAGAGCATAGGGGCGTCTTTTTTTATACCAATGATGGGAATCTGGTCCAAACAAAAACAATGACGTGGATAACATCAGAGCTAAAAGCTCAATATGTAAAACGAGACAGACGCATACAGTTCAAAACGCTTTACAGAAGGGAGAAAAGACAGGAAATAAACAAGACAGACAAGACAATAAATAAGAAAAGGGCTCAAAGGGCACAAACCACAAAATCCCCAAAACATTAAACCAAGATTAACACAAAAGAAAACCAGTTACAGTAGTTACAAGATGTTTTTTGAAAACATGCACATATTTGGCCTCTGTTAGACTTTGTGGGAGGCTGATACAAAGTCCAGGAGCTCAATCATCTTTAGTTTTCAGACTTGACCTTGAAACAGCCAGAAGTCCCTGCTCTCAAAACCAGATGCTCCTCCCAGTGGAGAGAGGGCTAAGCAGCTCTTGACCTTGAGACATAAGCCCCGTTTCGACCACAGGAAATGAGGAACCCTTTGAGGAACTCATTGCGTTTCAACCGCAGGGACCAGGGTCTAAATTATGTTCCGGGGACATTTTCCCGGGACATTTTACCCCCCAAAACCGCCCTGGTCAACTTGTGTACCGCTTCATTCATAAAACAAGAAAGTACTCTAGTATCGATTTAGGACCATTTTTGGATGAGAGGAGAACATTTTTCTTTGTTTGATGACATTAAAAGTAAAGTAAGGCTCTGCTGTCGGCCTCCCGACTCATTTAAAAAAAAAGACAGAGAGAAAAAGAGAGAGAGATTGCAGCAAGAGAAGTCAAGCTGAAAGAGACAACGCGGTAATGGGAATGACTGAGAAAAATGTTATTTTCTGATTGTTTTATGTTGGTAAACGTTCTAAAGCACAAATACAGATGATTTTCTGTGGAGACACACTCTTAGTTTCATTTTCCTCCTTAGCATTTCAATCATTACATCCAATGTGCATCAGTAAATACTATGAAGCAGTAAATGTCTTCGCATTGAGATAAAACCGAAGTTTGTTTTTTTTCAGCGTGCTTTTTAGATGAAACAAGTGGACACACTGAACTGCAGGCTGCAGAGTGTGTTTACTGCTGTGACCCCCAGCAGCCCTCGTCACATGTCAGGTTTCTTTTTCATACGTCAGCGGACTAATTTGCCTAATCTTCACAGGTCTTTAGACTGCGGTGGAAACGCAGACAACAGTGGGCTGAAGGAACCTTTTAGTTCCTTGAAAAGTAGTCCTGGGACTAAAATTAACAGGAACTTCTTGGTGGAGTCCCGGCTATTGTGTGTAGAAAATTAAATGATCAGATTGATCGGGGAGTGATGGAAAGAAGCTAAAATTGGTGTAATGTGTGATCCAAGTAATGTATTTATTAAAAGCTTTGGTGTGCAGTCCTACAGAAAGAGAAAGAGAGCTGTAAATTGATACTAAAACATGACTTAAATTATACTTATTTTGCAATCGCCAAGACACAAAAACTAGTATTTGTGTCACAATTATTGAAACCAGTTCCTCCTGTAGCCCATCTATTGACCAGGTATGCGCACATTGTCTGCTTTATACTAAGTTTGAAATTCTTAAACAAACCTTTTGCAAATAACTACACAAGGTTTGCTAAACACTACCATTAAAATACCACACTCAATTATATAATCACCTGCACCCAGAAGGCACCTGTGAAAACACCTGTAACCAATTAGATCACTCATAAATCAAAGCTTGAACACTATAAATAGGATTCAGGTCTGCTCTTTGCTGTGCATAACAATGGAGCCCAATTTTGGAGTGACAGTTAGAGGACGTAATTGTGTCTGATTGAGAATAAACAAATGTTTGCCCGTTGCTTTTGTGTTCGTAGCCTATATACAGCATGCTACAAATTAAAATTCGAAAGACTCTAGATAATAGTGGGTCAGTAATGATACAAAGAAAAAAGGAGGAGAGCAGTCAAATACAGAAATGTGAGAAATATCGTACATATGTGCACAAATACAGGCACTCAATGACACGAGGAACACGGAAATGGTTTGAATCAGCAGACTGCAACTCTTCAAGCTTTGTGCTCTTGCTGTCTGTGAATTATGACGTGATACTAGCATTAGTGCAAAGCGTTAACTATGCAGAATTTCCTGCTCAATTTTCTCTCTAAACATGTCACGATGATGCACCGAAACTAAAACGAAGAATGAACACAAAGGATCAATGGTAAATGGAAAGTGTGTCTGTGTGTGTGTCTCATACATGCATACACATGCATGCCTGCACTACCCACCATGCAGTGAATTCTTGACTGCTCTGCCCTCAGGCCAATCCACTGGCTTTGTGTGTTGCGGTCACGTGTGGAGAAGACTAATTCTGGAGCCAGTGCAGTCTAGTCATCCACAACACGCACATCTCACAACTGTCTGATATTTTTGTCTTGTATTCAGTCATAACTGAAGAGCTTCACATTAACTTTGTGGCTGGAGATGATAATACAGTACCAAGGAAATTCAAAAGGATAACATTTTCCCAAGAAATGCCTGGGAATGAAAAAGAAAAAGACTTCCCATTAAGAAAACAAATATTTATATCTTTATTTTGTGCCAAGACTGCTCTCAAGAATTTTTTTGACTCCATGCAGCGGCAAGAGACTGGTAAAATGGATGAGATGAGCGATATAATATAGAACAAAGTTCACAAGCTGGTTTCAGCACGTGGTCAGTGGTGTAGAGCCGCAACGATTAATCGAGTAGTTGTCGTTGATAATTAAATTAATCACCAACTATTTTGATAATCGGTTTAAGTATTTTTTCAAGAAAAAAAAAGTCAAAATTCTCTGATTCCAGTTTATTAAATGTGAATATTTTTTTTACTTAAGTAAAAGTAGTAAAACCACAGTGTAGAAATACTGAAATACAAATAAAAGTCCTGCATTCAGAACCTTACTTAAGTAGAGTTAAGTAATATGGGCACAATGTACTTAAAGTGTCAAAAGTAAAAGTGTTCATTATGCAGAAAAATGGCCCATTATACTAATTATTGTTTTTATTGATGCATTAATGTGGAAGTTAATTTTAGCTACTCTACATACAGTTGGACATCTTATATCATATAAACTCATCATACATTTTGTATGTAAAATGTTAATCTGTAAAGTAACCAGTGACTCCAGCTGTCAAATAAATGTAGTGGAGTAAAAAGTACAACATTACCCTCTGAAATCTCAAAATTGTACACAAGTACTGGACTAAATGTACTGAGTTACTTTCCAGCACTGCACATGGTGTGTTTTTCGCTACCTGGCCTGTCAGACAGACAGGAGCATTGTCATATGTCCCATGTTAGTCACGTGTTGTTCTACTGCTAGACAAACACATCAGCTGTGATCTGACAATGAGCTGAGTCACATCCTCATGTCTGTACAGTCATGTGTGTTATGTGAGACAGTAACAGCCGAGGTACGGGTGTTGTTATGATGGTGCTTTATGCTGTTACGAGAAGTCAAACAGGATGAAAAAAGAGGTGGACTGCTCTCTTTCACAATCCTCCCTCCTCAGCAGAGAGGGCTGATGACGATTGTGTTATGTAAGCAATAACACACAATGAGAAGTGTAAGAATGAGAAAAGCTTCATGCAGAGGCATTAGTACGTCACGTCCATCGTGTTTTTTAACAGGACAACTCTGAGTGCATATCATGCCAATACCAGAACGATGGTCACTTAACAAGGAAACTAAGGAAAGTAGGTAAAGAAGGATGACGCATAAGCATCAGTATACTGTGTAGTTTGCTATAGTGGACTGTGAGTTCTGATTTATAAAGATAGTGCAATAGTTGAGACTGTTGAATGACTGCAGAGATACAGATAGTAAAGGAACGATCAGTTTTTTATCATCAATTGGTTAATCATTTGGTCTATAAAACATCAAAAAAGTGAAAAATGCTTATCAAATTTTCCAAGAGACAAAGGTGAGGTCTTCAAATGACTTGTTTTGTTTGACGAACAGTACAAAAACAAAATACATTTCATCTACACACACTTTTTATTTTTAAGTAGCATTTTTGCTTGAAAAATGACTAAAAATGTTTCTGTTGATTCCTCACTGACAGGTATTAAAGTATACTATAGCAGTGGTTCCCAATGTCGGCACCACACCACCCGGGGGTGCCTTGAAGATGGGCCAAGGGTTCTCTAAGATTCATTTCCATTTTTTATTATTGTACATTTTTAATAATCTTTAATGAAGAAAAAAAAAAAATGAGGTTGACATTTATATGAACAAAACTGAATAAGAATAAACATTTAAATTACTTAAAGAATGCAGTTATTCCGCAGCGATGGAGGGCATGCCATGTGGGACAAAAACCACTGAGGGGTGCCGTTGTTTAAAAAGGTTTGGGAACCACTTTACTAGAGTTGGGTCGATTTCTGGTTTTGCTGGTCCGGTCCGGTGTACAAGCTTACACCTGCTGATTAAAGTGAAGGGGGTTAACCCCGAAGCTAACAACTACTTTGGCCCAGGCTCACTTAAGGTGGGCTGACCTTTAAGGTGGACCAGCTAGTCCGGTCCGGTGCTTAAATATCAAACCTGTTTGAAAATGTTTACACTGACCCAACCCTACACTTTACTATACTATAGACATTTTCAAACTTGACAACATAAACATCCTAAATGGGCCCCTTTGTATTTCCTGTTGCAATGTTTTTTAATGCAATAGCTGACAGGAAGTAAACAGGGACCAAAGGTCTATTCATTAGTACGGTATCAGAATAGTATAGAAGCATCTTGATTAACAACACATGTAAATGATTTTCACTAATTAGTCCTCATATACATTTGCACACCGACAATATTTGCACTGTATCTGTTTATATTTTTATACTATTAATTCTTGTTTATATCTTATATTGTATATTGGTAGATTTCAATTTTTTATTCTTATTTTATTCTAACATTTTAATTATTCTACTGTCATTTTTTTACTGCTTATTTGCACCAACGAACCAAAGCAAGTTCCTAGTGTAAACCTGATACACCTGGCAATAAACAAGTTTCTGATTCTGATTCTGATTCTGATATAAAAACAGAACCAGCAATCAATTGAATTTAGGTCTAATACTGCAACTTCAAACAAGAACGCTTCAGTAATAACGGATCCATCAGTTGACATTTAGACAAAGTAGCTGTCTCTAAACTGCACTTCAAAAACTAACAGGATTTAAAACAAAATTTGACACCGACAGACTTACGACTCTCTTGTGACCGACTTATGCCAATGTCTAGTTTGGTCCCTAGGTAGCACTGACTGCACCCCACTGACTATCATACTCCCATCATTTCCCATGGAAAATATAGCTAAATGTGTTTAAGTATTTAATCTTGGAAGTTCATTCTTGACCTTTTGGAAACAGTATAGGTTAACAAAATAATCTAAAATCAAAAGGTCTAACTAGCAGCTTTTCTGAACTGCATCGAGATGCGGTTGAAAGCTCCAAAAACTACTTAGTAGACCTCTGAGCTTTGATCATTTTGTTACATAAACAAAACAAAAACAGGCTTATCTAACGGCTCTGTAAAAAATAAGAACATTTATCTTATGGCTGTGTTTTTACTCTGGTCTACTTAACAGGACAAAGAAGGGATATCAAAGAATTTAGCTTTCGAAATGCAACACAAAGACAGACCTTGGGAACAAAGACCCTATTCTATGGACTGGGGGTGTCCTGGTGGTTTAGTAGATTAGTGCATTTGGTCTGGGGAACCATTCTCACTCATACCACCATCCCATGCTTTCTCTTTGACTTTCATGCACAGAACTACACTCTATATCTAAACATGCACAAATATAAAATTGCTCAGTCAATCAGCAGCATGCCGTCTGTTCAGAGACAGGATGAGAACACGGACTGCTGACAACAACACAGACAGCCAGAGGCCAGATGCGTTATTGCTATTATGAGCTAGGAATAAATAAATATATAAATAAAACAGTCAAATTAAAATGGGAAGTGTCACTGCATTTCACAGGATGACATGCCTTCCAAAGAACTACTTGGGACACTGACTCCTTGGGGATGGACATTTTCCAACTAATCATGATCATTATGGTACTTTATAGGATGAGTAAGTTTTGTTTTTGGTGTTATTTTTCCTTAAATCAACCAGGAAGCCCTCCCTCTGACCCCTAAAATGATTTGCTAGGATGACACAACATTCCTTTCCCATGATCCAGCTGCATCTGTCAGAGCAGACTGACTGAATGACGTACTTGCCCAAAGGATGATAGACATATTAGTAGAGACGCTCTCTCAATGTTTATTTTATTGGATCCACATTAGCTTCTGCAGTAGCTACATTGGTTCAATCCTCTGAAAATTTCAATTCACAATGGACAAAGCTGGCAAGGTTGGGAGCCTGGATAATTATAGGCCAATTGCACTAACCAGTGTGGTTAGTAAAGTCTTCGAGAGGATTTTATTAGATTGTTAATGTAAATATCTTGGTTAGGCTTGTCGCGGTAGTCGGTGTTACCGGTGTTACACGGTGGTCGGGCACGCACTGATTACATTACGTACCCACCGCCCCCCAAGTCGTTTTGCTTTTTTTACAGAAATAAAACCCATTTAGTTCATTTTGGCGTATCAGCGCCGTGTTATCAATACATAGTCGAACGACGGACACTAAAAACTGACAGTGAATGCATCTACTCCATACGAGTCTCAGCTAAGAGTTGCAGGAGTCATATTTCACACAGATGGGACGAGAGAGAGTTGGCAGACAAGACGATGCAAAGCGAAAAGCAAAAGTGCCTATTTGGCAATATTTCAGATTTAAACCCAATGCTATAAGGGAACCATAACGTTAATGAGGCAATCGCTGTGAGGACGGAGCGGTCACAGCCTGCCAGACACACAGCCACCTGAAGGTAAAGATCAAAGTGAGCTTTCTACATATATTGACCATCATCTTTTCTTGTAAAATGCCCGGTGTAATCGGTAACACCGGTGTTGTCACAAGTTTATTAACCGGTGGGAAAATTTCCTCACGTCACGTCTTTAATCTTGGTACCACAGACAACCAGTTTGGCTTCAAGGCTAAGCATGGTACTGATTTGTGTATCGATGCCTTGAAAGAAGTATCTGAAAGCTATAGAAGACAAAACTCCTCTGTTGTAATTGGCTTTATTGATGCATCTAAGGCTTTTGACCGAGTAAATCACCAAAAGCTGTTTCTGAAATTGAGTCAAAGGGGTGTGCCTGACAGCATTATAAGAATCTTGGCATATTGGTATGCCAACCAGAATATGCCGGTCAAAGGGTGCATTAGAGTCTCTGATCCCTTTGGTGTTGGTAATGGAGTACGACTGGGGGGGTTACTTTCACCATCCCTCTTTAATGTCTATATAAATGATTTCTCTGACCCACTAAGAGGCTGTAAAACAGGCCGTATGATTGGTAACACCCTGATAAACCATTTTATGTATGCCGACGATCTGGCTATTATCTCTCCTAGCAGTGCTCCTACAGTGATCTGTAGAACAAAAGAAGCTTTTTATCTATCAGGACAAGTGCTATGTGTTTGTAATAAAACAAAATATGTGGCGCACTTTATCACAGATCAAATGTCTAATGATGACGACATGTACAGGCAGTGCCGTATATTATATGCTCAAACTAACATGTTGGCAAGACAGTTCTACATGTGTTCAGATCATGTCAAGATAAGTTTCTTTAGAGCCGCACTATACTGTGGGCCAAGTTTAAAAAGGCAAGCATGCATAAGATTCAGGTTGCCTACAACGATGGCATGCGGATATTACTTATAAAACCCAGGTGGTGTAGTGCAAGTGAGCTGTTCTGTAATGCAGGTGTCAACACTTTCCAGGCTCTATTGAGAAATCTGATGTACAAATTTATATGTCGGCTAAATGATTCTCAGAACGCCATTATCATGCTACTGTCAAATCCTTGTTTTAGTGTTATATGATACCAGTAACCCCTGTGGAAACATTGGTATTACTGTCTTTTATGAAAAGTGTCAGCTTCTATTTTAATGTATGTATTGTTGTTTGTGTTGTATGTTTTTTTAATGGACTTCGAGGCTGTTAATAAAGATGAACTGAACTGATTAGGCTGCTGGACTGTCGGTCGGTTTCTGGCTATATTAGCTTTTTCACAATTTGCATTTGAATTTGTTTATATATTGATCTTCTACTTGTATTCTGTATTTTCCACAGTATTTTCCCTGTTTAAGGGTTTTCTGGTTAAGTTTTTCCTTATCTGTTGCGAGCCTCATAAAGGACAGAGGGTGTCGTATTGATTGTAAAGCCCCCTGAGGCAAATTTGTGATTGAGATATTGGGCTATGTAAATTAAATTGACTTGACTAACTTGACTTTTCCTGCATAAACTATCTTTTCTTATGAAGAATCTCCATTTAAAATTCGATGGAATTCAGGATGAGGCAGCAGCTACTGTGGTAAAGCAGCCAAGAGTATCAAAAAGGGAAGATAGCAAAGGTGAGTGGGATGGTTTGTGTTTTCTTTCTGGGAAATGACTCCACATCCTAGCTCTGAGACAATGGTGCCGTTTCAGGTCACTGGCCAGTACCTTCAGTTTCATTTACTGGTAGAGTGGGACTACTCAGTATCCTGTGTGTTGATTCATGTGAGAGTGGGTGTGTGGGTGTGTGTTACTGTAATATTTTACACCCTGTGTGATTCAGTATTGCTGAGAAGGATTCAGGGTCATTGGGCATAATCTGATAAGAAATATGACAATCTTAGAGCCGCAACTAACGATTATTTTCACCTGCCTATTCAGTCACCTGCTGACTGAGTTTTGTCTATTAAATTGGCCTGTATGATTTCATTCAGCCCAAGGTGACGTCTTCAAATATTGTTTTGTCTGACCAACAGTCCAAAAATCCAAATTCAGTTTAATAAAGGAGTGTACCAAGTAGCTTCATTCTTAACACTGACATTCAAATTATTCTTATTAATAACTTACAGAAAAAATGCGTGCAATAGATCACATCTTCCACATTCTCTCTCTGCCACACACAGCGAGCAGCTCAGTCCTTGTCCCTGCAATCGTCTCAGTCCTCATTCGAAAAGTCAAAACTAACTGAAAAAAGATCGATGTAATCATTTCCAAAACTCACACGTTTTTATCTAACGAAATATTCTGCTTCAATGCATATTTGTTGGCGTTTAGCCTTTCAAAAACAACATTTTCACTGCAGTCAAAAAACGGTTTGCTTTCCGGCTCGCCGCACACAAAGGGAGACACCTGTATTAACGGGGCCGTCTAGCAGCAATCTAACAGCACCATAAATTACATTTATATAACCACAATAACAAAAATCTGTTTAGTCAAAGTCTTTACGAGCAGTAAAGTTGTGGGCTGGACAGCTTATCAATGAAAAGTTGATAACTTGAAGTAAAGCTCCGTAAAGCCGAGGGGAGCTGCAGATTCAGGTGTCCTCCCACAGACCAAAGACATGCAGGTTAGGTTAATTTTGACTCTAAATTGCCCGTAGGTGTGAATGTGAGTGTGAATGGTTGTCTGTCTCTATGTATCAGCTCTGTGATAGCCTGGCGACCTGTCCAGGGTGTACCCCGCCTTCGCCCAATGTCAGATGGGATTGGCTCCAGCCCCCCCGCGACCCTGAATAGCATAAGCGGTTACAGATAATGAATGGATGGATGGATGTTGAATTATCCTACATCATACATAGGTCTACCTCTCACTGCTCACCTGAGTAAGACAAAATACAAAAAATGTAGACTCCATGTAGAGCCGCAGAGTGTCACAGACAGGGAGAAAGAGAGACCATTCCTATACTTTGAATTAATCTCTTCCTTCCTGTGTGTAATGATGAGGGGAAACCAGTCACCATTAGTCTGTCGGGTTGTGCAAACAGAGGTGCCATGGTAACACCTCCTGTTTGTCCTGGGGTTAGTCAAGGTTTTAATACTATTTCTTGAATGGGACTGTTCTGTTATTACATGAGCAATTTTATTAATGTTACCAATCTTGTGGCGTGAAATATCATAGATAAAAAACATCTGTTCCACTACATTATTAGTGAAACTTCTTGTCATAATGTGTCGGAGACAAACGGGGCTGAAGGAGAAACGGAGAGAGATGCCCGGGACAAGCAGTGGGTCCTTAAAAGACCTTTCTGTCTAACCAGCTGGTCCGGTGAGATGTGCCAGAGCTCTGAAATGCCACCAGAAGGATGATGAGCTGATTGAGCGATCCCATCAGAACGAGCAAAAATAGCAGCTGAAATTTAATGCTCCAAATGATCGCAGTAACATTTCCCTGCATGAATCTGCAGAAGAAGCATCTAAAAATAGGTTAATAACCTGAGCTAGTCTAAACATGCACATGCTGAAGCAGACATTTCCCAACACATGAACTTACAAACCCTACTGAAGCAAAGGGTACAACTTTAACAACCAAGGACGGAAAACATCTAAATGTTAAATGTATCTCACACACTGATCTATTCCCACATCTAGTCTAAACACATCAGTGTGGTTACCTTTACCCACAATGGGAAAGTTTAAAGCTGAGCGACTCCTGATTCATTTCAAATGATGCAAGTATTGGGTCAGTTCTAAAACTCTATTGCCACATCATACAAATTGATTACATCAGTATGAAATAATCAACACAAGACGTGCTTTTATTTAGTTGTTTTTCATTACGGCAATCTGTACTACTTCCAGTATTTTGCACCTCTTGCCTTAACTCCAGATGTTCATTAAAAATAAAAGAAATTAGAGCTGCAACGATGAATCGATTAGTTGTCAACTATTAAATTAATCGGCAACTATTTTGATTATCGATTTGATAATTATTACTGAACGGTCCAGTGTGTAGGATCTTGTATCTGGTATCTAGCGGTGAAGTGAGGAGATTGCAACTCCCGTGTGCCAAGCGTGTTGGAGAGCTACGGTGGCCGATGCGAAAACGCGAATGGCCCTCTCTAGAGCCATTTGGAACAGGGGCAGTGCGTAGTGTGTGTGTGTGTGTGTGTACGTGGGAAGTGAGTGGTGAAGCAAGAGAGAGAGAGAGCGACGGCGACGGGAGCGAGTAACGTTATCAACTCCGGCCCAAGCAGGAAAAGTTAACAGAGTTTGGTTTGTCCGTTCTGGGCTACTGTTGAAACATGGCGGTGCAACATGGTGGACTCCGTGGAGAGAGGACCCGCTCCCTTTGTAGATATAAACGGCTCATTCTCAGGTAACGAAAACAAAACGATTGAAGGTGATTATACACTAATGAAAACATACTTATTAATATTATATTCCATTCCTGCCAATAGATCCCCCTAAATGTTACACACTGGTCCTTTAATCGGGAAACACTGATCGACATTTTTTTTTTTTTTTTTTTACCATTTTCTGACATTTTATAGACCAAACAACTAATCGATTAATCAAGAAAATAATGAACAGATTAATCAACAATGAAAATAATCGTTAGTTGCAGCCCTAAAAAACATGTATAGAATATATGGATATGATCCCGAAATGCGAACTTATGCATGATGCAGGGGGTTGATGGGAGTCCTTTCATAGATACCTACAGTACGGTGTAGGTTATGATGTAAAGTTCAGCACTGATAGCAAAATACTAGCCAGATGTATTGTGCATGATCAGAGGCCTGTACTACGAAGCGAGTTCAACATACCCAGGGTATCTTCTCATTATCTGGCTTAACTAACCCTAACAACCAGGATCCCGCTAAACGGTCCTACGAAGGTGGTTATCAACTCGGTAAATCAACCCAGGGTTTCTCAGTCTGGATATGAGTGTGTTCACATAAAAGGGACGGTGTTTGCAGCATATCACCAATCACAAACATGGAAAAGTCTACTGTCAGCAGAGCGGCACATTTTACAAACCAAGAGAAGACTATAATATTACACAAATGCAAAGAAGTTGAACACATAATTTAGACTAATAGTAACCCAGTTGAAGCTGCCAAATGCAGGAAGGACAGCTGGCAAAAGAAAAAAATGCGTGTGAATGCGTAAATTGACAGACTTATTAATTTAACGGAATACTCAAAAGTCAGATATAGTCGTCTAGATGGGGCAGTGATATTATAAATAACTTTCAGAAGTGTAATGGATGAATAGACCACACCTCATTAAGGACTCTGACAAAGTTGTGGCGTGTATGACTATTTCAACCTTCTTTCAGCTGCGTCCCCGACTCCAACGTTGTGAGACGGATTTGAGAGCAAGTCAAATAATGAATATAAAAAAATAATTCAAAGCGGTAAGCACCCACAGCACACAGGCAGCTGTCCTTCCTGAAACACAGGAAGCCCAAGCTGATCGATCACAGTTCTTGCGGCTCCCATGTGGTATCTCTGTAGCTCTGATGTGTATTTACATTTTTGAGGAGGCTATGCCGAAGCTTTTTAAATAAAATTAACTAACTATAATATAAATGCAACTCAAACAACACTCCAGCCTATACTGTATTGTTTCCCACTTCCCCAAATTGACAAGATTTATTGTTAAAGGTACTGTTTGTAACTTCTTACTCGTAAAAATCGGGTCGGTGTCCCACGCGTGCGGCTACGCTGTTCCAAAACAAACTACACGGAAGCACCAAAACCGCAAAGTTATATCTAGTGAAGCCCATCTTGCAAAACAGTGTCAACTCTTCCTGCTCCAGCCCCCCGACCGCGGCCAGAAGACACAGGGGAGACGGTAGCTTTGGTCTCCAGGGCCGGAGTCTCTGCTCCGCTGCCTGCTTGCTTGCCTTCCCTCACACAACGCACTCGTTCTCACTCGCTCCACCGCTCACGTGCATGCACGCACACTACACACTGCAGAAGAGTTAGTTTAGCTCTGAGAATATCTAGTGAATGTACAGTGGACGTTTGTGCAGAAATAAATGCTGCAGCTCCACCAGATCAACAGAGGTTTCCCATGTCGTTTCCTGCTGTAACGAGTAAAGTTATCGTCTCCGACCGGGGCTGCGGTGTCTCCTGTGCCTTGTGACCACAGTCGGGAGGCTGAAGCAGGACAACACAGTATCAGCATCGATTCACGGAGACACCTTCGTCTTGTCTGCTAACATTACTGCCAAGCAGGTGAAATAAAGAGTGATATTGTGGTTTAAGCTGACGTGCGTCGCCTCATTGTTTTGAGCGATGCTCGTTCATGTCTATGTAGAGTGAGCATAATTGCGAACACGAGCAACAGGACGCTGACTTTCGTTGAGTTAACGGCCACAGGTGTCGCTGTTAACAAGCAATTTCTGATTCTTACATAGAGTCCCTTTAAATTGCGACGACTGTGACAAATCTATTGAAGCTTGCATTCTTACATGAGGAATCTTTTCTCCTGCCCTGCAAACCACACTAATGAAAGCACGAACCACCAGAATTATGGTCCTACTCTTTAATTTATAAAGACAGGCATTACATCAAGTTAAAACCACGCTGAGAATCACATATGTCCTCGGGCCTTTTCTGATCTGCGACCAAGAAAGAAGAAAACTCAGGAACTAGACGCAGCATTTATTAATAGCAATTAGGCCACTAACGTAATCAGGACTTGAGCCAAGTCACTATACATGCACATTTAGGTACAAAGTCATCTAGCAGATGCTCTCATTTAGAAATCATTCAAATACAAAGCCGCATGTCCTTCGATTTCAGGAAACACAAAGCAGAACTGGCCGAAATATAAGATGACGACTGTGATGATGATGATGATGGTTGTGGCTCAGTGTTTGTGTGTGAAGTGAGAAACCACGTAGAGGTTGACAGAATAAAGAGAGGAACTGAAATGTACTTTAAGCTGAGAGGAAGACAAAGAGAATATGAGTGAAAACTGGAAAAAGTCATGGAAACTTAGCAGGACGTTGCTTTTAAAAAAAACATTCCTGAGCTGGTAAATTGCAGTGTGGCATCTCTTTTCCATGACATTCCCTCTCTCGGTACAGAGTCAGGCTGCTCGCGGTCACAGTCCACGACATCTCTCTGTTGCTCTCACTGAACTCTGTCTGCTGCTGGAACTACAAATCCATTAAAGTTATAACTTTCTATTCAGTAAAGCTAATTATTTTAGGAAGATGGACTTCCCTGAGATCCTGAGAGATAACCAGTGGTGGAAAGTAACTAGAGTACATTTACTCAAGTGATATACTTAAAGTCCTCATGAAATGAAAAATTTCCCAGTTTTAATCCTGTGTCCCTGTGTTAAATGTACATATATCTCTGGTTATATGCCAAATATATGTTAAAAAAAGTATTTTTACATCAAAATCTGATCTTTTCTCTTCCTGTTAACAGTTTCAAATGTTTGATGTTTACAAAAATTCCTCCAATCAAATGAGACTTTGGGCGACTAGCTAGTCACACTGGTCATATAAAACTGCACTTCACCGTTTGTGGATCGTAATAGCTAACAGAGCAATATGGAGAGACAGGAAGAGATGTGTGTTTGGATATAAGTGGGCAAAAACGCTGTTTTCATTTCCAAAACAATGTGGCTGAGGTTGAATTCATTCAAGGGAAAATTTGCATAATTCACACCGACTCTGTGTCACTGCAGCGCGGCAGTACATGCAGTGAACGTCCACCAGATGACGACCAATAAATAAAACGACCAGAGGACTTTTGCTGGTGGGTTAGCTGGTGAACGGGGGGCTTCGGGCGTCGTTCATCTGCATGTACTGCCTGCACTGCAGTACGACAGAGTTAGCGGCCCAATTGAATGCAAATGATTTTAATCCCTCTTGTAACTGTACACCGCTCAAATATTCCATTTCACTGTGAGATACGTCACAGTATAGAAGTTCAAGACGCTCCAACTTCCGTTTCACTGGGACTTTAATCACAGTTTTGAGGTACTTGTACTTTATTTGAGTATTATGCTCCTTTATACTTCTACTCATTCTTCTCCACTACATTTCATAGTGAAATATTGTATTTTCTTTTTATTCCAATACATTTATCTGACAGCTGGAGTTACTGGTTACTTTTCAGATTAAGATTTTCCGTTAAAAAATATGCGATAATCTTAAAAAATACACAAATCCTTGTGTACGTGGGGCTCCTTGTCACGTTTCAGACGTCTATATGTTAGCAGTTCCAGCAAAGTGTGATTTCCACTCTAAATCTCTTCACATGGTTTAATTTGAAACACTGTTCCAGGCCAAAAGAGGCAAAGTTATCCGGCATTTCACTAAACATTAATACAGATTTGTGTTGGAAACATTTTTTTCTGGTTCCTCACCTCATGAATCATGTAACAACCCCTAAGATTTATCGTGTGGCCCTTTGGCGGGAACCCGACCCCTTGGAAATACTGGACCTAACTTCCTAACTTTATATAAAGAATCTAATATAATGTCCTCCACCTCAAACACTCCTTCCCCATTAATGCATCAGCATGAGCTGCAACTATCACTGTGATGACGGGCTATTTTTTACTGATCAAATCATTTTGCTTCTGATATTTTAAGTACACCTTGCTGCTAATACTTCTGTACTTTGTTTCAATGAAAAACTTTTACTTGTACAGTAATAGAGTGTTTTTACATTAATGGTACTTTTACTTCAGTCAAGGATCTGAATACTTCTTCCATCACTGTAGATACGACCATCATCTTAACCCGTACCATCCTTTCCTCAACCATCATCATCATCATCATCACCAGTCCGAGAGTCACCATCTTCTTGATGCTTGTGATCCTCCCGGCCATCGCTACTATCACTTGTCATCAACCTCGTCATTATCTAAATTGCAATAATCACCATCGAACCCACTTCACAGCCACGGTGGCTCATTTCAACTTTGCCTCAACCAGTTAGTCACTCAGAAATCAAAAGCCACCGACCACATAAACCACAGCAGAGTTTGACGAGTCCTCACCATTTTTTCTGTGTATCCATCTCCATAACAACATATCACACTGTAAGTAAAGTGCGCGGCAAATGAAATACTGCTGAACCACAAACTCTACAACACAGCGCTGCACCCCGCCCATGGGCAAGCAAGCACAAAACACTGTTATTCAAAGCGTGGCGTTGGAAAGGAAAATGGGTCACTGAAGTGAAGAGAAATCTGTTTTTTACAGCTATTTAACATGTAACGGAGTAGAAAATTAAGGTAAAGAGCTGCCTCAGGGTCAGTTCTGTTTAATTGAAATTTCATGCATTTTTGAACAGAAATGGACGATATTTTGAGGCAGTTAAGGGTTATTTTGCCAACAGCTGTGACTCAAAAAACTCTATTTAAGCCACATTGTTTTGGTTGTGACCAATTCTAATCATGTTACAGGAAACACTGCTCCTCTCCGTTGCCTTAAAAGGCTTCCTATTGTAGTGTACTACTCAGATAGCAGCATGAAGAGCTGTGGGTGACGTCTGATTGGCACCCAGGAAAACCCTCTAAGGGGGTTGTTATTATGCCATAGGAATTCGGGTCACTGTTAAAATATTTGGCTAAGCCCTTCTCCTGTCCTAGCTGGATATGTGACTCCCTGGCACATATAGCTATAATTCATGCACACCCACATACAATGAAAGGGCAGCTGTGTATGTGTAAATATTTTGTATGCAATGTCCAAACAAAAGCACATGCATCTACTGTCACAATGCACACAGAGGAGCGGTAATTGAGTTAATTACCTCCTGGTGCTCACGCGGGCATTGTGTACCTGTCTAATGATTCAAACATGCAGCACAGTACAGTGCACCATCTGTGTACTTCTGCTTTCTTCAGTACAGTTCAGTACTTCCCACAGGAAACCCTCAGTCACAGAGGTGGAAGCCACCCAACCAGAAGTGGTCGTCTCCAGGGTTCAATGTCTCCACACTTATTTTATTATATTTTAAAAGATTAAAGGAATGAACATTTAGCATGACTTTTATGCACGTTGAGAAAAGTATTAGTAGTACAGATCACGTGACACCAATTTCTCGAAATGTCTCGGTAAACTTTATGTTGTTGGGTATTTTAATGAACTGCTGTAGTGTCAGGTTGTTTTCTTGCTCTGTTTCATTGTGATGATGTCCCCTAAACCTCGCAACAGTCCAAGCCAGCAGCCTGACGCGTCTCCAGCTGAGCCAGATTACCCACAGTCCTCCTGGGGTGAGACCCAGCCTAGTTTTTCACACTGCTCTTCCTTGACTCAGACATTCCAAAAAAATTCTGCTCTCAACATCAGCATTGGTTATTTAAAGGTTTTTGGAGTTTTATCAAAACAAATCCTTAATTTAGAAATGGCACTGAACAGTTGTTTAACAAATACTATTGTACCTCTATTACAATCCACCTCAGAAGGGAATACGCTGTGTCACAATGTTTATAGATGTACTGAGAGTCTTATTACAACTGGTCAAATATGAAAATGAAAACTGTCACACTAAAGCTGGGCATACACTGTACGATTGTAGCCCGTTTCTGGCCCGAATTGTGAGCCGCACGGCTCATTCTAGAGTTGGACTGAATTTCAGCTTCGTCGGGCGTCGTTTGCCTTGCAGTGTGGGGGGGGGGCCGGGGACCGAGGACCGATTAACTGCTCCCGAACGGCCATCGAACATTCGGATGACTTTCTGAAATTTTGGTCGGCCGTCCAAAGGATCTCGCACAGTTGAAGCAGAGCCACGAGCCAATTCCCCCGACGTCAGTGCCTTTTTTCTACTTTTTTTTTGTACAGTAATCACAGCGTAGCTATCAAGATAACAATGTACAACAGATATAGTAAAGCATAGCTAGCTTACCAGCTTACTAGCTTATTCTCTCTGCAAAATGGACAAGCCATAATGTCGACATCTTCCTCGCCACCTGCGAGTCCATATACGCCGGCGCCTCTTTTTATTTTTAGACATTTCAGCAGACATGAATGGCACTGATGATCAAGGCAGTACGTTTCTGTCTTGTTAGCATGGTGACCCGTACAGAGCTCTGCTAACATAACAAACTTTACCTGCCTCGGAGCTTTCAAACTAATGTTTATTGACAACTGTCAACAGCCAGAACGGCCCGCAGGAGCCGACCGGCTGTGTTTTTTTTCTATTTCTCTATTTTTCTAGGTCGTGGCTGACGATCAGACCGTACAGTGTGAAAACATGAAACGTGAGCTTTGACTTTACATCACAAACAATCTACTCGTCTAGTAGGAGTAGGAAGTACACAACAATATTTCTAAAATTGTACAGTGTATGCCCAGCCCAAGACAAACAACACACCAAGAGCAAAACAAATAGCTGGAGGTTGATTCTCAGCCTGGAGCATAAATGTCCTTCATGAGGGCAGGAGTTAGTTTACAATTAAGGGTTTAAAGGGCCAATGTGTGGGATTTAGTGGCATGGTTGCACTCCTCCCTTTCCAAGACTGCGGTAACGTGAAAACCCTGGTAACGCCGTTCGCCACGCTCAGAGGCCATCCTTACCATAATAACACTACTTTAGGAGCAACGGAAGTCAGACGGCGGCTGGCGGTACAACAGTTTTGACTCTTGCGGCTCACGGTGCTGCAGTTTCACAAGCGTGTCGGAGAACTACGGTGGCCTTCAGGTAACGTAAAAACGTAAAAGTCTCTCTCTAGAGCCAGTGTTTGGTTTGTCCGTTCTGTGCTACTGTAGAAACATGGCGGCGCAACATGGCGGACTCTGTGAAGAGGACCCGCTCCCTATGTGGATATGAAGCGCTCATTCTAAGCTAACGAAAACACAACGATTCTTAGTTTTAGGTGATTAACGAAAACATAGTTCTGAATATTATATTCCATTTCTGTTAATAGAGCCCCCGAAATGTTACACACTGGCCCTTTAAATCAAGGCACTAACACTATGAATTCAGGATTATTTATGTTGGAAAAATACATTATAATATTTTTGAAAACAGTGCATTTTTGCTCTAATGATGGCTTTCAAAGAAAATAAGTGATTGCCCTGTAGAAAAGTATATATTATTATTATTATTATTCAGTGGGTTTTATTTTCCATCTTATGTTATGCATTCTGTGTATTCTATTTCGTGTATTTTATTTTTATCTTACTTTATCTAATCTATTTCTTAATGCTTTTAGTGTTTTATGTTTTATGTAAAGCACGTTGAATTGCCTTGTTGCCTGAATGTGCTGTATAAATAAACTTGCCTTGCCTATGCAGGGATATTCCATGTACATTTTAGGAAGCAATATTGATAATTTATCAAAGTTAACTCCTATGCAGTAGTTTTTCATAGAGTTTCATACATCATTCCACCTGCTTTCCTGATTCTTTTAGGTTTAATGTGAACTTTTAAATAAAACTAGTATGTGGCATCCAGACCAGGCTCTGTACACCGTTAGTTTAAATCTAATTAGTGTCTTGTCTACCAAAACTGTCCCTCTTTCCTAACTCATTCCCTTCTTGGATGTCTACCCTCCAATGATGGTGCTGCATGCTGACACCAAAAATACATTTAAAGGAGCACTGTGGTGCAGAAATACCACAAAAACAATTACATTACATTCTTGAATTGTCAGTTGAAGCTATTTATCCTTATTATGGCATTGAGACATGCAATAATTTTTAGTTGGCGATGTTTCAATACTTCTGGGGTACAGTAGGAAACAATATGAAACACTGAAGTCACTGGTTCCCAAACTTTTTGGCTTGTGATCCTTTATAGTTGAACATTGCCTATATTGTCAGAATTCAAATAACGAGTGATGTTCCCTTCTCAGATTGTTTCAATTTAATGTAAAACTTTCCAGTATTTCACTAGACAAAAAGCAAAGATTTGAGGAAACGCAAAAAGAATAAACATCAATTCGTGTAGCAGAAATTTCCTTTCTTCTTTCTGAGCTTGTTAATCATCTTGCACCCCTGACCTCCAGGTTGGAAACCACTGCTTGAGGTAAATGTGTTGGCTCTGGTAGGCATTCCCAGTAATTACTATGTGGAAAGAGTTAGACAACGGTGTTCAAAACATAAACTAATGTGGTCAGACAAGAAATCCTGTTGGCAACAAAGTCAAATTTACCAGGGCTGCTAAAAGCTGAATCGATCGGAGACCCTTCAATGTCAATGTCAAGATATTTCCTTCGGCTCGTCTGGCTGTGTCTCACGGACCAGACTGTGTCACACTGTGGCTAAAAAAAGTAATAAACAAATTCATCTGAACACTTCCAGACTTATTTGTATGGCAAACTGCTTGACTCTCTTAACCGCAATAACACAGCATGCGACCTATTCAAAACATCACTCTGCTAAAACTGTTGCACCCCAGATTTTCTCAACCAAACATGTGACAGTGCATACAACCACATTCCAGCTGGGGATTACTACAATGATGAGAAACACATGAGAGGACTGCTTAATGTATGGGAAATAGGAAGTTAGACAACATATATATATATATACTGGATACACACACACAGCAAGGGGAGGAGTTCAGGGACTGAGAAAACAATACAAGACTTAAACTACTTAGTGAAGAAGAGTTTCTTGAAATAAATGCAAGAAAAAGCAATTCAGCAAATTGAAGTCAGAGGTGAGTAAGAAGCTGAAAAGAAAATGACAACCTCAAAACTGACACCAGATAAAACACTGCAAGGACAGAATCAAGTGTGTGTGTGTGCAGTTGTGTGGGTTAATCCGTGCGTCCTAACCTGCGAGGTTGGCCGTGGTTGGCGGCGTGGACTCTCCTGATGACTTCCTCACTGAAGTCAAAGTGAACCCTTGCTCTGGCACAGGGTGAACGCCGGTACATCGCCCCGACACACACATATACTCATGCACACACTAGGCAGCGCATACCATCACGTATGGAACCACAAACACACTGACTAGAACACACCCAGAGTGTTAACACCACGAGAGCAGCATTTCACACGCAGACAAAGCATACAGTATAAACGTCACACACTACACTGTCATGAACACACTTGACAAGTCAGCACCGTTGGTGATAACCACACAGTCGCATGCATACACACCTCTCATACAAAACTCACACACTTAATCACACAACTTCAAATGTCAAATTAATCTACCAGTTACTGCAAAACAAGCTCCACCACATAAATAGCAATACAGTGCATCCCCCTATTGGCTACACAGTCATACATTTACACGACCTGTACAGCCTCTGTTCTAAAAAGTTACTCAGCAGGTTATCCTTCAGCCACGGCACTAATAAAAGCAGCAAACAGGTATCCAAACACCTTCTCCACACGTCACACACAGCAGCAACATAAAGCAGCGGTCCATACGTCACGTCACGGAGCTCTTTAAGCCCTTGTTCACACTCTGACACTCTCCACTCTCTCTGTGGTCTCTTTGCGGACTCCTCTCTTCGTCACAGGCTATACTTCCTCCCCATGGTGTGCGTGTGTGTGTGTGTGTGTGTGTGTGTGTGTGTGTGTGTGTATAGCATGTGTGTGTATGGAGCTCTGTTCCCTTCAGCGCGGCGGCCCAGCAGAGTGAGGAGGAACATTCAAGTTCTGGAGTGGAGTCGCTGGACTGGAGTCATAAATGCATCCATCACTCACAGCCTCATTAGCTTTAATTAACGCTGTATGCATGGAAAACATACAGAGGCACACCGGCTGCACAACCACAGCTATAAACACACTACACTGTATATGTATAACTGCTGTATTGTATAAAATAGGATGATTTGATGAGTAACTTTTCCATGAAATGGCTCAACGGGATGGACTATTGAACTAAGATCTACTTTGATTTCCTAGTATTATATAGTAAATATTTCCCCCAGGAATTAATGAATTTTGTTGCAGAGAATGAAGGTCTGAAGATGTGATTGTTATTATAAACAGCTTATTAGAGCTGCAGCGATTAATCGATTAATTGTCAACTATTAAATTTATCGTCAACTATTTTGATAAACGAATAATCGGTTTGAGTAATATTTAAGACAAAAAAGGTAAAAAATTCTCTGATTCCAGCTTCTCACTTGACACTGTCCTGTTATCTTTACTTCAAGGCTCAGAGTCTGATCATGGTCCTGCATTACCTGAGTTTTTTAAATGGTGCGATGACAATGTTTCCAAAAAAAAAAGGAAATGATCATTGACTTCAGACACAATACTGAACACAGTGAAGATGTTCAGATTGTGGAGTCGTATAAATACCTCTGAACTGTGTTTGATTGTAAACTGAGGTTTCATATTAATACGGAGTCTATCGTCAAACGAGGTCAACAGAGAATGTATTTGTTGAGGAAGCTGAACTCTTTTAATGTCAGTGAGAGGATCTTAAGTAACTTTTATTGTTCTTTTATCCAAAGTCTTTTAACCTTTTCTTTTATTTGTTGGTTTGATGGCTTAACCATTACGGACAAGAACAGCCTGTATAGCATTGTTAAGGTTTGCTCCAAGATTACTGGAGTCAAACAAAGAGACTTGTGTTCCCTCTGGGAGAATCAGGTGGTGAAGAAGGCAAAGAATATTATCAGCCAACCTCTTCATGTTCTGTCTCATGAGTTCTCATTGATGCCTTCAGGCCGCCGCTATCAGGCACCTCTGAGGAGAACTAACCGTTTCTCCAAATCTTTTATTCCTTCTGCTATCAGGTTATTAAACTCAGACGGGAGTCATTTCCAGTGAGATTTTTAATGACAGTTCCCTTACATGATAAACCACGTAACAATGTCTATTTATTATCTATTCGTTTCCTCTTTTTATCTATTTATTGCTATTTTTTTTATATATTCTATTAACTTATCTGCTGACCTTCACCGACCTCCGTTTGTCAGTTTTACTGATCTGTGCTTGACGTAACTTTTTGGATGTTGTCTGTGTGTTTGTGATGGGGTAAGCTGTAAACAAATTGCCCTTTTTGGGATCAATAAAGTTGTCTGAATCTGAATCTGAATCTTAAATGTGAGTATTTTCTGGTTTCTTTACTCCTCTATGACAGTAAACTGAATATCTTTGAGTTAAGGACAAAACAAGACATTTGATGACGTCATCTTGGGCTTTGGGAAACACTGATCGACATATTTCACCATTTTCTGACATTTTATAGACCAAACAACTAATCGAGAAAACAATCGTTACATGCAGCCCTACAGCTTATATAAATGTATGCTGTCTTGTGAGCTCATGCAAGCTGCAAGGAGTTGTTTGCATGACACAATAATATAAACGGCAACGCTTTACTGTTAAGTCCCCTTATTTAGCTTATGTATAAGCAGTATTTAAGAGTTACACATTTAATAAATGGTTGATTACACATTATAATGTAGTTGAGGAGGCTGGCGTGTACGCAGACAACCATTACAAATAACATACAGTAAAGATGTCCTTAAAGCTGCTTATAACTACATTGTAGTGTGTTACTGTATAAACCGTGTTTGTATACTGCTTATAATTGGGGGACTTAAAGTAAAGTGTCCATTCATCAAATTTAAATTTTAAATACATAAATAAGTGTATGCTGTTTGTGCTGGATCAGAAACCCACTTATTGAACAAAATGGTGTTTTGATCAGTGTTCAGTCAGTGTTATTCAGGTCCAACTTAACTGTCAGTGTGTGTCTGTGTGGGAAGAGAGGTGGCATCTGGTGCTCTGGCGGGGGGGCACAGTGCCTGATCACACTGTACAGTACAGTACACTGACATCCAAGCCCTCATGATAACTATGATGACAGATTTGTGATAAATAGCAGCACATACAGAACAATATATGAGCTACAGAGATATAACAAAAGGGGGAAAAAAACTAAACGTAATTAAATGTATATACTGTAAGTAATTAGAAATACATTGAATTTGAAGGTATGTCTTCCTATGTGTGACAATATGCAAGATAAGTCTGGCTGAATTACCAACTATGGTGTCCAGCTTTTGACTGTAAAAAATGTGCACAATAGAAAGCATTTGCAAAATATTATAAAGATATTTTAGTGGGTTAAAACCTAAATGAAATAGACAACAAATATCCTGTTTATAGCTATAGGATGTAAACAAGGCACCTATTAATAATACTAGCAATAACTTCATTTTTTCTTTGATACAAAAAGTCATTACGTCTTATTAATATACTTCTCTTAGCAGGAGCTTGGTTACCGGTTACCAACTTCAACATGCTGTTCCAGTGCTGCATTCATGTTGTTTGAGTAAAGTTAACTGACACAATCTGCTTTTGGACAGTGGAGGGCAACATGTTAAACCCAACCAAAGTAAAGTAACTAGGTAGGTTAACTCAAGTACGTTAGCACAATTTTGATGCACTTGTACTTTGATTGAGTATATCCAATTAATGCCACTTTTTACTTCCACTCCATTACATTTCCGAGGGAAATATTGTACTATTAACTCTATTTTATTTATCTGACAGTCATAATTACTTTTCAAATTAAGATTCTACGTGGAAAAGCTCATAAAATATAACACCTTGTTAAAGATTAACCAGTGGTTCACAATCGTTTTGGAAGAACTGCTAACACAATTTTCTGGCTGTTTATATTTCTATTACTGTAATCTCAACTGTGCACTGTAAATGAAATGTTTGGAGGACATATTTCTCATAACTTCCTCAAATGGTAGTTATGAAAACAGTCCCGGGCTTCCTATTAATCATTGTTACGACAAGTATGCTTCCTTGTCATTTATTTGGAAACGATTCAGACATGAAATGCAACACACGCACTTAACACAACACTTAAAGGGTGGAGTAGGGTCACAGAGGCCAAAACTCTCTCACTACTACGTTCCAACACGGCAGCTCGCCCGACTGCTTCACAATACACACAGAGATTAGAAATGGGAGAGGCGGAAGACGCGGTAGCCACAGGGCTGTGTGTATCCTGTCTGACAATGGCAACGGCATTCCTCCTTCATGTGCTCTTGAGGGTTAACCACCGAAGAAGACGAGACAGAAACAGCTCCTCCTCGCAGTATAATTAGGGATGCACCGATACGACTTTTTCAGTCCTGATGCCGATAGCGATATCTGGGCTACGGGTATCGATTGATACCGAGTATCGATCCGATACCAGTGTTTAATTAATAAGCTTTATGCCTCACTGTGTGGAAGTGACTGGGTCATTCTTTTATGTGTAATTCCACATCAGGCTTGACTTAAATCTCTTTCCTAACTTTGTTGTTAAAATATAACAAATAAAATACATAGATATAAATTCACTGAATAGTTATTTATTATTAAAATAAGTTATCGTACAACAGCAAGTAGGTAAAAAAAAAATCTTCAAAATTAAGGAATTACAATTCAAGTGTAAACCATTTCAATGACGCAACAAATTGGTCAAAAAAGGAATTAAAATTCCAGTATAAAATGTATATAGTATATAAACATAGAATTGAATTGAATAGATCGGCCCCATTGTCACCGTTAGCCAACCCAGCTGTTTGAGTCAGTATCGGCCCGATATCCGATAGTGGTACAGTATTGGTGCATCAGATTCTGAAAACACTGACTTATAATTGATCAGAGACCTCTGATTTGAGCTCATGACTTGATCTGTAAAACTTGTGATAGACTAACAGACCCAAAAACTACAATCAACTTCAGTGCTCATGTTCAGTACAGGTATGTATATATATACATTTTTTACAATTAAATTTAACTGGCACTGTTATCCATTGTTTCTAATACAAGGAAACAGTTGAATAAATAGTGAACAACACTACAGTATAAACTGATAAAAAGACAGATGGTGTTTATAAGGTGTGGTTGGTGCAGCTGTGTTTCATTGAAATTAACCAGACGTAAAAGAAACTTGATTCCAAGACACAGTGTGCATTATAATAAACAAAAACATTGGCGACATAACCACTAGTACCACTGCATGTATCACCTGTTCTAATTATAGTGCATGAGGAAGTATGTGTTATTGTAAAATCTGTTGATGAAACCAAACCACTGTCACCCAGTGAAACTATTCACTCTTGGGCAGTGCGTCATACTGTGGTCTAACGCCACATCATTCTGTATTATGGCCTTGTGCTCACAGCCCAAACAGCTACCAGTGTTGATGGATAAAACCAAAGACTGTGTAAACTCTTGTGTATGTTTAATACAAAAATGGGGCAGGACCCATCTATGAACATCAGAGGGCATCATTTCATTCCACAGAAAAAGAAAACTAGTTTTTCAGGCCTGCATCCACAAGATGGCAGTGTGTGACTGTATTATATAGACTCCAGTTAAAGCATGAAACTCACATTTACACGATGTGGCATGCGAGATGTGCCACCAGATGAGCCATGCCCTATGGAAATCACTCAGAGCTGACATTACACATTATGTGAACATGGTTCCTTCAAATGTTGTTTCATGTTGGATCAAAATGACACAATGGTTGTAAAGCAGCCTGTAACCCCGACATCATAAACCTGTATTTGTGAATTGGGATGATATGTGGGTATGCTCTGAATATGATAGGGCAGTGGTTCCCAAACTTTTTCATGTCAAGGACCCCTAAAGAGTTTGTCCCAGGGTCCCCCATCTATTAGGATTTTTACTTTAAGATGTTTTATGAAAGAAAGTGTATGAAACCCATGACCAAAATACTCATTCATAGTACATTCTGTCATTGTGTTACTTATCGATGGAATTATAGTGAAAATAGTTTCTTCCCCTTCTTGGTGGGGACTCTCTGGAACCACCTCAAGGACCCCTGGGGGTCCCAGGACCTCACTTTGAAAACCACCGTGCTACACAGCAGGAATCTTCACTTTACTAAAAGCTCAGTTGATACATTTTAACTTGTATTTATTGACGAATGTTGATGCAATCAGCTCCTTTTATTCAACTGAAACATTGTTTTTGATTCACGTCTGGCGTTTTTATCATTTATCTTATTGTAAAACATTATTTTGGGAGATTATATATGCCTGTATTTTGAGTGCAAACGCTAACAAAAAGCAGCTTGTGCATGCGGAACACTTAACATTTTTTGATCTGCTGCTCTAACTGGGTTTCACATATCAGCAGAGAACCATAATTAAACATCGATCAGACATCCATTTGACGGCTTAAGAGTAGCCTGTCAAATTGTCACTGGCAGACGGCTCGTCTGGCTTGTCCTTGTGATTTAAATCGATATCACACAGCAGATGAGACAACCGAAAAAAAAGACAAACTTTAGCAAAATGTCTTTTGTCTCGGTGTACCAGAAAGAAAAGACTGCAAATGGAATCTCAGATGTATTTGACAGAAGCTGACAGGCACAACATCACCTTTGACATAAAAGCTGCCTCTCTCATACAAACACACACACAATCACGTTAAATCAGGATCAAACAACAGGCATGATCCCTGAAAGCTATTTAAATATAAATTCTAAAAATTGCGAAAGAGAGCAAGAGGGGCAGACTGATAGAAAGACAAAGTTACAAGACAGAGGCTGATAAAAGGAAGCTAGACGGTGTGAAAGATATGAAGTGATTTTAAAGACTGGGGAACAAACAGATTCATGTAGGAATCTAAAATCTCATCCTCTCTGATTCTGAATCAGTTCACATATTCCCAAAACCCATGCTAACATCACAATCTCCTCGCTTAGTATGCTATTTCATAAAAAAAAGACAAGAAAGAACTGTGAACTACAAGTGCAGTGCAGTAAAGCTTCTGGCTAAGATGCCATGAAAGATTATTCTAACCAGCCTGATCTGCAATTATTCTCTTGTGATGCTGATCCGTATCAGCACAGATCATATAGATATACAGTATATTCTGCATAAAGACACATTTCAGTCCAGCCACTACATCCTGGTCCTATCCACTGATACAGCACATTCATGAGAAATCTATACAAAATCGATTAGTGAGTAACACAAGATGAATATATAACCCTTGAACAATGAGTGTGCATCGATGCCGAATTGTGGTACTATCCCTCAACCTCGTACCACGCCAAAGCGTGCAACAGACCCACCTGTCCACCAGAGGATAGCGTGTCAGTGTCACGTTTTGCCTCGCCGAGGTTTGATTATTACACGCCTGTATGAAGGTGCAGTACCAGCAGGGGGCAGTGTCAGCAGCGAGTGGCGGCTGCCTCGCTGAACTGCTGCGTGTCTCATTTCTAAGTAATAGTAATAATCCACAATTAAAACCCAGTACTTTATTCATTCATGGAGCCCTGCAAGTCACTGCATGTCCTACAACACTGTCCTGTAAATATTTCAGAATAAAAGCCTCGTGTTGACAAATGAAGGAATTCTGTCCACAGAAAAAACGCTTCAGGGCTTTTATTTTGAAACGGAAGCAGGAAGTGTTAAAAATAAATCTTGACTTTTTTTCATGTCTGTCACATATTCTACAGATAGAGACATTGAAACTGTAGTAATGTTGCTGGTATGATGTCAATATACAGTCTAAAGATCACTTTCACTGTCTGTTGTTGCTGTGAACCGTTTACATTGCAGTCAGTACAGACTACATGGCGTACAAATGACACGCCAAAAGCAAGAACAGCGTTCTTATTGCATGCTGTTTCCCTGCACATTATCGTGTCATTCTCGCGCCTTTTCATGTGACCGGGCCGAAACAGACACATACTTGAAGGACAATGGATGAAAACAATGTTTTTTTTTTCCTTTTCCATTTTGAAGAGACACCAAAACAGCAATTGACATAACAGATTATCAAGCTGGCACAGCTTCTTTCCTGCTTCTGGAGTGGCACTATATCCCTCCGTTTAAACATTTATTCGTGTAACCTTCCACATAATAAGGAGTGTACTCCACAGATGTGAGTGTGACTTTATGTGGAGTGACACTTGGTAGTCAAGTGGAGCAGAAGAGGACCCTGTTTAGGAGAACTCTCCGGTCTACATGTCACTTTCATAGTGTTGGTGACAGTGATGAATCAGCCCGCTGATAAAATGACCCTGATATGTATTAGTGCAGGTGTATTTTTGTTATCGCCAAGGTTACCCTTCTACTGCTCCTTAGATTACACGCCGCAGTCTGAATTTGTCTATGTTCATTCATGTTCACTTCAACATCACAGGTGAGGTGATTATTGAGTTGCCACGGAAACGGCGGGCATTGCAAACACGGGTCGGAGTTTAGCATGAGCATCACTCCAAACATTTCGTTTATCAAATCTTTGCACTTGACATATAAGGCTACTCATAGCTTGCAGTGTCCTCCATTCAAACTGACAGAAGAGAAAAGAAAGGGAAGGTCAAAAAAGAGATAATCAGCCCGTATCCACCAGCTGCCACATTCGATTTCCAGATTTTCAGAGGGAGAATTTGAGATCAACGGGTGTCTGTCCTGCTGGTCTTACCACAACATAGCTTTCCCTATCCCCCCCCCCCCCTCTCTCTCTGTATAAATCTAATTCCCCTCTCTGAAAAGGAGGGCACTGCAGTCAGTCCCCCTGTGATTAACCTAATCCCCTGATCACGAGCAGCGCTCCTCTCAGTGCCAACACCATACCATGTTTGGCGTCAGCAGCCCTCACGCTGTGATAACCAGGGGGCACACATTGTGGATTTTAAGCAGTGCAGAACGTAACATCAGGCTTTACTAAATATACCAGTGACAGCCATAAAAGTAAGAGCTCACAAAGAGGGACCAACAGTATAAGAAGATCACTGAAGCTTGTGATATATTTTATTTAGGTCGGAACTCCTGGAGTGCTGCTGCCTGCAATCACTGGGGCTAACGTTAAGCTCGCTGTAGATGGTCAGTTAATACCTCCAAAGTGTTTCTACTAGGGCTGTCAATCGATTAAAATATTAAATCGCGATTAACTATGGACAATGATGCGATTAATGGCATATTAATCAAACATTTTTTATCTGTTCAAAATGTACCTTTAAAGGGATATTTGTTAGTATTTAATACTCTTATCAACATGGGGAGTGGGCAAATATGTTTGCTTTATGCAAATTATGTATTTATTTATTATTGGAAATTAATTAACAACACAAAACAACGACAAATATTGTCCAGAAACTCTCACAGGTACTGCATTTAGCATAAAAAATATGCTCAAATCATAACATGGCAAACTCAAGTCCAACAGGCAACAACAGCTGTCAGTGTGTCAGTGTGCTGACTTGACTATGACTTGCCCCAAACTGCATGTGATTATCATAAAGTGGGCATGTCTGTAAAGGGGAGACTCGTGGGTACCCATAGAACCAATTTTCATTCACATATCTTGAGGTCAGAGGTCAAGAGACTCCTTTGAAAATAGCCATCCCAGTTTTTTTTTTTTTTTGGTTCATTTAGCCTAAGAATACTCATAAAGGGATACTTAGAAAAAATCAGATTTAAAATCCCCAAATTTGGAGATACATGGTTTTCACTGGACAGGAAGGGTATGAAAATTGTAATCTGAAAAGTAACTAAAACTTTCAGACAAATGTAGTGGAGTAGAAGTATCAAGTTGCATGAAATGGAAATACTCAAGTTAAGTACAACTACCTCAAATTTTGTACCTAAGTACAGTACTTGAGCAAATGTACTTAGTTATATTCCACCACTGGTAATGATTAATGTAACTAATTACTTTTTCGCTCGAGTAATTAATAAAGTAACATAATTATACTTACAGTGAGTAATATGTAATGAGTAATTGATTACATTTTTAAGTAACTTGTCCAACACTAGTGCTGACATTTTTGATTTTTTTTTTATGTTTAGGCTTGATAGCTATGCCAGGATTTGATAATCTACTACCTCAAGTGACGTTTTTGTCTGCACATGTGTCATCAGGTCCTGCTCCGTCAAAATAGACATTCACTCACACAAAGGAGGTTGCCTCACTTCCTCAATGGCCAAACTCAATTATTTAGAGCGACTACGTATATACTGCGAAGGGAACCCAGCGCATACGTCACTGCAGCATTTCAAAGCAACAACACACATTATATTATAGTCTGCCATCTGGGAGTGTGTGTGTCCTCGTGCATAGTGCTGTTTGCTTTTATAATGTCATTTTGCCAGCAAGTCAAGTCAATGACGTGCATGCATGTGTGTGTTGTGGTGAGGATATTTAAGGCTACGAACACGGCGGATGGTGTTGAGGGTTAGAGGGCTGGATCCTGACATAAGAACAGGGATTCAGGTAACAAGGCCCACGAGTGCCAAGTTTTCTCTCACAGGCTCTTTCCTTCCTTCTTCTAAACGTAGCAGCTTTTTTATCTGGTCCATCTCCAACTGACAGGCCACAGGATCCGTAGGAGTGTAATCCATAAAGTGGTTCAAAACAATGATTCACTTCAGGTTCATAGATCAAGGAGATTGAATGGGAGAACGTTCACCGAATCTCTGAACTGGCAGCTCTGCACACACTTCAGCTGTTCACAACATGCATGGGAGGCTCTCTTCTGAACCAGCACATAAACTAAGGTTGTGTAGATTTTTGAACAAAAGTACATAATACTACTACTACTGGTATATTTGGTACCTTTTATAAGGCCTTATTACCAGAACTGCCTCCTTATTTATGCTTCTGCTGACTCCTAAAACTATCAGTAGCTGCAACCTTCGGTCATGCGGACAAATGATGTACGTCATTCCTCGAACCCACACCGTCTTTGGTGACAGTGCTTTTAAACTTTTTGCCCCCTAATCTTGTTGTGAGCTACAGAGTCACTTTAAACTAGATTATTTTATAAGCATGGACGATTTTAAAAACAGGATTAAGGACTTTTACACCACTAAATGTACAGTACATGTCCTGTTACTGAACACTGCTAATTCATTGTTGCCGTTTGTTTTGAGCCTGTTAGTTTTTTCTTTTATGTGAACGTTTTTATGCTGTCATCTTGGCCTCTCGAATAAGAGATATTGAATCTCAATGGGAAATATTCCTGGAAAAATAAAGGTTAAATTAAATAAATAAAAAAATACTATACTATATCAATGCAGTGTGTGTCAAACGGTGATTAGCTGCTGCTAGTAGCTACTTTGCACTTTTGAATACTACTAATCCTGCTTTAGGCTAGGTTTGGTTAATTATCAAAAACATTATTATATATAATTATAATATTATTATATTATTATTTCTGCTGGATGAGCTCTTACAGAAGACTGGGTGCCACTGAAATCCCCTGACAGGAAATATATTTCTTGTCGATGAAACCCTGTAATATCACATTTCACATAGACAACCTGAGAAGCACTTTATTTACTGTAGAGTTTAGGCCATCTTACAGTACATCCGGATAAAACCGATCACACTTGATTGTTTGTTATTTAGATCCTCATTAACACTGTAAACCCAAGTGTGGAGAGAAAATGGTGCGATTAAAGTACAGATGCACATAAGTGAGTTGACATGGGTGGAAGTTTCTGTGAAGCTGTTGAAAAGAGAAACGGAGAGAAAGGAAAGAGAGAAAAATAAAAAAGGGGCAATTTTCACACCACGGCTCTCCTATGCACCGAGGTGATTTTCTTGCAGCTTAAAGTGTTATCAGCAATTTCCTGCAGCGATCTGCACAGAGTACACCGCTGAGCTTCCACTACAAAGTGGCTGAGTCTAATGAGAATGACACTGCGTCCTCACAGTAATTATGTTCACATACACACACATACATCCATATGCACAGGCTACATAGTCTCGTCAACCGTCTTCTAGAAATTACAGTCATATACGACTAATTTGCAACAAACGGAAACATAAGGTCGTCCGGATTAAATTTTGTGTCAACACAATGAGGAAAATGTTGTTAATTAACGTATCTGGGAAGTCGTAAAAATGTTGATGCTTAACGTATCGGTAAATTGTTCATTGGCAACGTATTTAATTTGTTGTCACATATAACACATCCTGCAATATAATATCCACTTGTAGTGACTATCACATTATTAAACTGTTTGATGGTTATGTTTTGGCACTAACAACACTTGGTTAAAGGTACAGTGTGTAGGATTTGGTGGCATCTAGTGGTGTGGTTGCAGATTACAACCAACTGAGTACCTCCGATCATTCCTCCCTTTTCAGGTGATTATACACTAATGAAAACATAGTTATGAATATTATATTCCATTTCTGCTAATAGATCCCCCGAGATGTTACACACTGTTCCTTTAAGGTTAGAGAAAGATCATGGTCTAGGTTTAGTGACAACATGTTTGTTAACATTTAACCGAAACCACTGTCTTTCCCTAAACTTAACCATAGACGGGACTCTGGAACCCTGACCTCTTGTGTCAAAGTCTTGTGCTTCGCATGGCTGCAACCCTGACAACCTCCCTGCAACTCCAGTGCGGTACATAAATATAGCACTTCATTCAAGAAAAACGTTCCCTCGGAACATAATTCAGGCAAGGTTTATATTTGTCACCAGAACGTAACTGGCAAAACAATTTAGTAACATATGAACTTTAATTTCTAGGAGACTCAAATTAACACAAAATCAAACTAACAAATCCCCACTCAGCCACAACCACACCCACACTGTGAGGGGCGACAGTAACAAAGCTGGGTCGCCACTTTTCCTTCACATTTTCACGTACCAAACCCAGGAGTGACGACGGTAGCAGAAAGGGCTGATGGGAAAATCCAGACGGGATGACGTCGCTGTCATCATGTTGGTTACCCTTGTGATCAAAAATCAATTTGTTTCTCGTTTGTTTAATGTTCTCTGCAAGTCTCAACTCAATAACTTACTTGATTTGATTCATAGATGATGAAAGTGTAAGACCGGTATTATTGAACCAATCTTCTTAAGAAGTAGTGCAGCCGACACGCAGACGCTGCATCCTTGAGTCCCAGTCTGGATCGTCTCTTTTACCGGGATAATCTCAGCGTTCGGCACTTGATAACTTGCTCTCGGCTTCCAAAAAAGCAGCAGGTGGTACTGTAGCTCAGACTGGCCACAGAAAATCTCCCTCCATGTTCATTCCAGTCACCTCTCAGGTACCGCAGGTCAGCAGTTTTCAGCAAATAAGATGAGACAGAAAGTGAGATCCAGCCAATTTAAAAATCCTCATTCTGCCATTCAGGTTAAGAGCAGAATATTTGCAACTCTGCCAAAAACCTTTCCAAGTCCTCGTTATTAAAGGCCAGCATTTAAAAACCAACACCAGACAAAAAAAGACTACATTCAGACAAAAACAGATAGAAAAACATAAATGTGCTTCCTTCATGAAAACACTTCTAATCCTCCGATCCTGTGCTGATCACAGCATCTGTTCCATGCCTGTTTTCCTCCGAGCGTCCAGAGCCACGTTTCACGTCTCCGCCTGTCCCTGTCCTGCTGAAATTGATGCTGTTCCTCTCTCTAGCCTCTGCCTCAGTTCAGGTCTGCTGGACCACGTACAGGTCACATTTCAGGGATGATCTTTGGTCCCCGAACTCAGAGTAACCAAGGTATATAAAGTATACGCCAAAACAACAACTGCTAAACAATCTGGCTTTGTTGACAACAACGACTGTCCTATCAAATTATTCCAGTTGAACTTTTTTGATTTAATGTAATAAAGAAATAATTAACATTTGAAATTCCTCAGAACTCCTATCTGTACTGGTGCAGCCCGCTTCTTTCTCTACTCCTCTACACTCAACTACACGTCAAGCCAAGATTAACAACTTGAATCTAATCTGGAACAACAAAGATGGCAGCGATGATAATTAATGTTTGATTAATGTTGTGACAAGCTGCTGTAAGACATTTCTTGTCTATTTTCTGTGACAGAGCAAGAATGCGTCATCAATTTTTTATCGGCTGCAACTGTATAGGCCTTCACCTGCTGTAGGAGACCCAGCTGTGGTCTTTTCATTCAAATAACAGCCCAGCCAGCGGTAAAGCAATCACCCTCTTTGGCAACAACGTGCAAAAACAATCGCATTCTTGTTGGATTCCCTTCTCGTATTACCCGACCCACTTCCTTCATAGCGCTCTCTGTGTCACAACAGCCACGTCTGTCTCACTGTACGTGCCGATTGTACCTACACGGGGTCTGGTTACACAGAGCGGCGGCACACGGCGCGAGCCGATAAGGACTACGGCGACAACTCTAGCCCGCATCGAGACACACAATCCGCCGCTTTTGAAAGCGACACACACACGCACATACACACACACACACACACACACACACACACACACACACACTGAGAGCAGCGCGCTTCAAAAAGCCAGGCTGATGTGCAGCTCGACACTTGAGACCGCGCGTATCAAATAGCATTCGGCAAACAAAAACAAGTGCAGCTGAATACAAAAATGGGATTTTACACTGGTGCCCACTTTACTAGTCCATTCAAAGTGCCTCTATAAAGCAGCATGTGGAACTGCCTAGCAACAAGTGGGTTTGAAAGCACTTGACTCATGGCTCTGTGTGGTCGGCCATTGTTTGCTTTGAAAGCTGGCACTTTTTCCCCGCATGTACGGTGGGCTCAGGATATGACTCTTTGAAAGACTTTCTATGGAGAGAACAGGAAAAGCTTTTTGTTAGATGAACTGACTGAATTTCTACTGGACAAACTGATAGTTTTGATAATAATACCCAGTAATACAGGGATATATTTTATCATTAATCTCCCTACGTCTGCATCAAACACTATTAATTATTTAATGGTCAGTCAAGTGCTTGGACTGGAGCTTTTATTTGAGAGTGAGCAGTGTCACCTCCTTGCTTCTGAAACTCGCACAGTCTGAATAAATGAGATTGGCATTCAGTCCATTATTTGAATTGAAGTACATTTTGCTAACAACTTACAAATACAACACAAAACTCCAACAAACAGATTGAGAGAAAACATGAAAGGTGAGAAAAGACTGATTTACACCCAGAACTAGGAAAACAAATGCTTAAATCTTGTATGAAGATCGTTAAAACCTGCGATCTACCCTAATTTAAAGCTCCAAAAAAGAACATGCTTCATATGAACATCAAATAAAATGACTTCCTGTAATGTGAACAGGTCGCTGGTACTGTCAAACCCACTGAGAATCAACATCCGACACTGCAGCTCTGTGCAGCTTTTAGTCTCTTTAGCTTATTGTTTTCCAGTCTGCCCATCACCAAAAAGCAGCAAGCTCAAGAAAACACGTCTGGTGAAAAAATTCGAGCAGCTTAAACTGTCTACAGGAGGTATTTCAGACGCGGTTTTCAGTTGTCCATCTCACGCGCGTCTGACAGAACACATATGCTCCTATTTTAATTAATACAGCTGTTTACACAGGCTGCACATGGCTGTTTTACATGCATAACTACAGTGATTGTGTGATAGGTGCTGTCAAAACGCAGGTGACCTACACAGCAGTACTGCACCTGACACAGACAGAGGACAGAGATCCATCCATCCATCTCTGACAGCTTTCACTATGAAGCCACAGTGGTAGACATGGTGTAAGATACAGGAGCTGTTGGTGACCAAATTTGAGACTTGGACTTTTGACTATTGGACATATCTTCATCAGATGACCAGACAATGTTGTTCTGTGTCTAGTGGAGTATTTCCACCCCCCCACCCCCCCCCCCCATTGGCCAAAAATTAACAATGGCAATTCTTTTGGGAATTCCCTTGGTAAATCTAATATATGGGAATTTCCGATCTTTACTCTGACAAACTGGATTACATCTCTCTTTATCTCTCTGAGCTGTATCTAATTATTTATATTTATTTTCCAAACTTTGAATTTAAGCAAATATGTTTTATGGCAAGATAGTACGGTGGGCTCAGGATATGACTCTTTGAAAGACTGTGAGCATTATCACAGACTACCTGTCTTCTAAAAAAAGATATAGTCTAAACTCAACCCTGATCTCTTCTCATAAACTAAATAATTAAATTTCCAACAAACTGACATGACACCAGCCACTACACCCCCAAAATATAAAAAAAAAACACTACATAATACTATATTTCTCTCCTCCTCTCTCCGTAGCAGAGATAGAGAAGGTATATTGATAAGAATTGAAAGTCAATGATACGTTTCATCGCAACGCCAGCACACAGCAGCAGACCTCCGCCCTCCGCCATTTTGGACCGTAATCGTGTCGACTACCATAATGACGCCAATTAAACGTCCGTCTACAAAGTGCTGTACAAAAGTAAAACAAAACTATTTCTATTCTATTGCCATAATTTTAATGTCTCTACTGAAATGGCCTGTGTTGAACAATAAAAATATTATAAATATGCATACTATTATAACTATTTAATTACTTAATTATTTATTTATTTCACTTTTTTGCCCGGCTGCTTCCCAGAGGAGCATAAAGTGAGCGATGGACATGAATGGAAATTAGAAAAATCCAGCTCACAGATTTTAAGAGAATTCTCAATCTATTTCATGTCAAGGACCTCCAAAATAGATGTACAATAGACCACAGACCATGGATGTATAAGAGGTTGTGTCCTCTTTAACTTTGTCTTCGGTCCAAAATGGCGAAAGCGCTACCGCAGCGCCATCTAGCGGCTATTGTCAAAAATGCACTCTTTGCTTCCATACTCTTTGGCAAAGAGCTGTGCCTCCTGCTTATTGGTGAAAAAAACTCACAGATGGAGTGTGATTCAAAGTTCAGCTAACTCATATGCACACACGCAGTCACGCACGCACGCACGCACACACACAGTCTCAAAGCCAGGTGACAACTCATCCTGAAACAAAGACCGGCAATGACAGAAAATATTACTCATCCTGAATATTCTACAACCATACAGTACACAGACAAAAACGCACTGACTTAAAATACCCCTCAGCTGGGAAATTCTTCAAACACACGAACATGAGAGAGAGGAAAAAACAGAGACAAAAGCACTGAGGTGAGAGACATTTCCATGGCAACCACCTTCGTAAGTCTGACTCTCACCAATGAGCTGTGACCTTATAGTAAGCCCAGGGATCCATAATACACCCGAGGCCATAATAATGTTATAGTAATAGTTTTCTATCTTTTTATATGCATTTGATTTCATTTTAATGTAATTCACTGTATGTGCAGGTATATTGTGTTTCTAACATATTTAGCATTATCTGTTGTAGGCTCACAAATGAAGTAATGTGATGCTCAGTATGAACCTCTTAACCGTTTCATAGGCTTACTAAAGGGAGTCTCTCACAACCAGCTGATTTCCCCACAGCCGAAAGCCCTCTATGGCCTCTCATCCAGTCTCAGACAATTCAACAAAATTCATCTGGACCATCCTGGTGCCTAAATCTGGCCTGTGACATGTATGGGAAATTGTCGAATTAATAGGTATGGGACAATATGAAAATTTCATGTCACGATTATCCTGGCCAAAATAATTCACCTTACATTTGCATCATAGATAGGACACATCTCTTTTTAGTGAATGTTGTAAAGGACAAATAAATGGTAAATAAAATAAAAAAAATAGCAACATTGTGTGAGTCTGTTCTTTCTTATAATTCCTGTAGGTCGCCTATTTTTTTTTTTTTTTTTTTTTAAATCAGGCACTTCCTTTTTTCACTTCTCTACCATGATAGCGAGCTAGACAGATGATTATCCCAAGGGATGCAACGATCAGACTTTTTCAGTCTCGATACCGATAGCGATACCTGGGCTTTGGGTATCGGCCGATACTGAGTACCGATGTGATACCAGTGTTTAATTTATAAGCTGTATGATCATTCTGTTATGTGTAAGGCAACATCAGGCCTGACTTAAAGATTGCTTTCCTTTACCTTGTAAAACAAAATGTAACAAATAAATATATAGATATAATTTTTTTGAATTGTTATCTTTTATTAAAATAATAAATTGTACACCAACAACTAAACTTTTTTTTTTTTTTAAATTAACAGGAATTAAAATTCAGGTGTAAACCTATTTAATAGAGCAACACATTGGTCAAAACTTGAACAGGAATTAAAATTTCAGTATATAATGTATATAACATAAAATTGAATTGAATAGATTTAATAGGCCCCATTGTTCGGATATCCGATCCAGCTAAATGAGTCATCCGATCCGGTATCGGTGCATCCCTAATTATCCTGATGATGGAAATGAACAGCAGTCAACTTATAGTGAGTTTATTTATTGTGATCCGCAATAAAATCCTATATCGTCCCATCCCTATGACCAAATATATAGCATGCAAAATAATGAAGAAAAGTGTACTGAAGGTCCTCAGTGCATTGAATATTCTTACACCAGAAAAGTTGGTTTAAAAAACAAATAAAAACCCAAAGCAGTTGGATTACTTGTCAATTTAAATTAAGCCATGTGTCAGGAGTCCATGTTGGCTCGTCATGTGAAAGTGAAAGCGGGGCGGATTTAGTCAAACCAGGCAGACTGTTGTGATAAGGGATTAGATGGTAGAGAGCTGTGGAAATGATCATTGGCATGAATGACTAATTGGCTAGATGCAGAGCAGAGCAGGCGAGAGAGGAGAAGAGGAAAAAGAGAAGAAGATAACTCCGAGCTCAAATATGTCAGGCCTCTTATTCATCTCGTCTTTGTTAGGCCTGGCATTGTCCAAGCTGGTGTCAACACTTAAATTGGCTGTTGCATACTAATGTTTTTGATTTACTCTGTATCAAATAAGACTGATGCCATAGAGGCATTAATTCCCATTTCACAGAGACAGATTAAATAAAGCAGCAGGAGGCGAGAATGGAGCAAATATGATTAAAACAAGTTATATTTATAAAACGGTCACTATATCCTGACAGTAGTACATGAGACAGGTAATATGAAAAAAATTCCCGTGCCTCTGTGTCCTCCGGTGCTCCTGATGGCATCTGCAAGATTTCACAGACCGGAGGAAAACAACCAATCAGAGCTGAGCTGAGGACTGCCGTCTCTGAGCAGCTGTCAGTCACTCGTGAACTCTGATCAAACAGTCAAACTAGGCAGCGCTGATCAAATATGGATCAATATTCTGTTACTGTAATGCCTATTTCTCACCTAAAATGTTTTCAGAAACATCTTGTAGTGTACTGTTTAGCTGTAAAATGAGAGAGTTTGTGACCCTGCAGACATGGTTGAGATCAGTTGAGGAAACACCAAGAACCGCCAACCAGCCGGAGCAAACTATTTGATCAGCGCTGCCTAGTTTGACCGTTTGATCGGGGTTTGTGAGTGATTGACAGCTGCCTTCGTTGAATGAACAGCCAATAGGAACGCTCTCTCTCTCTGAAATGACCTGTTATTGGCCAAAGATTCGATTTTTTAAAGCCTGCAAACAGAGCCATGAGGAGGTGCAGAAGTCTAGTTTTCTCACAGAACACTTGAATTACTAGTTACTAATTATAATCAATATTTAGTCCATCATTTAGGCCAGAAAGAATATTCACATTTTCACTCTATAATCTCTATATATAGTGTATTAAGCTTGTTAAGGAGATTTACTGGAGGTCCTTTTTAATATCTGAGCAAATATAACCACAGAGTAAATATAGTGAGTGCATTTAAATACCAGCAGTAGATATTAATGAGAAAATTACCAGTTAAGGTACTATTTATGACATGATAATCCTTTGGTATTACTGCTGTCAGGTCAGACACAGAAAAAGACGCTGCTCAGCTTGCTGCCACCACCACCGCTGCGGCTGCTAATGCATGTCCCAGCCCGCCAGCACCCCGCCATCGACCTGTGGGCTCCGTTTCTTCATGGTTCCCCACAGGGGGCCGCATTGATCTCACTCTGCTCTGGCTTTAATTTATGCTTCGCAGGGAGCGACACGAAACCTTTGGCCTCGACACCAAAACAAAATCTATACTCTCATTCCTCCCAAATTAAAATGCTCTTCACCAATATGTGAAATGGCTTGATGATGTGCAAAATATTGGGAAACACATGAACACAGATGAGTGAATCCAGCAAAAAAAACTCTTATTACCTCTTATGGATTCTCCTTTTTTTTGCATCTATATGATCAGAGGAAGAGATCCAGATAAAATAAGTATATTGTTAGAGAAGGATTTAACTTTAACTACAATGAAGCTCTAAAGCATTATGTCTTTGACACACAAATCAGACATAAAGCACACACTCATCCAACGCAAAGGCCACCACTGACATCAACGCAACTCACATAACAACGTAAAATATAATTATCACCTCACATAAGCGATCTGTGCATGTTTGTGTGTGTGTGTGTGCACGGGTCTTTACACATGTTAGAGACCAAGTGTGTGTGTGTGTGTGTGTGTGTGTGTGTGTGTTCTCACAAGGTGTGTGCATACAGTATGTCAGCATGTGACAGCGTGACGCACATGGTTACAAGCAAACATCGCTGCCTGGTTGCCATGGCCGACGGTCTCAACAAAGCCCAGCTTCTAATAGCTTCCTGTATCTCCTTTCAATCTCTGTCTCCCCTCTTTTTCTTCAAGTCTTTCTTTTTTTTTTCTCCGCATTTTTCTCTTCTGTTGTTCCCTTCCCTCTTTTTGTTTTGTGTTTTTTTTTATTGGGCTGATCTCTCTTCTCCCTCTGTTCTATTAATGTTGTTTATCCCCACTTACTGTTTTATATCCTCCATTTTTTATAAGTTATGCTATGCTATTATCTCGTTTTTTTTATCATCTCTTGTATCAATTTATGCATGTGTTTTTGTGTGCCGCTCCTTACCTGTGTGTCTATCTTTGTGTCTCAGAGATGAGCAGTGTATCACGTGATGGCTTCGAACCAAGGCTTTTGGCCTATTTTTGTCTTGTCTGAGTTCGTCTCCCACAAATAACAACTAAATGGGCCACTTGGGATTTTGCTTCCTTCTCCTGAGCTCTTTCTTTGAGGTGTTGCTTATTCTGTCTGAATTGAAGAGAGAAACATCACTTAGTGTAGTCTAAGAATGATCTGAGACGACACGACTTCAAATTTAATTCTTGGCCATTTTCACATCAGCCCCCAGACTCGGCTGTCTCTCTTTAATTGCTCCGTCTCCGTCATGGCTCTCATATCCGTCCATCCATCAAGTTTATACACTAGCTAATCATGTGTAAGGTTGCAGGGGGAATGCATGGTGCAAGAGGTAGGTCACCGTCTTTTAAAGGGCCAATACACAAACAGCACATTCATGCCTGCAGGCAATTTAGAGGTTTGACAGTCAGCTGGAGCCTCCTACCCAGCACCCTGCTCTATGCTTTCCCAGGGAGGCTAGGCAGCGAGATACACTGATAATTGGAGCACACTCTCCAGTCGTCTTTTAAAAGTCTGCAACCACTGGGATAGCAGGAGCTCCACTTCGCTCCACCACCTCCCCCACTATATTCAGTTTGGCAAATTCAACCAAACCAATTGTCACAAAAGCAGAGAAAAAGGTCTTCACTCACTAAAGTGGCCTAAACGCTCAAGCGATTTTGACATTATGTTATAAGCGAAGGGGAAAAAAAGAAACCACAGACTCGAGCCTCGAGCTCTTTTCAGCGTGCTACAATGTCTTAGAGTTTTTGTCAATCGCTTTGGCTCATTTTTTGAAACGGTCTTAACTTTCTCTAAACTGTAAGTGCAATTGTCACAACTGTTAGATGGGACAGACGATCAGACTTGGCATGCAAAGTGCATTATTATCATACTGTCAGTGATGTGTTGGTGATTTTGTTCCGCTGCTTTGCACAGAGCTGACACCCGCCCGCCAGCTCTCATCCCCGGCTCTCTGAAGCTCTGTACACCGCTGTTTTCTGGCAAAGGCAGCGGTATTGGCGGCACGGAGGTCCCCGGGGACCGCCGGTACGATAACCTTTAATTTTGATGTTCATAAAATGTACCCGAATTCTCAAATATGTAGGATATTACTACTGATATTCCTTTAATATTACATCGCAACGTCTGCTGTATTAGCCACGTGTTTACTACATGTTTATCTGCATATAGAGCGGGGAAGTGAGATCGGATCACAAGTGGTCACTGGAAATGCATGTGGAGACGTATTCTAATGCCAGGTGTGAACAGACGTACTTAGAGCTGTCCACTTGTGATCCGATCACTCAGGACGCATGTTAATGCCAGGTCTGAACTGGGCCTCAGGTTCCCACTACAACAGGTACCAACAACCTTCTAGCCACAACACTGAGCAGCCACATCCTCAATAGAGGCTTTGAACGTGGCCTACCCAGATTTCATGTCCCAAACCTCCTGCGGGACACCGAAAAAAAAATCCTCTTAAGCTTGGAGTTGAAGATCCTGCAGATAGGACCCCTTTGGGCAGATGTTCCGAGTTCATCCTGCAGGTTTGGCTTTAAAGTCCGGGTAAAGGGAAAATAAATGTGTGTTCTGAGTTAGTCACACGACAGAAAAATGTGTTATGAAGCACCTGGCCAAATTTGGATGATTAAAAAAAATCGTCAAGTAAAATTAGGTTTCAAATTCATGAAAAAATACAAGCTGTATTCTCTGCTCTGAGATGCTGGGGGCGTCCTAATAAGAAAGTTTCACAGTGCCAAGGAAGTATTTGCGCACACCATGGTGCTGTTTGACCAATTGGAATAATCTAAACCAGACTAGAGCATGCATTAACCTACATGAGTCTAGGCCAGAGGATCCAATTAGAGGCTGTAGTCTATGGCCAAGCTCCCCTGGAGGTGCCAGGTTATCCTGTGTCATGGCCCAGTGACATCACTGGTGACACCAATGTAAAGGGACCTACGTGTGTTTGTGTGGACTTCCTGTGTGTAGGTGGGAGCTCCTCTTTCTATGCAACTATTGTGTAGCTCGGTCCCACAGAGCCTTCAAGGTAGACTCACATTCTCACCTCCTGCAGGTGCACACACACACACACACACACACACAAACCGTAATGTCTGCAACCTGAGTCTAGGGATCAGATTCCAGCCTCTCTTCAACACACACACTCACATACTTAGTCTCTCTATCAAACACACACACACACTAACACACACAGGGGCCTCTATCTCACAATAGGCCTGAGAAGCATTGATAGAGAGCCATATAATTCATATGACACCAGCACCACACGGGAGCAGACGAGAAGGAAACCTACGTCATACTGGTTTACAAATGACAAAGACAGGCCCGGTCTTTTAGCAGCATCAGCACGCAGGAGAACAGAGCTCGTTCTCTTCTTTCACCCCTCCTCTGCTCTGCTCATCCTCCACCTCTCCAGGTCTCATACTCCTCCTGCACTCTCATCCGCTCTTCTCACGGCTCCTCTCTGTCACTCCATCATCTACCCCATGTCCTCTCACCTTACCCTCCAGGATTTCTCCTGCTGTATTATTTATTAGGGAAGACCGCTTGTTATTTGTGCAACTTTTTACAGGAGGAAAGAGCAAACGCGCCACTTAAGGCCAAAAGTTGAGAGCAATAGCTGCAGTGGTCACCTCTAGCCGGTACTGCTGCAAAATGTGATCGAGGGAGGCATTTTACCGTGGCATCCTGTCTTACTGAAAATCACTTGCATGAATCATTGGCTCTAATCGCGGTTTGCTCACAGTGCTGCACGTCGCAGGTGTCCCAACCATATGGAAAGTCGGCATTCACACCTAGTCATCCTTAAAGGTGCTATATACGGAATTGGGAGCGTTTCTGTTGCGAGCTGGCGTCTTGCAGCTAATGGTGCTAACAGCACTAACAGTGCAAACAATGAGAGTGTAGAGCTGTCCCGAATACCATTTTTGGGCTTCGGCGCAGCAGGCTGACGTATTCTTCTGTCTGTCTGTCTCCACCTCCCCCATTTCAGTGTGCGGGACAGCGCTGCTGCCGCACTACTGTAAACACACACACCTCTACACACAACAAACAGCAATATTCGTCTGAGAATAACTAATAATACTTCATGTTGAATATGAGTAATGAATAACGTTGTGGGATTATTCCTTATTTCATGGGCTATTTGGGGATTTATACATTATTATTACATACTTGTGTATAATTATTCTTTTTTTAAAATTTAAAAACAAAGCATTCAAATATTGAGTTTGGAGGTCGAATACCATGGCAACGGTCGAAGCTTCGAAGCATTCGGGTCAGCCCTACTAAAGTGCTGACAGAGATAACAGTGTTTACCTGGCACGCTCACATATATGAACATGCACTAAAAGCACGCACGACCAGCCCGGCTATGTCAACAAAGCAAGGAGAAGTTTGGATTACAACACACACAGAGGAAGAGTGACTTCATTCTCTGCTCAGGTAGACATTATATCCTCTATATCTTTACGTAGCAAATAGTTGTTTGCTGCTACAGTATATTAATGCTCTGGATATCGGATTTAGCACCTTTAAGATAAGGGGAGGCCGGGAGAGAAGATGAGCCCAATGAGCCCAGTGGTGGAGCGGCTAGGCGTTAGAAGATTTTTTCGATCCTTTGCTGACGCCTGTAAGTCTGTATACTTTGCAACAGCATCCCTACAGCCTTCTGACAAAACACAGCCTGCATCAAAGACTTAAGCCCTACATGGAAAGGAATCAGTGGTCCTGAGGGATTAAGGAAAAGAGGGGAAAAGGAAGGGGATGGGAGGGACACAGAAAGAAATTAAAAGGGGAAACAAGAGAGAATGGATGCACTGAAATGTGATAGCAACCAGATAAATAAGGAAGCAAATGAGCTCCTGACAAGCAGAGAAGCGTAAAGAGATCCAGAATAGACGGAAAGGAAAAGAAGAGATCAAAAAGAGGTGGGAAAAAAAAACGGACCATACACCGTCTTCCTTAAAGCTCGTCCAGCTGAGTCACTCACTGCAGAGCGACCGCAGAGCTGAACCACCTCTGGTCTGCCCTGCATTCATTTCACAGCGCAGGCTCTGATAAATTATCAAACAAGCACAGTCACCACAGCAGCTGTGAGGCTGCCACTGACACCGCTGCCTAACAAGCCAAAACTGATACAGTTGCAGGCACATGCTATGCTAATGCGACACACTGCATCAGCATGTCGCAGGGCTGACTGGGGCACATTTCCAAGCTTGTACACAAACTTTGAGGGGTTTTATTTTGGTGAAGTTTCTTCTTAGGGCATCAATTGTCAATAATAAAACATTAATAGTGAGCCTGACTATCTCCTGCGGAAATCCACATCTAAAAAGCCTTCAGTAGTATTCAAAATACATATTCCCAGTGGTGCTTTTGTTGTGATTCATACTAAAATAGCTTTTCAGAGGCTGGCTCTGTGGGTGTGATGACACTATTTCAAAGCACATGGACTATAGAAGATTAAAAGATTTCTTTCACTCATAATCTGCTTATAACACACAACGTCCACATGCTAATAGGTACAAAGCTATGAGGCAGAAATAACTGGTGAATTGCTCTCTTCGTGTGATGATGCCATGGGCTCTAATGAATTAACCGACACGCACAGCCACGCTCGGTGACTGTACAGTACTTACAACGGCTCTTGGCACATAAACAGCTACATAACGAGGGTGAATTTATGCACTTGCTGTCCCTTAAAAATCCATAGTGCAGTGGGATAGACAGTGTAATTCTCAGACCAGTTTTGTGCCACGATGCAGCAGACTCCATCACACAAAAAGCAATTTAAATGGCTGTGACTGTGCGAGTGCTCCTTTCTCCGTCGCCTCTGAGCTGTAATGAGCCACGGAGATAAAGTAGCGCTAGATTAACGACCCAAACAGCCAAACTCCTGCCAAGGGACTCGCGGTGAGTAAGACAATCAACACTCCTCATTAATACCCACATAACTCCAGCGACACAAGCTACTATGCCTAAACACTACAAATCAAGCCCTCTTCACGCTTGCTTTGTTCCACTTAAGCACAGGGACGAGGCCCAACCGGAAAAGAAAATTGCAGGAGTGCTCTTAATGCAGATCAGCGGGGACCGAGAACATGTTTTGTCACTCTGGAACAGCGTTCAACGTCTAAAAAACTCTTGTTTTCTGTTTAAATTGCCTCCAGTGTCTCGCTGTAAAGGTTAAATTTGGAAGAAGTGACAAAAGTGGATGTATTGAAAAAAAGATGTGACTAATGTACCGAGGTTGGGAAGCTGAACACAATTTATCCAACTGGCAGTGGCACTCTCTCACCGTCACCTGTGTCCACGATGTGAGGGAGTAAAGGGAATAAGGACGGTGGGTTGAAAACGGTCTCACCTGCTGCGGGGGTGTTTGATTTGATTATCTAAATGTGGACCTCTGAAAGGCTGGCTTTCACAAGGCCAAAAAGGAAAGGTCCACCAGCACTCTATTGGATTTAACAGCAACAAATGTAATAACAGCCATAATATCATGAAGGTGGCCTGTTGGGGGGAAAACTGGAGTAAATCAGGGCTATTAGCCTGTTAGAGAGCATCACCTGGGCTGAAATGAAGCAAACTAAATGTCAATTCTGTGTTGTGAGTTCTATGTTGTGGAAACTGACAAAAAGAAGTAGTAGAATTAGAAAGAGAGCGGAGGAAGAATATCATAGAAAAGTACACAAAACATGACACTGCTACTAGGGCTGGGTGTCGTTTATAGGGGACTTGACAAGAAAAACTCCCTTTTTCAGTGCTCGTGTGTATATATTTAAGAATCTGGAGTGTCTACCAACCCACAAACTGTGAAATTAGACAACCCAGTCAGTATTTTGTGGGATGCCTGGATGAGATAACATGTGATTTAACAAGCCATTCAGATTTGGCTCCCTTTCCTATATAATATGCAGGCTAAATAGAATATAACACCCACATCTTGAGAACTACCTTTTACTGTTGCACAGTATACCGATACTAGAAAGGTATCGCAATACCCTGCCGTTAAAAAATGGTGCAATACCTCATCCTATTAGTACCGGTACTTAAAAAATGACTGTGTTTTAATAAGAGCTGTGAGGTGCGTTATACACTGTTTAATAAGTGATATCTGTTTGCAAACATAAAGTTAACTATCAAAGAAATCAAATAAACTCAAGTATAGGGGGCATCAGATTACTGCATACCATGTACATTTTTTAATTAATATATTTTAACATATTTAATCAATTTTTTTTTTTTTAAATCCATTCCGTAAATCTATTATCCCATTACCTTTCCTGATGTTTTAGGTTTTTACATTGGTATCGTTTCAGTATTGGGATTGAGATATTTAGGCAGGGTACCATATCAAAGTCATAATTTTGGTATTAAGGGGCAAGCCAATCAGAGCAGACTGGGCTTTTTCAGGAGGGGGTCTTAAAGAGACCGGCGCTAAAACGGAGCGTTTCAGACAGAGGCTGAATACAGGTACATTCAGACAGACAGGATGTGAAAAATAAAGTGTTTTTTGAACATTAAAGCATGTAAACGTGTTCTAGTAGAAACCCAAAATACAAGTATGAACCTGGAAATGAGCACGATATGTCCCATTAAAAAAAATGACGATACCAGTACCCTTAAAGCGATACCAATACCAATAGAGTATTTCATTCGATACCCATCATGTGAATGGAAGCATTCAGTTGTGCGTAAAATGCCACCAACACCGCATTGATTTTTATCAAACGACACAGTATAGCCATACTTTCGAACGTTTTGGCGGCATCCCGGCACACCGAACTGCCAACTCCGTCAAATACGCCGCGCTCGACTTCACCACACCACAGACTGTATCGATTGTAGCTGCTGCGGTAGTGGGCCAATCACACGTCGCATTACATCAACGAATGCTTGTAGTGATTGGCTGCGAGTAAAACCATACAAATAGTCTTTTCTTTTCTATATCTGGGTACAAAAAGGATTGAATGCAGGTATCGTTTGACTGGAGAAGTATTGATACGACTTGGTACCAGGTTATTTCGGTAGATACCTTAAAGGTGTTGAGTACCAGCCCTAACTGCTACCTATCACCGTACTTGTGCATATAAGATCATTTTGGCTTTTTACAACTTGGATCTCATATTCATAGTTCTGGCCTTCATTCCTGTCAGCAATAATGGTTTGAGTGCAATAAGTAGAGCAGAGGCATTTGTAAGTAGAAATTCCTTATCATATTATGTGCACAATGCCCTTCTCCTTACTCACTTAAGGTGCTTTCAGACATCGAGTGGTTGCCGTCTGACCTCTCGTTTCTTTCCCCTACGGGCTTCGTTCCAGTGATGTTGCTGTGTTCCAAGGTCACACCAATTACTTTGGTGAGTAAAACTTTATCAGAACCAATAGAAATGATGTGCCAAAAATGCCAAAACTACAAAAATAAGACCCAAGATGTAGTAATTATCCTAATAAAATGTGTCTGATCTTGTGGGAACAATATTAAGACATTTAAAGCCATAGGTTCATTTACATAGACCCATATTTATAACATGCCAACCATGTCTTCATGCGACATGACCGTCATATCAAGAATACATCGCATGAGTCACTGCTACTGCAGATGGTTGGCAGGCTTCTTAGTGCACGTGCAAATCAGAGCAGACAGAAACTTGGTCTTGAATGTTCCACGCTGGTGATGGAGCATAAGGAATATAGACACCAGCGCAGGCGGTCTAACTGTCTGCCATCTTAACTGTTTACCAGATCCAGTTACATATCTGTCACTTTTTTTTAAGCAGGATGATTTCTGCACCGACCTAGACTGAAAAACACAAGCCAGAGGCAAGTGGATACACGACTGTCTGCTGCAGCACCCGGCCTGGTTGAGTGGTTTGTGATGACAGACGGAGTCAGACAGAGAGAGACACGGAGAGAGGCACGTAACCCCACTGGGACATATTTAGGTGATAAAATGACAACAGTAAACAAGTCTGTAATTAAAAGCTCATCTCGTTTTGTCTCCCTGGTGGCAGGAAGTGGATTGCTTTCTCCACGAGTCAGGATGATTTACCCTACGAGCTACAGACTCACTAACATTTTCAGCTATTCATAGCAGATGAGAGGAAGTCTTTGATTGTTATTACATCAACCGCTGTTCTAAATCCGTCTGCTGCGCCTCAGATCGATTCTTCCGAGGTCCTGAGCTGCTGATTTGTGATCGTTTCTGTTGTCATGATGTGGGCTACATGGTGTCACAAGTTGAGCTTGAACTTTATGAGAAAGCGAGTTTGATTTGAAATAAGGCTGTCAAAGTTAACGCGTTAATGCAAATTCGTTTTAACGCCACAAATTTCTTTAACGCATTAACGCAACTTTTAGGTTGTAGCAGCCACAGTTTAAAAGCTAGAGTGAAGGTCCTAGCATCATATGAAACTAGAAAACCTAAGGAATCCAACCATGTCATACTAGCTTGTCGGGAAGGAGGCTAAATAACGCTCCAAACTTGCGCTAAACTTTAGTGAGGAAAAATTAATTTAATTTAATTTAATTCATTTGCAATTAATCGCGATTAACTATCGACAATCATGTGATTAATCGCGATTAAATATTTTAATCAATTTACAGCCCTAATCTGCAGCTTTTTCACTGTAGCAAAATGACATTGGGGCTGATCTAATCGCTGCTGTGGTTGGCATCATCACCCTCACCACCATGACCCTCTCCAATGACCTCAAATAATTACTGTCGTTGTCATTATTAACTGTCATTATACCCATTAAGGCTGTTCAGAGTCACTGGCGTTCATCATCTGCGTCCTCTCCAGTTCCATCACCCTCAACAGTCGCTGCATGTTGATGAGCAAGAGGTGTGAGAAGACTCAGTGTGATGAACGTGTTCGTGGGAACCAGTGTGTGTGTGTGTGTGTGTGTGTGTGATTTGTGTGTGTGCTACTGTGTTCCAGAGGGGTCTGTTGTTTTTTGCTCAACACTCTCCGCCTGGACTCCGCAACGAGCAGCACCGCAAGGACGTTGGCAGATGGCGAGTGTTGGAAGGGGTGTCGGTCCCCGGTGCCGTACACCGGCTGCCAGCGGGCAGAGCAGCCCGCAGCCACAGGGAGGCTTTTTAGGCCACACACACTTGACACAAGGTGCTGGCAGACTGGGCAACCTTAAATACACTGCAGGGGCACTTATAAACACATGCAGGCACACACTGATTACTACACACGTAGACACGTAGACATATAGACACGTAGCCCAGATTGTGAGGTGGCCAAGACTTGCTGTGGTATAATTCATTTTGGGCCTGGTTTTGACTTTTCTAGGCCAGTGGTTGTAAAAGTGGAGTCTGCGATCCCCAAGGGGGAACTCGAGGGAGGGTGAGAGTTGCTCCAACGAAATGAGGAATACTCTGCGGATGATTATTATAACCGGATTCTTTTTTTCTTCATTTCTCATGCAGATTACTATCTCATTGACATTTGTATATTCATTACATGAATATAAAGTAAAGAAAAATCTCTTCTTCCCGTCACGATTTCAATGTGCACGCAGCACCAGCCTCAGGTAGCCAGCCGGAAGCAGACGGGTTACCGCGAGGCAAAGTATCATGAAAGTAAAGGAAAAAAAAATGAGGAAAAAAAAGAGAGTAGAGTGATTAGAGTATGCGTTATCGACTCCGGCGGCCCAAGCAGGAGAAGTTTACAGTGTTTGGTTTGTCCGTTCTGGGCTACTGTAGAAACATGGTACTGCAACATGGCGGACTCCGTGAAGAGGACCTGCTCCGTATGTAAATATAAACAGCTCATTCTAAGGTAACAAAAACACAACGATTTTTATTTTCAGGTGATTATACACTAAAGAAAACATACTTATTAATGTTATGTTCCATTTCTACCAATAGATCCCCCTAACTGTTACACACAAATGTTCCTTTAATATATGAAAGACCCAAAATGAACTCTGTAAGCGGACTACTTGATAACGATAAGGGAATTATTTAAACAGCATTTGTACAGGAATGATTCTGTCCCAAGCTTTTTGATCCATATAAGCCGTTTCCACTAATTCAAAAGCCAAAAAAAAATCTCCCCATCAAGTGGGTCATCATGTCCTAATTCAGGATATTTTTGAGATCATTCTTGGCCATCACTCAAGTGGAACAGAATGGGAGTTAAGACAACAGATATAATAGGAAATAACTCCAACTACGAATATGAGTTATTAGTGTCTTTTCCAGTGGTGGAAGAATGGCTAATTTATACATTTGTTAAGTAACAAAAAGTATCATCAGAAAAATGTATGGAAGTATCAAAAGTGAAAGTATTCATTGTGCTGAATGGCCCCTTTCACAGGCTGTTATATCATAAATATTATATTCTTTGATTATTATCAGGGATATATTAATGTGTAGGTACTGTAATGTTTTAGTTGGTTGAGGTTGAGCTCATTTTTAAATACTATCTATAACAATTAGGAGTGGGGGAAAAAATCAATACACCATAGTATCGCAAAATTTTGCGTGGCAATATTGTATCGATACACGGACGCCAAGCATCGATCTTTTATTATATAAACTACTAACCTCTTAACAATCCGATGGTGGTCCCAGTTGCTATTCTGTCAGAGGTTGTAGCGGGCTCAGCTAGAGTGAAGATACCGGTATCATATGAAAACTAGAAAATTAAACTAGAAAACCGGTGGAATCGATTGGTACCAACCATGTCATGTTAGGTGGTCGGGAAGAACGCTAAATAACGCTCCAAAGTTGTGCTAAATTTTGGTGAGGAAAAACTGGCATGGCCATTTTCAAAGGGGTCCCTTGACCTCTGACCTCAAGATATGTGAATGAAAACTCTGAGATGAACAGAGTGAAAATTGTATCTTACTATATAAAAGATCGCAACTTATCTTATGGCAATACATATCGTGGTCGCAATAAGATCATATCGTGGTATGCCCACCCCTAATAACAAAGCATCATATTTTGAAAACTGATCAAGTGTTTTGTATTAATCATAATCTGCGAAGTAACTAGCAACTATGGCTGTAAAATAAATTGTGCTTCCTTCTGAAATGTAGTGGAGTAGAAGTAGAAAATAGCATAAAATGGAAATACTCCAGTAAGGTACCTCAAAATTGTACTTTAATATTAAAGTAAATTTAAACACTCCATCATTAGTCTTTTCTTATGTAAAACCTTTAAAAATCACAATTTATTCAGGTGCACCTGATATATATGAGAAAAACAATAAATAATTCCTTGAACCCTGTTTAAGATTTTACTTAAAATGGCCCAATCTGATGTCCAGTTGATCATTTTGTTGACTTGGAAACAGTAACTAGGACCCTTTTGTTTGGACATGAGGGACAAGGGCCAAACTACCGAGAGCCAATTCAATTTCCTCTGGTGATCAAAGAGGCAGAAGATTGCTACTGAGGGGCGGAAGGAAATTATGTTTGTGTGTGTGTGTGTGTGTGTGTGTGCGTGCGTGCGTGCGTGCGTGCGTGCGTGCAGGCAGACTTATAAAGAAAATTAATAACTTAGCAGAACGTATTTGGATTCCAATTAATTTTCAATTAGCTTCCTGGATTTGTATCAGTAAGTTTGTAAATCTATTTTCTTCTTGCTCGACAGTTCGGCGTTAATGCTTATTTACTTCTCCTGGAGTGACATCACACTTCCACACGCAAACCAGTGACCTTAAAGACGAACATCTTGTGCTGCTGAATGACGTCGTAAGTTAACAACTAAAAAATTTAGTAGGACCAAAATAGTAACGCATGCGATAGAAGATGAGTTCTTCTGAGGTGCACACATTGAATCAGTGAGACTAAAACTTGCCTTTCAAATGAGTAGATTCACACACAGTGATTTACAAAAACAGCAGACTAAGAGAAGTGATTCAGATGGTTGAGTGAATGTAGCCTGACAGAGCAAATACTGTATTTCCAGCAGCCGATGGTCTGTTGTAAAAAAAGAAAAGCTCAAAACTGCACTGTGGAGATTTGTTTGGGATTTGTTGCTAAAACTCTGAAGCAGCCTCACTTGAATTTTCAACGACTCCTCTTTGAAGAGGAGCTACAGGAAAGCAACAGGCTAGTGTAGTAGCTATACCTGCAGACTGAGTTAATATGATTCTCTTAAGATTAACTTTATTGATCTTCAAAGTTAAAATGATGGATGATGAGTATTGAAAAGAAAGGAAGCCGTAACATCATCATCATGGTAATTCCAAGCTCAGTTGATTTTAATGGTGCAGTCGATGTGGAAGAATTGACTCAGAGACTCTCACTGACTGTTATAGACTGTATATAAGAAGTGGATGTAGTCACCTTGATGTCACCCATTGGTTTGTGGCCGTTTTGAAGCCCGAGTTTGGCATTTTGGCCGTCGCCATCTTGTTTTTTTGCAACCAGAAGTGACACAAGAGGGTGGAGCAACCGAAGTACAACCGAACGCTAAATAAGTCATTTTTAGGCGACCAAAAATGTTACAATTAACTTTCAGAACTTGAAAACACACTGTGAAAGGTTTAAAGTTCTAAGACAAAAACACGGACAACTCCTAGACTGGACAACACTGTGGTAGAGACCTGTCAATCACAAGGTAGCCACGCCCTAAAGCATCCCCTGCTTTATGGTCTATTTGACTCTAAATGGGACCATAATATGCTAAATGAACATCATGCTGTATTGAAGAAGACTTGAAACTAGCGATTGAGACCATAAACTCATGTTTACAATGTTTACTGAGGTAATAAAGTGAGAAGTAGGGTCATTTTCTCATAGACTTCTATACAATCAGACTTCTTTTCGCAACCAGAGGAGTCGCCCCCCTGCTGGATATTAGAAAAAATGCAAGTTTAAGGCACTTCTGTATTGGCTTCACTTCTCAGACCCAGACATATAAAGATATTTCTTTGTGGTACTTACAATTTTTCCTAGATAAGTACACGTTATATATATATATATAGGCTACCGATTTCTTAGTAAAAAATACATTTTAGTTTAAGTTCGATTTTAAGAACCTTACTTTACAAACAGCATTAAAATCTCCAATGCTAAAAGAAAAAAAAAAAAAAAAACACCCACTGCTGGAAAGGGTACACAACAACAACTAGAAGCCTGGAGACAACCTGTTATCACGACACATCACCTGCTAACCCCCCATCCACCTCAACCCCATCACCCCCACATACACACACACACTCATGCTAAACCCCACGGTTCCTGCTCCTTTCGTTACCATGGGGACCCAGCAGTAGCTGTCACCGTGGACAGAATAAAAAAAAGAAGGTCCCACCCTCTACATTTCACCGTTCACACACGCACATACACACACACACAGACTCGCAAATACATCCAAATCTGTCGCCCAGACAAACACAAAAACACTCACACAGACGACACACACACAATGATGCTCTTCAGTGATTATTCCCTCAGGAGCCAGAGGATCCACGAGGATGACTGGGAACCATGTGGGAACCATCAGTCCCCTCACCTTCAGCGCATTACTGCCTCCTTGGTGATCACGCATCACCACCTGGCCACTTACACGTCACCTGTCACACTGAGAGACAGTGGGGAGTGATGGAGGTGATGGAGAGAGGGGGAGTGTGTGTGTGCGTGTGTGTTTGCAGGGGGGGGGAGAAAATGTTCCCTCACAAAATAATTTATTGCATTTTCAGAAATGTATGTTTCCCTTGACAAGATTTTATGTCATTATGCTCCACCCCAACCCCCGAGACACACACAGTGACAGAGTGGTTAGTGTTTGAACAGTGTATAGGCCCTGTGTGTCACAACTAAGCCTCCATACAAGACCGATCATGACCAGCCGTGTCTGATTTTATGCCTCATTACCCCTTCACACACACGCACACGCACACCCACTGTGCATGATGGTGTATTCAAATATGCTGGCAAATACATACAGATCAGGATGAAAGCCTGATCAGAGCAACAGATCTCCTGATACTGATACCTAAATAGTGATAGCTGATACAGGGTAGGAATCTGATACCAGTGCTTTATTCACTGAACTGATTGAGATCTTTGTTCTATAATGTTATATGAGTGTTATTATTTGAAAGGGCTGAGCAAAGTCATTATTGCAAGGATATTTTGTGATATTGATCACGATACAGTAAATCATAGGGGTAGGAAAAAGAATCGATTCACCTATTTTTTTTTTTTTTTTTACAATTTTGAAATAGATTTTTTAATGCCAGAATTGATATATTTGCTTCATTTGAGTCTCTGCGGAGGTAGAAGGAAGTTACCGCTTTTATTGTTGTTGTCTGAGTAACATGACGTCATATCCGTTCTGTATCCGTCAACCAAAACAAACAGCAGCCGGTCGCAGTGAGCCGAAACGACGAAAGTAGAAAAGCGATGGAGGGTCCGCGTGGATACGACCTGCACCCTCCCATATTTTCCAAAGTAAAAGTCCCTAGAAGTGTATGATTCAACTTTTTCTCATGATTTAGTGTTAAAAAAGTTAACAAAAATCCTAATAAATCGTAATATTGAATCGCAATACATATCGAATCAGAGCACCTACCAATTCAGTGCATCAGACAGGTGCATCAAAAGCGAAGAAATATGTAATAGTAAGTGTGCAGACATGCATGTATGTGTCCTATTATGCAGGAATAACATTGTGCTAACACGGTAAACACTCATTATACACACACACACACACACTGACACAAGTAATTAGGGAACATTATGGACGCACATTATGACAAAGTATTAGCATACCTCGAAAATACATTGTCACATGACACGATAAACACACACACAAACCATTAATCCTATTAAATTGTACCACAGCCTTTAAGAAGGTGTGCGCACATGCGTGTGTTTATATAATGTAGCAGCACGCACACCTCTCCCGCTGGTAATGCTGCACCCCCACGACTTCACATCAACCAAATCCCAGCAACATCCTGCGTCACTGCTGACAGAGGATGCAAATTCACTCAACATTACGCAAAAACACACGCAGCCAGAGATAAAAAGAGAGCGAGAGAGAGAGACAGGGACAGAGACAGTGTGTCCTTGTAGACTTCTCTACACAGTATAATTGAAATTAGCCCAAACAACCCAAATAGAACTGGTCCCCGGTATAATAATTACCAGTACACACAATGTTAGAACCTCTAATTTGAAGGGAAATTAGAATTGTGACGTTCTCCATTTAGTCTGTTATACCCGAGTTACATAGAGCGTACACAAGCTTGTTTTCCTCAAAGCTATCGCGGTTTATTAAATGCTGTTTCAACTTGGATCCGGGCGCCTAAGTCCATGTTGAAAATGCAAGAAAAAAAAATTCCCATCAACGTCACAGTCATACCTACCGCGGAGGGATTATATACTTCATTTCACACATGTCAATTGGGCTCTTTCCTGTAATGATCCAGATTAATAATGCTCTACTTCACACACATACACAAGGCGAGCACTGGGTCCCCTGAAGCAGGTCTGAGAGGAGAAAAAAAAGAAAGGGTTTTCATTCTGTGCTTGCTTAGTTAGCCTTTCCAGCCCGTTATCACCACTCTGCTTACCTTGCTTCCAGCTTGCTGCCCGGGCATCGCCGCCCTGCACAGTCATTAACACCTTCTATAGAGCAGCAGACTCTAAATGACTCTGCAGTGTCCTCCGCACAACCTTGCATGTCCTCTCTGTTTATCTTACAGGTTAGCTTTTACAAACAGGTTTAATTTGTTTGACCTGACGTCCGTTTGATCTATTTATTCATGTATTTACTCTACTAAATCTCCCACAAGCTGACATTGTATCATACTGTTCATGCAGAAAAGGATTAACGGTCTCTGGGCCAAAAACTAGACTGTTGACACGCAGCATCGCAGTGCCGCAAAATGTCACATTTCAGTTTAGGGAGAGTTGACTGTGAAGAGACGGGAGGAGGTTTTTTAGTGGTTCAAGATTTGGGTTAATTGTTTTGGATTGTTTGTGCGTTGTCATACTTGCAACATCTCCAGACATTAAGGGAATGTACACTGTCATTCACATGGAATGAATGCATCTGTGAAATATGAAAATACTATAAAGAAGCCTGTAATTATCTGTCAACCAGTAATAATTAATCAGACTATTGATGTAATTTCCTTAAAGTAGGGTTGGTAGTGTTGTTCAAACACATTTTCTGTTATATTTATTGAAATTCTCATTACATCCTGACACTAATCAATAAATCAAATGCTCTGGAAAAAAAAAGAAAAAATCCAGTATCTGTGGCTGTTGCAGGACTGTAATAATCCCGTCCAATCATCCAAGCTATGTTCGTTGTTTATGTTCATTATATGTTCATGTTCAAAATGATAAATTTGCTTTGGAGGGAGGGCTGAAGTGACAGACTGTCAGTTTTGCCGACTTGGCGTCTTTCTCGCCAGATTTAGGGACTTTTGGAGCTGCTGCTGCTACTTTCTTTGGAAAAGAGTTGGCAACACTGGGCTGGGATCATTTTTAAAATCTAGTGTACTCTTGCTAGTTTCTCATCATTACCGACCGAACCTTTAAGCTCAAGGAGAGGGAACGTCACATTGGCTGTAACAAAAGAGACGCTACAATTCTGCATCTATCCTGCAGAATTATCTGAATAATTCCTCTTGGAACTGGAGCGAGTGCTATAAACCGCGGGGTTTGATGGTGTCTTGGCGGCTCAGATGACTCATAGCACATACTGTGTACCCGCCAATCTGGCATGCAACCTTTGTCACATGTCATCACGCCTCCCTCCCATCTTTCCTGTCTGTCTCTACTGACGACTACCAAAGACAGCAGCAAACACAGAGAGGAAAAACAAGCGCCATCAGGCTTCAAGGTAGGCAGGATAGCAGTCTTTCGTCATCTATCAACATTACATTTATCGCTGCTTTCCCTGAGATGAATTCGTCTTTGGGGCATAACACTCACTGCGAGACAGACAAGCACGAAGAGAGGAGCGGAGGAGCAGGAAGTAGATAAGCCGCCACCACCACACAGTCCCTCCTGGCCACCGCCAATTCTATATCCCTCTATTGATTTCAATTAAGATAACTGTTATTAGGCAGCATGCGCGACATGAAGTCGATGAACCAGTCGAGCAAACGCAGTGCGCTGATGGATTGGAGTGAAAAGCGGCATACTGAAGGGAGCCCATTGTTGCTGAGGGGGCCGGAGGTGGAAATGGGAGGAAATAGAGTGAGAAAGAGGGAGATTACACGAAATATCCTCTAAGTGGCAGCAGGTAATGTGTTTGAGAGTGACAATCCGTTTCATAAACTCTGTAGTAGTCTGAGTGAAGCCCGAGCGCCAAGTGGAAGAAGAGACTAGAGTGTTACCTTTAAATCCCCCCCCCTATTTAATCTCTCGTTTTTCTTTCAAAAAGGAAAAGAGGTGTCGTTGTCTTCTGTGCATTTGTCAGTTAAAATTCTTATAACTCTAATTTTAGGGATTTTTTTTTAGGGTTTTGCATAAAACAAAGGAATCAAGGCGCCTTTTTAGTTCCAGAAATTTGTTTTATCTGTTAAAAAAAAAAATACACGACAGTCAAGCTAAAACCAAGGCTGATTTTCTTGATGTTCACATTTTTTGAGAGATAAAGTTTTCACTTTATAACAGCAACATGTACAGTATGGGTTTTTCTTCATGCCCATGCAATTAGAAATATGTACTGTATGTGATGAATAATGGATGCATCATGCATCAGAGAGGAAAATAAAAGCCCATGTTTGCTTTGAATTAGTGATGACTACAACGCAGACTCCACTCTGCCGCATGTGACACATGAACAGCGGAGGAATAAGGAGAGAGTCGGCCGAGAGAAAATACCGGGGTGAGAAGTAAAGGGAGCGATGTGCGTAATAAGAACAGACAGGAACGGAGGTGGAGTGCTGCGAGGGATAAAAAGAAAGGAGAGGAAAAGAAGAAAAAGGATTTAATTATCCCAGTCAATTGTGGCAGAGTAAACACACGGGCCAAAATGGTCTGGATCACTGTCTGAGCGGACAAACACACATAGGCATAATCACATAAGGATACACACACGCAGAAAGTGACGCACTAATAGCTTGTGAAAAAAACAAAAAACATTTTCAGCCTTGTTGCAAAGTGTTTAGCAAACAATTAAACAGAACTGTCGGTGCCAATATGATAAAAGATGAGAATAACAAGCAGGGAATTCAAAACAGGGAGGGAAAGCTGTTTCAAAGGCATAGTTTGACATTTTGGGAAATATGCTTGTTTCTTATCTTGTTTTGTTTTCTCGGATGGGGAGCGGGTTTTCTTAATGCATTTTTTAGATAGCGACAGTGGAGACATGACAGGAAACGAGGAGAGAGAGAGAGAGAGAGAGAATGGGAATAACATGCAACAAAGATCCCTGACCAGATATTAGTTTTTGTAAAGATCAAGCAACCAAGATAGACAGTGGAAACCGCTTATAGTGATCACGGTTCAGTGATCAACCGCTCATATGGATCAAAAAGATCTGGACAGAATCACTCCCATACAAATGTTGTTTAAATAATTTGCTTATAGTCATCATGTAGTCCACTTACAGTGTTCATTTTGGAGCCAGGTTAGCCATTTACCACAGTTCCCGGTCTTTATGCTAAGCTAAGCTAACTGGCTATTATCTGTCACTTCATATTGAACATACAGACGTGACAGTGGTATGGATCTTCTCATTTATATTGCGACAAGAAAATGAACTTCTTAAAGCGTGGAGCTATTCCTTTGAGAAACATTTCACTCAAGTTTTTGCCAGTCTAAATCTCAGTCAAGTCAAACAGTATCGTCTCAACCACTTTTGTACTTTAGCTGAAGACCTGAAAGGCAAAGAGGACTCAATGTGAAGGTCTTCATAAAGCCTGCAAGAGGTTAAGCTCTGAGATGAGATGTAGCTAGGAGCCAGATGCAGCTAAGCCAAAGAAGTAATCAGTAAAATCAATACTCAGAGTAGCAGACAATTTCAAAAAGCCAAAATTTTGCGGTGTAATTCTGTGATGTGCATATATTTATTCATCAGTATTCTGGCAGCAGGAGTCTGTGCAATCTAAAGTCAAAGTGATAATTGGGATGTAAGAGGAGGACATTGCAGAACTCAAACCAGAATATTAATAAAACTGACAACTTTTGACATTATCATCTTTGAATTACGGGTGCACACACACACACTCACGCGCATTGAGCAGGACACGCCACAACATCCGCACGATGTGTGTCACTTTTTCACTGCCGACGAGTTCAGTCGAGAAACTTCGGAACAGTTTGAGGCGCTGATGAAGAGTGACATCGCTGTACTTTGTGACACAAAAACATGGCATGCCACCTTCAACGCTCCTTCTCTCCCTAATCTATTGATCTGTTGTTTTGCCATTTCGTCGCCAACCTTGAGACGACACTGAGCGACAGATTTAGGGATTTTGAGGGCTTTCCATGGCGTCTGACAGCAGAATACACAAAATACACAACACAAAGCTTGTGTATTTTGCTTTGCATTGTATCAAAATAGGCTTACACACACCCCTTTTTTTTTTTTAAGCTTATCTTTTGGGGCTTTTTATTTTGCATTTATTAGATACAGCTTTAGATAGACAGGAAAGGGGGAGAGAGAGAGTGAAAGACATGCAGCAAAGGGCCGTGGGTTGGATTCAAACCCGGGCCGCTGTGGTAAGGACTCAGCCTTAGTACATGGGGCGCCTGACACACACACACACACACACACACACGTTTAAATATGAAGGACTGGTGATATTTTGTTTGTTGAGCAATTATAAATACATACTGTTGTATTTTTGCCTTTAGAACCTGAACTTTTCTGGAGCTCAGGCTGCTTTATGCCTCATTTTAAAAGGATAAGAAATACATCCTTCTACATAGTGTTCACTTAGACATTTCGAGGGGTTTTGTGACGCCGTCATGCTATTTGTCTCCAAAGCAATATTTCTAAACTGTGGCTTATCGCTGGTCACAGTGGAGCTGCAGCTGATGAGAGTACAACAGGTCTTTTCATCAACTCGCTGGCCACGAGGAACTGAATTAAATTGTGTCTTATAATATCTTACTGAAGAAAATTAGGCCACCCAAAAAGAATAAAAAAAAGATCTTCAGAAATTAGTTTAAAACTAAACAATATGGATAGGAAGCTTTCATATTGGTGCTTGATTCCATGCATTATTACTGAGACATGCGTGTGTTTCCTGTGTATGTATGTGAGAGTGTTTACATTAATTCCTGTCATCATCTGCCCTGTTGTCTGAACAGTGGTTCATAGCTCCTCTGTGGTTCTGTATAATTGACCTTCAAATGCCAGGCTCATTGGCTCAGAGCTCGGTGCCTCCTGGAATAATCTGAAAGGTTACATATGAGAGTGGAAACAAAAAAAAAGCGAGAGGGCTCCTGGAAGGCTTGCAGTCAGTGTGCTAAATGGGACCCAAACAAAGCGAGTAGACAGAGATGAAGAGAGGAATACATAAACAGTTGCACAGAGACAAGAAAGACCAGTGCAGAGAGTCATGCAAAAGGTCCTCGAGAGAATATTTAGATTCAACCTAAAGTATGTAGAGACTCCAGTGTAGCAGAAAATACACAAAGACACGAGGACCTCATTGACAGTTGAGGTACATCTCCGATATACAGAGAATGTTACTTTCACCGTTTTCCTCTGCACACAAAAAGTGAATAATTACATTCACGCCACAGATTGGGAACTCATGTATCACAGTTCTCAGACTCTCTGTGAGAGGTGCCTCACTAAATTAGGTTTATTTAAAAGTGCAAGAATTTAAGAAAAGATGGTCCACACTTAGACAGTACAGAGCATAGACTGTTTATATAGATGGACGACATGACAACTCCCCAAAAGTGAAGCCAAAACATCTCGATCGCCCCCTGGTGGCTGGCTGCAGTATAGGTCATAAAGCCCGCCTACTCCATGTTAGCGGATGGGACATACTAAAAAGTCAAAGTACACAAATACATTTTTTCCCAAAGATGGTTTCTGTCATTTTAGGTAGTTCTCATCTCATCTACCTCTCATCTCATCATAGTTAATCACGATTAATCGCACATTTTTTATCTGTTCAAAATGTACCTTAAAGGGAGATTTGTCGAGTATTTAATACGCTTATCAACATGGGAGTGGGCAAATATGCTAGACAAAAATGTTTGTGTGTGCAAAACATTTCGCTGCTCCACTGGTATGTGTTCCTCCCCCTTCTCTTTGAGGTTCCAAATATATTTTTACAAATCTATATATTTTCCACCCTAACATCAATCTATAGGCTTTTGGTGTGTATCTGTGTATGTGTTTGTCTCTGTGTACAGTATACTGTACCTCTATATGAGTGTGTTTATCTGCATGTATGACTGCGTATCTCTGTGTGTGTTTCCACTGGCCCGCTGGAATGTTTTCCTATATGAAGTCTCTCCCACATGCCACTGAGTTACGATGTTTCCATCAAGTAGAGAGCTTTAGTAGTGCAGGCTGTCTTGAGCTGGCCTCGGTAAGTCCACTTAGTCCACAGAACCACTGTGAAGGATAACTCGTCTCACTCCCTAATAGGTGGCTGAGAGTAAGGTGGGTCAATGATCCAGTTCTGTGTTCAGAATAGGGCTGTCAATCGATTAAAATATTTAATCGTGATTAATCGCATCATTGGCCATAGTTAATCATGATAAATCGCAAATTAATCACTAATTTTTTGTCTGTTCAAAATCTACCTTAAAGGGAGATTTGTCAAGTATTTAAATACTTTTATCAACATGGGAGTCGGCAAATATGCTGCTTTATGCAAATGTATGTATGTATGTATATATACATATATATATATATATATATGTATATATATATATATATATATGTATATATATATATATATATATATATTACTGTAAATCAATTAAAACCCAACACAATGACAAATATTGTCCAGAAACCCTCACCCATAGAACCCATTTTCATTCACATATCTTGAGGTCAGAGGTCAAGGGACCCCTTTCAAAATGGCCATGCCAGTTTTTCCTCGCCAAAATTTAGCGCAAGTTTGGAGCGTTATTTAACCTCCTTCCCGACAAGCTAGTATGACACGGTTGGTACCAATGGATTCCTTAGCCTCCTAGTTTCATATGATACCAGTATCGTCACTCTAGATTTAAAACTGAGCCCACTACAACCTAAGAATAGCAAGTTGTGTTAATGCGTTAAAGAAATTAGTGGCGTTAAAATGATTTTGTGTTAACACGTTATTATCGCGTTAACTTTGACAGCCTTATTTCAGAGATAATGTGTCGCGATAGCAGCATCGGCTTTGTTGATTAAGCCATCTCAGATTTTAAGTGTCTGAATATATAAACTGTATTACAGTAATCTACGTTTGGCCTCTAGGGGGGCAGAGGAACTCCCAATCTACCCGACAGACGTAGAGCCCTGACATATCATCACTTTACAAAGGGATATACAAACTGTAAAGATTTGTATAATAATGTCATGGAAGTATATTACATAGCCAAAGCGTAAATTGTTAATTGGAAATCTTGCAGCGTATTGTGGCTATTATTGCGTCTAGGAAGAACCTCTGAGAGAAATTACTTTAAATTGGGAGGTGGGATGTTCCTGCATTGTGAAAAGAATGAGGCAGATACAATAACCTGCTCAGTGAAATGCTTTTGTCACTATTAAAACTGTTAAAAATAACAGTGTTCCTACGAATACAAAGGTTATTTCCATTATTGAAAATATAAAAATGCACTATACATGAAGTGATAGTAGGCAATTAGGAGGCATAAGGTAAGGAAGGTGATGAATAGGTAAGGAAATGAGAATACATAGACAAAAAATACAAAAAATAAGTTATGGTCTCTTTTTTCCATAGAGGGTGGTGGTTGCTCACTTTGTTATTTGCTCTATTCTTTTATTATATTCTGCAAAGAAATCTGTAAGGGTCAATAGTGGCTATCTAAAGGGGGACAGCAGCATTGGTTTGAATATGATTACCTATTCTAGCCACTCACATTCTGGCTGTAGGGCACCAGGGTCATTAAGGAAGTCAGACCCGTTTATGAAAAGGCCTCTCACAGTTTGTGTGTGTATAAATCAATGTGACACTAACTAAACAGACGCTGCTGGAGAGCGGGGATAATGAACAGAAATGAACTGAAGGCAAACTGAGTCTTAATCATGGGACAGACACGATGGAGAGGGAGGGAGAGGGAGGGAGGGAGAGAGAGAGAGAGAGAGAGAGAGAGAGAGAGAGAGAGAGAGAGAGAGAGAGAGAGAGAGAGAGAGAGAGAGAGAGAGAGAGAGAGAGAGAGAGAGAGAGAGAGAGAGAGAGATGGGAAACAGCATGAAAGAAAGACCGAATATTATCAGTTACAAAGCTTAGAGAGAGCAGACCTGGGTTAAATGGTGTTTCTTCATGTTCATTTTAAGCTTTTGAAGGCCTATAACAGTTCGAAATACTGTTGTTTGATTGAAAATTTGACAAAATTATGTTATACTTGTTCTCAGTAACAGCCTGTTAATAAGTGAGAAGTGTTTGGCCTATGGAGGCTGTGAGAAGACACATGAGACTCTTTATTAAATCTGTATTCAGAGGCTGCGAAATTTCACAGCCTTTATCCCTGACTGAAACATACACATCTGCAGAAACAGTTGCCCGTAGGGACACAAAGCCTCGGATGCATCAGAGGTGCGACAATATATCGAATATACTCAATGTGTTGCGGCCTCTACTATGTGAGATGTAGTAAATGACTATATCGCGAACATCGACTACTTTTCGTCACGTAATTTGACAGCATGCTACTCGCTTTGGCTCTCTCCTTCTCACAGACACAAAGAGAAGTGGGCGAGTGTGTGTGGCGTATGGGGTTTGTGTTTTTGTATCTGGACGGTAGCGGGAAACCGGGAAAGAGCCTGGAGAGAGTGAAACAAGTCAAGCGCCAAAGCGAGTTTATACGTGTCGAGTTCAGAAACGGTAATGGAAGATGTGACCCTCTACTTGAAAAAAGACGGTCAAATTAGCCCCCATGCTGTTTGGTGGTATGTGTGTAAACTAGGCATTACGGTAAAAGCGTGTAAAATGTGACCTTCCGGTGAACATGATAGGCAATTTCACATTCATCCAAATAAGTCAGTCGGTCTGACAATAATAAATAATTACATAGATAGATAGATAGATAGATAGATAGATAGATAGATAGATAGATAGACAGATAGATAGATAGATAGATAAACAGATAGATAGATAGATAGAACTAAATTAGTAAACATGAAATAATACATAAAATGATTGATAATTAAAATAAATAAGAAACCTGCCTGCAAACTGTATTTTGGGAAAAAAAATGAAATTTCAATTGTGTGAATTATTAGTAAGACTTAAAAATAAAGAATACATTTTCAAAGACCAATCTGATTTCTAAATGACAATACACCACCTTAGAGTGTCATTGAGAAACTTCCAGTTTCCGCGGACCGATTTCAAAATGATAGCAGACCACCTCAGAGTGTCACTCAGACAATATCAGGACATTCTGATGTGGAATTTCAAAATTAAAGCCCTCTAAAATGTCATATACGAGCTGTGTTGAGCTAAATTCAGATTAGTTTACTAAAATGATCACACTGGTATGATCATCACATAAATGGTTAAAACAAACATTTATGTTATTTTACAGATAATATGGAGATATATATCATATATCGCGGCATAGCCTAAAAATATTGAGATATTATTTATAAGCCATATTGCCCAGCCCTAGGATGCATCAATGTGAACTGGGACACTTGCGAATTTGAAAATGGCCTCGGGTGATCTGACAAAATTAACACACCCATGGGTACCCACTCAGTCATTGGGAGCAACTGTCTGCACATGAGGACGGGAGATAGAGAGTGTGACTTTTGGATGTGAATATGGTGCCAACATTTCACTGCCAACATCCCAGCATGGATAAACACTGGCCACATGGCACTCTGTGACCCTCAGGTCTCCATTATTTGACACAAAAATGCAGAAAAAGGAGCAGTCAGGAAGTGTTAGCATAGCTTGACCCCAAAAGATCCAGACTATTGCTCATAAACAAACTAAGGGAAACATGGCTTACTGTATGTGGCCGATATAGAAGGATACCACACACACACATACACACCAGACCCCTGCAGATGGGGCAAACAGATGAACTGGCAGACAGCCACTAAGCTATCCAAAATGCTTCAAAATCTACTGTGTCCCGTTTGTGCTTGTCTGAAAATACTGAATTGACAAAGAAAACAAAAACATGTTCAGTTGAACAACATTTACTCTAAAAGTAGATTCTAAAATTAGAGTTTAAAACCATACTGGTTGCAAGGGTTTGTATGAAAATATCTTTCAAGGAGCAGTTTCCTCTAGCAGTAAGCTCGGGGGAAATAAACTGAGGAAAGCCCGCTGAAAATTTTTTTGGCTCATTGCGAAAAACTGTTTACATATATTTTTTTACATGTCTTGGTTATGATTGCACAGTGTGTGCACACTTCTACAATACTGCAGTTGTAAACCAGGTTAACATAGGCCTAAAGCAAGGTGAGTGAAAGGATGCACCTTATCCCACAAGTTGCATACACTACAACAGGCTGAAGGCATACAGTACAGGCACTGAGAATGACTGTCAAACTTGCATAGAAGAAAAAAAAGTATTCAATGCTACAGAAGTGTACTGCACACCAGAGTGTATTGCACTTTTCTAGAAAACACATCAGTCTGTATGTTGTTTGACTCACTAATTCATCTAATTAATGTGAGGTGATTCTAATATTTTTCTTCTGCCCTCACAATTGTTTGTGTCATTGTTGCCAGTCATTGTTATGAAATAAACTCCGACAGGGCGATGCGCCACCCCGACATGAAGTGGAGGGGTCTTGCATCGCCCTAAAGGGGTGTATTTCATAGCAATGACCCGCTAGCTGTATATTATCCTGTATATTACAAGGCTACTTACTTAAGAAATCAATAATTTGACGCAAAAATAGTCCTCCAGAGTCCGAGATCAGAACTGCGTCCATAGCACTGGTCTGCTATACTGTACATAGCAACGGTCTGCTGTAAAGAATGAGAGCGCTCCAGGGATGATGTATTTTTGTAGGTCAAACAGGAAGTTAGCATCGCCCTGGGTTCCCTTGACAAAAAGCCAATGGGATTTTTCCATTGGGTTTTGGATTATTGCAGAAAATAAGCTCTGTGGCAAACACACATTTATGATACTTAGACGTTTTGTTCAGCAAGATAATCTTCACAAATGAACACCAAATTTATAAATTTATTCGCCAGAAGTAAAAAGCTAACGTTAGGTTATAGACGAACTACACCACAGTCGCATTTAGCCACTTGTTAGCAACTGTCTTTTTTAAGACACATAAAGGGTTTGGTATTTATTGATATATTTTATGTGTAGAACAAAACGTTAAAATCTCTTCAGCTTGCGTTAACCCCAGACCTTATTTCAGGCATCTAACAAAAATCCTATTAAAAAAAAACATTGACTTCCAGACGAGGGAACCAGAAGTGCTAAAATGCTAACTCATTTCCGGGTTATAAGACTCATTCCTGTAGCACTCTATACTAGCAACAGAATGTTTAACTGTAACTAACTGCTGGTGGAAGAATCATGGTAACGCTCATGTATGTAAACATATAAAACACCTTTAAGCACAAAACAGCTCAATACAACTATAACTTCGGAGTCAAAAGTTGACATAGATGTGAATGAATACCTCTCTCACACAGTGTCAACAAGAGGTTTCGCAAAACTATTGCATTGAATTATACAGGCGATAATTAATAAAGTGAGTAAGTAAACTTGGTAAAAACAATCTCGCCATTTCCTCTTTCTCCCTGGTTTACTGTGTCTCTCTCTCACATACACACAAACAATGCACATAAATCCTTTTATCCCTGAGCACAAGCTAACACTAAACCATTCAGCCTCTCTACAAGTCCAATTTTATTCACATCAGTGCACGTGCGTGCGTGCACACACACACACACACACACACACACTGCATATCAGAAAGTGTGTGGGTGGTTGTTTCCCCATAGGCCTGTGGTGACAATGAGTCAAGGAGACAGGGACACACACACACACACACACACACACACACACACACACACACATACAGGCACAAACGGACATACTGTACATGCACCAAGTCACAGACTCTGCTGCTAAAATGTATAGAAACATTCCGACACTCGCTTTACACTGGTGCTCACACAGAACACGGATGGAACGAGCAGTGATGATAACAACATTGACAACAAGGAGAAAAAGAGGTAGATAAAGATGACTACGACAACAACGATGATGATTAAAATGTGACAATGTGGGGAATGTGTTGCCAAAATCTTGTTTATCACAGAGCAGCATAGCGAATCTTATTGTACCAGAAGATTTGTGATTCAGACTGGGCATCTTGGAGCCAGACGGTCAACAGACACTGATTCCCTGCTGGCATGATGAACTTTGTGGGAATTTGAACAATTAATCTCTGTTCAGATCCCTCTGTTAACAGTGTTATGGGCAATTCTAAGTAATTCTAAGTAATCAAATCAGATGATTGTAATCATAATCAGAGTATGATTTAATTTTTACAGTGTAAAGACTGTGTTGTCATTAGAAAAGTGATATGAAATATGTGGATGCTTTAGGGCCCAAACCCATGGCACATTTTTTGCGCTCTAAAATCCATTTTCGTCAAAGTGGACGCGCGGCGGGAGGCACGCTCAAAAGCGAAAGTGATGCCGTCGCGATGCACAATCGCTAACAAAAAGTTAACAAAAATTGCAATAAACCGTAATACTAGTAAAATCGCAATACATATCGAATCGGCACCCAAGTATCGTGATAGTATTGAATCAGGAGATAGGTGTATCGTCCCAGCCCTACAGGTTATGCAAAACTAGTTTGTTTGACATGACCATGTCATAAGTGTTTATACCTGATCCAAATGGCCACATTGGGCTCAGAGACGGGGGAGATGCCATATCACCGGACAATCTCTCCTGGAAAATTTATATAGTGTTCCACTCGGTTCTTCACATCAAAAGTGACAGAGATACCATCCGACAAGCAGTTCTGAAGAAGCATACTGCCGGCTTGATAAACTGTACACTGAGTCTATTATTATTTTTGTCTATTTGTATTTTATCCCATTCTATCTTTTATTTATTTGTTCTAATGCATATCAGTTGCCTCTGTGTTTGAAAGGGGCTATAAAAGTTAAGTTGCCTCGCCTTGAGTCTATTTCTCTGTCCTTTATTTGTCTTTATTAATTTAAATAGGACATATTTCCGAAGGACATAGTTCTCTTCTCAGAACTTCTGTGCGTGTAGACAGATGGTGTGCGCCAGGATGAAATAATTAAAGATCAGAGAATATAAAAACACATTTGATGTACTGGCTAAATGTAGTTGGTGTTTAGTTCAGTTTTGCTGATGCAAAGTCGTTTTAATCCATTTCACCGGGTTGAAGGTGACAACTAAGAACTGTGCATATGTTTTGTTGACAAAAAAAAACAGTATAATGGGTGACCAAATCTATGTGATGACAAATGTTTTTTCTTTGTTAATTCATGCTCCGCCGAAACAACTTCTGAATAACTTCAGCTACAATAACTTCAGTTTTTCGATGCAGCCAGTCTGCGCTCATTTGATAAGATAAAGCACAATGCAGCTCTGCCCCGCTTCTGCATCGCGGCACATTATTGCCAGCTGAAATAAAAAGGATGCTGCCACAGTTCCTTTCAGCCAGGTTGACAGACAGCAATCAAGTGGAGAATAATTCTACTCTCAGAGCAGACAGAAAGGGAAAAGTCAGAGAGGAAATGTACTGTTGCGTTCTGCTTACTTCAGCTCATACAAATGGTGCTTTGGAGCTCTTGTTATTAATGAATGCGTGTGCTCTTCTGAATGAGCTGAAAAGAATATACAGCTGCTACTTCACACTCACACACACACACACACACACACCCACACACACCATCATGAGTAATAGGTTAATGACACAGCTGTAGTCCCTCTTAGAAGGATGAAGGTCTGCAAGCCAAGAAGTACATGCATGTCGCAAACACAAATTCTTGCTCACTCACACAGCGAGTAATATGTTAATGACAAAATTCACAGTTGTAGCTGCCCTAAGAAGCATAGTATGAATAGATACATGGTCCTTCCACGCAGCACATAAGCCCACCCTCTACCTCCGAACTGAAATCGCAACTAATTGCTCTCGTTCTTTGTGTCTCGCTCTCTCCTGCTGCTTCTCTCTGTTTCTCTCCCGTCAATCTAACAGGGAACATTATGTGTTTCTATGAAAGAGAATTCAATTATACTAGTGCCCTAACCAAAGTGAGAAAAAAAATGAAACTGAGTCCCAGCACCCCCTACTGTTTTCCAATGCAGCAGGATTGATTTTTGCTTGATTATAAAGCACACAAATGCCGGAGAATGTCAGTTGTAAATGATATGTTTAAACTAGAGAGCATCTAGTGATGGGATCACAACAGCCGCAACGCCAAGCCAGGCCAGGCACTTAAGGTCGGGGGGCCAATGGCCCCTTCCCCAATTCCTACCCCCCCCCCCTACTTTCAGCGCCCTTGCTCAGACAACACCAATCTTCGAACTCACCCTTCATTTTGATCTCAACTACACACCTATACAGTTTTGTGACTGCATCTTGTACGGTTGTGACGCTATCACAGTGACAAAATCTGTCCACATACACACAAAAATATAAACACCTGGCAAAGTACTCAAAACTGCTTCTGTGGTAGTTCCCGCTACAATAAGTTTTTCCAGGACCACATGTTGCCATGATGACACACACACACAAACGGACTCACAATGTGAAAACAATACCAGCGCCTCTGCCACGGCTGGTAATAAGAGAGACATGGCTTCCGCAGGATCCCAAATTCATTACAAATGTCACATTATCATCGAAGCTAGAAGGCAAGAGAGATGGGCGGTGGGGGTTTTAGAAAAAAGAGGAGGAGGAAAGGGGATGAGCATGGCATATAATGAAGACAAATGGGTTTTCCGATGTTTCCTGAATGCTAGTGCTAAAGGCCACATGTTTTTGAGAGACCCAAGGACAAGTGCCTGCAGCACTACGATGGCAACACAAATGCTGATACAAAGAGCCAAGTAATTCCAATACATAATGTATAGGCCAACACTAATCACTGTTTTACACCTGCCTATGATTTGACAATGTGTAAAAACAGAAATGATCCTAAATGAGCCTGATACTGAGTTGAAATTGCAATGGAGTCGTACAACAGGAAAATGAAATGTATCTGTGTACCTTAGGAACCTTAAAGCTCCATTACATGATATTTAACATTATGATTAACAATGAATCAAATAACTTCCTGTAATGTGAAAAGCTCGCTATAATACTGTTGATCCCACTGAAATTTGACCCCAAACTCACTGCAGCACAGCATGTTTTCATCATTTTTTTTTCTGTTGCTTATACTGTATGTACTTAAAGCTGCTATAATCAATATGTTTGTATAAACAATGAATAAAATGACTCCTTGTAATGTAAAAAGGTTGCTACAGTACTGCTGATCCCATTGAGAATCAACACCAGTACAATGTGTTTGTAGGCAGTAATGAACAATTTCATTAATTTAGTCATATTTGGGTTTATCAATAATCCCATGACTGTAAATATAGTGAGAAAAGCAATAGTTTAAGTGTTTTACATGTTGCATAAATGTACTGGCCACCATAATAATCCTGTTTCTGTTGACAAAAAAATATATATTTTAAATATTCAAAGAAAACAAGGTTCAGTTTTGCTTAAGGAATCCTGACTTTTAAGGAGAGGAAAAAAAGAACCTTATGTTCCCTTGCAAATTGCTGCTGCATCATTATCCCCGCTTTCTAACAAGTCACCTTTTCAGAGAATTAAAGCATGACTTAATCATCGTGCAGTGCCATTACTATCCCTGTCTTTATTCCTCTTTTTATTGCTGTCTCTCGTTTTCTCTTTCTCTCGTGGTTCTTATGTGTATTCTGATGTGTGTTTTCACCACAGCTGGTTCAAACATTTGTAATGAATATGGAAAATAAGTGAAACAAACAAAAACCTATGCGTGTAAAGCATTGCTGTAGCGACAGTAGGTCAAAGGGCATCAATTTGTACTTCGTAGAAGCTGCACGGTGACGGTTAACCGTCTAACAATCTATTTCTTCTTTAGGCTTTACAAGTGAACAAATGGAAATAATACAGCATTTTATATCTCCATCATGACCAGTACTTTAGGCTAAAAATGATTGCATAGCTGCTTTGGTAGGCCTTATACAGCAAAGTGCAGAAGGGGCAATGGTGGCAAGCAATTCACCCCATCAGTGAAATTCAAACTGACAGCAGTGTGAGTATGGTACAGTATGTTCTTTACAGTAGCTTAAAGCAGCCACCAAGACCTCCCGGGGGAACAAGCGCTTACCTTCCCACCAGCCCTTTATCACCGCATGCATGCAAACTTAAAGACTGCTTGAACTAATCAAGCAGTCGAGTTGCTTAATGTGAAATTCATGAATCCGTTATGTTGCTTTATTAAGAGTGGATGTAGATGTAAACCTGCAGCCAGGACAAGCAAAGTAATAACTGAGCAGTTATGGAATCAACATGAGCAATCTGAGCATTTAACAATCCATGTCTGTCATGCACCGTGAAAATGTAAAAGGATGTGAAACATGTCACTTGTCACCCATGACTTGCCTCAAGTTTCCATCCCTTGAATCGCAATCCTGGATAACTACATACAGACATGTTAACATGCACAGAGGCAAGCACAAACACACACACACACACACACACACACACACACAACAATCATACTCCTCCACCCATCCGTAATAGTTAACTTTCTGCTCGGCTGGTTCGGTGCAGGGAGATAGGAGTGAGAGAGATGGAGGGTGCTGAAGCAAGTCATGCAGTGAGAGAGAACGAAGAGGAGGAGGAGGAGGAGAGGGGAGGAGGTAGCCTGGTTTCAGACCTCTGAATCACCGCCCACATCACCAAGTTTATCAGTGACTCAAAAAGGACCGATGCTACTCTTGTGAATGCTGTTTTGTGCTCGGAGAAACAACCCAGCCAATCAGAACCTTTGTGGGCGGGACAATTACAGGTGACGTTACAAAGCTGTGCCAGATTGAGACAGACAGTGACCTATGATGCCTTCAAATGGAGTTTGGCCATTGACCAAGGAAATCACCAAATTCTCCGGACTTCCAGGTCTCTGTTCTACGTTAAACTGCATGTAAGAATATGGTGGCTACGCTGGCTTCTACCATTTGCTGGATTGTCTAGCATGTTACCATTACAAGTGTTTTCCTGTCGTAACCCACCTATTTTCTACTCACTTTAGTTAATTGCCTGTTTCTTTTAAAAACAAACAAAACAAAATAAGCATGAGAAATACCTGACTTCAAGTGAGAGCAGGGCTAACATTAGCTAATAAGTTAGCTAACATATCTAGTAGGGCTTTTCCATTGGCACTTTGGGCTGCGCCGAGTCAAACCATGCCGCGCTGATTTGCGTTACCATTACCAGTTTTAGCGCGCCGAGTTGTGCCGCGCCCAAGGTGGACTATCTCCCGAGTCGGGCAAAAGTGCGATCGTCCCGCCTCCAAGTGGGTTGCGGTGATGTTTCGCAGACTGCAGCAAACCCGTGACGAACCCCCCTTCTTCCCCTCAATCAAGCTAGTAGCGAGACCAGAGAGACATTTTTAAAAGTCTGTGTGTTCAGCTCTCCGTATGTTCTTAGCTTCTAACTCTGTGGTTAGAGGTTTGTTTCTCTCCTGCGTCCCTGTTTGTACTTTCAGATAATCTCCTTTATTTCACTGTTTCGCTCTCAGCTGTACAGGAGTCGTGTTAAGTTGCTGCTGATGAAAATCCAACATTTCCTGATTTTGCTGCTTCACAATAAAAGCTTTTAAATATAATAACAAATAAACAAAATAACGGGGGACTTTTATTGTGAAGAATTTATAGGAAATGAAATGTTATCTCTGAGTTAGTGGTGGTTTGTTGGCGACTAGTCTTAATAAAAACAAGTCTACTAATACTGCAGAGAGGAAGAGAACAAGCAGCAAAAATAACAGAGGGGGCTTTTATTGTGAAGAATATAGGAAATGAAATGTGTTCATCCACCATTTTACAGCCGCTCCTTTGACCACTACACATACTTCAAGCGGGTCGGCCTGTTGTAATGGAGATGCAAATCCGTGCCGTGCTGGGCTACCGAATCAAACCGAGTCGAGCCAAGTCAGCACGTTTTTACTCTATGGAAAAACCCTCCAAGTAGCTTGCAGCCTGTGTGCTAAAAGGTTAACACATTAGCTGGTAGCTATACATCAAGCAGGCTCAGAATTTGTCTTGAGTTAATTAAACACAGCCTCTGCTTTGTTTCTCTGTTATAACACCATGCCCTTAGGTGTCCCAGTACAAGATAACAATCGATTCAGGAGAACAAACTCTTTCATTTAGAATCATGGAAGTCTTTGACTCTGCTTTTGTCATGTTTTTTTCTGTGTCAGGGCATCACGTTGTCTCTTGCTTAACTTATCTTGCCACCTAAGAAAATAGCTGACAAATGGTTAAGTTTTCAAAGACATTTCTTTATACAGTACATGCCACAAACCCAAAATCAGTTCAAGGGTAAGAAAACAGTTCAAAGGCGCAATACACGACACAGTGGCCACCTTTCCCGGAACTTGCAGACACACACACAGAATAAGAGAGTAGACAGAGATGAGGTCACCCTATCTACTGGAGAAGGGGCTACATCTATAACAAGATGTCATAATATATTTCAATTTTACGATTGTTGTTTTAGCCATTTGCTCTGTGATGAAATAATCTCTCTTTTTGTCTTTCCGTCTGTCTCTTCCTCAAGTGAGCAGTTGGCGAAAACACACCGGCTGCAGCAGTAACAATAATCACGTCAAGCCTTCCCTGACGTTCGAGATGATGTTGGCCGCGTCACAGAGGCGAGCAGAGAAAAAAACAAATCAATAGCAGACGGAGCGCTGGGTGGAATAGTGTGCTGAGATGGATATTAAGGTTGACATTTAAGCGAAGGTAAATAACCCTCTGTGTAAAGCGACGTCAGTTTGTTGTAGCCGGGGCTGACTCCTCCGTGGTAAATGAGGTTTGTTTATCAGTCTCCCTCTTTCTATAATTATACAACGAGTGCATTTCCTTCCCTCCACCTCTTATCTGTCCCTCTAGCCTTCTCCGGTATCTCTCACATCTGATGGACGTCAACACACGGGAAGACATAATCTAAGTGAGCACTTGTTTCTATTGTAGCTGTAGATAAAAAAAAAAAATAGCCTTAAATGTATTACATATCACAGATATGTAGGTGTGATCTTTTGTTAGGTGTTAGGTAATGTTTACCTGTTATGTGCAGTACATATATATGCATTTAGATTTATTCAACACCCAAATTTTTGCTGAGGAAAGAGGGATTTTTCCTGTCTTCTTTCCTATTTTTCCCTCCTATCCCTTCTTCCTATTCCCATGGCAGTTTCTTACTTCCCTTCTCCAATCTCCCTCTCTCTCTCCTTAATGTGCTTATTGTGTGAGTGGAAAACCAAGCGGTCATACGCCTCAGCCGGCCATCAAACTTTTAACATCATGTGGTGCTTTGGAGAGCAAAAGAGAGAAAAACACAGGAGAAAGCCACAGAAAGAAAGGGAGAGAGGGATGCCTACAAAAGAAACGCATACAGACATGGAAAAAACACAAGAAAAAAGGAAGAGACAGTGAGGAAGAAAGAAGCAGAGAGTTGAAACTTCGGAAAGACACACGCAGAGACAGACAAAGCGAGCGTAAAAGAGACAGATACAGACAAAGAAAGAGACAAGACATCAGCTGAACAGCTCAAACAGATTAATCATTGTCTGAGTGCCAGTAGGTCAGGAGTTCACCAGCCACTAGTCCACAGCAGACCCAAATAATGCAAGCAGGGATGGAATTTATGATTGATTGCACAAGAGTTTGGAAAACTTGCTGCTGATTCGAGATTGGCAACAGATTTTCATTTAAAACTCCAGGCAGTGCGACATGAAAACTAAGTCCCGGCCTTGAACAGAAAGAGAGAAAAGAAGAGAGAAAAGAAAAGAGAGAGAGAGAGAGAGAGAGAGAGAGAGAGAGAGAGAGAGAGAGAGAGAGAGAGAGAGAGAGAGAGAGAGAGAGAGAGAGAGAGAGAGAGAGAGAGAGAGAGAGAGAGAGAGAGAGAGAGAGAGAGAGAGAGAGAGAGTAATGGGTGTACAGAGAAAGGTGGTGCGCAAGTCTGTCTGGCTACATAATCGTAATAATATTGGGTTGTGTAGTGTGTGTGTGTGTGTGTGTGTGTGTGTGTGTGTGTGTGTGTGTGTGTGTGTGTGTGTGTGGCGCAATGGTGAAGTGATATATTTGAGGTCTGAGAGCAGATAATGAATCAGATAAACATCTGTGAAATTTCTCTGTATGTCTGTGATTAAACCTGATCTCAACATCAACTAGTAAACTCTTAATTTGAGCCCAGACCAATACAAATCCAGGTTTGTGACTATATCAACAAAAAAAGAATCCCTCTAAGACAGTGGTTTCCAACCTGGGCTTTGGGACCCTGTGAAGGGGGGATTTACTAGAAAAATCCAAGGGGTCGTAACTTGATTAACAATATAGAGACGACAAAACATAGTTCTGCTACATGGTTTTTCAGACCTATTCTGACTTTTCTTTAATTTGTTCTTTTTTCTTGTGAAATACTTGGTGCCTTCAAATGAAACTCGTGAGCTCGTGTTTACAACATGGGAAGTCGTGTACATGATATGCTTGGCGTTCAAGTGGTTAAGTCGTGAGAACACCTCTGCTAAGCAACGGCAATATTAACGTTACTCTCAGCGTCTAGAAGCCACAGAGGCTAACAATTTAGCAAGCTAGCAAGCGGGTAACATAATGCAGGAAATGTAAAGGCATAATGACAGAGGAGAAAGATGAGGCAGTTGGGAATATCAACATTTTCCTCAGAGATATTATAAAATTACAAAGAAAAACAATATACGACTAAAATTACAATATATTCACTTATTATGCAGTGAAAAATTAACTTCCATGGCCTCCGCCATTTCTGACATCGTCAACAAACACGTCACAAGTCGTGAACTCTGAGCTTTCAGAAACTTTCCATTTACGAGGTCGTGAATACCACAAGAGGGGGGCGTTTATATGGACTCTTCTCGTGAACACAGTAAATACGACCCCATTTGAAGGCACCAATAGATAGTTTTATCTCTTGGGGCCTCAAAAAGTTATCTAAATGTAGCAATCCTAAAATCAGGAAATTTTCTAACATTTCCCCCAAATTAAAAGAGAAAATATGTTGCATTTTCACGCCATCTAAAGCCACAAATAGAAGCGTAAGAAATTACTGTTGAAAAACAAATCTGTTTCATGACAACGCTATAGTTAAGGTTTGATTAGGTTTAGGTACAAAAACGACGTTAGGGAAATATCATGGTTTGGGTTCAAATAAGTACTTTGATAAACCTGCAATAACTGTTTTTTTGTGGCCACTTGGGGGTAGCAGGAACAAGTTGAGAACACAACTTTGATTCAAGTTGATATGGCGATATTAAGCAACTATCAATATGTCAGCAAGTCATGTTTCACTGCTCACTCTCTTTTAGCTTTGTTTTTGGTCTCCATCAACTCCTCAGGGAAACATCTGTCTCTTTAGCTGCTAAATGCTCCTCAATGTTCACTAGCAAGTCGCTAACGGTGTCTGTCTGCTGTTTGATGCCGAGCAGGTCGTGTTCAGTGAGTTTTTAGAATTTCTCTGCTGAAAACAGCTGCCTGTTGTGACTGAAAACGATGCTATTAGAGTGGTGAGTGAACTTGAACAGTAAAGTTACGGACCGGACAGCTAAACAATGAGCTGAAATTCACTATAAAAGCTCCGTAAAGACGAGGGGAGCTGCAGATTCAGGCAACAATTCTCTGTAACTGTAATAATGAAAATATTGATTGTAGCCACTTTAAACACAACAACTAATAAGTACTGTAATAATTACCAATATGAAATGGGATAAAAAAAAAACACTCATAATGCTGGGTTTTTAAAATGAGAACTTAAAGGACCAGTGTGTAACAAATTAGGGGGATCTATTGGCAGAAATTTTATTTAATATTAATACATATGTTTTCTTTAGTGTATAATCACCTGGAAATACGAATCGTTGTGTTTTTGTTACTTCAGAATGAGCCGTCTATATCTACATACGGAGCCGGTCCTCTTCATGGAACCGGCCGCCATGTTTCCACAGTAACCCAGAACGGACAAACCAAACACTGCCTCTACATAGAGCCATTAACGTTTTTGCGTCGGCCAACGTAGTTCTCCTACACGCTTGGCACACGGGAGAAGTTTCACTTAGTTGCAATCTTTAAATATTATAGTTTACAAGTTTTGAGGAAACTAACACTGTACATACTGTAATATATTTAGAAAAGCAACTATCTGGTATTGCAACAGTAAATAAGATTCTTCTAACTTAATTAAATATGAATTTTTATTAATATTTAAGTTGTTAAAGAACAGTTTCTATGTCTCTATTTGTTGGTGAAATTCTAATGATAATCAGTGATAATTAATGCAGTGCTAGATTTTGGAGAATATATACAAACAGGATTACATAATTACATTTTTTTTTTTCATTTATCGGAAGATAATTTATCAGTAGTTTAACAGTAGAAAGGCCTGGCCAACACATATTAGTAATTCAACATCTCTTTTTTTTTTTTCCGTCTGGCACAGGTAGAGAGACAATTAGGCCAGAAAGAGTGCATGGCCAGTAATACCCAGAAGGATTCCCAGAAAAGGTGATATTTTTTTAAGGGATAATGATATTTTGAGTACACAGTGTATTTTTTGTCATGGGATAAAGCGGAGTGCTGTGATTAATCTTGTAATCCTTACTCATTTCTTATACTTGTTATTAACTATAACCTAACATGTACTGTGTGCCTGATAAAAAAAATAAGCATGAAAAATAAAGCAAAAACATTGGAGTAGTTGGAAAGTGCCATTATCTCCTTAATGTTATCCTTGCTGTCATGATTGCCACGCCTGACTCTTGATTTTTCCCTTTGGTCTCCTTCTCGCTGCGTCTATCCTGCTCTTATTCCCCCATTTCCATTTTTAGCTTTTTGCCCGTCACTCTTAGAGCATTACAGTGAGTGAGCAGATAGACCTCAGCGTCTCGCTCAAGGACACTTTATCATGAACGCTGCTGCTAATGGGCTGGACTGGCAGTTAAGGGGTTATGATGGGTGTTATGGGTGCTGTCGTGACCCTGGATCGAGCCCGTGTACTGGGGGACTTGTGAGAACAAACACAGCAAAGGACACTACTGACATCTTTAATGATTTCTAAATGAAGCCATTTTCCTTGCTTTTCCCCCCTGTACCCACCCAACCCCCACAAATCTCTCCGTCTGCTCAGAAATAGGCTCCATACAATGACAGAGGGAAGAGATAAACAGACATGAGTCTCTGTTCTGACTGCTGCTGTGGAGGGAGGGAGAGAGAGCCAGACATACAAGGAGAAACAGACAGAATAAACATCCAGTGCATTTACAAATGCAATATGTGCATCTAAAAACACACATATGGATGTAACATCAAAAAATATACACATAATCTCACACCGTTATGACTGCACTAACATGACACGTATACGCACAGAGGAAAACATTGTTATTAGTATTATTGTTATTAGATTTCCATCATACAAACAACACAGCATGAAGACGCAACATGCAGGAGCAGATTCATATCTGGACTTATTTCCTTTCCCACAACAGAGAGACAGATTTATTTCCCCCCCGCAAGCAGTGACAAGCCAGCGTTATCATGTTACCACAAATTTGTTTATGAAACCCATTTCCGAGACGTGTAGTTTGTGTTTATGGGTATGTGCTAATGTGTTCTTTGCAGACGATGGTTTTCACCTTCACAAACCTACTGAAACAGAAACAACAAAGCAACCCTGACTGCCGCTGCCTAATTCGAACAAATTTGAACAAACTGCTGTTGTTATGAGGGACAAGAGTCACCTTGAGCCTTTGTAGTCAAATCACAGCAGCTCTTTTCCTCGCCTCTTAATCCATACATTGCATAACATAGCAAGCCCTCCCTTCACATCTACTATAGAGCCTAACTGCTGCAAGATGAAGAGGTAGACTCGGGGAAAGGGTGGGGGGATGGGGCGCAAAATGATGCAAATAATATGAGGTTTGTGTGAAATAAAATACGTGAATGTATCGTTTCCGTGATGCTGTGATCTTGTTAAATTGAGGAAGTCAGATTCCTCGCAGCTTCTGAGCTTCTACCAGGAAATGTGCCAAGAGAAGCAACCTCAATGTGAATGACACAACAAAATGTGAATGGAACCAGAGTGCGTCTTGTGTGATGTTGCATTTGTCATTTTGTGTTGACCTTGTGTTGTGTTATGTAGACATTGATTTGTTCACTGGGGTTGTGTGAACCAAAAAAAAAAGGTTAAGAGTCACCAGGTTGCATAACACACCTACAGTCACACTCCCTCCACATCACTGCAGCCATCCAAAACGAGAACTGATCCGCACACACACACACACACACACACACACACACACACACACACACACAAATTTCACCCAGGTACAGAGCAGAGGATAGACTTCATCAAAATGGAGGACAGGGGAGTCTGCTGAATGTGATTTCATTCCTTTATGTAATCATCTAACCCAGTGACAAATCACCAGACAGCATCCCTCTCGTACATTTTTGGCCCCTCGCAAACTCTTCACAAAACAGTTTTTCTTTTTAGGAGATCTCGAAAAAAAAGCCTCTAATTTTCCGTACCTGTACTTTCTCACCTTCTCTGAGATATTTTTTTCCCTCCACATCTCCTCTTTCTCCCCCTTGGTGGCTGTCTGCTAACCCCTCTACCTCTCATCTTACATGATTCATCTCTCTCAGCTCACATCCCTTTTGCTTCCTTTTTTCCCCCCAACCACCCACTGTTACTTGCCATCTCTCTTAATCTCCCCCATCAATTCATTCCCATTAAGTCTCTTTCGTTTTCCTCTTTTTCCTCGCACGTCCTTCTCCCGCCCCATCTTATCTCTCCTTACTATAATCCTCTGTCACAACCCTCGACCTCTGCACGTTTTCACTCTTTCCTTTTATGTCTCATCCCTGTTTTCCACCCACCGCAGGCCTTACCAGGTATGGGCTACGGTGAAGCGTCGCCTCTGTCGGATGCTCTTGTTGACCATCAGCTTGCGGAAGAGGCGCGGGGAGCTTCTCGGGGACAGTTTTGGGGACGTGGCGCCCCTCTTCCCTCCCACCACACCTGGGATTTTCGGAGGCTCCAGCTCCAGGTGCATGTGCTCCTTGAACGTCCGGATGCAGGAGTCCATCTCAACGCTCAGCTCGTTGGACGACATCCCCGCACGCTGGGTTGAGTCTTTCCGACCTCTTCCAAATTCTGCCCCTCTCTGTCCAGAGTCACGTCGGCTGGTCATGTACAGCTGATTTTGTCCTCCTCTTGCCTTATCTAGAAGTTTACGCTGGGTTGAAATGTTGTAGCGGAAAGATTGAGGTTACCTCACATACAAACATTCACCCAGCCAGCTCACACATACCCTTTCGTTGTTTGTGTTGCCTCTGTGCTTCCCCTTCTTCCCCCCGTTTTTCGCGGGTTTAGGGATTAGCCAGCAAGCAGTCGTGGCCTGTCTTTCCTTTGGCTAACGCAGCACGCTTTCCTGCTGGTCTTCTTTTCATCAGAGGTTCTTGAAGGAACGTTACCCACAGCGGGGTTACGTACAGCTCCTTCCAGGAGAGAAGAAATTCCTCTTCTCAACACTGCTTCTCTCCCATCTCCCTCCTGGTTTTGCCGTCTGCAAAGTGCTCTATCACTCGGCTTCCTTTTCCCTGTGACCCTCTGTCCCCGTTGGTGCCTGCTGAATGCACACCTCAGAACCAACTCTTTCTCTCAGTCCATGCAGGGAGCTTGATGTTGGAGGATCTCCCTTATGAAAGATTCATAAGGGCTGAAAACTGCTCTCTGCCTCCTCCCGTCTTGCTCTCCCCTCCATCAGGCACTGCTTGACTGACCTCCTCTCTCTGCAAACAACCCCCCACTTCTCCCCAAAGGCACTCCCGGTGTGGCACAGAGTCACTCCCACTATGCCGAGCCTCAAGTCAGATTTCCCCTCACTCGCACAGCCAGAGCGGTGAGCGGAGCAGAGCGCGGCACGCAGGCAAATGCTTCACTTGCTGTTTCATTCAGAATATACACAAGGAGCCGAGAGCAGGCACGCAACGAGGGCAAGCCACGCCTCCCCTGTAAAGGATTGGCTGGTGGTTGTTGTGACGACAAGCAGGCAGGCACAGTAACAGGTTGTCAGATTTATTATTTATTTTTTGTTTAGCCGGGATTTGTGGTAATGTTGCTGATGATGTTGTGACCTTTAGAGAGGCAGGCAACTGGTGAGAGCGGGCCAAGGAAAGAAATGGCAATTTGGAAGGGAGATAAAAGCAAACAGCTTAATGGGCATCAGTGAGGAGAAACATACACACTGCACCAAAGGTCAACTGATTCAAATAAACAGTCTAAAGCATGCATCTACGCCTGTCCTTTCGCAGCAGGAAGGCAAAAACATATAAACTTACTACATTACAGTATATTCCACACAATCCATCTTATTTTCTTTCTCTCTCTCTCTCTCTCTCTCTCTCTCTCTCTCTCACACACACAATTTTACCCATCCATAATTCTGTCTGAATGGAAGCAGTCCAACCATGATATTGCCACAGTATGTAGAGAGAAAGAAAGAAGGAATTGATAGATACAGTCATTCCAGATACGCATCCGCACACACAAAGGGCTTCTCTGAGTGATGAAAAGAAGAGAGAGAAAAAGAGGGTTAATGCCCTAAAGGTGGAGAGACGGAGAAGATGAGGGAGAAAAAATCCCAAAGGAACATCAGAAGAGGCAGAATGGCAGCGTGACGACTACTGGAAATGTGAGCACTTGCTCGTCTGCTCTGTCGACTGATTTGTTTTGGTTGTGAGTCACTGATGATTCTGAGCCATCGAAGCATGGAGTGCTTTCTCACTAAATGCTTGCCAATAAGACCTTTGAAAATAGTCTTACCAAGCTTGCATATAAAGAAGAAAACACTTGTAGTATTATGATGCGTCATAGAAGCAGTGTATGGTTTAAAACCAGCCAATAATGCATGGCATTCCCTTTGGCGTTAGCTATGGTCTTGTTGCTAGCACTAGCGGTGTATCTGCTGAAAGTTTAGCCACATTTCCCACTGTTGAAGATTACTGGACACCAAAACCTGTGTATTTTTGTTTTGTGTTGTTTTGCGGGACGGGAATGTTGGATGCCTTGTGTGCAGCAGAAAGAATCAAAGACTCTGTTGCTGATGACAAGGTGAAAGGTGTGCATTTGGCAACAGGAATGGATTAATGGGACAGTGAGTGGCGGTGTACAAAAGCAGCTGCGCAGAAACGTTTACGAGCACCGCGACAGCATCGCTCACAACACAGCAATTGAAATAGCATAAGTGAAAAGTGAAACGCACTCAAAAAGATTGCAGATGTGGGTGCTAGTCTGCTGCAAGAAACGATCAGCTCATTTAGCATTTAACTACTTAGGTCGCTAAGTGAAAGGTGGCTTACACAATAATGAGGGCCCTCGTAAAACGTAATGAATTGAATGGTGCGCCAGTCGGCACTGCACACAGATCCGACTATTCCTTCAGGGCATGTAGCGAAATGAAAGAGGCATTTGTGTCTAACGTCAAATCATTTGAGGTTCCCATTATTCAACAGCCATGGAGGTAAAGACCATGTGTTTTTTTGACCTAGTTGAACTGGGCAGGGGAACAGATGCTGAGTCGATATGTAGTTCTTTAAAAGAGAGCCTTCAAGGAGCTGGGAAGGATGATGGTTTTTCTGCGTGAAAATCTCATCAGCGTAGCCACAGATGGAGTGGCTGTTCTGACCGGGAGAAAATGAACTTGTGACGACCCTTAAACGTGAGTTTCTTCAAGTCCAGTCAGTTGGCAGTGCACACTCAAAGTGTGCACTGCCAACACTTGGAGTTGGCAGTGCACTCTTTTAAAGAGGTGGGAAGATTCAACAGATGCAAGAGCGTTAAGGGACACAGCAGAATGCCCAGATTCTGAAAGTCAGACTGGTTTTCACTGTCAGATGGGTAGCGAGCAGCTTCAACGCAGTGAAAGCAGTGCTGAAGGACTTTCCTGTGCTGGCCCGTCATTTTCAAACAGCAAATGATGATGAGTCATCACGCTCGAATGTGTAGAAGGCTAAATACAGGGGCCTCCTGAAACATCCTGTTTTATCGGGGTTGTCGTCCAGGGAAGCAATCCATCAAATAGTTGTTGACCTATTCATCCACAATGGTGGACCGGCAGACATTGCAATCCAAAGAGCACTAAAAAGCACTTCATAGAATCGAAAAAAGAAAATCTCAGTTTCTCCATCTGCTTGCCATTTCTTCTTGAAACCAGTGCTGAGGGGGTTATACTTAATACAAAACATACAAAAAACATAAAAGAATGGTCGAACTACACTTATATACAAAAATATGTGAAAATACTATTGCTGGCTCTTTCATATTAGCGAGATTTCTGCACTGAAAAGGGAGATAACAAAAGATGAATGACAAAGCACAAATGAGAAGGGCAGAAAACCAATGCCAGCAAGCCATTTTAAAAGGGATGAAAGATTGAAAGAGATTGAATTAGAGAGTGACTGGGCCATTTCATTCCACATTAAAACTCGCCTTTTTCTACCCTTGAGAGCTTGAATGAAAGCACACAATGCACAGTCACAGCACAGGAAGAACAGAGATATACAACAGGCCCTGCAGCCGACTGTAAAGGAGCTCAATATGTGGACGTAAATGTAAGTGGACCTCAATACTGGCATCTGTCAAAATGGAGACTGATAAAAATCCTGCATTTTTTTTTAGACATCTGGGCCACCCCTGAAAATTATTTGAATGAAATGATAAGTCAATCAAGCAATTATTAAATTGACACACATTTGCTGATAAACACTGAACCAAAGTATTGTACGGATTGAATTATTGACCAAATGGTGGCGCAACATGAAAAGTTAAGGGATCACCTAAGTGTAAATTGAATACCCTTTAGGGTTTTCAGTTTTTGTCTCATTGGGTTCTGGGATACTGTGATGAGCATTTGTCTCGCATTTTACTGAACTTTTTAAATGATTAACCAGATAAAATACTTGATAAATGGTTTTCTGCTTAGGCTGTGGTGACTCTGGTTTTAGCTTCATATAGATCCATGCAAGGTTCTGGTTCTGTCACAGGTTGATTTGAACCAATGTGTCTATGAGGAAGCAGATAATAGAATTGATCAGTCAGTATCCTGCCAATATTTTTATCTTATCCCCCTACACTGTTAAACAGACATTTAATTACCATCCCTGTCCCTCCGAGCCCCACCTGTCACTTTCTATAATGTCACAACATGCAAGAAAAATGCCTCAGCCCGCACCATGTTGCCTAGTCTTTGGTCTCCCACAGTGAAAACCTGAGGAGGGCAACCAGAACATCCTTAGGACCTGTGTGTGCGAGTGAGGCACTTGCATGTCTCTGTGTGTTCAGTGTTTGTTCTGAGTGTGTGGGTCAGATGGAGGTGATCGGGAGTGTGTGTGTGATGGGTTTAGGTCTTGAGATGAGAGCACTTCATGTAGCATCTGTGGTTACGTAAACCATCTCTTCCTTATTCCCTCTTTTACTCCACGTCTCTCTCAGATAAGTGACAAACAATACTGCATTGTGGCGCAGATTAACTCATTCACAAAGGTCCATGGAAAAACAGAGAAAGAGAGAGGCTCAAACACAAAGAGAAAGCAGATAATAAACATAGAAGTGCCATTCCCGGGTTAAAAGAGGCTGAATTATTTATCCATATGAATTATATCCATGCAATCAATAAACAAAGGACAAAAGGCTTATAGAAATGGAAAACAAACAGTGAAAAATATGAGTAAAAAGACAGCAGAGAATAACAGCAAACAGGATACAGGTGGTTTGTGGAGAAATCTAAAGAGAAAAAGCCGAACAAAGTGTATTATGATTTGAAGGTGACCTTGTTAATATTTCTTTTTGGTACAATCCTAGAGGAGAGAAAAAGAGCGATGTCCGCTACAAATTTCCCCCTGGGATGTTTGAGTATGTTGTAGCATGACGACAGTTATCCTATTAACGTCCCTGTCAACTCACAACCTAACAGACTAAACTACTCTGAGGTTTAATTCAGGATTACCATGCAACGCAAACTGACAACCAGGAGGGTAGCCGAGGTAAATACAGATAAAAACAGATTATTTTTCCTCTGAACCAAAACTCTCCCAAATCTGGTGAAACTGTGGAGGACGTGACTTCTTGTCCCATGGATTTAGCATAAAACTGGGTCATATTTGACCATCCAATGTTCCTCTAGCTAAGCTGTATAATCATGCAAAATGATGTTGAAATATTAGATGCATGTTGACTGTTGATTGCCCCCATAGACTGAGAGTTGTGTTGCACCAATAGCCCCACATAGTCAACAAAAAAATATAAGATAATTTATAATGTAATAAGATAAACTTAGTTTACTAAAAAGCTACTCAATTGGAGCAGCATGAAGGAATGAAATGCTTTGAAATTGATTTTTCTGTCGACCTACGTACATTTAGTTAATCTGCTGATATTCAACGTTGAAGCCCAAGGGGGCTTAATACTTTTTATACGCATGGTATAGTTGGAACTGAATAACTGGAACTTCACATTAAGACAAATGCAATCTTTGTGCATAATTTGTCTGCCTTGATCTACGTGCGTGCTAAAGTGAAAAGGGTAAGATTCAATTTCTGCCCACTGGCTGTGTGGGAGGCCGTCTGGATCACCAGCAGAGAGGGCAGCGCAGAGAAAGTACACAGAGTGCAGACGAGCCACGATCTGACCGGTGTCGGCCCGTCCCAGGGTGACGAACACATCCAAATATAGTTCCAAATCAAGTTTGGAGAGGGATCCAAAATGGCAAAATTTCAATCATAGTTGGAAATTATTAAATCATTGTACATCACACTGAGCTGAACTTTGGACTTTAAAGAGATAAATGTTTACAAGAACCAGCATTCTGGGAAGACCTGTGCACATACTTGGTATTCGGTGTACTGGGCATGTAAAGCTAGTATCACTACTAGACATCACGAGCATACTTTTGTCTTTCATGTCTGAAATATCACCAAACTACAGTGGATTACCTTTTCAGAGAATTTACAAAGAACTCATCACCATTTACTGAGTTGTACACCTCTGTCTTCCTGTATCGTTTTGGGGGATTTTTACAGATCATGTCAAAGTTACATTACAAAACGCTATAACATCTGACAGAACTCGGTGCTGGGTTCAAGCAGAATAAATCGTATTTGAGTATTGCCATTTTGTCTTGTGTAAGCACTGCCACTGGCTCTGGGTCAACTTCTGTTATGTTTTTTACGTACTAAATGCAGTCAGGCGAAAGCTGTAGTCAGACCAAAATTCACCTGGCAAAATGTACTCTGGCCACAAGCAAAGGGGAGGCAGGACATGTAGAGTTGTACACATAAACTGCAGGCTCACATCAGCACTCTATAAAGTTGTCTTTATAGAGACGTCTTATAAAAAAGCTTAACTGTCAATCTCACTACAACCAAGCAGCATCCCTCCTTCCTCCTGGCATGATAAATCTTCCACAAGTGAAAGACCGTCGGGATGACACCAGTGCAAAGTTAAGCAAAACTTGACAGTAGTGCTGACCGATAACTCACATTTTCATCGTAATCGCGATATGAATATGCGCGATAAATACACTGAAAAGGCTGCCTGAAACACGATGACTAAGAAAAATAATTTGATTTAGGGATGGTTACCGAAACCCAGTATTAAACGGGCCGGGGGGCTAAAGATCGTAACGTTAGAATTTATCATCACGCTGCATCCTCTCCCCTGCTCTGTGGCGGGACTGTGGAGCTTTCAACATACACATTCAGCAATGAAGTCAGCAAACAGCTGATCAGAGAGGCCGCGGTGGAGACAGTGAAGTGAACCAGGTGAAGTCGAGTTGCCCACAACTACGCTTGTTGCTGTAAGTCAGTGCAATAAAACCTTCACAAGTTTAAAGCCAATACTTTATCATTACATCTGTTCAACGAGAAATAAATATAATGTGAACATGTACAGTAAAAAAAAAATCGATATTTTAATCTGCTCTGTCTGCAGTCTCTCATCCATCACCGCTATGTTTACACAAGCACAGCGCGTTAGCTCGGCGGCTAATAGCAAATAGTTACAAACAAGTGTTTTTGTTGAGTTGCCTCTTAGTGAAGCCTCTGAATGACTTTAGTTTCCTCTAGTAAGCAGTGTTCCAGTGTGTGTGTCCGGGGAGTTTATTGTCAATGATGGAACGAAAAGAGTAAAACGGTGGGTGCGCTGTTGTTGACAAGGTCTTGCCATCTTGGTGCAGACTACGGAGCCTCTGCGTTATTATCATCAAGTATAGACGCAATTTAACAATCGGCTATACGAGCTGAAACAGACGCTGTCTGCATGCAGTCTACCTGTTTAGCTTATTTTGCCACAAATCTTAAATCTCAAAAGTCTTGTAAACTTATCAGCTGGCTGAGACAAAGCAGCTCACCTCTCTCTACCAGCGGTAACGTTACCTGCAGGCAGTGATTCACATCAGCAGAGGGAGAAGCACAGAGGACAGGAGGAATGACTGATACTGACTGATGTCTGTGTTCTTCGGTCTTTATAAACTTCACTCAGGAATATTATTTATTTTATTAACATTTTAGATTTGTGAGATATTAATGAGTTTATATGGTGACTTTGCTGTTGTAAACATGACTGCTGCTGCTCTAGAAACAACATTTAGCCTAGTTATAATTAAAATATTCAGTTTTAATCCGGTTCTTAATTTAAAGACAACCAGGCTGACATAAGCATAGCTAATACGTCCACTTTAATATGTATTTATTTATCGCAGGTCATATCGTCATCGCAATATTGAGCAATGATATCGCACATGGCAGATTTTCATCATATCGTGCAGGCCTCCTTGACAGTGTCAGTTGAATCATTTCATCACCGTATTATTGTGAAGGTTTGAGGAGATTCACAGTGGCATCAACACGGTGAGGTAGTTGAATTTGTTTGTCTTAACTAACAATTACACTGAATACTACTGACTGATTTTTTTTCTCTCGCACAGACGTTCATGCAAGTTTACCATCAGCTGGCCGTCAGCAGCAGTCAAAAGACAGGAGGTGATTGTCATATCACAACCCTAATATGATTACTGAACTAACTGACATGTTTGTTTGTAGTGTTTGTGAATACCTTTCTTCGCCTGATTAGGAAAATCTAGATGAAGTGACTGCTAGAGCTACATCAGGTTATGGTCTGATTACTAGTGAGTGCATGTACTGTAAACATACTTGCCAACCCTCCCGTGAGACTCCCCTCTCCTGGTTTCCTCCCGGGGTCACAATTCTCCTGCATTTCTCTCGATTTATGACAACTTTTCACACCTTTTTGTTATCTCAACCTGTTTCTGGTACTCTACAGCGTGTATAAGCCCTACTGTTTCCACCTGGACAACAGCACAGCTACACCTAATGTTTCCCAATGGAAGAGAGCTGCTCGCGACACAACACAGTTTGAGCTGTGCTCACCTCACATCACAGCACGCAGCGCTCTAAGTCGGGCTTTGCTCGACGCAGCGAAAAGCCGTCGTGGCGTGGCACAAGCCATCGGAAATAATGGGTTTCGGAGCGAAATGGTGCCGTTGCGTCTGAAAGGGCCGTCACTGAGTGAGAGATGGAGAGAGAATTGGAGAGTACTAGTGAATGATATACTAAATGAATGAATAAAAACCAATGAATATTAGATTCACACAAGTTTATGCCAGAGGGGCGAATTATTCAGTTTTCTTTGCTGAGAATTAAAAGTAAGATTAAAAGTAGGAAAAAACGCTGTTGCAGTGTACTTATTATTTTTATTTTCATTCTTTAAAAGTCACCAGAACGCAGGAAAGGACCCCCAGACCCGCTTTGCTTTTGAAATCCTCCTTATTTTTGAGGTCTCAAGGTTGGCAAGCATGACTGTAAATGCATCCACTTCCTTTCATTTAGCTCTGTTCTAGCTCTCAATGTCTCAGTCTTCTAAACACACACGTATACAGTAACTTCGGTAGATGCCAACTTCCAGTCATTGACTCTGATTTACAGTTTCCTTCTGCACCACACTGGGTTTTCTCAGGCAGTGGCACGAGCACGCCCAACCACACACACAATCCATGAGGCACTCTGAAACAATTGTGTACATCAGCAGGAAACATAATTGAATCCCGAAATAACTTCTTGCTCCCTCCGCCTCCTTCGAAACACTGATGAAAGCACTTAAATAAGTACAGGAAAAAGATGGGATTGAGAGGAGACGAGGGGCTTTGCTACAGCGCTGTGTTACAGACACATCTAGACACACATGTAACATACAGACACGTCCACCAGCTTCAGGCCTCACTAGGGAAGGGAGTAATCGGACTTGAGGACCTTCAGGAAGGTTCTGCTGACCCTGACGTTATACTGTAGCAGCAGTGATGCTTGAAGGAGACATAGTGTGATAGCTTTTTAAAAGAGAGGAAGGCCAGGAGGGAAAAGCACACGGGGGGGAAACATGTCTGCCTCTACCACCAGGGTTACTGACGACTGGCACAAACCTCACCTGCTATAAAGTCTGTGGTTTCCCGAGCGGACTGTACAGCCACAAATAAACTTGCTGTTGTAAAAATGATATATATATATATACACAGTATATATATACTGTGTGTGTGTGTGTGTGTGTGTGTGTGTGTGTGTGTGTGTGTGTGTGTGTGTGTAAGCCCATCCAGTCAACCATGTTCACACTGCACTCTTCTGGTAGAAATAGAAATTTCAGCTCATCAAGAATTCACTCAATGACTTTCTCAGTGTGCCAACTTCCATGCCTTTCATTTATTTCCTTAATAGGTCCCTATTATTAAATGTATTGCCTAGAGCCGCAACGATTAGTAAGTTAGTTGATCACTAGAAAATGTTCACTGGTCCCAGATTCTCAAATGTGAGAATTGGATGCTTTTCGTTGACATATATGATAGGATAAACTGAATATATTTGGGTTTTGGACTGTTGGTCAAATAAAACAAGCTATTTAAACACATCGCCTTGGGCTGTGGGAAATCATAACAAGCATTGTTCACTATTTTCGGACATTTTCTTGAACAAAACACTTAATCAAGAAAATGACTGATGATAAAATGAATTGTTAAAACATAAGCTTTTTGAAGATAAGGAGATGAGTATACCTTTGCCTACAATTCTTTCTATCATATACAATAGTTCCTCAAGAACGATGATCACAACTGATCGGGCACTGTGGCTTTGACCGTAGCATAGTCAGAGTACTAGTGACCTAGAGCATAGCTTGGGTCACAAGATAAATGTGAGGGGTCATGAGGTAATTGATAAGATAGGAGAGAAGAAGAAAAAGCATTACTGCTATACAAAATATAGTTTCCTTTCTGGGTTTTTCTGAAATATTGGATTTTTTTCCTCCTGAAATTCAAGACTTTTATCTTTATAGGACTTTAGAAATTATCTAAACGAATCTGAGATGGGAACATCTCTGGTTAATCTGCTCATAGACATATAATCTGTCACAGTGGGTCACAAAGAGGCTAAAAAAGGTTATGAGCCAAAAAAGGTCACCAGGACAGGACAGGACACACACACACACACACACACACACACACACACACACACACACACACACACACACACACACACACACACACACACACACACACACACACACACACACACACACACACACACACACACACACACACACACACACACACACACACACACAAATACAGTACACATAAACACCGATACATTTTTGAGTGCATCACCAATCAGGACTGATTAGCGTAAACCTTTCCAGCACCTCTTATTCATTTAACTGAAAGGAATGAAACCCTTGGCAACTCCATTTAAAGTGTTCCTCAACTGGCTCCATCTTTACTACTATCACACGCACCTACACACACCATACTCCAGCACAGGGCCAATCAGGAAGGATTAGCTAGTTAAGTAAAAGCGTATCTGAATTTGACACGACTGGACGACTGGCTGCCCGCCAAGAACTGGCCACTTGCTGTTTGTGTATGTGTTATCTGAAACTGCACGTTGTACCTGTTGTGTGTGTGTGTGTGTGTGTGTGTGTGTGTGTGTGTGTGTGTGTGTGTGTGTGTGTGTGTGTGCGTGTGTGTGCGTGTGCGTGCGTGTGTGTGTGTGCGTGTGTGTGTGTGTGCGTGCGTGCGTGCGTGTGCAACTGTGCCTGAAAGCATGGTGCATAGATAATGAAACAAGGCAGTGTCATCTTCAACAAGCTGAACACAACATGACAGATCAGTCACCGAAGCAGAGACGGATTCTAAATAGATTTCTCAAGCTCAGTCTTTGCTCAGTGTGACTGGGGGAACCCGTCGTTTGCTATAAAGTAACCATGTCTCCGATGATTAGCCACCTCTCAAGACATCACATGTCCAGTGCACACTTAAGGTTACAGCTGTGCCTTGAGATTCTGACAATAATAATCACAAACAGAGTCGGTGACAAGGTGCCAACAGGGAATGTACTTGAAGAATACAAGCACAGGCTGAGCACTCACTCCAAATATACAAGTATCAGATGGCTCATAGTAATAATGGCCCCAGTGCCCGATATTCCCTACACAGATCAGGACACCTGGAGAGACACAGTCACGACCAAAACAAAATCCTCATTGCTCCTCCAAAACCTGAAGCTCAACAATCAGCTGGAGCCTCCTTTACAGCACCCTGATAACTGAAGCAGACGAGGTACCATTCAGCAATAATGGGAACCACCACCCCCACCTGCCAGTTTATAGGAGATGTCCCTGACTTCTTTGCAACGTTAAAAGAGGTGTGTCAACCAAGACAACACAACAAAGTCGAGCGCCTTCAGCATCTCAGGGTGAATCTCATCCAACCGTGATGCTTTGCCACTTAGGAGCTTTTTGACTTCCTCAGTCTTTAGACTTCTCCTCGAAGGGGGCAACTAAAAAAAAAACTCCTTTTACCACCCTCACGATCGATTTGATGAAGGCCTTATCAATAGCCACACTTGGTAAATGTACTGTATGGCATTTGCTGCATGATACATCAATAGAGCTACTGTAGACCTTGTAGATATTAGCTTATTTAGATACATTGGTATCAGTGTATATGTCGGCCGCCGAGTAACGAGAAATTTTAGTACGGAAATGCCAAACTAGGCTGGACTTGGACGTAATGTAAAAGCAGGGTCACTTTTACAGTTCGTACACCAAAGAGCACTGACGATGTAAAATGTCCCGCTCCGTCTGTATCTTGGCCATGAAAAACAAATCTAACTGATCTGTATCACGATTATTTGTTTATGTTATGCGTTTATGTTAAAAAATTACCAACAGTCGATATATCGTTATTGTTCCAAATATCAATATCAGTATCAGCCTCACAAAATCCAGTATCAGTCGGGCTACATACAGCAATTGAGCTCTTTTTCCCTGAAGGTGTATGTTTTATTTCATAAAAATATATTCTGGGGCTGTCCTCGACCAAAGAAATTCTTATTCGACTAACACTCATACAAGTTTGTCGACTAATCGATCAGTTGATTTAATCGACAGATCTGTAAAACTGAGTTTCTCCACAAAGAATCACACGAAGCGACCACTTTAAATCTGGTATTTGTGAAATAAGTCATTCAGCATGAAAAAAGCAGAGAAAACGACTAATCAACTAAAGAAATCTCAGTCGACTAAGACCAAAACTTCCGATTGGTCGACTAATCGACTAAGAGGGGCCGGCCCTAACGTATTAATTGTTTATAACATTCTGAGGTTGTCTTTGTTTAAAGTGAGGCGGCCCATCTGCCACTACAAACACTGCAGGAAACTCTGGGACAAAAACTGACCTTCAATCATCAGTGAGTGCTGTATCTGTCTGATGTACCCAAGAAACCCAATATCCACATCAGCTGAAGCATATCCCTATCCAGTTACACAGATGCTAACCACATAGGCCCCTTCTACTGATAGTATAGTATATCATATGTATACTACACTATATCTATTTAATGTGTCAGCAGTGGAGCCTGTGCACTTTAATTAGAGTACATGAAAAGCACTGATCTCCACAGTGACTAAGAAAAGCAGCCTAATGTCTAGACTGATTACTCCAGGTGTTTGACGGTATCCAGTTGGTTTCACATTTTGTCATAAACAATGGGCTGCTTCTGCTGCCATCTATTTTACTGTCCACTCACCATTCAGGATCAACCGGCGTGATGTCTATCCTGGGAGGGGCTCCGAAGGGCAGGGACGTCGGCCTGGCCATGATTTCGTCATCGGGAGTCCGCGACCTCTCCCCCTGACGCCACGACAACGGGGGTAGCTGCAGGTTGCCCGAGAAACGGCGCCGGCCGCGGCGCAGGTCAACACCCAGAGTGCAGGACGGAGATGTGAAAGACTCACTGAGGCAGCAATCTGGAGGCTCTTTGCAGTCCTGAGAAGAGAAAGTAACGGAGGAGGAAGTGCGTGAAATTAAAGAACACAGTTTCAATATTCATTTAGAGTCAAAGAGATAATAGAAGATGAAAAGGAATAGTGCAAAACTCAACTGAGTTTACAGTTATTACCTAAGCCACAATTTATTTTTCTCCAGCTCATCAACTGTTTGCCCACTAAGGGGCGCCACAGGCCGGTTTCTGACTAAAGATGGCATTGCATACTGCACTCACTCTCTGGTGACCTATTTCAAAATGTTTATAAGCCTAGCACCTCTTCTCACTTTCCCCAACCTATTGTCTCAGATGAACTCAATTAAGTGTAGAAAAAAATCCTACAAAACTGAAATTGGCATCCAAAAATGACAAGAAAACAACTCTTCAAACCTTTGACGCCCCATATTCTGATGACTTGAATAAATGTTAAAACAAGATCTGCTAAAAAATCACTTTACCGTACAGTATAACAGCACGAATCCCACACGATTCTAGGATTTTTTCTCTTTCATCATCTCTTCACACACATATCCTGACTCTGAAGCCTCCACTCTTTCCTTCCGCCTCATTTACTGGCTTAATTTGTCTTGTTAGCGTGTGCCGTCTGTAGCAAACTGATTGCAGGAAATAAATGACATGTTTATTTCTCAGCTGCACAGTCAAATTTACATGCATGTCTGAAGTGCATGATAAATCTTTATCTCTGTTGTCTGCGTTTATCCCCTCTCAACAAGGAATAGAAGTTCTCACCTTAGCTTTTATCCACAATTACTCTTTTTACAATCAACACAGTTCCCCTATTTTTTCCATGGTTATTCAAAAATCAGTTAACCGATCTGGTAAATTCCTTCTTTTCCTAAGGCTACCCCTAAACCTCTCATAACTTGCCCGTCAAATAAAGGCTGTCGCTTGTTGTTTATTTTGGGAAGCTCAGATTTGATGTAGGTGAGTTAGAAGCTAAAATAGCTGCAGTTAAAAAAGACGCCTGGCAACACCTCATCGTGTGCTCAGCAGCAAACAAGGGCATGCTCAGAATTCACCTGGAAAATGTCACAGATTTTAGCCAGTGCCACAGTAATACCAAATTATACTGTATCACCAAACACAACGTAAACACATAATCTGTATCATCTTGTTTGTCTCTCCAGTTTGACCTGATATAAACCATTTTAAAAAGAGATAGGTCACTTCTTTTTAGGGTCTTTAAAGTTGAAACATTGAATTAATTAGGCCTAGTCAACTGACTAATTAAAGAGCAACTATTTTGATAATCGATTAATAGTTTGTCATTTTAAAATGCCACAGTGCAAGACTCATTCCACCAAGACGCACTACAGAGCGCCACAGAAAGTCATTCCTGCCTGTGGCCATCAAACTTTACAACTCCTCCCTCTGAGTCAATAGACTGGAGCGGGACTCCCCCCATCAGCTGCTATTTACAATACTGACTTAACTGTACAATAATGTGCAATAATTCAACTGTGCAATACTGTCATTAATAATGCATTTGTACTGTACATTCAATAAATATTCTTATTTATATCATTCCCACTTCTCAGCATTTTGTATTAACTTTTTTGCACTGTGCACTTTTATGCTATATATTGCATGTCTTAATGCAATATTTGCACATATTTCATATTTTTATAATCTCATTTTCTTGTTTTTTTATTTTTAGTACATATATTTCTTTACATATATTTTGTTTATATTGTAGCCTTATGTACACATTATAGCATTATGTCCATAATTTACATGTTACATATTCCTTTATTTCTATTGTCTTACATTTCTTATGTTTATACAAGAGCAACTGTAACGCCCCAATTTCCCCCCCGGGGATCAATAAAGTATTTCTACTTTCTGATTTTCAACAGTTCCTGTGTCTATTTTGTGAGGATATATTACTTTCGTTGTCTTGTGTAACAGTTTATTGAATATATTTGGGTGTTGGACTGTTGTTCAGACAAAACAAGACATTTGAAGAGGTTTAGGCTTCAGGATATTGTGATGGGCAATTCTCACTATTTTCTGACCAAATAATTACTCAAGAAATAATGTGGGTTCTGGGAGGGCTGGAGCTAATCCCATCTGACACTGGGTTAGAGACAATAGAGACGGACAACCAGTCAAGGCAAGGCAAGGCAAGGCAGCTTTTTTTGTATAGCACATTTCAGCAACAGGGCAATTCAAAGTGCTTTACACAAACATTCAAGAACATTGCGACAAAGTACAATAGAACATTAAGACATAATTAAAACTGTCATAAAAACATAAAAACGTTACAGATTAGAAAATAAAAACAAGCTAAAAAAAAAAAAGCTAGGATAGAAGCTAAAATAGAGTGTAACACACAAGAGTAAAAGTTATAGTGCAGTATAATATAACTATTTGGTTTAATAAAAGGCAGCAGCAAACAACAAAGTTTTAAGCTTTGATTTAAAAGAACTGAGAGTTGGAGCGGTCCTGCAGTTTTCATGCTCACGATCACACCTACGGGCAATTTAGAGTCGCCAATTAACCTAACCTGCATGAAAGCGGACACATGCAGGCACAAGGAGAACGTACAAGCCCGGCGGGTTCAAACCCAGAAGTTCCTCGCTGTGAGGCGACGGTGGTTTTATTTGATAATAAAAATAATTGCAGCTCTATAGTGACGTCATTCTCTCGAAAAAGAACCTCCACTCCTAGCCGATAGTGTAGGAAGCTACATACAGTAAATAACTCTGAGTGTTTCTACATCTGGACCTGCGCTACACAAGTCTAGTCAGAGTAGGCTGTTGTGCAGAGAAAAAAAATGAATGACCAAATCATTTGATTCTTTATTTTTAAGCTCAATACCTACTGGGGCTCCAGTAGTAAGTACTCCTTCCACAGCCTCCCACTCTTCGTCCCACAACAGCTCTTCTTGGCCATTTGCCTTCCCCCGCCCACTCACGGCTTCTGTGCTTTACCAAACTAACTACACACTACATGTTTTATACAGACTGAGACAAAGTGTAGCTGACTTTTAGCAGCGTGGGCGGTGACTGATTTTTCCTGTTCAATCAGTGTTAATGGTAAACAAGGATACTGAATAGTAGACTGTCGGTGGTAGCAGTTACAGCAGATGCATTTGGGTAATTGCTGTTTTGTTTAAAACAACAACAACAACAACAACAAAAAAACTCTGCATACTCAATGTTTGCCTCTAGTCCTTCATTGCAGATTACGATATACTGAAGAATGTTTATGAAGATATTTTTCAAGTGTACTGAATAAAGACTTCTTGTATTTCACAGTGTGAACACTCTTCTGTGTTTTTGTATTTAGAGGTTGTATACTGTATACTGCACACTTGACCAAGCTTGGTGGTGGTACTAAATGTTTTAGATATTATTTTTCTCAGTGAGTGCTGCTGTCTGGCAATGAAACCATTATATACTCATATTGAATTATTGTACTTGTATAAGCACTTTAGATTAGTGCTGCGTAGCACTGTGCTCTGTCTATTCACTAGAATTGGATGTCTGCCATCTGTGGACTCCGTCGTTAACTATTAGTACTGTGTATGTTTTCATTGTGTGTGTTTAATGTTGTGCCCATGCTGCAAACCCATTTTCCTCTGGGATTATAATGTTTATTAATCAGCCTGCAAATGCGAGGTTTGACTAGGCAGTTTTTTGTGCCGTTGGTATTAATTAGGTGGCTTGTTTCGCATATTGCTGTATATAAAACTTTAATCTTCTTCATCATTTTTTTAAACTAAAACTTTAAACTAAACTCTAACTTTAAATATGAATTAAAAATCTACAAGTGGAAAAACTTTAAACTAAACCATTATTTAGAAGTTACCACCAGGAAAAGATTACTTATCCTAAATTAAATTGCCCTACCTCCTCAGTACCTTCTCATTGCAGCACCTGCAAAAACTGTTAGCGTGTCCTGCCCTCTAGTGGCCTAAGCACTTAGTTAGACACAAGTCTCAACTTTATAAATCCAGTGTTTGATTTATTTAGGTACTTGCTTGATGCATACCACATATAGATTTGTAGGGCTGCAACTAACAATTATTTTTATTATCATTATTATTATTTTAATCTGTTTATTATTTTCTGAATTAATCTATTAGTTGTTTTGTCAATAAAATGTCAGAAAATGGTGAGAAATGTCGATCAGTGTTTCCCAGAGCCCAAGATGACGTCCTCAAATGTCTTGTTTTGTCCACAACTCAAAAATATTCAGTTTACTGTCATAGAGGAGTAAAGAAACCAGAAAATATTCACATTTAAGAAGCTGGAATCAGAGAATTTTGACTTACTCAAACCGATTAATTGATTGATCGAAATAGTTGGCGATTAATTTAATAGTTATCAACTAATCGATTAATCATTGCAGCTCCACAGATTTGCATAAATTAGAATTTTCCCAGCACTACCAGTAGTATATATATTTACTTTACATTTCTAGTCGAACTTTAAGCATGATTTACAGGAACTCTTCTGATATGCTTTATAAATAGTGGACCTGTCAATTATTGTCATTCCTTGCTTTGTATTTAAAGAAGCATCTCAATTTTAATAATGTAATAATAAATGTAATACTTAAGGCTGTCGCAGTGAAGGAATTTCCCCTGCGGTGATAATGGTTGGCTCAACACTGTGATATGCAGTATTATTGCCTTTTTTTTTTTTTTTTTGCAAATTACATCATCTATACTGATTTCAGTGCTATATACATGAGCATTATTGTTAAGCTATTATTAGGTATATTGTTGCTTTTTAAATGACAAAGATGAGTTTAAAACTAATCAAATACTTGTTAATTGTTAAATGCAGAACACAGAAGGGGAATGAGGGGCAGGTTTTTTTTTTTTTTCAGCTGAGACGTTTTGGTTGCGACTGGTTGCTATGATACGAGATATCCGCAGAAGTAAAAATGGTACTTTCTCTGGATATATGCAAAATATGTGGCGCTCCCATTGCAAAGAATTTAAAAAGAAAAAATGTGAACATAGAGGTTGTAGCGGTTGCTTGCCAACCCCTGCGGTTGGCTTGTCAATAGCGCGGTATTGCAATATTTTGCGGTTATTGCGACAGCCCTAGTTTTACTGTAATCAAATCCACCATTCTGGCTCATTCCTTGTATTGAAGGTAAGAAAACACACATCTAAGGGACAAATCAGCTTGGCACTGCTGTTCAGAAGAGTATAAATACATGACAGCCATAAAGGGCAGAATAATTATGTAATCAAATAAGGTACAAAGCAGTGAAACATGATTTAGGAAATTAAAATAGGCTCTGCTGCAGTGCCATCTGTAAGTATAAAAAAAGAACAAGGAGCAGAAAGAAACACAGAGAAAGGAAAGTTTTGCTTTCCGATGCGGCTGTGAGATATTTGCTTTGAGAGATGGAGTCATGAGGAAGGAAGAAGAGACAACAATACTTTTCCATGATAGCTCAGAGAGGAGATAGTGTGATGGAAAGGCAAGGACAAAGTGAGACAGTGTAGTGATAAGAGCTGCACTGCAGAGCAGAGAGGATAAAGACAGGAAGATGGAGGTTGGTGATATTAGACGAGAGAAGGCCAGCAGAGAGAGAAAGAAACTAAATCACATACAACACAGAAGAAACATGAGAGCAGAGTTGAGTGTGTAAAAACACAGACGGAGCTCAATGCTAAGTGGCAATCATATCTCAGATCAGATATCCTTACAGTGGCAATCTGAACAGAAATACAGACAGAGGACTGCACCATGCTGGACGCCTGCCAATGCATGAGCCATCGTAGCTCTTAAAATGGCTTTCAAGTAATAAGCTTCCATATTTTCGATGCTAGTGTCATGGATTCATTTGCTTTTTGACGGTTTTAATGAATCAACTTGTTGATTATATAATCACACGATAGTGCAAGGACACATTTACATATTGCAGTTTTATGGCCAATTTAGAAGCCACCACACTTAACAGCTCTATAACTAGGGATGTCACGAGAACCGATACTTCGGTACCAAGTCGATGCCAAAATCCTAAAAACGTGACGGTACTCGTTTTCTACAGTACCGAAGGTACCGTACGATGCCTGCAGCGTCCGAAATTAACACCCGCCAAGCGCCAAATGCGGCTGCTTCTGTCCTCTGCACGCACGTATCAAGTTTCAGGAGAAAACCATGAGGGACTAACGTTATGTTACTGAGCACCAATTGGATCCAGTTACTCTGCTGTTAAAATGACGTTACATTTGGTGAAGAACGCATATGGCTTGTTTAGGACTCGAGACCTGAGTTGAGACCTGAGTTGGGACTTGAGTGCACAGACTTGAGACTTACTTGTGACTTGCAAAACAATGACTTGGTCCCACCTCTGGTAGCCTTAACCCAGTGAAATGTCACCATGTCAGTGAATTTAAACTACTGCTTGCAATCTGAGGATATATATAGACACATGTACACGTTACATGGGATTAATTGTTTTTTGTTGGGTGGGTTTTTACCGTGGTATCGAATTTGGTATCGAGAATCGTGGTAAATTCACTGTTATTGGTATCGACTACTAGATTTCTGGTATCATGACATCCCTATCTATAACACATGAATCATGATCTTGTAGAAGAAAGTGTTACTCTGAAGGACAGAATAAAAAAAAAAAGGCAAACCTTTTAAACTGTGAGTCATTCTCCTTTTCTTTACAAAGCGTTGTGAAGTCATTGGATCAATTGAGAGAAGAAAGAGACGGAAGTGTTCAAATGGTCTGACTCATCAGACACGAGGCTGTGACAGGGATTTTAATCACTTAAAATTTTCAAAGACGAGAAAGGTCCAGACAGGCATGGATACACTCGGTAAATGCAAAGACGTGACGACAACTTGAGTCATTTGCCTCTTTATACTTTACTTTTCCTCCTATTTCAGATTGGATTGCATGAGGTTTTTGTAAATCCATTGCTAAATCCGTCCTAAGTTATTAGAGCCTATAGCTAACATATTACCTCTTCCAATCGAAACAAGTCATGTATTAGCAGTGTTATAGTTACAGCTGAGGCCTGTGCTACGAAGCAGGGTTTGCGGTTGGGCGAGGTAACTTCATGGTTAAACCTTCAGGGTTTTCAGTCCTGCGACAGTGGTTCACTTCTTACCGGGGTAGATCGCCATGGTAACTTATGCTGAACACCTAACCTGCTCTGCAGCAGGTTATGTTCGAGATAAGAGATCGACTCATATAAAAGCACCGCCTATTGACTTATCAGAGCTAGGTGCGCAAATCGTATGATAATATCACACAAATACGAAGAAGATAAGTCATAATCCAGGCTAAAAGCAACACGGTTTAAACTGACAGATGCAGGAAGGACAGCTGGCTGTATGCTGTGGGTGCTTACCGCTTTGAATTACGTTTTTATATTTATTTTTTTTACTTGCTCTCAAGTCCATTTCACACCACCGGAGTCGGGCACGCAGCTGAAAGAAGAAATAGTGAAATAGTCATACACTCCACAACATTATCAATAGCATAATGTAAACTACTGTAATCTATTAATCCAATTTATTTTGAAAGCTATTTATACATCACTGCCCCATCTAGACGACTATATCTGACTTTTGAGTATTCCGTTATATCAATAAGTCTGTTAATTTACGCTTTCACACATCGGTAATTTTTCTTTTACCAGCTGTCCTTCCTGCATTTGGCAGCTTCAACTGTGTTACTATTAGTCTAAATTATGCGTTCAATTTATTTGCATTTGTGTAATATTGTAGTCTTCTCTTGGTTTGTAAAATGTGCCGCTCTGCTGACAGTACACTTGTCCATGTCTGCGATTGGTCATATGCTGCAAACACCGTCCCTTTTATGTGAACACGCTCGTAGCCCGACTGAGAAACCCTGGGTTGATTTATCGAGTTGATGACCACCTTCGTAGGAGCGTTTAGCAGGATGGCGGTTGTTAGGGTTAGTTAAGCCAGATAATGAGAAGATTCCCTGGGTATGTTGAACTCGCTTCGTAGTACAGGCCTCTGGCAGTTACTGGGGGTTAATATTTACTAGCAACTAATGTCAATTTCATTTTTTAAACTGTTCTTTGAGGTGGTTTTAAATTGCACCGCATTATGTTAAAATGTGTTTCCACTTCAGGCGAAACTCTAACCCTTCTTTTTCTTCTTAAAAAAAAAAAGTACTTAAATGATACATAAGAAACATATATGGGAATGTGACAGTGAAACCCTTTTGCACAGTGAAAACTGAGGTAGGACTGCTGCTAAGCCTTCACTCATTTCTCCCACGTACGCTACCTGCTATCCTTAGATGACCCTCAACTGCTGTGATGTGTGTGCATGTGAGGGGTGTGTGTATCTCTGTGTGTATGTGTGTGTGTGTGTAGCAGGTCAGGAGCAAGGTGAAGAAGTCCATTAGCCCATTAGCAGCACAACCCCCGTGGCCTCCATGTCTTCATGGCACCACTAGGTACTCATTAGTCTCCCTCCCTCACACACACACATACATACAGTACATACATCATTCAAATGAGAACAATGTCTATTCACCTCCCTAAGAACTTCATTCACATACACACACACACACACACACACACACTGAAACAAACAGAGACCCAGCAGCCAGGTGACAAGGCCTCAGCTGCTGGATATGATTAATACAGAGACGGTAATGTACCTTTGCAGCCTTGTCAACACTAAATAAATACCGAGATCACACAACACATACTGTATCTGTCACAGCCTTCTGAGACTGTCCTCACCAGTAAAGCATTGGTCATTTGTTCAAACAGCGACCTTCAGCGACCTTTTGCTGTCATGTGATTTATGACCGTCCACTGCAGAAAACAGCACAGGTTAACGTTGCCGATGTTTACGAGAAAAAACAAAGCAGGATGGAGGGGGATGTATTTATACCAAGGTAAATATAGGAGACCAGCATTTGTGTCCCGTCTTATATAAACATTACTGGACATTACTGAACATTATATAAGCCAACTATCAACTATCAACTACTTATCCATTACTTTTAGCAAATGTTAACCGTTAGCTAACTATTTCAACTGCTTTCCCATTACTTTTAGCTAATTTTTAGCTACCTATTTCAACTGTTTAGCCATTACTTTTAGATAGCGTTAACTTTTCGCTAACTATTTCAACTGTTTTCCCATTACGGTTAGCTAACTTCTAGCTGACTATTTCAACTATTTTTACATTACTTTTAGCTAATCTTATATCTATAGTTTATCCATTAGCTTTTAGCTAGCATTAACTATTTCAACTGTTTATACATAACTTCTTGGGATTCTAGTTAGGATTCTAGTTGAATTGTTAATGAACATCTTTGATAGTTCTAACAACCGTTGGATTTATGCCGTTTACCTTTTCTGTTATTTTCTCTCGTACTTGGTATGGTGGCGCTGTTGCATCCCCCATTTTTTCTCTTCTGTGAAGTGTCTTATTTCACCCATAATGCATTGCGTAACAGGCTATCTAAGTCAGTCTTACATCAGTCACTCATAGGGAAGCTTTATGCAACAGGTGAATTTAAGTGCCAATAGCAAGTCTGACTTAAAGTTATATTTAAGACAAAGACTAGGTCTATTTTTATTTAACTGGCCCCTGGTTTCCTTTTACCATGATGATGACTTTTCTCTAACCATAGCCCAGTGTTCAGATGTATAAAGAATGCATAGACGAACATCTTCATACCTTAAAACAGAGCCGTTTTTTTGTGAGTTTGAAAGTTGAATAAAACCCATAATGTATGCAAAACATTTTGCAGTTTGAATGGAGTTTCTAGCTGAAAGTATGAATGAGCAGATATGAGTTGAAAATACATGAAAAATTGCTGAAAATCCCGTCCATTCATCTATATGCTTCCAGCATTCACACCCAATAACTAAATTAGGCAACACAACTGAGGCTTTCTTTGTAAGTATATTTGGGAGTTTGGGTTGGAGAGAGACTTTTTCAAAACCCTCATTAGAACAAAAATTTGAAATACTTTTGCAATTAACTTTGGATTAGTGAAAGTTAAGCACTTAAATATGAGAAACTTAATTTTACATTTCACAACACCTCGGAGCTGAATTAGACTGTAAGCCATCCACTCTTCAAATAATTGCTTTCTTTAAACATCTATTTGTATTGTTTGTGATTTTTCTCTGTTAGCATACTGCACCTCGGGGCATCCTTGAATGGCACCCTTCCCATTTCTCTGCACTCTCGCCATTTTGACACCAAGGCAACGACGCAACAGGGAGGAAATGAGGAGATGAGCTGAGAAAACAACACCTGCTGCTTCCCATCAGTTATAGCGGGGGATGTATAGAGAGTGGGAGAGGGAAGCGCTGTTGGTAAGGAACGGGAGGGAAAAAGGTCTGACAGACAGGAAAATAAGTGAGTGGATAACAGCAAGAGAGGAGCGAACAGCTGGGGCAGGGCATGAGAGGGAGGACGTTTAGAGAAGGGTGAGTAAAGCAGAGAGAAAGTGAGTAAGGGAGGGGGATATAGCTGGAGAGAAGAGAGTAAAAGGAAGATGAGTGAGAGCGGGAGAGGGAGGGGAGCGCAGGGAGAGTAACTGAAAGAGACTGATTAGCATTATATGAAATAAGACATATTCATCTACAGCTGAGCGTAGATGCCAACAGTATGCACATGCAAACATGAATCTTATAGAGTACACACTGTGCATTTTCTACACACACATGACTGGAAACGCTCACCAGTGCATGCACAAAGAGCGTACACTGGTGAGCATGTGCATATAGCGTATGAGCATGATTGCAAAAACATTCATGGCTTGCAACTACAGGGTTGTTAGAATAGACGAATAAAACAAACATGATGGTTGATATTTGTGCTCTCAGTGTCAATTAGGGGTGTCACGATTCTCTAAATCCACGATTTGATTTGACTTTCGATTTTTCAGGTCACGATTCGATTCGATTTAAACGTGGCATTGTTAGACTATGGATTCTTGATTCGTAAAGATCAACAGATCATTGGTTTTATGCCCCGACGACTGTCATTTACACTTTCAAATTCTTCTTTAAAAAGAGAACTGTACCCCTTTTATTTAGAAAGTGATTAAGAAATGTTACTACAACAGTCTACAATATAAACAGCTGCATCTTTTCAATATCAGTATCTGTGTGATCCACCTCAGTACATTATCATTACAAAACAAAACATAAATCCTTCTGCAGTGCATTACTAGTGTGCTGTAATCTACAAAAATACGGTTTTGTTGTCATTTACTGTTGTACTTGTTTCTCTCTTCTCTCTCTCCTCTGATCGCTTTATAGTTTATTTTCTGTAACAATCCAAAATCCAATGGAAAAATCCCATTGGCTTTTTGTCTAGGGAACCCAGGGTGATGCTAACTTCCTGGTTGGCCTAAAAATACCTCATCCTTGGAGCACTCTATAGTTTTGTTAATGGCTTCAACTATGTCAGTTTTTGAGATGAATCAGCAGATTCAAAAGAAAAAAATTAAACAATAATATAAAACTTTGCATTCGAGAACTGCTTTCAAAGGTTTTCATGCACCAGAGATAGGGTTGTCACCATTGAATAAACGGTCGCTTCAGGACACATAAACTCCATTCGGTTCAATTTATAGGCTGCTAAAAGTGATGAAATATTGCCCTGAGGTTGACAGAGAAACAGGATATTAATAAAACTGTGTGGTGAATTATTATCTCTCCTTTTTTTTATCATCATCTTTTCTTTATCGCTGTGAAATAGCCCGATCCCCGTGTCTCAGAGAAGAAATTAAATTAAATAAATTGCCTACTCTCCCTCTCTCTAGCAACATGTGATGTGTGATCAATTTTGCTTGTCGGAGGGATGAGCACAGGAACACATTCAGTGTGATTCACTGAAGGCTATTTTCAAGCGATTTCTGCATCATTAATCTAGTATGCATGTGTGGACAGTTTATTGGAGAGACAGTTGAGATGTAACAAAGCATGAGAGCCATATTTAGACTGAATCCATGCTGTTACTCTCTTCATGTTTCTTGTTTCTAAGAATCACTTCTAAGAGTCAATCTCCCCCCCTGATCAACATTTTTCACCATTTTCTGACATTTTATAGATCAAACAACTAATCGATTAGTCAAGAAAATAATCGACAGATGAATCGACAATGAAAATAATCGTTAATTGCAGCCCTAGTGGATAGCATACATTTTTTGAAAATGTTTTCATTTTTGATAACACACAAAATTTCAAAGGAAAGTAAGGCAATAAAAAGCACCATCCATACCAGCTACTGTGTTAGAAAAAATGACACAAACTGTGGGTTATAAAATATGATATTTTTCAAGTGCAGGGAACCTGAAGCACCACACTGACTACATAACAGGAGGACATTTAGAGAATGACAAGTCGTGAAGTCAAAACAATACCAGGCGATAGACTGACAGGAGAAGTGCAAGAGGTCACAGTTCATATAATCCCAAGGTGCTGCCACGGAAGAGAAGAGTTACTGTTGCTGTGGTAACCAGCATCACTCCTCCCCCTGACCAGACACAAGAGTGAGACAGAGAGGGCGGCAGAAGATTACAGTGCTTGTTAACACCGATACAGAGACAGTGGAGGGAGGTGAGATAGATGTCAGAAAGGAGAAGAGAGGATGGGAAGAAGGGAGAGAAAAAGTGTTGAACTGTTGCTTTCGCTGGCTAAGATTCAACCCTCAGCTTCCAAGCTCTCTAATTGGAGAATGAACAGCTGTTCAGTTTGACCTGCGCTCCCTGTAAATACAAGCTCAACTGCCAGAGAGGGAGAGAGAGAGAGCTTTAGAAGGACAGAGAAGAGATGGAGGCTAAAACAAGTGAGAGAAACTGACAGGGAGAGGCAGCAAGGGAGATTAAGAGTCAGAAGGGAGGAAAGAAATACATAAAAGAACGAGAGGAGACAACTGATATAAACAAGTTCTCCAAACAAACAATACCAGAAGTTATGTGATTTGTTATTGCCTTTTCAAAATGACCCATATCCAAAACCGTTAAGTATATGGTCATTAGAAGCATGATTCCTTCATGTTTCCTTATCAACTTCCATGGTTAAGGTTTGGTGAATTTCGGGCTGTCGGTGAGTATCTGTTGCCCTGGTTTTTGCGGTGCGTCCCACACCGTCGGCTCAAGTCTGCCCGTGTTTGAGGCTTTTTGGCCGACTCAGCATGTTGAATCGGCGGCGCCGCCCGTCGGTGAGAAAAATCACTCTGATTGGCTGTACAGCGTAAACGAATCAGTGCACAAGAAGAGAAACGTCAAAAAGGCACGCTTCTCATCTTTCATCTTCATCTCATCTGATCATTCCAGTACACAGTTATTTTCTATCTGGAATGAAGCTAAGTGGTGAGTGAGAGTGGTGTGAAAATGGTCAGCAAATGCTGCTTTGTTTCATGTACGTATCATAACAACGGCATATGTATATCCGCCGTTCTCAGTCTTCCTGTAGGACTACCACTACCTGCCGGTATAGAGAGGTATTTCCACTCACGCAGGCGCAGAACGTACGTGGTAGTTGGCTGTTGTTTTTGGGGGGGGTGTTTGAGTGCAACATTTTGGCAAAGACGCAGGCAACGTGAAGCGACGCAACAGTCGGCCTTCGTTGCCGCTCTTTGATGTTGGTTTGGTGCGTCTGGGCCTTTAGGCAAAAAAAACTACTAGGCTTACCAAATGGGAATACACTTATTTGCGTTCTTTCCGGGAGTTACATTATTAGATCTAAACTCCTTTCTGTGCATTACATATTAGTTTAGCTTAGCATAGACACTAGAAGCAGAGGGAAACAACTGGCTCACTTTAAAGTCTCTGTCTCAGCATATTTCCAAATATGTTGAGCTACTGCTATAAGGTTAGAAAAATATATATTCATTTATTTGGATAAAAAAATACTTTGGGGTAGGTTAAAGGAAGTAAAACTACATCAGATTACTGTGTCCTCTACCCCTTTGATTCTGCATGACACAACATCACAGGAGCTCCTGTGTATACATTGTTGTTGATTCACTAACAAAAATAACATTTACCACCGCACTATATGATAACAAGAAGTGTAAGCTACTATTAGTTATATAATTTCATAATTAGCTTTGCAATAATAGCTATAGGAGTGCATATTTGCTAAATTAATTAATGGTGATAACACCTCTAAAAGTTGTATTTGGCCCTCTAATGACCGTGGTCATTTGACTTTAATAATATAGAACTTTTAAATAATAGATTACATTTGAGGACCTGCACACATCCTGGTTTAGAAAAACTGACATGAATCAGAGGCAACAGTTACTGAGGTTAAAGCTATAACCTCAGCTGGATATTTTACAGAGAGTAATGAGAGTAATGTATGCACAGACACACTTTCCTGTGAACCTTAGGAAATAGATTTTAATTGAATGAGTGAAAGGTTGGCCGAATGCGCCAATCACCTGTAACTCTGTATGCACCTGAGGAGATAAGCATAGAAACACACTTCCATAAATATGCAGAGTCACATACAAATGGTAGCATGCATTCAAGCAAAAAGCACTGGAGCCCATCCACACACACACACACACACACACACACACACGGAGATGGACAGTCAGAGCTGATCAGATCAAAGCTCGTTAGCTGTGATCTGCATGGGAATGACGTCATTAGGTCTGTGGAACGCAAGGACATTATTTAATCTGTCCACCCCTCAGCACACCACAGTCCAATAACACACACACACTCATATGAATGTATAGAGATCCAATCCTCCTGCATACTGATTCCTCATCACTTGCATATACAATCCTCACCATTCACAAACAGCCTACAAACTACACCAAACTAATCCAATCCAAATGTCAGCTTCATGATGGGTCAAATTATTAACACACACACACACACACAATGACACATCTGCACACGCGCCCACCACTCAAATCTAATCCCTGCTGAGCATTACCAGCTAAACCAAATCCCTTCTGTAAGAGCTGAAATCCAATAACAATGTCCTACCTCAGCACACTTAACCTCATTGATTCAGGAAACACTTAACGCCTTCACTGAAAGGTATACTGTAAATACACAGGCTTCATTGTGCATGGCTAAACACAGAAGCCCACAACAAAGAAAGTATTCATTCTTGATTTGCTCATCGGTTGCAACTATTCGGACAAACAACGGTGTGTGACGTTATTACCCATATGTTGAATCACCTGCTGTACTTTTCAAAGAAATAGGACTTTTGGGGATTTGAAAGCCAGAAGAGCGCCTACTGGAGCCGGTAAGAAATGTATGTTAAATACACATAGCTTGCCCAGATTCCAGTGCCAATACTTGTTGTCAAAGGTCTTACTGAACCATCGGACAGGTAATGCCACCCACCACCCCTGCACTAAACTACTTTTGAGCTTCAAAATCAGCATCTGCTCTTGTCAAAGCAGAGAGCAGATACTCAGCTGATTCATCTGTTCTTTATTCTCACTTCCCGTCTCCATTTGATAAAATAACTGTTACCATTACCATCATTATTATTATTATTAATCTATTGTTATGATGATTATTCTTATTATATCATCAACATCTCTACACACAGAGGGTCTCACATAATCTCCCTCCTCCGAACCTCCTTCCCACAGGCTGTTGCTGACAACTACATTGATGGGGTCGACCGGCTCAGGTTTGGTCACGACCTCAGACACTCGAAGCTGTTGCAACATGTGTTGATTTGACGAGTGGAAAAGTCCACAGCCCCTTAAAGGTCTGAGAGCTGCTTTAGGAACAGCCTGGCCTTTACTTATGGTTTCTGGTCCAGTGGTTGAAAAACACACTACTGAGTCATTCTACTGAATGTGTTTCTGCTGAAAGCTGCTGGAAGCTTAACAACAGAGCGTCCTCGAGAAAAGCGGTAAAAGTCAAGGTCGAGAGAATAAGGAGAAAGTGAAGAAGACATGGAGTGGAAACACGGGTAAGGTAATTAAGTGAGAGAAAGAACGTATTCAAATAAAGAAAAAAGTACACAATGTTCAAACATGGAGAGAAAGACGGAGAGAGACTGATTAATGCACACCCACTCCTTCAGCTATGGACTGTTTGAGCGATGCTCCCAAACACCCACAGCCACCGTTAAGTGCACCTGTATGTTTCTGTCCATACATTATGAGCCAACAGTGTAACTGTGCAGGTGTCATACACATGAGCTGTCCCAACCCTGACTCCTACAAATGAATGCAATTGATTTGCAAAAGTAATTTACATTCAGTTCTGATGCAGATGGAGTGTGGTGTGTGCACAGAGTGTGCTGGTAATGTTGTGCAGTTCAGGGAGGTGGATGGCTGTTAAAAGCACTCAACTTTGACATCGGAGCCTTGAGTCTTTGTGAAATCTCATGCATCGAGTCAAGGTTGACTTTTTCAACATTCAACCATGAACACAGTCGCTCCCTTACCTTTACAGAGTGCTTTAGCAGCCTTAGCATGACTTTACCGTCGTTGCAATGATCCACATTTTCTCCTCATAAATCAAGTGCTTTCAGTTGTGTAAACGTAACCACATTTAACACTGCACTCCTACAACACTGTCGGACTCACAGTGGAGAGTTTAGTATCAAAATTGACGCAGCAGAACCAGAGATATCGTCTATTTTATTCCACACATCCTTCGTCCTTGTCCCGGCGCCTACATTACCCACAATGCAATCCGACTGCCAACAGTTCAGCCTGTGATTCGGGTGTGTTATGCCAGTAGCGGCTTATGTAGCCTCTAGCTACTCCATACTAGTGTTGTCACGATACTGGAATGTCTAACTTTGATACATACAATATCTTTGCATAAAATTTCAGATTTTTATTAAAAGATAAACAGGCCTATAACAAGGCCAGTGTTTCCCACAGGATTTTGTGAGACTGTGGTGGGTGGATGCTCCCCCGGAAGTTAAATGCATCAATCTGGTGCACCTTGAAAACAAAATGAAGAGGCTAAATCTATGAAAAACGGTGTGCTCTTGTAAACAATTTTGTGCTCTAGCAAAGAATTTAATCATAAACACATTGTTGTATAGATATAAATGTTAATGACATGGCAAAAAAGTCACACCCAAAAAGCATGGTAAACGAGACGGGGTGGGACGCACTGAGCCGTCCCCGTCCACGGCCCCGGGCTGAGGCGAGGTCCGGGTGGGGGGGGGGGCACTGTAAAGCTCACGGCCGAAGCCGCGAGCCACATTCGCCTTTCCAAGCCGACCTAGAGCCGGTCATGCTGCACCACCACAGAGGAAATGCGCCCGGCAAAAATATTTTCGGTTCATTATACAACTGTGGCGAGCCTACCTAGACTGTCTAGGTAATTAATGGGAGACACTGAAGGCTATAGCATGACAACGACGACTCGCAAATTATTATATTCAACCGGAGCAAATGATACAAGTGACAAAACGACAGAAATGTGAGTGAGTGAGAGGAGGCGGGGCTATGTGGGCACAGCAGCGGTGTGTGTTAACTCGCGGTCGGAGAAAAGAGAGAGCGATAAAGCGCAGCTGGTTAGTATTGAAACCATTTCAAATATTCAGAATCGATGTGTAATGTAAAATCTGAAACGACAAATTGCCAACACTACTCCAAACCCTCATTTTCAAACTTGTAGTTTTCAGAGCCAACTGACACTGACTCAAGTGACATCACTTGAGGCAATCAGACTTCATGCACAACCCTCTAGAGACAAAAAAAACGCTTTATACAACTTTTTTTCACAAATGCAGTAGTACTCCCCAAGACCTGTAAACTGACTTTGATTTGTACAATCGGTGGAGTTCTTCTTTAATACTGCTGTAGTTGCCCCAAGGAAGATATTATAGGGAAAAGAAATTAAAAATGCAGATTTACTACGAAGCACGTTGTTGTGAAAAAAGGCATTACATTTTCACTTAAATGCAAATTAGACACATGACTATAATACTTTGGTTTAACGGTTAGCTGTCCACATGCATATATTTAAGTTGGTATCAAGGATCAGTTGTAGATCAAATTAAGACATAAGTGCTGGATGTGTTGTTCTGAGGTGCAAATGGCTACACAACATGTGCTAATGCCAGTACCTGGTGGGATTTTAAACATCACACCACATGTATAAGACCTGTGAGTCAGAATGGAGGGAGAAGAGAGAAAGAGCAGATACAAGTGGAGAACGGAGCAGGGAGAAGACGGGAGCTTACAAAACAGAAACTTTGCGCAAGAGAGAGATGTGATGGAGGAGGAGAGAGCCAGCCACAGCACAGAAAAGAACTGTCAAAACACAGGGTGACTAACAAAGAAATGAAAGATTGAGAGCATTACAAAGAAAGTATACCATCTGTGGATGTGGAGAATTGCTCATCTCTGTATTTTACTCTGTCCTGCCACACAGCCACAGCTTACACCAGTAGAAACTACATGAAGTGTTCCTGTTGCTTCATCCTAATTGTTCATGATCCACACTGTTCCAAAATAAATCGGTCTCTGTCTCTCTCAGTCAGGGATTTTAGTCTAATACTCAGTGTTTGTGCCTCTTTTTCTGTGTCTATTATTTAATTAAAGAACATTTTGTGTTGGATTAGTAAGAACAAGGAACGTGTCTAGTTAGCTCTCTACCCTGAGCACTAGTGAGGGCTCTATCTTCTCCAGCGATGACACCTGTCGTCAAAATGTGTTTGATCGATCTCTGGTATATACAGCCTATTATGTAAGTGGTGAGATGTATCAGGGACATGATGACTTACATCGTTGGGAGACACTGTGAGAACACTACGGCTCTTCCTCATCTTTCCTCGAGTATCTCCCTCGCTGTCCAACCACGGGCAGCTTCACATGCACACCTGGAAGACACAAATATACAAATATGCAATGAAAGCTGTTGACTGCTTCTGAACAGATACCTCGCTGTTGAGTTTTTCAAATGCCACTGTTTCATTGCTAGACAAGGAGATACAACATTTTTTACCTTAACTTTTAATATAACCTTAAACCTAGTATTTCCCAATCCAAGTTCTACTTGCTTTTGCAATATTTTTTCAACCTTTCCCACCATTTTTGGTCAATACAAAGTAATACAAAAACACATATACTGTATACACACACATTTCCCTGTGCATTAATATTGAATTTATGAAATTCCAGTCATTCTGTTTTTTTTCTTTATGAGGAAGAGTAGAGCAAAGTAGTCAAAACAAAACAGCCTTGCCTTCAATATTGCTCCATTGTGGGGCAACTCAGTAAGTAATGCATCAAAATGATGACACTGCTGTACAGCACACTGAAATCCCCCATGATGCACTGCTATGTGATAACATGCAGGATATTCCACAAAAATAACAGACTAATAGAGAGGCTGGCTAGCTATCCGGGAAACATGATCGCACCCTTGCTGAGCTCATTTTGGTTATATTTCCCTTTCCTGTGACTCCCCAGTTTGAGCAAAAGATGGTTCATGTAGAAAAATACCAATAAGTCAATTATCAGAGTGTAATAAGAGCTGCTACGTTGGTAATTTGAGAGTAATTTGATTTGGACTATAAGTATGGGTAAGTACCAAAGGAGGGTGGTCCATAGAGGCAGAGGAGGTTGCGCTTCCTCTATTTTTGAGAGATTGAATTGGTTGAAATAAAACATTATCAAATAATGTATCATTCATAATAACATTCATAACAGACATTACCTGACAAAGAATAAAATAGGTAAAACAAATTCCAGTAATATAACATAAAAGAAATAAAGAGAATTCAGGCAACTGTAAAATCATAAAACTAGAATTACCGCCTTCGCCAACCAGTCATCACTTCATCATTTTATCCTGTTAGACGTTTGTGTGAAATTGTCATAATTAGCATATGAATTCTTGAGTTACGGCCAAAAACGTGTTTTGTGAGAACACAGTGACCTTTGACCACCAAACTTGAATCAGTTCATTTTTGAGTCCAAGTGGACATTTGTGTCAAATTTGAAGAAGCATTCTTGAGATATCAGAAGAATGGGACAGACGTGAGGTCACAGTGACCTTGAACTTTGACCTTATACCACAAAACTCTAATCAGTTCATTCCTTGAGTCCAAGTGGACGTTTGTGCCAAATTGAAGAAATTCCCTCCAGTCATTCCTGAGATATCGCGTTCACGCGAATGGACCGGACAGACGGACGGACAACCCGAAAACATAATGCATAATGCAGAAAAAAGTTTGTTTTAAGAAAAGATTTTAAGTCTATAAAGGCTCTGTTCTCTCTAGCTTTAAGTCAGGAATGTGGAACAGAGTCATCAAATGGTTTGTTTTGTCTAACCAACCTAAGAATATTCACTTTAAATGATATAAAAACAGAGAAAACTGGCAATTCTCACATTAGAGAAGCTGCAACGGACTTGTCATTGCAGCCATATATGTAAATGTATGCTATAAATATGCACACATAAGCATCACAGGATCAACAACAGCAGCTTAAAGGGAAAATGGACAACTGATTAACACATTTTCAATCACTGATGACTGAAACAACGATTTAAAGTAAGGTTGTGTAGAACTTTGTGGTTATTAAATTATTAACTGCTTTCTAGGCATTTCTCTGCCATTGCTGTTTATCACTACTGCGTTGAATCATTGAGAAGAGAAATATTAGGACGTTAAAATTATCAACAGCTGCCTGGCTGTCTGCACAAATTACACTGTCAAATTGCTGACAAATGATATGACAACAGGAGACGTGCTGTTGCATCCTGTTGTTGTAATTAAACAAAGGTGGCAGCTCGCATGTACTGTATTCAAGATAACTTAAAATAGATTTCAAATAATAGATATAGCTGAAAAGATTACAGCTCTGAAAACAACAGAATAGAGGGAATGAAGATGGATAGAACAGAAGACAAGAAAAGAAAGAAGAAACCCTCAGTTGCACCCATTTTTAACCAAACCTCAGTTATTACTTACGTACTTACTTAACGTGTCTTACCAGTTGCTAATATAGGACAGGCTCCACATTGCTAATCGGCTTTGAATATCAGGTAAATTACACTCCTGGAGAGCTGAAACATTTACTCGATTAATCGATTATTTGATCCTAAGGAAATTAATTTGCAAAACTTTAGATAGTTGATTATTCATTAAAGTAATTTCAAGCAAAAATGTAAAAAACATTCAGTGGTTCCAACTTCTCAAATATGAATATTTGCTGGTTTTCTTAGTCCTCTGTTTTAGTAAACTTAATATCTTTGGTTTTGGGACTGTTAACACGTTTGTAGACATCACCTTGGTCTGTGGGAAGTTGTGATGTCCTTAATTTACGATGTTGTAGACCAAAAATGAATCAAGAAAATAGTTGGCAGATTAATTAATAATGAAAAGAATGAATAGTTACAGCCCTGATACAAATAATGATATAAAGCATAGAGGGTACTAGGGCTGACCCGAATGCTTCAAGGCTTCGACCATTGCCGTGGTAATCGACCTCCAAATCAGTATTCAGATGCTTCAGGGTTTGTTTGTTTTTCGGGGGTTTTTACACAGTATAAGTATGTAATAATAAAGTATAAATCCCAAAATAGCCCATGAAATAAGGATATAATAATAACGATATTCAAATTAATTATTATTAGTAATTCTCAGATGGATATTGCTGTTTGTTGTGTGTAGAGGTGTGTGTGTGTACAGTAGTGCGGCAGCAGCACTGAAACAGGGGAGATGGAGACAGACAGACAGAAGATCATGTCGGCCTGCTGCGCTGCGCCGCGAAGCTTCGAATATCTTCGAATTTTTCTCACCGAAGCCTCGAAGCCCAAGAAATGGTATTCAGGACAGCCCTAGATGGTACTAAATATAGAAATGTGTGCATTGAATGTCTATTGCAAACTGCATATCATACACTTTGCACTGACAAGTAGGTCAGCAATTTGGAGTAAAAGATAAAGTATTTCTGGTAACTTTTTGCAGATTTCCAAGACCATCACATCACAGTGTTTCCTACAAAAGTAAACTCTAAAATACTAATGATTCGTCCTCCCTGATGTAGCACCGGCAGCTTAGGCAGAGCTGAGGAAACAGCCAGCAGAGGATGACAACTTAAAGAATAAGAGAGTACGTCGTGTGTGAATGTTAAAGAACGACTCAGGTTGTCTGCCTCAACTGGGTCACGGGTTATGAATACTTCAACTTACAAACATTTATCTGATTTTGTTGCTAATAGCCCCAAATTAGAGCAAACAGTCTCTGCCTTTGAGCCACTGTAAGAATATCATTTTAAATATGTTATGCAATAAGATTACACAACCTTACTTGAGAAACACTGCTACTGTCTGTTTAAAGAAAATACTGGGTACACACATGATAAAACGCACTGCCAACTGGTATAGAAAAGCACTTTGTGTACATATTGATCAGGGTAAAGAACATTAAGCATTTAATCCAAACGGTAAATTGTCATGTGTATATACTGTATGTAGAGCAAGGGGTTGATGTTAACAGATAAATATCACACATGAGCACACATGAACCACACAATACACACTGATTAGCACCCGTCATGTGTCCCTCAGCTCTTCATCTGATGTTTTTGAATAATCTTTCCAATTCGCTAATCCTTATGAGCTTTCGCTCTTGCCTCAACAAATTATACTTTTTTCTTTTTGTAATTTTTCCTCTCAATAACACTTTCTAATGAAACAGCGAGCTAATGAAACCTGAAGCAGCCTTAATGGTTCAGCACACTTTAATTCCCCCCGTGCTCATCATTCAAAAGCGGCAGACAAGATTGACTCCACGGCCATTGAGCCTCTCTCTAATGAGCCAATTCAGGCAGTCGTTAAAAGGCCCTAAGAACTCATATGTTCTCCTGTGACCCATGATGCTGTCTGTTTTTCGTCAATATAAAGGAGAGAGGGGGAGGTGAGCATGAGCAGTAGCAAAAAGTAATACAGAGGGATGGCCTGATGGTAAAAAGATGAAAGGGACCGTTTCAGGGAAGATAACACAAAACTGGAAGAGGAGGGGTTCAGACGAGGACATGAAGATGCAGATGGAGGATGGGAAAGAGAGCTACAGGCAAGCAGGTCAAAGAGGATACAGACTACCATGACCTGCTGGTGTGGAGAGTTATTTCATCTCACGCAGCCACAGAACATCTTTGCTAACTGGCCGTTGGCTGTAGTCTTTGCGGTGTGTTCGGGTGCAACTTGCCGGCCAAAACAAAGGCGACGTGAGGCGACACAACATCCGGCCTTCATCGCCACTAGTTCTCTGATGTTGGGTTGGTGTGTCCCCAGCTTAAGGGTAACAAAATCCACCTACCAGCACCTCTAAAGCTCACTAATTAACATGTTATATCTCCTTTGTTTAATCCCACATAAAACGCTGAAATGTAATTTTTACACTTGTGCTAAACTAAGCTTAGATTAGATTTATTTTGAACACATAACAAATAATAAGAAAACAAAACAAGAATAACCAACAAACTGAAAAGTAAACACAAACAGCAAATTCTAAATAAACTAAATGAATAAATAGATATATGATAAGGAGTAGGCAGAAGTAAAGACTTATAAGATCCTGGCCCTTTTTATTATAACTTAAATAATGAACTTAATGTTTATCACATATACACATAAATAATCATCTTAATATATATAACGTCAACAACGAGCGTCATAGTCCCTATTTTTTTTACATTTTCTTAAAGTGATTTATATGATATATGATTTGTATTTGTACTTTTTCAATTTCTTCATCAAGACCATTCCTTAAATACACCCCACAAATTGATATACGAACATAATTTAATTTTCTTCTTAAGTTATAACCCCTGCTCTGGCTGAGAACATTTTGTATGTTGCCATTTGTACATAATTTGTGCAGTCTTAAATAGAAATCAAATGGTAAAGGACAGGTTATGCCCTCGAAGCAGATGGACATCTTTCAGCTTGAACAGACAGGACAACCTTGACACCACTATTACATAAAAAAACACCCCCATCACACGACACCACCTAAATGCAGTCAAAGAAGAGCAAACGCTGTGAAAGAACATGTTCCTCTTAAAAGCGTAAATGTTTCTGACCTGCTACAAGAGCTCACTACTAGTCAGCACCTTCAACAGATAATGAATGTGTATTAAATGTACTTTCACGGTGTCATCTGTCAACATTTACAGCAAAGACGACAGGTAACACTGACTGTTGGCTGCTACTAGAAATGTTTTCCACAAGGAGATTTCTAGGATAGCTCAAAGGCATGTGTACAACAAGTTCAGCAGAGTTGCTGACATTGAATGATCAAATCTCAATAGTCTTGAAGGAAGTTCAATTGCACAGCAAGTAGGGACGTCACAAGAACCGAGTTCTGAAAACGTGACGGAACTTGTGTTTCTACAGTAACGCAGGTACTGTCAGGGCTCGAGACTAACGGTGTCCCGTCCTCACAGGGACGATAGAAAATGTGTTCGGACGCAGTAAGCTCACCATCGACGCCTTCAGGGCACGCATCTTATTTTTTCCCTGATAACGCTGCATTGCGAACAACAAATCCATGTTGAAATCTACAGGACACTAGCTCTCGTCCTGCCGACTTCAACACGGGAGGTGCCACTGACATTATGATGCATTCAGGCTCTATTCAGAAAAAATTAGTATTGGGCGAAGGTAAATTCTAATGTTATGATGATGTGTTCAAATGTAATCTTGTAAAATGTAAATTTTGGTGAGAAACTTGAATAAATACAGTTGCTTAAAGCAATGTAAAATAGATAATAAAGAGGGAATTATGACCTGTTTAACTTCCTAACAAAAAACAGTATGCAAACGGTATAAAAGGAGTGTATGTTGAAGTACATGGGATTTATTGTTTTACTTTGGTTTTTTACTGTGGTATCGGATTGGTATTGAGAATCGTGGAATTTAACTGGTATTGGTATCGAGTTCTAAATTTCTGGTATCATGGATATGGATTTCCTAACTTAGATTTTATTGAGCCTACATTATTTCTGGTATCTGGATTTCTCCAAAACAATCATTTTTTCAGGAGAAGATTGTTCAAATAGATGCAAATGCATTTGTTGGAATTGCTGTATCTGAAATGCATTCGTTCCCTCACTTCAAGTTCAACATGATGCATAAATCCCAAACTTTCCATTTAAAAAAAAGTACACCAGGCTTAATTGCTGTAAATGCACCATGTTTGGTTAGAGATTTTCGGGTAATGACTTTTCATAATATTTTTTGACAATTTGTAGAGCTCATTAAGCTGAATGACATCAATTAGGTACAGAAATTCATTAAAAAAATGCCTTGAATATAAATTGCATAGAGGAAATTATCAGTGGCAAGGCGGGATGACGATCTGTTCCAGTTATCACCATTAGCAGATAATTAGTGGGTACAGAGGACATTTATGTTTGGGAGCACATCTGAAAAATTGTGCTCGGCAGCGCAGATGTAGAAAGCAGTTTATGAACACAGATTAGTGCTGTAACCTCGGGGGATGAAGCACAATGGTACTAACGAGGAGTGTGGCATGTGTGTGCGTGTGTGTGTTTTGGGGCATACTAATTAGCGTTTCTTCTGCCTAATTAAGAACATTAGGGCAGACAGGTGTGAAGACAGAAGACACACAAACAACAACGCCTTCAAGAAAGCAAACTAGCCCATGCTTGCTCTCTGAATGATAACAATACAAAAATGATCTCTTAAGCGTCAGAATGAACAACGTGGTTGAGTAAAAGTGTCCTCTGCTTTTTCAAAATGAGGAAGCTCTCTGTGACATGGCCTTGCCTTTCACTTGTATGCAAACGGAGAATGTGGCAGAGGTGGTAACATAGAGCAAGACATCGTAAACTTTTCAAAGTAACTACAGCAAAGGCACTTCTCCCTAGGGTTGCACAATTAATCAAACATTGATCGTGATCACGATTTTGGCATTTGACATTTTAAAATGCTTGCTATGCTCACAGAAAACTCTGCTGCATATCAAATCAAGCACTGAACTAACAGCCAGCCACCATCCGGCGATCGAGATGTTTTGGCTTCACTTTTAGGGAGCTGGCAATGCTGCTGCACACACATCCTACACTAGGGCTGCATGATCATGACCAAAATGATAATCACAATTATTTTGATCAATACAGAGATCTCAATTATTTATCATGATTATTCATAGATTTTAGGCACAAAATATTTTTATTGCAATGTCACATTTAAATAAACAGAGCGCTGCTTTTACTTCCATGTCGTGCTTCATTCCAACTGTCAAAAACTCTAAATGTTAACCTTTTACTTTGTTATTGTCATCTATAGTGGTTATTTGCCTAAAAAACATAATTCAAATGACTGGGAAATAAATGATTGTATTTTTATTTAAATATTTGCTTTGATTAAAATAAATCTTGGCATCAGTAGTTCTAATTATATATTATAAGCTGCTTAGAGCTAATGTCAGGAAATTAAACAGTTCATAATTCCCTCTCTAATATCTATTTTATATTGCTGTGAAAACATCTCCTTCAAACAGCTGGATTTATTTTCTTGCCAAAAACTACATTTTACAAGATTACATTTGAACGCATCATGATAGTGTTATAATTTACCATCGCCCAATACTCATATTTACTGAGTAGAGCTTGAGTGCACCACAAGGTGGAATGGAACCTCCATTAACGGTGCTCTTTAGCGCCGTGCTGTCGGCAGGCGAGCCGGTTACTGTGATTACTCTGAGCAACATCATGGGAATGAATTACATAAGTGTCTGATTAAGTTAGTTGCTCCAAATGCTTTTAAGATTGTTCCTCCACAGCTTATTTTTGACTTGCAGTTCTGACAGATTTCAGCTTTATGTCTTCTTCACTCACACGTGTGTGCGTGATCAGTAAAAACTTAAGATATGCTGTATGAGACTGCTGAAACCTGGCTGCTGATTGACGTTACATCTCTAGCTGTTAGTTTAGGATGCACTTAATTTATGCAGCAGAGTTTTCTATGAGTAGAGCACGCATTTTAAATGTCAATATCAAAGTCGATCATGTTCATTTAATTGCGGGAAGCCAAAATCGTGATTAATATTCGATTAATTGTGCAGCCCTACCCTACACCTGTGAAAATGTTGCGGCTGCAGTCACGTAGAGGAGTAATATACTGTATAATACTCGTTTACAGAAAGCAGACGGGCAAAACGAAAATGCACTGAATTCTGATAAAGAAGAGCCTTATTTTAAGTCAGATTTTGATGCAAAGATTTGTACATTAGCAGGAATGTAGCACAATGTGAAAGTGAAAGCAGTGCTCTGTTAATTTAAATGTGAAAGTGCATTAAAAATATTTGACCCTAAAATCAATGAATCATTGTAATAAATAATCAGGATCTTAATATTGATCCAAATAATTTTGATTATCATTTTAGCCATAATCATGCAGCCCTACTTCTCCCACTTTGAATTCAGCAACTTCTTTTTAAGTAGGTATACCTTTCTGAGTTGTTAGAAATCTTTTGCTTGGTGATATTAAAGACGTTGAAGGAAAACTCTCTGATATTAGGATTGTGATACCAAAGACTTACACTGCTGTGGTTGCATCAATATACATCAGGGGTATAATGTCATATATCAAAGGGAGATTGGCTTGCTGCAAGTGTTATTTGTTTCTCTCAATCATTTTTACATTTGAAATGTTTTGCATTGATTACATTCTAATCACAGTAATATGGTACTACTGCTTGGCAAAACCAAATAGAGGGGACACAATAAAGAAACACAGCAGGTTTATTGAGAAGCTTTACTGCATTTGCCCCGTTGCTGTGGAAAGTTTTACTAGTTTTTCCAAGGACAGACTTTGCAGGTCGTAGCGGTCCCTTGAGTGTCACGTTCTATTTTTTTTGTTTAACGCATAATTCAACGGGTGACTGAATCTCTTGACCCCCTGCAGCTCAGTATACTGTATGTGTTACAGCTCCACATCATTCACTGTTTGGAAGAGCAGGCTGTTTACCGGCAGGTGTACCTAATGTGGCAACCATTAAGAGCAGTATCTCACTGAGAGCCGCTTTATGAATTTTTAAGTGGTGCTTATAAGGAAAACATTTCCTCTCCAAGCCATTAGCCAGTCAATGGATCATTTACAGTAATACCTGAAAAACACACCCAATTCCCCAGACTGCAGTTCACAGGTATTTAATTTCAACCGTCGCACAGGGCGACAATTTCAAGCGTGCGTCATGGCAAAATGTGACATGGTGTTCTGTCACATCTCGTCTCGTACTTCTCACAAACACTCGGGTTCACGTGCAGCAACTTCATTGGAAGGTGGCATCAACAGAGCATGTCGTGTATCAACCTAATAGAGCGGAGATAACAAGCTCTGTGCCTGCCTGTCCTGTTGACTGACTGGCGCAGTGGGACGCCTGACGGAGGAGGAGCAGTAGAGTCTGAGCAGCTGGCTGTTTAGATCTCAGTCTACCCAGCCTCTGGTCCACATCTCTGTTACCTGACTTTAAGTTACAGCTGTTCTGTTCTACAGGGTCTCAAATCGGGAAATTTATGGAAATTTTCCAAGGGAAGTTCAGCTTGGGAATTTTGGAAAAAAAAATGTTTTTTCACAATTTCCATATTAAAATCATATTTGAAAATACACATACAAAAGCAATGCAGCATGTAATTCTCCAGACTGTCAGCAGGCATGTTTCTGACCATGTTGCTGTCCTTATCAATGTTCTTCTAGTGCCTGCTGTCTCTAAACTGAGAGGCACTCGACACTTTCGACCCATCACTTCATTGAGAATTTCCTCTATGACAGTAAACTGAATATCTTTGAGTTGTGGACAAAACAAGACATTCTCACATCTTATTGCTGTAAATCCTCACAACCCCAAGGTTCTATTTAGGACCATTAACGCTCTTATCCACCGCCCTTCATTGCAAATTAAGTCTACTGAGAGATGTGAGACATTTCGGTCCTTTTTTGTTGATAAAGTTTCCAGCATTAGAGCTCAAATCATGTCATGTCTGTTTATTTTACCACACCGTAAGGTAGAGCTGAACAATTTTTGAAATAATGTATAATTGCAATTATTTTGACCGATATTGCAATTGCTATATGATTGCGATATTAGAGGGAATGATAATTTTCACATCCCTAATCTCATTTTCATATAAAAGAATATTATAATGATTATGGTGTGATTTTTGCAGGGATCTGTACCAAACAAAGATGTTTTCTTAAGTCTGCAAAATATGATGTGTAGACCAGGACATCTCTGCAGCATGATAATATTTAATTTAAAATGGCATTTTTTCACACACATTTCGGCTTTAACAAATATTGCTTCTCCTGAGATTTGAAAATTGCAGTAGGCCATATTGCGATTTTGATATTATTTTGATTAATTGTGCAGCCTGACAGTGAGGTGTATCAGACTTTTAATTCAGTAAACCTGACCGGGATACCGGATAAAATGAGGATGATCAATGGCCAGAGTTAAACGATAAAGTAAAACCTTAAAACCTTGACTTTTGGCTCAACTTCAACTTTCAAGATTTTGGCAGATTAAACTTTAGACAGATTTAACTTTAAACCAAATCCACACATGTCCATTTGTCCTTTAACTAGACAAAAAAAAAACCTGCAGTCTTTGCAAACATAAACAGGAAAACAGGTACCGTTATTCCTTGAGCATCGCCTCCATCAGGGACCCGGTGAATGGAGAGGAGTCACTGGTTGGCCTTGGAAGAACCGCCTCACACGCCGACACACACGCTGTCTCCACGTCCTGCGAGCAGCAGCGAATATCTCCCACGATGTCCCTCCTCACACGCACACAACTCCACGAAGCCACGGACCTGACGGGCGGAGTAACACAACACAGTGTCACTGACCCGATAACGTGCCTAGTGTTGACAGGCGAAGCAGTTGAACCATCCACTGACCGAAAGAAACCCCCTCTGCCCCCTTATACACACGGCAACGCGCAGCAATACGATGCTACCGCTGCTAGGCTACCGCTAGCACTGCGCTGCGGCAGCCGTCTGATGTACGAGCCAAACGTTTTCTCACTCAAACATTTAGCAAAATGTCCGTGTTTAACTCACAAATTGTCCTCTTCTGCATTTTTGCGGCTAGACTGGCGTCGAAAACTAACTGGAATTTACTCACTTTCACTAATATCGATCTCCGCTTTCACAAGACTGAGTTCTTCCGTCTATATCTTCCGGGTAGACGCCGACGCGCTCTCTGCGTCCCGGCGAAAGCAACACGGTGATTGGATGACACAGGAGTCTCCCATAGCAACCCCGTCTCTTTGGCTGTATGCTCAAAGAACGTATATTGCTAAGAAGTGAAAGACCTCTTCTGAAATCGCATACTTTCGCTATAGCAAAAGCAATCGCTTTTGTTCAACATACTTTTGTGTGAATATACACGAGTATGGATCTTTTCAGACACACTGAACTGTAATTTAAGCTGTCACTTTCTGAGCATCCTTGACGGTTGTAGCTGTAACCATGGAAACTCGTGCCAACCTCATGTGACCAAAACGACGGTCTGTGAGAATCAAATTCTGAATTATATCATATTATATATATATATATATATATATATATATATATATTAAACCTAGCAAAGTGAAATCTTATTCTTAGCTACAGTTAAATTTAAGCATTATTGATGTTACAGAGCTGTCTCTCAACGTCCAATTGTCCCTGAACGTTGTCGTCCCTACCGCATTGCATTGTGGGATATTATGCCGCAGTAGTGTCCAGTTAATAGTATGCCATTTGCGTACTATTGGTTTCATACTAAGGTTTAGGACATACTAAAATATGTCATATTCTGTTTTAGCGTACTAAATGGAATGTTAGTATGGAATTTCGGACGCAACCAAAGTCAATTGTTCGTTCCATTGCAACAGCAGCAAAGTTACGCTTCGGCCATTTTGGACTGAAAGCGACTATCAGACGCCTGTAAAACGTTCACACGTGCCGTACAAAAGTAAATCAAAATTATTTCTATTCTATTGTCATATTCTACAGAAATGAACTGTGTTGAACAGTAAAATATTATAAATATAATAAGCATTTTCTATCCAAAATGGCGGCAGCGGCTGTTGTAAAAAAAAACACCGGAGTTTTGTGTCTTTGCTTCTATACTCTTTGGTATACTACGGTCCATCAATAATAAAGATACATTACACTCAAAATTACAGAGTCCATTACTCTCAGTTACAACCACTCACTCTTTGATAAGTTTCATTCTGGTTTGTGAATTCATCACAGAAACTGCACTTCATAAAGTTTGAAATGACTTTAAGATTAATTCAGATAACAGCTGCTGTACTGCTCTGATGTTGCTAGACCTCTCTGCTGCGTATATAGTAATATGATCATATTAATTGATCAACCAGAAAACTGAGTAGGCGACTGGGACTGCTCTAGACCAGTCGTTCCCACACGTTTTTTCTGGGGACCCACTGTTTAAAACCACAAACCATCATGACCCAATTCACAACAGACCTTATCTATAAATCGTGAGAAGAGCGAATTTGTACTTAAATGAACATTCCTGACCATTTTTACTGCCATTTCTGCAAAATAAAAACAAAATGCAACAAAACTTATCATGATTTGGCTCAAAATTACTTACGCAATAAATGACCCATACACCTTTTATTCAACGTATTTCCATTCACGATCACTCAATATTTTTACGTCACCTGCTCTGCACATCGCTCATTATACTACGTCACGTGCTGCGTCTGTCGGCAGACCTACAAAGGTATTTCTGATACGTAAAAGACAAACGTAATCCGCGACAAAATATGTTTCCTTCCAAATGGGAATAGTTGTATGGGAACATAATTTTTAGGAGACAGGGCTAATATAACGCAGTGATCCAAGGAATGGTTGAAAAGACTCAGTGGCACTCTGGAAAGAGAATTAATGTCCCAGTGACAATCCAAGGTGGAAATGAGGGGAAAGCAGCAGCATCCTGCCTATCTGCATTCATTCATTGATTCCCTATAATCTGTCATGCTCTTGCATCATGCCAGTAGACGAAAGACTTACAACAACAAACATAAAATGTTGTGTGGACAACATCCACTTGATCACATTGTCTGCCCCATCCCAATCAGAGTCCCTCAGGAGTTTGTATTCGCCATAGCGAATATTGGAGTCCAATCCCATATCTATTTTTTTTGTAATTGTTTCCATACATAATACAGCATCCAATGCCACGACTGGTTCTGCAGCATATCCAGACTGCTCCACATCTTGAATTTTTTACCTCATCATGTTTTTGATCATCTTTATGTGTGTGGGTGCATGACTCTGTCAGTCTGTGAGAAAGGGAGACAGCAACAGAGGCACAGCGTGCACACACTGATAACGTGATGACAATACGAAGCAGCTTAACCAAATTCCAAGAACTATTTGAGTATTATGATTTGTTGGTCTCATATTAATGAACACACTGATATTAATAAATACTTAGAACACCCTTAATATAGGCTACAATTTTATCGTTGACGGATTCTGAATCCTGTCAAATCCTGTGGAAACATTCAGCAGTGCAAACTCACCCTTTACATGCAAGCTTAGACTTCATAAAACCTGATCCTTAATACAAATACGAAGATCATATTGAGGACATTTTATTTTATTAAACACCACTAACAGATCCAAAAGGGAGAGGGGATGACATACAATGGAAGTTCATGAGCCAGTCACTCAACATCAGTGAACAACTTCATACAGTATATATTAAATACTTGCTGGAAGAATTATTATTCTAAATGTGTAACGGACCAGTTATTTTTTCACCCTCTACTTGTTAAATTATTCTCAGCTCAGCTCAGTGTTATTTAACTTACTGACAGTATTTCTGCAGAACTCCTGGTAACTGGAGGAGAATCTCAAGCTGGCACAGAGCAGCTTGGCAGGATTTCATCATCTCTTTAAAGGAATAACTCAGTTTTTCTTTTATGTAACGTATTGTCATCCTGTGTTCAGAGATATCAGCCAGCTAATAAAAACTACAACATGGCACCCAAAAAAGAGTTTTAATCATCAACAGCATAATACAATATTTTTGTTGCAATTTCGATGCTTCATTTTCTTTAGAGTTGAATATTGACGGTCATCATACCATGTACATTTATTATTACTTATCTACGGTATTGAAAAAAACCGACATAAGTGAGTGTGCCAGTTAAAGCTGCCGCACACCTACAGTAAATGCTAATTGTTAATAATTATAGGACATTATTTTAAAAGCTCACACATGATGTTATTTTTCATTTAGTAGTTAATTTAACATGCTATAGTGCTGCAAAAATGTAAACTAACATGCTTTAGTTATATAACATATTATAGTTACATGCTATTTTTTAAATCAGGTTTATAATTCTGTTTATTATTATAATTTTTTTCTCATTCCTTTAAGGGTCATTGTTACTAAATAATTATATTAATAATAATAATAATAATAATAATAATAATAATAATAATAGTGTAAAACCGTATACTGTGATATTTTCTGAGATGGTTATACAGTGAAAATCTCAAACCGTTACAACCCACCTATTTTTTTGTAATGATTTCGTTATTAGAAAAAAAGTGAGAGCAAAATACACACAAAATAGGAGGAAGCAAAAAGTAAAAAAGTAATGTAAAAGAAAAAACTTACACAACCCACCTCTGTATCATATAACTACACTATTCAGTGTAAAGGAAAGTTAAAACTCTGTTTTAGTGCTGTGAGTATTTTGTTTGCCAACCCCACTATCTCCTGTTAGTTTGAGAGGTTGCCAGTTTGGAATATCTCCGTCCACAGAATCTGTAACATCCAACACAATCTCGATTCATCAATATCGCTACCAGCCAGCGACTCATACCATTTGATGTCAAGAAAATGTAACTATCCCTTTAATAGTTTCTGCCACGGTTTCAGTAAAACAGTTGTATAAAATTGCAGTCCCTCAATAGCACAGAATAATCATTTTTGATGTGGGGGAACGGACTTGATTATGACAATTTACTGAATGCAGAAAAGCAATCTTATTTTCCTTCCTCCAAAAACCATTTCAATAAATTATTCCAAAAATTGTTATATGATTTGAATCCTCTTTATCCACTACCGGTTCCCCTGCACTAATCCAGTTTAAAGCACCCAAATGTCCAGATGTTTAAAAAGCTCCCGGGGATAACATGACAGTTTGGTAAACCCTGTGTTAAAATTGCCTTCCTGTCGTTACACAATACACATACATGTTTGACAGGAATTGTGTCTTTTCTGTGGTGGAGGGAACAAATGTGATGTATTTTCTATCATTTTATTGTTTGTATTTTCTTTCTGATGTATTGTTTGAACAGGGAATCGAAGCACTGCTAACACGTTCATGGGAGCACGTTGGTCCACCAGAGTGCAAGGGCAGCACTGCCTGAAGCGAGCCTTAAAGGGCTTTTCTTTATTTTTCTAAACCCTGCTCCTTTAATGTATACACATGAAAAGACAAGAATCATCTTAGGATATGCAAAGTGAGACGCAGAAGCATCCTTTCAAGTTAAAAATGCTTCAACTTGAGCAAAAGATTTGTTACATGCCTCATTAACGTGCAGAGACAGGAGCACAAATGGAAAGATTGTTAACCGGAGTTACTAGGTTTTTCAGTTACTTTAGAAAATCCTTTATCCACGTCCACATGAGGAACCTCACACCTACTACTGTACAACACAACAATATGTGGGAGTCCCTAACAGGATATTCTGGTTAGTACCTTAAGTGGAAGTCACCACACTGGGTAATTACGGCCGTAAATTTCCGCCCTCACACTCCACCGCAGATAAAACACATGAAATTGGCTGCAATCGTTGGCATTAAATTGGTTCAAATCTACTTTAAAAAAATCACACATTGTAGCAATACAACTAAATATGTCCTATTATAAATGCTATCAAGGGGATTTTGTGTTTTAATTTGTTTCCGTTTCTGAGACAATAGTGTCACATCTACTACTATAAAAAAAAAAAAAACTAGTGTTCACTCTGGATTCATTCATAAAAAATAAAAATGCCACCAATTGACTCAGCTCGGTCCCACTCATTATTTCCTGTCCTGTGGAGACTACCCTCCCATGTTTACATTCAAGTAACAAAGCCCTCTAATGGCCGTAGTAGTTATGACGGGAGCAGAATAGGAAGTCTGGTGGGGTTATTGTATAGCAACAAAGGATGAGGTCGGGGTGGATAGACGGGTCAATAAAACACTGGATTTTAAAAGCAAACTTGGTGAAAAACAGCTTTTGCGTGCGCCTCCTCCATATTGTGTATGTGGCGGATGCCCGCAGTGTGCCGAACTAAGAGAAAAGTCTTTTTTGCTTAGGAAGGTTCCTCACTGAGTGAAATTACCCAGAAGTATCTGAGTAGCAGCCATGATAAGAGCTGTTCGAATTCTCTAAATGTTAAGGAAAGGTGCTTCAATGCTTCCTTTCTTATCTCCTTTAGCATAGGATACACTGGATCATCCTTTACCAAAGGAAAGGAGATAATGCCGTCCCACAATTCCCTGCAGCCGCAACATTTAAAGCGACGCACCATTCTGCCGTTCATGAAAACAAACAACATGATTATCTTGCATATTATTTTCATAGTCTTATACTAATTTGTCCTTGTTTTGCTAGAACAAATGAGACTATTAAACAGGTCCTTCAAACTTTTTATTACAAATTCTGCCCACCTACAAAGAAAGATTTTTTTTTTTTTCTCGAGCAAGAATTCGTGACACACTGAAGATGCTTTATGGTGGAGGGATGTATGCGAAACTATGTTATCACATCATTCTTCAGCCTACAGTCTCTGAAAGCCTCCCACATGAGAGTAGTGTAGAGGAGAAAAATCACAGAGCGAGAGTAAGAGCAGTGGAAATAGATTCATTGCTCCAACGTTTTCTACAACCGTGGTCACCTTGTTTTTTTTTTCCAAATCCAGGTTTGCTCAGCCAATTCAGGACTAACCTTGAGAAAATAGACTATGTATCTTTATGTGCACATTATTTATTTCAGCTACAATAACGGTTGACTTTAAATCACATTTTTTTTCTTGAAGATACATTTCTAAACTCCCCTCATGCAAATTCGAGGTCCTGGACCAGCTGTTGAGGAACTTCCCATCTACACCAGTTTATCTGCAGGCTCCAGTCCACTCTGTCTGGGGATTCCACTTTCCTCCTCACGGAGATCATCAGTGGGATCTCCGTAATGAGCAAAGTCTCTTTTTTTCTCCGTGTTTCTCTTTCAGTCGCTCTCTTCTCCCTTGATGTCAATGTTTTCATTTCATACACACAAACATGTTTCAACCTATCCTGCAACCCCTTACTTGGGTTCTTGGTGAGACAATTAAAAAACTTGATTAGCGCCCCTCATTTATTCGCTCCCTCAAGCAGTGTCATTCTAATGAAGGGGGAGCAATCAGAGTGAGGAGTGCTCTCCTGTTGAGCATGTACTGGAGAGAATAAACACTCTACTGAGCAGAGACTTTATACCAACTGTGTTCACTATTTTAAAACACAAGAGGAAAAGTGGAAGGGAGAGAAAGGGAATATATTCTGATAAACATGGAAGCAGACAAACAGGAATGTGTGTTTGTTGGGAGAAGATACATAAATGTCTGACAGTATCGCTGTGGCTCTCTTATTAAGGTGCAGTAGCTAACCACATCAAGAAAAACTTGAAAGCATAATTTCAAAATAGCATTTTTTGAGACTTAAAGTTACAATCAGTGGGCTACCTCCGGTTCAAAAAAGTGAAGCCAATGCTGAAGTGCCTTAAACTTGCATTCTTTCTAGCAGACAGCAGGGGGCGACTCCTCTAGTCGCAAAAAGAAGTCTGATTGTATAGAAGTCTATGAGAAAATGACCCTACTTCTCACTTGATTTATTACCTCAGTAAACACTGTAAACATGAGTTTATGGTCTCAATCACTAGTTTCAAGTCTTCTTCAATACAGCATGATGTTCACTTAGTAAATTATGGTCCCATTTAGAGTCAGATAGACCATAAAGCAGGGTATGCTTTAGGGCGTGGCTACCTTGTGATTGACAGGTCGCTACCACGACGTTGTCCACTCTGGGAGTTGTCCGTGTTTTCGTCTTACAACTTTAACCCTTTCACAGTGTGTTTTCAGTTCATGAAAAAAACATTTTGGTCGCCTAAAAATGCCTTATTCAGAGTTCGGTTATACATAGCTCCACCTTCACCTCTGGTTGCAAAAAACCAAGATGGCAACAGCCAAAATGCCGAACTCGAGGTTACTAAATGGGTGACGTTATGGTGACTACGTCCACTTCTTACATACAGTCTATGGTTACAATCTCGAAGATCTCCGTTTCGTTGTCTTTGGCGGCACGTATGGCGATAAGTGGTGATTGCAGATGTCTTTTTGGCTCTCACTTCCAAGAGATCCAAAATAGCGTCGCAGTTTCCCGGGAATGTCGCCATAGACACAGTTTGTAATACTGCAAATGCAAGAGCTTTCATCAGTGAGCCGTTACAGGCTCAATCACCATTGTTTACCTCATTCGGCAATAGATAGTGACTATTGATTTTAACCTGGTTTTGCTTTGTTTTTCATTTTCTGATTGTTTTTTTCTGTATTTTATTGCTTTTATTTTATCTTAATTGTTTTTATTCAACTTTGATTGTCTTGAACTGCACTAACATGAATAAAAAGTGCTCTAAAAATACAGTTTGATTGCTTGTTTGAAATTACGACATTAATTAAGACACCCGAAATGAAACAACATTAAAAGTAATGACTTTTGATACAGCCAAGCATAAATGTTTGTACATTCACTGCCCCATTTCTCTCTCTACACAACATCCTTACTTACGTATTACTGTATACCTTTTTCACACACAATCCGTTTGACGTGGGACTATGTACTGTACATGGGATCAACCCGTGTTTGACCAATCATCATAACCAGACTGCTGTCATGGGTTAAATCCCCTCGTTGTCACGATTCACGACAAGTCCACAGCTGTAATTCTATACACATCACTGCTCAACAAAATTACAACAGAGCAAATATACAGACAGGATACGTTGCTGAAAAGAGTTGTTGACTTTATAAAACGCATCTGTGACTGAGCAGGATTATGGTTGGGTAGGCTTGAATATTGAGAGGGAAATCCTACAATAATTCTATAGTAACCCTACTGTGACCCTATAGTAACTTTATATTAATCCTATAGTGATTATAGACCTGCGTGTTCACCCTCTCACATCCCAAGACGAGCAGCATGTTCCGATAACAACAAACATCACTGTGTCAGTCTGGAAGGGTGATAAACTGTTGACTTCTTGGAGGCTGTCAATATCTGCTGCAATTCACCAGAGTATTGATTACTGAGGTATTACAATCTAGCAAAGAGAGGATATTGATCGGCTCGCGGGTCACATAGATTATTCCTCGTCTTGACACAAACATAATTCGACTTTTCACGAAAAACCACCAGGTGTAATTAATAACATACTGATGGTTCTGCTCAAGCCATTGCACACAACACCGGGGCCAGTAGCACACCTGAATGGAATGCAGCCATTTGTCAGTCAGTCGGTCGTCCAACACTTTGGTCCAGAAGGAAATATCTCAACAACTATGTAGGTATTGCCATGAAATTTTGTGCAGGCGTTCGTAATCAGAGAAAGAAGCCGACTATGATCCCCTAACTTCTTCCTCTAGTGCCAGTACAAGGTCTAAATGTCAGGTTAAAATGTTTGTTTATGATGAAAAACTAATGACATTCCCGTCAACCTCAGCTGTACTTTGTGTTTAGTGTGAATTAGCAAACTCAGATGTTTAATATTAAACTTGCTGAAGCTCGCCATGTTCAGCATTTTCAGTGTGAGCACGTTAGAATGCTGATGTTAGGATTTAGCTCAAAGCACCTCAGAACAGCCTCAAAGAGCCGCTAGCATGGCTGTAGACCTGTTGTTATGCTCATTTTCAGGTGCATACTTATACTAGAACATGTTTACATGCTCTTATGTTAAAAAAAAAGCTTTACGGCTGTGCTGCAGCACCTCTTTTCACCCTCTGTCTGAAACGAAAAGCCCAGTCTGCTCTGATTGGTCAACCAAACCAAACTCTTCAGACTCCGCTCCAGCTCCACTCTAACTAGCTTTGTTTTAGGGCGTGCCAAACTAGCCGCTAGGCTAGGTATTATTCAAAGGTGTTACTTGGTGACATCACCACGTTACGGAAGAAAAGACAGGACTTCAAACGAGGCGTTTCTGTGTAGGAGAGTGATGGTACGAGGCGATCCCTCGTGATAAAAAACGCCCCTGTGGACACGTACCATAACTCCCTTTGGCATGGACTTTGGGCTTTGTAACTTTACAGACCTTTTATATGCACAAAAAACTATATAACACACTAAAGGAAAGGGAAAAAGCACAAAAGCATAATAGGTCTAGAACAAGATGAAGCATTGAGCCCCTTCAGCACCTTAGATTGTATTCATTCTGCCTTAGATTATACTTTGTTTGGAAAGAGCAAACACAGAGTGCTGGTGCACCTACAGTATAGTTCACATAGAAATGTAACAATCCAGAGATGTTAGGAGGATAAAAATAGAGGTCATATTGAAAATAAAATGGGGAAAGGTTTCAGAGAAGATAAATGTGGGCCTGGTTTGAAAAGCAATCGGTTTGTTCTGTTGTTTTTAGTCTGTGTGCTTTGTTGCTGTCTAATACACTTTACAGCAAAACAACATTTTGTAAGAGGCAGTGCTCTAATATTTGATGTGAATGATCCGTTTACCCAAACTGTATCTGCATTATGTCACTCACCAGTTTCTCTCACACAGAAAACCACTCCCAATCCCTCAATATACTCATCAGCTTTAGCTCCCGCTTCTCTTGAAACAAGAAGACATGAGCTGACTGCTTGGCATGTTAATTACTCTCAATTATCTAGCTCATCTCCTCATCTCTGTCAGCTCAAGCTTTGTGACGGTAGAGTTGATGAATGAGAGGAGGGAGAGGGCGTCCATTTGTTTATTCACTGATTAAATTAATAACCAGGATTATTCACGTTGGTTTGTGATATTCATATAATGTCTGACTGTCAGAGTCAAAGAGAGAAACGGAGAAGAGCAGAGAGACTGATGGAGAAAGTGAGACAAAAAAAAAGAGACAAAAAATGAGTAAAATTCATATTCATATGCTAAAAATGAACCACCCATTTGTGACCTACAATAACATTATAAGGGCTACTGAGCAGCGTTTGGATAGTACAATAAAGTAGGCATCTCACAGCTGCAGCCTTTTAAATGGGTCAAGGTAGGACACATTTCCCAGAACACTTAGAGAAAGTCTGTCTTTTTTTTCTCAACTTTTTTGGTCATATTGAATAGAGGTTTTGGACTTTAGCATGGCCTGCTTCAGGTAGCCGAGGCAAATTCTCTCCTAAAAATTATACAGCATGAAATGAGATCCAGCACATACCAGATCAACCTCAGACAGACACAGTGGGCATGACACCTATACTGGGTAATCTTCATCTGCTGACCAAGGACACATGATTTGATCGAAATCTCTAGAACAGTCACTTTTAATGGACCTTGAGGTGATATTGTTTTTCTCAATAACTTAGAAACGCAGCTTTTAAGCAAACATGGACAAGAGGTCCTTAAAGGACCAGTGTGCAACATTTAGGGGGATCTATTGGCAGAAATGGAATATAATATTAATAAGTATGTTTCCTTTAGTGTGTAATCACCTGTAAATAAGAATCGTTGTGTCTTCGTTACCTTAGAATGAGCCGTTTATATCTACATATTGAGCGGGTCCTCTTCACGGAGCCGGCCGCCATGTTTCTATGGTAGCCCAGAACGGACAAACCAAACACTGTGTTAACTTTTCCTGCTTGGGCCGGAGTCGATAACGTTCCTCGCTCTGGAGTTAACCCCCGACACTTCAATCCACATTTGCCTACAAAGTGCTGTACAAAAGTAAAACAATATTATTTCTATTCTATTGTCATAATTTTAATATCTCTACCAAAATGGCCTGTGTTGAACAATACACATATTATGCATACTATTATAACTATTTACATACTTACTTATTTATTAAATAAACTTTTTTCCCCGGCTGCTTCCCAGAGGAGCATAAAGTGAGCGATGGACATACAGTAAATGTAAGTTAGAAAAATTCAGCACACAGATTTTGAGAGCATTCTCAAACTTTTTCATGTCGGCGCTTCAAAATGGATGTCCAATAGACCACAGCCCATGGCTGTATAAAGAGGATGTGTCCTGTGCTTTTTCCCTGCGTGTTAGTAAATAGCCTACAACTACATTAAATTCTGTTTATGTCATGCTACTAGCTCTACTAGCTACTGGCCAATAGCCAGTTGTTTGGGAACAGAGACATTCATACATCCACCACGGTACAGGCTTACAGCATACAGCCCATGGGTGTATTATAAGATAATAAAAGTGATTAATTACAGCCAATATATGCATTATTACAGCTGGCAGAACCAGATGTCATATGAGCGTGCAGGGCGGTACAGTCCTGTGGGTCTGATGCACATTTATTATACAGAGGACTATAAGTCTGGATTTTGCTATTAGTTAATTTTACAACTTTTAGGACATAGTGATTTAAATGATGGTTATTTAAGTGTTCGTACTGGGAAGATGATTTACCTCGAAAAAAATGATCCTCTGATTTATTCCTCCGTCTCTTTATACATCCATGGCCACAGATCGGCGTTTTCAGTCCAAAATGGCGAATGCGCTACCGCAGCGCCATCTACCGGCTATTGTTAAAAAAGCACAAAAGTTTCGCCTCTTTGCTTCTATACTCTTTGCCTCACCACTAGATGCCGCCAGATGTTACACACTGGTCCTTTAAGGTGCAAAAAAAAAGAAAGACATTCGAGCACCAAAAACTACATAATACTGACCAAATTACATCTGCTGAACTACTACTGGACCTGGTGGTAAGACTGTTTTCTCAAATACTCAACTACTTTGGTGTTGAGGCAAGATTAGGAGCAATTCACATGCAGAATTCAAACACCTGTGGCTGATTGGTCATTTCCTGTCACATCATTAAATTGCAATTAAGCCCCCCAAAGATTTGAGATATTTTTGTCTCTGCTCGGTAGCCTCTTTAACCTTCAGCTTGCACCTGACGAAAAATGTCTTAGGACAAATGTGCACAGCGAGTCTTGCTTCCAAGCATGCAAGCAGCGCACCTTTACTCATGGATTATGAGAATGATATTTTCCCAGGTATAAATATATAAAAGTGAGAATAAAAGTGTGCCAAAGTTGCACTGACAGGTTAATGATGATGGGAATACTTCTTTCCGCTCCGTACTTGACCAAAAAAAAATCTCTCACTGTCACTGTTGTAATTATCGTTGGCTGACTACCTCTCACTCTACATTTCTTTTGTAAATTTAGTCTCATACCGATGCATGGGCTCAAACGGCTGTCTCTGCTCCTCCTGCGTATATCCGCCATTATGTATCAAATCCATTTGGCTTAGCTATAGAGCTGTGGGAATTATCCTGCCATGTCTCCATCGACCAGAACAGTGAAAGCCCACTTAAAAAGGCCCGGTGAAGATGATACAATGATGGCTGGATTGACGGGAAACCCGTGGGGACGACATCTTCCAAAGTCAGCAAAAGTGGGAAAGTGAATCTGCCTCAATCACACAAAAACATTAGCTATTAACTACCATCAAAAACAACATATATGTGTAAGGCAGCAGACAAACCAGTTTGAACCACCTAGAGAGTGACTAGCTGAGGGTCTGTGTCAATTGCATTCAATGTAATACGCGGTTCCTTTAAATTCCCCATTATATTTTATGGGAAATGTGTTTGACAGCTAAACAAACAACCAAATGAGTGAAATATAACATCGCCACTTATAGAATTTCTTATCATTTTTAGAGCTGCATCGATTAATCCATTAATTGATTAGCTGTCAACTAGCAAATTCTATCTATTAAATTAATCGCCAACTATTTTGATAATCAATTAAATCGGTTTGAGTAATTTTCAAGAAAAAAATGTCAAAATTCTCTGATTCCAGCCTCTTAAATGTGAATATTTTTCTGGTTTCTTTGCTCCTCTATGACAGTAAACTGAATATCTTTGAGTTGTGGACAAAACAAGACATTTGAGGACATCATCTTGGGCTTTGGGAAACACTGATCGACATTTTTCACCATTTTCTGACATTTTATAGACCATCGATTAATCAAGAAAATAATCGACAGATTAATTGAAAATGAAAATAATTGTTAGTTGCAGCCCTAATCATTTTTATTTATTTAACACTTTCATTATTATTTAGATTCCTTGCACTTGTATGTCCAGCTCTACCAATTTTACATCTACACCAATTGTATCTAGATTTACCTTGCTTTCACCTCTCCTGGTTTTTATTGACTTCAGTCTGCATAAATTGAGCTAGCAATATTTAGCTGAGCAAAAATGTGAACTTGGAAGAGAGGAAAGGGTTAACTGCCACTTATTCTAATTAAAAAAACCTCAAGGCCATTCGGCACATGCATTATGAGTATTATGCATCAACAGCTCACACGTTACACACAATGTATGCAGAGAGGATATTAACATCAAGCAGAAACACTCTCTCCTGGGGCCTCATGTATAAAACTTTGCCTAGCTTACTACTACACGTAACAACACAGAAGTATATTATGGTTACAAAACACAAGCCATCGCAGATTTGTGTACACATAAACAAGTCTAATATCTTCACACTGCAAACTCCCCAAAACAGGGGTAATTGGTTGTTGGCATGCCCCACGTTCGCCTGTTTTCATTTGATTTTTCAAACAGCTCTTTGAGTGAGAGATATTTAACAGATGCATCTTGTGTCTGGGGGATCTGCCAAGTGTATTTAACCAACTTCCCAAAAAAAGCCAGGACAAATATAGTGATGGCATCACTCAAAAAACAACAACAACAGCATAAATAGGTTTTAGAAACACATAAATTGGCTTCAACTAGTCCTTATTTACCTGCAAAAATAAAAGAGATTGAACAGCACATACTGTGATCTTTAAGGGCCTAAGAAACTGACCTGAGAATTGAGCCCTGCCATTGAGTTGCACATTCAAACAATCCATATTGCAATTAAAATAACAGAATTGACTGAGTACCAGGCAGGGACTGACTGTAGGGGCTGCACAGAAAGAGAAACTGTGAAGTGGATCATGGTATTTAATAAGTACAGAGAAGAATATCTAATGTATGAAAGGACTGGTGGTAGCCTACTGGACAGTGGGCAGTTCCAAGGTGTAAAAACGTGCAGCTGTGAAGCAAGGCGTTGTTGATAAAAAAACACACTCAGTCAGCAAATCTTCATCGAGTACAATGTCACAACACTGTGCAGCTCCCTGGTGTGAAAGTGTAAAAGCTGAAAGAGTGTGAACTAGTAAAGGTGTTGCCAAAAAGTATAAATCCTCCCTGGATAAGAAGCCGCCATGCAAAATCTTATATATTAACCTTGCAATGGATGCAGCCCACGATTTCACTCCTTTCATTGTAGTCTGATAAACAGCAAGATAAATCATTTTGAGTAGGATGTGCGATAAATGACTGACAGTCTTCTTCTTTGCTGCACAAACCCTTCTTCCTACGCCTGAAATCTCGTCCAGCCGGGGACCTTTGCTGCCTGTCATTCCTCATCTCTCACTCCCCTCATTTCCTGTCATCTCTCCACCGTCAGCTCTCCAATAATAGCTTCAAATGCCCCACAAAATAACAATAAAAAGAGAACTAGGCCATGTGGTTGCGAAAGCAACACCTACATTAGTTGAAGTTGCAGTTCACAGGGTTTGGGAGTTTCAAGATCCGTTGAGACACACAAGAACTCAACAATTGTTCTGAGATGGATCAGTCCAGTTGAAGCGCTTCTCGGACTTAAATCTCATAACAAAATGGGAGCTCAGAAGATGTAGTCTGACTTTGGGAGGTTTACTGACTCCTGTTACTGTATAAGAGGTCAGCTAGTTCCAGTAGGAACTGGACTGTAGTGCCCAGAGGTAATCGAACAGTTACCTCCGGAGTGGCAGCCCGGTCGCACTAACTGGGGTATGAATGACACGTTAATCGCAAGTCATTTCGGGTGCAATAAGAACACCGTTCTTGCTTTTGGCGTGTCATTTGTACGCCATGTAGTCTGTATTGACTGCAATAAACGCATCCACGTGAATATGCTACGCTGAGAGCTAGTGACGTAGGATAAAAAGTGGGACTTTCAACCAGGAGACCGGTGTTCGTGTCCCAAAGAGTTATTTTTAAAGTTACGTTAGTAACGTGTTTTTAGTGACGCGTTTTCTGCACTTCTGTGACATTGTTTCCATACGTATATTACTTAGTTTACGTACTTATTTTAATCCCAACCATGATGTTTTTCCTAAACCTTACTAGGTGGTTTTGTTGCCTAACTGTGGCCGCTACCGTAGTTTTGTTGCATGACGTAAAAATGACATGCAAAAGAGGCGTTCTCTGGGAATTGGGAGTTACAATATGTGTGCACTCCCTGACTTGCTCTGGGTTGAATCCTGTTAGAGCTGCTGTGTCTCTCTCACCATCTGCACAATAAAACTACAAAAAGGTGAGTGGATGGGCCCACTCTCTTTGAAATAATCGATAAATGAATATAACATGTCAGAAGGAGGCACCAGCAGGTTTTCATCGGTGTCTGAAAGCCTGATTTTTATTTTTTTGTTATGAGATTTCTGCACAATAGCAGTGATGTTACAATGTGCCCACTTACTGGGTGAATGTACAGTACATGATTCTAATTGGTTGGCATGCATGCAGAGTGCTAAATCACTGAATGTACGATTACTGTAATGAATCTCCAAAAGGTTTAATGCGCATGCATATCCAACTGTGTAAACCACATCAACACCACACTTTTTAATGCAATCAAAGCACCCACATTCTAGTGTTCAATTATAATCTTAAAGTGGGTCAGTGTAACCAATTTCAGCCCCATAATGGCACCAATTAAATATTGGTAAATAACACAAGTCAATGTTGACAGTCAGATAGTATGTGATTGCTCACGTGCTGTGGGACTGACTCTACTGGTGCCTCTCCACTAAGAGCTCACGGATCAATGGGTTTTAAACATGACGTGTAGGCCAACAGATCGATAGAGTTTTGTAAGGAACGAATGGAGGAATAATGTCACACAGTTCTCCCGTCCAGTGAGGGAATGACAGTGAGACAAAGAAAGAGCTTAAGACTGAAGATGTGGAAACATGTGAGAAGAGCTGGAGGATTTAAAGCAGAGGAGTCGAAGGCGAGCGGGGAAGTGTGGAGAGAGTATCGGGACATGTGAAAGGTGTAGACTCGTAGGTATAATGTGAGTAAGATAAAGGGTGAGGGGAGAGCTGCTGGAGTCTGCCAGCTAGCCCGTCAGCAGATTGATTTGTGTGTTTGTTCACAGTTCCCTTCACAAAGCAGGATACCCTGCTGGTTTGAATCTGTCACCACTGGGAGTCCCCGCACTGCCTTCCCGACCTGCGAGGAAATCCCATTGTACCAAATCTGCATTTCAGTTCATGATCTGAATACGAACACAAGTTCTTAGTTGCAGTTTTAAAAAAAAAATGCTATTTATGTGATAATGCAAGACTACCGCCTCAGCAGACACAGGCCAAGACCAATCTGTCTGCACAATCTGTCATACGATCTGAAACAGTCTCCGTCAGTCAGGACCAAAAACAGCATAACAGGGAAGCTGCTGCTCTCTGCAATACTGGAAATCAAGTTGCCAAGCTCAGTGACAGACAGTGACAGTGACAGCTGTTTTGACAGCTGTAAATTTGAGAAAGTAGGAATCGAATCATATTGTAAAATTGGACAATTCAGTTCAGTCATTACAGGGTCCAAGGGTTGAAACTGGACAGCAAGAAACTGTAGCTGGATGCACCTCTTTCAGATAATAAAGCTGGTCAAGTCAACACTGTTGGAGGCAGCATCCACATGGCCAGTGTGTCTCCTCTTGAGACTAATGGGCACTTTCCTGCAAGGTATTGAGGCAGTTGTGGATGACATTAAACCTGCAGTAGGCTGAATATTTTTGGCATCATTGGGCAAAAATTCCATAATAACCTTTCAGCATATTGTAATTCAAGTGTTCTGAGAGATAACTAGACTTCTGCACCTCCTCATGGCTCTGTTTTCAGGCTTTAAAAAAATCATATTGATTCATATTTGTTCAGCGCTGCCTAGTTTGACCATTTGATTGGAGTTTGCGAGTGATTGACAGCTGCTCAGAGACGACAGGCTCCAGCTCAGCTCTGATTGGTTGTTTTCCTCCAGTCTGTGAAATCTTGCAGATGCCATTAGGAGCACCGGAGGACACAGAGGAACATGATTTTTTTCAGATTACCTGTCTCTTGCACTACTGTCAGGATATAGCGACCGTTTTATAAAAATAACTTTTTTTTAATCATATCTGCTCCAATCTCGCCTCCTGCTGCTTTAATAACAATACTGATGATGCAATTTAAATCAATGGCACTAATGCTGATGGACAGGTGTACTGTAATTTCTTAGAGCACAAAAACTAAGGATATTCTTTGCCATCAGCCGATTAAAAATTAAAGGTAACATGTTATATAACCTACCCTTGTGAAAGATGTAAGGCACATTAATGACATTAGATGGTATTTTTGTACTTAAAATACCTTAAAGGCATGCATTATATATTTGCCTGTATGAATATGACAGGGATACTGTGATTTATAGGGTTCACTCCAGCCTGTCAATATCAATAAAAGAAAGGGGGACCACCTGGGGTTAAAGGCTACAGGGTTAGGGTGAACTTAACAATGACAGGAGCCAAACAAAGCCAGCCCAAATCTTGTCCACATCTCCAAAATCACATTTCCATTCAGTCCTTTTCTTCACGGTGGCAGTTTAGGATCGAAACACAAGCTCGTCTGACAATTCAAATAATAAAAAAAAAATGTAAAAAGCTTCTTGCTTACCTTCTCCACAGCTCATCCACACACGTGGAAACAAATAGAATCCCGACGCCTTTTGCGAGTTGTTTTCGGACGGAAGAGAGCAGCCGTCACCATGTATCCCCAAAAACACAAAAAGCTGTTTTATTCCGTATCAGCGCGTATTTTCGCCATCCTCTGTTGGTGTTTACTCCACACTCAGCTTCCCCCCAACCAGCAGGATATCCAGTCGCTTTTTTGGCATTCACATGATCTAAGGTTTCTTAGCTTGTCCACTTTTTCCAAGATTAAAACAAAATTCTAACACAAGTGTCGCGTCAATGAAGCTGATTCCTGTCTGTCCCAGTTGTATCCCGTTGTTTCACCATTCAGCTTCCTCACAGGACCGAGCTGCTTGTGTTTGGGGGGGTTGAAGGCTTTCGCGTATCAAATACATCTGAAACTCGGTGATCCCCTCCGACCATCCCTCTCTCCTCCTCCTCCTCCTCCTCCTCCCTCTCTCCTCCTCCCTCCTCCTCCTCCCTCCTCCCTCCTCCTCCTCCTCCTCCCTCCTCCCTCTCAGCAGGAGTGTGTGTGGACCAATTGAGAGAGAGAGAGAGAGAGAGAGAGAAAGACGATCAGAGCTCCTCAGTCTGGTCTGGGACCAGCCAGCAGTCAATTACTGAAGGAACAGCTATGAGACCATGAAGGAGCATTTCATCTTATAGTTTTAAGCATTATGATTAATAGCCAAGATGGTTTGGACTGTAAACATTATGTATACTAATAACCTTAGTAGCCTGATAATTTTTAATAACAATAAAATATTATTGTATAATATCATATTTTAAATATTTACATGTATACAACTATAAACTCAACAGTAGACAATAAAGATGTTTTTCAGCTAAATAAATTAATAAATAAAGTATTGCCATAATTTAAAGGAACACACAAACACACTTTTTTTAATAGTTAAACCTGCAGTAGGCAGTATATGTTTGGCATCATTGGGCAAAAATTCCATAATAACTTTTCAGCATATTGTAATTCATGTGTTCTGAGAGATAACTAGACTTCTGCACCTCCTCATGGCTCTGTTTTCAGGCTTTAAAAAATCTAGCCCCTGGAGGGGGACTTTGGCCAATCACAGGTCATTTCAGAGAAAGAAGCGTTCCTATTGGCTGTGCTCCAGCTGGTGGGCGGTGCTTGCTATTTCCTCAACTGATCTCAACATGGCTGCCGGGTCACAAACTTCCTCATTTTACAGCTAAACAGCACACTACAAGATGTTTCTGAAAACATTTGAGTTGAGAAATAGGCATTACAGTAACAGAATATTGATTCATATTTGATCAGCGCTGCCTAGTTTGATCGTTTGATCGGACTTTGCGAGTGATTGACTTGCGGCGCTCATAGACTGCAGCCGGACAGCAGACTCCAGATCAGCTCTGAGTGGTTGTTTTCTTCCGGTCTGTGAAGTCTTGCAGATGCCATTAGGAGCACCGGAGGACACAGAGGAACATGATTTTTTTCAAATTACCTGTCTCTTGCACTACTGTCAGGATATAGCGACCGTTTTATAAAAATAACTTTTTTTTAATCATATCTGCTCCATTTCTACCCACTGCACTGTTTTACTGGCACTGTAACCCGGCAAATAATCTTGCTTGCACTGCCAACTAGTGATGACTACATACTCTTTAATCTCTGCAACATTACATCACATCTGGGTGCTACATTACATTCATACATTGGGAGCACTTTTGGATTCACACCACACCAGCCCACACAGCTGGCTTCATGGTTGTGGTCAGAGTTTCAGCCATAGACTGTATATAAAAACATCTGGATCGCCCCCTGGTGGCTGGCTGCAGTATGGATCATAAATCCCGCCTCCTCCATGTTAGCGGATGGGACATGGGCCAAACTAAAAAGTCAAAGTACACGTCAAATACATTTTTCCCAAAGATGGTTTCTGTCATTTTAGGTAGTTCTTATCACGCTGATGTATGTTCAAGTGATAATTTTTCTGATAAGTTTGGTTTTAATTAGTTATTTAATGCTATAAAAAGGGGCTGAGATGTCATGATTGAAAGCGGTGAGTCTCTCTTGCTAGTCTAGTTCATTTTTTTTAATGTTTAAACTAAAATTCTGGCCAGATTGTACACATTGCACCTTTAAAGCCATGATGTGTAGGATTTTCTGATGTTTGTGCCCCCCAGTGGTAGAATCCAAAATGACACTGAAATGTATGCATTTTGTGTCTGGCATTGCCTCAGGCTAAACATGCCCACCCCTCTGCTGAACACAAAGAGATGAAATTGGAAGATTTATTGAAGCCCTAGTCTCCATGACAATGAGGCCACTCTTTGTGCATTTGATGAAATATTGTACGAACATTTATCCGTCAAATACCAGACATCTTCTCAGACATCGCTCCACTTTGTCCCCTAGAGATTTAGTCAATGTTGTGGTGGAAAACGAGGCCCTTGCCTTATATGAGGGTGATCTGGAGCTCTTGTGTGATGATTGAGAGCACATAATGTGAAGATAATGTTGTTTCACAGTATGATTAGTAGCTTTTCAGGAACATGAGCTCAGTGAATTCCCATAATCTACATTTTCCCATGTTGCAGTAAATCATCTGTGCTTTAAGAATGTGCTGTTCCACACAACGAGAGGAAGAATAATGTGGAAAAAAGGCGATATTACTCTCTTGTGAGTTCATATATTATGCTCTGTCAATGCCCGTTCTCACATAATGGAAGTTCTCTATAATAAATGTGTGTGCGTGTGTGTGTGTGTGTGTGTGTGTGTGTGTATGTGTGTGTGTGTGTCACCAGGTCATGTTGTATGTGATTACTCCACATATGTTGTCTCCAGTCTGTCCCTGTTCATTAAGCCTGTGAGACTCTGTAATGATTTCTGAGCGACAGCATTAGTGAAACGTGGACCGTAATTTTTCTGTGGCTTAAAAAAAGATGATTTTTACAGTCAAATACATATAGTTTGTGACATTTGTCTCATATAATCCACTGGAGCTCACATTTACTGACCAGAGAGGTTGCAGGTCAGCTTTTCTATGCACGCAGCTAAACGCTTAATCTGCATACTGTCAAAATACAGCTGGACAAAAATGTAACTAAAATAGTCAAAATGTGTGCATGTTACACGTCTTTGAGTTTTGATCCTCAAACCGTACAAAAGAAAATCTTTGTTGAACGTCTGATGTTCTGCCACAAGCAAGAGATTTCTCAGAGTCCTCCAAATTAAACAACATTGTTTGTCCGTGCCCTCCAGAACGACACATATAAGCGTTTTCAGATCTGACGCTACCATCAACAGTTTATTAGTCCCTTCCAAAACCGTTACAAATCACTGTTGGAAAAATAATTTTATGATGTGACAACGATAGTTAAAGTTTGGTTTTAGGCTTAGGTTTAGGGAACAAAAAAAGACTTGGTAAGGGTTAGAGAAAGATCAAAGTTTGGGTTACAATTACTGCTTTAGTTAGGGGACCTTCATCGGCATGGTTACAATAACAACCACGTGGAAGGTCATGGTTAAAATAAAACAACATCGACTGTCGGTTGGAAAGGGGAAACAAACAGCGGTCTCCAGTTTTTAAGTTTCACATTTTGCGGACTGTGTGGCACTTGACGAACAAGTCCATCCCAAACCCACGGGAAAGCGTATAAATGACACAATATTACGAGGACATTCCACGTGTCATGAGGGCACATTTCGTCGTGTCTAGAAGGTAACACGCAAATCGTGAAACCCTTGTGAGATGGTTAAGGTTAGGCATTGAACTCGTATGGTTAAGGTTAGGCATTGCCCTTGAATGGATAAGGTTAGGATAGGTTGTCGGGCAGCGAGTTTCACGACAGTTTTGCAAGTTTTCCCAATTTGAGGGTTACCTTCTTGACACGACCATGCATTTTAGGCTTTTCGCGTGTCATTTGTACAGCATGTAACTAAACTACGGTAACGTCCGCAGTTAGGTTCAGGCAACAAAAGCACTTAGGTTTAGAAAAAACGTCATGGTTGAGTTTAAAAAAAGTACGTTAACTAAGTACGTCTAAGTAGGTCTCCTGGTCGAAAGTCCTGTGTTTGTTGGACCCATTCACCTCCCACCCACTATGAGCAGTCTTTCTCCCTTTTTATTCTATGTCACTAGCTCTGAGCGTAACATATTTATGTAGATGCATTTACATTGCAGTCAGTACAGACTACATGGCGTACAAATGACACGCCAAAAGCAAGAACGGCCTTGCGTACTATTATGTCATTCATACGCCTCTTTGTGTGACCGGGCTGACAAGTCATGATTCCTTCGGCCACTAGAGGGCTTTATCACTTGAACGTAAACATATGCCGCTTTGGAGGATTTGCTGAAATAACTTAAGCTGTCATTTCTCTTGGGAGGACGGTCTCAATTATTCTTGAATTCTATTTCTGACTAAAGAGCTTTATTCATGTAATTCATTTCTACTTTAATCCAAGCACAAGAGTTGTGTGCCATTTCAATCCAAAAGAACCCAAAGCCTTTCTAAAACAGATACAGTATGAAAATATTTGCTTCCTTTGTAGATTTTGCACTTAATTTTCCAGTCGAGTTGAATTTAGAGAGACTGTGACTAACTGTGTAATGACATTCTTTTTTACTAATATATTAGTGCTCATTATGGCATTCATTCTTCTTCCCTCACATAGAGATTTGGATTTTTCTTTTTTTTGTAAATCCCTTGTTTCTCTGCCACCACAAAGCATGTCTAATCTGCTCAAGGGACCGCAAGAGCAGGTTTCTGTTGGAATGAGGATTTGGAAACAATGCAGCTGCCTATTGACTACAAATGTCATTTACTCATTTCCGGCAAACCGCATCGTTTGACCCTTTCACCCTCTTGCGTCAAGTATCAGGTCTGTTTTTATGTGTTACAGAAAAGAAAACACACACATGGGAGCGCTTAGCATTGAGGCAGAGTTATGCAAATAAAGTATTTAAGGCTTCACATTGTGAGAAATGAGGTGGTAAGATGCTGCAAGGAGAGGCCCATTTTAAATCCTTCTATTGTGCAACCAAATACAGGAGCATTTTCTGTGTGTGTATATAATTGTACAGTATCTGTTGGCTGACGTTACTGCAGTTGCTTCTTTCAAGGGCTTCTAAACATATTGTGATGTGAAGGTAGAGCCCATCACATCCTTAATGTACCAATTAGCAAGTCGAGATCTGATCGGTCAGCAGTAATATTTACAGGAAAACCCACATAGCTATGCGTATACCACCTCCGCCTCACATTAGGTCAGGTCAGAGTATTTCATTCAGCCGCAGTAGAACAATGTCAGAAACTCCCTCATAGGAGGTATCAGTCCTAAGAAGTCTACTAGCCAGGCATCTTTTGGAATCTGATCTGAGATTAGTAGTAAGCTTTTTTCCAGGGCTAGTTCCCGGCCACATGAATCCTTGACTTTCAGTCATTTCAGTTGGTCAGTTGTGTTGTGCTCATTCACAACTGTTTTTTTCTGCTCGGAAAAACAACTGAGCCAATGAGAGACTTGTAGACGGGATTGGGAAAGTGGAGGTCGTCTTCCTGTGTCAGAGCCATGAAACTTGCGACAGAGAAAAACGGCGATAAGCATGGATGGATGGATGAGATTGACACAGCTGTAGGCCTACAGTTTGTTTAAAGTTGATTTATAGAAAGAACAACTCTTTCCGTTAATGTGAAAAACATTAAGATAACGGCTCCTAGCAACCCGTGGCTTATGCAGCTAACAGCTAACATAAAGACCTTGTCAGGATGAATAAGGAAGTCTCATCTTATCAGGCTGCTATTTTCCAGCTTTCAATATTGGACATTCAAAAAAAGATATTTTCAAAGTTCTTGTTGATTAAAGGAATAGTTTGACATTTTCGGGAAATCCCCTTATTCCAACACGTTCTCACCCCCCAACTCGTCACGTACTTTGTCAGGACCCCTTGGCGTCACTTTACTGTCGCAGTAAACACGTGGTTAACATTGTGAATTCAAACAAAAACACTTGGGCAACAAAACCACTTAGTTAGGTTTAGGAAAAAACATCATTGTTTGGCTTAAAATTACTACGTTTGTTGGGTGAAAATTACAGGAAGACGTGTTAATGACATGATAATGTGCAACACAAAAGTGTGTAATAAGAAAGCTCTTCTTGCTTTAGGCGTGTCATTTTCAAGCCATGTAGTCTGTACTGACTCGGTCAGTAAAGCTCGGTGCGTCTCATACAGATGCTAAAGGGTGCCTTGTGTGTCGGTATCACACACCGAGGGCGTGACAAAGCATTGGTATTTGACGTCCTGGGAATGAGAATGGGCTGCTAATTCACTTGCCAATAGTTAGATGAGAAGATCGACACTCCTCTCCTGACAATCTTCTCATCTAAAGGCCTTTACACACCGAGGGCGTGACGAATAAATGACATGAAAATGTGAAATACTCGCCTGCAAATACAATATGTCTAGGGCTTTTATTGTGAAAGGCAAGAATGGAAGGAGTGGATCTGGTGTGCGCTACCTTTGTCAAGGTTGAAAGGAGTAATAAAGTTTTCCGTCAACGTGATTGGTTGCCCTTATTCGCGTTTGGAAAGCTCAGAAAATCGACCTCGTTCCGTCGCATTTTCGCTGCATAATATTCGTGTTCTGCGTATTTCATGTGCATTCATGACAAAAACAAAAGTTTATATAGATGTGCGAATTATATCACAAAATGTCAAACTATTCCTTTAAACATAAAAGACTTGAAACAAAATCTGTTTTTAAAATCCATGTTTTTCTACAGTACATTTACTAGAATGATTTTTTTTTAAATGAGATTAAGTTATGCGGACAGCTGTGGCTGGTACTGACAGCAGCATACAGAAGAACAACAATACAGAGGTAGCTGTGAATTTGTACCAAAGTGAAATATCTACTTGAAGACAATAAGCCTGAGGTGTGTTTGGTCTCTTTTTCTAGTAGCAGAAACCCGGAGGAATTACGATCTTCCTTCTCTCCTATCTGAGCCTCTGGGCGCTCAACACATATACACACATTCCCTTTCTGCGTCTCCACACACAGCTGCACACACAAAGCTATTTAAACCACTTGCTTCATGCTGGCTCAGGCTTTACAGACATAGTTTAGCCGGTAGGAGTCTGTCCCATCAAGTTCACGGTAATAGAGGAGAGGAGAGGCCCCGCTATCTGAACACGTGATTACCCTTTGCTTTGTGGAGGCACACACACACACACACACACACACACACACACACACACACACACAAACACACACACACACACACACCGATGAGATATGCAGCACCACCACCTCCACTGTGAGGACACTTATCTGTCATACTGCTATGAATAAAGTCATGGGATGAATAGATATGTTTACAGGAGACAAACATGTGTCTGCTGGGATGTAAACATCACCTCTATGTGGCAACGGATTGAGATGAAATGAATCTATTTAGGTCTATTCACATTCCTGAGCTGCATTTTTATTTGCAACCAAAGAGGGAAGAAAAGGATTACTTTGAATTGAAAAGGAAGTGAGGCTTCTCAATGCAAATCAATTCAATCCCTATACCGCTGCATCTCAGTGGATTGACTCAATCTCACATTTAGACATCCCTGCATTAAACTAAAATATCTCTAAATCATGATATGCAAAGCAGACCTCGAGGCTACGGAGATCAAAATACTACTACTTCATTTTTTCATGATGCTTCTGATCACTGATCTCATTTCACGGACACAGTTCTTCTCCTCACTGTCTGAAATGCCGTCACTGGGCACCAAGACAGATGAGAATTGGACTCCTCCATATTGATGAGAGATGATGCCTCTGTGGGTGAGCAATCCTGTTTGTTTGAGCTATGACACGCTGCATTATGCGCTTCTAATTGGACGCAGAGACTCGCCTCTTTTTCCCACTCAACCCCGCAAATCCCAAGAGGTCTGTTTGTTCTGTGTTTAATTAATGATGTGTGTGACACGCGTGTGTATGTAACAGTGAGGCTAGTAAGGTGTGTGTATGTGCATGTGTGGAAAGTGAGCAAATGGGAAGAGTGTGCGTGTATCAGTGCATGTGTGTTGTTTTTTTATCGACAGGGGGATTTACTACTTAAGTGACACAACCGTGATTAGGAAACACTGCCATCTGGTAGTTTGAGAGGGGTGCTGAGACACGTGCACATGAGCATGTATACACACACACACACACACACACACACACACACACACACACAAGTAATAAATAATTCAGATGCACAGAAAAAAAGGCAGCAATGTTTAAACATTAATAACACTACTGTCATGATTGTGTTTCTGTACTTTCTCTCTCTTATTCTTTACAGACACTGCAAATTTACTTTCAATTCACTTCAAGCTGCTCTCATTTTCTCTCTCATGGAAAAAAAAAATTCACCATATGTCGACTCAGGAGAGTATAATAAACACAACGTCTGTAAGGAAAAGTTGAATGTTTCTAGGCAACACGTTTACCTCTCTCTGTATTGAATAACAAGAGTATTTTACACCTCAGACATAAAGACAAACATCTTCTGTTTTGTCACTGTTGCCTCACACACACACACACACACACACACACACACACACACACACACACACACACACAAAAACAACTTGATCCCATCGCTTATGTGCACAGCAGTAAAGATTACCTTGACATTGACCTTGAAAGCCACTGAGTCAAGCTGATGCATCACAGCATACAGTATTATAACCATGATTCCCCCCTATGACCTTATCCGGCAAATGTCTTTGTCTGGCATTTATCTTGTCTTATTCAGTATTTCTCCTTTCAAATAAATAACACAACAAACCAGTCTACTGTAACACTGGAGTTTCGGCTTTTGGCTGACCTTTACTGAACCTCTTTAACACCAGACGGAGCACTTGATGCGTTCTGCAAAAGTCTGGTAGTGTTGGAAGTAGAGCTGTGTATTGGCAAGAATCTGGTGATACATTACGTGTCACGATACAGGGGATACGATTCAATATATTGGGATATATTGCGATACAGTAAGCAAGGCGATATTGCGATTTTTTAAATCTAAATCCAGGAAAACCCCATTTTCAAAGAGGTCCCGTGACCTCTGACCTCAAGATATGTGAATGAAAATGAGTTCTATGTGTACCCACGAGTCTCCCCTTTACAGACATGCCCATTTTAGGATAATCACATGCAGTTTGGGGCAAGTCATAGTCAAGTCGGCACACTGACACACTGACAGCTGTTGTTGAGTTTGCCATGTTATGATTTGAGCAAATTTTTTCATGTTAAATGCAGTAGCTGTGAGGGTTTCTGGACAATATTTGTCATTGTTTTGTGTTGTTAATTTATTTCCAAAAATAAATATATACATACATTTGCATAAAGCAAGCATATTTGCCCACTCCCATGTTGATAAGAGTATTAAATAGGAACATTTTGAGGGGCGCCTGGTAGAGCGGGCGCCCTATGTACCAAGGCTGAGTCCTTACCGGGGTTCGAATCCGACCCGCGGCCTTTGCTGCATGTCGTCCCCTCTCTCTCCCCCTTTCATGGCTATTACTTTCACTGTCAAATAAAGCCAAACAGTCAAAAGAATTAATCGCGATTAATCGTGGACAATCATGCGATTAATCCCGATTAAATATTTTAATCGATTGACGACCCTATTCGTAACTAATCACTGTTATTCAATTTCACTGAGCAAAGTATGATAGATTAAAGAGAAAATCATTATCTATGTTTTTGTTTTCTTTCTGTGTTCTCTGCTCAGCGTGTGCAGGATTCATAGCTGGTTATTGAGTTGGCTAAATGTTTCTGAATCTCTGGTATGAGGTCAGTTAATCTGGAGTGGGCACAGTTTTTGCTATTTGCAGATCATGACTCAGTGTCATACTCATAGCTCCCTCATACTGATGTTCATGAACACGTATGGACAAAATCATACCACGTTAATTCTCCCTCGCACGCACACGCACACGCACACGCACACGCACACGCACACGCACACGCACAGATCAGTCATTTGGAAAGCTTCGGCTACCACTTTGCTCATCTTGTGTACAGTGAGCGAGGCGTGCTGAGAGGTGTTGCCTACAGACATGACTCACCAGCACACACACACACACACACAGAGACATGAGCATAAATTTTATGCAAATGTGGAGGCCAAATTTAGTACACAGTTCACTCATCTTCATTTCCGCTTAATTTTCAATCTTTCACCCACATACTGTAGACCGGTGGTTCTCCTGATGTGATGCATCCTGCATGAGCTCAAGCACGACTTCATAGACACCTTCCGTCATGCTTCAAATGTGTTCAGTTGAATTCACAATAAACTGGATGCAATCGGGGACATATGCAAAGCCTACCTTCTGAGACTATACAGTGGGTGTATAGGTTCTCATAGATATAGGTAGATATAGTGAAACATTCATGACATGAAGCATGCATTCAGTCTAATTTTCAGATAAAAGGGTTGAAAGAGTATGCTTCAGCTCACAGAAACATATGTAAGTTCTGTTTCAGGGTCAGTCTTTCCCTAAAGTGTTTTTCCTCCAAATCTCTGTGTCTCCTGGCGCTCAGTCTAAATATAGGAATACAATCTTTGCATATAGTTCCTTAGGCCTGTATGCAGTCAGAGAGAAGCACAAACAAACATGTGCATTCATTTAAATGCATGTACACACAGATATACAGTCAAGAGTCGACCGGCAGTGTTTTTCTGTGTCATTCTGATTCCACAAATGCAATCAGAGAGAGAGAGAGAGAGAGAGAGAGAGAGAGAGAGAGAGAGCATCCAAGAGGTAAACTGGGTCATTATTTCAATCAGTGGACAATGTGTTGACAGGTCCAGGTGCACACAGTGAAACAGACCAATAACCAGACTCCATACATCAAACGATGCCTTTAAGAATATCTCTCCCCGACCTCAAAGAGCAATTAATCTCTTCAGAACATCTAAATCTGCAAAGACCAGACTGAAACAAACCCACCAAACTACATTCAACCAATAAAATACACAGTTACAGACACACGTCTATAGAAACAACCACATGTATGCACCCACACTCTTGCATAAGCCTACAGTATGTTCTCACGCCAGCGTGCTTTTACTGAAATTAAATATGGACAATGTCGTACAGAAGCCAAGTTTCAGACTGGTCCATTAGGGGACTTACCTAGGGAAATAAACTGCTGAAATATTTACAGCACAGTGTCTCTGTATTCATGTCCATATATGTTTCCATGTCTCCATGAATGTCTCTGTCCCACAGAGTATCCTCTGTGGGAGATTTCTTTAATGGCAGACACCACTGGGACTCAGAGACTTACTGTGTGTGTGCTGAAACACTGATGGGGTTCACTGCTGTCTTTGTTTTTTTCTGCAGGATCACAAAGGGATAAGAAAGCATGAGGTCTAAGAGGAAAAGCGTTGCATTGTTTGAGTTCATTTCAACAGATTTGAATGATTTTAAGAGTTGTGGTTCGGAAAATCTCAAGGGACAGTCTCATTATGTTTTTCTGGCGCTAGATAAGGTTGGTGTTATTTTTCTTTTATGAATAAGTGCCCTGAAAAAACAAAACCAACAGTCAATTCATCAATCTAACATCTACTATCGTTATCATGGAGAATGTGTATTCATTACAATGAACATGGCCGGTGTAGTTTATTCTGGACAGCTCTCAGATTGCGTTTTCGATATCTGGAGAGCAAAGCTTCACACAGCTTGCTTAGGTTCCTTGTTTACACTGCTTTGCTAGTTTGACAAGCTGAGTGGAATAAACTGCACTGGTCATGTTTATTGTAATGACAAATACAAATACAATATTTGGACGACAATGGAGTTTTATGGCACAGAGGCATGTGGTATATCAGCCAGGGGCTACACATAGACTGTATATAAGAAGTGGACGTAGTCACCATGACGTTACCATTGGTTTGTGGACAAGAGGGTGGAGCTAAGTACAATCAAACGCTGAATAAGACATTTTTAGGCGACCAAAATGTTACAATTAACTTTCATGAACTAAAAACACACTGTGAAAGGGTTAAAGTTGTAAGACGCCACGCCCTAAAGCATACCCTGCTTTATGGTCTATTTGGCTCTCAATGGGACCATCATTTACTAAATGAACATCATGCTGTATTGAAGAAGACTTGAAACTAGCGATTGAGACCATAAACTCATGTTTACAATGTTCACTGAGGTAATAAATCAAGTGAGAAGTAGGGTCATTTTCTCATAGACTTCTATACAATCAGACTTCTTTTGCAACCAGAGGAGTCGCCCCCTGCTGGCTATTAGAAAGAATGCAAGTTTAAGGCACTTCTGCATTGGCTTCACTTTTCAGAGCCGGATGTTTCCCACTGGGGCTACAAAAGCAATACTTATTGATAGCTTAAATTACCTGATGGTTATATTTGCTTTATGGGTTTTGTTGGTTACATAATAAAACAAATAACACCAGCTGTATCACTTAGCACTGCAAATGCACCACGAGCACTACAGGAAAATTGGTTCTATCGTATCAGTGTCATTGTCTTCCACTGAGCCATGAAATAGAGGCTCATGGTTTCTCTTTAATCTGAAGGACAAAAGGCCCCCCCACCCCCACTCCTCGTCACCCGCTTGGCAGAATATCTCATAATCAACCAGAGTCTGCTTTGCAACACCAAAACAACAGCTGTTTCCCAGCCTCGAAACACTGCCTGATCATTTTATTGCTGTTTCCGAGACTTTTTCTTTCCCCTCTCAGACAGACACATCAAACTCACATCACTCTGAGGAGACACAAATACACTTTTCTCAGGCGGGGGGAAAAAAGCACAGAGTTTTCACATAATATATTTTTGCAATGCAAATAAATCTCGGGAGCTAAAAGAATCAGACTCCTCTGCAAATCAGTCGGGGGTTTGTATGTCCCAAAAAAATCTGTTCTTAAAATTTCCCAAGGTGGAGTGAAAATGCTGTGTTGAATCTTCTTGGTAATGAATGTTCGGAAAGCAATCACTGCAAACCCGAACACTGCAGTTTGTGACAGGGCTGTTAACAGCAGCGTTGTTAGCTCAGGGATCGACAACTTTGGCAATGCAAGGAGAAAACATACAAAGAAGCTGGCAATGTGTGTGCCCTCTTGTAGTTCTAGGTTTGTGAGGACCAATTTGGAAAGTGAGGACTCTTTTAGCCAGTCTTCAGGACTTCAGAGAGCTGTTGAGGGTCGGTTAGACTTGGTTTCAAAGGAATAGCTTGACATTTTTCGGAAATACTGTACGCTTGTTTGCTTGTTTGCAGAGAGTTAGATGACAAAATCGATACAACTCTCATGTCTGTTCGTTATATTTGAACCTACAGCCAGGGGACAGTTAGCTTTGATTAGCATAAAGACTGGAAACAGGGAAACTAGAAACAAATAAAGCATATATATATAAGTCTTGTCCAAGCTGAGCTGAATGAGAGGCTACAAACAAATGAAACAGAAGAGAAAAATCCATTCAAGGATAACGGATGTGCCACAGCTGTTGAGAAGAAAGTGACCTATTTTGTCAGTTTGTTATGTCTGACAAAAGAGCTACCTGTGTAGTGACCCTTAATGGCAACGATGACAGAGACATTTAGCGTTGTTTTGATTTACCTAAAGGGCATCGTCATGAGGAAGGAAGTAGAAGGTTGATGAAGAAGGAAGTAAAAGGTTATATGGAGCTCTCTGGGGACAGGAAGGAGAAGGGGCTTAAAACTAAAGTGTGTGTGTGTGTGTGTGTGTGTGTGTGTGTGTGTGTGTGTGTGTGTGTGTGTGTGTGTGTGTGTGTGTGTGTGTGTGTGTGTTTGTCCCTCTCTGCCCACTTCCCTGTAGTCTGCATTAAGTAAAGCAAGGACACATGCACAAGCACAAACATGGGTTCCTACACAACCATGGTAACGAAATGTCTGCTGTATACAAAGGCGACACTATTTTGGATCTCTGGGAAGTAAGATCCAAAAACACACCTGCAGTTACCGCTTATCGCCATACGTGCTGCCCAAGACAACAAAATGGAGATCTTCGAAATTGTAACCATAGACTGTATATAAGAAGTGGACGTAGTCACCATGACATCACCCATTGGCTTGTGGACTGCCGTTTTGAAGCCTCAACTTCGGCATTTTTGCCGTTGCCATCTTGGTTTTTGGCTGTCGCCATCTTGTTTTTTTTGCAACCAGAAGTGACCCCAGAGGGTGAAGCTAAGTACAACCGAAATCTGAATAGGATATTTTTAGGCAACCAAAAGGTTATAATTAACCTTCATGAACTGAAAACAAACTGTGAAAGGGTTAAAGTTGTAAGATGAAAACACGGCCAACTCCCAGACCGGACAACGCCGTGGTAGCGACCTGTCAATCACAAGGTAGCCACGCCCTAAAGCATACCCTGCTTTATAGTCTATTTGCCTCTAAATGGGACCATAATTTAACAAATGAACATCATGCTGTATTGAAGAAGACTTGAAACTAGCGATTGACACCATAAACTAATGTTTACAATGTTTACTGAGGTAATACATCAAGTGAGAAGTAGGGTAATTTTCTCATAGACTTCTATACAATCAGACTTCTTTTTGCAACCAAGTCTTATTGGCTTCACTTTTCACAGCCTGAAGTTGCCTACTGGATAAAGCTTTATTCATCCCGAGGAAAATTGCTGTGCAGCAGTTGCAATACAAAATGGGAAGAGTACAAATATAGCATATCATTCCAAAATCAGGTTAACAGTATGGATAATAGAATAAAAGCAGGTTAACGGTAAAGATCAGTCTACATGTAGGTGTGTTGCATCTAGATAAGATAATCAAATCTGAAGCAATAAAAGCTGTAAGCAAGTCCTCACATGGACATTATACCAAACAGTGATCTTTTATGAACAGAGAGCTTGAAAGACTGCAAAGCCTTGAAATTCTTGAAGGCCTTACTTATCATCTTCCTATTACGTCCCTCCACACTCAATAAATCTGTTTTAAGCTCCAGTAATTTTCTATACCCATACATCATGCTATAACACAATAGCACAGTAAACCTAATTTACACATTACTGGTCAAATCTAATAAGAATATATTTATAGTAAAAGCTGTTGCAAAAGCTGTTTAATCAATCTGCTGCAAAGATTAGCTCATTTCAGTGTTTATGTTGTTCTCAGAAACGCACGTCTGCATCAATCTGCTGTCTTTGGTAAACAGCAGAGGCACCATGATAATATGATGGAAGTGTTGTTGGAGGAGGGGATGATGAGGAAGATTAAGACGTCCATCTGTTGCAGAGCAGTCAGCTCGGATCAGCGTGTGGAACTGATTTGGTATGATGATGCCTGTGCTGAAATGATTGGAAATGGGAGATACATGTCTCTTAAATGGGAAAAAAGATAATTGATTAGCAAATTCAATCTTTGTATAATACCAACACTCAGTCTGTTAGATGTGAATCAGCCAACAGCAGTATTCAGCAGGGAGATGGTTGAGTCCATCCGATCTACTTTACACTTGGTGGGTGTATTGCTGGGGATCCAAGGATGTGCAGTGTCGAAGTTGGTGCAATTTGGACAAGCGACACGTTCAATATTAATAAATAAACAAGCGACCGGCGCTCTGTGCAGCAGCAGCGGGGGCGGGGCTACAGGGCTCTGAGGACTGAGTCGAGCATGTCGTCCGCAGCGGGCCCGTTACTGGCCGCAGCTCATTGACTGCAGTTCACTTTTGCTACTGGATGCTGGATATACTAACGTTACAACCAAACACTTCTCTGGAGTCAACAAGCGATAAGCGGTTCTCGAGAACGCTGCACGCAGCACTTCCACGGTCCAAGCAATTGTCCCGTTCTGAACGGGAATGCGTTCCAACAGGCTTCACCCCGAACGGCCACACCCCCGAACTGCCATGCCCCGAATGGGCACTGCACTAGTCTAACTAAAATGGAAGCAGTCTCTGTCTGTATGTCTGTCCTTCGATTTTCTCATCAACCGTTCATTCGATCGACTTCACACTTGGCGGGTGTATTGCTGAGGACCCAGAGATCTACGGACATATTTATTAGTAGTGTGTTATGAACACACTGTGTAGTGTATCCTTTTGAGAGGGGATCCCTATTGACTGTGATACACTGCCGAACGGCGTGCTGGGTACAGTTCGCTCTCCATCGCTCGCTAGGCTACTGTACAGGTGAAGAGAGAGAGACCAGAGATCTACGGGACATACTTATTAGTCATTTTCTCAACAAACGTTCATGCCATTGACTTCACACTTGGAAGGTGTATTGCTCAGGACCCAAGGAAGTGCAGTGTTGAGTGTGACGTTGTGTGGATGAGCGGTTCTCCAGAAAGCTGCAAGCAGCAACACCAGAGGCCAAGCAATCGGCCCAATCCGAATAGTCACGGTTTGAACGGGCACTGCACTAGCTTATTAAATGAAATGAATCTTTCTACTGTCTTTTCATGACCTACTGATTGATTGTACAAGATGTATAAGAATTGCACTTGAATAACTACTCATATTAATGTTTTTCATTTATTTTGTAATTAGGATGTCCTGGACAGGTTCACATTTTTGAAGCCTGTGTTGACACAATAGTCAGGTGCCCATATAAACATTGCAACAGATTTTTCTTGCTGTAATTATTCTTCCTGTTCACACAAGGAGGAAGGAGATCCCTTTCTAATGAACTTTCAATGTAAGAGATGGGGGACAAAATCAACAGTCCTACTTTGCAAAGATATATTCCAACGTTTATCTGAAGCTAATATGAGACTTCAACAGTCTGTCTAACTAAGTGGATATCTTCCAAAGTTACAGTCTTTTTTAGTATGAAAATCCCTCTTTGTGTTTCCCCGGACACTCTTTCCTTGAAAATGAATGAATGAATTAATATTCACCTACCTCTATTGGCCTTTCTCTTTATTAAAGCCTCGTCCATGTTTTACATAACTACTTGCAAAGTCTCTTATCCACATTTAGTTTTCAGACTAATATGTGTGATTACTGCAAATCTCCTGACATCCTCAGGTCTCCCAAACCGACCACCTCTCCCTCTCTCATCCCCTAATCCGGCTCCTCCTGTGCTCACCGGATCCATCTCAATGTCCTGTTAAGATCCGAACTCTCCTTCTCTCCTCTATTCTGAGCTTTATCCTCCCTTTCTGACCTTCCTCTCAATCTCTCCAAAAATAAATCCCTCTTTATACCCACTTCACTCCATCCCAGTGCTGCTTATCCTCTCCCTCTGTTTCCCATTCCTTTTCTGTAGAAAAGTTTCACTCAAACAATAAAATTAAAAAATCTAAAACAGGACTATAGAGACATCATGTCAAGATGCTTTGACTGCACAGACCGCTCCGTCTTTGAAGACTCATCTAACGAACAGACAGATGCATTGTACGGCTACATCAGTGACTGTGAGACACCCGCTAAATAAGCAGTCATTTATCCAAATAAAAATACATGGATTTCTAATGTTTTTGGTACAAACAACAAAGCTGCTGTCACAGAGAAGACATGGTGAGGATCTTTAGGAAGAAGATTCAGTGTAAATTCAGCCGTAATAATCTCAAATGTAATGAAACACATGACAGGCACTCATGATAGAGGTAATAAAATAATCTCACTGGATGGTTTTTACTTCAAAGCAGCTGCTCAATGACCTGAATAGTTTTCATCTGGTAGTTAATACTTATGTCATACTCCTTTTTTCTTCTGAGATTATAATGTGTGTGATCTTTCCAGGTCTACTCCTACAGTTGACTTTAATGTAAAGTGCTGCAGCGCTATTATTTATTACTAACTTTACTTTCTGTCCCTGTTCCAAGAAATAAGGACTCCTGAGCTCTAAATCACTTCAGAACAGTGGTTCTCACTTCCCTGGTGATGAAACTGAGATGGGCAAAAAATATTACAAAGAGTTACTGAAGGTCCAACATTTACCATCTCTTAATTTTAACATTTAGATTGTATAATCACCTGAAAATAAGAATCATTGTGTTTTCGTTACCTAAGAATGAGCCGTTTATATCTACATAGGGAGCGGGTCCTCTTCATGGAGTCGGCCGCCATGTTTCTACAGTATACAATATACTGATGTCAAGAAAAAAAGCTTGTTTCTGTAAAGTTGATAGTGCCTTTGCACAAAATTTAATTTAGAAGTTTCTGGTGTTTTCTAGTTGACCACAAAACCGGATTTGATTTTTCTTTTTTGAAACTACTTTAGTGTGCAAAGCTATAATCTTTTTAAATTGCAAATAACATTTTGAATTTTCAATTTGCTGCTCTCAAGAGTCTCTGTGCAACGACATAAATCATAGTAAATGGTAAATAGTTTCCCTTCCAGTACTCTGATGAAGGCCACGAGCTGTAGTGTCTCTACCTATTTGCGCTCTTCATTAAATTCTTTGAAATGCCTTTCTCATATATTAGGACTATAAACCTGCTGAAACTACTTACTGTTTACAGATTTAAGGTGCCCAAAACAAATGCAAGGCATGCCAGAGACTAAATGATTTAATGTAATGAGAGCTGGCTCCCAGCAGTTGGCTCTTTACACTGAAGCACTTTACTTGGACCGCTTCTTCCTGTAATGCTGTTAAAACTTCAATGTGACAAGAGCAACTCTGAGATATCTGTCGCTGTCATTTTGCGTTTTTATTTATCAGCAGTGATGACTTTATTTTGGCCTCGATCTGTTATTTATTTGAGTTATATTTCTGTTTCATTGTCCTATTTGCGGGAGGATATTTTGTTTTATGTGCTTTTATGAGTATTTTTAGCCCTGGCTGCAAACCAAATTTCCCTCAGGACAATAATTGAAGTTGGGGGGGTCCAGACAGATTTTTTTTTTTGAAAGACCAACAGAGTCAAGTGGAGTGAAAAAAGACGAGGACGAGTCCAACTGAGGGATGAGATCAGAATCATCCCAGCAAACACTGACCCGACTGTCACACACAGGGAGAGCTGCCTGCCTCTTATCAGCTCATCCTATTATAGTTTCCCCACATTAGAGAGCTAAAGCAGCGCTTTGCAGCACTTAACCTGCCTGTTAGGTTTAGTGGGAGAGGAAGAGAGACACCCTCACCTACTGCTGTACGTCCAAACTGCCTTCACACCATAATGATGCTCACACCAAAGGAGGCATAGAATCAATTGAAGCTGATATCCCTATTCTTTAGCTAAGAGGTGTGGCTCAGTAGATGGCAATACGTCACTCTGTCTGTCGGTCAGTCCACCATTTTGGTCCACACTGAAATATCTCAAGAGCTATTGGATGGATTGCTATTAGGACGTAACGTTACATCGATGCTGCTCACTTTCCCTCGCAGCTCGTTTCACGGCTGCCACTTACAGCGTTCTCCCTCAATACTTGACCAACTTCAAAAATTGTTGTCCCCGTTAGTCACAGAGACACAAAAACATGGGAAAGTAGTAATCAGGTTAAAAAATACCAAAGTTAACCTTTAACTGTATCGGAGACTTGACCTGTTCTCCTGATAAATAAATGTTGATCAGGTTTATTGTGAGGCACGTTTCAGTTGACGATGCTATTCCTGGTTGGTCGTTGAGATTTTAATTGCAAATACACAAGAATGAAGTAAAACAGCTTTGCAACCCGACATGATCTATCATTTTTGCTGTGGTTTTGAGTCATAGATTTATCTATGGTTTGAGCATTAAGAAAGTTAAGATAGCAGTTAGCAAAGAGTATAGAAGCAAAGAGATGAAACTCTGGTGTTTTTTCTGCCGCCATTTTGGACAGAAAATGCTTATTATATTTTTTATATTTTATTGTTCAACTAAGGCCATTTCGGTAAAATATGACAATAGAATAGAAATAATTTTGTTTTGACGTTTTACTGGCGTCTGGTAGTCGCTTTCAGTCCAAAATGGCGGAAGCGTAGCTTTGCTGCTGGGCGCTGATGTTACAATGGAACGAACAATTGACTTTCACTTCTTGGCAATATATGTTCTTTGCAGTTGGTGTCAGTTGAACATTCTGTTGCTAGTAGCAACCACTACTGACGCAGTTCCATGGCAGTTGAAGTTTAACTGACATTTGCGCCTTCAAATGAAACTCGTGAGCTTGTGTTAACAACATGGGAAGTCGTGTACACGATATGCTTGGCGTTCAAGTGGTTAAGTCATGAGAACAGCGCTGCTAAGCAACGACAATATTAACGTTACCGTCGGTGTCGAGAAGCCACAGAGGCTAACAATTTAGCGAGCTAGCATGTGGGTAACATAATGCAGGAAATGCAAAGGTATAATAACAGAGGAGAAAGATGAGGTCTTTGGGAATATCAACAGTTTCCTCACACATTATAAAATGACCAAGAAAAACAATATGCAACTAAAATTACAATATGTTAGCTTATTATGCACCGAAAAAATGAACTTCCATGGCCTCCGCCATTTCTGACAACGTCCACAAACACGTCACAACTCACGAAGTCGGAGCTTTCAGAAACTTTCCATTTACAAGGTCGTGAATACGACATGAGACTCTTCTCGTAAACACGGTAAACACGACCCCATTTGAAGGCACCAATTGTCCCATCCACCATTCTGTCAGTTTGTGTACTGATAATGGAAAAGGTTGACTGTGACACCCTTAACAACAGCACAATGCTCCCAAACTGCTCAACACAATCAAAGAATCAAGTGCAAAACAGGCAGCAGCACGGCCCTCTCTATTTTAGCTGTGCATATCGGAAGAAAACACTCCCCACCGGCTGAGATGATGAAACCCGAGCAGTAGGCCTAATCTTAAACTGGAACTGGAATTAGAATAAAACTGTACGTAAAGGTCAACTACTTTACACAGGCCTGTGTAATGCTAATTCTGACATTAAAGTATGTAGCACAAGATAATTAGACTTGCATAATGGTTAGAAGACCATCCCTCACCTCAGGTGTCGCTGCTGAAGAGCCCTGAAGCAACAGACTCAACCTCCATCCATCTCCAGGACCACTGACATGTTTCTGGCTCTGGATGAGTGCCAAGGAAGAAGAAAAAGGATGACCATGGCAAGATGATTACTGCTGATAAAGGGCTCCCTCTTCTGGTAATTACGTAATAATGCAGCCCCAACTTCAGCACATTGATCTTTCATAAATCCATTTTATCACACAGATGCTTTGGGTTTTTCATCACTAACTAATGCAGAGATCTGATCATGATAATAGATTATTATCCTCAAGAAAAAAAACTAATGCGATGCGGAGATAAGATTGATGAGAAGATAAGATTATCTTTGAAGTCACTCTCACACTATCAGTGGTGGAAGGACAGATTTCACTTGAAGGTCACTGCCATCACACACTCACTAAAAACAGGGATACAACGCCAGAAATGACTGTATATTCCAGAACTGAGTCAATTCCTCTCCTTACTTTTGGTCGAGACATTTCTTTTCTATCGGTACTGGATCTCATCTGATAAATGAGAAACATTCTAAACAGGCGCTGCTGGATAAATCTGTGCATGGGATAGTAGGGGATATTTTGGGGGGAAAATAAACCTCAATTATCACTACAAGTACAGCTTAAAGCAGCAGTGGGCAGAATTGGAGCAAATATGATTCAAAAAATGTATTTTTATAAAACGGTCACTATATCCTGACAGTAGTGCATGAGACAGGTAATCTAAAAAAGAACACGTGCCTCTGTGTCCTCCGGTACTCCTAATGGCATCTGTAAGATTTCACAGACCGGAGGAAAACAACCAATCAGAGCCGAGCTGGAGCCTGCCGTCTCTGAGCAGCTGTCAATCAATCACAAACTGTGACCTGGCAGCAATGTTGAGATCAGTTGAGGAAATACCAAGCACCGCCCACCAGCCGAAGCAAACTCTCTCATTTTACAGCTAAACAGTACACTACAAGATGTTTCTGAAAACATTTGAGGAGAGAAATAGTCATTACAGTAACAGAATATTGATTCATATTTGATCAGCGCTGCCTAGTTTGACCATTTGTGAGTGATTGACAGCTGCCTCTGTTGAATGAACAACCAATAGGAACGCTCTCTTTCTGAAATGACCTGTGATTGGCCAAAGTCTCCTGTCACGGGCTATATTTGTTAAAGCCTGAAAACAGAGCCATGAGGAGGTGCAGGAGTCTAGTTTTCTCTCAAAACACTTGAATTACAATATGCTGAAAAGTTATTATGGAATTGTTGCCCAATGATGCCAAAAACATTCTGCCTACTGCAGCTTTAAAAGACGTCATTCATCCTCTCACTGTCACTATATGATGTTGCCTCCATGTTTCAGCACTACTCATTCAAAAGTACTTAAGAGAAAAGCTGCAACAACATTCCCAGCAGTATTGGCCTTTTAATAACAACAATAAAAACAGTCCAGAAACAATTGTGGTTTTTAGCCAAAGCAAGCATGTACAGTAGTAGGCCAGTAAAAGTACAATACAATCTGTAAATACATATATAACCAAATATAACAACAAAATCTAAGTTGGACAGAAGATTTAATCAAAATAGCTGAGGTCCACTTGTTTTTCTGTTAAGAGGTCGCTCTGTAACTACGACTGTCTGCGCCTGTGATAATGCGTCCATGTGAAGCAGGAGGCCTCGACAATAATATAAAGCCAACATGGAGAAACTCCTTTGCTAAAATCCGATACGGTGGTCCTCACACCAGCAGCAAGCTGTACAGCTTAATATGAAATTTACCAACCAGCATAAGAAACTGTTTTCAACACAAATTGATGGATTCAAATGTAAAGTCAAACAATGGCGTTCAGCTGAAAAGGCAGAAAAACGCCACATCACAACGATGTGAAACAAAAAAATTGCGAAATAATGTGGTGGAAAAATCTGGAATTTTAATTACAAATTATTTTGGAGTAAGTTGTCAAAAATGTGATACAAAAATTATATCCCTGTTTCAAGCCACAGCCAAAATGTGCCATTTTAGCCTGTAGGGTGCTAAGTGTGCACCCTGCGAGGCAGCCAGGAAGAATATGCGATCAGTACATTCAGTTGATATCTAGACTCTTCGACGGCTGGTCGGCCTTCGAACCGTGCAAATCTCTGTAGTCCGAGAGAACGAAACCAACTCAAGCCTTCAAGTTTTAAGTGAACGGTTGGTCCACTGAATCAAAAACATCCTAAACATGTTAGAAAACACGCATATATAACTGTTAAGTAGGATACTGCTGTAAAGTCCAGCATAAAATAAAACAGCTAAAAATGTCATTCGGTTTAAAATGGCCATCTGGGGAAGTAAGGCCGCTCCATTTGGGATGGAAGGTCCGTCCCGTTGGTCCAGGCTGGTCCTACGCCTGTGTTCTCAGTCCAGCTCCCTTGTGTCCATTTGGTCGAAATCCACTGGAGGAAGGTAAATGTAGAACGCAAAAACAACCTGAAGGGTCCAACACCGCGGTGGGTCAGTAGTGGGGCCACGTCAGTAGTTCCTTTGCAAGTGAAAAATCTGCTTAGCTACAGTCTGTTATTGAGCTCCAAAAGTCACCAAAAGTCCAGATGAGCAGCCGCTGTGCTGTCCGTCAGACAGGCAGAGTGGCGGTCAGGGCTCCCTGGAACACTGAACTTAGCTTTATGCAGCAGGCTGTCAGCAACAAAGGCCGTCTGACAGACCTGGAAACACCGTCTCGTGTAACCAGGTGGGCAGTCGGAGAGCGAAAGCGCCCCATTTATTCAGTCGTTCAATCGTTGAGGTGACAGTCACACAGCTCCTTGTGGATTCTCTTGCGGATGCGCGGCATGTCCTCCTGACTGAACAGCAGAGGCTGCTTCACAGAGAGACAACGGCAGTACTGACACACCGGGACAGAAAGAAGAGACAGTGAGGGGAAAATGATCCACAACCACGGCTAGGTCGCCATGTTAAACAGCAGAAGCTTCTCCCCCAGCATCTTTCTGCTGGAGACAGCTATATTTATTTCTTTTTTTTCTACCAGGAAAAAAAAGACAGATAAAGCAAAGAGAGAGAGGGAGCAAACAGGGACAGGAGATGAGGAAAAGAATGAAAGAAACGTGTGATGAACAGAGGGCAGCGGTAAAGGTTGGAGAGAATAACGACTCACCTCGAGGACAAAAACTCCACAGTCGCTGTCGTTTTTCTGCTGAGGGATACCCTGAGGAGTCAACAAGTCACAGTCAAGCAGAGGACAAAAAAGACGCACGGCTACAGCTTCTGGACTGAAAAGTTTATGTCTCTGTATGTTTGTATTTACTGTACACACCTGCATCTATATTGTATGTCTGACTTTGTAGTGAGACAGTGATTAAGAAATAGTTGCTGGGGGAAAAACATAATGCAACAGTAACTTAAAGCTGCAGTAGGCAACAATTTTTTGGCATCACTGGGCAAAAATTTCATAATAACCTTTCAGTATGTTGTAATTCAAGTGTTCTGAGAGAAAACTAGACTTCTGCACCTCCTGATGGCTGTTTTCAGCCTTTAAAAAAATCGAACCAGTGACGGAAGACTTTGACCAATCACAGGTCATTTCAGAGAGAGCGTTCCTGTTGGCTGTGCTCCTCATCATGGCTCTGTTTTCAGGCTTTATAAAACCTAGCCCGTGACGGGAGACTTTGACCAATCACAGGTCATTTCAGAGAGTGAGCGTTGCTATTAAGCTTTCCCATTGGCTGTGCTCCGGCTGGTGGGCGGTGCTTGGTATTTCCTCAACTGATCTCAACATTTGCATTACTAAACAACATTTTCAGTGTCCTTGCAGATATGTTTGAATTATTTGTCGTTATTGTTATTTACATTGTATTGCTGTTCATCATAATTAACTTAGCAAGAAGAAGGGGGCTTCCCCTTTTTTGCATTTGACTAACATCAAGGCGATATAACTGTTTCCAGGATACCAGGTGAACACAGCGTGAGGACAACAGTCAGGGTTCAGGGTTCAGGGTTCAGGGTTACCTTGATGATGGTGATCTTCCAGCCTTTCTGGAAAGCTGTCTGTTGCTTCTCTCTGGCTTCAGACTGAAGGTACTTCATAATGTTCTGATAGGGAAGAACAAAAACATTTCCACCGTGAGACAGTATTTATCTGATGTTATGAACGTTCCAAAAATTTCAACCAACTTAAATTTCAATTCAGATTCCAGAGTACTGTGTGGATTGCATTGCACAAGCATTAGGATAGTTTTAAAGGAAGAACGGACGTAGTCTCAAAGAGAAAGTGGAGGGTTAGGACTGAAACGAACACATGTCAGTCTAGTGAAGCAGACGGTGAGAATTTAGGAGCTAAACTTAACCAGGAACGTGTATGGTTTGGTGTCAGGAGTCTGTCTTTCACACATTAATCCACTAATTTACTCTCAAAGCACGTCCTGCTTCATTACAGCCTTATGATGAAAAACCTGGCACATTCTGTCTATCTGTTGATGCTGAGAGAACAACTATTCATCTGGTGGAGTCTCTCCAGGAATAGACGGTCCAATAATCTATCAGAGCAGAAAAGCCGGATTACCGATGATCGCGTTCGTTCCGCGGAGATTCAAAATCACCCAAACATCTGAAACAATGAACTGCAAAAGAGGTGCTCACATCTGTGGTGTGTCTGAAGACGATGCCTTGGCTGTCGTAGTAACTGATGGTTTTGGTTGCCATGGTGACCGTGATGAGAGACCAGTGGATTTCTAAATGGATGGGAAATAGCAGCAGCCACTTGGAGAACAGGTCAACCTGAAATAATCCCACAAATTACCACACACGTTAATTAGATGGTGTCAGATTATTGGGCAATACTTCCAAAAGTCACAAACTATCTGTTTGACACCAAATAACTTTTTTTTACTTGCACGGCTAAACAGTAAAGTGGATGGAAATGGTGATCTCAAGAATTACTGAACACATTTCACATGACATACTTTTACTTTATGTAGCTAGCAAACTGAATTTAGACTCTGGTTGCCAACAGCGACAACCAGACCACAAAAAATGGATGACAGTTAAAAACAAATTAAAAACCAGAAATATAAAATAGTGACATTAAAGTTCAGCTCTAACGGTACTGTCAAAACAACGTACTTTTTTAGTCCATCTCTTCACACCTTCGTAACCCTTGGCGACCAGCTGCTTGTGGAAAAAGCTGTTGAAAAAATGAACCTGAGAGAAAGAAAGAATAAAATACATGAACACATTACACAGTCAAAATGTTATGTATGTAATAAAATTCTCCTCGCTCTTACAGTGAGCCCTTATTTATATTTCATGAATCCCATCCTTTTGCCGTATGAACATTTTTTATTTTAAGCATTCAAACAAACCCTCACCTTGTGTTGTGTCGCCTCCATGATGAGTTCTCCATACATGTTGATAATCTGAGCAGGCAGACAAAGATGATTCAATGAAAGACTGTCTAACATCACTAATACAAAAAATGTGATATTTCTTTTCATTATTGCAGGATTTTTTTAACCCTCATCCTACCGACTGGGGTCACAGACCCCCAGAGGTTTACTTCTTGTCGTATCTCACAGGTGCTTTATTCTGTCATTCCAATTTTCATGACTTTGTAAATCAATTTGGGTAACACTTCCTTTGGAATTACTGCCAAATTACCCCAGTATTTACCTCAAAATTGATCAAAAGCTACTTTATTATAAACATTATTTAATAATTATATGCCAAAATAGCATATAATGGTTAAAATAGGGCCCTTAGGCTTGAGAAGCGGATGTGCGCTGCTCTTCATCGGAGGTGGAAAACCAAAACTAATAGAAGACACTTCTGATCAGGCACAGATCTCACCATTGTGTGACCTATTGTCTACACAATTGTAACCTGGTAGCTAATGTAATGATTCTGTCTCTGATTTAATTAGTACTTTTTGGAAAGACCAATGTATTGGGGTCCAAGGGGACCCCAGTCAAAAGCAACCGATTGCAGCCTATGCAGTTTAAACAGATAAAATGAAATAGATAGATATAATGTTTGCCATGAGTCCTAATTTAAGGCATCACACACTATAAAGGGGGTAGGGCCACTCTGTCAGTCATGTTGAAGGAGACATGCAGCAGACACAGACTTCCTCACGTGCTCTGTTTATTTTCGTTTTACACAATATGCAAAGTGCTAGAAGGCCGGACAGAGTGAGAAGCAGCGTGATGGAGTCGAGAATACTTTTCTGTAGCTGTACAACCCTTCATCCGTCTTTACCTGGTCATTAAGCCAGTTCTGTTCCTCCAGAGTGCCGAGGTCCTCCAGGCCCAGGGTGTGTTTGTTATACGACACCATGAAGCCTGCGATGGGAGCAGAGGCCAGCGCCGCCCTGTACCGAGCCATCTCCCTTTTGATGTTCAGTCCCCTGAAACAAAGAACCAAACAAGAGGAGAAATGCAGTAGACGTTTTATAAAACCCTCTGAAGTGTTTACTGACGGGCTCAGATGAGGAAAGAGATGCAAAAAAGGTCAGAGATTAAAAATAATAGTCCAAAAAAGGAAGGCTGCACGTTTTTAACAGAAATGAAACAGTTACAGTGTTGGTGTTAATCTAGGTTCCTCCGTATCCAAACAGATTCTTCTGAATGCCGTTTTAACATCAACATCAATCTTGGCAACTGACCTGATTTGATATGTGATAACATGATAATATAATGAAAGCTTTCATATTTACTGTAAATAACACACGAGTTGATCATAACAGCAAAAATTCCCAGCACACAGTAAATGACGCATTTGTTCATTGTGTTTTGTCCATGTTTCAGTGTCCTGTTTGTCTTCTATGTTATACCTTATTCTGGTTAACTGAACTACTTGCTGCTGCTGGCATGAACTGTTTCACCTGTATCGCTGGAATCATGTGTGGTTGAGGGATAAGCTGCCTTCACATGATAAGAAACTTGCTCTTCACTCACCGTGAGGTGGGGCGCAGAGCGTTGTAGAGGCAGCAAGTAAAATATGTCACCAAAAAAAAATGTGCAGGAACGCCATTCACTGTTTCTAGGCAACAACAACAACAGTTGCGGCTTTTTCATTGGTTGCGCTTTGAAAAGTCAGCAGCAGCCGAGTTCAAAGTTGAAATAACGTGCACTTTGGTGTGCGACGCCGAGGGTAGCGCTTCCGCTTAGTATGGCGGCACCGCTATCTTCACAGGAAAACAATGGCACACTCAGCGCAGAGTCATTTTACCGTTGATCATGTGTGGGCGGCGTTAGTGTTGAAACATGCAGATAAACCCTCAAGCACTGGCAGATTGTGTGTTTGTGTGTGCGTGTGTGTGTGTGTGTGTGTGTGTGTGTGTGTGTGTGTGTGTGTGTGTGTGTGTGTGTGTGGTCAGACTAACCTATTGCTGAGGTCAGAGTTGCCTTTCTTCTTCAGGTATTCCAGGACATCGCTCTCACTGAGAGGAATGAAACTGCCGTACTTCATGTAGAAGCTCTCCAGAAAATCTGTAAGAGATGGGATCATTATCATTGTCAGATCTATTAGCTTAATAACATAAACAACTTGTTGTTTGGAAGATGAGTGTTTATTTTTTTTTTTTTCTGATTTTAAAACCCAAATTCACAAAACAGTCTTAGAATCCATTGCTCACAATCATATAATTGTCTGTTCAGGCCCGTGTGTTAATAAATTCAAGCGGTGTTACATTTTTGTGATTTGAACTGGAGTGATATAACTGCTGATGTTTGCGCATCCTTTACAACCCGTCACTGAAACAGTTTTGGCTTGTTTGTGTCCAAGCTGCAGTCCTGTTTATTGACTTCCAAACATGAGTGATGCTAAGAAGATGCTGTCCCATAAAAATGTATTCTAAGAGGACAGAACTATGTGTGTTGTCTCTTGAAATTGTAAAACAGAAAAACTCAATCCCTATTTCTTAATATGTACCCCTGTGAAAATCTTGGTGAATCAGGGATTATTAGGTCTGTGCTGAAAGCTAAAACATCTCTTGGCTTTCTGGACTATTTCTTTTGTATTATGCTAGGTGACCAAGTTACAACAAAACAAAAAGAAATTGTGGCTATCAGCTTAGAAATTGACTCGACTACACATAAATTCAGTTCTTATTTTGGAAATGAGAAAATATTACATAAAAGTTAATCATTTCACAGATGAGGCCTCATGTTTCACAAATGTCATATGACAGAAAAGGTGCCATCCTCAGCACTTCTTTCAGCTTGTTTGTGTAAAAAAAAAAAAAAAAAAAAAAAAAAAAAAAACAATGATTGACCACGCTTCATTTCAACAAACTGAGAACACATCTTACCGTGGATCATATCAGTAAGCTGCTCCAGGCTTTCCTTATTCTGCTTCTCTCCGTCTACCTCCCGTCCGTTTGTTTTTTCTTTGTCCGATACTTCTTCCATCCCGCCCCTCTCCCATGTTCCAGGCTGACAGTACAGCCTGTGGTCTCTTAATGCCCAGCCGTGCTGCATGCTGCACACTGTAATAGGGTCCTGGGACGGAGGAGCGACCACCGCCGGATGAGAGGTTTCCACCTCCATAAGTGTGGAGCAGTGGTCAGCATTCGTTAGTGTGGTGACGTCTCCGTTGGACAGAGTTACCGCTACGGAGTCTGTTCTGTCAGGAGCCTTGTCCACCTGCATCTCAGAGTCCAGGTCCTGGGGAGATCCTGACCTTGACGCGGGACCCGACTGCTGCGAGGTAGAAAGTAGCCCGTTTGCCATTTCCCTCATGATCACGTTACCCTCCTTCGCATCCTCTTCGGGTTCAGTGTCACTCAGGTTTACCGTGTCTCCGTTTCCCAATGAAGATTTAACTGAGCTGGGGTCAGCCTGCTCTTCGTGGTCCATCTCTGCGGCTTTGTTTTGCCTCTGCACAAACAATAACGGAGCCCTGGCGTCCACTTTACAACTGATGCCACCTGAACCTGCCCTCCTTATTCCACCTTCTACTGATGCAGACAGAGCTCCCACCATTCCCCTCCCTCCTCTCCCTCGAACTACTGGTGCTCCCCTGCCTGCCATTCTAGACAATATCATCTCCACGTCCCTGCTAGCGCCGGCTCCTTTCCCCCCCGACCCTTCTGTCAACACGTCCTCCTTTTTCTGCGCATCCCTTTTCTCTGGAGCAACCATCCAGCCTCCATCCTGCAGGGAGACTGTGACGGGGGGAGCGACGGGCGTTTGTGACCGAGTATCAGCCACTACGACGGCCGTTTGCGCCTTCTCGCATCCGTCACCTTCATCCTCTGCTTCCTCCACCTGCTCATTGGTCAAATCAAAATGTTTCAAATGTGTCATCTGGCCATCCAATTTCCTTTTTGGGGTGTCCCTGACGTCCCTTCCGCCCCCCCTCCCTCTTCCTCTCCCCCTCCCTCTGCCCGAGGTTCCGACATCGTGTCCTTTACCGTTGGGCCCGCAGCAGTCACAGGCTTTAGGAGTCCTCTTCCTGCCCGACGTACGGCCATTGAGGGGGCCCTGCGGAGTGGTAAGTGTCTGTGTAGAGGACCAGGCTGACACCGGGCTCGAGTTAGCAGCAAGTGGGGTAAAAACAGGGGGCTCGGGATCAGCAGGAGTCAGAGTAGAGGGCTGGGTCAAGTCCGAGTTGGAGGTAAGGTCTGTGGCGAGGAGTTTGGCCGGGGTCCGGGTTAGGTCCGGATCTGTAGTATCTCCAGGGGGAGGCACAAGAGGAGGAGCTGCTTGCAGAGGAGGTGCTGCTGTAGCAGGAACAGTTAAATGAGGCGATGCTGATGGTGTTGTTTTCATTGGGGATGCAGAGCCGCTGTGAACCATGACGTCCTCCTTTGGCTCTTCAACCCCATCCCCAACACCCCCTCTCAGCACAGTCCTGTCCTCTCCTCTCCTTCCTGTTGCTCCTCTGAATATTACACGTTGTGGTTTCGTTGTTTTTTTTCCCCTGAAGCTTCCCTCCAGGTATTCTTCCGTAAAGTCCTTTTGTGGTGTAGAGAAGAAGTCGTTCTCAAGTCTTTCCCACCATAGAGGTTGTTGACTAGATTAGACTAGAACATGTCAGATATTAAGTGATCCTCAGTGATGGGTAGACTCTGTGTGGAATAGTAACACCACCATGGTCCCTCTAGTTAGAGCAAAATGGGAAAGAGGAAGAGACGGGGAGAAAATAAGAGCAAAAAAAAAAAAAAGGTTTAAATGTGCAAGTCATGACTCATTATTCAAAATAATGAAGCTATTCCTCATTCAGCGGGAAGCCATATTCATTTGCTGTGTGAGCAACTATAGTGATGTTATCCTCATTAACAGGTGGATCACAGATCAGATAAAGTATTCATTTGTTTTAGCTTACAAACTAACTCACTTTTTGCACAAAGATATCACGACTACAAAACAAGTACTTAACTGACATTTCGTGCCTAAAGAAACGTTACCGACACTTTCTCAAAGAGGAGTTATTTCGTTTAGAAGCTAAACTCGCAGTTAGCTGACGTCAGCAACATAGCAACTCTCGAGCTGCAGATAAATTAACCATTAGTAGCCTCGTGAGTCGTGAACAGCTTTGTCAACATATCAATCTCACAATCAAATAGCTAAGTTATGAAGTCAAATATGAACTAACGTTACGTTAGCTCCGGTAACGTAACGTTACCGTACCGTCGAGCAGCGGGGCCCAGACATCATGTAGGAACATAGCGAACCATACGATAATTTAACTATGTCAATTAGCGTATTTCACAAAGTTTTGCACAAGTTAGTGATTCCCCTTGATGCTAGCTAAGTTAGCTGAGTTAGCTCTGTTAGCTCGCTGCAGCATAAACACAGGCGAGAGCACAAAGCAGCGACTAAAACACATTTCCTCCATTTTTCAGCAGGAAGTTCAGGTCGTCTGAAGACAGGAGAGGAGCTGAGAACCAGTGTCTGAAGTGACGGAGGAGTATAAGCCGACAGAAAGACGGAAAGTGGAAAAGAAACATCATTATACTCTACCTTGTCTATGAAATAACAAATCTGACCACGATTTGAAGAAACAACAATTCGAGGAGTCGTCGCTCGTTGATTGCGTCACAGAGTCGCGTCACAGCTTCGGCTGCGCTCGGCTCGGTCCGGATGAAGTAACCTTCAAAATTCCTCTCCCTACCTTTCCACTAATCCTCATACGCAGTAACGTTTCTAAAAATTTGGATTTGACAAGAGACAACAACAGCAATATAATCCTGTTTCACTTTTTAGAATTTTTTTAGCTTTTATTGGCATTACATGTAGGCAATTAATCTGTGTTGCCTTAACATATAAAGGAAAATAGTGGATAAAAAAGAAGCAAAGTAATAGCAATTCTAATTTAACATATGATTATATATAATGCAAAACATAATGCAAACTGATATTATCCCTGTTACCAAAAGTCCTATCCATCAGATCACGGACACAACACACACACACACACACACACACACACACACTGTATCTTGATATTCTTTAATTACAAAAAAGACAGGAAAACAATAAATAAAACTGTCAAAAAGTAAAGGAATTAAGTACAAAAGTATCAACAGTAAAATGTAAAAAACAAAAAAGGTTACATAGAGAGAATATTAACATGATAATTACTGATTGCTTGACACCAGTAGTTTTCAACCTTTTCAAAGTAATGCCATGACTGATGATATTTACCACAGGTATAGCTATATTAACTGTGTACAAATGTCACATATTATTATATAGTGAAATGGATGTACTATAATGCAAAGTAATGCTGCACAAGGCCCAAGATGTATGAAACAAATGAATTCAGACAGATTAGAGTGAAAAATTAGCTTTTTTTTTAAACATATGAACAAAATATTCAAATATATTTGAGCTTAATTCAAGGCTTCAGCAACTCAGACCCCTGGCTTCAAAGATAACGCAGCAGATTCTACATTGAAATAAACACAGTCAGTCTGTTGCTAAACATTTCTATTTGTACATAAGGTCAGTGCTATATCATTCTCTATTTGCATGATCAATTATAAGTTGAGAATTATAAGTCTCTTTACAAGTGTCATTTGGCTCCAGTGATTAGAAATGACCTGACCGGTCCCATCTAAACACCAAACATAGATGCAGCCATGCAAGGAGTCTCACTTTTCACATACACGCCCTGCATCGCTGTGGCAATAATGCCAAGACGAATCATTTGGAAAATGCTGCATTTTAATAAAAAAAAAAAAAATAGAAAAAAATATGGTTTAAGGATACGCGTCTCTAGACTAACTGTAAGTACTTAGTGCTTTTTAAACTGGCACCATGTACAGTTATTTTTTACAATTTGTACAAAACTTACTGACTTAGGCCATAACCTTTTGGATCAGCTGACAGATTAATGATTGATTAGATGAATGTTTTTTTTTTTCCCTTTAGAGCGAGTTCACAACCTTCCTGATATTTGAAAAGTGATTAAAGTGTTGATATGAGAGAGTGGTCTACTTTAAACAGAGGAACTTTGGTCATGTTTTCTGCACTTGAACTGCAATGAAAGCATGTTGAAGAAGCGGACGTTGGTGAAGATGAGCTTGGTGAAGCAGACGGTGACAGCTGTGGGGTTTGGGCCTAGAAGAGATGATTGGTAGGATTAAGTGGACAAAAGATGAAAAGTGTTACGCTTTCATAGAAACACATTCTCGAAATATGACAGGAAAATGTATGCTATTTTATCATGTAAAGCGATATAGAGCAAAAGTCAGAGAATTTTAATTGTAATGTTTCGGTACACAGACATTCATCAGGTTATTTTTGTGTGTATTTCTTCATTTAAAGGGATAAAAAGTGTGTCTATTTAACAGAACTACATAAAAAAAGCAGTGTGTTACTGAGAAAGCCCCATTACCTATCAAAGTGTGGCGTTGATAGCTGGAGTATGTATGGTCTTGGAGACTGCGGCGCCGTTGCTGCCCCCTGCTGTTAGCACCTGGAGCTGCAGCTGGTAAACACTGTCGGCCTGAAGACCATGAACTGACACCGACCGCTGAGACTGTGGAGGGTGAAGCAGGGTAAGTTAACAGACACACATGGACACTATTCTTGTTCGACAATGACAAACATATATTACTAGACTTATTCTTTATTGTACAATATGTAAATACTGTATTTTTTAAAGCTTTTTTTTCACGACACTGCCTCTTTAAAGTATAAATTCAAAGGAAAGAAAAAGGAACTTGATATAAAAATACTTCTTGACTCATCAACCCAACTGAAAAGGCACGTGCACACACACACACACACACACACACACACACACACACACACACACACACACCCCTCTCATATTTCAAAGGCGTTTTTCTCCTGCTGCTAGCACAACACAATGCCGTCGCTGTGGAGCTCTCTTTGTGTCTCACCGGTGCGATTGTCTGCGTCTGGGAGATAAGCGTGTCTTCCTGCCCTTCCGTTGCCGTGGTAACCCCTGATTGCAGGGTCCAGGTGAATTGGAACCCCTCCACGGCTGTCGAGTCCAGTGCATGCTGGGACATCCTCCAGCGAAGCGTCGTGAGCAGGGTGCCATTGACTTGTTGGAAGTCTGCAGTCAGTCGTTCTGGACGCAGTACCACCTTTCTGCCCGCCAGGAGGCGCTCTGACACAGACAAAGGACACAAAACCTTCACTTATGACCATAATTGCAGTTATCTGAAGTGCATTTCACCAGCTAACTGTGTGCGTATTAAAAAAAAAGATTGTTTGGCGACACTACTGAAATTTTGTGATAATATGTCGTCTTACCCTCAGTGTTACAGGGCAAAGCTTTGCCTCCTCTGACCCTGATGGAGGAGCAAGTCGGGGTCGTAACCCAGGCAACAGCCTCTGACCCCGGATCAGCCTTCATTGCCACGGCAACCCGGTACTTACAGGCAAACAGTAGGCCTGTGATGGTGTGATGGGTGCCCTGCAGGGAGAAAATCAGGTCAAGGATAAACTGTACACAGCTGGTTGTTACAACCGACATATTACAAGGTTCCTCAAGATATACACACTACCTCTATTTTTGTTTGGGAACCTGTCTCACATAAGCAGCTTGTTAGCTCCATGTTAAAATAAACACAACAGTTTGAAGCGGCACTTGGCAGCAGGGCAGGTTGGCAGCTTCAAATGGCATAACGTGACCTCAGCAAATTGCACGCAGCATTTTGATATTTATCAACCCGCCGCGTCTGTGATCACTTTAGACGAGAGGTTAACGCCAGGACAACAGTGGGTAACGATCTAACGCTGGTGAGTACAGTTTTCTCTTGATGAAGTTGGGCAGATATCAAGTGCACTGTATACACTCAATACCAGTTTATCTTTTCAGTTGCTCCTCATCTGAAGCTTCACTTCATGATTTGGGTTTAAAATAGTGTTTTAAATGCAGATTTAAAGTAGATTTTGTTTTTCCTATTTCAATTTTGGTGACACATTTAATGGTTAGTAGTCTGTAAATCACTTAACCATTCCCAACCCATTCCTATATTTAATTATTTTATATTTAAATATAGTATATTTCAGCCAGGGATTTAACATTTGAGTTATGGTAGAAGTGATGTTAGTCAGAGACAGAGCGAGATGATGGCAGAGAGACAAAGAGACACACAGACAGAGGATGAGAGCATTCCAGACTGATCTGAGTTATGGTGATGAAATCTGATCTCTGATACACACATACGCAGAAAAAAAACAGAACAATGCTCACATAGAAACAAGACACCTATACATAATTTCAGGAACACAGAGACAAATAAAAGTCGGCCAGGGTAGTTATACCTGCACAGTTGTTGTTCTCTCTGTGCTCGTAACATTAGTACTGCAGGTATGTGGACGCCACCGCAAAATGTACGGACCAGGGTGTCTCTGCCTGCCTGTAAAGCAAAAAAGAGACAGACAGACATAAGTGGTGTTTGTGTTTATCCTGTGTTTATTTTCATGTAGTTTAGTTAGTTAGTTTGAAAACTAAGAAAAATATGTCATGATGCACACTGATACATTTTCTACTTTTATCTACTTTCTACTCTTTCACATTCTCTCATTTTTCCATCTTCTAGTAAAAAGTTTATCATTTCTTTATTCTTTATTGATGATCAATAATCATATTTGTAGAAACAGCGTTTTGCCCGAGTTCTCTCTCTCTGAAGATTATTATTTTAAAGCAAAATCTGCATCTCAAGCATCAGTATATACAGTATATAGAGTGGTGCAGGGATGTCATATTTTTGTAGGCCAACCAAGAAGTTAGCGTCGCTCTGGTCCCCTCGACAAAAAGCCAATGAGATTTTTCCATTGGGTTTGGGTTATTGCAGAAAATAAGCTCTGTGGCTAACAAACGTTTATGATACTGATTTATGATTTTCTGTTCAGCAAGATAATCTTCACAAATGAACACAACTTTTATGATTTTTGAATTGTAAGTGCAATCGCCAGAAGTAAAAAGCTAAAGTTAGGATATAGACGAACTAAACCACGGTCGCACGAACGCGAGTATACACAACGAGGCTGTAAATGTGAACGAGTCGGCGGCGATGGCGTTTAGTAGTCTCATTTAGTCACATGTTAGCAACCACATTTTTAAGACACGTAAAAGCTTCAAAATTCATGAGTGGAATATTTACTGACATATTTTATATCGTAGAATAAAACGCTAAAATCTCTTCAGCTTGTGTTAACGACAGACCTTATTTCAGGCATCTAACTAAAAACCCATTCAAAAAACTCATTGACTTCCAGACGAGGGAACCGGAAGTGCTAAAATGCTAACTCATTTCCAGGTTTTAGGACTCATTCCTTTAGCACTCTATTGTCATAACCACTGAAAATTATGGATTCTGATTAGTTGGAAGGTGTGGATTATTTTTTTGTAACCAGACAGTATAACTGGACACCTGTGATGCAGTTGTTTGACTGCAGTTCTAAATTAATGTGCCAGTATTAAACTGTAGGTAAAGACTGCAACAATGAGCCTCAGCTAAAGAACTTGGAGAGAGTTATTTGTGTAATTAATAGCTTCTCAGTGAGAACCAGCTAAATGTATGTGGAAATGTGTTTGATATTTTTGTGAATCTGGCAGACCAAACAGTCACAGGAGGAAAGAGAGGACTTTTAAAATAACGTTTGCTGCAATTAATTTGTTTTGCATTTATCTGTTGTTTTCTACAGTCTTTTCTTTTTTCTTTTGTATTGTTGAGTTGTTCCGTGTTTCAACATCAACTCACCGTGGTGAGGCCACTTCCAGAACACCTTGACCTGCAGCTGGTCGTCATGGTAATGAGGGGCAGCGACCTCAAGGCGCAGGTTGCCAGGGGCGACAGGGTTAAGGGGGGATTCAGGGTGAGGCAGAGAGGAGGAGAGGGGGAGGTCAGAGGAAGAAGGGGAGGAGGATGAGAGGGAAGGAGAGGAGGGAAGAGATGATGAAGATGAGGAAGAGGGGAGCTCATTGGAGAAGTCTTCACCTTTGAGAGGAGAGGAAGAGGAGAGGAGAGGGAGAGGAGAGGAGAGGAGAGGAGAGGAGAGGAGAGGAGAGGAGAGGAGAGGAGAGGAGAGATGAGGAGAGGAGAGGAAAAAAATGGTTCATTTTCATACTTCACTTTCACTTTCATACCTGTTATGTAACACATAGAATTTATAAATGTATTATATTGTGCCAGGAATATCATAACCTGGCGATGAGAGTGCAGCTGGCAGCTAAGTTTCCCGTTAATTCCTTCACTCAGAAACACTAATAGGTTTGATCTGGCCTGACTGACCCTCATGAGGGAGACCAGGCCGATACGTGAACTGTGTCAAATATTAATGCTGCTAAATTATAAATGGCTATATGGTCCATATAAAATTGTTGGTATGTGGTTTGATAATTGAGCTGCAGCTGGCTATAATCCTCCGCTGGGCTGACCGACAGGTCACCTATAAATACCTCTGTTGCCCAGACGACCATTAACATCGCCACTTTCCGCTGTATATGTGTGTTTAAACAGTGCAGCTGTAGGGAGACTAAATATGCTGACAGTCAGTAAATGCAGCAGCTCTGAACAAACTACTTAAAATCATTAACTCAATAATGTATGGCTCTGTTAACAAATGGGTGCTGTGGACTGTAAATACAGTACAGTGGAAACCACTTATAGTGACCATGGTTACAGTAATCCACCGCATATATGGATCAAAAAGCTTGGGACAGGGGGCGCCCCACTAGCTCACCTGGCAGAGCGGGCGTCCCATGTACTGTACTAAGACGGAGTCTTTACCTCAGCGGCCCAGGGTTTGAATCCGACCCGCGGCCCTGTGCTGCATGTCATCCCCTCTCTCTCCCCCTTTCATAACTATCACTGTCACTATAAATAAAGGCATAAAAGGCCAAAAAATAATCTTAAAAAAAAAAGCTTGGGACAGAATCATTCCTGTACAAATGCTGTTTAAATAGTTTGCTTATAGTTATCAAGTAGTCCGCTTATAGTGTTCATTTTGGGTCTTTTCATACATGACAACATACAGAAAAACATTTTAAAACTATAGTAGGCTAACGTTAATTAAATGTATTTATTTATTTTATTTTACTCCCTTGATACTTTGCCTCACAGTAACCTGTCGTATCACGATATCTCGATATAGGATTTCATCACGATACGATTCCATTGAAAGGCGATAAGTTATCATATTGAATTATCGCCCAGCCCTAACTGCAGCCATACACACTCAGACACTTGCACCATGCATGAAACTCTGTACAACCACTGTAAAGCTTATATATAGTTAATAGTTAGAAAAATAAAATAATCCTTTACTGTATAATGCATTTCAATCACATTCTACTGAAATTAAGAGGAGAAAACTGGATATAGTGGTATACAGTGTTACTGTCAAATATACAAAGTATACCATGATGAGGAAGATGCTTTGTTGTTTTACCTGTGTGAGTTATTGTGGTGAAGACAGTTTGGGCTCTGGGACTTTTCAGCCTCTTCTGACCCCAGTAGGCCACCGTCTGGACAGACAGGAAGTAGGAAGTAGCAGGCAGCAGACCCTGCAGCCACATCTCACACTGCGCCTATAACACATTAAAGGGTGGGAACGTGGAAAGAGAAGTTTTCTTAGCCTTTGGGAACGGTGGTTCTTGGCTACTTCTCAGTCTGAACTTGTGTCCTTAAAGTTGGGTTGTATGAGGTACTTATCCATAGTCAGTGTATTACTTACAGTAAATGACGGTTGGCACGCCCCTAGTTTGGAGAAGCAGACAGGAGTTACCACGCGGAAACAAAGCAATGTACAGCTGTGGACGTATTTTCGCCTCCTAAAAGAAAGGCCCACCTAAAAGAAATCAATATAAGTTTAAGTGTACGCTATATTTAGAATATTTTCACCTCTTTACCTTGCCGTCAGACAGCCCTTTCCGACTGGGAGCTGAAGCCGCTGTATTCATCTATGCTCTCGCCAAAGCCACTAGACTCGATTGTAATTTTACCTTGCAGAACAGGGGAGTTGATGGTCTACCGCTGCCTTGATCGGTTAGTTTGTTTGTGTTATTGTGGTGAATGGTGAATCCGAACTAACCAAAGTCCCACAATAACACAAACAAACTTACTGATCGAGGCAGTGGAAGACCAGCAGCTCCTGTGCTCTGCGAGGTAAAATTCCAGTTTTTTGCAATGGAGTCTGGTTGCTTTGGCAAGAGCATAGATAACGGCTTCAGCTCCTCGTCTGAAACATAGACTGTATAGCCGTCTCACGGCAAGGTAAACCAGCAAAAATATTCTAAATATAGGGTACACTTAGACTGATGTTGATTTTTTCTAGGTGGCAAAAATACGTTTTGCTGAAGGCCTCGTCCACAGCGGTACATTGCTTTGCTTCCGAGTGGTTACTCCTGCCCTGCCAACTGCCATCTACTGTAGGTAATACGCTGACTATGGATAAGTACCTCATAAAACCCCGCTTCAAAACACCCAAACTGTCCCTTTAAATCCCAAACACCAACTCAGGATCACCACTATAGCCAGCGCAGTTACTGCCAACATCTTCATCATCCTTACTGTCATCACACACACGAGTGTTGTGTGTGTGTGTGTGTGTGTGTGTGCCCCACTATGTGACGGACGGTCCAGACCTGTTCTGCATTAGCCCGCTGTTTGACTGACAGCTCATTAACAGGCTCTTAGTCGATCAGGTCTGTCTGTCTGCGTGGGTTTCAGCTAGTCACAACAAAGAGATGCTTGGATGATAACAAGTGTGTGTCTGTGGGGTTCTGTATGTGCGCACACTTAAGACAGAATGAGACAAAAGCACGTTAAAAGCAGTTTCTTGGTGACCTGCAGACAAAGTGGGGTTGAAGTATTTCCATTACGCTCAAGATAGACAAAACATATGGCCTGTACAGCTGCATATGTGTGTGTGTGTGTTTGTGAAACAGAGTGAGCGAGAGAAGCCTGGATTTCTATTTTGGTGCATAATGTCAGTGAACATTATACAGTATGTAAGCGGCTGATGTATATTTAAAAGCACTGATTCAGCAAAGTTTTTTTTTTCCCCATGTTTGAATACTTCCTCCTTTTACTTCAGGTTTAACGCTGAATCCCTCCAGTCCTGCATAAATTCCTGACTGACGGGATATATGTTTTATACACATTTAGGGAATGCATCATCACGTGGTAATGGAGAGCAATCAAATACCAATGCTTTCATATGAAAACTATCTTACACAGCATTGAAATGTTATTCTGGTCCCTACCTACCTACAGTACCTGTCGGGATGCTGCTGTCTCTGTGTGTGTCTAGATGCAGCTTTAAGCAGGAAACACTAGTTAAGGGGCCTCATTTAAATTCCAGGCCTCCCAGCCAAGCAGAACAGAGGACCAGACTAGAGATAAATGGCTCCACCAGGCTCAGTCTGGGATCGCCGTCACTACTTAGGTCCATATGAGTGTGTGCTCACATTAAAACCTCCAAACTTTGATGTTTATGGTTTTAATTCAGTTGTATCTTCTCTTGAAGCGAGTGCTCACATTAGAGTCGGACGTTTCAGTGGGTCTAAAGCTAGAGGATCCAGTGCAAAGAGTACCGTTCACTAATTTGAAGAAAAAATGTTCAGTTACTACACAGGCAATCATAACTGTTGCGTCAAAGCTGCGTTGTTTACTGTGATTATGGGTATTTTGGCGAATGCTGACTTATTACATCACCATCACGCCTATAATCACGATAGTAAAATCCACCCTCTTGACTGTGATTGCAGCATTAAATATAATTTCAGAAATACAGCAAGAGAACTGCTGTATTTCTTAAGACGTTACTCTTTGAATTGAGCAACAACGAGACAGCGATGGTTCACTCTCTTTGTCTAACGCTTGTTATCACATTTACATGTTGTGCTAGCAGCTACAGTAATGAATAATCATCTAAACATCAGTCATATAACTCTACCTTTGCACAGATTTACTTCTACGCTAACTGAACACTCACTAATGCCCTCGTGCTGTAACGGCTGGCATGTTGTCAGTACATTCCCAGATGCTTTGACTTGAGTTAAACATGTTATCCAAATGCAGGAAAAGCCGCTTCTCTCTGTTGTCAGTCAATCTACGTGACTAAGTTGTCGTGTTATTTCACCGCCGTGAAGCCAGACCTGCATGTTGTCATAGCACTCTAACAAAGTTATGTCTCGTGGAGATAATGGTATGTCTATGTCTGAGGACAATATTGCATTTTCAGTTCCACAAGGAACATAATATGCACAAAACGTCTGCAAAAGTAAAGGAAACGCGTGCCAAACAGTGATTTCAGGGTGAATACATCAAAACCAGATCTAAAGTAGTGCACATGTAAAAAAAATATTTTGGTGAATATATCATGCAACATCATAACACATCTAGAAAACTTTCTTTAAAAGGTTTAATAAACTTTGGTGGCATGCAAGTTTCAAGTTTTAAGTATGCAAATTCAACAATATGCACCTAATTTTTGCTCATTATATAAATCCTAAAGCTTAATTGAGATGTCTGAGCAGTTCCACTATGCATCCTAATTCTGACTTGTAGGCTGTTTTACTGGCCACAGGTTGTTCAACAGGTCATTCTTTAATTTGAGGTAATAATTTAAAGGGATAGTTTGGGTGTTTTGAAGTGGGGCTGTATGAGGTACTTATCCATAGTCAGCGTATTACCTACAGTAGATGACGGTCGGCACAGCCCCAGGTTTTGAGAAGCAGACAGGAGTTACCACAAGTAAACAAAGCAATCATAGAGCATAGATAATGGCTTCAGTTCCCCATCAGAAACCTAGACTGTATAGCTGTCTCACAGCAAGGTAAGCCAGTGAAAATACTTACTTAAACTGATATTGATTCTTTTAGGTGAGCCTTTCTTTTAGGTGGCTAAAATACATTTTGCTGCCGTCCCCGTCCACAGCAATAAATTGCTTTGGTTCCGTGCAGTAACTCCTGTCTGTAATACCCTGACTATGACATGTATCTCATACAACTCCACTTCAAAACACCCAAACTATCCCTTTAATGTCTAACATTAAGAATGAATATAAAGGAGTCTTAAATGTGAGTATCATCCGTTCCTATGGTGTGTGTTGTTTTCCTATTGACTTGTGCGATGCTGTACCTCAAACATACAAGTTGCTATATATGGTTATAATAAAAATTAGTTTTCACCACCACTTGCATGCAGTAGCTGTTTACAGAACCTGTTCTGTTTGAGCACTGCAGAGGCCTGTAAAATCACTGCAGTAATCACAACCAGGAGACAACAAGGAATGTATGTGTGTGAGAGTGAGTGGTGCATGGGTTTACAGACCCAGTAAAATCTCTCAGGTGCAGCTATATAGATCTTGTGTGTGTGTGTGTGTGTGTGTGTGTGTGTGTGTGTGTGTGTGTGTGTGTGTGTGTGTGTGTGTGTGTGTGTGTGTGTGTGTGTGTGTGTGTGTGAGTGGAGACATTTTGCCTGTTACTCACTTCAAAGGGATGTTTTAGAGTTAAAGAAATAGTTCAGCATTTTGCTTAATATTATTCTCTTATTCGCTTTCTTGCCAAGAATTAGATGAGATGATCTCTTTTCTTGGCCTGCAGTCTTATTGTCACCGTGCGGTTGCCAGGAAAACAGTGGAGACTCCATAAAGTCAATGCTCCTGGCCAAGAAATAGTCCAACACATAACCCCCCGTAAGACCACAACGTGCCATTTTTACACTTTAGTTTTTGTACAGATTTATAAATGAGATATAACTTGTTGATTAGTGAGCTTTAGATGTGCTGGTAGGCAGATTTTCTTACCTTTGGACACAGCCAAACAAGTTTCCACCTGCTTCCAATCGTTAAGATAAGCTTACTGTCTCCTGGCTGTAGCTTCATATTTATCACACAGACATGAGAGTGGTATCAATCTTCTAACACTTGGCAAGAAAGTGCATATGCCTATTTCCCAGAATGTTGAACTGCTCTTTTAAGGTTAAAATGTGTAAAGAAATACCACATATGAATGGGAAATTACGTAGGCCTATATCATATAATCAATGTGTTCATATTTGTGTGTTTCTGATGGGAATCGATTGCACAGAATAGGGACAATAATGAAATTGGGATAATAATAATAATAAAATAAATAACAGTTAAATCACGATATTCTTTCATATAGTGTTATTAAGTTAATAAAATCCTTACCCCCTGAGTCACTCTGCTGTTGCTCTCCTTTTTACCCTGTTCTGGGCTGCGTGAGTGTGTAGGACGCGTGTGCATGTTATTATGCACTGTATGTGTGTGTGCATGCAGCGTGTGCGTGTGTTTGTGTGCTGTGTGTGCATGTCGAGACATCCAGGTGACTCTGTAGTTGTGGACTGGCAGGTCTCCCTCTCTGGGGGGCTCCCAGCGTAATAAGACCGCCACCGTGACCCCACTTCCCCCCGACCTGAGGAGAGAAGTCAAACAACATCACAACATGGATGTCAACAAATTTGTGGTAATAGAGTAGAATGAAAGGCACTTCCGTCCAAGGAAATATTTTTGTTACATTCAGTGGCAGTAAAATAGATGAAATATTTGTTTGTCATCTGCTTTCAATGTTGGGTTTAATTTCATTTTTTCTTTGTATGTGCAGCCAATTCATCATCCTATTTAAGCGAAGCTACAATTTAAGTCCTCACCTCTGTTATTAAATGTTTTATTGGAATATTACTGCTGATCCAAGACATGGTCTGAACTTTATATGACCTTGTTTAGCATTACAGCACATAAATAGAAGACACTGCAATGTAAGGATGAACTGTAATTTGCACACCACATTTTATGACTGATTGCCCACAGCGGCAGCCTGCAGTCCTGAAAAGATACATAGCAACTAACCCAACAAGGAAAATAGCAAAGACATTCATCCATCTTATCATATTTCATCTATTGAGATACCTTTCTGTGAGCTGGGTCGCTGATTGTGAACCCGTCCAGTCTAGAGTTTGGTTGCTCACTCTGACATTTATTGGAGGTTCTGGAGGTGACGGGTCTGCAGAGAGAGAGAGAGAGAGATGTCAAGAGAAATGGCAGAAATGATGATCAAAATAATAGGTATAGGTACTTTTCTCAGCCCTGGGTGCATGTCAGATGCAAAAAAAAAAACTCTGAAAATCACTCGCTGCTGCTTGTTAAGCTTATTGCTGTGAGCGTAATAATTGAAGGTGACTCAGATGACAACGTTTTTATTAAAGGAATAGTTCAGGTGTTTTGAAGTGGAGTTGTATGAGGCACTTAGTCTATGTCCAAAGCCTACAGTAGATAACGGTCGGCACGCTCCCAGCTTCGAGAAGCAGATAGGAAATACCGCATGGGAGCAAAGCAATGTACCACTGTGGACAGGGACGGCAGCAAAACGTATTTTAGCCCCCGTCCATAGCAGTACATTGCTTTGGTTCCATGCGGTAATTCCTGTCTGCTTCTCCAAACTGGGGGTGTGCCGACTGTCATCATCTACTGTAAGTAATACACTGACTATGGATAAGTACCTCATACAACCCCACTTCAAAATACCCGAACTATCCCTTTAACTCGGAGCTCCTTGCATGGGGATTTGGCAGGTAGACAGTCAGAGTGCATTGTTTAGAGAGATTTTAGTCAATAAATCAAAATGAAACTGTAAAAGAGAAGACATCCCCTGTGAAAATCACACCCTGGACATGTTTGTTCCTACTGCCCCAGTGGCAAGGAAGCATATATGAAGATTTAGTGACTAATTGGGGTTAAGATTGTGGATTTCCACAAAGCAGCAGCCGTTCACCAGCTTGACTGAATTGTCTAATACCTCGATGTTTAATGTGCTGCAGCAAAGCAAAATAAAGAAGCCATTCTGGGGGGGAAAAGGCTAATTTCCTCTTGGTCTCATTCAAGTCTACAAAGCCAATTAGATTTACAGCATCAAAGGTGAGCGATAATGGAGAAGCCTGAAGCCTCCCCTTTCAGTAGCCACCACAACACAGACCAAAGGCGACCACCACTAGTCACTGTTTGCCTCCAAGATTAAATCCTGAGGTCGCTGCTCTTTCAACACCGGCTCTGTATCTCATTAGAAACTCAAACCCCAATCCTGTATTTGATTAAAACTACAAAATGTATCTGATTAGAACTACATCCCCCATGGCAGGCCTCCCACAGGCTCCGGGCTGTGCTTGGCTGACCCAGATGCAGAGATCAAAGTTAGGGCAGCATATTAGGGCTGCAAGACCTGGCCTGCGTGTGTGCGCGTGGTTTTTCTTTGGAATAATTAGGGTGTATCTCAGTGCCAGCAGTAATTTCTAGATCAGAACCAAAACACACTGAGGATTTTTCTCTGTGTGTGTCTTTCTCAATCAGTGGATTTCAGTCCATTGTTTCATAAGATGAAGACATCAAGATGAGTTCTCTGAACCAGACATTCCCTTGTAATTACAGCTGGCAGGTACTGTGCAACTCTAATATCTAAATGAACAGCGAAAGGGGATTTTCAAATTCATATTCTCTCTCTGGATAGCATCAGGTCACAGTGGAGGAACTCCAACCATCCTGACATCTGTCAGCTTCCTGATTTGTGACCTCTGACCTCCAGCCCCTGACTAATCAGACTAATGAACTGGAAACACAAGACTCTGACTCCTTTGAATGTTTAAAGTGTGTGTCTTTAACCTTTAACCCTGGCCCTCAAAATACATGCACATACAAGGGCACACGTTTAACAACTTATTTATGTCCGCATAGAGAAGAACGATACAAGGACACAAATATTAAAGGTGCCGTAGAATACATTCACAAAATCATGGACCGGTGACACAGGTCTTCACAATGGCACACATAGTAATCCTACTCAGTTCTCAGGGATATTAAGTAGCAGCGTCTCTGCCATATATGGCGGCTGCCAATGATAGTAGAGACAGCACAGTACTTTGCTGATTAGCCCCCTTTGGGCATCCAAAGTTGCTGAAGCCCTCTTACGACCAACCTGTGAATGTGTCCTAGGCTGACAAATATGAAAACAAGTAGTCTGCACCTGTAGCCCAGCTCTGAGATGGTATTTAGGGGTGCTTGGTATTTAATGGCTTCCTTTAGGCTAGAGTCAAAGGTGCAGTCTACCTCTTAAACAAACACTTTTTTGGACTCTTCAATGACAACTACAACATCTGGTGTATTGGCCGACAGATGTGAAATGTGCCTGGGTTACTATTGCAGAGATGAAACATGGAAGGTTTGACACAGGAATGCTTGTACTGTACGTTCTTCTCACTGAGGGTGGAAAATGGTTTGATATGTCCTTAACTATGAGGTCCATTATTCTGTCTGGGATCAGCTTACTTGCTTTCTTGCAGAGAGTTAGATGAGAGGGTCGATACCACTCTCATTTCTGTCCGTTATGTAAGGCTATCGTCAGCAGCAAATTAGCTTAGCTTAGCGTATAGACTGGAAACAGGTGAAAACAGCTAGCCTGGATCTGTCAAAATCCGCCTTCCAGCACCTCTAAAGCTCAGTTCACACAAAAGCAAGAAACCAGCAGAGAATTTAGGAAGTTACTGCTCCCAGCTAAGAAATAACCCACATAACCCACCGTGAAAGCACAAATTGTTGTTTTCAACGGCTGCTGGTTATAGCCGTAAACCGATCCAATATTATAATGATAGTTTGGAGCAGGATAAAGCCGATAGCCTATTAATCGGACGATACCCCCCAAACCCTGTGAAAAAAAATTCAACAATGTCGAAAATTAACTATCTTTGACTTTATTACAAACTATATAACTAACTGACATCTACGTCAAAGTAATAAATACCTAAATAGATAAATAAATCTGTAACTGAACATCAAATTCAAAGAAATAAATACCTAAATAAATATATGAATCTGGAACTTAACATCAAACCCAATGTAGGCCTAATTAATTAAATCTGTAACTGATGATCAAACTAACCATAATTTATTTTTTGAAAGAGAAAAGTGAAAGTGAAAGCTTTATCATCGCAACATCAGGAGTTTATGACGTGCTTTACATCTGTCGGCTACTTTTGCATACGCCATTTTTATTAAACCAGCTTTTGTCACTCTGACTTTAATGGAGTTAATCATATGCACACATATTTCTCAACAAAAGTGGCCCTCATTATGTGCATGGAGAATCCATGCAAAATGGCGAAGTACAGTACGTCCCCGTGTATTGTTGACGGCTGCGCAGCCATCGGCCACTATCAGAGCCCATTTCCATCGATAACGATAGTTTGTAAAACATCCTATCAGCGCCGATTATCCTCATTCTGTACGTTAAAAAAACACAAACATGTTGGTTTACATGCAGCTCAGAGAAGTATGAGTCCAGCTATACATATAATGGACAGACATGAGAATCTTCTCATCTATCTCTCAGCAAGAAAGCGAATAAGAGTATTTCCCAAATGTCCTATTCCTTTAATACGTTGATGGGCCACCAGGAGCTACCAGAGAAGTTCCAGTACACTGTGGAGGTTGTATACTGTATTCTCTAAACTTTATTACATGAGGAATTCTACTATTTGGTGTTTTGTTGAAGGCGGTGGAAAATGCTATCTCAGACACCTCTTCATAATCTCCCATAAGTGCTCAACTGATAAAGAACCTTTTTCCAAAGCTCGGTCCAACCTGAAGTCATCATTCACGTACAAACATGCTCTAGCCAATCCTGGCAGGGGATTCATATCACTAGCCAATCCTGGCGCAGCACCAATATGACCTAAGTCTCTGCTAAGCATTTGAGCTAGGACCTCCTACAGTGTGTGTGTGTGTGTGTGTGTGTGTGTGTCTACTTTCTCCCTGTCTCTCTGACCCACAACAGCAATTTGGCACTAAACCAACTGAATGAGTATGTGTATTGTAAATGTATGTGTGAATATGTGCATGTGCAGCTGTGTATTTTCTGTTTCCTGTCTGTGTTTTATAGGCTGCCTGACAGTATTCCTGCTCTGAGTACCTTATCCATCAACTCTGAGTGAAAGAGAGAGAAAGACCAGGGATGGAGAGGACGGGAAATGTTCTGACTTGTCCTCAGAGAGGTGTAATATCTCTCATAAAATTACACAAATGGAATCTGTGTTTTGCTCAGTGTCTCATGACAGAATATCAAAATTCAACAGATAGGTTACGGAAACACGCGGGAGGAATCATCGCTCTCTGCGGGACTCTCGTAAAGAAAAATGAGAGCATGCGTTTGGACTGTATTACCTCTACTGGAGATGTAGTGTTTGCTGGGTGTGGTGAAGCCTCTGCTGCCGTGGCTGTTGATGGCTGCCACTCTGAACTGGTACCAGCGCTGAGGTCTCAAATCTGACAGAACCGCATCTTCAGAAAGGGTCTAAAAATACAAAAACATCACATATAACAATGAACAGGTGCGTGACAGAGAAAGACTTTCGTTCAAGAGCATTTACGGTCGCGTTACTTTTCTACATCTCACAGATACAATTATGTATACTGTATGATTCATGACATTTAAAGAGTAACATCCCTTGGAAATCTTGTTTTTGCTGACCTCCAGTTGTTTCAGTTCTAACTTTACTACAGTGATGTACAGGCCTACTCCAGGATCACATCACAACCATCAGTGATGCTGGGTGTGGTCACAGGTGAAACAGGATTTTCAACCAGAGAAGGTAGCAAAACATTGTTTTTCAGCCTGGTGTTAAGTTGCTCTTTAAAAACAAGTCTCGCTGATGTTTTTTTTTTTTATAATGTTGCCCATTTTTTTAAAAAAAAGTGATTCTCAATATACAATATCTTTGAGGGTAAGATGAAGAAAATATTGATCCTCAGGTGACAACACATTTTTTTTTAACCTTTAAATCTTGATGAACAGGTCTTTCTCCAAAAGAGCATGCTCTTAATGTTTAAAGGAATCGTTTGATATTTTGGGAAATACGCTGGTTTGCTTTCTTGGTGAGAGCTATGAGAAGATTGACACTCCTCTCATGTCTGTCCATATCGGTCCTGGCTACAGCCAGGTCCTGATTAGCTTATCTTAGCATAAGACCAGAAAAGAGCTAATCTGTCTCTGTCCAACAGCAACAAAATCAGCACCTTAAAGCTCTCTAATTAACAAGTTATATGCTGCTTGTTTAAGCTGTACAAACAGAACTGTACCGGACTATTTCTTGGAAGTGACTGCGTCCAGCTGAGAAATAGTAGGCTACGGATACAGATTAAACAAACAAGATATAACTTATAAATTAGAGCTTTAGAAGGTGTTGGTAGGCAGATTTTCTTGCCTTTGGACGGAGCCATGTCAGCTGTTTTCCTGTGTTTCCAGTCTTTGTGCAAAGATAAGCTGACCGGCTGCTGATAGAAACTTCATATATAGCGTACAGACATTAGAGTGTTATCAATCTCCCCATGTAACTCTCGGGATATAAGCAAATCTATATATTTCCCAAAGTGTCAAACTATTCATTAAACATGATTCCAGGTCCTACAAGTTTTTAATACCGAAATCACGGTTACTTTGATTTTCTTAATCATAACTAGAAACAGCTCACTTCAATCCGAGCCCGCTTTGGCCACAAATGTTCCGTCATCCCTCACAAATCCATACTATATCTTCTTTCAAAAACATGACAGAGCCCTGTGTACTTTTAGACATATGAGTTTCACAAGTTAATGAGGTGGAAAGTCAGATGAGCACAGTCGGATTGGAATTCCATCTGATAATAGTGAAATTAAACGATTTGCCAAAATTATGGTTCAAATTGCTAAAGATTCACATGTTTTGTCTCCCTGACAGTGCAAATGTAATCAACTGCTCAAAGTCTACTCATACACACACACACACACACACACCGACACGAGCTGCCATCTATTTAAGTCTATAATGAGCGTTCAGTCATTCAGAGTCAGCCGGTGGAACGACTGTGGCTGCCTGTGGTTCCTTTTTAAGCTCTGCTTATTTACCTAACCTCACACAGGCACACACACATGGACGTACAGTGCAGTGCACACACACACACACTCGCTCGTACGCACACACAGACATACGGTTTACCCTGGCAGAATGGGAGTCTGGCTGGGGTGGAGAGGTTTAGACAGCAAGGCAGCAGACTGATGAGGTGGAAACAGAGTCTAACATCCATCTCCATAGCTGAGAAGTTTCATCATTCGAAGCAAATTGAGAGTTATGAGTTAAAGATATGTTACAAACTTTGTGGCGCTGTTCCACCGTTAAAGGCACAGGGAGACATTTTTACAGCTTCAATGACCATGTGCCATGTTGTTACATGCTACCAGCTGGCAGCTTCCCTTCATCATATCCCCCAATAATGTAGATATTGACATAACGATGCTGTATCTCTTCAAATATGAAAAGATGACTCAAACAAAATTGAATTTCTTTATGATTTCAATATCTCAAACCTCCTAATCCTCAATATAAGAAAACGGGCTGAAAGGTGAGAGTTACCATTGCAACAGTAGTCCACGGAGAGGCATGGTCTTCACTGGGATGAATCCCGACGTTCCAGCGGGACTGGAGCATGTAAACAACCGGCTCCACGCTGACGTTGAACTTTGACACCCACACCACCTTCATACGACCCTCGGAGTCCTCCACGAAGCTCATCTCTCTGCGAGGCTTCAGAGGAACACCTGGAGGAAATTATTACATTATTATATTCAAAAGGGAAAACAGGAAAGTGATGTTATTTGAAATACATTTACATAACATCAAATAATACAAAGAAGTGATTGTGAGATTGTAATTTTGTGATTTGACATCAACTACCGACATAGTGACACTAGGAATAGCTGGTAGTACATTGACAAGCGTCACAGGATATCATCATATCTAATTGTTATAGAGCGTATGGTATATAATCAGTGCTTTTATAATAGCTGAGTCACTTAAGGGAGACACTACAGGCAAAAACATTGTTCATGCACTGGTCAATTTTGAGATTTTGGCCCATTTAGCTTCCATAACATGTCGTCTTTAAGAGAAGTGGAATGAAAACATCCTAAATACACATTTAGGTGTTATTTTACTTTATTTACTTTGTGTCAGTAGATTTCTACTAAATTCACCAAAATGTACCGTTACATAATGCCTCATGTGCATATTTAAACAAAAAATTTCAGAAAACTTGTAATACAAAAACTAATTGTCTTAATGTCAGTAATTAACTGGGGAGGTTTCATGGTGATATTTATTAGTTATTTTTTTTTTACCCTATTCACCTGTAGTGTCTCCCCTTAACAATCATCATAAATAAAAACTTGGATGATCCCATTGATCAGGCAGCAAATATTACTGACTGATATTCACTTAAAAGGATTTGATCGGTGGTTTTAAAGTTTGCAGTTCAGGAAAAAAAATGACAAAATTGGTAAAGCATAAATATATCCATCACTCAAACAATATTTTTTTGTGTTTAATTATTATGGCTGCCCAATCTTCACCACAGAGGCGTCTGAGGCAGTTTGTACTCCTGACTACTGTAGCTCCACGCAGACTTGAGCTGGAGCTTTAAAACCACGGCGGGGCCGTCTGGGACCTCAGATGCAGTCAAGCAGGCAGTATTTAAGGATCTTTATTACATTAAATTACATTTCACTCATTTGGCAGACACGTTTAACCAAAGCAACTCACAACAAGTACATTTAAACACCATGGGAACCAGAGCTAGATGTCATCAGATGTTGGAAGAGACAACTAAAAGCATGTTCAGTGTTATGAGTAGCAAGCACAGGTGGCAATGATAGCATATCGACTAGCAGAAATCCTTTTTAAAAGGCTGCTTAACCAATGATCAGCATCATTACTTTTAATCAGCACAGTGACATGCTTATTGAAACGATAAAAAAACCAGTTCATTATTTAAAAATGTTCTCCCTCCATCAGTGCATCATCCTCTTAAAAAAAGCCCACAAGATGTTACAAACAACCTGCCTTCTTTACCTTTATATAGATTGGCGGCGGCTTGGCAAGTGTGTCCACAGCCATTAGAGCAGCATTTCCTGGGGGAGGGACAATGCTGGTCTAACGAGCAGCTCTCCACGCACGCTGCAGCGAATCCGGTGGCTCGCTGAGGTGGAGGGCAGTCCCCCTGGCGAGACGACCTCAGAGAGGTCAGAAACTCCCTGCTCGTCACACACTCTGTCTGCTTCTGAGGGAAAGAACAGGGGGGAATTGTTATTACTACAGTTGACACATAACGGAAATAATACGTAATTATATAAACACACACGTGAGGGCAGAAAAGCACAAAGCAGAGGTGAAAGTGTTTCCTTTGGTAAACTCCTACTGACACTTTGAAGGCAGCCCTGGAGATCTGGTCTGAAAGGGGGTTTGTGTGTGTGTGTGTGTGTGTGTGTGTGTGTGTGTGTGTGTGTGTGTGTGTGTGTGTGTGTGTGTGTGTGTGTGTGTGTGTGTGTGTGCGCACATGGCTGCAGATCATCAAAATGTAAACACAAGCTTTAGCTAATATCTCTGAATTACCCTGTGTTCCCAGCCAGTCAGCCATCCACACAGTAACATGCTTCAGCTATTGTGATGAAAAACTAATCTGAAGACCACAGCGACTGGCTTCACAAATAATCATTTAGGGCCACACGCACACAATATACAGTATATGCAGTACACACATAACTGCTGCACACTCTCACATCACGTATACATTCAAAAGCTCACAAACATGTTATTCACACATAAGCTTGCATAAACACACACAGGAATGCTCATTCATGGCGTACACAGTCAGAAAACAGCTTCAGGGTGCCAACAAAAGCAAGTTCATGGTGCAGGAGTGACACAACCACCAAGGGTGTTGTGACACACACACACACACACACATGCACACGCACTCACATGCACGCGCGCACACATGCACACACACACACACACACACACACACACACACACTATGCGCTCTCTTTCCGTCTTACCTCACAGGACTTTGGAGAAAGCACTTTCCTGGTTTCCCACAGTTCTTTGCATGGCTGAAGGCACTACACATAAACAAACAAAGGGAAATGAACAACTATGAGGCTTTAGGAACAATAAAGGGTATCACCCACTTAAAGCTGCAGTGGGTAGAAATGGAGCAAATATGATTCAAGAAAAGTTATTTTTAATAAAACGGTCACTATATCCTGACAGTACTACATGAGACAGGTAATCTGAAAAATAAAATCATGTGCCTCTGTGTCCTCCGGTGCTCCTAATGGCATCTGCAAGATCTCACAGACCGGAGGAAAACAACCAATCAGAGCTGAGCTGGAGCCTGCCGTCTCTGAGCAGCTGTCAATCACTCGCAAACTCCGATCAAACGGTCAAACTATGCAGCGCTGATCAAATATGAATCAACACTCTGTTACATTAATGCCTATTTCTCTCCTCAACTGTTTTCAGAAACATCTTGTAGTGTACTGTTTAGCTGTAAAATGAGAAAGTTTGTGACCCGGCAGCCTTGTTGAGATCTATTGAGGAACTACCAAAGCCACTCCCCCAAAATTATCATTATGAACATAAACAACGAACATGGCTATTATTAGTACTCACAGCTGTCAAGCTAGCAGCTTGTGGAAGACTCCGGTGACGTGCAATGAGTGCACAGGCACTCTGAATGAAATGATTGGATGGGCTTATTACAGTCCTGCAACAGCCTCAGATACCAGATTTTTGTTTTTTGTTTTTTGTCAGAGCATTTGATTTATTGATTGCTGTCGGGATTTAATGAAAATTTCAACAAACAGCACTACCAATCCTAACTTTAACGGGCACTTACGAGAGTGGTATTCATCTAACTCTACACCAGAAAGTGAAAGTAAGCGAATTTTTCCGAAAATGTCTATTCCTCTTAAAAGCTGAGGTTTGAAGAAAAACAAGAAAGAAAAAGTGTTGGAACAAGGATAAATGACAAAGTGTCTGAGGGTTTTAGCATTTGCAGAGCTCTCAGGGCTTAAGCAGGTAGGGAACACAGAGGAAACACACACTCCTAAAGCACACATCCACACACTCATCTGGTTTGCCACCTCAGTGAACTGGTGAATGATGGCTCTTACCAAATTAAAACCAGACAACATATAAAAACTGTGGTTTCACCCCCAACCTCCTCCCCTCCTCCTCTCTCACTCTCACTCCCTCTGTCTGTCTCCCTCAGCTCCCCGGTGTGCCTGGCTTCAATCATTTCTCCAATTTATTCCATCTCACTGATTCCAGGGGAACAAACAGGATCAACAAAAAGACATAAAAACTTAATCTTTTGTACAAATAAATAGCTACTGTTGGATGAAAAACTGTTCTCCAAAACCCCAGCTGTTTTAAATAGGCTCATTTTCAGACTGACTATGAATACTTTTAGGGTTATCATCACCTGGGCACTGCATTAAAGACCATGTACACTTTCATTTCATGTATAGAATAATGGACAGACAATACATAGTAGCTTGTCGCTGGGATTCATACAGCATCAACAAACCAGAGTCAGTGAATCCATATGTGCTGGTTTCTTAACCTGTGGGACATAAAATGCAGTCTCAGCGTGAAGCATGATAGCTGTTTAATGTTGTACAGTCGGCTCATTTCATTCTAGTCATGGAAGAAAAAGTTTGGGTTAGCATAAAGTGATACTCCACCCCAAAGTCTCCCTATTGACTATTAAACACTCTCGCTCTGTACGCTTGAAAACTCCCTCTCCGCTGTCCATATGTATGTCCACACTACGTTCCAAACACTATTTTATGTTTTGTTTTTTTACGATTTTATAACTTTAACTTTGTGGGTCCTGTTATTATTTCACCTTTTATACATTGTCTAATACACAACAAAAATCTATGAATTAAGTTTGTTTGCTTGCTGTTACACAGCTTACTGCCTCCGTCCTCAGCCACGTTTCAAGTAAAGTTACGTTAAGTTTTGTGAGCAGACGCATGTATTAATCTGCAGTTAAGCACATATTTGTATTCTGTACATTGTTCATATTGATGTGATAAGATAGAAATGTTCTGATGAATTTATAGAATTAATATTAAAACAATTTCATGTATATTACATTTTGGTTAGTGAAATACTGGTGGACAATATGTTAAAATCATGACTATATTTAGCCATAAAAAAACAAATTTAATAGTCGATTAATTGATTGGACAATCGACAGAAAATTAATCAGAAACTATTTTGATAATTGCTAAAATCGTTTTGAGTCATTTTTTAAGAAAAAAATTGTCTGGTTTCAGCTTCTAAAATTTAAATTTTTTCTGGTTTCATCAGTCTTTTATCATAGTAAGCTGAATATTTTGGGGTTTTGGACTGTTATATTCGCAATCATTTTATTCATTGTTTTAATTTTATTTTCAATTAATGTTTTTTTTTTTGCAGTTATGCATTTTTTTGTAAATCATTTCCAATGCATAATTTTTAAACACATAAAATTTGATCACAAAAAATGATTGTAGCCTAGACACATGGTATCATTTAGTAAAAGTACAGAAGATGGGATGTGCCAGTCCAGGGATTAAATGCGATAAAATTGCTGCTTTTCAGGAGACTTGATGCACATCCATTGGTTAGGTTTGTCAGTGTGTGGTCTTTCATAGGTAACAATCATTGCAGGTGTTTTGACACTTGTCCCTTGAGGCATCACGCCCAGTCTAGGTGGCCGTGGTATTGAGAAGATGGCAAAACGGCCACTCCATGCATGTTAGACTGCCTATCTCCTGCTCATTGATCAACATGAATAGTTTGGCAAAAATATCACCGTTTGGAACAGCCTCACCATACAGGTGGACGGCAATGATGCAATGTGTGCTGCACTTTACAAGTTTCTATGGACTTGTCACAATTGAATCCATGAAAACTGCCATAAAACAAATTACAAGCCTTTTACAGCTACCTTTGAAGCCTTTGTCCATAAAAAAGACACATTTTGAGAGCGTGATGTATTTCTTCAAGTAGCTCTCGTGGGTCTCTTCACCCGACCATGTGCTGCTCAGGTTGTCAAAATCTCCCCAAAAACACCTCACACACAACCCAACCAACCAACACATCCGCACCACTCTATCTTGCATCCAAACGCAGCCCACTCTGTACTCCCCCCTCTCCTCCTTTGCTGCCACTTTGATCAGTTACAGACATGTTTAATTTTTCATACCCTCCCCTGTTCCTCTCTCCCCCCTCCCATCCCTTCCCATAATCCTCTGTTCTTTTTGTCTCCTGTCTTCACATTATCACTCCTCTTCTTCTCCTCCCTGACCTCTCATCATGTCTGTGCTGCCTTTCTCTACTTCCTTCCTCCTCCGCCTCTCCCTGTCCTCCAGGGCTCCAGGGTTGTTTACCCATTTTAATAGAGGGCATGTGGGGCATGCCATGTGAAATAGAAGAGTGCTGACCATGTAATCACAATGTCACAGGTTTGAGTCCTTGTCCTGTCATTGTCTCTACTATACGGTATCTATCAAAAGCAAAAATGCCCCCAAACTTAAACTTAACACATCCATCCATCATATTTTAGATGAATACTAACTCTCGCAAACACCAACAATAATGTAAGTAGCCTTCTGAGCTACTGTAGAAACATGGTGGAGCAACATGGCAGACTCCATGAAGAGGACCCGCTCCCTATAACGGCTCATTCTAAGCTAACGAAAACACAATGATTCTAAGTTTCAGGTGATTATACACTAATGAAAACATAGTTATGAATATTTATTCCATTTCTGTACATAGATCACCCGAAATGTTACACACTGTTCCTTTAAGTAAATAAGTAAATGTGAGTATCTATTATTTCACAATAGTATAACAGTACAGTAGGGAGAGAAAAAACAAGAGAGGTGGGAAAGAGGGAGTCGAGGCAAATGGATTTAAGCTGAAAACACTGGTGGTATGTACGTGGTAACACCTTACACTCTCAAATATCACTTGGATGTTGTAAATCACAGAAAAGTACACACAGACTGTATTTGTGTAAGATGAGCCGAGAGGCGAACGGACACTTTTGGCCTTGAAGGCGACATGATGAGTTATGTGTGTGAGAGAGATCGGTAGACACAGCAGAGGTCAGAGGTCAGAGATGTTACAGTATAACCCACCAACACACTGTAACAACAGAGCCTAGATTAATGACCGTGTACGTGTCTGTTTGTGTGCACAGTTTGCATGGGAGCTCCTCGGATATCTGTATAATAATTAATCACACACACACACACACACACACACACACACACACACACACACACACCTTGTCTCTCAGCCCTCCTCTGGCCTCTCCTGCTGTTTTATGGCCTCACCTGCCACGATAGAGGGATGACAGCCACACTCAGCGAGAGGGAGGAGAGGAAATGGGAGAGGGAGGGCAGGAGAGATGTGGTTTCAGAGTGGATATGGGGCGGGGGGGGGGAGGAGTGAGTGTCAGTTGAAAAGGATAGAAGAGATGAAAGACAAATAGTGAAACAGGTCCAGAGAAAAGGGAGAGAGAGGGAGAGACAAAGAAAGACAGCCAAAGACCAGATGTGCTCACTCTCCATATACCGTCACCGGTTCAGTGGGTGCAATGTGAAAAACTATTTATGCTCATTTATGTGTTCAGCTTGTCATCAGTTGTTCAGAGTCCATTTTATATTTTCTACCATAAAGTACATATGCAGCATTTAGTATTGGGTATCATTTAACATGTTTCTATACTATTCCTTTAGTTTTCTCTTGCAATCTCTTCACAGAGTCCGCCATGTTTCAACAGTAGCCTAGAACGGACAAACCAAACACTGTTAACTTGTCCTGCTTGGGCCGACTCGCTGCTGCCGCCGCCGCTCTCTCTCTGGCTTCACCACTCACTTCCCACGTATACACACATTCTAAGCACTGGCTTTGCTATTCTCCAAGTGAACTATGCTACTACAACAACTATCTCTAGATAGGGACATTCGCATTTTCGCGACGGCCACCGTAATTCTTCTACACGCTTGTCACACAGGAGAGGCTTCAGTTGGTTGCAATCTGCAGCCTCACCACGAGATACTGCCAGATCCTACACGCTGCTCCTTTAAGGATGAAACCAAGCCAACCAGCTATGAGATGAATTGTGATCATAAAATATTTGATTCAGAGCAAATAAACAAAAAGGGCAAAGGTACAAGACTGTGTACTGTGTAATAAATAATTATTTGAAGAGTGAAGGAACTACTCATCCGATAAACCATTGCAAATGGCGACTCGACGCCTCTAATGTTGAATAACTCTGTGTGAATTTGAATTTACATTTCATCATTTCACCTCTTCAAGCTTAAGTTATTCTATAATGGTCACACTATTGGCTCAAAATGAATCAATGAGTGATGATTTATTAATGTTACAGCACTACATTCAGATTTAATACTGCCATGTTTAATGTACGATAGAAGAAAAAGAGCATTGAAAAAGACAATAACTGACTGTACAAAACTAATTAAAAACATACAACATAATCTATTTACTGGAAGCACATTTTTTCTACACTATATGAATATGCAACTGTACTTACATGCTAAATGAGACCCCACAGAACATTTCAGGGTGCACAAACACGCTTGTTTTATATTTTGAATATTCACACATACGCATACATGTGTACACACTCGCACAGATATACACACTTCAGGGTTTTGTGGTACGTGAGTGAAAAGTAGCGGAACAAATTCCACAAATCCCTTCGAAAAGCATGTTAGACTTTTGCCAGACCTTTAGGAAAAACATGTAAAACAACCAGAGTTAACTTGAGTCAGCAGCTTGCGGGAGGAGAGGAGAGGAGAGGAGAGGAGAGGAGAGGAGAGGAAAGGAGAGGCTGGAGGAAAGAGAACAGAGGGGAAGAAAAAGAGATCGGAAGGACGGTCAAAAAGACAAATGCTTGGAGATAGTTTGGTGGTTAACTTCCTCACCTCTCAAACCACATGTGCCCACAATAACCTCAGATGCAATCCTGCCAGAGCTTTCTCTCTCTCTGTGTGTCCCCTCATCATTTTCTTTCTGTGCTTTCTCTCCATCTAAAATAAGACTAGACTGGCTACTCTATTTTGGATGGAGAAAGGAAGGAAGTTCGGACAATAAAGAAATGGATGTGTTGGTGGCAGCTGGTGCTCAAAATACTTGCCCTACATGAGGTTTATTGTTGTTGTTGTTGTTGTAACTGTAAGATTAGCTCGTTCTAGAAGGCAGAATCAGTCAGGTTCAGATTTGAAAACCTGATATATATATTTCCCTCAATGCCCTGCGAGAATGAGCTGGCATTTCTGACAATATTTTGACAGAACTGGCACTTATGGCCAAGTAAATGTAACATATCTCAACCAGACATCTTATTAAACTGCTGGACAAGTCTGAACAGCAGAGGGAATGGAAATGACTGTGGGAAAAGGAGAAGAACGAAAGCTTATACAGGCTAGCAAGCTGCTGTTTGCAGCTGTTGTACAGGGTTGAGTTGTTCTTTAAAATCTAAGGAGGAGAGTGAGACGGGAGGACTGGCACACAGGGATGACTGCCTTTCCAACATATTCCTCCTCCTGTCTTTCGATTATAACGTTGTGATCGTCGATTTCATTCTAAATCAACACTTGATTTGCAGCTGAGTGAGAAGCAACTGAGGTGAGAGTCAGCACCCTCAAGTCTGCCGGAAAACAGTGGAAAGAGAACAAATTGCTGTCCAACTAAAGCAGGTCAAATATCTTGGGATCTTGTCCATAAGTGAGGGTATGATGGAGTGTGTGTTCAAAGGTTTATTGGTGCACACTGCAGTAGTGTAGGTGTTGCATTGGACTGTTGTGGTGAAGAAGGTGAAACTGAGCCCGAACTCAAAGCTCTCAATTTACCCGCCCATAGTATGCTGCAACCATAGACCGTACATATAGATGGAGGACGCATCTCCACTTCCTCCCACTGTACAAAAGTGAACCCAAAATATCCCGGATATGGAAGCTGCCATCTTGAGATTTCAACGTCATTTGAAGTCAGAGTCTGCGCAGTAGTGATCGGCGGCTTGAGTCGTAGTATCAAGGTCACCCGCCCGAACCAATCACGAGCCGAGCACGGCCGCACATTGTTAGCGTGAGCCACCTAGCTGCTAAGTTAGAACCACGGTAGCTGTTTGGCTAGAAAGACAACAACTAACCATAATATCTCTATAACTACATTTATGATCAAATTGACACATGTTCTATTACACAGACTCGTGACTGTTATGGAAAGTTAAATTTACATCTCCTCTCTCGTACAATTCCCGAGCCTCCGGGTGCACGACTACTTCATTCAGAGCAGCTGTCAATTATGATGTCTCACCCCATTTTATAGCATCAAATAACTAATTAGAACCAAACTTATCAGAAAAATGGACACTTGAACATACATCAGCGTGATAAGAACTATCTAAAATGACAGAAACCATCTTTAGGAAAAATGTATTGGACATGTACTTTGACTTTTTAGTTTGGCCCATGTCCCTTCCACTAACATTGAGAGGGCGGGACTAATGACCTATACTGCAGCCAGCCACCAGGGGGCGATCAAGATGTTTTGGCTTCACTTTTGGGGAGCTTTATATACAGTCTATGGTTGCAACCCTCACCTACGTTCATGAACTCTGAGTAGAGATCGAGAGAATGAGATGGATACAAGCAGCTGAAGGAAGTTTTCTTCACAGTTGGTCTGGCCTCACGCTTAGAGAGACACCATCTGGACATGTCCCTATACAGTAGGCATATACCAAGCATGTGCAACTGGGAGGAAACCCCAAGGGAAACCAAGAAGACCATGGAGGGACAACATATCCCAATTGACCTGGGATTGCTTAAGCAACCACCAAAGCCAGAGCACGGACTAATCAGCGTCCTGTGAGGAGCTACTGCAGCTACGGGCGTGGCTTAGGCGTGTGACGACACGGAGAGGTGACCGTTTGTCCTAAACAACAATGGCGGCTCCTGAAGAGGTTAGCATAGCTGCAATAGCGTAAGTTATATCAGAGCTGGAGAGTATTTCCTCATTGAGAGAGGAGCAAAGGAACGGCACTGAAGGCTTTTCTCCATGGAAAAGATGTTTTCGCTCTTCTCCCGACTGGCTTTGATAAGAGTTTGATTGACAGATGGTTCATCCAATCACCTGACAAGTATTTTTTTGAAAGTGCCTGCCCTTTTCCAAACAGTTTCCAATGACGGCTTCTCATATGGTTCTGTGTAACAAACCATCTGGCGGTCAGGTTAACAACTCATATAAGTGATGGAAAATTGATGGGTGAAGAATTTTCTCTAGAAAATAGACTCTTTTTATACAGATATTTATAGAGAGGATTAGAGGGGAGTGGGGTAGAAAAAGTATTATCCCTGTGCTCTTTATTCAGGAACCAAACAGCCTCTAATAAGTTGGGTGTAGTAGTACTACTAGAGTTCTGACTTATGTGATGTGAAATCTACCAAGCAAAGGCTGAGCATACAGAACTATTCCAGCTGGTATTACAAGTAATGTGAACCTCTTTAGAGCAAGTAATGAGGAATGAACAAGGAAGAGTAACCGTGACTTGAAAGCTCTGCTCCTTTGTTCTGCATCAGACCTGTTTGTTAGTGGACATCCCGCTGCCTCACACACCTGGTACACATTACTATACGTCTACTTTGCATGTGTGTGTGTGAGAGAGAGAGAGTGAGATAAAAGAGGCAGGAGATGGACAGATTGAGGAATTGAGTGAGGGCTGTAGTTCAGTTTTAGTGAACTCCCATGTGTGTTTCCATGAGAGGGAGTCCACTGATGATGTGACACAAACCATATGTGTTGGGGGCAACATCTGCCTGCTGTGTGTTTGTGCGTTTTCAAATCGAGAGATGCCAACAAAGGAACAGATAAAGCACCTTTATCTCTTTCTCTTATCCACTCACTAGAGGATTGACTTCAGAGAAGTTTTATCCTTTTTAAAAATTCTTTAACATTCTTCATGTATAAACGAGAATGTCGTGCAGTCAAAGATTTGATATAGTATAAACAGTTTGGAAGACTAATACTATATCATATCATTGCAGAGTATTTGCACCCTACATGTCCTGCAGATGCACTTTACTGTCCCTTATACATTTACAAGTCTTTGTTTGTTTGTTTTTTAAACTGGGACTCTGAGATTAAAGATATTTAAAGAAAAGGCCATGAAATTTCTAAAAAAAATATTAAAATAGCTTGCTATTTTTACTTGTTTCGCGCATGTCCTTGTTAAAAATTGAATCATTGTAAGCTTTCAGCCTCTTTAAGTGAAAATTAAATTCATCCTTTAGTTGCGCAGTGCAATGTTTGTGTGTTACTGTGAGCAGATAGACCGACTATGTGTTACACATGTTAAAACTCTGAGAACAACCTCGTTCAGTGCTGCTCCAAGTCTGGGTAAGGACCCAAAAAGGAGTTGAGGGAGAAGCAACACCGGTCCCCAAATTATTCTGTAAAAATCTCAAAATGTTATTGAGTATTTTACACTGCCAAAAGGCTTTATGAGATCCTGCACTGGAATGCAGGTTGAGACCAAGCCACATTTTGTGAGATCTGCCTTACTAATAACCCTAAAATTGGGTTTATAAACATAAGAAAAATGTAGCTCCCCGGAGAAAAAGTCAAACTGAAAATCAAACTGTGCAGAGGAGTGTTTTTCCGCCAACAGATCAACAGCTAAGGACCAGTCGACTAACTACTTCCTCCCCTCTGACTCTCTCCTTCTCTTTTTCTCTCTGCAGAGAGATCTCCGTTATTGCACCTCAACGATGTTTTAGTCCCAACTAATGGTGTCCATAGCAACGTAATTGTCAAGGACTGAAAGCATTGAATGTCTGGTCAGGTTTTTTTTATTTTTTAACCAGATATTTATTGCATTTAAATAAAATAAAAAATGCCAGTCTTAGATGGTATTCATACAGGTAAAGCTTTTTTCTGGCTGCTTATGATTGAACAGCATCTGATATTTGAGAACTTTTGCTTACTGAAACTCTAGTGTCATAACAGTACTAGTATTAACAAGACTAAGGGTGCTTTCATACCTAACCCATTTGCTTCTGTTAAAACAAACCCAGGTCCGTTTGCCCGGTTAGTACGGTTCGTTTGGGCTGGTGTGAAAGCTGTCAATTGAACCCTGGTGCGGACCGAACAACGGAGACCCACCTCCAAGCGGACTCTGGTGTGGTTTGTTTGTGGTGTGAAAGCAAATGAACCAACCACAGGATTTTATAATAGCAGATAATGTGATTTTAGCATGATTTCAAAAGCTAAACTACTAATAAATCCATCTGCTGATTGTGAAATCTGTTCAGAAAGCAACCTGTATTTAAGGCCGTGTATATAAGCACGTCAGAAAGGGTATTTTCCCTGATTAACAGGTCAAAAGCTGTTAAAACTGCTGTGCTTGCATCCGACTCTGTATACTTTGTCAGTTCATTATAAGCTGTTATTGGGATCTGTAGTTTACCTTCTTGTATCAAAAATGTTACTAGAACAAATGCAGAATTAATAGAGTAGAGTAGAATTGAAACCTGGAAAGATTTGCTAGCCTAATGAAACAATAACAAAGTGGACTGTGCTTATTCGATAGTGTTCCCAAAGTGCATAATGAATAATAAAAGTATAGCAAGCCTTAAATATCTCCCACATATCCTGTTAACAAATATATACACACCTTGGGAGCTTTAAAGCTTCAGTAGGCAAAAATTCTTTTTGCATCATTGGGCAAAAATTCCATAATAACCTTTCAGCATATTGTAATTCAAGTGTTCTGAGAGAAAACTAGACTTCTGCACCTCCTCATGGCTCTGTTTTCAGGCTTTAGAAAATCTAGCCCGTGACGGGAGACTTTGACCAATCACAGGTCATTTCAGAGAGAGAGCGTTCCCATTGGCTGTGCTTTGGCCATGTGGGCGGTACTTGGTATTTCCTCAAGAGATCTCAACATGGCTGCCGGGTCACAAACTTTCTAATTTTACAGCTAAACAGTACACTACAAGATGTTTCTGAAAACATTTGAGGAGAGAAATAGACATTACAGTAACAGAATATTGATTGATATTTGATCAGCGCTGCCTAGTTTGACCGTTTGATCGGAGTTCGTGAGTGTTTTACAGCCAGCTCTCATAGACGGCAGCTGGACGGCAGACTCCAGATCAGCTCTGATTGGTTGTTTTCCTCCGGCTGTGAAATATTGCAGATGCCATTAGGAGCACCGGAGGACACAGAGGCACATGATTTTTTTTTTCAGATTACCTGTCTCATGTACTACTGTCAGGATATAGCGACCGTTATATAAAAATAACTTTTTTTTTTAATCATATTTGCTCCAATCTCGCCTCCTTCAGCTTTAAACAGCGTTGGACTTCCTCTGCTTTATAATTCATTATTTTGATGAATCTTGGCAATTATGGCCGAGGACTGGGATACGTGCTTTTCTCTTCTAATTTATTTTTGTTGGCCTGCCCCGGTGACTTTTACAAATTGGGCTGTGTCCACGTTCAACAGACTGTAAAACGGTAAGAATTAATAACTCTGCAATTCAAACAAGAAAGAAGAGACACTGTGCATGTCTGTGCAGCATCAGCCTGTCTGAGAGGAGAGTTGTGGTTTACACAGCGTCAGCCCCCACTGGCCTGTTTCAGAGACTGTTGTTGGACGTTGGTTACAGCACAGTGCCACACTGGTATTCACACATGTACAACAGCAAGACACAAAGCCAAGGTAGTAAAGTTTAGATGTGGTCTTAAACTAGAAAATATTTTCTGTTCTCTCTGTGTCGTTGTTGAACTCTAAACATCAGGAGTAGAAACAAAGGAAGGGAGAGAAGGAAGGGAAGGATATAGATAAGTTTGGGTAAGGTCAAAGGAGCTGTGTGTTTGTGTTTGAGGTGGTGAGGGGGGGTTTAGGTATAGAAGGAAGCTGAAGTCTGATGTTTTGCTCAGTGCGGTATCCACTGCAACGGTCTGTTGGTGGGAGTTTTGGAGGGGGGGGCTTGCTCTTGACTGTTGTTGACATTAACCCCGGCTGACCTCAACATACACACACTACTGATATACGCGCTGTACGGAAAAAAAAAACTCTCGCTCTCACGCCTGTTTCTTGCTTTTCCTTTGTCCGACTGTGCATTTGTGGAAAAGCTTGGACGTGTTGCAAGAAGTAAAATACGACTCAGGTGTGCTTTCAGCCGGGATGAAGCTTTTAGGTCTGAACCTGAACGGAGAGTTCAGAAAACACATCAATAAGAAACCAGGCAGAATCTTTCAACAAGTCATTAATATTGAGTAAGTTAAGGTCAGTGAGTAAAAGGTCACGGTGGACAGATATTTAACAGACATTTTTTTTTTAGCTGTAGAGTACACAGCATCATTATTTTGTCCTTTAAAGAGTTTCTGATCTCACATACTTTGTTTAGTAATCAAAATTTTCTTTTATTCTCAAGTATGAAATCTTTTTTTTCCCTGTTTTGATCTTTAAGCTTGTCTGATTTACATGATGATTTGCGTCAAAATATGGATACCCCATTTCTGTCTTATCCACAAACTGTCTGTGTGTGTCTGAGATGGGACCAGCACTCTAAAACACCCACAGTAATAATGTCCAGAAAGCCGTAACAAGCTGGAGCTGCTGCAGAGTGGACAGACTGGAAGCTAAAAATACACAGCATGGAAACTCCTCTTGAATCAAACAATGAATTAGCACACACACTCACACACACTCACAGTGAAGACTCCTGGCAGGGAGTGTTAAGTGAATAAACAGGGTATAATCTTTGCTGGATGGATAATGGGGATATACTGGGGAGGACGTTATTTTAACTGAAAACACAACCTTTGCTATTACAGGAGACGTGTGGGGGGTGTAAAGAAGAAAAAAGCACAAGGGAAGCAAGAGAAAGACCCTCTCTGTCTGTCTCTTTGCCTCTCGAGGCAGAAGATCGACACTCTGCCTCCGCTTTTACTGTTGTTGTGTCAGGTTTGTTATATTCTAGGATCAGGATGTTATCAGACGTATACTATAGCCACTTACTACAGCCAAAAAGACAAGATGGGTTCAAATCATCAATCACTTTTTCCTGTGATTTGGACCATTACACCAGTGACAGTGAGATGGTAATGTAGCACAAAGCAAACATACTGTTGTTGCTACGATTAATGGCATTTTAATGTACCTTTAACAGAAATTTGTTTGATGTATGTGCCAGCCAGTCAGAAACACATAGCTTCCAAGGCCCTGAGGTAATAGTGAGCCGGGACATGATTCTTTCTTATACATCAGATGATGTCCCCATAGACGTGACGTCACCCATTGGTTTGTAGACTACGGTCTACAAACCAATCGGTGATGTCACTAATCAGTGAGAGAAGTACTACAAAAATCCTGTCCCCTCAAGATCAACAACTTATTTTATAGTTACAGTTAGTTTTTTTTGCCCTTTTCACTGCTAACTCTACTGATCTTTTGTGCAGTGTTTCACCCGCTTCCTCTCAAGTGCAAGCAATGAGCTCCACTAGGAAGGTGTAACATGCAGAAGGTCCTCCACGTCTAACCAGTACGATATGCCAGTGCAGCAAGAGGGACCCCCTGGAGCCCCTGGTCTTTACTCCTACATCGAAGACTCGGTTTTGGGGTAATAATGACTGGCTTAAGAGTAGGGTTAGGGTTGGGGTTAGGCACTGAGTGATTCATGTTTGGGTAAGCCTTCAGGGAATTTAATGCAAGTCAGTAAAATGTCTTTAGAAGTGTGTGTATGACTACTTACCTGCGCACAGCGTCTGTGGTTTTCACACCAAACCAGAACTTGGTCACTCTGGAAAGAGACGGAGAGGATGAGGATTAAAACAAACACACAGAGAGCAATAAATCTTTCACAGACTAATCCTGTGTTTGACACTTTCTGCCCACATTTGACCCGTCTGCGTTAGACTTCTGTCTAACATACAAGGACACAGAAAGCTAAATATTGTTAATAAAAGGTCACCATTAACCAGAGCAAACCTGACAGACACGCACTCAACCTTTCTCTTATTTACATAATTATCCTCGGGGTGCAAAGTGACTTAACACACTGTGTTTGTGGTTGGTGAACCAGACAGAAGCCACGTCACTTGGTGAGATGTATGTTTATGTGTGTGTGTGTGTGTACAGTTACTGCTAAGTGAGTCAAGACCACCAGTAAACATGGCTGCTATAACCACCGTGACAGAGGGAGACGTCATCTCATGACCACAGGGACAGAAATACAGATCAACCAAACCAACCCCTCGTCCTCAAGTCCCTGCAACTTCTCAAAATGTGTCTTCCATCCAAATGAAACTCCTTGAAAGAAGAAACTTGTACTTATCCATACTTGATATTGAATGCACAAGGCCACACACACCTGCCTGTAACACAACAAAGCTGCTGATACCCGAGCTACATGAAGTATTTTTTGTCATTATTACATCATTGGGAAATTCTTATTCTAATAGGGGTGTCGCGATATACTGGTACTGACGACAACCATGATATTTAAAAAATGAAATATTGATATCTTGTTAATAATCGTTATCGTGAATTCTTTTGGCTACGATAATCGTGTCGTGAGAATCTGATATCTTGACAGCCCTGTGTTATAATTACCGTAAACAAATAATGCCATGGTCAAGATAACTGGTAGCCTCTATATTAAGTTAACACCTCCCATAAGGGATGCAACTTATGATTATTTTCATTATCGATTAATCTATTGATTATATTTGATTAGTCCAAAAACAGTTTATTATATAAAATGTAAAAAAGAAAAAAAAGAATAGTGAAAATAATGCTCCGAGGCGTCATCTTCAGTTTTGTTGAACTAAAGTTACAAAACCTAAACATATTCAATTTACAATGACATAAAACAGAGTAAAGCAAAAAATACTTCACATTTGAGAAGCTGGAAGTAAATCATTTAAGTAATTGATTAATCAACTAATCATTTCAGCTCTTCTTCCCGTAAACCCTGTTGGTTTCACAGTGTTGATGTTACTGCTTGTTTCTTGCCCCTTTTTGAACCCCTACAGTACATTTGAGTAGTTATGTTTTTATGTAATTTTTTTAACGTTTTTTTAGGAGATTTTGGATCATTAAAGGGTTTAACGGCAGACTGAAAACCCTGTCTGACTGAAAACGTCAGTGTGGCAGAACTGCTGCTCTTTGCACTGACATCATCAGCACAATCACGATGCCATCATCCAACATCAAAACAACTATTACAATACTGTTGTGTGTGCAGTTGTGTATCTGTCTGTTGTCATGTGTGTGTGTGCCTCCAGGGAGTGTATGAGCCACTAGAGGCTCATACACTCCCTGGAGGTGTGTGTGTGTGTGTGTGTGTGTGTGTGTGTGTGTGTGTGTGTGTGTGTGTGTGTGTGTGTGGAGGGGGGGATAAGCCCTCTTAACAACTCCTAAACCCTCTCCTGAGCGCACTGTATTTAGCCTGAACCAAGATCTTCTCTTTCCAAACACACACACACACACACACACACACACACACACACACACACACACACACACACACACACACACACACACACACACACACACACACACACACACACACACCTCAGGACTTCTCTTTTAAGTAGCCTTTGTGCTCCTGGTATGATGAGGGTTAAGGGGTTAGAGTTGGGGTAACAGTGCAGAGGTTAAAGGTTAGAGATTAGGGGTTAAGGGCTTTCACGCTACAGAAGATGCTGAATTGACTCATTCACTCTTCAACATTCAAAACAGATGCATGCTGACTATTTTGATGAAATAGCTGCTAAAGGAGCCAAATTGGACTTTGATGTATGAAGATGAGGACTCATTTCCCTTATAAGCTCCGTAAAGATGCAGCATGTAGCAGCTAAAACAACTCACTGTCACTAGAACAGCTGAGGATTTTTACTGAGGTGAGGGCAAGATTAAGGCTGTGACATACTGAAAAATTGTATTAGACATGAAGAAATTTAGGATTTGTTCATTGTTGGTATTTTGAAAGGCCCCAGAGTCCTTCACACTTCTCCAAAAGTGAGTCAATCCCCCTAGACCCCCCAGGTTAAAATGTCCATCTTTACAGCAGAAATAAACATGTTTACAGCCTGGTACAAAAAACGGTTTTGGTCTCTATAGCTAATTTCCCCATTCATAACAACTGTACTGGGGTGAATTTTTATATAACTCACCCGTTTAAATTATATTAAGGCTTAAAGTTAGGAATAATTGAGGGCATGGCCTTTTTGAGTGGCAGGTGAGTACGAGGTCGCTCTGACTGCTCCGCTGCGTCACCCGGGCCCGCTTCAGCGTCTTTGCCCATTTTTGGATTAGCGGGGAATTAGGCTGCGTCGTCACTGCCAACATGGTGACGGACTGAGCCGCCCACTTAAACCCTATGGGTGGGAAACCTATGGGTGAAGTCACGAAGACTACGTCCATATTTTATACAGTCTATGGTCTATGCATGCTGTACCAAGATCTCCTCTGATATCAGATTTGTGTTGTAATGACTTCAATTAAGGACAATTGAGGCTCATCGATCTTGTTCTATTATTCATCCAAGTGAAGATTGACTTGAAGCACAAGTTTTCCACATCACATAAAGAGATGCTGTTCAGATAGTATTGTTAAACGCTTCTTTCTGACTGTAAGACGGGGAGGGCTGCCTCTCACAATTTTTGTAAATTTCCAAAACGGACAAACAATCAGTTACGCCTGCTTTCTGCAGAAACCGGCCATTGAGTATGTGTGTGAAAATAGTCAGAGCTCCAAGTTCTCTACAAATTTTGTTTGCCTCATTCCTCACATATTCTCACCCTTGTCCACTGCTACAGCTGTTTTGCTGTTGCCTCGGTTGTCCAGCTGTTGGCAGCAGTGAAGAGGTGGTTAGTTTTCAGAGAGGAGACATCAGGAGTGCAACCAAAATAAGGATCAAGTTCTCAACAAAGACCACAATAATGTCGTTCAGAGTTTACAACGCTTAAACAGAAACTCAGTCTGTGAAATGGTTGTTGGACGTAATCTCGGGAGAAATACAAGTGTATTTCTTGCTCATGCTAGTGTGCCTTTAAGACTAAGTGAGTCTTGATGGCGTGGACACCCTTGGCTTAACAGTAATCTGTGCTAGTTGTTAAAAGGGATAAAGCTCAGGCCACTTCTTAACCAGCCTCCTATAGAGATAAATCAGAGAGGGAGGAAGAAGAAAGCAGTGGAGCATATAAGTAATGGTTAAATCTCTGATGAATATATTAGTAACAAGTCTGTGGGGAAGGATGGATGGAAAGAGGAATAGATGAGAGGAGAACCAGAGGAACGGCTGTCATGGTATCACTACAGAGACAGAGAAACACCTTCCTCCTCTGCCCACCTTTTCTCTCTTTACTCCTGTCTTCAAGGCACTTTCTGAGTGCGCAAAACTGAGCAAAACTGACGCTGCCAGGGTGCTACTGAATGCATCATAAATGATGAAGTTGCCATGGATACAGGTCTTATGGAGGAGGTTCTTACCTCTCTCAAACAATAAGACCCAGTTGTGAATAACCTCAATAATCTGTGCTTGTAATGTTACACATACACTAAGGGCCTTAATTAAACGATCAATAATGCACGGAACATTGGGGAATTCCATTTCAACAGGGATCCACTCGCAAAATCATTGCTCATAGTGGTCAACGCTGGGGGTGCAGCAGTGAAGCAAATTCCACCCTCAGATCCCCTTTCAGCATCAGTTTGTGATGTTGTGATGGAGTGATATAATTTACTGCTTTTATTACTTTGGCACTGTTACAAATTCCCTGCATTTACCAGAGTGTCTTTCTGCAGTTGCCAAATGAATGTATGAATGTACCTGGACTGGTTGGGTAAGTGTATGGATGAGAGAGTCTTACAGCTGTATTGCAATGTGTTCTATTCAGGTTGCTTTACAAATAGATAACAAGTCCTGCTCCTAGATGCTCAATCAAGGTGGGTTGAGCATTTGTCCTCCAGTAGAAAAATGGTTAATTCAACCAACCACCCTTCTGTCTTTTTGGTTGAGAAAAAACGGATACAGAAGAGCACTTTGTCATTCTTTATGTCTTTCATTTGTACCCTCCAACTCTTCCTCTCAGTCTCTCCACACTGCTGCCAACTTCTGTAAAAATGACCTGACAGTGATGGTGATGATATACTGTAGATGCTCCACTCAAAGAGCTGAGGAAGAGTTAAGTATCTCCAGATTTTCACTGAGGAGATATAAAGCTGCTTTCCCCGCTGCTGGCCTGACATCTTCATCCCCTATCTTAATCTTTTTCACGCTCTCTTTCTTCTTCTGTCTTCCTCGCCATAACATCCCCCCTTTTTCTGTCACTCCTCTTCAGCCCCAGTCTCTGCAACACACACATTAACGCACGCACGCGTGGATGTACACATACGCACACTGATCCCAAGTCAATTTCATGGGACATATTTGCTGTCAGAGCCAATCAAGGCAGTTTTGATGGGCCTGTGTGCCGTATGGCTATTAAACGGTGGTCAGAGTGGGGTTTCGTAGGGTCTCAGAGAGTATGTGTCTGCGGCAAAACAGCTGCACATGTTGAAAAAGTCGGGGAAAGAAAGGGAGGATTGGAAGAAGAAGGTGACTGGAAGAAGAGGAAAGAAGTTGGATGAGGGAGACTGAGAGGAAATGGGAGGGAGGGAGTTGAACAGAGCGGAGGGGAGGCAGACAAAAGAAGGTGAAAGATGGAAATAAATATTAGTTAATAGGAGCAGAGAGGAAACTGGCTATGAATGGTGGATACTAGTTATGAAACAGGACGCAATAAATTTAGCTGACTGCTGTTTGAATGGGAACTTTTAAAAGTGCATTTTCATCCAGTGTAAGAACATTTTAAAATTGACATATGCATTTATTGTGGCACTATACTTCTGTCAATGGATGAAGTCGTATGTGATTGCATTGTGTATATTTATTTACAAAAAAGTACATTTATTTATTTAAATGGAAATATCATGAAAAATCCACTGTTTCAGTGCTTGTACACATACATTTGAGTATGTGGAGTGCTTCCCAACCCACAAACTGTGAAATAAGACAACCCAGTCAGTTTTTTGTGGGATGCCTGAATCGGAAATCATGTGATTCAACAAGCCGTTTAGATTTGGCTCCCCTTCTACAATTCACAATTCTACATTTTAATTTAGCAGACGCTTTTGTCCAAAGTGACGTACATCTGAGAATTCGTACTGTACAACACAAGCAAGTAACATGCAGGCTCATTAGAATATACCGCCCACAGCTTGAAAATGTAAATATGTTCTAGTAGAAACCCAAAATACAAGTATGAACCTGAAAATGAGCCTGATATGTCCCATTTAAACATCTTAAAACCCATATAAAGACATACAAGACATCCGAAGGCTTTTGTGCATGTTATGGTTCACGCACCAAAACACTACACCTTACACTACTGCTCACAAGCATGAAAAATATCACTCCAACTCAGTTTATGATCTATGACTGAGAGCAAAAATGTGCAAAAAATCCCATTTCTTTTTAACGAGGGATTTCCACATGGCTGGATTTAATACCAACACTTAAAACACACTCTATCCTGGGATCCACAAGAGAAATCTGTCTGAGCGTGAGACACACGAGAGACCCGTCAGAACCAGAACTGACCCACGGAGTAAAAAACGCTTGCACTGAAAGACTTCCACATGGCTCTGATGACTTTTGAGTCCACAGAAAATCATAATTGAAGAATAACAACCTGATATTACTGAATGCAACAGAAGAAAGAGGCAGGGACGCAAACACGCGCACAGAAAATCGTGCACGGTCAACATGCACGCGCACAGCTGCACACACCCTTCAGTGTTTGAAAGAGAGTGAGATATAAATCACACTTCTGCCAGATGCAGCGATAAAAAGTGAGTGTGTGCGAGAGAGAGAGACGGAGGCAGAAAGAGTGTGTACATATTATGTGTGTGTGTGTTGTGGTCAGTGTTTGCGGTGAGGCGCAGTAGAGAGTCTATTTAACACGAGGCATTAACTCTGCTAATCACACCCAGATGACCCAGAAGCAATCACAGCTACGTTAGTGTGTGTGTGTATATGTGTGTGTCGAATGTATCATGACTAACTTCCACTCAACAGAATATGAAGTTCTTCCAAAAAAGCCCATGTTGAGGTCTGTGCATTCCCGACAGAAGCCCCTAATTAGCGTACGTGCGTGCGCCCGTGTGTGTGTGCGTGCGTGTTTCCGTGCACGTGTGTCAACGTTAGTGTTTGTGGTGCCCCACATCCTGTAAACAACAAGAGTCACAACAAAGTGGTTGTTATACGGTCCTGAACTCTTTGCCTCATCCGACAATTACGTCGGCATCCGTCTTTCTGTTTCGGTTCACTTCCAACAGCAGCAATGATGAAACTCCATCGATGAGCAAAACACTCTAAATTATCAGTAAATTAAAGGAGAAGTTCAACATTTTGGGAAATAAGCTTATTTGCTTTCTTGCCGAGAGTTAGATGAGATAGATGAATGATCCGACTCACATCTGTATGCTAAATATGAAGCTACCGCCAGAAGCCAGCTAATTCCAGGAAGTTACTGGTCCTGACTATAGACTGTATATAAAGATGGACGACATGAGAGTTCCCCAAAAGTGAAGCCAAAACATCTAAAATCGCCCCCCTGGCGGCCCTCCATGTTAGCAGATGGGACATGGGCCAACTTAAAAGTCAAAGTACACGTCAAATAAATTTTTCCCAAAGATGGTTTCTGTCATTTTAGGTAGTTCTTATCACTCTGATGTATTTCCAAGTGTTAATTTTTCTGATAAGTTTGCTTTAATTTGTTATTTGATGCTATAAAAAAAAGGGGTGTTGAGACGTCATGATTGACAGCTGTGATTCTCTCTCGCTAACAATCTGCAGCCGTGCTCGGATCACGATTGATTCGGGCGGCTGACCACGATACAGCGGCTCCACCACCTGATCACTACTACGCAGACTCTGGCTCCAAAAAACTCAAGATGGCAGCTCCGGTATCCAGGATATTTTGGCTTCACTTCTGTACCGGGGAGGAAGTGGAGACACGTCGTCCATCTTTATACAGTCTATGGTCCTAACCAAGAAATAGTCCGACATATAACTCCCTGTAAAACTGCAATTTGTCGTTTTTAATCTTTGGTTTTTGGAAAGATTAAACAAATGACATACAATGTGTTAATTAGTGAGCTTGAGAGGTGCTGATAGGTGGACACAGGCAGACTAGCTGTTTCCCCTGTTTCCTGTCTTTGTGCTAAGCTAAGTTAACCCAAAATACAGACGTTTTGTCACGGCATCTGATACCGACACACAAGGCACCTTTTAGCATCTGCATGAGGCACCGGGTTTTCAAGTCACTCCAATGTAAACCCATCCACGGCAATATCAGATGCTCCGGTGTTGTAAAGTCAGGTGACGTAGTATAAAGAGCGACAAAGTCCACATGGGGAGGAGGACGGGGATGGGTCAAACAAACACAGGACGTACACCCAGGAGACCGCTGTTCATGTCCCGTCAACGTTGACTTATTTCAAGTTACGTAAGTTTGTTATGTAAAGAACTTAAAGATGACCTATTATGCTCATTTTCAGGTGCATACTTATATTTGGTGTTTCTACTAGAACATGTTAACATGATTTAATATTCAAAAAAGACGAAAAGCCCAGTCTGCTCTGATTGGTCAGCTGGTCCAATTTTCGGACTCCGCTTCAGCTCCGCTCTAACTAGCTTTGTTTTAGGGCGTGCCAAACTAGCCGCTAGGCAGGTATTATGCAAATGTGTTACTTGATGACATCATCACGTTACGGAAGAAAAGGCGGGACTTCAAGCGAGGCGTATCAGTCTGCTCGGGAGCAGTGTTTCTGTGGGGGAGAGTAACTCCCTTTGGCGTGGGCGTTGGGCTTTGTAACTTTACAGACCTTTTACATGCACAAACAAAACTATATAACACACTAAAGGAAAGGGAAAAAGCACAAAAGCATAATAGGTCCTCTTTAACTATGCTACATAACTGAACTTACATAACAAACATGCTTATTTTAAACCAAACAACAATCTTTTTTACTAAACCTAACCAAGTAGCTTTGTTGCCTAAACTTAAGTGATGCTAAGAGGTCCTGACCAAGCTCCGTACGTGACAAGTTGGGAATGAGAACGGGTTGGTTAACCGACTGCCGGCTGAAGCTTCATATTCAGGGTGCAGACATGAGAGTGATCACCAGTGGGATGAAGAATGGATTTAATTGCTGAAGTATAAGATATGCAGTAATATGCCGACACGGTTTTGATGTGGTAAAAGAGTCTTTCTGTCTGTCTCTCTTCCTGGAGCTGAAAGAACAAAGCAATGCCGCTTCCAGCTGTAATTTACTGTTGGAATTTCTTGTCGTGGTTTAAGGTGAGAGTCACCTCCTACGCTGCCGCAGTTTTATCACCATCTATCCCTGGTTCTGCTGATCAAATGACAGGGCAGTCACAAAGCCGCAGAAAGAGGCAGATGCTTTATCTCCGAGAGGAATCAAACAAGCCTTTGTCTCCTGCCGTCACCGACCCCTCTGCCTGTCTCTCTGCTTTTTTAGCCAGTGTATTAGTTTGTCAGACTGTCTGTCTTCATGTCACCTGTCTGTGTGTGTGTGTGTGTGTGTGTGTGTCTACCTGCCTGCTCACCCTCACCTCTTTCTATCTCTTAACCGCGTCTGTCTATCTGACTTCATCTCCCCGTCTGTCTCTGTTGCAACCTGACCTTACCGTTGTCTCTGGTCTTTTTCAGAGCGTGACTGGTTGGCTGACCGACCTCTGGGCTGATTAGAGTTACCTACCGCAGAGCAAGCCGGGACACACACACACACACACACGCACACACACACACATACATAAACATGAATGCACAGACAGCTCATTCAGCTTCACACTGGCCCTCAGCCCCTGGCTCGAAGCTCTAACCAGCTCATCAGCACCACAGACCTGTGAGTGTTTAAGACACGCAGTCTAATCTGATCTACTACATATGTGCAGAAAGATCCCGCTCTGCAGGCGAGGCTGCAGTTTTTTTCTGCTTATTTTTAGGAGTTTACATCAAGGAGGAATTTGGGAATATGACAACATACCAGCAAATATATACTCTTGCGCGCACACACACACACACACACACACACATACACACAAAGAGCTATAATTACACTATTACACCATACAAGGGAAAGTAGTGGAAAACCCAGAGAAGCAGCAGAAAGCGAGGTGTAAATAGAAATCTGGTGACTCACATTCTAGTGGCTACACACACACACACTGTGAGAGAAAGAGCCAAAAACACAGGGTTCACCCACATGAAGCCAGAGGAAGCAATGTGTGTGTTTGTGTCTGAGTGTGGTGACAGAGTAGGATGAGTAAAGCTCTATTTGCCCTCACTGATGTTATAGTTTGCTGGAGCTGTTATCAGAAGGTTTTTTTTTTTTTTTTTTTGTTCTTTAAACGTTATGTTCTTTAAATGAATGAACGCTCTAACACACAGTCTCTCCCGCTCCCATTAATCACTCTGTGTTCTGCTACACTGTCCTATTATAGGTTGAGGGAGTGATGCTGCTCCCCAGGATGTGGCTGAGAGGAAACTTGTTTCCTTGTTTGCTCAAAGTTTAGAGGCTCTTTTTAATTTGGTAAAACACACAAAGTTTTCGGCGCCCCTTTATATCCAAAAATGAGTTTCTCAGTCGCACGTCAACATGGTCCTTCTTCTTCTTCTGTTCTTCTTCTTATGCATATTTCAGTTAGGGCTGCAACTGGCGATTATTTTCATTGTCGATTAATCTGACTATTAATTTCTCGATTAATCGTTTTGTCTCTATAATGTCATGCAGTGATGAAACACTCCTGTCAGACCTTTCCAATCAGACCCCAGTGAGATGTCTTCAAATGTCTTGTTTTGTCCAACTAATCCTCCAAATCACTTTGTCCACATTGGACAAGCTGGAAAAGCTAATGTTGTCAATTAATCGATTATCAAAAATAGTGGCCAATTAATTTTCTGTCAATCAACTAATCGACCACACAATGCTAATTTCAATGATGAAAAGCAAAACTTATTAATTTCAAGAAATCATTCCATGTAGCATTGAGTCTTAACGACACATTTTTCCTCTTAAAGTGAGTGAAAGATCTGACTAATGAAGTGAGTTACTTCAAAAATCTCTTTTAAAGTTATATGAATCAATCAATCTCTGTGTTCTTACTGCAAAAGATCTGTGTGCTTTGTTTGAGTTATGAGTTATGAGTGGAATTGTTTGAAAGAAAATAAATATTTTAATAACTTCATTTGTTTAAATAGAAATAAGACGTACAGTATGTGTACAGTACACCAAAAAAAGTGTGATGACTAAATGTTTCTTTGCTATTTGGATTCTGGGATCTTTTCTCAATAGGTAATTTGGTAATTTGTTTAAAGATATCAGCGTGCAGAGTTAGAAAATCCTGGAAGTCTAAACACACCATGGAGGTCAACTAATGCCAAGAGTCAGAAGACAATAAATTACTAAGTTGTATCAGGATCAGGGCTACAAAATATATATTTTTTTTGTGTGTGTGTTTCGCAATGTCAACTTGTGCGACAAACACATTGCAAAAGACTGTGAAATTGCACTTTGGATATAATACCAACGTATTTACTTACATTCTGTCTGTAGACGCTCTTTTGTTTCGATACTCAAACTTTTGTCAATGCTCAAAAAAGTGAGTGAGCGAGCACCGTTACTACATCTGCTCTACTCTCTGACACTTCGCTCTGCTCTGTCTGTCTTTGCGCAAGTAGGGCGCCGCATGAAGATAGAAACAGGCTCGTTTACTTCACTGATGACATGGAGGTTAATCATATAACAACATCGGGTTGAAACGCAAAACAACATTTATTATGTCTTGGAGAAAAACATCCAACTGGGTTGAGAACGATGACTTGTGTTATAAGAGTAGCGTAGCTTCTTTAAGAATAGCTCAGTACGAGTAGGCGAGGGTCCATGTGATGTAAATGTTGTCATCAGAGGGTGTGCGCACTACGCGTAGGCTCTGTGTGGACATTTGGGAAACAAAATGGACGCTGAATTTGAAGGGAGGCTGTGTGAAGAGGTCTGTAGCTTCCCGCATGATCCGCATCTCTACAATTCATCTTTAAAACGATATAAAGACAATCAAATGTGCTACAATTCGTGGAGGGAAATTGACCGGAGTTTTGGAAAAGAATGTGTGAAACGCGTCCTCCACGCAAACTCTAGAAAGTAGTATAAACAGAACTACTATGCGTCCGTGGTGTCCACGTACGCGTCTGCTAGGGAATATATCAGGCCCTAGAGTGACGGTGGATGCGCTCAGAGCAGACAGGTGTTGGCGAGAAAAAATGAACAGTAAAGTTGTCAAGTAATGTAGTAAATGTACAGTGTAGGTTTCGGCTTGTCCACGAATAAACGCTGCAGCTCCTCAAGACCCAAGTAAAGTACATGTACATATATGTACGTACGTATATATGTACGTACTGTGCAAACCTGAGTCAAGAACTGAGTACACTTTAATATTTATTTATCGTAATATCGTTATCACGATATTCAACAACGTTATATGTTTTCCTCATATCATTCACTGTTAAAAATGACTGAATATCTGGCCTGTTTGCTACCTCCCAGTCAGTTGGTTTCATTTCCATCGCTGCCGTTTGATGCTCCACATCTGACTACTGCACTCCACTTCATAAAATTTAAACCAAATGTTCCCTTTCTCACACCTCCATACCAGAAACCCCACACACATCTCCCTGCTAGAGAGTCATCCAGGGGCCACCCTCATTACCCAATGCACAGGTGTCGGGAGGCTATTCTGGATGGACGCAGACCAGACCAAACCTTCGTTTTATTCACGAACATATGCAAACCCTCACACACACATCAATACACACGCACACACTTTCTTCTACACACCTCAGAGCCACTGGGGCTGAACTCTGTGGTTAATGACTTTCCCACCCACTACACAGCGTGCACATGTTGAAGCCGTTAACGATAAGTGGCTTTTCGGACTTGGTAACGTCCTAATGTCCCCGTTAATCTCACATTCCTCACTACAAAGGCCGCAGAACATGGGCCGCCGATTTCACTGAGATGAGTCATTTTGTCAACTATTATAATCCAGTAACCTACATTTTTTTCAGGGTACCTTTGGCCCTCTACTGACACAGGGCAACTTCAATCTGGGCAACATCAAAACATTTGTCCAAACCTTCGTGACGAATGTTGGAAACAACTCATTGTTTCAGGTGAGATCACACAGATTCTTCTGATCAATTATTTCAAGAATAAGTGCTCCACTGCGCTTTTTCTGTTGTGCAAAACAACACCTCTTAGCTGATCTAAAATCTCTGCAATATATGGCATTGAGTGGCCATTGTTTCTGTAAAACAACCCCTAAAAAACAAAGAAGACATGCTGTATTTCTCCAGCAAGCAACACAGTTCTTGACAAGTGTCAAGTGGCACAACTATGAAAGGGCGTCACAATGTAGGAATATCAGCTGTGGCTTTCTAGCCCTATCAGATCAGAGAAATATATCATTATTTATGTGATGTTTCAATGTTTTAATGAAGTTTCATGACGCAATTTAAAGTTTATGTTTGTGGTTACATGCATCACTGAGAGCTGATTCACTGAGGTCATTATTATGTCAGTGGATTATGGGAAAGTAATTTTTAAACTTCAAACCTTCTCATTTATTTAGCCTTTATAAATTTGACTATAGACCCATTCCACAGCAGTCATTTTTACGTAATTGCAGGATAAACACAGGTTTAATCGATAAAAGTAGGTCCCGTTGTATGTACTGTCACAGTAGTTCCAGTGAGCCAGCATGCACAACACCAGGGCCCTGGCCCACCTAAATGCAACAGGGCCATAATTAATGTTATTAATTACACCTGTGTTAACCAAGCCCCCAGGAAGAGCGCCGGTCGTTGATGCCAATTTTTCGTAGTGGCCAAACGGCGGTACTACAACTGTCCGTCACATGATGCCATTGGGCCCAAATATACTTTTTCCCATAGACTTACATTGGGAAAGAGACGTCTGTTTGGGTACTTTATCTCTCGGCAGTCGAGCCATTTTGGCATCATGCGCCACTGAGCAACTCTCATAGGAATTAACGGGAGCCAGCCTACAACGCTGTATCCAGTTCTCTTTATACATCCATGTTGTTTACCCCGCAATGATATGTCAAAACGGCTGATGTGAAAAGAGCCTATTGACTGCACCTGATTGATTCAAGATGCCTATCCCAATGACTGTTTATTTCCAACACAGTCTCACGGTAGTTTGTGAAATAGTCACGAAATTGAATCTATTTGATTCGTGTACATAGGCACAAATTTCCCTTTTATTCGTGACGCTCAGCACGACTTTCAACAAAAAGTGACGCACGTGTCAATTTCCGCTCCAGTCTTTTCAAAATAAAACTGCTTAGGTTTAGGAAAAGATTGACTTGGTTAGGCTTAGGCAACAAAACTACTTAGTTGGGTTTAGGAAAAGATTGTGGCTTGGGTTAAAATAACACCGGAAGTGCCGTCACTTAACTCAAGTTCCGCGACAAAAACTACTTAGTTAGCTTCAGGAAAAGATCGTGGTTTGGGTTAAAATAACTCAAGAAGTGCCGTAACTTAAGTACGGAAGTTACATGGCAAATAAATCAACTTTGACTTGTGGTTTCACACGGGACACGAACAGCAGTCTCCTGAGCGAAAGTCCTGTGTTTTCTGACCAACCCATCCACCCAGACCTCCTCCCTACACGGCGTTCGACGCTCTTTATACTTCCCGGCTCACAATTATGTGGATTACATATGAATTGATTTTGTGCTGACCATTACAAAAAAAAAATTGAAATTCATGTCTATGTACACGAATCAATACATTCAATATTGTGACTATTTCACAAACTGCTGTGCGACCGGGCTGTAAATTCACCCTTCAATATTCACCTGTGTAATATTTTAGGGGGATAAAAGTCTCTCTGTTAATTAAAGCAAATATATGAGTTAAAATAATAAAATGTCACTAATGAAATGTTTAAAGTATCAAACTAATGAAATGTTTAAAGTATCAAACTAAGGAAATGTTTAAAGTATTAATCTAATGTAGCCTAATTAGACTGGGTTTTCAGCCTGTAGCACCGAAGCCCTCAGTCAGGGCTGTCTGTCTTTTATTGTATGACTTCTCATTACACACTTGTGGTCCTGACTGCAGCTCATATTTGACCTGAGTGTCGCTAAACACTCCTAAATAAGGGACGAAGTGGTTGTAGGTACCTGTAGGTGTCTGAATGCAGCGGTTAGCTGGGTCATGTGCAGAGTGAAGCACCTGGACGAGCATCTGGCGCTGTTGATCTTCTCCTGAACATCCTCGTGCTCCGGTGAACTCCTGCGGGCTCGAGTCACCGCCAGCCCCGCGCACAGGAGCACCAGAGCGGCCCGACGGACCGACATCACACCGTGCGGGAAGGACGAGGAAAAGGAAATAAAACTAATTAAACGGCAGACTTTTCTTCCTTGTGTCCGGCTCGTCAACGTGCTGCTCTCGCGACCCTTTAAGTTCAGAATGAAAACATTGTGAGCGCGAGCCCCGAGTGGAGCGGCTCTACCCTCCTCGCGGACACTCCCACCAACGGTAAAAGTGCGGCCACGCGGAGACACAAACCTCTTTATCCTTATCATCATCATCCTCATCGCTTCTTCCTCCAATCAATTATCATCATCATCATCCTCATCACTTCTTCCTCCAATCAATTATCATCATCATCATCATCATCATCATCATCATCATTATCATCTTCATCATTATTATTATTAATCAAATTATCACTCCAAATCACCTGTACACATGCAGCTATCGTCACTATCGTCGTCATCCTGATACCATTTTCATGTTTATTTTGTATTGCATCATTTAATTTTTTTTTTTTAAATTATTTTTATGCTTTCTTTATTGAACTCATGCTCATTAACAAAGGTACAGATACACAGACAGTTGAACAAACAACAAAAACGAGACAAAAAGAAGACAAAGCAAAAATAATTACAAATATATTTCATAATGCCAGGGTTTGTGTTTATGTTATATTCATCATATTGTAATAATTTAATAATTTAAAAGTCTTAATGGCTTTTTTGTTTGTAATATAGGGTATGATGGTGCTATACTGTTTAAATTCATTAATAAAATGCAGGAAAGTTGGCTTGACCATTTTGTCTTATGGATATGAAATTTTTCAAAAATAATGAATTATTATTATATACAGCACGTTATATCCAATTTTATCTTGACTAAAATATATCATAAACATATTTATTTCAACATTCATCTTAAATTTCTTTTGTAGAAAGTTGGCGAAATCCATCCAGAAGATTTTTGTATGTATACAGTGAAAGAATAGATGGGAAATAGTATTTATCACAAATTTTCCAAGCTTTCTCCCACTGCATTTCCTCAAATAAGGAAGACCAAAAACATGCAATTGACCATCATCATCATCATCAATTCATATCACTCACTCACTCATTATGCATGCCAGCATTATCTTCACTGTCGCCTTCATCATCATCATTATCATCAGGTCATCAGCAACAGGCCCTTGGTTGTCCACGTTTAAGGTAACATAATCCTTTATTATATGTGTTGATTGGAAAGTGGTACAGCAGCAGAAGAACCTGCGGTATCTCTCCTTCACACACCGAGGATAAAGGAGCCTCTCACTGAAAGACCTATATTTTTTCCAATTACGGAGCCCAAGTGCAGTCGGATTCTCTGAGCACCACGGTTGTCTTTTCTGAATTCTTCTTTTCATCTTTCCTTGACCTCATGAAGTTTCCCCTCGAGGTCAAGGAAAAGTGGTTAGGAAAAGACATTAGGATGTGATTGTTTGACTTTTCGACCACAGCCCAGGTATTGTTCATGCTGGCTCACTGAGACTCGAATAGAACAAAGACATTGTTAATGTTATAGCCTCAGTAAAAACGTGTGCGTTTCCTACTAAGTCAACATGTCTGCTGTGAAAGGGGCCAATTATTCATATCCATCATCATCAGTATCAATGTCATCATAACGTTACCAGTGTAACCGGTGGACTTCTGCGTCGTGCTGGTTCAATAGTAAAGACGCAGTGACACCAGGATCTCTTTATGGTTGACCTCTGTTTATTCTGATAAACACAGAAACAGAACCTGCATGTTGAATCTACTGCCCGCTTCAGCTCCTACACAAATAAAATTAATACAGTATGCAAAACAGACGTTAGCGTAGTTTGCCGTAACTTTAATCTGGCAGCATTCACTCTTAAAACAACTATTTTTAAATGCCAGTTTTTTTTAAATCAATATATTGACAGGCTGGGATAGACATTATAACATTGTAGGAAACAAAAATATAAACAGTCAATACGAGAAATTATGTGATGGTTTAGGATAATAAATGGGCCAAAAGAAACGACACCCACCTCCAGGTGCGAAGGGAATTAATAGTGGGGACCACAGAAGAAGAAATGAGGGAGGGGCTCTGAACTTCAACACATATTCTGGAGTTTGGAGGTCCTCCCAGTCAAAATAAACTGTAACCAGATCAACTGTGTGTAATTTTAACAACCAGAGAACAGAGATAGAGGTACATATGACCCCATTACACCAGCATAATCATCACCACTATACTAGAATCATCTTCATCCTTATCTCTTCAGCTTCACCTGCATCATCATCATCATCATATATATTTTCTCTTGCCTTACCTTTATATCATCTTAATCTTTATCATCACCATGACGATCATAACGACCATCTTTATTTCCATCATCACAAATAAACAGATCCAGATATCGACTCAGTGGAAAATAAGGAATACTCTATTGAAAATAAAAAATCTGCTGTAAATAGATTAAACGTGAGGAGATACAGTGAAGTGAAGCAAGAGAAACCATTTATGGCCTAATGGTTTGCACGGCAGGCTTTTGTTCTGGGCCTATTAACACTTTACTATTACTATTCTGAAAAACAAGCTTCCCTTTATAGTCTGGTAATTATTAGAGCAGACAAATAAAAGAGCATTTATTAATGAGAGAGAGACCTGAAAAATGTGTTGAGGTACGTGTCTGTCACAGAGCCAGTCACCACTTTTCAACAGCAACATGCAGAGCCAAGTGGAGTTTATTAGATCCAGGGCCAAGTCGAGATGTTTAGGACACATGGTTGAAAGCCCTATTTGTTTACATGAAGCTGTTACCCAGCAGAGGAGTCATCTCTGTTGGCAATGAGATGTAGAAAGAATCACCTACGTTTTGATTTAGGGGAAATGGAAACGTATAAATATTTAGTGAGTACTGGCAGGACTCTGCAGTGGAAACCAGACTTGATTCTGTCCTCATATAGAAAGGACTGTGTACTGTAGGTTAGTTGTTATAATAGTCAAGACCAGTGATTTACAACCATTCTGGCTTGTTAACCCTCAAAACTAAGATATCAGTAGGGCTGTAATGATTTTTTTCATTATCGATTCATTTTCTGATTATTTTCTCAATTAAACCTGCAGTAGGCAGAACGTTTTGGCATCATTGGGCAAAAATTCCATAATAACCTTTCAGCATATTGTAATTCAAGTGTTCAGAGAGATAACTAGACTTCTGCACCTCCTCATGGCTCTGTTTTCAGGCTTTAGAAAATCTAGCCTGTGACAGGAGACTTTGGCCAATCACAGGTCAATTCAGAGAGAGAGCATTCCTATTGGCTGTTCATTCAACGGAGGTAGCTGTCAATCACTCACAAACTCCGATCAAACGGTCAAACTAGGCAGCGCTGATCAAATATGAATCAATATTCTGTTACTGTAATGCCTATTTCTCATGTAAAATGTTTTCAGAAACATCTTGTAGTGTACGGTTTAACTGTAAAATGAGAAAGTTTGCTTCGGCTGATGGGCGGTGCTTGGTATTTCCTCAAGTTATCTCAACATGGCTGCCGGGTCACAAACTTTCTCATTTTACAGCTAAACAGTACACTACAGTTCGCAATTGATTGACAGCTGCTCAGAGACGGCAAGGCTCCAGCTTGACTCTGATTGGTTGTTTTCCTCCGGTCTGTGATATCTTGCAGATACCATTAGGAGCACCCCGGAGGACACAGAGGAAAATAATTTTTTTCAGATTACCTGTCTCAAGCACTGTCAGGATATAGTGACTGTTTTATAAAAATAACTTTTTTTAATCATATTTGCTCCATTTCTACCCACTGCTGCTTCTTACACACACACAACAGAAACATTTACCGTCTGTCCAAATCTGCTCGTTGATTAAAGCCAAATGTCTTTGAAATTCATGCAGAAAGAAAGAAAGAGGAACACAGATGTGCCTGAATCTCAGCCCTTTATCAGTCGGTAGAAATCAGCCAGAAGGTGACTGAACACCAAAAGAACTCTTCTATTCTTTTTTTTAATTAACTTGATTATCACCCTGATTTTATAAATTTATACTGCTAGCAAACAACTTGTAGCCGGGCTTCAGACCTCTTAATCTTAATTAATTCCCGCTATCTTATTTTTGTCTGATTATCAGTAAGCACAATTATACAGAAATGAATCTGAAGTTCATATATCCATTAGAGAATACACTGACCTTGTTTTATTTATTCAACATATTTAACAAAACTTTATTTATGCATCATGTAGAGATAGGCTGAGAGAACCAGTTGAAAGTGGGGCTTTCACACAGTATCGTACTCATGCCGTAGCCCATAAAAAATGTATTCAAAGAAAACTTTGAACTATTAATATATTTTTCAGTGATTTACAATGGCATACAGACTTTAAATGCAAAGGCATTTGGAATAAAATCCCTTTACATGTAAACAGACTGTGGTGCAGTTTTATTTATTTACATTTTGCTGCTGTATTTGTGTGTATAAATAGTGAAACAATGTTTTCACAAACTTGAACTGTTCTGTAATATTATCACTACAGATTTGTAAATTATTATAGGCATCTGTGTAATTTTTCCTGTATTTTGGGTTACTGGTAGCTAAATGAGAAGTCAAACTTATAGAGTGTGTGCTGAAAAAAGAATATCATGTACTGTATGTGGGTTAAGGACAGTTTAAGAGGTGCTAAACAAAAGCAAAAAATAAATGCATAGAATGTCAGCAAAAAAATAACCAAAATTAACCTTGACTCCAGATGGTAGGTTTTAAAGGCTGATTCCGGTGTTTTATAGAGTATAAATTATCAAATGTGACTGTTTATGTCAAAAACATTTCATGTTAATTAAAGTAAAGGGATTTTTGTATTTCTCCACTAGAAATGTATTTATGACATTGTGGGGGAGATCAAATATGCCATTCCAAAGAAAAGAGTCACACACTTATCACCGCTGCAATGGTTTATTTAAAGAGTTGACATTTCGGTCACAAGGACCTTTCTCGACATCTCAGATCAAATATGTAGAAAATATAACAGTTAAATTAATAAAGAAAATGTGAAAAAAGAACATTTTACAGACTGTCTTTGGGTGGCTAATCAAACATTTCTTGGGGTTGCTGCACTAACTTGACCTAAGTATTTCTAAAATCCTGGCTGCAGTCCTGTAAGACAGCTTGTTTTGTCAAGTACTGTATGTGTGAATCGGTTTTGTGTGGGGAGGGATAGGCTTGTACTGTCTAGTCTTATTCACTAAGAACAACATTTGCGTAATGGCTTTTCGTGTTAGCAGAGAAGATAAAGTTTCATGATTCAGACTTCTGGACCTTCATCACAACGTACCACATAAACACATTTTATCACAACTAAACCCAACAGAATTAACCGTCTCTGTGAACTACAAAACAGAGAAGCTGTTTCCAATTTCCAACTATAATCTTTATGTATTTAACATGTCACTGATCTAATCCAAACTGTGTCATCTGCTGAATCCCGATCCATTTAACTGCTTCTGTCACAGCTCGTACATGTTGTTATCATTCCTGTCCAAGATTATTGAAGTGGTCAGAGATTATTCCCTGCAGCTGGTATTACTCGCCGCTCATCTGTTAGTCGTCTGATCTCTGTCACCTTCAAAGTCTTCAACAGAACTGTTTCTCAAGCCGTGGTCCAGGGACCCAAAGGTGACTCACTGTGAATGCTCAGCACAGTCATTACACATGTCAAGAGCAAAGGAAGGCGCTGTGTTTCTGAATGGAGCTACAGTGTCACTATGTGGCATATTACAGCAACTGTCGTTTCAGTATTGGTTTCATAAAGGACCATACTATGTAATAAATCAGTGGCTTCAGAGAGTTTACTTAAAACTTGGCATTGCATGATTGACAATCTTGTTTTGAGGGTTAGATTTTGAGAAACTGTGCAAGCATTGAGTGAATGATGGTGGTCGTTTGCAATATTATTTTTTCCACAGTCACATTTTCACTACCTCCATACTGATGCATGTGATCACTTCATGTGTTAATGGAATTGCCCCACAAATGCTATTTTATTTTCCCTCAGAGCACAAGAGACGAGACTTTTACAGAATATAGTATGTTGAGGATTTAAGATAACATAACTACTGCTGATATTACCTTACAAATTCATCAGAGAGTGTCCTGAAAAGGACTTGGTTCTAATTCATTACATTATTATTCAAAGCGACTTACAATAAGTGCATTCAACCATGTGGATACTAGGGCTGTCCCGAATACCATTTTTTGGGCTTCGAAGCTTCTTTGAGAAATATTCAAAGGTATTCGAAGCTTCACAGCGCATCTACTCTACACACACGCACCTCTACACACAACAAACAGTGATATCCATCTGAGAATAACTAGTTGTTGAATATGATTAATGAATAATGTGGAATTATTCCTTATTTCATGGGCTATTTTGGGATTTTTATATATATAAAAAAAAAAAAAAAAAAAAAACAACAACACAAAGCATTCAAATACTGATTTGGAGGTTGATACCGTGGCAACGGTTGAACCTTCGAAGCATCGATGCATTCGGGTCAGTGGATACAACCAAAAACTTGCAAGAATCATGCAAGTACATCAACATCAGCAATTATGCTGGATTGCTTCAAGTGCTACATGCAGAAACAATAGGAGAAAGATTTTTCTTTTTCTATCCCATTCCATAGAAATGCAGACTATGTTTAATTAAAATTACTTCCAATTAATTCAGATAAGTACTTATGTAACCTAGATAGTCTTTCAGTCAGTGCACAGCAGGTCAGCTGAATATTAGTACACATTTTAAATGTGTTTAAGGTAAGAATATGTGGCGGCTGGTGACTCAAATAATTGGGGAGGACAGGAGGAAAACCAACCCACGGCGTCATATTATTTTACACTAGTTGGATACTTATCTCTACATTCTGTCATTATTAAACAACAGAACATAATTCACATTCAGTATAACAATAACAAAAGAGCCAGGGGTGTATCACACTAAACACAAATATGAAAACCTACATTATTGAGTGTCTTAATAGCCTTTTTCTTAGTCGAATTAGAAAGTGGTTTCATATATTGCTCAACATCCTTCAAGAAAACAACTATTTATTGTTAAATTTATATTTATTGATAAAAGATTAAAAGAAAACACATCAAATGTATTATAAGAAAATATTGTTTTGGGTTTTTTGAAGAAACCAAACACCACATTTTCCCATAATAATGACTTTAAAGATATGATCAATAACAAATCTGCAAAGGTCTTTTTTTTAATTGATTCACTTCCTTAACCTTATTCACTATTAGGTATTTATGAGGAAGCATCCAGACCTTCTTCCAATAGCCTATATATAATTTACAGACTGATTCCAATATGCCATGACATATGGAATAGAGACAATATCTCTCTGAAATAGGGCGGGTATGGCTTTCTTCAACAAAACAACGGCTTACGAGATTTCTAATAAACAATCACTGCAGTCTCTGCGTGAGAACCAACCTCGTGTGTGCGTAATGAATACAGTTCAACAATGCAATAGTTCAACTCCTGAAGAGGATGTTTCTTCTTATTATTATTAACGAATTCAACAGACTCAAATCTCTAAACTCTCATATAGCCAACGTATAGCTTTTTCTGCTGAACTGCTGTACATCTGTCTGGTTGTATTGCTGTAAAAGGTCTAAAGTTGAGTGGAAATCTACCCAGCCTTAACATGTGGTGTAGCCTTGGTTCAAAGAATGTGTTTGTGTAAAGAGGTGAAGATAACCCACTCAGAGAGATACCGACTCCCATCTGACCTTCTAACACTGTCTACTCCCCAAACTATGACTGCATTTGTCTTTCTCTTTAGAGCAATCACATCTTTGCATGCTGTGGGTTTCTTCTCCTACAGGACAACTACTGTTAATTTATCACAATAACAACATCAATGCTCTCCACTCCAGTCCAGTCTGTGGCGGTAATGTGACAAACCGGAAGGAGGAATAGTCGTAGAAGAAGAAAGAGGCGGAAGTGCGGCGGATGTTTTGAGAATCTGTCGGCCTTAACAGTAAGTTTATGTACTCGGCTGTGAATTACACATTTATTCCTACTAGAAGTGATTCATTCCACTGAATTAGTGTACGAGAACGTTTCAGGCACCAGAGAAGATAACTTGCTTGTACTGAAAACGTTTTGTTGTTATTTTTCAGCAGCTAGCGTCATCTTAAGTTAGCTAACTAACATGTAACTTTAGCTTTAGGTCGGGTGTTTGTGTCTCTAACAATCAGCTCAACACTATATATTCTACAGTTTTACATTAGACATTAGTTTAATATGGGTTTTACTCAAACTTAAGATATACAGCTAGTTATGTTTGTGTCATTAGACAGTGTTAGCCCCAGTTTGTTCTTCATGTAACGATAGTAAACAACCGGTTTGCGCTTCTGAATCAGGGGGCTGCACTATTTGAGGTAAAAAATGCGACATGCGATAACGATATTACTAACGATAAACAGATATTATTAGTGTTACCAGTTCTGCCTTTCTGCTTTCAGTATACAGAAAAATAAAATGCGAGAAATTGCCTGTTGAATTAAAAAAAAAGAGAGGAAATTATTTCCACCAATTATTTCTTTTATTAAACAAACAGAGCATTGAACACAAAAGACGCCAATAGAAAAATAATAATTTAACAACATTTTGTGCAGTTTTATTTTTCTTTATTTTTATTTTTAATTTTTTTTCCCTATTTATTTTTAATTCATTTTTGTTTATTATTATTCCTATTCTATTTTTTTTTTTATTCTTTATTTTTATTTTCTAACTTTATCTCTCATTTTTATTTTATTTGTATTTATTTATCTATTTATTTATTCTTTTTCAATTCCTTTTCTACACTTCATCTTCTCTTCTCTCCTAATATAAGTATAAATAAACATATTATTTTTCCTCAGTGTACATTTATGTATTCTCTGGGCCTATGGACGAAAAATATTATTCATTCCTACTTAATGGAACAATATACTGTATGTACATTGTGGGGATGCCGAAGCTCACGGACTGCCTCCTAAGGACACTTATGACCCCGTTGTGTCTTAAAACATGTGATTGTGCTGTACGACTGTACCTGGTGAAAGGACATAAAAAGAAGTTAAATAAAAAAAAAGTGCAGTTATCTACAGATCAAGTAAAAGAATTAGAGGTCGACCGATTAATCGGGCCGATTTTTTTACATTTTTTCATAATCGGCATTGGCCGATGCCTGACCATATTAAGCCGATTATCAAGCAGGCACATCTGCGGGCAGCCCAGTGTTGTTGTTGCTGTGGAACACGTTTGACACCGCCACTTGTGTGTCAATCAAATTGCCATTCTGCCGGCAAACCTCAGTAAGTCTAGCCTAGTGGGCTAACCTTTGCAAGAGTGCGTGAGAAGAACAACGTCGTAACTTGGAGAGACCGTTAACTCCGACGTAATCAATTCTGTTTTTGGTAACGGAGAATTTCTCTCCGTAGGTGACGTTAGCTGTGTGCGGGGCGGAGCAGCTCTCACAGACACGCTGCTGCAGCGCAGACACACACACAGAGCTTCCTCATCTTAGTAACTATTGCGGAGAAAACTAAACTTATAAAGTGTGATTACACTTTACTAGAGTTGATGCTGACAATGCTTGTCATAAGTGCAAGTTTGAATGTGAGGTGGAAACACCAGCAATTTGTAGAAACATTTAGCAAAAAGTTCACTTCCTCATTAAACGTGTCTACGTCTATGGGTCCTTCAATAGCATCTATGACGTCACCGCTGTGTAATACGAGTGAACAAAGTCATTATTATTTTGTGATCACTTAGATTATGGCCATATAGCTTGTAACAGTGTCTGTCAACAAACATAAATAAAAAACATGCTTTAGGACAGTTTTGGAAAGGTGCTTAAAAGGTTTTGAGCCCTGTACTATTACTACTATTAACCATCATGCAATTAAAATATGCACTGCAGTGCAGAAACAAAATGCAAATTGGAGAGACGGACCATAAGTGTTGTTCAATAAATGTTTACTTAAGTTAAGACATTTTGTGTATCATTTGTTATTATTAAGCTGTTATATTTTATCAGATGGAGGAAAAAAAGAAAACCAGCCAAACATATCGGCAAAAAAAAAAAATCGGCATCATATATCGGCCATCGGCTGTCCTGATTCTGTAAAAAATCGGCATCGGCATCGGCCATAAAAAACCCATATCGGTCGACCTCTAAAAAGAATCCCTGAGTGCAGTATTGCAGTCTTTCGCGATGTGTTTATTGTGCAAGTTGACATCGCGATGACGATAAAAAAACGATATATTGTGCAGCCCTAACAAACTGGGATTCACCAGTTTGTGTGACACATTATGAAAATGAAGGTAGCCTTGTAGACAGAGCATTTAATCATTATGTAATATTAAGGGATATTTCCATGATTTTCGTGGAAGAAGTTAAATCTGTACTAGTTAGACATGGCTATAGTGCACTTTCCTGTTGTATTAAGCTGAAGAAGGTGGTGTCATGTTGTAGATTGAAATGATTGTTGTGTATGGTGGATGATGAATAGTCACTGAAGACCTGCTTTTCAAAATTACATTCACAGGAAAATGTCTAAAAAGTCAAAAAAGAGAAAGTGCAAGAAGTCGTCATCCTCAAGTGAAGAAGATGCGAAGGTAAGAAGTAGTGCTGAGCAATATAACGATATTGTGATGTGAGACTAGATATAGTCTTAGATTTTGGATATCTAAATATTGCATATGTGTCTATTTTCTGGTTTTAAAGGCTGTATTACAACAAAGTGATGTAATTTTCTGAACTTACCTGACTGCTCTAACTGTTCTATTATTTGCCTTTACCCACTTAGTCATTATATTCACATTACTGATGATTACTTATCAAAAATCTCATTGTGTAAATAATTAGTGAAAGCGCCATTAGTCAACCCTACAGTATAGTTGCAATATCAATATTGAGATATTTGATCAAAAATATTGTGATATTTGATTTTCTACATATCGCCCAGCCCGAGTAAGAAGCCATTCAACAGTGTTTTGTTGCAAGGGACTGTCTATTTATAAACCCTTTTAATGCAACAACAGATTGGTCAAAACTTAAACAGGAATTAAAATTCCAGTATATAATGTTTATAGTATATAAACCTAGAACTGAATTTAATAGATCGGCCCCATTGTCACGATACCCGATCCACCTATTTGAGTCAATGTCGGCCTGATATCCGATCCGGTATTGGTATCGGTGCATCCCTAGTTATTTTATATCATGATATCAATATATATTGTGATATAATATCATATAACTTTGTGGGAAATTGGTTGAGCAAATGTTCATGGATAAAGTAACCAGACAGGAATGTCTGTTTTTGGCTAGTGCAGTCGATACCGGACAAATCAAAGTGCTTCATCAAATGCAAAGGAAAAAAATCATAAAAATCTAATATTGCTATAAAATAGTCCTCATTGATTTGCAGACAAATAGAGTACAAACAGAGATATTATATATAAGGGGATAGCTACAACAGTATTGACAGTAATATGGTAAAATCTATTTTGTTATTTATGTCTGCAAGTAAAAAAAAAAAGTTTCGCTATCAATTAATCAGACTATTATGTTCTCAATTAATAATTTTGTCTATAAAATGTCAGAAAATAATGGTGAAAAATACCAATCACCATTTCCCAAAGCCAAAAATGACATATTCATATTGATTGTTTTGTCCGACCAAATAGCCCAAAACCCAAAGATATATTTGAGAAGCGAGAACCAGCAAAAAAACTAAACTTTTGAATAAAAATAAATCAATTATCAAAATTGTTGCAGATTATATTTCTGTTTGCGAAATACTGACAACACTGTAATGTACTCACAATAAGCTGTTCACAAGAGATTTATTCCACTTTCAGTCATCCAAGGAACAAGAGAGCAAAAGTGGCAAGAGGAAGCACGATGTAAAGGAGAGGTTAGATACAGTATACTTGACTTTTAACAACAAATCAATGTTGATATTATGTTGTTGAACATCATTCACTTAATTGATATATTTGTTAGTTATCTCTGACTGTGATATTTCTTCTGTTCTTCTACATGTAGATGTGCAGCAAAAAAGGAAAAGTGTGCTTCTCCTACCGTTAAAGATGTTTCCCAAAGCACCCGCCAGATCAAAAAGCCTGTCTACAGACTGTCACAAACACAAGCAACAGACCAGAAACCTGTCAACAAGGAAGAATGTACAAAACCAAAAAGTGGCGTTGTGCCATTACATAGGGAAAAATGCTCTAGTAAAGCAAAACACGATATTTCAGGGAAAGATAATTCTGTCAGTGGGAGTAAGACTGTGGAAAGGGGATCCTCAACACCCTCGAACAATGCAGGTACAGCTCCTCAGAGGACAGAGAAGACATCTAAAGGCAGCTTAGATGAAAAGTCTTCCCAGAGGAGCTCATTCGAATTAAAAAAGCTGCGAATAAGTCCCAGTTTGGTTTCAGCTGAACAGAAGCAGGATGCATTGAAGAGAAAGTGCAGAGCTGAGGAACCACCAAGGACTGGAAATGACAGCAACACTGTCAAGACCAGAGAACCCAGCAAGACCTCCTCCGTCTCCAAGGAGTCTTCATGGCAGAAGAGAACAGAACTGTTTGAGAAGATGTGCCAAAGGCATAAAGAAAATAAGGCCAAAAGGAGCCCGTGTAGAGAAGCAAAAACTCACTCTGCCTCTACCACAAAGCTAAGGAGCCCGTGTAGAGAAGCAAAAACTCACTCTGCCTCTACCACAAAGCAAAGGAGCCCGTGTAGAGAAGCAAAAACTCACTCTGCCTCTATCACAAAGCAAAGGACCCTGTGTAGAGAAGCAAAGACTCACTTTGCCTCTACCACTCACTCTGCCTCTACCACAAAGCAAAGGAGCCCGTGTAGAGAAGCAAAAACTCACTCTGCCTCTATCACAAAGCAAAGGACCCTGTGTAGAGAAGCAAAGACTCACTTTGCCTCTACCACTCACTCTGCCTCTACCACAAAGCAAAGGAGCCCGTGTAGAGAAGCAAAAACTCAATCTGCCTCTATCACAAAGCAAAGGACCCTGTGTAGAGAAGCAAAGACTCACTTTGCCTCTACCACTCACTCTGCCTCTACCACAAAACAAAGGAGCCCGTGTAGGGAAGCAAAAACTCACTTTGCCTCTATCACAAAGCTAAGGAGCCCGTGTAGAGAAGCAAAAACTCACTTTGCTTCTACCACTCACTCTGCCTCTACCACAAAACAAAGGAGCCCGTGTAGAGAAGCGAAAACTCACTCTGCCTCTATCACAAAGCAAAGGAGCCCGTGTAGGGAAGCAAAGACTTACTCTGCCCCTACCACTCACTTTGCCTCTACCACAAAGCAAGGGAGCCCGTGTAGGGAAGCAAAGACTCACTTTGCCTCTACCACTCACTTTGCCTCTACCACAAAGCAAAGGAGCCCGTGTAGAGAAGCAAAAACTCCCTTTGCCTCTACCAATCACTCTGCCTCTACCACTCACTCTGCCTCAACCACAAAGCAAGGGAGCCCGTGTAGAGAAGCAAAAACTCACTCTGCCTCTACCACAAAGCATTCCTCCACCTCAGCCAAGCAGATTGCCTCAATTAGCAGCTCAAAACTGGTGAAGAATCTCACTACAATCCCAGGGAAGTTCACATCAGTACCATATAAGACAGTTGAGTCTTCATCTGCTCAGCAACAAATATGCCCTCTTGCATCACCTCTGCCTCTTAAGTTTAAGATAGCAAAAAAGGTTCAACCAAGGCCATTAGAGAGCCCCGGTGAGAATAACGATGTAAGTTCCACGGACAGAAATCTCAAACATGCGACTGAGCTTTCAGACTCTGGGGCCTCAAGCAGCAACTCCAAGCAGGAGACTGTCCAAGAAGCTCCCACCTGTTTGGATGTTACACCTAGTTTTTCATCTGAAGAACAAGATAAGAGGTCATCTTTGTCAGACCAACTCCCAGCTACGTCTCATAGCGTCACTGAGCCGTGGTGTGACCAGGTAATAAAAGGCATCATTCATTTAATCTGAACAAGTCAATGATTGTTTTTTGCATTTATTGCTTTTCTTAACACCTTTATCATGACAGAAATGATTCTATTGAAAGCTAGAATAATAAAATGACATCAGTATTTTTGCAATGGTTCAAAATGGCAGAGAGGATGTTTGTATTTTGTTTGCTTTTAAAGTGGCAATCCTTAAAGGTCCCATATTATGCTAATTTTTAGGTTCATACTTGTATTTTGTGTTTCTGCTAGAACATGTTTACATGCTGTAATGATCAAAAACCCTTAATTATACCTGAATATTTACCCTCATTTCAACAGAATTGTGTTGCTAGGCAACAGCTTTGGTCCATGTTTACTTCCTGTCAGCTTATGTCATTCATATACGCTTCAACCGGAAATAAACTGGGACATATTTAGAATATTTACGTTTAAAACTGTGAAATGGTCTAAATTGTAGACTTGTGACATCACAAAATTACTGAAATCCTGACGGCTTGTTTCAAATACACAGTTTCTGAATACGGGCTGTTTGTATTTCTTCATGGATTGAGTATTTCGATACTCTCACAGTATTTATACAGCACTTAAACCTGCATTATAATAAAAAAGACACGAAAATCTCACCTTTTTTTTTTTACAATATGGGACCTTTAAGATTTCAGTCCTGGTTAATTTAGAATTTCTATTTGAGTAAAAACAAGTTTAGCAGTCTTTTGTTGATATGTACAGAATCGTGTACCATTTTCTGTGTATACAGTGGAGAAAAACAGCATTTTTTTGCTGGGGAATGTGACCACAGACAACCAGTTTGTAGTACTGTAAATATAAAGATATTGCAGTACTTTCATCAGTGTTTTTATGTAGATGACAGTGGTGGAAGAGCTTCATCTTGCCCGCTCTGAGAAGAGATTGGAGATGAACGTAATGCAAAGCTATGGGGAACTCACCTGTATGGACATAGACCCTCCAGAAGGAGCTGCAGACACGCACTGTAAGTATTATTGTTTTATTGAGAGATGCAAGTTTAACTCTTTGTGAAATGTAGTCTCAAATGACTGCATGTACCTGAAACATACAGATACAGATACATAATTTGAAAAACGTTTGCTTTTGCCTCAGAGTGGCACATAAAACCTGTCAAGTTACATTTTAGCAAGATTGAAGATGTTCATCTCAAATTAGATGCTTCACTGGCTTCTGGAATCAGGTCTCCAAATATAGATTCGGGTCTCCTTTTATCCCAGACAATTTTGTAATATTTATTTAAGATTAAAAAGTAACCCCACAGAAGATGCAAAAAATATAATGGTGCCATGTTAAACATGAGCTCACAAAACAAAGTCATCACAAAAGTCTGACCCGTAACCCTCACAGGCAACCACACGTTGGCTGAAATTGTTATGTCCGATTTGATTTATCTTATTCAGTTGTCAACTTTTGACATTCAACATCAAACAATTCACTATACATGAACTTGTCTTTTTACAGGTCAACAACCTCCGCAACAAGACCTAATCCTTGTTTTGGACACCAACATTCTCCTCAGTCACCTGAGTTATGTGAGACAGATCCAATGTCACGGCCTTGGTGAATGATTTTAATACTTGATGTTTCTTGTAGAATGCCATTATACAAAGTATCCAGTTAGTTTTCACTCCCAAGATTGTCCAGTTGTCAGCTAAATGCCAGAAGTAAATACACAAAATATGTTTGCATGTTCAATAGAAAGAACCAAAACCTGTCCTCGGTCCTCTTTGTTTAATTTTATATTTGCCCTTATTCCTTGCCCTCACATTTTCCCTATCGTTGTAATAATTGAGTAATATTTTATGGCTAATGTCCTGATACAGTGATCATAGCACACCTGAGGAGGAGGAAGGTCTAAGTTAACAAGCATCCGCTCATAAAGAAAGATTTTCATCACAAAGTGGAAAATTACATTATCATTAAAAAAAAAACACCCCAAGAAAGTATGATTTCCTTATTTTGGGGATTTACTTATCCATGATGAAACGCACTTGTGTTATGAAATATGGACTCATCACTACTTGCTTTCTCCCCACTTCATGTTCTCTTATCCCTGGGCTTCCCTGTAGTCCTGATCCCCTGGGTGGTGCTTCAGGAGCTGGATTCCCTTAAAAGTAGGAGAGGCATGCCAGGTTCTGTGGCCCACCTGGCAATTCCTGCCATCTCGTACATTTACAACTGTCTGAAGAATCGGGAACCTAACCTGCGGGGGCAGTCTGGGCAGCAGGCCGCCGAGAGCATCAGTGAGTGCTGATTTAATGAAATATGAAAGTACCATTTTATTACAACCAAGTATGGAACCTAGTGGATCAAGAGTTAAGAGTTTGTATTATCCATGAGCCCATATCAGATTTCTACTGGGGACTGTTGGGTGTTGACATGATGGCTGAGCAGGCTAATGTCACCCGTGGTTTTTTCTTTAGGTAAAGGCATCACAATAGAATAATCTTTCAAATCAACACTCCAGTCCTTGTGGGATGTTTGGCTGTAAAAATGTGAGTTCTGTTAGAGCTTGGTCATTGATTTGTAAGTTATCATATTACAGTTTTTCTCATTCACTTTGGCTCAACTCTCGATTGATAATTTTTATTTTCAAAACAATGAGTTCAAATCTCTGAACAATTAGTTTGTTGTTCACAACAGATTTGAATTTCTCATTCATTCAAGCAAATTGCACCAGTTTTGGCAAATGTGTGCAAAAGAGTCGGTACAGATGTCTACAATTTGCACAATAACCACTTAACACCAAGCACATGTCTTGCTGATCAAATCGGATGAGTTGATTCTCAGTGAAGTTGCAATTAGTTTACAACAGTTTACAATTACAATTACTTGTTTTTTACTGAACTACAGCAGATTCTTTTATTGTTTCCTGACTTTATATAAAAGATCAGAGGTGAGTTTTCTGTTTATAGTACATGTAAGACATTGATACACAAATACATTTACTGTATGAACACACATGTGCATTTCCTGATTCTGTATACTAATGTATAGTATTGACTTTTCCCAGTAAACTTTGACCTACTGTTGAAATGGGAAGCTAAACAGCTCAGTGTGATACACAACAACATTCAGCTAGACAAAACTGACATTCTGGTTTAGTACAGTAAGCAGTCAGTGTCATTTCCAGGGTTGACTGCCGTGGTGAAAAAACATGTAAACATTTTGACCAGTACGGCTCACACGGTGACAAAACAACTTTTCATTTTGGTGGCGTTGGCCAACTGACTGACACAAAAACTAGGTTTTGAAGCATGAATGAGGTATTTTGGGTGAGTTACTACCTTTTGCAGACATGCAATAAGAGTTGTGATGTCCCATCAAACAGTTGGGACAATTGGACGTACAGTTTAGAGAATTTTAAGACAGTTTCGAAAATGGAGTCAAAGCGATTGAGAGAAACTGTAAGAAGAGTTTGCATGATTTATTTTGTGCAATTAAAGCCAGTATTTTGGTTTTTGAGGTGTGAGAGATTACAGCCTGTGATTCCATGAGTAACTTGACTATTGACCCTATTATGCATTTATATAGAGCTTTCCTACCTTAACGTTAAGTTATTACACACACAGCAACAGAGTTGCTATGCATCCCTTCCCAACACTAACATAAACACTAGGTGGCACTATCGCTAAGCTGATCCTCCAGAATTCATCATCATAGCATACATGTACTGTATAGTGAGAATCTCAAGGGCAGGTTTCACCCATGCATAAGGTAACCCATGTATTAGCAGTAGTGTCTATAAGATTGATCAGACATTTTTTTTTAACAGGGGTATGGGGTTCTCTTCAAAAAGACGTATGTTAAAGGAGATTTAGCAAAGATATTGTTGACTATTTCTAAGTATTTAGGAGCATATACACATTTAGTGCATCTCTTGAAATAGGCCTGAAATCTGCATCTTGTGTTCTTCATCTTTGAATCTCCCCCCTTGTCTTTAGAAGAAAAACAACACTCTGTTGTACAGAGTGGTAACACGCTCACCATGAGCTATCTGTGTCGTGAATTAAACATGTCTCTTTAACAGACATGTCATGTTCCTCTCTGTCACTCTTGTCTTCCTCTTCCTCTTTGTCCCTCCTTGTCCCCAGATGGTCTGAATGCTGAGAATAACGATGACAGGGTGCTGCAGTGCTGCCTGCAATACCAGAGTCTATATCCAGAGTGTGCTCTCATTCTATGCACGTGAGTCCCCCCCCTCCCCCTACTATGCTATATACTGCTGCTGCTGCAGAGTCTGTGTCCTCTGCAAATAATGCACATGCATGTGACTGTGAGTGGGTCCAGCCAGATAGTTCCAGTTGGGATGAGAGAAAGAGAAAGAGAGGGCCAGACAGACTAATTGGGCAAGAATGGATGTGCTGAGCACGGAGAGTTTAGTTCAGGGATTTTTTGGCTTGCACAGTAGGGCGGCTATTGTATTATTTCACTTTCTTTTTCCTTTTGACCCATTTCTCTGACTGCCACTGTTTCCAGACACTGTTATTGATAATTTTGCTAAATTAGAGGAGAAATTAGTGGGCAGACATTCGATTAGTGTTGCACAGCGACCGATCAGATACTTCTGGATTCGATGTTAGTCACCAAACGTCCAGTTTGTGTTATCACTGCCAATATAGAGCGCTCCACGATGACGTACCTTTGTGGGCCAACCTGGAAGTTAGAATCAAACCGGTTTTCTCGACAAAAAGCCAATGGGATTTTTCCATGGGGTTTGGGATGATTGCTGAATATAAGCTCTGTGGCAAACACACGTTTATGATACTTACACGTTTTGTTCAGCAAGATAATCTTGACAAATGAACACCACTTTTTATGAATTTTGAAGTGTGAATGCAATCGCCAGAAGTAAAAAGCTAACGTTAGGCTATAAACGAACTACACCACGGTCGCATGAGTGTGAGTATACACAACGAGGCTGTAAAGGCAGACGAGTCGGCGTGATGACGTTTAGTCGTCTCATTTAGCCACTTGTTAGCAACCGCCTTTTTAAAGACACATAAAAGCTTCAAAATTCACGAGTGGGATATTTACTGATGTATTTTGTGTTGTAGAACAAAACGTTTAAATCTCTTCAGCTTGTGTTAACCACAGACCTTATTTCAGGCATCTAACAAAAAAACCCATTCAAAAAAACCTACTGACTCCGGGAAGAGGGAACCGTATAATGCTAACTCATTTCCAGGTTTTAGGACTCATTCCTGTAGCCCTCTATAGACTTGTCTGATTAAAAGAAAACATGTCATCCCCTCTTTCCTCTCTAGTGATGATAAGAACCTATGCTGTAAGGCCCTCATGAGCGGGGTGACGGCCCTCAGCAAGAGTGATTTGGAGGCAGAGATCGGGAGATCCAGACATGGCTTTCACCCTCCGCAAAACATTAAGCCTCCCATGCTGCCTCACATCGGCCCTGATGTCTCATTACCAATGCAGAGCAGGAGATATGCAGCGGTCCAGCCACATTGTCAAGAGAGAACCGGCCTCTTTGTAGAAGAGAAAGGTGAGCCAGGGATTAATGTGTGTGCTTCTTGCAAAACAGGAAATTACTTGCCATTCCATCATGGTGTAACTGCACATACCGTCCGTGCACTTGCCGTGTCTTCCCAGCCCTTCGAGTTTTCTTTGCCACACTTTAAGTCCATGTGTATTAACTGTTCAATTCAGGTGACATTTTAGCAGTTATAACAAACAAAAAATACACACACTGGAGGATGCTTTTGCCACAAAACAGCTGTCGTATCACCCATTTTGTACTGTTATATGCTCCCGTTCTCTCTCCTGCTGCACATACATGCAACATAATCTCATGTAAAGAGTAACTGCTGTCCTGCATTATGTGTTTGTTTTGTGTATCTACTCAAATGCAATATGTATGTACTTAACTGGTCACAGATAACAAGCGACTGGGCACAATTGAGGATGAAAAGGGGACAAAATGGGACAATAGGAGTGTTTCTGAACTAGAAGTCTGCCTCCGAGACGTGCTGTCTGATGTGTTAGAGGTGGAGATGAAGGCCGCTTACGATGAGCTCTGGCTAGAGGTAACATTGGGTTTTGGAATTTCACTTTATCTTTTAGACTTTGTTTTAATTACTGTTTTCTAAAATGCATTTAAAACATGGAAAACTAATGTCTCGTATTTGGTTTAATCTTTGCATGAGTTTAAGGCATCTTGTTTGTCACCTTTGATCAGATTTATGTGTTTTGGGTGGATAATTATGGATTAAATCTCCTCTTGTGTGCTAAACAGGAGTCTAGATGGGCCAGATTGACATTTTGAACATTGAAATATTTTTTTATTTTTCATGTTGGCGTTTGTTTAATTATTTTGTTTTTTTTCTGTTAACAGATAGTTTACCTAAAACCACCCTGGACTCTTCAAGATGTCTTGCAGTGTTTGAAAAAGCACTGGTTTGCTGTCTTTGGGTATGTTGTCCCGCGGTGGATGGCTCAAACTGTTTTAAAACTCATCGACTTCTTCAACTCAGGTATGTAGGTGGAAGGGGGGGAAGGGCTATTATGTATTTGAGTGGTTTTCAACAGTCTTCTAATGAGCACATGTTTTTAAAATGGGTTTTTCCCCTATGAACAAATTTTGTTTTAATTATTTAATTATATTTTACCCCAGTTAAATAGTTACAGTCTTGGGTTTTTGTCTTGAATCTTGTTGCAACTATGACTGGCGCCATCCTCAAGGTTTACTGAACAATTGACTATACAGTATATAATAAATAATGTCTCCAAACAGATAATACATCAGTGTACAGTTGTACAATAATTTGAGAAATGTAACTAAAATAACATAGAAAGTATTGTGAAAATGAATATGTAACACAGTGAGAAATTAGTAAGTAAGTCACTTTAGAAATTAGTTCCTTTTTAGCTTCTTCTTTTAGCTGCATTTCCATAAGCTGAGATTTCTATTTCTATTATGGCTTACATTGTGTGCAGTACATCAACTCAGGCGTTAACCTCTTACATTGTCTATTTAACATATTCTCTGTTGCTGGGATTTGGGAACGCTTGATAACTTCATGCACTGTAGAGGAAAACATTTGATGCCATTTTCCTAGGAGCTGATTTTGGTCTTCCTTTGAATGTGAACAACAGATTTTGAGAAAAAAAAAATTAACAAACTTGAGATACTACGTGAGATACGAGAGCATAAAATTTCACGTCTGTGCAAACGGCCAAGCTGAGCTCTCAGAGGTGTTTAAATAACAGTTTTAAGACTGTAAGCCGAGCGTTTTTGTTTTTTTTCCTTTTATTCTTCTCCAGACAGCAGTGTTGAGATACTGAGTCATCCCCCAGATAAAACCCTTACTCCACTGGGGTATGACGTGGTCAGCCCTGCACTGCGCTAGAACCCTACAGAACTACACACAGAGTCAGGTCATGTGCTAAAACAGGACACTCAAATGTGTGTCAGAAAGATGCTGAGTTGTCCACTGCAGCACTTCTTGCCCTGAATCTCAACACTGGATCTGATTACATCACGCTTACAGTGCTGTGTGTGTGTGTGTGTGTGTGTGTGTGTGTGCGTGTGCGTGTGCGTGTGCGTGTGCGCGTGCATGTCAGCCTTTCATTCAATCTCTCTGTCCACCTGTGTGGGGTGACACTATAATTTTTAATCCTCCCAAGAATGTTAATAACTAAAACAGTTAAACAGTTTTGCTCTGTGTATCCTTGATACACTAACATGACTCTGGATTTCTTGGTACCACGCAGCCTGGCTCTGTGCCAGGACTGTGAGAGTAGGGCGAGGAGGAGGAGGAGGAAGAGGAGGAAAGGAAGGAGGGATAAACTGCATGTGAGGCTAAGAACAAATCTAGGAGTGGAAAAGTACTGCATGCGATTTTCTGGCAGGCTGTGAGTGTGTGTGTGTAGTCAGCTGTAGCTATTGCCACTTGTGAGGACAGACATTTTACAGCCTCCTAAAAAGTGATAAAAGCTGAATTTTAAAGGCACACTATGCAGGAATTGTCACGTACTGTTTGTAAACACAACATTTAAAGATGACCCCCCCCCCCCCCAGCTCAACGACACCAAAAGGTGCACGTCCCCTGACCGCGGTTGCCAGAACACAGCCCAGCGTACCACCTACAGCATCACATCCGGCAGCGAAAATGAAAGCCAACCCCAGATTCACTCGGTTTTGGAACGAGCTTTATCCGCTTTATTAACGAGCTTTATTAAGGGCTAGAGAATGGTGTCACCTGTCGTAGAGCCCAGTAGATTTATGACGACACAGCCTGATACCACTACAGGTCCAAGTGATGGCAAGACACATGCTCACAGTCAGTCTGAGCCGACTTGTTTTTGGCCACCGTGTCTCACCACCTGGCTGTTTCGTTTTACATCTTTATATTCATAACAGTTCTTCTCACAAAGGTACACACACACACACACACACACACACAAAACATCCTCTTCCCTTTTGCCTAGGTTTACCAAAAAAAAAAACTGGCAAATGAGTGTATCTTTATGTGCATCTACTGGTACATATCTGATGGCTCCTGTCTATCTATCATGTGTTTACTCAGGTAAAATGGCGGACTGTAGCGCTGCCTCAGCAGCCTTCCAAGAAGCTAAGGAGCTTGTGGAAGCGTTCCGGAAGAGTTCAACCCTCGTTCCCAGTGCCATCTCCATAATGGACAACATTTACAATAAGCTACAACCGCAGGTCAGCTAGGAGCAACTTTTAAGTGTAATTCATGCAAAAAAATGCACAAAGATATTTTTTCTACCCTGATTCTGTCGTGTATTGTGTTTATGCCCAGATAGCAGGGAATAGTAGGGAATATCCTGCCGGTGATGTTGTCATGAATGATAAGGATGAAGACAAACAACCCGCGTCTGCTCAGGTCTCTCACCAGGAGGTGTGGGCCGTGTTTGAGAACATCTGGTCCTATGTGTTTCAATTGAGGTGCGTGGAACGGGGATTTGACAGTGCTGGGATGATTATACTGCCGAGAACGTGACAGATTTTCAGAAAAAAAATGCTAATTGATTATTTTTTTTGAAGGAGCAAAGCACTTTGTTTATATTTGGTCTTTATGTCACCTTCCATTCAAAAGTTGTTGTTTCCTGCTGCAAGAAGACACCGTTCTGTACAGTGAAAACCGAGGTCTTGTGCAACGCTTCTGAAAGTTTAAGGAGGAAAATGAGGAGGAAATCTGCAAGAACTAAAACAACACTTTTGAGGTTGTTTATTTTGTTTTTTATTCCACTCCGCTGACCCCCGAGGTCATTATTTTCTGTCATGTTTCAGCTTGGAAGTGTTCAACGCTCTGGGCTTTGACCCTCACAACATGCAGAGTGCTCAGCCAGTGGGAGGTCCCCCGCCACCGCAGGGCGCCTTGGACTGTCTGCACAGACTGTCCTCCATGGTCTCACAGCTGCTCCAATCTTTCAGCAGGTATCTCAGCCCACACATACAACCAGACATTCTGCTTCTCTGCTTGTTCGCCACTATATCCTCTGACCCTTTATATTCATTCTACTCACTTTGGTCATTTGTATTAAGAGGCTATACTCAATGTTTTTATATTAACAAGGAATCACATGACGACTTGTGGTGATGAACTCGCGAAGAATTATCACCCGACTCTGCGGTTCCCCTCAGCTCTACAGAGCTTTATTGTGATTTTTACCTCGTTGTTTTAGTTTTCTGCTTTTGTTTCACTCTCACTGCTCTTTTACTGTTGCTTTTAGCTGCAGAAGGCAGCTGTTTTCAGCAAAAAAAAGCTCTAAAGGCCAAATGCACACTATCTGCCCAGCAAAGTTAGCAACTAGCCGGGGAACATAGTGGAGCAATTAGCAGCCAAACTACCAGATATTTCCCTCAGGAGGTGGTGGAGACCAAAAAACAGAGCTAAAAGGAGATTGGATATTTGACTTACATTCGCCAGGTGACCAGAAACGTGACTCCAAATGAAAGATTGTGCTGCCGGATGTGTAAATAGGAACTCACATGTTCGCCATGTCAACTTAAAGGTGATGATATGTCAGTGTTGTGTTCACAGCTAGTTTCCGCTGCCCCCAAGTGCAAGATTTAAATGGCATAATCTCCTACCACTACTTTCTGTTGTAGCTATGCCTTGTAAACAAAAGTTAAACTTGTTTACCGTAGCTGTATCTGTAGCTGTGTAGAATGTGTTACAGACCTAATCCTTGTTTGGTTTAAAGAGCCTGGGCCCTTAAGCAACGGAATAAATTGTCTAGAAAGAAGTTTCTGAGCAGGAACTTCTGAACACCTCTGAATGCAACATGCAGCCCTCCATAACTATTGTGTCGTTCATCATCCCCACTCATCCATCTTCACTAAACCCTCTGACCCTTAACCTTCCTCATGCCTTCACAGGTGTGTCTCACCTTTGTCTCGACAGCCAGACCCTCTAAGAAGCCCCTTTAAACTGTCCTTCACTTGTCCTTAACCAGCCTACGCCTTCCTGTGTCCTAGTTGTGTGTGTGTGTGTGTGTGTGTGTGTGTGTGTGTGTGTGTGTGTGTGTGTGTGTGTGTTGTCAGCTCTCAGGCCCTATTTGGCATGTAGTGTTAGTAGTGTTAATCTGCTTGACCTTGCAGCTTTGCCTTATCACCTTTCCCATGACGCAACAGACAGCGTCACGCTGTAGCACTGTTTAGTTTCTCACAGTGCCTTTGAGAAGAAAAATGCTAACAGTTCTCCCTGAGGTGTCTTCACCTCCTGTAGGCTTTCCTAGTGTGTGCTTTGCCCTGCAGTGGCATCTGCAAACATTTGCACTTACTTACATTCCACACAGATGTCACATGTGCATTGCTATCATGGCAGGTGCAATCTATCTATCTATCTATCTATCTATCTATCTATCTATCTATCTATCTATCTATCTATCTATCTATCTATCTATCTATCTAAGTACCTTAAACTTGCATTCTTTCTAACAGCCAGCAGGGGGCGACTCCTCTGGTTGCAAAAAAAAGTCTGATTGTATAGAAGTCTATGAGAAATGACCCTACTTCTCACTTGATGTATTACCTCAGTAAAAAAAAATGTTACGCCTCTTCAGCGTTCGGCTGTACTTAGCTCCATCTTCTCGTTTCACTTCTGGCTGATCAAAAACAAGATGGCGACGGCCAAAATGACGAACTCGAGGCTTTGAAACGGAGTCCACAAACAAATGGGTGACGTCACGGTGACTACGTCCACTTCTTATATACAGTCTATGGTCTTCACAATATATCTGTCCTATTTGTTATTTTTCACTCTCTTTTGCTCTCTTACACACACATAAAACATCCCAACATCACACAATTATAAGGTTCAGTCAGGAGTCAGTACATTATTTATTCCCTGGATGGGATTCTGTGTGACATTTGGGTCTCTTTGAGGGAACAATAAACCCCCGACATCCAAAGGGCAAAGTGTCTGTTGATCCCTCTGTTTCATCCAGGTGTCACTCTGAACTCCCACTCTGTCTGTCTCGGTCTACAAATCCAGTACAGAAGACTTTTCCTTTGATTGTGATATGCTCTGGAAAATAACCTTAAAAATAAGTTATGTGATCATGAAATAAAAAATCTAATTGACACTTTTAATAAAGTTTCTCTCAGTTAGTTTAAGCAGTACATCAGCCAAGACAGATCATTTGAGATGACAGCTCATCACTCATCACTGCAGTTAAATGGCTGTGCTTCTTACTCCTGCCATCCCAGTCTCTCCATGTTCATCATAATACTTGTGATGCTACGTTTCCAGGCTTGCTTTATTCTGGCGTGCTTTGTTTTGTTATCTCTCGGTCGGTTGAATCTGTTGCTCCATACAGGAAACATCTCATAGTGCAGAACCGGTACAACCAATTAAATATGGTGATAAGAATTTGGACAATAATGTTTTTAACTACAAGATGAGGGTGTTTTTTTAGACATTTAACTCTGTAATAATAGGAGAAGGAAAGAAAAATGATGCTTAAGTCTTGCAGTGTTTTCTCAGCTCAGTGGCTATAAAACAGACAGAACAGCCCTCTCAGATCATAACCCACTAAACACCTTAGTCCCAACTAAAGTGTATGAGGGGCCGTACACTCACACACACACACACACACACACACACATACACACACACACACACACACACACACACACACACACACACACACACATATATTTTCACTCGCACATTAATTTATTTTCATTCTTACCCCCACACATTTTTATTCTCATATTTATATATTTTAATTTGCATGTTCATACATTTTATGCTCATATTTATATATACTCACTCATACATTCATTAATGTTCACTCACATATTTATACATTTTCACTTACACATTCACACATTTACTCTCATATTCATATATTTTAATGCACACATTCATACATCATACATACATCATACATTTAATATTACAAATAATATGTGTATGTAAAAAGAAAATGAATGTGTGTATGTAAGAAGAAGTGCCAGAATGAATTCTCTATTGTATGGAGCCTCATATAAGTGCACCACTTCAACCCTCTAGGCCTCTGTAGCTCCCCTGTTTATTGTTTTTCCGCAAGTATATGACAAGTACAGTGGTACTTCATTACCAGATGTTTTGTCATATCTGGAAGGTGTATGTTTTGATTCATGCATGTACTTACTATGTGAGTGTTTAGGGTGTCAGGCGATGTTTATCTTTCATTTCCTGTTAATGATGTCATGTTACAGATACAGTACACCTGTAGCTGCTTCAGTAGGTCTTTGTGTGATGTTTATCAGTCTAAAGAGGTGCAGTGTCCTAAAAACATCACTCAGTAATAATGATAATAATTGCTTTTCTCTTAAGCTGTGGGTTTGTTGTTGTTTGGGGTCAAATATTGTAGGTTTATGTGAAAGTTGTACATGTATGTGCGGATAGATTTCCCCTTTAGTTGGTGTGAAGCACATTGAGTTAAATTGTAGTAATATGTGCTACACAAATAAATTTGACTTCACTTCACCTAAATGTTCGGAAATAGAAATAGACATAGGTGTGGTTAATACCTTGGAGCATAAATAATCAATATGAATAACAGTCATTATACTGACACATGCACACAATATAAACTTGGCAGTTGTGTTAGATATCTTTTTGCTATAACAGTGATTTCTTTTTTCTATATTTAATATTTTTTATTGAGCCAAGGATTATACATGCATTACACTAGGGCTGTCCCGAATACCATTTTTTGGGCTTTGATTTTTTTCTGAGAAATATTCGAAGGTATTCGAAGCTTTGGGACAGTCCCGCTGACGCAGTACTGAATTAATGTTGAATATGAATAAGGAATAATGTTGTGGGATTATTCCTTATTTCATGGGCTATTTCGGGATTTATACATTTTTCTTACACACTTATATATATATATACAGAATATATATAAAAAACAAAGCATTCGAATACTGATTTGGAGGTCGATTACCATGGCAACAGTCGAAGCTTTGAAGCTTTCGGGTCAGCCCTACAGTACACTGTTGTGTCAATGCTCATTGTCATTTATACGTAAGAATCACAGAACCGCATTTCTTTGTATTCACAAATATGAAACGGATAATATAAAAGATACAGGATTGCATTTGGAGAACAGCATCACAAATCAGTAAACCAAAGGAAAAAGAAAAATCTGCAAAATAATGGAAATAAATAATTTATAAAATAATAAAATAAAATTGTCAAAAGATAAAATAAGTAAAACTAAAATGAAGGAGACGCAGCAAATTTTTTAGAATAAGCTTTTTAGTACAACGCTACCATCGTCTGCAGGAATCTGTGTATACTTCATGTGTGTGCATCTTTGCACATGTACAGTATACGCGTGTTTGGCTGCTCAAGTGCAGTTGCCCAGGAGACAGGCGGACTCATTTTCACATGTTTGAGCTGAGCTGTGACTCATTCCACGCAGGCTATCTCTCTTTGTCTCCCTCTTACTCATTTTTCTCATTCTGTAGACACTAGATATGGATAATTTAGGTCTCTGTTCAAATGACCATTTTCTATTCCTCATTCTTCACTCCTTTACTGTCATGACTTGCAGTCGTTTTGTCTATTACTTTATTTTTTTCCCCTAGGCCTTCAGGCTAGCCCTCTAAAATGTTATAACTATAATATACTATACTATAATAAGTTATCGACTGTGGTGTGTGCTTGTGTGTGCATTTTGATTGCGTGCATGGTGATGGATGGATGAATAGGTAGAGAAAACATTCAAGTGCTGTGTATTTATTGAGGTAATCGAGATAATTTTTTTAAATTTGTGTTTTTCTTCGACCCAGTGTCTTGTCCTCACCTCCTGGTTTAGAGGAAGTCCAGACGCTGCTCTGCATCATCCACTCTAATGAGGTTGGTGCCATTTCACAAGTTATTATTGGTATGACATTAGATGGGTGCCATTAATTAAAGTCATTTGACCTGTTTTCACCGTAGAGGTCTTTGTTATGTTGAGCTCACCTTGACCTGCTCATTGTTAGCTCAGCTCATATGCGTTGTGTTTCAGGTTGTTGACGTGGATTCCAGAGTGACAGCCAAAGACTTTCTTGATTGTTTCTCACAACAAGACTACAGGTGGGACACACACACATACACACACACACACACACACACATACACACACACACACACAAACACACACACATGTAAAAAAAAATAATGATAATTGCATATTATTGATACAGAATATACATTTAAATGATTGCTGTTACACTATGACTATGACACTATGATGTCGGTACAGCTGGAATCCCACCAGTCTCAATTATATTTATATATATATATACAATATATACACACATATACAGTATATACACACATATATATATATATATACATATATATACATACATATACATATATATATACTGTATATACATATACGTGTACCCCTCTCCAATGTAAAATGTAAATTCCTGAGATAGTAAATTATTAATATAAATCTCAGCTATAGGATATTTATATAATATTTTTACGAAATGTATGTTCTCAGCCTGGAAGATGACATTTTTCTAAAACTTTAAACAAAGACCACTTATTCAACATCAACAGCCGTCACTGATAAATCTAAATTGTGCTTTTTTTGCGTGTTGTATTATGATAAAACATGTTCTTATATTTGGGAGTGCCTATTTTTAATGGATCTGGCAGAACATTTGATAATGTATTACTTATAAGTTTAGTTCATATTTTATTATCATTGACTGGCATTCCTTCATAAGCCTTTCTGTGAGACTGAGTCACACTCGTGAGGTTAATGTTTTGCCAGTTTCTTATCGGCGCTCCACTTTCAGCGCTGTCCATGACACTGCCCATTCTTCTCCTCTGCTTCTCCTGCATTTACAAAATTGCAACTTCTGTCCCCTATTCCATACTGACAGCATTGCTGGATAGCGCAGTTGAGAATGAATCTCTTGATTATCCTGTCTTATTGGAAGATATTCCTTTTGAGTCTGTTGCTTCTCCTCAATTTAGCAGACAGGTCCTGAACGAAGCGGATCTTCTGGTCTCGGATCTTGATTCATTTGTCGCCGTGTGCTTTTAGTATATTGACTTAAGTCTGGTAGTTCCATAACTTCAAGATTATCATGCGTGGATATTTGGCCTTCATCTCCTTGACACCAATCCTGTGGCCCCGATCCAAATCCACTGGAGTTATTTTCACTCGTAATTCCGCCGATATCAGCATGCCATCTCTTCTGGTAGACTGAGGATTCGTATGTTGTTTCTTCTCATTCTGTTTTCTTTGGCATCCAACTCAACCTCCAAGTATTGAAGTCGTTCTTCCAGAGAATTTATTCTCTTTTCTTGTGAATCGATGCGCGCACCTTGATTGTGTACGTCAGAGACGGGAGATTCCATTTCCTTGTCCAGTGATTCAACTTTAGTTTGAACAGATTTCACTTTATGTTCAACTAACAACATCTGCGTTATTTTCTCTTTGTTTAGCTGACTATTGCTTAACTTTTCATTACTGCCTGGCTTTCGAGGACTTCATTTATTTGATTGTCTGTGCTTCTGATTACTGACAAATGCGGCAAGATCTTTCAAATCTTTCACAAATATAAACTTATACTTGCTTGAAGTTTATCTACTCGCTTCCATACGTTTTAACATATAGGACAAGCCTAGAATAGGCACTGTCACTTTCCTTTGGAGGATAAGCACATTAAACTAGTGAAATAGATCCAGCGCCGCCTTGATTTGACATGTGACCGCTGAGTTTGATGTAAGCGTTTAGCAACGACTTTCTTCTGAATGAGAAATTTTGATTCCAAACCAAACAATCTCAAGTTCTTCTGAATTCTTGTGCCCTTTGTTGAAGCATGCCCGGGCAGGTACGTGTGTTGTTTATCCAGCGCCGTAGCCGTTAGTTTGTCACAATAGCCCTCCTCATAGATATCCCCGGCAGAGCTCTGACAATAACGGTGGCCATGTCAACGATTCCAAACAATTGTCCCACTGGTTATTAACACATATTTCTTTGAAGGAATGCTTAATAGATCGTTGTACTTGTGTAATCTAATCTCCCCATATTTACCACCTTGCTGGCATATAATGGGACCGTGAGGCCCGCACACATTGTCCTGGCGGGTCAGGATTTATCTGTTGCATGGACACGATTTAATGCTGGTTTCCTTTTCAAGTGGCAGTGTGAACTAGAGATAAATGTTTAGTTGACTTTATTTGAACCGTGAAGATTAAACAGTGCATGGACTGCTCCTGAAGGGACTCCCATAAACTCTCATAAAGTGTTGACTTACCAAGCGTAGCCGGGATCTCAGCTGAAGTGAGTTGTGTGTCACTTCACCAGGCTATATTGTCAATGTCACTGTCAACACCGTATTTTAAGCCGTGGCCTACATATTATTTTTAAGTAGTAAATTATAAATATCTTTTGGAAGGAGGTATTTAGTATGTAGCTTGAGAAAAAGAAGGGCTGAATGTAAGACTACTAAGTGACCTCTCACCAGCTCAGGCAACACAGGCTTTACTTTTACGCCTTCTCTAAGATTATCTTGCCTCTCTTAAGACTGAATATCAACACATACAAGTACACTGTTATCCTACTTATCCTGCTTATTCCTGGCTGCTTTCTTCTGCTCGTCACTCCTAATACGACACGGTTTAACATAAATTGCACACTAATTTTGCTAAAGCTACAACTGATGTTTTCTAGATTTGTTAACAGCTGTCACTGATACCGACTGACATTGTGTGCTAATATACACATTTTTTTTTTTTTTGTTATTTAAATGTTAGAGATAATATCATTGAAATGCTACTAAACTGTTTTAGTTAAACTTTTGTAGTGCTGAAAATGATTAGTTGGTTAGTCGGTCAACAGAAAATCGCTATAAATTTAAATAATGCGTTTTTTAAGAAAAAGCATAAAACAAATGCGGATTCCAGCTTTTTTTTGTCAATGAAGCTTTTATTTAAATTTTGGATTAGTCAAATAACATATGAAGAAAAACAAACAAACACGCTTTAATATAAACAATACAACTATGTTAATAAAGATACATAAAAGAACAAAATATATATCAGCACATAAACATACAGGAACATAACAAAGTGCATCATCATTTGATACTAAATACTGTATCCCATATATCCAAACTGTGAACAATGTTAGATAAAATAATTGTCTTCCGAGCCATTACATGTTATAGACACCTATTTCCATTTTTTAGCACAAAAACAGCATTTTGCAATGCGGATTCCAGCTTCTTAAATGTAATTATTTGTTGTTTTTCTGTGTTTTATGTCATTGGAATTTACATACAATTTTAATATCTTTGGGTTTTGGGGTGTCACATGCATTTTTTCTTTTTTTTTTTTTACATTGTATAGACTTAACAAATAAGTGATTAATCAAAACAAATTGACAGATTAATTGATAATGAAAATAATAGTTGCAGCTCTAAATATGTGCTTACATTGCATTTTTGTGTAACAATTCATTTTACAGGTCCGCAAATTTCATGGTAATTAGGTGATAATTAGCAAGTAACCTATTTGAAATATTTTTGGAATTACTGCCAAATTACCCCAATATTTACCTCAAAATTTATCGAAAATAACTTTATTATAAACATTGTTTAATAATTATATTCTGCTATTTCCCAATAGCTGGTAATTTATTTAATACATTTCCAGGAAAAGAATACAAAGTTAATTGATATGCTTTATTTCCATGTCTGCTGGTAAATAGATGATAATTAGCAAATAACTTCTTTGAAATTTCTTAAAAAACTCCCTGAATCATTACATTAGCTACCAGGTTACATTTGTGTTGACAATAAGTCACACAATGGTGAGATCTGTGCCTGATCAGAAGAGTCTTCTATTAGTTTTGGTTTTCCGACTCCGATGAAGAGCAGCGCACAGCCGCTTCTCAAGCCTAAGGGCCCTATTTTAACCATTATATGCTATTTTAGCATATAATTATTAAATCGTGTTTATAATAAAGTAATTTTCGATAAATATTTAGGTAAATATTGGGGTAATTTTGCAGTAATTCCAAAGAATTTTAAATTTTAAATTTCTAATTATCACCTAATTACCATGAAATTTGCAGACCTGAAAAATGAAGTGTTACCAGTTTCTGTGTAAAGAAGCTATATTATATTTTATTCCCACAGACAACAGAATGCACACATACGGGGATAAACAGAAATAGTAACCCCGCCACTCCAGGTCCATCATGATATACCTCTGAAGCTAAATTCCTGCTACGACTGTAGGTTGAACCCGGCAGCATCCATGGAAACAAGCCACAGTTCTATGTATTCACCAGATTATTGTTTTCTTCCGGCCATTATGTGTCATCCCTTAATGCCGCCGCCTGATGATGTCATAATAACCTCACAAAAGATATTGATTTCCACTAATGGTATAAGTGATTTTGTAGCTCTTGATCACTTGAAAGACATCATTCTGAATCAGTACAGTGGTTGTTGTTGTAGTATTGATAATGATTATTGCATGATCATTAGATAACAAGAGTTACTTTGTTGCTTGGAACAGTGACATGAAACCATGATAAAACCAACCGTTTATACAGTATTAAAGACAACATCTGCTGTGTCACTTTGTGGAAGAGCTTTGCGAGCACTTACCCGTCAACGTCACTCCAGCTTTTTGTTACAGCAGGTCACCGCTGAGAGATAAAGTTAAGCTGAATGTGTTGTGATTGTAAATATTTTATTTGGTACATTCACTGTGAAGTGATGTAGGCCTTTACTTAGCGGACGCATTATCTGTGGTGTTAAATATTTGATACCGGTGCTCGGCGCTGCGGTATGATGTCATCAGTTATATAAAGCCTCAGGGAGGCCCCGTTCCAGGAGCATGTTCGGTCGTTGGCAGGCAGCTTTCAGTACAAGTGGGCCTCAGCAGCAGATAAGATTTTAGAAATGTCCGATTAAAAAAAAATGAGTTCTGTGTTGCTTATCAATCTCGATAACAAACGGCTGTTGGCTTTATAATAAAAAAATATAAATGTATTTATACATATATTTATAAAACTACTGGCATATAAACACAGTAGCAGTCGATAAAGAACATGTAGACTTCAAAACTGTCTGTCTCTAGATACTTTTGGTCATTTATGTGCATGTTCCTTGCAGGTTTCAGCTGTTAACTTGCACTTGTGTGTTTATATAAGCCCTTTTCTGAATGCCATCTTGCTGTTTTTTTAAGAGAGTGGGTGGGAATGGAACAACACAAAACAAATTTTGCTCCGTTTGCCTTCTGCTAGAATACATTCAGGTCCAAGACACATTTGAGTATATGCAGCTTTGCATCTCTTGTTACCTGCTTGTGAGACTGACTGTTGATTTAGCTACACCTGGGTTCTTTTCACCTGAGGATGCGTCATCAGGGTTGACGCCTGATGTGTTTTAATACGGCTTCGCTGTCAGTTATCACAGCCGAGCTGATAGGTGAGAACAAATACCTCGGTTGTAAGATATCACCTCTCTCTTTTAACACTGTATGCTTGTGAAGTCGAGCCGGCGTGTTACCGTCAGTGTTTAACTTGCATATCATTTCTTACATAATTCATTGACTCAGACGCACAACCTTAAACACCAGCTCCTCATCCATAGCGGTGACCCCTTTCAGCATTATCTTATATCATAATATTTACACATTCGTTTTGTGTAACTCAGTCAAATAACCAGGGGGAAACACCGTACTGCTGTTTGATGAAACTAACCCACCTATAGGGAACAGCTCATAGCTGATTTCAAGAAAGCCTAAAGCCTAGTTCTTTTTATTCAAAAGCTGCACTGAAGAGAAACTGCTTTGTGTTTGATAAGACAGATCATTCACTCTGAAAAACTGCTTATAGCCATGTTAGAAATAGAGGGGCAGACATATAGAAGCTTTTCTTTCATCCTCTATCCCATAATATTACTGAAGCATAATACTGTTTCATCATTTACTAATGGGACTGCACAGAAAGCCCTCACAAGTCTTTGTAGGTCAAACATTTGATGCCCCACCTTGTTATCTCAAACTGGCATTCCTACATAAGCCTTTCTGTGAGAGAGTCACTCTCGTAAGGTCAATGTTTTGCTCTCAAATGAAAGTCAAATGGATAAAAAAATGAATTTTAAAAAGCCTCAGCTTTATTTAAACCATATTATCAAAGTGTTAAGATTTCAACTAGGGCTGTTAGAGTTAACGTGTTAATAACGTGTTAACGCAAATTCGTTTTAACGACACTTATTTCTTTAATGCATTAAAGCAACTTGCGATTTTTAGGTTGTAGCGGGCTCAGTTTTAAAGCTAGAGTTAAGATACTGAAGATACATCATATGAAACTAAAAAACTTAAGGAATTCATTGGTACCAACCATGTCATTCTAGCTTGTCGAGAAGGAGGATAAATAACGCTCCAAACTTGCACTAAATTTTGTTGAGGAAAAATATTATATTTTTTATGCTAAATGCAGTACCTGTGAGGGCTCTGGACAATATTTGTCATTGTTCTGTGTTGTTAATTGATTTCCAATAATACATATATACATACGTTTACATAAAGCATATTTGCCCTTCCATGTTGATAAGTTGAGTATTAAAGACTTGACAAATCTCCCATTAGGTGCATTTTGAACAGATACAAAATGTGTGATTAATTTGTGATTAATCGTGATTAACTCTGGACTATCATGCAATTAATCGTGATTAAATATTTTAATCAATTGACAGCCCTAATTTCAACACAACAGCCATCGCAGCATAATTGGTGTACGGCAGTGCTGGACTGGCCATCTGGCATACCGGGCGTTTTCCCGGTGGGCCGACGTCCTTTTGGGGCCGACGTATGTCCTTTTTTTTTTTTGGCCTATAAAACAAGTAAATCGGCCCATTTCTTTTCCTTAATTGACACTGGGCTGGCCCATTCGCTCTGTGCCGGGCGGCCACATTGAGGAGGAGAGGGAGAGAGATGAGGGAGGGAGTGTAGAGTTTGCAGTAAGCAGTTATGGGCTAGCAGCCTGGCTCAACATGTCATGAGAGATGAGCAGTGCTCGAAGTGGGCCGGTACGTAGCGGTACGCAGTATTTTAATCATTTTACTCCTTGGCGTACCGTGACTTTTTCATGCGTACCGGAGCTTCTCACAAGCTGCCGGTACTCTCCTCTGCCCTCTCCATACATCAGGTTCTCTGGGAGATTCATAACGGTTATACATAACGGCGCAGCGCCAGCGGATTTGCGCCGCGTGGGTTCCTATAGGGGACAGAAGCGCTGCGCTATTAATCTCCGCTCGAGCTGAAGCCTGAAGCGCATTTCTCTGCGCTGGTCAACATGTGATTCTGATCCTCTGCTGTTTACTATCCATCTCTCTCTGTCTGTCTGCTTATGTGTGTCTGCCAGGGGCGGGGCCAAAGACGGGGCCGGGGCCGGCACGGGCCACCCCTGGAATTTAATGCCCCCCCCCATCAGAGTCTGAATATGATAGGTCCAATTAGACTCAACAAACATTAATGATGATCTGATGTATTACTGATATACTGTATGAGACCCAGCTGAAATTCTCAAATTTTTTTAATAAGGAATTCAGCATCACTGTTTCTGGCACTGTAAAGCAATATAATCCTAAAAAGGGACAGCAGTGGCAAAAAAATGAATTATAATTTATGAATATTAGTTTATGCTAGATATTCCCACGCAAAGTTTATGCCAGAGGGGCAAATTATTCAGTTTTCTTTCCTGAGATTCAACATAAAATGCTGTTGCGGTGTACTTATTATTTTGTTATTTTCATTGTTTTAAAGTCACCAGAATTCAGGAAACAAAGTCTCTGAAACTCAAATTTTTCTGGGGGAGGACCCCCAGACCCCCGCTTTGGTTTTGAAACCCTCCCTATTTTTTGAGGTTTGAGGTCTCAAGGTTGGCAAGTATACAAAACAACCACATTTGAAGGTATTTCCTCGAATAAAGCCTTCAACAAAACATGGTGCACACAGCACAAACGGGCAGTGATGGGGCCGGTCTGGGCCAAAATGCCAGGGCCGATTTTTTGTCCCAGTCCAGCCCTGGTGTACGGTGAAAGAAGGGAAACACTGTTAATAAAAGCATAAACAGAAAATCAACCGAGTCCAACCAAAAATAAAAAAAGTCACAGCTAATATTTCCAGATAAGCAGTTAATAATATTTTATAAAAGGTGACCCTCCTGCACATTATTCCCTACTATTGTTCTTCTTTTGCTTCTGATATTGAGCAGTAGATTGTGGGGACCACGTGTTGGTCGCCATGGAGATGATCCATGTGTCCATAGCAGCGTAATGTGATTGGCTTGAGGAGAACAGGAATCAGTTATGTCATCTCAATGTATCATGTAGTTCTGTATTAAATTTAGTGCAAAACGTTGGTCTCCTGGGGATATCCATTAACTACCTATCAAGCACACATATATAGGCTGTTATGTAACACACGGGAGCAGCACAGCTCTCCCTCTTTGTGTATACGTTGTCGATCTGGGTCAGTGACTCTGTGCACAATTCATGTGCGTCACTGACTGCGTTGAGAGATCCTTCCTGCAAGAGCTCGATGCTCTTCGTCCATAGTTGTAGCAAAGTAAACACATTGACGGGAAGCCTTTCACACAGTCCGTCTGTCCGTGGAGCATGCTGGAATGTGAAATCACTTGTGACTGACCAACACAGCGAAGAGTCGGCAACACAACCTGCGATTTCCACAGGTTACGAAAACACAGCTGCACTATTGGATGAGGAAGGGGAGGTGGATGGATGGATGCAGGGTGAAAACAGGGGGGGGGGGCGTCAACAGCCGGCAAATACTGCTCTTTCTTTTCCTCCTTCTCTCCGCCCTGTAGTTACATAACGTTCCAATGGAAACAAAGCAGAGGAGGAAGCAAACAAGCAACAAGCTCCCTCAGTGTCTCCGCTGCTAGGCAGCCGTTGCCAAGACTCTAGCAGCCGATTTGTGTATCGTGTTTGTGCTCACGGTGAAGAGCGGTTGTGTGTTTTGTCTGTGCATTCGTAACCGCATGGATGTATGTGGTGTTGTGGTCAGGAAAAAATGTAATTCAGCTGGAGAAAGTGTGCGTAAATAGCTGTCATTGAGGCCCAGGGCCTCTGGAAGCTGCAGCCTACACAGAAGCTCTTTTGTCGGTTATGGACATTCTGTGCTGAACATGATCAGCACATAGAAAGTTAACTCATCAAGATGTCTGTGTGGAGTTGTCCAGGTTCATCCAGATGGTACGAAGTGAAGTTGTACAATTCTCCACTGGACAATTTATTATGATGTTTAAAACTTTTTGCAAAAAGTTTTAAACATCATAATAAATTGTCTGTAAAACTGTGACCTAAAACCAGGCTATATAAACCCAACCAACAGGCTTTGGCTTTTGCTAAAACCCCAAATAGGACAGCAGAAATGCCATAATCAGAATAAAAAACGTGCAAATGAAACCATGTCTACACCGGAGAAATTTGTGCTAAACACAACCTGAAAGGCTGTATACCAGGGGTATTGACTCCTGTGACATGCTGCGAGAAATGTACAGATCTGTACATTGGTGAAACCAAGTAATTGCTCCATAAATGCATGACGACATAGAAGAGCAAACACATCAAGTCAGGATTCAGCAGTAATAAGAAACACAGTTTTCAAGACTGTAATGTACAAACCCTGGACAGAGAAGATTGATGGTAATAAATATTAATGACTACACAGGCAACAATCAAAGTTAAAGTTTTGAGAAAAAAGGTCCTTATTAGTTATTATTTTAACCTTTATTTAACCAGGAGAAAAAACTCATTGAGATTAAAAATCTCTTTTCCAAGAGTGTCCTGGCCAAGATAGGCAGCAGCACAGTTACACGGTTGCAGACTTAAAACAAACATAACAATTTAAAACGAAGACAAAGAGCAAATAACAGAATCATAAGGTATCGAAAAACAAACACAAAAACAGCATTCAAAACATCTACAGCCAGATGTGCTTGCTTCCAAGTCTTTTAGAAGCACTTTAAAAGACATTGAGTGAGACCAGCTCTCGAAGATTCAGGCCATTTTGTAACTAATTCCAAGAAGAGGGAGCAGCATACTTGAACGCCCTTTTTCCCAGTTCAGTGTGGACTTTGGGGACAGTTACTAGGATTAAGTCCTGGCAGCGAAGACAGTAACATCCCGTACTTTTTTGAAGGATGTAGATCCGTAGGTAAGATGGAAACAGACCAAGAATAGTCTTATAAATGAGAATATGTCAGTGGTTCAGTCTACGGGTGGACAAGGCAGACCATCCTACCCGAGCATACAAAGAGCAATGGTGTGTAAGGGCTTTATTATTTGTTAAAACTAAAGTTGGTAATGTTGAGAAACTCGCAAGAGTACGCTAGATTTTAAAAAGGATCCAACCGAAAATCCCAGCCAACTCTTTTCCAATGAAAGTAGCAGCACTAGCTCCGAAAGTCCCTAAATCTAACCCGAAATTTGCCAAGTAGGCAACACTGACAGCCCGTCCCTTCACGCCTCCCTCCAGAGCCACTCCCCAAAATTATCATTATAAACGTAAGCTGTCACCTGAAAATAAGCATCGTTGTGTTCTTGGGACATGGGAAAGGTTTCAGTTGGTTGCAATCTGCAACCTCACCGCTAGATGCCGCTAAATCTTACACATTGCACCTTTCATCAGGATCGTGTAGGTAACATGTGAACCAACCCCACAAAGTCACCAGATTTAGATTCAGATATTGCTTAACGCAGATTGGTGCATGGAAGAAGGTGACATTGCCTTTTTCCACCCACAGCAAAAGACACAAAGTTCCAGTTTTGGCAGAAATGTTTGTGTTCATGTAGGACTCTGTCGCCTATAGTAACAAGATGATTGAGAAAATAGCTTTTTAGGGTCTTTAAATCTGTCCATTTGTCAAGCACACTGTCCTGTATCTAATGTATCTCTTTGCTCGTGTTCCCAGGGAGAAGCTGAGACTCGGAGGGAACCAGTTAATGGAGCTAAAAGAGGCCCTGGATCGTTGTGCCGGGACCACGGGTCAACACATCACCTTTACCACACTACCGTGCTGATTGGCTCAGAATCAGTGAGTCCGCATCACTTCAGCTAAACAGATGCACTGAATAAAGTGATATCCTTTACTTGAAGCAATAACTGCAATTTGAAGGTGTGTCTGCTTACACTGTGCCTCCGGTGACTGAAACTGTTTACCTTTTTTTTTTTTATTTCCATTTATGAATATCACACATTGTTCTGTTTCCCCGAACAAATGGATGTTCGCCATCATTCTAAAGAGCAATACATTCATCAAACAGAGCTTTTCTGTATTCAGAGTTCAATTGCATCAGAGTACTGCTTTCAATATTCCTTCAGCTACTTTACACCTGGTTCTCATACTGTATGTCGTGCTGAATCACAGTTGAGCAGTGATTTCTCATCTTTCACCCTTCAGAGGGATTTTTATATTTCAGTTCAGCAAGTCTATAAACATTCATGCATATAAAATATTGTACTATTTTGTTAAAAGTGATTAGTTAAATCACAGCGCTGCTTTCATTATTATTATTATTTAAACATTCATGTGTATGCAAAAATACATATATTTAGAGATTTTTTTTTGGACCATATGAATGTGTGATATGCAACGATGTTTGAAGCTCTAGGTTTACCCCTCGACCCACTGTGACAACTGACAGACAGCTTTTTTTTTAATGCAATCAACTATATTTTAATGTCTGTTAACTATTTTTCAACCCAGACCCTATTAAACAGTTGGTTCCCATTATTTATGATTGTTCAATTTCACTAAATGCTTCAGTTCACTTGTGTATTACCTGCAGTAACATAACGGTCGGCACACCCCCAGTTTGGAGAAGCAGACAGGAGTTACTGCATGGAACGAAAGCAATGTACTGCTGTGGACGGGGGCCGGCAACAAAACGTATTTTAGCCACCTAAAAGAAAGGCTCACCTAAAAAAATCAATATCTGTTTAAGTGTACGCTATATTTAGAATATTTTCGCCAGTTTACCTTTGACAGCTATACAGTCTATGTTTCCGACGGCGAACTGAAGCCGTTATCTATACTCTTGCCAAAGTAACCAGACTCCATTGAAAAAAACTGTTATTTTACCTCGCAGAACACGGGGATTGCTGGTCTGCCTCTGCCTCGATCGGTTTGTTAGTTTGTGCTATTGTGTAGATGACGGCTTCAGTTCCCCGTCGGAAAGGGCTGTCTGACGGCAAGGTAAAACACTGAAAATATTCTAAATATAATGTACACTTAAACTGATATTGATTTTTTTTTAGGTGGCTAAAATACGTTTTGCTGCCAGCCCCGTCCAAAGCGGCACATTGCTTTGCTTCCGTGCGGTAACTCCTGTCTGTTTCTCCAAACTAGGTGTGTGCGGACCATCATCTACTATAGGTATACACCGACTATGGATATGTACCTCATACAACCCCACTTCAAAACACAGAACTACCCCATTAAAGGAATAATACGACAATTTGGTAAATACCCTTATTCGCTTTCTTGCTGAGAGTTAGACGAGAAGAATGATACCACCCTCATATCAGTCCCTTACGTATTAAGCTAGAGCTAGGAGATGATTAGCTTAGCTTAGCATAAACAGTGGAAGCAGGGGGAAACAGCTAGCCTGGCTCTCTCCAAAGGTAACACAATCAGCCAACCTCACTAATTAACACAATACATCTCGTTTGTTTAATCCGTAAAAAGTGTAAAAATAGCTTTGGTTTTATGGTGCCAGGCTAGCTGTTTCCAGTCTTTGTGCTAAGCTAAGCTAACTGTTCTCATATTTAGTTTACAGACATGAAAGAGGCATCTAATAATCTAATAATCTATTAAGCGTATTTACTAAAATGTTGAACTATTCCTTTAAAGAGAGGGACAATGGGACAATCGTTTAGGCCTTTAAAAACTGATAAATATTGTTTTAAAAAATTTGAAATTCACAGTGTACTTCCTGTTTTACCAAATATAATAGTCCCATACTTTAGACCAGTGGTTCCTAACCTATTTCCCTTGAATCTGCCCCTATTTGTATGTAAGAAAAGACTTTAATAGTCTAGTTTGAAAACGTGTTTTCATCTTTTGCTTGAAGAAATGTAAATAATGTGAGAACACAAAATATATTTTATGTGAGAGTTAAATGTTTACAACAAGAAATTAAATGTTTTGAAACTCTGTCTTACTAGATTTATTGTTTTAATATGCTTCCGTTGATCTTTTACAGTATCTGTGATTACAGTAACTTAATCTTGTATAATTGCTTTCTTTGTTGTATTCCCTGCAGCGTTTAGGAGAGGCTTACCTGTGTATTACAGTACGCATGCTGTGACTGACAGCCTGAGCGTGAGTGCATGTGGTCGCATGTGTGTGTGTGTGATGACTAAGGGGATTAGAGCGCAGGTGAAGCCAGCAGACAGGCCGAGATTACACCCGCTGCTGCTGCACACACACACACACAGAGGCTAAAGCATCAGACGTCACGCAGGTGTAGTGAGGACGGGGGGGAGAGGACAGGTAACGTGGGCCAATGTTGATCTGAAGTCAGTGAACTTCCCATCTCATTAAATCACTGTAGAGTTGGACGCTACACAGATGCAGCTGTTGTTGAACATTATTTTCAGGAGTAATGTTGGACTCCGACCTTGACTTTTTGTTCCAGATGCATCTCTTGCATCATACGTTTTTTAACTGTCATAGTAAAAGCCACATAATCATTTATAAAAGTGTGCACTGAATTTTCAATGTCCCCCTTTACTTCAATTTAAACCATTTTCAGCAGTCTGCCAAAAGGACTACTTGTACTTTAAAAGCTCACCTTGAGTCAAAGGGACCCTTTCTCTCTCTTCAGATACAGCTTGTGTTCTAGATTGTTGATGGTGTGATGGAAATTTCCTTTTATTTCCACAGAGGAACCACCAGTTTTCTCCTTTTAAATTTTGGTTTTCAGAATCTTTTTGTCTAATTTTGCTCTCCTGTGTTGGTTGTAAATTGTGAATAATGTGTAAACAGGAAGATCCAAAATGACACACACACACACGTTTATATGCCCTCACTTTTGTTAATTTACTAATTCTTTGGTTCAGACTCTGCCTTCTGAGGGTTGCAGAAACCTCCAAAGCCAAGAGGAAGCCAGCAAAACTTGTCCCAATTAACTGTTTTTTTTTTGCTTTGCCACATTTGAAAGTTCAGACTCATCAGTGTCCAAGTATTTAGTCCCTGCTTCCTTCCTGTAGCACGTGGCCCATCTGCTGCCTTTTTTTTTTTTTTTATAGCTGTGACTGTCAGGTGTGTCAGCAGAGATTATCAGAGGCTAACTTGTGAATGAGTGCAGGCGAGGGGATTTACTAAACTGTCTGGCAGTCAGTGATGTCTGAGGTCATGCAGATGCAGTTGGTCCCCTCTCAACACTCCCACAGCCCAGAATAAGTGTCGTCGTCCCTTCCTGCTGAGGTCTGTTAGCCAGCTTAGTATAATCTCTCCTAAAAGACACTTAGAGGAGCGGAAAAAAAAAACTTGGGCTTAGCGTGGTAGTCCCCGAGGAAAACGGTGGCTCTGAAAGCTTAGACAGCAGTGGCCAGGAGACCGTAATTACTCGACAGATCATGGGAAGACGAGGTGGCGGTAAAGTCTAAATTTAGGGGTCCTCAAATCAGCTGTTGGAAACTTAGTCAAGGCTTGAAGCACCAGCTGCTGATCTACGACTTAAAAATGCCGAAGCCTATAATGCAATCACGAGCGTCTATTTTTAGACAGTAGGCTGGAGACATAAATCAGATTTAAATGATTTATTAATTAAGAAATGTTACAAATGTGATAATTTTCTCATCCTAACATTCCTTCCAGATGAATCTGCCAATGCCTGACACTTTAAAACACAAAAGAAAAAAAAAAAAAAAAGGATCTTCAGTAAACTGCATCTCTACATACATCAATTAGTTAAATCACAATAACAAAAGTTTGGTTAGCAGAAGCATGGTTGTGCGTGTGTGGTGTGTGCACAAAAAAATAATAAAATACTAAAACTGGCACTGGTTAGATTCATTGACTTTAAGCTGTCTGCTACTACTTTTATTTTATCGGTAAATCAGCAGTGTATAAAAAATATAAAAAAGGCCATCGTTTTAAGGTTCAAAAAGCAATCCAGCTTGTTTAAAATGACACAAAAAGCCATGAGGTGTTTTTATCAACTCACACCGAGTAAGGCTTCAAACCACTGACCTTTAAATATGTGAGCAAAATTACATTTCCACAACAGAAATATTCTTAAATAAAACTTTCAAAACTCAACTGTCACCACTCCATACTGCCAATGACTGCTAGCTCATCTGAAAACCCTCAAAAAGTGACAAAACCTTTCGACTCTAAGAGAAAAAGAAAAGCACTAAATGTGTATTAAATGTTGGCATATGACAAAAAATGAGGAAGAAACAAAATATATACAGCACGAAAAACATTGTATGCAATATGCAAAGGCGTCATGTTGCTTTGGGCAACAGCCCCCCCCCCCCACCCCTCCCGCCAAATATAAGCCAGTCTTCACTGAAGACCCCTCATCCCGACGACCCCCCCGTCACCCACCCCCCCCCAAACATATCCGCTCATACACACACAGAACATCACGAAAAACGATTACGTCACTAAGCCTGTTAGTTTGGAAAACGGTGAAGCACTGCGAAACTCCCCCCCCGACCCTCTTCCTCCTCCCCGGCCTCCCTGTCTCCTCCCTCTTCAGTCTTCAGAGAGGGGAGACAGGGTCTTGGTGCAGTCGGTCCACTCGTCCGTCTCGGGGCTGTACACCTCCATCGTGTTGAGGAACTCGTTTCCGTCGAAGCCGCCCACGGCGTAGACGGTTTCTCCCAGCATGGCCACGCCCGCGTTGCTGCGGGAAGATGTCATGCTGCCCAGCATCCTCCACTCGTTGCGGGCGGGGTCGTACACCTCCACGCAGCGGAGCGCGTGGGAGCCGTCGAAGCCGCCGGCGACAAACAGTTTGCCTGGACACAACAGTGGGAGACGTTAGCATCGGCATAATGACAGATACTGAATCACCCAAGACCCGAGCTGCAGCTGATTCCACCGTTTGCGGTCGTGGGCTAACCTGCGTGGACGGCGACGGCGGCCCCCCTGCGAGCCACGTTCATGGGGGCTATCAGGGTCCAGGTGTTGTTATCGGGGTTGTAGCGTTCCACAGTGTTCAGGCAGTTCCACGACTCCGCCCCTCCGATCACGTACATGAAGCCGTCCAACTCGCACACCGCTGCCTGGTGCCTCCCTGAAAACACGTTCGCTTAATGAATACAACTTTCCAATTTCCCCCCCCTCAGGCTGCAACTATGGCAGGAGCCGTTCGAGCCGTTCTCCGACGAACTGTTATCTAATTCTCAAACATAATGTACTCTCTGCTCCGACAATCCAATTTTCCAGAGGGAATGATTAAAGCTTTATATGAAAAAGACACAGACATTTGTGAGCCCTGCTGAAAAATATATTATTCTGCTTGAATGCTTGAGGTTAGACCGTGTTATACGTATCAAAAGGGGAAGGTGCTGGAGTGTGAACGCTTACTGATGTTAAGGGAGGCACAGTTGGACCAGGTTTTGATCACAGGGTCAAAAGCGTCACAGTTCTTCAGGCCCTTCTGCCCGCAGGGGTCCGACCCTCCCACAACGTAGAGTTTGTTGTTCAATGAGCAAACACCTTTAAACAGAGAGGACAGGAATGAGCTAAAAAGAAAAAAAAATAGCAGAGAGGCTATCCAAGCGTTTTCCTGGATAAAAAAACATTAAATTCAATAATCAGTTAATAAGTCTTTGGCAGGAGGGACTGACCTGCATTGCAGCGGTTTGTCCTCAGCTCTGGCACTTGAACCCATTCGTCAGCATGTGGATCGTACGTCTCCCCGCAGCTCAGCTCGTCAGAATGTCCATTTGATCCTCCAATCACGTACAGCTGACCCTGTGAGGTGGAAATGAACTCGTCATTAGATGACGATATGTACTTGGAGCTACAAGGACCTCCTGACATTAAGTTAAGAAAATTTAGAAATGCACCTATTTATTCAGGGAGTAGGGAAGCGTGCAAGTATTTGCACAAGACAACCTGTTTAAACACTGGATGGGTGCTCTCCTAGGCCAATATTCAAAATGTCACGTCATTGTAGAGTCGATAAATCGGAGATAAAAGATGAATAGTAAACTGTACCATCAGCACAGCCATCTGGAATCGAGCCCTTGGAGTCCGCATGGGAGCGATGAAGGTCCAGCGGTCCTCTTTGGGGTTGTAACACTCAACAGTCCTCAGACACTCTTCTCTGTTGTAGCCTCCTGCAGGGACATCAAGATGCAACAGGTTACACTTAGTTTACACAATGCCCCCTTTTAATCAGTAAGTATTTAAAGACACTGATGCCCAGAAAAGTTTGGAGTTAGACATTGACGGCACTTGGGCTACACAAAGACACTGAGCGCCCCCGAGAGAAGAGAAGCATGTAGTTTCTTATGTAGCCCGACTTCCTTGTAGCCCCAATTATAGACACGTTTCACATGATATAATACTCTAACCTTCTGACCAATACTTAGTGCTAACCTGCTGCGATGAGCCTTCCGTTCAGGGCTGCGGTGCCCAGGCCAGAGCGAGCGTAATGCATGGGGGAGAGCGGCTGCTCTTCCAGCTCCTCGGGCTGGGCCTCGAAGCTGAGGCTCTTCATCAGGCAGGGGGTGGAAGAGGGAGAGGTCTGGGGGCTGCTGCGACCGTGCAAGAAGATCACACACAACACACCGTCCAGCACAGCCAGACACAGGTAGGTGTTGTCTAGAGTTGAGATTGGGAGATTGTTAGAGCCACTTGAGGAGGGGAGGGGGGGGGGGGGGGGGGGGGGAGGTTTTCAGATGGGACTTTGGATGCACAAAATATATCTTAAAAGAAAGAATATTTCTGATTGTACTGTGATTAAATCGCATGTAGTTTCATTTCACACGCTTACTTTTGGTCTTCTCAGAGGCGATGTACTTCCACTCTCTCCTGCCGGGCTGTTTCGGGGCATTTGCTGCTTGGTTGGAGGGCGACAGGCTTCCCGAGGAGCTGCAGCTCATCTGTCTCTGGGTGCTCTCCCGCACGGGTTTCTTCTGCAAGAGCACAGCGCAGCTACAGAAGCCAAGCTTGCACCACAGGCCCACCAGTGGCCACAACACCAGGTAATCACACCCCCAAAGTGAGCTTTGACCAAGTCGGTCTAATGTAGATGTTTGCCATCTGAAGCCAACAACACAGCACTGCAAACTACAGTCCTCAGACCACAATATCACTGCCCGCGTTCAACTGGTTGAGATTAGCTTTAAAATCTAAGTGTGGTTTTAACATACGCTCAACAGCATAGCCAGGCAGGGATCGTAGCTCGTTCCTTGCTAGTCTTTACATCGAGGCTAAATTGTGGTATTAAATGAGCCGTATCTACGTCTTGCCAGGCACAGGCTGTGTAGTATTTTTATGCATGGCCAGGCACAGAGCTGTACAACAGAGCTACACACTGTGGTGGAGACGTCATTACAGTGAAGCCAGGCACAAGCTGTTGAGTACCTGCACAAACTGGAGGTGGTCCTCCTCGCCACCAAACACCTCACTGTGCCCATCAATCACCAGCCCTCCATCCACCAGCTTATGGTCAGGAGAGTAGTACAGCGTTTGCACCTGAAAGACAAACAGGAACAACATACCCATGTGGCTGTCTCCATGGCAACACACTGAGAACCCCTTAAGGGGGAGAGGAGGGAAGGAGGGAGGAGGAGGAGGAGGAGGAGGAGGTGGGGGGCAGTGCTGTGAAGAGGAAGAGGGGGAGGGGACGAAGAAGGCCTGGATCTTCAGTCGCTTGGATGGAAAGCTTCCTTTAAAAAGACACACGCTGCTGCCACTGCATAGAGTGGGTTAAGGGGTTTGCGAGCTCAAGAAGGTATCGGGCAGTGGCTCTCCTTAAATTTGCATCTAAAAAAAGAGGGAGCTGGTGAAGAATGAGAGGCTGCATCTGGAAAGATCTTCTGTGAAGAATGAAGAGAAGGAGAAGGAGGGGGGGCTGCATGTGCTCCTCTTTTCCACCTCTGCTTGCTCGGGGAAACCGCTCCTCTATGCTGAACAAGTTGGGTCATTGTGATGGCGGCCACAACGGGCAGTCAAATCCAGGTGGCTACAGTAAAGACGGTTGTGCCGCTGTAGCAACTATCGAGCTAATCTTGAACATTACCCATTTATAGATTGATTGCAAGAAATAAAAAGCAAAACCACATATGTTCCGTTGAGGCCAAGACAAAAGAATACAATGACAATATGTGTTGAATTTTAGAAAATGATGGGAAAAAAAAGCAAAACGCTCCTATAATTTGATGAAATCATAAAATTTCACCTGGATGGTTAATCATTCATTTGTAGTCAAGTGAAATACAATAATTTTGTGCGGAGCAAATCATTATGCTTATGTGCAATGCTGTTTTCTGTCCAGTGGATAAGTAGGCCCATATGAGAATATATTGTTATGTGCAGTAAATGGGCATTCAATTAGATGTATCGATCGCTTACGGTTTGCAAGAAATGGGATGCATGTGTGTATATGTGGCATGGACATATGGGAGCACAGTGTTGCTTGGCTGCAAAGAGAGGGCTGCTTGAGAGGCAGAAGTGCTCCTCTCCTCCCCCTCTTTTTTCTCTGACTCATTACCCTGGTGGCTCAGTCCTGGCTCTTCAGTCTGGTCCCCTGCTGCTGCTAATAAACCTACAAGAGAGATAAATCAACGGGGAGGAGTGGCTGTTAGTGCTGGAGCAACAAACACGCACCTGTTCAGATAGTAAAGTGGCAGTGAGACAGTAGAATCGAGGGTCACACCATTGAGAACCTGTGTGTTTTTTTGTGTGTTTCAGAAGAGAAGAGCACTGTAATACTCAACATGAGGGTTGAATGTAAACCAACCACATTCCCAAAAGAGAACAGTGGAGACAAAAAAAAACAACAAGAGCAAACAGCAGCTCTTTTCTGCTCACCTCTAATTTGTAGTATGGTTCAGGGGTACAGAGTTTCTTACTGCAAAAACCTCAACAAATCAGAGGAAAAGAAAAAGAACAATACTGACATAGCAGCATGACAGTGGCATGCCATTTCTACTTCAGCCCCCTTGATGACTTCTTAACGTCAAAAACAGGAGTCAGAGGGCGGGGGAAGGGGGGCAGGGTGGGAATGAAGTTCAGTCTGAGAGTTTAGACTGAAACGCCCGGGTACTGACCTCCTCCATCAGTCGTTCCAGTTGGTCTCCGTTCTCCCAAAGGCTACGCTGCACCCAGTTGAGCACCTTGGAGTAGAGCTTGCCATTGCTGGGCAGGGTCAGGTTGTCTTCTAGCATTACTTCTAACTGTAAACACACAAAAGGGGATGAAACAGGAGTTAGATTTACACACAGAAGGAATAAAGTGACTGCTTAACCGAAGAAATTAATACCATGACCCCTTTTGTTGACTGGAAAACTTGATCTTACTGGCTGATTATTCATTTACCTTAGAATCAGGTTCAGGCTTAAACTGCCCAGTCATCAATATGTCTCATAATGATCGATACAGGTCAAGTTTGTGGTTCACTTCAAGAGAATTGAACTATTACCCATCAGATCTTTAACCCTCCAACTGGGGCCGCAACGAACCAAATGATTTACCAATAGATATTTTTAATTACACAATTTTTCCATTTAGGATCTAAAAAAAGTGTCCAAATTGAATGCGTTTGTTGTAAGTGTTGATAACAAGCTCCTAGATCCAATGTGATATCTTCAAATAGTTTCTCTAACAGTTAAAAAAAAACTCATGGTATTACATTTACAATGACATGGAACTAGAAAAAAAAAAAATGCAAATCCTCATGTTTGGGAAGCTGTAATTAACAAAAGTTTGGTATTTAATAGATACAGTTGTTTCATTGACAAATAGTTACTGACCCATTTTCTGACCAATCAACTAATCATTTCAGCACTGCTCCCAGCTAATGATAATAAGGGTAAAACAGCGCGCATTTTTTTTTTTTTTTAGATTTATCCGACTGGCACAGCCTCAACCACAGAGAGTTACCTTGTAAAGTACCTGGTGCAGTCTTCATGTTAAACAAATACCTTTACACTGTAACCCGCCTACGCTAAGCCTTCCTATTGTATGTGTTTTAAGTCCCCTGCCCCTAAATAGATTCTCAGCAGGCTTTAGCAGTAGGGGAATCTATAAGAGGCACATCTTCATAATGTAAGTATTGTTAATCTCAAAATACAAAGCTTAATCCAACTCAAGACCACCAATCCTGGCTAGTTTTAGAGCAGGAGCCAAGGTGGACTACAATAGACAACTTTAAAACCATTTATGATCAGAGAATGGCCCCAACTCTGCCAAATCATCTATAACTTACTAGTACCACTTAAACGGACTATAAAATAACTTTAAAAACATTATGGCATACGTGCCAATTTAAGACGGTACCTTGAGGCGGGGAAGTTTGAGGAAGTCTTCCTGTTCGGACACTTCCAGTAGATGGTCCTGGATGAAGGCGTCCACCTTGGCCAAAACTCTGGCATCTCCCATAGAGCTGGCAAAGTTACGGAAAGAGATGGCGCTCTGGGAATCCGTTTTAGACAGCAGGTAGTCGCCACAAATCTGATAAGTGAGTGGGATATGTTAAAGTTAGTAAAAAAGTTATTTGTAACCTGTGAAAATCCTGTGTGACCAAAAATTGTTGCATTTGGGGAAGTAAGAGTGATTACAAAACACACCTGTTTGACTCGCTCCATCTTGAACCTTTTGGCTGCGGAGTAAACTTCCTTGACCAGCTCCTTGTCTGCCTTTAGCCTGTGTTACACACAGAAGACAAAAAGAATAAGTCAATCATTTTCACAAGTTGACAGTATTGCTGCGATAAGATCGGAGGTCAAAAGGCCAAAGTGCTACTAACTGGGCAGTATAGGCGTAGTTGAGCAAGATCTCCACAGCCTCTGGGTCCAAGTCCTCAAAAGTGACATGCGAGACTCCGTGAGGCTCAATGTCGCTGTTAAAGATCTCAAACAGGTAGGGACTGCAGCAAGCCAGAACAGCACGGTGAGCCATCAGCTCGTGACCACACACCTGGACAAATGAAGGGAAAGAAGACAAAGAATTAGGATGGCAAAGGAAGGGAAACAACCACTACCAAACATGATTATTAGTATTTCAGCATTAAAAGGAAAACTAAAGAAATAAACCCAATAATGATTGAAGAGAATGTCTGTGATAAAAACCGACATGATCAATAGTTACATATCAAAACCATTTGATTCCCTTGTGCCTCGATGGCAATATCTAAATGTCAATTCCTGACTGGCGGTCTCTCAGAGGTCTGTATTATACGAATGGTGGGAACAGGTTCTCACGCTTGAGATAAGAGAGCAACGGAAACATAACAGGAAACACTCACATTTGACGCACATACAGTTGAACAAAACACTTGGCATTCATCCCTCAGACCCAAGTGAACTATGCTGTGTCATTTCTAACATCTTGTGCATCTCAAACGGTTTTGTATTCGGTCAAAATGTCATTTTATCCCCGACGATGCACCGTAGCCTTTTATGTAGGGCTGGGCGATAATTCGATGACAATTTATCACCTTTCAATGGAATCATATGGTGCTGAAATCATATACAGATTTGAGATTTCGTGATCTACAATTGCGTCTTCTAAATTGATAATGACGAGCACAGACGAACCCAAATTTCTCAGAAAATCTGATGTGAATTATTTTGAGGGAATATCATTTGAAGATTGCGGTTTTGTTTTTACGTCACACTTCACGTTACCACTCAGGTCAATGTGATTAACAGACTGGACTCCAACAGGCAATCTTCTAGTCACAAGCTTCTCCAACATTTAAGCTCCATTACCCAGAATACAATAGTGCATACAGCTCAGGACAGAGTTCTCTCTCTCTGCATAATAAATGCATAAAAACCAAATGTTTAAAATAAATTACGAGTAGTGTTTTCCAACAGCGGTGTGCAGGATTTTATTCATTCATTCAGCTTAATTGTTCAACTCTTGCGTGGCTACACACAATACTTCTGCCCCAGTGTAGTTAAATCAAACTATTGTCTTAATCTGATTACTCTGCATTTGTGTGCATGCATATAACCATAGTCAGTGTATAGCTGGAAATATGTATTTACTTTTTCCTCTATAATTCACTTGAAACTTAATTTGCACTTAAATTCTTAATTAAATGAGAAAATAATCTGTACATTTTATTTGTCAAGTATTTGATTGACACAGGAGTATACAAAAATAGCTTTTACCATGTGGTCATTTCATATAAACTATTTATTTATCACGCTATATCGTGATATAAACCGTTATCGAGATATGAAATGACCTACAGTATACGAAGACTTTGGCCCATATCGCCCCCGGCCCTTCTCTTATATTTCACAGAGTGACTCTGTGGCTTCTCTGAAAAGGTGTGCGAGTGTGTTTGTGTTTGCATTAACCGTACCTGAAGTCTAACATCGCAGAACTGACCACTCTTTCTCAGAGCGTTCATTTTGGCCACGGTGGAATCCAGGAAACTCTCGTCCTCAAAGATCAAATAACCGTTTGGAATCATCTTGGTAAATTTTGATGGTATGCCTGCAGAGGAAAGGCAAAAAAAAAATAAAAGAATGTTTTGCCAAGTAAAGCATAATAATACCCAGCATGCTTTCAGCCGTGCAACATTGTAATAGCTGGCTTTATTAATTGATGACCAGAGAGAGGATTAGGTGCCTGTAATGTGCATTGTGTACTATAATCTGTCCTATGCATTAGTCATGGCCTTACCTAATAGAGAATAATGCAAATCCAGGGAAGCACCACTGCTGAGAGTAGAACCGAAGGTAGGCAGTAGGCAAAGCAGAATGAGATCACAGTGGAGCTCAAGTCTTCTTCACCCGAGGAGAGGGATGGGAAGTTGTTAGAAGAAATGCCAGTTGACTAGACGGGCGTGAGCAGAAGGGAGAGGGGGAGCAGCCGCACGGACAAACTAGCAGGCTTGAAGCGACTGTAATCAAGTCCTCGGGATCCCGTTGGCTATAGAGTTGTACTTATTCTGTGTTGGTCATACATTATAACCTAGAAGAGAAGGAGAAAGAAAAAAAGGAAAAAAGGTGTTGGTTATTTTTTTGAAGTGGAGAGAGTGCTGATTCTTGGCACCCCGGCAGCGCAAGCATGAGTCAGTTCCACGTGGTAAATTAATCAAGGCAACGTAGCGCACGGTATGGCAGTTGAGAACATTGCCTCCTGCCTCCCCCCTCCTCCTCCTCCTCCTCCTCCTCCTCCTCCTCTTCCAGCGTCCTTCTCACAAGCCATTTTCCAAACATGCAGTAGAGTACACGATGTTTCCATATTCCCCACATGCGTACCAGATTCAAAAAAAGAGATGATCTGATTCGAGATTCATTGGTCACTTCATCTGATCACTTTATCCTCGTTGAATTCAGGAAGAAAAATTCTGCGTTTTATCCCAATATGCTGTAAACGAAAAATGCGTACAGCACTGGTAGCTAAGCCCATGCCGTCGACACTCCTCCATCGCGACACCCTCCATTTAACGCTTTAAATCTCCACACCTGCTGACGCGTCCCCACCGGGCCAAGCAAGACCGTTTAATCCGTCTCATGCCTTGAGCTCGGTCTCCACGCTCTCTGAAGCGACGCCACTCCAACTCTATCTTTATGTGAGGAGCCCCTTTGGCTGGCTCCTCCCTATAGGAACCCTTTCATTCAGCCAATGTCCTATAAGGAGAAATGCAGGAGGGAACAACTTGTGACAAGAGTTTCCACAGCAAGTCGAGTGGTGCGATACAGTGATGGTCTGTTGTCGGTTGCTATGAATTGTGGTTGGCCGTCATTGTTGTTCTCCATATACACTATGCAACCCTGGCTCACAGACCCCACCCACCCACACTTGCATGTCACATCTAATAGAGATCATCCATCCCATATCTCCCCTCCCCCCCCCCCCCCCAATCAAGATATTTTATCCTGCCGTTAACTAGCCGTAAAGCCTCCGGCAGCCCAAACTGAGCCAAACAAAAACACACAGAGCTCACTTGTACAAATCAGACGTTCACAGCAAAAAAAAAAAACGACCGCAACTGACGTAACGCCGTGCCTCTAACCACCTCGCCACTATGCCATCTGCAGTCTGAAGCTCGGCAAATAAATTACACTGCAGTCCCAACCGTTTTATCACTATACCAAATGTGGAGAGGACGGGACAGACCACAGCAGCTGGCCATAGTCTGAAACTGTATCCACACTCCTCCATGTGACCTGTGTGGCTTTCCTGGGCAGCCCAGCTTTGTGCGAGCGCTCTGTATCCAACTCGTACGCGGTTCCAACTCATTAGGAAAAAGCTGTGATTTACTCAACTGCAGCGCATGTAATGTACTTGTGACTCTAGCTTGCTGTCACTGGCACATTCAGTAGCCGCATGTGAATCATTGTGCAATCATTTTTTCAGCGAAGTCCTCCAGTTAGTGTGCAGAACAACGTTAGCACTGCAGCCTTAAAAAGCCCAGTAACAGATAAAAGCAGGCCTCCTTTGACAATGTCCTTATTAGGCACATAGCAAAAATATATATAAAAACAAAGGACTTTTCATTTTTAAAGTATTCTGTAGCCTCACGGGAGCTTTATCTGGAACGGTTTCAAGTGTAGCTGCACTGTGCACAGTCCATGTGTAGACTTCAGCTGCTGCGAGCATGATACAGACAATGTAAAAGACAGCCAGGCTGACACTGGGGCAGACAAACAGTATGCTCTTTGTATGCTGCTGGAAGCGTCTTATCCAACAGTCAGGATGGTTTGAAGGAAAGGTATAATATATATATATATTCTTCCAAACCCAAGGCCATGTCTGAATGGCAGTTTTTCACTGAAATGTTTTTTTTCTGTAACATTTGTCTACAGCTAAAAAAAAAAAAAATTCTTGCAGTGCATTTGAAAAGCCACAGTTATTTTCTGCTGCCCTGAGCTATGCCTTTTCAATATAACTTAACACCAGTAGCAAACTTGTTGAACTCGTTGAACTATTAAATCACCATGTGCGTTCACAATGCGCCAAAAGCTAAATCTGCATATCACCCTTCCCACACTTATTATGTAAGGAGATGACTTGAATGCCAGACAGCTATCTGAAACGACCATCAATCCTATATTTAAAAATCACCCACAAAGCACAAACACACGTGTGTACTGTGGCAGAGCGACAAAACAACAAAATACTCGAATCCAGTGACCTGCTAAACTCAAAACCACAAAGTGTGAATTTCATAAGTCAAGTATCAGAAGGAACAAAAAGGAGGAATTATGTTTAGATTGGATTACTTCGCTTCAGACTGCATTTAAGTCTGTTTTTTTTTTCTTCTTTATCCTTTTGGCAACAGCACAATACAAAGGGTCAAGGGACGGGGTCACTGAATATTTCTACCGACCACTCAATTTTCTTTATCTGCCACTTCTGAAATCTATGTAGAACGCTTTACAATTGTAAACACTGTCAGTGGTACCAGACAGTAGAAATATGGAATATATCACGTAACCTTAATCCCTGACATTTTTTTTAACTTTAATAATATTTCTTAATACAAGGAAAACCTATCTGCCATGGTGGCAGGTGACCTGAAGTTTTTTACCTGCCACAGCCAACATTTAGCCTTCCCTGTATTTGTCAGGTGCTAATTGCATTGAACACACACACACACAGACTTACAAGGTGATATTTAATTGCTTTGTTCTGAGAAAGGACCTTGCGCTGTTCGACAACAGTCACCGTCAAATGAGTTTTGTTTGAGAGTATTCCATCTAGAAAGATGCTAATCATCATGTGCAGTGTGAAAGCTAAAACACACACTGTGCGTAAGTACAGCCCGTGCTGCACTACTGTGTTTTGGGTTTGGCAAAGACGCTTGAAAGGCGGATGTGTAAAACTACCAAGCCGAGACTGCTGGAAAGCGTGCCAGAGATTTTTACGGGTAAATGCTACTCAAGCACGATGGCGCTTGCTAGAATATGGTCTTTTTTGTATTGCACTGAACAGCATGGAAAGCTATAATTCACTGTGTGTGTGTGTGTGTGTGTCTGTGTGTGTGTGTGTGTAGGGAACACTGGCCCACTTTTAAGCAGTTATGCAACATCTGGCAGGAGACTCCTTGTGAAGGCTCAAAAGCTCAACTCCTCCACATGCTTTGGGTCCGCCATGCTCGCATGTTCCCGTCTCATTCCTCCACCTAACACTGAACGGATAATTCTCTAATATCGAGTTGCAGCCTTACTCACAGCTGTGATTAAATAATAATCTTCTGTAAACTGACAAAGACAATCGGTGTTACTCTGGGACCCAGCAAATGGCAAATTCAGGATTTATGTCTGGCTACATGGAAACTGCCATGTCAAGCAGATCACATGCTGACTATGTAATAAATTGTCGTCTTCTAGAGAAATGTTTGACCCGTCGGTGACTTATGTGGACACAGTGTTCATGTCGAAAAACTAGAGTGAGAATGGGGAAGTAACAGTGCTGAATCAGGCCAGTGACCAGGCATATAGGAATTTATTTGTAGACAAAAAAGCCAGGCAGACTTGGTGAGCCGTGAATGTGGATATTTGGGCCTACGCTTGAAAACCAGGCGACAAAGGAGCGAGAACAAAGGCGCCAAAGAGAACAAGTGAGATTGTTCACAACTTTGTCACAGAGGGTAGCCTTGAATGTATTCTCTCTCTCTCCATTTTTCCATCCGATTAGTCAGTCACAAAAGTGCAGGCCTGACTCTGAAACATTCAATGCTCGTTAGACACCCCTCCAGTGGCGAAGAGAGACATTGCTGGATATTCCACCCAGTTTAAAACTGTGTGGAAATTTACTGCTTAAAATTGAACACATCTTAAAACAAGGGAACCTATTAAAAGGTGTGACAATAAGAAATGAAGGAGGCAGTAAACATTGTATTGGTTGCGCGTCTATAAAAAAAATTAAAAAAAATGATCATAGCACTAGTAGAACTGAGATACCATAACACCTCAGAACAATGAAAATGAGGAAGACGTCAAATGTGTTAATCGGAAAACACCCATATTCAAATACTAGCTTGACTCATTTCGATACAGAGGAAGTAAAAAGGAGAATATCTGAGCGTAACCACTCAAGACAAGTCAGGATGATTTATTAATCATCTATTGGATAAGCCTTTAAAGAGCCTGCTAAACGTGTTTTCACCCTTCTCATAAATCCACTAGTCTACAACATGTTATTTGGAAATTTTCCACGTGGTTTCCAGCTTCAGACCCGGATTAAAAAAGCACAGTAGGTCAAACACTACCATGACATGACAGAGGAGAGACACTACAAAGCACTTTAGGAAATCTGAATCGGCTAGGCAATTTCCCTTTTACTAGACAATCGATACAGCACAGCCAATACTGCTCAACTGAAGACAGAAACAGTGGTCAATATTATGTCAAGTCTGGTCACAGCCCATAAAATCTGACAACAATATGGCAACCGAATGGAGGGTGAGCAAAGGACAGGATGTACCCATGCTATGGTACCCACCCTGCCAAGTCTCACAATTGCCCACCCCCCCCCCAGTATTTCGTTGTTTGTCTATTCGCTGCAAAGCAATGTCATTCATCTTGCATGCCTGCCTCCTCCTCTGGTAGAGTACTGTAGCAGGGGCCATGATGTCTGGCGGTGTGCCAGAAAGCAATATAGCTAGTCTGTACATACATCCCCGCCACCAAGAAACTGGGTCAGGAACGAGAGCTTCCCCCCCTTTAGAATCTAAATAACTCGATTTTTACACGGATTATTACATAAACAGAAATTACGTGATCTTTACAAGCGAGGTAACGTCAGTCACCCTGTTGAGGCCGAGCAGCTATAGAGAGAGATGGAGAGGTGTCGTACAGCTCGGGGAGCTAGTGCATGTTAGCCTCCTAAGCTAGACAACCTGCTGCTGCTGCTGCTTAGCTCGGATGGGAAGCCATGAGACAGGCTGAATTTATTAAATTGGACCACGGTGAATACATTCGGTGGTTTTTCCCGTGTCCGTGTTCAAAGCGAGAACTGGCTTTTACAATTTCGTTAGCTGGCGATATTAGCCCGACACCCGGGGGCATTAAAGCGGTTCGTCACGTTGTCCGCGCCAATAGCGTTGCCATAGGTGTTTCCAGCAGTTTCCATAGCTACTATTCATTCTAAACGCAAAATAAATATCCACAAAGAGCTTCAAGATGTTAAAGACGCACTCAGTAATATCAGCTGTAACGACGGCAGATTTAACGGGTTTCCCACATTTTTATCAGACCCGTGAACGTTACTTGACAAATACGTTAATAAACAGCAGCATTTTTTAAAGAGAGATTAAAGATCTTACCTGTGGCGTTTGACAGCAAACGATATTAGACATATTTGATGTGAATTCAGAGTTGGTTGGTTGGTTTCGGGTTAAAACAAAGGACTCAACGCGGCTACAGGCTCGGCTCGGCTCGGCTCGTCGGGCTGGTGGTAGATGGTGTTTGATTCCCTCTCGGTAGGAGAAGCACGTCCACTCTCCGTCAGGTCTGGACTCGCTCTGTCAGAATGGCCGGTTGGTGAAAAAACTGTGCGACCGCCACGCCGCCTTGTGACGTAACCAAAAGTGGGTGGTCCTACAACGCGCCCACTCCCTATGCTGAAAGTGATGAAATCCAGGTTGCAGTGTGTGTGTGTGAGAGGCTCATATGCAAATAATGGTAAAAAAAAAAAAAAAGAAAAATTTCCGGAAAGGAATTATAGTTCATCAGCCTTCTAATGATGACGTAATACACAGCCAGTGGTGGGAGAAGTAGGCAGCCTATATAAGTAGCAATACAACAATGTAAAACATACATTATTAAAGGGCCTGCATTTATAAATTAATTTAAGTAATGGCCCCTGTGAGCGTTATCTTATTATAGCCTGTACAGTTTATCAGTGGATTATTTTAACTGATACGTTATATAGTCTATACAGTCAGAGCCGGCACAGCCAATAAGCGATCATTGCGGTGGCTTAGGGCCCCGTGGCCAGCAGAGGGCCCCTTAAAAACAAGAGATGTTGTTTCTGGGCCATGTGTACTGAGAACGCACAGTCAGAGGGCCCCCCCAAAAATTTTGATCAGGGCCCACAAAGGTCTAGGGCCGGCTCTGTATACAGTATGTGTAATCAGCATTTGATTGTTGGTAAAGATGGAGCTGGTTTTACATTGTTTATACCATAGATATAAAACAATAGGGTTGCGTCCGAAATTCCATTCTAACATGATATTTAGTACGCTAAAACAGTATGTGAGATATTTAAGTATGTCCAAAACCTTAGTATGAAACCAATAGTACGTGAATTGCAGACTATTTCCGGTGATATTACAGTATGCAACGCTGGATCCATGCCGTTCTCTTAATACATCCATGATCCATGTGCTGGACACTACGGCGCCATAAATATCCCACAATACAATGCGGTAGTGACGACAACGTTCATAACGGAAGTTGACAGACGGCTGTGTAACATCAACATGGCTTCCATTTAACTGTATGTATAATATTTCACTTTGCTAGGCGTAATATATATTTTAAATTAATTAACTGTAGTATTGGTCACATGAGGTTGGCAAGGGTTACCATGGTTACACGTTAGTTCCAACCGGCAAAGAGGCTCTCAGGAAGTGTTACTGTTACTGTAAATTACTGCTCAGTGCGTCCGAAAAGGTACATACTACTGTTTATTCACACAAAAGTATGTTGAACGATAGTACAACTATTGAGTATGTGGCGTTAGTGCATAGTGTTCGATTTCAGTCGAAGCCCAGATGTGACATGCTCCAATGACTTGTCATTCCAGGATGGAACCTTATGGCGGCCATCTTGCCTCGGTCCAGTTGCTGTAATTGAAACCTGTGGTGAAGAAGGCTTATGTTGTCCTGATAATCCTTGTATTTTTCTACCAATACACCAATACTGTCTTTTATTTAAAGTTTTGAATGTAAGACAACTGTCTCTGTCTACAATGAACCAAAAAACAAAGATTTAGGTAGATTAGCATAGCTCCAACTGTCTTTGGTATTCTAAGTGGCTAATATAAAGTGGTCAAATGTGAGGGTAATATTAATAACTTTTTTATTATTTTAATATTATCAATGCTGTTGAGCTAGCAATAGCAATAACTTTGATTTAGAACTCAGCTGGTCCGTTGCTTGGTAAAGTTAGCTAGTTTACTAACTTCCAGGTGTGAATGTGTAACTGTGTGAATGTGATCATGGCGTTCCTGAAAAAGAGAACATTGCTCTCAGTGAACCTCCCCCTGAATAAATAAAGGTAAAAAAAAAAAAAAAAAAACTTTTTGTAGTTTTAGTTGACCCATAAGTAAAAAATAAATCACTCATCTACTCTATACTGATGTGTGGGAAGTGATGCCAGCCTCCCTGGTCTCTTTGGTCCTTTTGGTAAAGTAATTAGGTGCTGAACAGCTGATAACCAGCTACTGCCAATAGGTGGCAATTGTAAACAATACCCAGGTACGATGGTTAAGAACGGTTAACCCATTAATTATAACATATTTTTACACAGCTGTGATGAATACTCGATTCTGATTGGTCAATCACGGCGTTCTGCGGTCTGTAATTTCTCTGTAACAGACCATTGTTATGTATAGCAGACCGTTGCTATGGGCGCAGCTCTTATGTCGGACTCTGGCTGACCGTTTTTGTGTCAAAATATTGATTTCTTAAGTAAATAGCTGTGTGATAAGCGGGATAATGTACAGCTAGCGGGTCAGTGTCGTGAACGAATCCCCTTTAGGGCGATGAGAGACACCGGCTCGTTGTACATTATCCCTTACATGTTGCATCTACTGTTTTATATCTATGGTTTATACACTGTTGGGTAACAATGCATCGTAATTTATGATGTGCATTTTGTGTGTAAAATGTTATTATTGCAATTTGTAGCCATAGCTGTCAAATAATTAAATAGTGAAGTAGAGGTATAAAGTAGCATAAAAATGGAGTAAAGTGCAAGTTCCTCAAAACTGTACTACTGTACTTCACTAAATGTACTTTGTTACATTCCATCATGGTATACTGTACGCTATCATCTGATAGTATAAGCCATTTGTTTTTTGATGATCCAGATCTTTTATATAACAAACTTTAGTGAAAATATAAACCTATTTATTTTTTCTTTATATTGTTATAATGAGTAATAAAATCCTTTAAAATCCTAAAAATATTTTTAGAAAGTTGCCGTTCCACAGTGGAAAATATTCCATTACAGGTAAAAGTGCTGCATTCAAACAAGAAGCCTGTTGGCAGAAAAATTTATCAATAAAAAGTATCAACAGTAAAAGATAGAAATGAAGATAGATGGTATCAGCAATATTTTATGACATGGAGTGCCTCAAAGTTGTATTTGAGTAGCCTACAGATTTCTTGACCTCAAGAGTGAGGACAGGTGGGCTACAAAACAGCGCCCAGTAGGATTCAGTAGTTTGCTTAAGGACATATGCTTGCTGACGTAAGTCCATGTGGTACTTGGGGACAAGCATTGCTCCTCCGTCTTTTGCTTGTCATGTCTGTATGGAGATCTCTCTTTTACATTTGTGTCTCCTTTTGAATGCTTTAGCCATTCAGTTTACGCTGCCACTTTTCCACATCTGACTTGCCATTTGTTATATTCCCCTCTACATGCGTCTGTCTGAGTGCATACTGTAAGTGGTTTGATGTCCATTAAGAAGGAACTTCCGGGCTCAATCCTCTCCACTACTGCAAACACGTCATCTGGAGGAAGAAGGACCCAGTCACCTGCCGTGACTGAACGGAGCTTAGTACTACCTCAGTACATCAGTAATTAGATTAGAGGATAAGAATCGTTTCAATACCAATCTGTCAGCCAGCCTTTGTACCTACATGGGCGCTGTGTGTGTGTGTGTGTGTGTGTGTGTGTGTCTGTAATGTGTGAAGTTGTTTGTGAAAGCCTGGCACCCAACAGCAGCACAAGAGCATTTAGCCATAGCCTTAAAAGCAAACTGACCATTGTGTTGAAAGCCACAGTGTTAACAACTAAAGCCAGGGGTCCAGTCAGCACAGATTAGGTTTATCAACACAACGTAATCTCTTCATAACAGCTCTTGTGCTGGTATTGTTACCACGACACACTGTGCTTCCATCCATGTGGGGGTGACATTCCTGACAAGGTGAAAGAAGTTACTGCTGGCTCGTGGGCAAGAAAATGAATGGCTGGTTTCCAAGGATGGTCACCTGCATCATATTTCACCCCTATTTCTGTTGTGGTTTTTTTTTATAGCTGTGTCTATGTGTGCCTGGATTGCAGAGAGAGAGAGAGAGACAGGCCAGGAAACCAACCAGATTTAAGGTCATATCACCAAGGATGGTTTCAACAAAACAAATTGAAGTAAGATAGAGTGCATGCCATCACTAATATGCAACTTCCACGTGATTGCCAAACACATGAAAATGTAAATATAAATGCCTGTAGCTGGAATAATATTTATGGCTTGAATTAATTAATTATAGAGTGCAAACTCCAAATCAGCACCGCTGCCTTCATCTCAATGTGTCTGTCATTCACTAATCATTGTAAGTTTTTGTCTTTCAAAAGCTCCTTGTCTGACTGTCTGCAAAGGTGAATGAAGATCCCTGACAGTCCATCTCCTTAGCACAGCGCCTGGAGTCTCAGACAGGGAAGTGGCGATTACAGCTGATGGAGTGCAGCCAACCGGCTGCAGCCTGACTTCGTTTCTTAAGTACGTAGGTGTTTTTCAGGAATTGGATCAGGGCCAAAAAGTGGGAAAGACACTGAAGAAATTGAAAAATGAACAATTGTTATCCAGAGCGATATTGCCATATACCTTTAGTAGGATTACTTCTACAGGCAGATAAAGAAAGTGATACTAATACCACCACTCCACAGAGGTGTGGATTCAGCTCTGAGGTCATTTCTGAGGGGCTTGTTTGTGGTATTGAATTGCTATATTTTAAAGGTACAGTGCGTAGGATTTGGTGACATCTAGTGGTGTAGTTGCAGATTGCAACCATCTGAGTACTCCTCCGCTCACTCCTCCCTTTCCAAGACTGCGGTAACGTGAGCCGCTGAGTGCAAAATCATGGTAACACCGTTCATCTCACTCAGAGGCCATCCTTAACCATAATAACACTACTTTAGGAGCAACGGAATTCAAATGGCGGCTGGCGGTACCACAGTTTTGCACTCTGCAGCTCACGTTACTGCAGTTTCACAAGCGTGTCGGAGAACTACGGTGGCCTTCAGGTAACGTAAAAACGCTATAGGCTCTCTCTAGAGCCAGTGTTTGGTTTGTCCGTTCTGGGCTACTGTAGAAACATGGCGGAGCAACATGGCGGACTCCGTGAAGAGGACCCGCTCCCTATGTAGATATGAAGGGCTTACTCTAAGTTAACGGAAACGATTATTAGTTTCAGGTGATTATACTCTACTGAAAGCGTAGTTATGATTTATTATATTCCATTTCTGCTAGTAGATCCCCCGAAATGTTACACACTGTTCCTTTAATTGTACATGGTATTCTGCTTCTTTCCTTTTTATGAGTGAACAAACATCTTGAGATATAATGCAATTGAGCCACACCATAACTACAATATCAACCAAAAAATAATAAGAAATACACCTGAAGTATTATGAAGATTCCAAAGGAATTGAACATGAAAAACTTTGCAAATATATATTATTTGTAGCACAACTGTTGAACCAGTGTCTTATGGTCAGCATTTCTAGTCAGTATGGCTCTGTCTTATCATACATATATGACAGTAAAATCAAGATCTGGAAGGTGAACATCTTCGATGAATTATCTTAGCCACGCTGATGGTTTTATCTGTGACTTATTATCCAAGTATTGAATCAACAACAAAAACTATGTGTGTGTGTTGACTTTGTCGGATTCCAACACAAAGGATACAGCCCTTATTTTTGCTGAGCCGTCTTGTAAACTCTGGCCCCCCCCCCCCCCCTTCATCCTTTCATTCTACAGACATTTGTTCAGTGAGGCGGCATAGATGTGTTCTGACAAGGACGCTATGAATATTTTAGGTATCCAGGCCCAGCAGTAGCACGTGGCTGGCACTGCTGTGTGGACGGAGTCGATGCAAGCAGGAGGTTTAAGTCTGGTGAAGGATTTAGAGTGACACTGCAGTGTTGGAAAACTTTCTTACAGTAAAGGAAATACTTTGATACCAGGCAGTGATGGCCTCACCAGCTATTTACTGGTTTCTTATTTAGTAAAATGTGACACCATATAGCTTGTCTTTTTGAGTCCACATTAGTTTAATCTAGTGGGAAGGATTTCATTTTGCAGTTTAGTAAATTAATTTACTGATATCTTCCCACTTCCTCTGCACTACACTCTCATTCCTGTGTCAGTAGTTAGAGCTTCAAAACTGTACGGAGTCGTTTAACTGGAGAAACAAGAGAGTTTTGTTGGTTTAACTGGAGAAACAAGAGAGTTTTGTTGATATCACCACCTCCCCACTCCTCACCCTGGCCTGGGGCACTGAAAAAATGAAACAGTGCAACGTGAGTGTGGAGTTACATAGTCCTCTGATAAGGTACTGATAAACTGTGAAACTCATTTAGTTCTCATGACAGACCAATGACATAACGAAACAGAGGCAGTGGGTTTTCAGTGGGGCCAGCTCAAAGGTGAAGAGAATGTCATGTCTTTTTAGTTCAGGTTGTGGCCTACTTTCTAATCTGTGAGGTCTGAGACAACACACTATTTATGTAACCTCAGATAATCTGGATTATTTCCCAAGAATCCAGCCCGTAATGTACTGGTAACACAGATATGATCTGTGCTCCTCTGTTTCATCATGTCTCTTAAAGGAGAACGGCACCCAATTTAGTCAAATATGTTATTTGTGTGTCCTCATGGCAGTTAAGTCGATACTTATTAAACGTGCAGGACTCTGACCCTTTAATTTGAGATTTGAGAATTTAATTTTGCAATCAAGTGAGGTTTGAATTCGGATTCATAGAGCATCTGTTAGACATCAACACATGTACACTTTCAAATTCATTGTATCCCCAACAAAGTCATCATATAGTCCTAACTACAGGAGGCATGGGACAATATGAAAATTTAAAGTCATAATTATACATACTGGAATCACTTCACCTTACATTTTTTTAAGAAACAAACATTCTTATTGCATCACAGATAGGACACACATTTTTTTTTAGTGAACATCCTTTTAGTGAAAAACAATCATACAATCTTAAATAAGGTTATCATAAATAATAAGGTCCGCCTGCATAAATACAGGATTAAATTCATAAAGAAATAGCAACAGTGTGTGAGTCTGTTCTTTCTTGCATGATAATTCCTGTATTTTTAAAATCAGGCTCTATTTTTCACTTCTCTACCATAACAGGGAGCTAGGCAGCTTTTCCAAGTCACTCATGTGACAATATTCATGATTATCCCGATAATGGAAATTCACCACGATCAACTTATTGCGTTTTTTGTCGCGATCTGCGATAAAATCCTATATTGTCCCGTCTCTAGTCCTAACACGCTCTGAGATACAACAGTGTGTGTATGTGACCATAACTTTAATTGGAGTGTAGAGGAATACCTTAATTCCAACCAGTCAAGTGTAGCCATGTCAGCATGTGAATGAGACTGTAATAGTGTGCTGGGATGTGGTGCATGCTCATTTAGCCACATTTAGCTTAAAACACAACAACAATAAAAACAGAATTACCTTTTTAGAATGACTACAAAACCTGCACCACTTTACAATCTGCAATCCATCAAACTGCTTGTGCATAAATCGGTGACACTGTGAGCTAACAGATTATAAATGACAGCTCACACCTTCATGCTGTAACTGATAAGTGTGACTAATGCAGACCCACAAAGGCTCGCTGTAGTCCAACACCCTCTCTATGTCTTTCCCACAGATCTGTGCCAGGCTCTCCTCTCACCCCCACAGGAGGCAGAGTCACAACAGTCTAGCTTTCTGTCCCATGTAAGTAAACAAAATCTCTCTCAGAAAAGCTCTTTTTCAAACCCTCCACCCTCCTGTGGTCTGTCCCAGTCTGAGGAAGTGGGTCATTTCAGTGAGAATAAAACACACGTACGCACAAAGCTAGATTTTGTTAGAATAAAAGACTTGATCTTGACCTAGTGTTGCACTGATCTCCCTGGAGGACACACTGTCTTCATGTAAATGTACTAGTGGCTCTAATTACAGTTTTTCTCAGTCGCTTTGGTTTGTTTTTTGAAACAGTCTTAACTTTCTCTAAACTCTAAGTGCAACTGTCACGACTGTTTGATGGGACATCACAACTCTAGTGCATGTCTGCAAAAGGTACTAACTCACCCAAAACACTTCATTCATGCTTCAAAACCTACTTATTGTATTAGTCAATTGGCCAACGCCACCAAAATGAAAAGTTGTTTTGTCATCGTGAGCCATACTGGTCAAAATGTTTACATGTTTTTTCACCATCAACCTAACCTGGAAATGTTTCTTATATACAAAGCTCTGTTTTGTTCTACTTTCTGTTGACACTGATGCTTACTGCACTAAATCAGAATGTCAGTTTTGTCTAGATGAATGTTGTTGTGTATCACACTGAGCTGTTTAGATTCCCATTTCAACAGTAGGTCAAAGTTTACTGTACAATACTGTAGTATACAGAAAAAGGATATGCACGTTTGTATGCATTCAGTAAATATATTTGTGTAGCAACAACGTGTTAGATGTGCTGTAAACAGAAAATTCACCTTTGATCTTTCATGTAAAGTCATATACAGGGAAGAGAAAATTTGCCACAAAATGACATCCATACAAAAAAACAAAAACCTGCTGCAGTTCAGTTCAAAAACAACATATTGTACCTCCTTACAGTACGTAACACCATGTCATAGATATTTATGGAATATACATGTAGTCTGACAGATTTTGAGGTTGTGAAGAGGACAACAGCTTCCCTGAGAATCAAATCGTCAATTTGCTTGAATGAATGAGAAATTCAAATCAGTTGTGATCAACTAACTAACTGTTTAGAGAAAAAAAAAAAAAAAAAAAAAATTATTATCATTCAAGAATTGGGCCAAAGCGAATGAGAAAAACTGTAAAATACTGCATTAGCCTCACTCTATTATTTCTTTCTCTAGTCAGGAAGAACCCACCTGTTGTCAGATTCAATTCCTAATCATCTTTGCTATCATGGAACCATTTCCACTTCTACCCAATACACAAAAAAGCAGTATTTTTCTTTAAGACACTCACATGTGACTGTGGTATGTTAGTCTTGTGTTGTGCAGATCAGGTCAAGAGGTCATGATCCTTGAACGCCACTTGCATCGTGTCTTGCCCTCTGATCTCTGCATTTAAACTGTGATGTAACAGCACCAGCGTTACCACATCTGCTTTTTTGCTTTACTTGTTTTTTGGTCATTTTACGGCATTTTTCTTTTCACTGTATATGACTTCACATGAAAGATCAAAGGTGAATTTTCTGTTTACAGTACATCCAACACATTGTTACACACATAAATATACTGTATATATACAAATGTGCATTTCCTTTTTCTGTGCACTACAGTAGGCCTAATAACTTTCAGTAAACCTTTAACTCTGTTGAATCAAATCTAAATCTAAACAGCAGCATCCGGCTAGATAAAACTGACATTCTTGTAAATTAAAGTAAGCAGTCAATGTCAACAAAAAGTAGAACAAAACAGATATGTGTATATAAAAACCATTTCCAGGGTTGACTGCCGTGGTGAAAAAACATGTAAACATTTTGACCAGTACGGCTCACATGATGACAAAACAACTTTTCATTTTGGTGGCGTTGGTCAGTTTACTGACTCAATAACTAGGTTTTGAAGCATGAATGAAGTGTTTTGGATGAGTTACTACCTTTTGCAGACATGCAATAGAGTTGTGATGTCCCATCAAACAGTCGTGACAATTGTACTTACAGTCTAGAGAACGTTAAGACTGTTTCGAAAAATGAGCCAAAGTGATTGAGAAAAAACTGTAAACAAACACAATAGATAGATAGATAGATAGATAGATAGGTAGATAGATAGATAGGTAGATATCTCTCATATAGTGCTGATGCCGGTGACCTCATGGCGCCAGTTTAAAAACATGTAAATCTGCAGACTTGCATGTGACAGTGTGATTGGTCTCAGATAATTCCAATCACTGGCTGCTCCTATCTGTCCCTCTGTTCCTCTCTGTCCCATCTCTCTCTTTTCATCCTTCTGTTTTAGCCCATATATGATTCTTCCCTTCTCTCTTCTTATGTTGACGATTTGTTAGACGCTCATTTATTTGAAACACGTAAATAACATCAGTCATCCTTTTTACTCTTTGTATCACTGGCCTGTATATCAATCTGATACTGTCTCTCACTGAGCTGCCTTCTCTTTTCCTCACGACTGCTTAGACAGGATTATCTCGACTGAACTCATAAAACCTCATACATATTACACCGAGCCAGGAGCAAGTGTTTCTGTGATCCAGGGAACTTCACATGAAAGCTCAACATCAGTATCTGAGACATCACATGGACGCCTCGAGTCAATACTGGAGGAGCAAACGCAACGTATCATTAAAAAAGCACATGTTAGGCAACTATAAGTTAATCTGTTGATGTAAATTATTTATCATAAAATCCACATCACAGGACTACAATTTCTGTATTCCCACATGTATAGCAGATTCCTCTGGGCTTTGTGTTTACTCCAGGGCAAGTAGCTGGGTGGAGAGAGGACATTAAAAACAAAATAGAGAGGCAATAACGACAGCTCCCCTCTGCTTCTTAAAATGGAAACTGTAGCAGTGATCCAACCTTGAAGCTCTCATCATCTCTCAATCTTTTTCCTCTTTGTTTAGACTGCTTTTACAGTCATATTAGTCTGCTGTGCGAAAAGTAAAGCTATACCCATTTATTCCTATTCTCTACCATCCTCACTGTAAAAAAAAAACTTTAATCAATCAGGGTTTAGCACTCTGTTTGCTTTTTTATTTAAGTTAAAAGCAGTGAACCTCACTCTGATATGTTGAATCGAACTGCGCTACACCCTTATACCCTTAGTTGTTTCATTTCTCTGTGTCTTTCTTAACAAGATATTAATATCGCACAGCTTTCCTCTTAACACACTCCACCCATGGTGACAGTGGGGGGGGCTGAGAAAAGCTGCCAGCGATACCTAATTAGTTGTGTACCAACGGCCAGCTCATCATAATGAGCTAGTTAGCAGCAGCATATCCCCTTTGAGGAATAGTACAATGATACACATTAGTGTTGCACAGCAGACAATGATAGCCAGCAACCTGTTATTGAGGCCATGGTGGATGGACAGCGTTGTGAACATCAGTCAGCTGTCTCAAATCTTATTTTAATTTGCTTGAAAACTTGTGTAAGACACATACAGTATATATGGCCTACTAATAACTATGATGATACGTTAAACATGCAGTCAGAGACGTGGATTGCCACTGCACACACAGTTAATCATTATGCTGTTCACGCTGTTCAAAGGGAATTTTCCACTGCTTAAGTGAATCGTTTGACTCGTCTCCCTAGAGGGCCACCAACTGGGGCTTAAAGCAGGGCTGCTGATGTTGCAATAGGATTTCTCAGTGTTTGTCCTGCTTTATCCCTAAAACAGGTGGACATGAAATGTGACCTAGATAACATCATAGGTCAAACTTCAAACAGGGACACACAACTCAGGCACATGTTGCATACACATCTGCACTCACACAGTGGCTGTCGGCTATCTAATATTCTGTTGAAGCGGTTTAACTTTTAACCAGTGTGCCTCCTGAGAGGAAGCCTTACATCACTTTGACCCCGTCACATTTATCCAGTTATATCCGGAGTTATTGGTTATACTCACACAACCAGCGTCACAGTATCAGTAGTCCCAGGAAGGTAATTACGTTACGCACGGTCACACAGTAAAAACAAAAAACCTCAAGTGTTGTTTACACAGATTGATTATAGAAGATACAAAGTACATTTTACTATCTCATCACACTGGCAGGAGCTGTGTCAAACTGCTGTAGCGGCACATTATCTGAGATTCACCCTTTCAGCTCAGCTGTCTGGGTTGAGGAGCTTAACCCAGAATTAATCAAGCATAGGTCACCACAATAAACTGGAACATTTTAGATTTTCTACTGATTAACAGGAGAAACGACTGGACACAGAGTCTCAGTTCTAGTTAGATGGTAGAGCAATGTAATGATATTTGAACATGCTTCATGCTTGCTCTTGTTTGAATGCTTCACAGATATAATGCCTGATCATATTCACCTTTTTTTCTAGACAGGTTGCTTCTTAGAAATTTTCCTTCTAATTTACTTCTTTCTCAACTTCAGTGTCAGTGTTTGTCAAAGCTGCAGTGGGTAGAATTGGAGCACATATGATTAAAGTTATTTTTTATAAAAAACGATCACTATATCCTGACAGTAGTGTATGAGACAGGTAATCTGTGTCCTCCGGTGTCCTCCGGTGTCCTCCGGTGTCCTCTGGTATCCTCCGGTGTGCTCCAGTGCTCCTAATGGCATCTGCAGGATTTCACAGACCGGAGGAAAACAACCAATCAGAGCCGAGCTGGAGCCTGCCGTCCCTGAGCAGCTGTCAATCACTCGCGAACTCTGATGAAACGCTCAAACTAGGCAGCGCTGATCAAATATGAATCAATATTCTGTTACTGTAATGACTATTTCTCACCTCAAATGTATCAGAAACATCTTGTAGTGTACTGTTTAGCTGTAAAATGAGAAAGTTTGTGACCCGGCAGCCATTGAGATCAGTTGAGGAAATACCAAGCACCGTCCACCAGCTGGAGCAAGCCGTGCAGCCCAGAAAACACACTTATTAATATTATATTCCATTTCTGCCAATAGATCCCACTAAATGTTACACACCGTTCTTTTAAATTAAATAGAGGGTTAACTGAGCAGGCAGATGATGTCGATCCCCAGCTGAGCAGTGCTGTAACAGGAGAGGCCATGACATTTACACTCCAGGCTGGAGAGTGTGAATTAATTGTTGTGGAGAGACTGGAGTGCTAATGCATGTTGATGGATATGTGGTAGTTCTCTGTCTATTTTTTGCACATACCGTACAGAAAAACACACACACACACACACACACACGGTGTGCTCTCAGAGCTCATTGCAGCTAGAGCGAGTAAACAGAGAGTATTCTGTTTGAGACCTGCAGAGGTAAAAACTGGCATTGATGTTTCCTGTTTAAATTCAGCAGTCCAAACTGAAACAGAGACAGTAGCCTTGATCATGTGTCTGCTCATTCTGACGAGACCATGTGCTTATCTTGTGGAAAATGTTCACATTATCCTCTGTGTTATTGTGTTATTCCAGCAGCTTCTGTTTATCATTGTCGTCTGTGATGTATTTTGTTATGGCAGCAACTGTAAAATGTCAGCAGGCATATTCCGCCGTAGCAGACCATAATATTTACTTTATAAATTGGATCATAACAAATCCATGGCTGTCTCGCTCTATATAGCATTGCATATGAAAATACATAATTGAACATGGCACAACAATTTACGACAACACTGCATTTAGAAAAATTGCATATTCATGAATAATTACATAACAATTTGCACAATATTATATAATAAACATTGCATGTATTATATAATACATAGGAATTCTATTATGTAGTATTTTGGGCTGTAAAAATGCAAAAGCTGGATTGTGGGAAAGGTGAAGTTAGAGGGCAGTAATATATAATAATAATAATGATAATAATAATAATACTAATGATACTAATAACAACAACAATCAAACTTTGTATTGCTTTAAAAAATACAGATACATTTTTGGCTCTATGGTTCAATGCTGTACCTTTTAAATGACTTAAAATGCACTTTATATGTGTAAATGTACCTGTGTATGCTATATCTGTATATGAAAAAGTACTAATTGGACTTTAAATCCCTGAAAGACTCAGCTGACATTACAAGTAGCATGCAAGTATGAATGTTTTCTGATTCTGAGCATTAAAGAGAATGAAAAGAATTGTGCTCAGAACAAGTAAATATAATTAGAGCTAAAGAGAGCTAAGCAAAGTATTTTTTTATTCAAAGCAGTCAGAAAGAGGACAGTGGATAAATTTCAGTGGCCAGACAGCAACGTGAGGTGCTTCTTAAAAATATTTTTTTTGTATATGCATTAATAATGCAACCGCCTCAGACGGAGAGGCTTCTTTTTAAAAATAGTCCCGTATTGTGGCTCCGTTCCACGTGTATCTTGTGTTTTTCCTCAATGTCACATTCCAGCATCCAAGAGCAGTGTTGATATTTTGACCACGATCTTGTGTTTTGGTCAAAAACAATAACTCACATTAACACAATCCTTTCTTTGGCCTTCTTAAAGGTCTCAAGAGCTGTTTTCATGTTAAATAGAGTGAAGAGAGACAAACAGTCCTCTTGCAGGCTGAGCACAGGTCACTGTTTTTGAGTTGAGGTCAACTGGAACTATCATGTTTTCTAGGTCAGGGTTGCCATCACTTCCTTGTTAATACAACAGATTCATCGTATTTGTTTTTCCATTACATTCAGCCAGTTCAATGCAATTTGTTGCTGAGAGAAAAATCGAGAAAACCACTTTTTGCATTGGTTGAGTTAAAATGGAACTTTTTAACCTCTGACATGCACAACAGATGCAGTATTGACGACTGCAGACAGAGTAAATGGCCCTGTCATGTCCAATGTGTGTTCCCTTTAAAGGAACAGTGTGTAACATTTCGGGGAATCTATTAGCAGCAATGGAGTATAATATTCATAACTATGTTTTGATTAATGTATAATCACCTGAAACTAAGAATCGTTGTGTTTTCGTTAGCTTAGAATGAACCCTTTATAGCTACATAGGGATCTAGCGAGAGCCTTTCATGTTTTTACGTTACCTGGAGGCAGCGGTGGCTGGTGGAAATTTTTTTAAGTAGGGCTGTGCCACATCCAATCAATTTCAGCAAACATCCCGGTATGATTTAATGCAAAAAAGTGAAGGTATCAAAAACACATCACTACTTTGCAGTTAAATAATCAACAATTATTTTATTCTAACAGCAGCAGTAAAGAATGCTTAGAAAAACACAACAGTATAACATGTACTCAGTGGTGGAAAGTAACTAAGTACATTTACTCAAGTACTGTACTTAAAGGGGCAATATGTAAGAATCAGAAATTGCTTGTTCACAGCGACACCTGTGGCCGCAATGTCAACGAAAGTCAGCGTCCTGTTGCTCGCGCTCGCGCTTGTGCTCGCGCTTGTGCTCGCGCTACATTGACATGAACGAGCACCGGTCTAAACAGTGAGGCGACACACGTCAGCTAACACACAATATCACTCTATCTTTCACCTGCTTGGCAGTAATGTTAGCTGACCAGACGAAGGGAACGGGGGGGGAGACACCGACACCCGGTCGGGACAATAACGTAACTCTCTGCGGAGCCCCGTCACTTCACAAGACACGGGAAACCTCTGTTGGTCTGGAGGAGCTGCAGCATTTATTTCTGCAAAAACGTCCACTGCACATTCACTAGATATTCTCAGAGCTAAACTAACTCTTCTGCAGTGTGCGCGCGTGCACGTGGAGTTGGAGCGAGCCGAGCGGGTGAGAACGAGTGCGGTGTGCAAGCAGGCAGCAGGCAGCAGGCAGCAGGCAGCAGGCAGCAGGAGCAGCGCGTACCCACACGCGAGCGCGCATGGGATTCCGACCCGTTATCATTTATGCGCGTGATAAGTTACAAATAGTCCCTTTAAGTACAATTTTGAGGTACTTATACTTTACTTGAGTATTTCCATGTTCTGATACTTTCTACTTCTACTCCACTACATCTCAAAGGAAATTATTGTACTTTTTTTTCCACTACATTGATTTAATAACTTTGGTTACTTTACAGATTCAGATTATTAATACAAAATATAATCAACGAATAAATTATGTATTGTTATAGATTAAACTACCCAGCAGTATATAAAGTCATTAAAATGAGCTCCACCTTTACCAGCTGCAACATTAAAGTGATGAACACATTAATGCATCAACAAGTATAATCCAATAATATACATTATTCTGCATAATGTGTACTTTTATGTTTGGTACTTTAAGTATATTCATATGCTAATATGTTTGCACTTTTACTTAAGAAGGATTTTGAATGCAGGACTCTTACTTGTAACAGAGCATTTCTACATGGTAGCATTGCTAGTTTTACTGAAGTACAAGATCTGAGTACTTCCACCACTGCATGTACTATAATACAATAATAAACATGTAATACAATAATAATGTAATATAACAATATAACATGTAATAGAAATGTTTACTTAATGTGATGTGCTTGTTGACCTCGCTTTGTTTGGTAAACCAATAGTGAGATGAAGATCAGGGGAAGTAAACATGAAGTGTAAATAGGAAAACTGCTGTTAAGTCCTGAAGCTATTCAGACACCTGAATGTACACAAACATGTGACTCAAGTGCTCTGAGGTGTAGAGATAGTAATACTAATGTTAAGTCCTGAAGCTATTCACGTACCTGAATGTACATAAACATGTTACTCAAGTTCTCTGAGGTGTAGACATAATAATATCGGTGTATACTGCTGTTAAGTCCTGAAGCTATTCAGACACGTGAATGTACATAAACATGTGACTCAAGTGCTCTGAGGTGTAGAGATAGTTAACTCCAGCAAAACTTCTGCTTCAAAACTCTCTCACCTTACTCAAAAGTCACAAACACAACACATCCACAAATATTAATACCACATAAAATACAGTTAACAAGAACAATACAATTAATTTACGGGTCTCAATTGAATTGTGATGCCTCCATGACCAATTTAAGCAAATGAGACTGAGGAAATCTATGTACAAGAAAAGCCAATGTGGTGAGAAAGCCTGCATGTTTTTGACAGCCTATTTGTAGAAGAATTTTGCTCTTCTCTCCTTCTGAGTGGCAAACCTCTCAATGACCTTCTTATTAAAGTCAGGAATGTCTCTGACGAGTTTCTTCTACATGGAGAGCATGGCCAGAGAGCATTAAGGTGATCCTCCGTCGCTTCATGGGCTGGTGCTGCTGGTCAGGCTCACTGTCCTCACACAGAGAGGAAATGGAGGCACTGGTCCAAAAAAATAAAGCCATCAGACTCCTTAATGTGCAATTCTATTCACTAAAAGTGTATTTCTTTCTATCTTTCATTATTTGTTCATTTGTTACCTCAATGCCGAAAATGAGGGAGGGCGCCCACCAGCATTTTATGTTATTTAGTTATTTATTTTATTTAGAGGGCGACCAGCGCCCCTAGAAGGTGGCGCACTAGGTAACCTCCTATGGCCTATGCCTTAAGCCGGCCCTTGACTGATTTATTTTTTTTCCGGAAGCATTTGTGAAACTGTGAAAACAGTATTGGACAGCAAATTCAATAATAGTGATTGCAAATCAGAAAACAATGAGATTACAGAAACCAGAGTTGGACCAGGAAGAAACATAGTATGACCAGTAAAATATCAACAGGAAGTACAGCGCAGTAACTACTAAGTGAACAAAATTCCTTCCTGTAAAGAGTGTGTGTGTGTGTGTGTGTGTGTGGGTGGTTGGGTGTGTGTGTGGTAAGAAGGGGAGAGGAAAGAGAGAGAGAAGAAGGGAGGGCGGTGAGATCATTGGGATGGAAAGATTAATGGAGGTCATAATGACACTAATGTACAGTCAGAGAGGTAAGTTCATTGAAATTGTTCATAAGTGACACATTAATGACACGAGCAAATAAATGTGTCACAGAAAAGACGAGAACATAAATAAAATGTAAACATGCATGATAGATAGATACTTTTCAGAGCTCCTCCTGTCACGTGCCTTGCAGCCTACTGGGCACATGCAACTCAGCCAGTTCAGACATAAATCCTTTCCTTTCACATATGACCAAGGTCACTGAGCTGATATAGTACCACATCTCTACCGTACGTGGATGGGACTATGCTGGATATGCTGGCAACACTGTAGGAATGTTATTATTGGAGCACCGTGTTGTCGGCTCTTTGTACTATTTCAGTAACGATTCGACTTCATCAGAATTTCTTCATTTAGAAAAGTGACATCAAAACAAAAGATATAGGTCACCTGCTTCAATAGGGTGTGAAGCATCCAATCTGTCACACCGACCTGCATACACGCATTACAGTAAACATACACACAGCAGCACCCAGTCTGATCAGGAAAACCCGCAATGACCTTGTCGATCCGCCTCTCCCCCCCGCATATACATCTGCTCACTAGCCTATGTCACAGTGTTACCATGGTGAAGTATGTTAGTAACTTGAAACCCACACGTGAGTTTCTGTGGTACCACTGAGGTAGACAGGGTTGGAACATAAATTTGTCTTGCAAATACAGTATGTTGTGCTATTCATTTACTACATATTGTACAACATGTGTGACTGCACTGTTTTGTTTAAGTGTTTAAGCATGCTTCTATGTGTTTCTGTGTCTGTGTGTGAATGAGTGTAAGAATTATTATTGTGAGTGGTCTTTTTTTTTTTTTTTTTTGTGCCCTTTTCTCCTTGAGACGGATTAAATGTGCTCATTTTTCTTGAATTGGTCAGGCACACATTATAACACCAGATACCAGTAATGAAAGAAAAACGAAATTAAATTCTAAATTAATGTTATATATACATATTTTACAGTGATTTAGATAAATTAAACTCATTTAAATAAAATGTAAATGAAAAATATGAATCTCATAGTAGCCCATGTTCTGCCTCCCCAGGAGGAATTTTAGCTACACTGCCACAGATGCATTTAGATACTTCCCTGTCAGATGTAGGCTAAACAAGGTGACACCATTGCTAGGAATACGTTAATATTAAACTGTTTAAGTGCAAAGATTAGATAGATTTATTATGGCCCCATAGGCCACTGGTGTTCTATTAACTTTATGGATTTGACACAGTTTCCAAAACGGACCAGAGCAGCAATCTTTAACTAGCACACTAGTTAATGGTTTCCTTCAGGAAAATTACAAGCAGGTAAGCTCATTTTAAAACACAAGTCAAATTTTACCTTTAACACAATTGTTTGTCACATTTTATTTATGTCCAAACCGTTCTCTTTATACATTCATGGTCCAAACCCGTGGCATCAGTGTCTTATTGTAACTGACAACAACAACATTAGCTAGTTTCAACATCATTCCTTAGCATGTGCAGCTCGCTAAAACACGCTTGGCTGTAAAAGACTGCCACTACAATTATGAAAACATAGTTATATATAGCATAGTTAATAGTTCATATATAATTTACTAACATGCTGATAGTTAATGAGTTTGACTGAGTTGATTTGGAATAAAATATGTTGGGCCATAACTTTAGTTTCTATATTCATAGCTGCAGCTGGCGTACTGTAGCTAGCTATTGATACTAATTAGCCAGCTATGTGAAGATAAGTAACGTTAGCTCTAGCTTGTGATTTTGTTAGTTTTGATTTGATTTATTTGACATATCGGATATATATATATATATATATATATATATATATATATAACAGATCATACACTACCACAAATACATATTAATTTAAAAATGTTGAGGATAACACAATAAAGTTAAAGGAAACGTATTTCCATTGTGGTCCTTTTTCCCAGAAGACAAAGATAGCAATAGCCTACAAGCCACATATGACTAAAAGGTAACCTGAACCATCACATAAGCTACATTAACATCCTCCCATATACAACTACTGTACAAAGCAAGGTAAAAGAAAATATCTCTTCATCTATATATATATATATATATATATATATACATATATATATATATATATATGTATACATCAACACACATACTTTACATAGCCTACATGCATATACCTACACACATTTCCACCTATTACATCCATAAATACTGTATAGACCTATACTTATACACATACAACAAGCATCCCTGCACAACCAACAAAGCAACCTCTCCGAGTGCACATAGCTACTATAAAAGCATACCGTACATACCGTAACACACATACCCACATATCTACACCCACATACTGTAATTCTCTCATTTTGGTCATATAACCATTTCTCACATGTTTAGCCTGTATGACAGGACTGACTTGATTTTATCTCCACTGGAAGTCTATTCCACTCTACCGCTGCCATGTACAGAAAGGTATTTTGCCCAGAGCATGTCTTAAATCTAGATAGCACAATGTCTATGGCCCTGCCTCTCGTGAAATATCCATGAGAGTCCCTAACTAGAATAAAGTAATTCTTAAAATACTTTGGCCCATTACCTTGCAAGATCTTATGTGTAAATTTCAGCTGCCTTACCCTATTTCCTACCCTCAACCATTTTAATTACTCAAATTTGGACTGGCCAACGTGAGACATGGGGCTATGGTTCAATACCATCCTGACTAGACTACTACCCCTGACTATTTATCTCCTGGTATATATATGTCAGTTTCTATTTTTAATCATATGAAGAATCTATGTTGCTGGCAATGTAATGTTATCTCAGTCAGTATCCACTAAATGGTTTGTCATTGTTCCATTTGAACTTTCAGGCCTGTCCCTCGTGCTCCTCATGACAGGTTCGACCATGGATTGATGTGTTAATAACTGGAGGAGGTATGAAAGCAACCCCCAAAAAAAACTTTTCACTTTTTGCTTTAATGTGCATAGCTGTCTTCTTTTCTTTTCTTTTCTTTTCTTTTCTTTTCTTCCTGAATGTGTATGCTGTTCAAGACATGCTACTCATAGTTGTACAAACAATTCTGTGGCAAAAAGTCTTTTTGGTATAGTTTGAGTCCACCATACGCGTTAGAGTATAAAAATAAAATTCTACAAAATGGCAGACACTAAACCTGAGAAAAATATGCATTTTGCTTTGCACAGAGCAACAATTCTGTGCAGCGGCTGCAGGAAAATATGTGGTGGGACTCCCATGCTAACTAGAGGAAGAGAGCACACATAATGGAGCACTTCCTGACCTTGCTCAACACAAGCCAAGTATGAAGTTAAAATACATTTTGTGAAACATTGAATTAATTAATATCATAACGTGTTCCATGCTGGAGCTTGTTTACTACCTTTCTGTTCAACTGTAAAAAGACTGTATTTTCCAACGTGCAGACTTAGCATTTTCTCTTATGTAAGATAAACATCCACAAGTCAGCTTCCTCAAGGCCATGGGAAGTGAGACTTACTGATGAAAAGCGTCTATTTTTTGACTGCTGCTTCCTTGTGGGGGTGGCTGTTTGGAGACATTATGTTCCCCTACATGCAAACACATAAATGTGATTGCTCACATACAGTATGCCTGATGCACAGACAGCTGCCTTCTGTCAGGAGAAGACTTAGTGGGCTGTGAAAGACTTCATTGTCAGAAAATCCACTGTGATTATGGTAGAAGTTCCATCAGTGGGATAAGGTCAGGGAAATGTTTTGAGAAAAGAGTTGTATGGGAAGATATAAAGTCTGCTTTCTCATAATATTCTAGTGCACATGTGTTCTTGTTTTGTATCTTGTGTGTGTGAATGAGAGGGGCTGCCTACATGCAGGTGCGTTGGTTTACGCAAAAAAGCGATCGTCAACAAGAGTGAGAAAGACACGGTGTATTTATTGCATAATACATTAATTTGTAGTGCATATCCTCCCACCCTCCGTCTCCTTTTCTCTAAGCTATTACTTCAACACGTTCTCATCTCAACTCGTCACATACTGACGCTTTGTCAGTCGCACTAAACACGTGCTTGACGACCCCTCGGCGTCAATTTTTGGTCGCAGTAAACACGTGCTTAATGTTGTGAATCAAACACAAACACTTGCTTAGGGTTTAGGCAACAAAGACACTTTTGGCTTAAAATTGCTTCGTTTTTACGGTGCAAATGTGACGTCACGTTGTGAACACAGGACACGAACAAACGGCTGATTGTAAAGTGAAAGCGAAACGTAACGCAGCGCAACGCACAGGACACCAACAGCGGTCTCCTGGATGAAAGCCTTGTGTTGTTGGACCCATCCACCTCCCCTCCTGCCCACCCTGGGTTACTCTTTCGCTCTTTATAATACGTCACCACAGCACTTTCCCTGAGCATTTACTGTTGCCGCAGATGGGTTTACATTGTAGTTAATGGAAAGCCCGGTGCGTCTCATACTGGGCCTAAAGGGTGCCTTTTGTGGCGGTATCGAACACCGACGGCCTTGACAAAGCGTTGGTATTTGACGCCCTAGGAATGAGAACGGCTGATTAATTTATTCTCTCTATCTTCCCTCCATTCATCCCACCACCCCTCTCCAACTTTATTATTTAAGGCACATCCCTTTATTGTTGTCATTATTGGCCAGTTTTTGCCTGATAACTTATTGTTTCTTTTGTCCCCTGATTTCCACAGAAACTCTCTATTACACACAAATGCACGCAAGGATGGAAAACAGGAAGGAAGACATGGAAAGGAGATGATCGTGACAGAAAGGAAACAGTGGAGTGACATCAGCAGTAAGGGTAAGAAGGATACAAGGAAGGGAATGGGATGGAGATGGAGAGATGAATGGGGTAGAGTAACAGAAAATATCAGACATTTTAGCATAAGAGTCCTCTCTTATCCTCCTCTATTGTGTGGTGCAGACAGATTGGCAGATCATTGTACAGGTGAGGTGTTGTTTCTTGCTTCGGCATTTCAGCCTGTTGCACCTCCGCCAGTGCCATTTGGTCAGGTCAGCTGCAGGGTCGTCAGCTGGAAACACACATAGACAATAGCCAGTTTCCACAGTTCGATTGGTCCATTTAGCAGAGAGGTAGAAGAGCGGAAGCTATAATTACCCTGATAGAAAAAGTCATATGACTGACCCAAATTTCTCCTTCAGAGACTTGAAATGTTACACTAGTATGGACAGTAGCATATCCTCCTAACAGCTTCGGTATTACTGAGTATGAATTTCTGCTGTGGGATTAAACTTGGTGGATTTTTTCGGACAAAACCACTGTCCCCAGAAAGCAGCAGTGACTGAGCATCATAAATGCCTTGGTTCTGCAAATCACTGTTCTGTATATCCCTGTTGCTTTTTGTGAAACCATAAATCTCTTTAATGTTTCTGGCTGAATTATGATTTATATACACATCTGTATGTTTGTCAAAAATGTTTCATTTCAATATTTTTCAGCAGCAAGTCCTCAATTAAAGGTCTTGTGTGTAGGATTTAGGGTGATCTAATGGCAGATATTGAATATAATATTCATAACCATGATTTCATTAGTGTTTAATCACCTGAAACTAAGAATCCTTGTGTTGTTGGTAGCTTAGAATGAGCCCTTCATATCTACTTAGGGAGCGGGTCCTTTTCACTGTCATGTTTCTACAGTAGCCCAGAACGGACAAAACTAACACTTGTTTTTACGTTACTTGTAGGCCACCATAGTTCTCCGACACGCTCGTGAAACTACGGTAACGTGAGCCACAGAGTGTAAAACCGTGGTGCAGCCAGCCGCCGTCTGACTTCCGTTGCTCCTAAAGTAGTTTCATTATGGTAAGGATGGCCTCTGAGCACTTTTGCACTCGGCGGCTCACGTTACCGCAGTCTTGGAAAGGGAGGAGTGAGCTGCAAACACACCACTAGATGCCACCGAATCCTACACACTGTACCTTTAAGAAACTGGAACAAAGAAATATTCAGCATCTTTGCTTCAAAAATATTTATCAAATTAGTTACATATTTGTTTTATTAACTAATCAGTTAATCAACCATTTCAGCTCTGTAATAGAATCATGAAAGTAAGGGAATAGCCATGTAAGAGACACATATGTTGTACGCAATGATGTTTTTATAATCTTAGTAATAAGGTATGTGAAATATTTCTATTGCAATAGCATTAATAAGTGTGTGTGTTTGTGTGTGTCTGTGTGTGTGTGTGTGGGGGGGGGGGGGCTATATAATCATGTACAGTAATATGCATTTATCTTACTTGGCCTCTTTGCAATAGTTTCACACTCATGACGTGGCAACCAAGGCTGTGACAGCCGCACTGAGTTGGGACAAACAGGTGCCTTTTCAGGTGTAAATGAGCCTTCAGAGTGTACTAGGCCATAAGTCATGTCCTTGTGTTAAACCACAGTTTCCTCTGACACTTTCACTCTCTCACCCTCATACTCTGTATCTCTCTCTCATTTTCTGACACGCCCGTACACTCACGTGCGCACACACACGTACGCACACTGTTCTCGCAGAGTCTGTGTTCACGGTCTGTGAAAAACAAGGCCTGAATGAACGCTTGATTATGTGATCAGCATTAACAGTAGCTTTGAAGGGAGGAATGTGCAGAGTAAAGAGAGCGGCAGAGAGAGGTGCAGTCCAGTTAGATCTGAGTCTGACAGACAGAGAGAAGCTTCTTCTTTCCTGATCTGTCATTTCCATTATCGCCCGGCGACACGGAGTGAAGAACGGCCGCAGTCTGTCTCAACCTTTCAGAAGTCAGATGTCCTAAATTCTCAGTGTGAGGTCTGCAGTGTGTCTTAAAGTTACAGACGGTAAAAGCCACATACTGAATTAAATGCCACACACTTTTTTTTTAAACTTTTTCCTCTATATCTGCTGTTCTCTGCTTCTCTTTGTTTCACCATTTACAAACAAACTCCTGATAAAAATAACCAAGGAACAAAGCGATGTTTTCATCACTTGCTTGTGTGTGACTGTCTGACGTGTGAGTGGGCGAGAGAGAGGATGAGAGAGTAAGAGAATGGGGACGATTGTTTGTGCACACAAATGCCGGTATTCGCGTGGTTACCCATGTCTATACTGTACAGTGTGTGTTTATGGAAGCGAGAGACCCAGAGTGGGAGAAAGAGACAAAAAGAAAGAATGGAGAGGGATTACAAAGGATATGTTGGTGTGTGTATGTGCACGACCAGTGAGCCTCATTGGCCAGATGAGTTGTGCCCCCCTACAAAAGGGTGACTTTAGTGTGATGAGAGGCAGTAAACCCAGGGATTAGGTCTGTTGGGCAACAGAGCACCAGGCCCCAGGGCGGGCTTTCTGGTTGGCTTACTGGAGGGGATGGAGACCATGTGTCATGTGGATCATGTTTGGGGGGACAGAGGGGCTGTTTGTGTGCTACAGTCATGCCTGTCCTGTGAGGCTGCACTCATTAGCCAGTAATTTTGCACTTAACCAGCTGTAGAAAACTACCAACATAGGCAGAAACACACACTCACATGAGGGGAAAGAAAAACAGCTTAATGCGGTTCACCTACTGTATGCAGAAAGGATTATCTCACAAAACGATCACAAACAAATGCAAAGCAGCTCACGCTAGAGGAACAAACTCACTTTTTCTAGCACTTTCTAGTCTGTTTACCATCCTGGGTATTTTTGAGAACAATCGAGAGAGAAAGAGAGTGAGCAGGGAATGAATGATGATGATGTGACTGTCTGCTCGAGGCAGAGAGCAGCGCAGGCAGGAGGAAGGTATTGATGTGAAACTGTATTGTGGCCTGAGTTTCTCACTCTTTGCCTGCTGTCATTACCTCGGCCCACTTCCCTCTGAGAGGCTTTTGTTTTGTACACCTCTCTCGAGTAACAAAGGACTCTATTTATTACTCAGAAATATAACACAGCATTTATTTGACTAAATACATTTCCTCAGCTGTTTTAGTATGTTAAATTAAATGTTGTACCGGTACATGTCCACAGCCTCCGTCCTTTCCACGCTTCCCACTCATTGTCCATGTAAGCAGCCGTGCAATGCATTCGATCCAAAATAAAGACAGATTCAGCAACTGCATGGCTTATTTCTCGCATAAAAATGTTTTCAGAAACACATTTTGGTGAACTATTTTCGTGATATAAGGGAAGAAAGTTTCCAAACGAGCCGCCATGTTGGTTCCAGTTTGAAAGCTGGGAGCAGCAGCCCATGGGAGAAAGCGTTCGTCCAATCAGGTGCTGACTGCCTCGTGTCTAGTGGCGGCCCATCAGGCAGCATCAATGCTGGGAAGCGAGGCGATCCCTCGCGATAAAAAAGGTCCCTGTGGACACGTAGCATCATCGATCTCTCTTGTCAGCACATTATCTTTAATTTGCAACCAATACATTATTTCATTTATAATAAAGACAAAAAAAAGACTGCAAAGTGCAATTTTACATTTCTAGAAGTGCATGGTGGTCAAAAGACAAATGCATAAAGTAGGAGTGTAAGAAAACATTGAATATATCAAGTATCACAATATTATGTTTTGTGTTACTGTATTGATTCTCAAAAACACTGTTGATTCATGAACAGTTTACATGCAAAGATTAATTCAGTCAAAACTTTATTTAATTTGCAAAGAGATGTGCCCTCTCGGTGTATGAGCCCTCTCGGTGTAGCGCTATGATGCTGGGTGTTACAGCGACTGTGATAAATGCAAATGCAGATCCCACTGTTCTGATTGCATAAAAAAAGTTAACTTTTTTTACTCAGATTTTATGCATCTGGTGGTGTGTTCTTTATACTATCACAGTTTTGCTAAAATTAGATTTTTAAAAATCGTAATATATCGCCTTGCTTACAATATCGCAATATATTGAATCGCATCATGATACGTATCACCAGATTCTTGCCAACACACAGCCCTAGCATAAAGTTGAAAAATAATTTGCAAGAGCCTGTGGCTGGCTGGTGTTACTGTAGATCTGTTCCCTTCCTAGCCGGAAAAATAAAAAAATCCTCAGGGAAGGTGAATTGTTCTTCAGAGAAAAGAAGCTTCTTTCCTCTTCTTTCCCCCTCTTATTTCCCCCATTTTTTTTGTCAGTGTAGAGACTGCCGTCCATTTACCCGCACATGTTCAAGTCTGTGTCATACCTCATTGTTAGTCACTGAAAAAATCTCTCCCCACCATCTTTCTGAAACTTGTACTGCAGGATTTTCAGAACATGTTCACAGTGCTGTAACAATACAGTATGTACTGTAAAGACTTGCGACTATGTTTTTCCTCCTCCCTTTCCTTGTCTCCTGGCTGTATTATCCAAACACTACTGGTAGACGAAGGAGAAAATTAGTCTCGTGTGAGTTTGTGAAAGCTGGGTTTGAGATTTGTTGCGCTATGGAAAAGGAGGTTATGTAACTATAACGTCAGGTCCATTGGATTATTTGGTATGTCAGGTTTGGTAAAAAAAAGGCCAGTGTATTCCCAACCTAGCCAGCAGACCTTTCCAGAACATAAAAAAACAAACCAGTCCTGTAGCCTTTTTGCTTTTTTTTATGGAAAGTGAAGAAAGAAAGTGACGCAGTGTTTTCCACCAGTACCTGCATTACAGTAACAGCCACAGGAAGACGAGGTTAATCTATTTTAGGCAGCGATTTTGAGTTGTTAAAACCAAAGAACATACAATTCATAATAAGACAGGGAAGTATTACACGTACAGCAGAATCTCCAATTATGTGAATATGTTATAGATTCCCAGAAGAGTGAAACCGAAACCAGTCAAACAAGACTGTATGTCATTGTGAGACAGCTTGTGGAGCTGTTACGATGACAACGTGAGATCCATGCCTACTAGTCAACTAAAGTGAATCATTGATTCATTGTCTTTGGATAGAGCTGTGGGAGCCTTGGTGGTTGCCTTGGGACAGTGTTTGTGCCAGTGAACAAATATCCTATTTGTACAAACTGTTCAAGTTCTACAGTAGTAAATATAAAGTAAATCTATTAGATATACAGCGATTTCTAGTTTTAAACAAATTAATAGAATGAAATCTGAATTTTCCAATCTAATTAAGTATGATGCTACCAGTTAATCTGAATACTTCACTGCATGTCTTCTATCTCCTTAATCATTTACACTTCTGAAGTCAAAATGTCACGAAGGCTCGTTTAAATGTGGACCTGCTGAACTGGGTTGTTATGTGGAAACAAATGTACGACCTTCCACTGAACGTTAACAATGTTCACCTCGCACACCCAATGACGAATCTCTTCACTTTGGAATGGCAGAAAAACAAGCTATAGCACTGTGTGTGTTTGTGTGTGTGTGTGTTTGTGTGTATTTGTGTGTGTGTGTGTGTGTGTGTGTGTGTGTGTGTGTGTGTGTGTGTGTGTGTGTGTGTGTATGTGTGTGTGTGTGTGTGTGTGTGTTTGGCAGTAGATAAACTTGTCATACAGTTCTGTACACTTTATGCTCTCTGTCTGAGGCTACATCTACAGAACCTCCACCTTACTTCAAAAGAAGGAATGTGGATTCACATTATTTCAACATATCTACATCTGCACCTTGGCATTGGATGAGTGAATCATATCGCCAGCTTGCGCACACAGTAGAAAGGAATGACACTGTATAGCCTACGTAAACTGATGTGTAATGATGAGTGTGAGTGATTGTGTTAACAATCCCCTTATTATTATTTTTTCTTGTATGAACTTGTTATGAACACGATGCAACTCAGATTTGATTTATTTATGTTGAGAGATGTGTTGTGTAATCACTGCCTGCGTGCTTGATTTGTCACGGTGCATTTTCTAAAAGCTTTAGCCTCCCTATTTGTTTGCCATGCAAAATTCTCCTCAGCAGATTCTTCCTTCCTACATCATTTGAGTGTACCTTGGTTAGTGAGGTTTGGATTCTTATTTGAATGTTTCCGTGCAACTTTCCATCCGCAAAGACCTGAAATTACCTTTGAAAAAAGCCAGACACTTCACTTGCCAGTGCCAATCCCTTTACAGCGCCATGCATTTTGAAATAGATTATAGCAATGATTTTCATCTCTTTACTTTGATTGTTATTTGTCTAAATTGCCCAGATCTCACTTGTTCAGTTTTTAAGCCCTGCAAACAACAGTAATATGAGATATCAGTGGTGTACTAGCTCCCCCTAGTGCCAAACTATGCTACTACATACGTTTACAATGATTGTCTGAGAGGAGTGAAGAACAAAGAATGTTTGCTCACAACATTTTTTAGTGATAGATTTATGAGATACTTTTGGATTTGTTTTTCCACACATTTCTTACCTTGAACTAATAAAATGACTACAAGTTTAAGAATTCACATACAACGTGTTATTCTAGAGGCCTAGACTCTAGACCCAGACTATAAATGAAGATATGGATGCCTCACAGATAAGTCATAATCAGGTAGTGTTGTCAGTTCCAAACAAAGATCTAACTTACTGACCAAGAAATCCTTCATTATGTCTTCACGTTCTCCCTAATTCTCCTTTACTTTTGTTTTCCTATTCATTCACGCAATATTATTCACAGTTTGGGCCCACATGGATGTGACATTACTGATAAGATGGTAAATATGTTTTATCTCGTGATGATCATAACAATTTAAGGTTTGTATTCTTTGGTGCAAAACAAAGTACGCCCAAATCAATCTGAAAATATTTACAATATAGTACACCGTTGTGACAGAACTGGCTGGGGCAAATAAGTCATAATGAAAGCAAGAAACTTATTTTGTACTTACAGATATGCAGGAGCACAGTATCTCAGACCTTTCTTGTGTAACTTCTCATACACAGAAGTAGGGCTGCAACTAACAATTATTGTCAATTATTACAATTATTTTTTTTATTGGCAAATAACCTGTTGATTATTTTCTCGATTAATCGATTAGTTGTTTGGTCAATAAAATGTCATGTGTTAATAACACCTGTGCTTTTATATCACAGGTCAAAATGTCTGATGTGAAAAAGGCCAATGGTCTATGCTCTCAAAAAACCTAAGGCTGATCAAATCTCACTTGGTAGGTCTTATAGGTGTTAGGATGTGCCTATTTCTCGCATAAAGTTTGCTCCGGCTGGTGGGCGGTGCTTGGTATTTCCTCAACTTATATAAGCATGGCAGCCGGGTCACAAACTTTCGCATTTTACAGCTAAACAGTACACTACAAGATGTTTCTGAAAACATTTTATGCGAGAAATAGGCATTACAGTAATAGAATATTGATTCATATTTGATCAGCTCTGCCTAGTTTGACCGTTTGATTGGAGTTCGCGAGTGATTGACAGCTGCTCAGAGACGGCAGGCTCCAGCTCGGCTCTGATTGGTTGTTTTCCTCCGGTCTGTGAAATCTTGTAGATGCCATTAGGAGCACCGAGGACACCTGAGGACAAAGAGGCTAATTATTTTTTTCAGATTACCTGTCTCATGCACTACTGTCAGAATATAGTAACCGTTTTATAAAAAATGTTTTAAATCATATTTGCTCCAATTCTACCCACTGCTGCTTTAATATTGTAGGAAATTAATTGTGAGGTCAAGCACCAACCGCTAGGTGGCAACACAGAGCTCAAAATCACCGAAGAGCTGCTTTCTGATTGTCCTTGTCTCACACCAGCGTCTGTAATGCAAATGCAGCATTTCAAACTGTTGCTTCCTTTCTGTCTGAATTTTATGATTCACAATAGTTCCACATGAATCGCCCTTCTAAGAAAAAATGTGCATCTAATCGCTTCAGATTCCTTATTGGTTCTCAAAAACATCACTGAGAGCTGCAACAAGTGCGTAAAGTAAATTCAACATTACGCATTTATGACCTTAACCTATAGATTCGATCATAAGAACCATGGCAGCCCTGCAGCTCTTTTGACCGTAAAGTAAATTACGCACACGGTCCCCTCGAAGTCACCCAAAAATATCTCGTCCAATCAGAGCACCGCTATTGTGCATGGGGCAGTCTGCGCCTCGGAGACTTTCTTCCCCAGCTGAGAGGTGGTCTTTGTATGGCAGAGCTGAAACAAGGGCTCCTGACTCTGCAGACACCAGACGACAGGCACACAGCTGCAGCTGCTGGGACCGACCGCAGGAGTTTAGTTCCACAGAGAAGTGAGAGGCTGCGACTTCTGCGCACAGAGAAAGTGCAGAGGAAGACGCGCAACTCTTGAGATTTCCCATTTATTTGCCAGTTGTTGCGCCTTTTTTGTGAATTGTTCTAAACACGTTTCAGTCCTTTTTTTTGGAGACCCCGATGTCTCTACCTTCTTTTCGAGACTCACCCTGAGGTTTCACGACTGGCGAGAACAAAACATACCAAGAACTTTTGCTTGAGCAGCATCTTGCATCTGAAATGGGCAGCAGGCTGGTGTGGCTGTCCTTCGCGCTGTCAGTGGCGTTTTCCGCCGGGCAAGACGCGGGGACCGGGGCCACAGATGAGGACATCCCGGAGGGGGCATCCACCCTGGCGTTCGTCTTTGACGTTACCGGCTCCATGTACGACGACCTGGTCCAGGTCATCGAGGGCGCGTCCAAGATTTTGGAAACATCCCTGAACAGACCGACGAAAACTCTGTATAACTTTGCCCTGGTGCCCTTCCACGACCCAGGTAATGTAATGAAAGGATGTGGAGTGAAAGTCTAATTGGTCACTTTTTTTTTTTTAACGCATGACATTGTTTTGCTTTTTTTTGTTAAAAATGTCTGCACACTTTTGGGATTTATTTTGTGTTTAGTCTCTGTTGTGACAACAAAAGCACACAGAAAAAGTGAGAAATGTGATAGTTTGCTCACAATCCGCCCTTTGAATGCTTAATGCTCCTCACACCTCCAGAGGAGGGACTCTGGGGGGATTTTGTCTCCACACACAGATGTTCAGCCCTGGCGGTCACTATCATTAGCATTCCGCCAGGGTTAGTGTGTGGCTTTAGGTTCGCAGTGCAGCTTGATGATTATCATCACCTCTGGGTGCTCTCTCATTCTCCACAGCTAATAATGCCTAGACAATATATATCACTGGGTAATTTAACAGTGACCCTGGCTTAGATCAGAGGCACAGACGCACTGTTCAGTGTAGTGACTTGCATTAGTTATATATCAATTTCCAAGTAAAATTCATCTTTACCATCACAACCACATTACTGAAGTTGATGTTTGGAAGTTCTGTTGATGGAGAGACTTTGTGTAAGCATTTTAAATTCCCTGTAATTACTATTGTCTAAGAGGGAGGAGAGGTCACTTATACCTGCTTGCAAAAGCACCATCAAAGGCTGCTGTGATACATACATTCATACTGTCATGGGGGCGTTTGTGTGCTGATTTGGAGGTGAGACGTGTTAGATGTCCACCTGCGAAAATCACTCCATCCACAGCAAGAGCAAAGGGGGAAACATCCCTGTAGATAGACCTTATAGAGGTGAACAGAGACAGGTAGCGGCAAATCAGTGTGTGTTGCACTCAATGGTGGCCTTTAAGCATTTTAGGGTACAACCTGCTCCAATCATTTCGTACCATAGACTCTCCGTTTTGTAGTATTTGTATAATATCCTGCCGACACACCTAAAAAGTCCTAACTCATCTTACATGATGATTCCCCCTCACTGTGTTTAAAATATACTCAGTTTAACTTGAATACACTTATCAACTGCAGAGAGAAAGTCTGTGATGCATGGACAGAGGTGAACTGTGTGGCGAAGAGGCAGATTCCTTTTCCAGATGTTTGTTCTCTCCTCTGCTAAATTTCAGCATGTCACAAATTCTTATGAAGCTCAATTCCTCAATCGTGCCTAGAATAATAATTATATTCAAAGGAAGAAATATGCTCAGTATACACAAGTGTAACAAATGATTGATTCATTATTGTGTGCTTCAGAAGGGGGGGGGGGGAGTACATTTTAGATCATTAGCAGATGATAAAAGAGCTGTGATGCATTGTATCTAGACATAGCAACAGTAGAATCCAGATTTGATTCATAGCAAATGTTCCTACTACTGTCACTAGGAAGTCACGCTGCCATTCTCCTCTTACCGTAAACTGAAGCCAAAACTGCTTGATTGAGAAATCCGTGGTTGACTTTTCTTTGTCTTTGTGTTTGTCCCTCACCACCAAGTGACGCTCGTTTGCTTTTTAAAATGTTTACGAGGATGTCAGGATGTGTTTTCCAAACCCCCCCCCCCCCCCCAGGGGAGTAGAGGAATGATTAGCGCAGCACACTGCGAGTCAGGGGGTAGCTGAACATTTCCCCAAATGTTGTTCTGCCCCTGCCTCGCTTTTTGTCCTTCTCCGACAATATCCCAGACCCTCGGAGAGAATCGGATTTGTTTTCATAAGAACTTTTATTTAGGGTTCATTCTGACACAGATCCATTTTCTCTTCTCGCTTTCCATACGACCCAGTGCGATAACGCAGTCCCTCCTGTTTGATTTGGCTCCTGTTAAATCAGAGGCAGGAGCTTCCCCTTTATTTACACTGCAATCTGACACGGTAAACATTGGCGAGTGTGTTTGTGTATCTCTCAGCCTGTGTGTGTCTGTGTGTGTGGAGCGAGAGTGTCAGGAGGATGCCTGGATATTGGGGTCAGGCTTGTGTGGGAAGATCAGTCAGGAAGCTCCCCCCCCCCTTTCCTCCATCCTGCAGGGAGAGAAAGAAAGAAAGAAAGCAAGAGGATACTTCACAAGTCATTTTACTGAGGCACTACAGTCTGAAAACACACCAATGAAACAGTGGTAGGGTTGAATTTTTTGATCGTTGAGATGTCCTGAGAAAGGTCCTGGTGACCGAAATGTTAACTCTTTTTAAAAAAATCAATCCAGAGGTGATAAGTGTGTGCAGGAATTGACTTTTTTCTTTGGAATTAGATCTCCGGGGGAATGATGAATTCCCCGCACCACAAAGGAGACAAAGCAAGTGGTGTGCATGTTGCTCTCTACTCAGGGTTGAATTTTTGACCACCCTGTTGTGTTTTCATTTCATACCCTGGTTACTTTTGAAAATAACATTCACGTTATGAGAGAATCCACTGTAAAATACCATCCTCGATGGCTCAAATAACAGCTGTGAACATGAACATCTCTACTCTTTAGCTACAATCCATTAAGGAATCCAGCCTTTTAGGCTGAGGAGTCAAAGGTGTACTGCAAGCAGACCCTCTGGACTCATTGAACATTTATTTGAGAGTTTACTGCCAAATAAACTTTATTTCACAGCACTCCTACCATTACCAAGCCAGGCATTATCCCAGAATTAATGTTAAATTGCGCAGTTTTCCAATCCCCCATATAAAAGACACTCTACACAGTGTGACTGGTGTGCTCTAAGGAGTTGACCTGAAATGAAAAGACAGCATGTGGCCGCATGTGTCCACAGATTTGTTTCCAGTGTCCTCTGAGATCCTACGTTCTTCAGGACTCTGCTGACGTCCTTACACACACATGCTCGTCCTTGTAAATACTACCTTGCTGTGCGAGGGTGTGTGTCTCGTACATGCTCGTGTCAGTGTTTAATTAGGTGAGTTTGAGATGAGTCAGAACCCGGTGCCTTGGGTCAGTGACACTTTGTTGTGTTAGCTTTGCACTCCCGTGTAACAGATTTAAAATGGAACAATGAGTGTAAGGTTATTGTTCAATTTGAGGGTGTTTGCATCCACATCAAAAGTGGCACATTGTATCCCTTTTCCACAGTGGTTAGCAGTGTAGTCCTCCAATTTTAAATGTCAGAAAGCAAAGGACAAGTTCACATGAACTTAAATAAAGTCATTATAGTTAATATTTCGTTGCAAAGCAGTCAGTAACGTTTTGGACCATTTCCACGGCTGCGTCTGAAATCGCACATCATGCACTACTACATACTCAATATGTGAACTATCGTTCAACATACTTTTGTGTGAATCAACAGTACCATGTATCTTTTCGGACCCACTGAACTGTGATTACCACGTCATTTCCTGAGAGCCTCCTTGCCGGTTGGAGACGTGTAACCATGGTAACCCGTACCAGCCTCTCGTGACCGAACGATGATTCCTGAGAATCAGTCTGATCTAATTTAAAAAACAGTATCACGCCTAGCAAAGTCAAATCTTATACTTACACTTAAATTGAAGCATTGTTGACGTAACAGAGCCGCCCGTCAACATCTGTTATGAACGTTGTCGTCACTATCGCATTGCATTGTGGGACATTTATGATGCCGTGTCCAGCGTTGCATATTGTAATATTACGGAAATAGTACGCAATTCATGTACTATTGGTTTCATACTAAGGTTTCAGACATACTAAAAAATCTCACGTACCATTTTAGCGTACTAAATAGCGTGTTAGTATGGAATTTTGGACGCAACACAGGATGCAATCTCCCTCAATCACAGATGTCTTGATATTGTGCCATCTTCAATTATTTGCTTGTTTTGCCCTGCGTGATTGTCTTGTCTTTATGTTGAGGGTTTTTGTTCTTCTGCATTGTCCTATACACCCTTAGAGCTAATGATAGAGGTATGCTAGTTCAAAAGTGGTTGTTGCTGCTGTCATTGAGTCCACTTTTGGACCTGTCTTTCCTTGAAGGCATTCATAGTGTTGCAAATGTTTGTGCATGCAATAAGTGACGGAAATAGTTGTGTGAACTGTGAAGAATTATAAAGAGAGCTTGAGAGAGAAGCTCAAATCCCGTCTACTTTATCATCTCCACATGCGCAAGATGGTTAAAGGTACAATATGTAACCGTTGTCGGTTCCTGTTTGTAAACACACCGCATTCGAAGTTGGCCACACCACCACAGCTCAACGAGCCGAGTGGGAGAGAGAGAGCAGCGATGCTCGAGCGAGCTATAGAGTGAATGAAGAGAGAGAGAGTCGCTAGTGAGAACAAAGCAGTGAATCGGAGAAATAAAACGTCATTGCCCTGATTGTTTCCCGGTGGTTAAGTACAAATAAACACACAACCAACTCCGCATAATCCTGCGGGAAGGTGCTGAGTTGCCGGATTTTGAATGAATGCAGCCGGAGTCTGCTGGCTGTGGCTCAGCGCTGCTCTCGTCAAACTACAGACACACACTGATCATAGTTGCACTCACAGCACAGAGAGGAGCAGGGGGATCACTGGGCACTTGCACATAACACAACTCGTTCCTATCCGTGAAATACGGCCGCTTTGTGCGTGGAGACATGAGTCTCGGTATCAGAAGCCGAGGGGCGTGACAGAGCGGCGGCATTTGACCACCTGAACGGGCTGCACACCCTGCACGCTGTTATTGGGGGGGGCCCAAAGGACATCCAGCAGTGTCCAGAGTAAGTCAAAATAAAAAGAAAAGAGAAAATACAGGCAGAGGGCTGCAGGGTCTCTGCGGAAACAGACACCACCACACACTTCTAGTGGGGCATAAGTGATGATTGAGAGAGATTATTTTTGCATCAGCCCATACTTTGTTTCTTAGTTCATTCTTGCATATTATACCTTTAAGGTTAGGTATTGACCTTGAATGGTTAAGGTTAGGATAGGTTGTTACCATGTGGACACGACCCCCCCAATACCATCATTTATTTTAAACGTCAGCACTAGTAATTGTTTCATTTCAAATCCAGTGTGTTGGAGACCAGAACTAAAACAGAAACATATCTCTGTCCTGTCTGACTGCACTGGATGTGTTCAAGGAAAGGCACAAGGAATGGTACAAGCCAAACAGAGAGAGGCTGAGTCATAGACTGACTGACTTAGTGAGTGACGTCTGCCTAACATCAGCTTGAAGTTCAGACTCAGAGTTTGACTTTCCAGTCTTTTGCTTCTGTTGTGTTTGTGTGTTTCAGCTATGAGTTCTGTAGATTGGCTAGGTGATGGCCTGCCTTGCTATCCTTTTCCAGCCAGTTAACTTTAGTTAGAAGGAGATGGACCAAAGCTCTGGGCGTGGAGTGATGAGAGGAGATGACGGGATAGCTTCGACCTCCTCTGCATGATCAAAGGCACTTACCTCAGAGCTCCCTTTGTTGGTGGTCAGCGTCCTTTTCCGCCATCGCCTTTTCCCTTTGTTTCCGTCTTTCCAGAGCAGCAGTTGTTTTGTCTGAGCCGCCCCGCCTGTGTGAGATTACAAGGAGCTCTGCGTTTAGCTGGACACAGTCAGTAATGATGCTATTAGGCAGGAATGCCCAAAGAGAGAGGTGGAGGTTTTTTGGAGAATTAGAGGAGGAGAGAGGAGTGTGGCAGACTACAATGTGTGTCTGTGTTTTATGTTTTATTAGACCGGCCCTGGAATATTAAAATGGCCTTTAATTTTTAGGACTGTACATGCACCTTCTGAAGTGCCCCGAGGTGCTCTTGGCGCAATAGTCTCAGCACTATTTAGCTTTGTATTCGGTGCTCAGAGGTTATCTCCCTTTCATCTTGGAAAGCAGCACATACCTGAGGGCTGCTACAGTAGGGACACTTTAAACGTTGTCCGTTCTCTTCCCTGTTTACAAATGTATGTTATTTACAGATTCTGAGGTGTTTAGAAAAGTCACAGGTAGGTGACCTTTGGATGCAGTGGTTGAGCCATGTGCCAAATGTCTCTGGTACTTTGTACTGTCCACCATGTTGGGTTTTGTTTCCCTCCAAGCTTTGAATTTGTTTTTCAACCTCTGTTGAATTCTGAGCCTCGTCCTGAGGGTTCCTGCGCCCTGGTCGGACGTCTTTGACATCACTCCCTGAGCTCTCATCAATATCCTCTTGACCTTTTGTTCCTCGTTTTTTGTTTGTGTTCCAGCATCTTTCAGGTAACTGTCTGAATGCGGAGGCGTGAATGTTGGACAGGTTGCAGTAGTGAAAAAGTGGAGAAACAGACCAGGAACTTTAGATGAGGAAGAAGAAGAAGAAGAATAGGAAGAGTTTATGCAATAAAAGTAAATATGTTTTTCATCTCCCCCAGAATGAGGAAGTTGACTATGTGCCAGGATCATTTAATGATGGAGGCCTTGGGCATTTATTTGAACGAGGCCACTCTGTTGGCACACCATCACACAGAGGGCACCATCAAAAACGTGGAACCGTTGAATTCAGCATGTTGAATCGGCGGCGGAGCCCGTCGGTGAGAGAAACCGCTCTGATTGGCTGTTCAGCTTAAACGAATCAGTGCACGAGAAGAGAAACGGAAGTGATGAAAGCAAGCCAACGAGTAAAGTCAGGAGGAAAAACACAGAAGGCTCTTCTCATTTTTCATCTTCATCTCATCTGATCATTCTAATACACAGATGTTTTCACAACGACATGGCCATCTGGGATGAAGAGAAGTGTTGAGTGAGAGTGGTGTGAAAATGGTCGGCAAACGCTGCTTTGTTTCATGTACGTATCATAACAACGGCTTGTATATCCGCCGTTCTCGGTCTTCCGGTTTCCCTTTTTGAATGACTAATACAGACTACTGCCGCCTGCTGGTGTGGAGAGTTATTTCCTCTCACGCAGGCACTGACCGTACGTGGTAGTCGGCCGTCGGCTGTAGTCTTTGCGATGTGTTCAAGTGCAACTTGTTGGTCAAGACAAAGGCGACGTGAGGCGACGCAACAGTTGTCCTTCATCGCTAGTTCTTTGATGTCGTCGTGGTGTGTCTGAACCTTTAAGCATTGTTGTCCAGTTTAAAGTATAATTTGCCCAGTTCAAATTGATCTGCATTAAAAGAGGTATATCAGTGTTATTTTAGATGAAAAGTTCTTTCGAAGGCTGTGTCACAAACGTACGTTTTGCTGCATGTCTAAGATGAGTTTCCCCTGTTCAGGGGCAGACATGTTTACCTGACCTATCCCTAACTCTTACCATGTGTCCACAGCATTAGCAAGTCCATTTATCTAGGAGAGCTGAACACCCGAGGCAAGTCAGTCAGGTGACTTTGATAACAGCGGCCACTGCTTGGTGGGGGAGCACCTTTTAAATGCTGTTCTTACAGTTTGTTTTGTCCATCGCTGTGGCTAGAGAAGACTTGAGTCACATAACACATCAAATATAGTTATTAATAACATACTGACCCATTTTTATGGTTCTCCAAAAAACTTTGGGTCCCAAACCAGTCTTCCAAAATCCCCAGTGGATAGTATCCAGCTGCTGATTGCCAGCTTTACCGGCTGCAGACATACGTACACTTGTTGTATGTTAGTATTTGCCTGTCAGCATTTTCTGTGCTTTATTACTCATAATTATAATAATAAGCAGGAACCTCAGCACTTTTACTGTTGCCCCTTTAATGAGGGCTTTCCTCAAATCAGCGTTTTTATAGTGAGTTTAGACTCTACAGATCGATGTCTAGACATTATTATTAAGGAAGCATTTTTCCTATAAAGGACTTTTTTTCACAGATTCATTTGACTTCATTGTTTTACGTCATACTCTCGGGGTCTGGAGGACTCATTTGGAAGGCATTAGATTTACGTCTGTATAGATCTGGTGCCAGAGTTGAACATTCCCATGGTTTGGTATGGCATGACCTCATTTTCTTTACTGTGTAAGCTGTTTATGTACATTTTAGTTGAAACACATGTAAGGTTTCAGCAGCTTGGCTGGTGTGTTCAGAGTGACTTTTACTCTCAAAACATTGATACTAGAGGGATGAGCTTCTTCCAATAGAAACAGAGAGAGGACACATTTTTTGAGTTATTCCGTCTTCACCACGTGCAGGCATTTATTTGAGCCGGATGATCCTCGAACACATGTCATGTACATTGTGAATCTGCGGAACAGCAGGAGTACAGCTCTTGTTTTTGTGGCCATACTTTAATTTCCTTTTCTGGTACAGATTTGAATACTTAAAGCTGCACTAATCAATAGCTTTATATATATTAACAGGGGATCAAATGAATATGTACTCAGTTGCTCATTGTGACAAACCCACAGAGATTTATCTCCTGACCCTAAAGTTCCCCTCAGTGTTACAGAGCTTTTTAGTGTCTTTCAGCGTTTTCTTTTGGTTGTACTGTTTTGATAACCCACTGTATGCTACATTCCCAGCTCAAAATGGCAAGTTAAAGATGAGGTGGTGAACATAGTGAAGCATTTGGCTCTAAAGAGCCAGATATTTCCCTCAGCAGTCAGTTGAGACCAAAACAGAGGTAAAAGGAGTGTGAATATTGGACTTACATATGTCAGTTGACCAGAGACACAAACTCCAAATGAATACTAATTTTGTTCTGCATTTGTTGGATATGTAAATATGGAAATGTTTGCTTATACATTCACCACTTTTTTAAGGTGATATGTCAGTTCTGTTGCCAAAAAAGTCAATTATTGTTGCGTTAATTAAATTGTGTCTACTGGGCCAGCTTTACTATACTAAAAGGGAGACAAAGCAGGGCATTACATCCTTGTAAACGTTTAATGATCTTATTATCGCAGGACTATAGGTTTACATCCATACATGAGCAGGATGTTTTCAGTGACAGTATGTACTAGATGAGTTCATGGGTCACTGTGGAAGAAGACTCGTCAGTTTCGGCTTGCTGGCAGCGTTGTAAGTGAGCCAAATCTCTGCGATGCTTTCTGTAATCATGATCAAAATTTGTCTCTGGGTGTGCAAGAAAATATTGTACCTGTGTGCAATGTGTTGTGCTTGATGCATTTAGCCTCCCCACAACTGCCTTTTGCAGGCATATTCTTTTCATTTATTTAGGTCTTCTCGTTGTCTTATTTATTTCCCATTTACTGAAAGGCTGCACAACTGGTGACATGTCCATGTGTCTGCACCAGAGGACAGGACATGAAGATAGAAGACAAGGGATAGGAGTAGAAATGAAACAACTAGGCATCTAAGAAGTTTGACTGACATGGAGGCCTGGGTGGTTTTTAATTGTGGCAAATGTGTCTGAACCAGACAAGTGTTTTGGGAATCTGAATTACAGGCGGCAAGGCTGAAGGTCAGGCTGTCAGTGCCCTCTACCCTCCTGTCTCTGACGGGCATGTGTTGGGGGAAGTCATGTATCACGAAGACCACCTCGGAATAGGGTTTCCCCAACATTTGCTTTGCCATAGCACACTTTCTATGTTCCAAAAATCCCTGGGCACACCATAAAGCCCTGAAACGTAGCAGAATAATGTACATATTCCCTATAAATATAGCATCATTGTGTCTGAAACCTGAGCTTGTTTTGATGAACCTGGTATTCTGTGTCAAGCTGATGACAAGCACATGCTGAGCTCATGGTCAACTGTCCTGGAAACCTCAAAAGGCTAAAATAATCTACTTTTCCACTTTTAATTGGTTGGAAATCACTGCCTCAGACATCTGTGTGTGGTCGGCAGTGCTGATCCGCTCAGCACGAACAATTAGAATTTCCTCAGTAAAACAAAAGACTCACACAAAACAGAAAACACCACCCAGTCACTTTTGAGCTCTCTGGGGTTACACCATCACCCATAAAGTACTTAGTCATGAGCTTTACAGTTTTGTGGTTGTAATATTGAGGTTGTTGCCACTTATTTTAAAGCCTTCTACTTAATTTGAGGCAAATTAATGCAATTAAAAGGCCACATTTAATTTAATTGTAATAGCCATTTTTTTTCTGAGAGTGAATCATAGAGTCAGGCAAGTCTCAGGGTTTTTCTACAATGGAGACCATATGTAGAAACGTCACAACGGTCTCTGTGTGTTTGCTGCCCCTGCCAGTTTTTGCCTTTTCAGTTAGAGGCATTTAGAGGCTTAACACTCCTTGATGCCTCTCTAAGCCACAGCTTTGTCTTTTTCATCCTCTTCTCCAGCCCTCCCTCTCATCCATAATATGTTGTCAAGGCAATAAAATGAGCATCTGTCTTGCCTCTTTGCTGTGAGGCATTATGGGTAAGGGAGATGTTGCACAACACAACACATCAGGGTTGGGGTCAGTTTTGTAAGCAGTTTGGTTTTGTAAGATGTTGTTTCAGCGATGCAAAGGTGTCACCACGACTTATGACCGTGATTTAGCAGCTTGACCCAGAAACGCCACTATCAATCGATGTTTAGGTCAAGGAGTTTAGAGAAGTTAGTGCCTATACGTAAAAGGTGGGGAGGTGCTGAGCCGAGAGCTGATAACACATTTCTGACACCAACGATCATAAATCAGACCACAACTCTTTCACTTTTAAGCAGCATTGTTTATGTGTACACCATTTGCTCTTAGATGTCTGAGACAATGTCACTGGCAAGAGATCATGTTAGACATCAGCCACCTAAAAACACCACTTGGTGCTTCTCCAAACACCAAGTTTGGAGAAGCAGACAGGAGTACCGGCACAGAAGCTAAGCAATGTACTGCTGTGTGGACGCCAGATTAGTTCAGATCCGAAAGTCACACAATAACACAAACAAACTAACCGATTAATGCAACTGTAGACCAGCAACTCCCGTGTTCTGCGAAGTAAAATTAACGCGTCTGGTGGCCTTGAAGACAGCGCTATAACAGCTTCAGTTCACCGTCAGAAAGGGCTGTCTGACGGTGAGGTAAAGTGGTGAACATATTCTAAATATTGCGTTCACTTAAACTGATATTGATTAAATATTTTTTTGGGTGGGCTTATTTTTAGGTGGCTAAAATACGTTTTTCTGCTGCTCCCGTCCACAACTGCTGTCCCTCACTGTCAGACAGCCCTTTCTGACAGGGGAACTGAAGCCTTTATATCGCTCTCTTCAAAGTCACCAGACTACATTCACAAAAACAATAATTTTTCCGTTTTACAGTTTTATTTATACAGCCTAAAATCACAAACTTGTCTCAAAGGGCTTTACAATCTGTTCAGCATACGACATACTCTACTACACTAAAGACATTTGTTTTGAATACGTATTCTTACACCGTGCAAACTCTATACATACAGCCTGGACATGAATGTTATGTCCCAACATGAAAAAATCTTTCTCAACATCTCTCATAATGTATATATGGCAAAGGTTGGACATTGTCTTCATGAAGACAATAGAGCGGACAGTAACGCTTCTTGCCTGTTTTGAGCAATAAATTATTCACTTACTTTTGCCCTCTTCCTCCTTCCACATTTGTCGGCGTACTTCTATTGTGGCTGGTATTCAGACACAGAGTCTAGGCGGTCGCCCAACCACACAGACAAGATTACATTCGACTCTCTCTTTTATGTTTTTCTTTGTAGAAATTTGCCATTCCACACGTCACATTCAGTCATATAATGCTTGTGGTGAGAATCAAACTAAAGGCTTTGACTGCCAACATGTGATAATGTTTATATGGATCCTCAAGTAAAGACATCTTTGTTGGATCCACTATGATCATTTCCTCTGACCCCACCCTTTCCCAGACAAGATGTAAATGGAGCATCAAAACTATGCAGTAACGTAAGTTAAGTTGAAATCATTATTAAATTCCTCAACTTTACTGCCTATTATCCATTTATGACGTCTAGATAATTTTTATGAAGATCACTAAGCGGTAATAGCACGCAGATGCTGACAGATATTTTGCAATCTTTGGTCGACCACAACACTCTCAGATCATTTTAGTGAGATACTGCTGTCAGGCACAATAAAAAAGATGATGAAGGTTTACAGGTATGTACAAGCCAAAACTGTTCAGTTACAGGAGAATATCATTTTACAAAGTAATATAATGTTTGTTTGAACTTAAACAAGTGGAGCATACCTCAGCAAGAGCACGTCTCAACAGTTAACATTAGTTATTACACGGCTTTGTTGAATACTCAATTCTGATTGGTCAATCACAGCGTTCTACGGTCTATGTATAACAGACCGTTGCTATGGGCGCAGTTCTGATGTTGGACACGTTTTTGTGTCAAATTATTGATTTCTTAAGTAAGTAGCTGTTATGAAATAAGCCCCTTCAGGGCGATGCAAAGACCTGTTGGGGGTTTATTTCCCAACAATGACCTGCTCGTTGCTCATTATACATATTGTACTTTTAAGGTCATTATATACTATTTGGCATATAAAATGAACAGTATCATGTTGACTTAACTTTAAAAACTGATTAAAACCATTATCTCAGATTTTTTTTTTTTTTTTTTTTTTTTTTTTTTTTTAAAGATTATTTTTTGGAGCTTTTATGCCTTTATTTATAGGACAGTGGATAGTGTAGAAAGGGGGAGAGAGAGGGGGCGACATGCGGAAATGGCCACAGGTCGGATTCGAACCCGGGCCTACCGCGGGACTCAGCCTTATGGGCGCCCGCACACCAGCAGAGCTAGCGGGGCGCCCTCAGATTTTTTTTTATGATTACTTTAATGCTATATCTTCTTTTACAGGAAAGATAGGAGACAGAAAATGAGACTACATTTACTATTGTTGATAGAGCAGCATTTCTTTATTCAGCATTTCATTGTCTTAAGTGAAGCTTGAATACCTCCGGGGTCTGAGAAGTGAAGCCAATGCTGAAGTGCCTTAAACTTGCATTCTTTCTAATAGCCAGCAGGGGGCGACTCCTCTGGTTGCAAAAAGAAGTCAGATTGTATAGAAGCCTATGAGAAAATGACCCTACTTCTCACTCGATTTATTACCTCAGTAAGCCTCGTAAACATGAGTTTATGGTCTCAATCGCTAGTTTCAAGTCTTCTTCAATATAGCATGATGTTCATTTAGTAAATTATGGTCCCATTTAGAGTCAAATAGACCATAAAGCAGGGGATGATTTAGGGCGTGGCTACCTTGTGAATGACAGGTCGCTACCACGGCGTGTGTTTTCAGTTCATGAAAGTTAATTTTAACCTTTTTGGTCACCTAAAATTATTCAGCGTTGGGTTATACTTAGCTCCACCCTCTTGTGTCACTACTGGTTGCAAAAAACCAAGATGGCGACGGACAAAATGCCGAACTCGAGGCTTCAAAACGGCAATCCACAAACCAATGGGTGATGTCACTACGTCCACTTCTTATATACAGTCTATTCTTTTAACACACACATACAGCAGATTAATATGCACAAGTATATACACACACTGAATGGCCACACCACAGAACCACACATCCCCATAAATAACATTCATAAATTCACACGTACATGTGGCACACACTTAATTAAGACTTCCACTCGGGTTCCATCCTCCTCTGTGTTCTGTCTCCGACACCAGTTATCAAGTCAGGCGGATGACTGGTGGAGGGTTCAAAGCTGTCATCTGTCTCTGCAACACGCTCCCCATCAGGCAGTGCATCTGGGAGGGATTACATGCCTATGTGTGGTGTGTGCATCAGTTGGGTTTCACTCTATGTTTATGTGTGAAAGGCTGTATGTGATCATTTGAACCCACGAGTGCCATTATTAGAGATCTGTGGTTTTGTGGCGCATCGTCCCAAGACACATCCAATTGCGTCGAATGAAGTGAAACGAGAGAGGCAGCGCCGCAGCGAGCAGACTTCAGCTGCCTGGTGGTCCTGCTCTCTCTCTCTCTGTTGGTTGTGGGGAGAAGTTTCCATCACAAGTTCAGTTTGTGGTGGTTTGAAATCAAGCCTGTCGTCAGCTCTGTCGCTCCGGGCTAAGCTGGTGAAGTCAGGCAGGGTAAAAGATGCAGTTTAAAAGAGCACGGGTAAGGAAGAAAAGAGGGAGACACATAGGGACGCACTGTAATAAGGGACTGAGCATGGATTTTGCAGCCTGGTGGCTGATAAAACTTTGAATCCAATCCAGAGGACGGAGTAAAACGAGAGATTTTGAATGTAGTCAGTTCACATCAAGCCAAAATGCGATCTTTTTATGTTGACAGTTATGAGAACATTGACAGTCTTTGATGCATTACGGAGAATATAACTTTTCTGCTAAACTACATTTGAATACTTTATTTGATGAATTCTTCTCAAACCTCATGCTGCTAAAAGAGGAAAAGAATAATAAAATGTGTATGAGTTGGGCTCAATGTGATGAAAGAACACATTTTTGATATGCCACCATTACAAGTGTGGTTATTGTTCTGGAGCAGTGAGGACATGGTTGTGTCACTGTCAACACCAGAAATAACCACTGCATTTGACATAAGTGGAGATTATTATCCTGTTAGTGGGATCACTATGCTTTCCCATTTTAAACAGGCAACACATTTGAACTTTGTAAAAGAGAATACATTTTTCACAAAGCAGCAATTTCCTGTTTGGGAAAATCTTTCAGGCTGATTTCACTGCCGTGTCTGAGTAAAGCTGGCCAATTAGAGCAAATTAAATTAGGGTTTAATATCTCCATCAAAAAGGCAAGCAAAAAGGAATTAAAAAGAATATTATGTAATAAAAAGTTAGTTAAGTTAGTTAAAAGCGTTAGTTTTTCCAAGCACCAGAGTCCCTTTAGAAAAGTTCTTATTTTACTGCAGCAGGGTTTGACAGTCGGTGCTGCGCAGTCCTGGTTCTGGCTCTCCCGTGCCTCCCTTCCCTCCAGCGGGCCCAGCAATTCGTCCTGGGCCTCTGGCAGCGTGGTGTCGGTGCTGGCTTCCAGCGGGGACCGGCGGAGCAGCGAGGCGAAGCTCTGCTCCTGGCCGGAGGAGAAGCCGCGGGGTCTGTCCGCGGCGGGTTGGTCGCTGCCGGAGGCCCCGCTGGAGTCTACGCTGAAGGAGGTTCTGGTGAACGTGTTGCGTGCCGTAAATCGCTTTGTCTTATTTCGCAAGGAATCGGACCCGATGACAGGCATTAAGAATAACTATATCGAAATAGCCAATCTTCTTGCTTCATAACCAGTTAAAAAGTTCCTCACAGTGACTGTAATAAAGTTAATAGTTAAAAAATAATGGAAAAAAAGGAGAGTTAGCAATTACAAAAGAAAGAATGTTAACAATTAAGTATTGCACATTGTTGTTTGCATGCAGTGTACTCAGACCTATTTAGTTTTGTTGCCTTTTCCCAAGAGAGACATAACATGTGTGCACTCTATTAAGAAGGATGGCTGCTCATACTGAGTTAATTACAGAGCACTTTGTTGTTGACCTTTTATCCACAGCACATTTGTTTGTGTCTGTGTGTTCATTTATATGTAAAGAGTGTAAATAGACTTGCGTGCCTCACCTCACATATGTGTCTGCAGACACGTTTGCTCCTTTGTATGCGGTATGTAAAGCGCTGGACGCTTTCCTCATTGAGGCACACTACACTAATAGCGCTGTATGCTGTTTCACATGTGTTTTCTCAGTGGGGCTGATTAAGTGAATTATGCCTCATAGCTGACGCTCAGGATGACAGCCCCTCTCTTTCTGGCAGATTTTACCCTGAGTCAGCACAATGACAGAAAGCAGTGTGTGTTTACGGCCTCTGTTGCTGTTAAGTGCTGTAACAGCTACATGTTGTGTAACCTGTTGGGTTTTGTTGGACGGGGAGAGCCATAGAACCTCCTTTACCTGACCAGTATTTGAGTAAATAACGTAGACATACAGTGGCTCATTAAATCAGTTTGAAAAACTGGGCACATTGGGCCCATTTTGTTAATAAAAATCCTGAACCATAAATGAACCGGCGCCTGTAGATGGGAAAAAGAACACAGCCCTTTGTGACTGTGTTGCTGCTGGTATTGATGAACAGAAGGTTCAGTTTAAGGGCTCCTCAGGTCGCTGTTTGTTCACAGCACTGGTTTTCTGGAGCTTTGTGATTAGGCTTTTATAAACCAGAGTAATTGTGAGTTAGGAACATCCTGGTCTTTGCCTTCAGGAATGACAAAATGACAGTAAATGTGATCACTGCCACTGCTATATAAACTCTCCCCACTGTGGCACAAGGTCTTGGAGGCACAGAGCATTTAAAGAGCATAACTTTCCCAAAGTGCCACATCATGTCATGGCCACAACTTTGAAGAAATGTCAGTACGATGCCTCTTTCAATTGTCTGTCATGCACTGTAACAGCTTGTGAAGCTCTCCTGTCTGATGTATTACTGCCAAAATTCAGAATTTATTTGGTTGGAAGACATTAACGGCTGTGACCTTTCAGTTCATTGGCCTTGGAATTCCTTGCTGCTGATGTTGTAAGGAAAGAGAAACTCACTCCACATTGAATGCGTGAGTGATTCCCAGCAAATTACTTTAAGCCTGAATGTCAGTGGAGGTGAAACAGAGTTTGCCATTGGACAGTTGCCCAGTTTGTTCCATCCCATTAGACTTTCTGTGCGTGTTTAAGCTTGCACGTGATGTGCAGATGCATGCTTTTACAGCCGGCATCACGGATGAATGCTGTAAGAATATCAAGGTGGAGTAATTTGCTTTGATCGTTTATTTCAAGTCTACTTGTGTCAACAACTTACACAGTAGATTAAAAAAAAACAGGATGAGCTGCAGGTCATTTTCTCTCTTTTGTTGTTCCTTCTTGTCAGACTTTAGAGCATTCTTTCACTCTGAGTTCATTCACTTATGTGTTCCTTGTTGTCATCACAGAGAAAGCATTAAAACTATTTCCTGTGTGGCAGCCAGAAGAATGCATTATAGAGCTCAACAGTAACTGCCCGGCTTCGGTTCCCATTAATTTACTCCATTGACATTTCAGAAAATCCTTATATAAAGAGTTTTAAGCATGGAACCAAGCCAACCAACTACGAGATGAATTGTGACCATAAAACTTTTGATTCAGAGCAAAAAAAACCCATTGGAAAACGGAAAAAAGACAAAGGTAATAGACTGTGTACATAATTATTTTAAGAGTGAAGGAACTACTCATCCCATAAACCATTGCGAATGGCGACTCGCCACCTCTGGAAACTCCTAAAAAACGTTTAAACTAACCGTTGTCGATCTAAAATGAAGACAGATTTAGCAACTGCATGCCTCATTTCTCGCCTCAAACACATTTCGGTGAACTGTTTTCGTAATATAAGAGAACGTTTCGAGCCGCCATGTTGGCCCGGTTTGAAATCCGGGAGCAGACCACGGAGCAGCATGTACGAGCACGTACGAGCACGTACCCTCACTCGCTGGTAGGGTACACACTGATTGTGGGTAGTGTAGTACTTCTCCGTGACATTGCGAATAAAACATGTTTTTCTTAAAACAAGGGTGATATCATTACGACATTACGGCGAATAATCAAATCTGCGATTCAGAATTTGAATGGGATTTTCACTTCCGTAAATTCACTATTGAGCTCTATATTTGCGGTTGTGTATGTGGAATTGGCATCCTATGTCCTCAAACATGTTTTATTTATAATATTCATTTGGTAAATGAAGAAAATAGCTTCGTTCCACTGAGTTATCCAAAAGGAATGTGTCCATCTACCGAAAAGGGTTCTGATATTTTGTGCAAGGAACCATTGGCTTAAGTCTCCAGACCTGCTGGGAAAATGTGTTTTTTGGAAATGAAGCTGTGATGATTTCCCTTCCCTTAACCACTATTCATGAGGTGCTCTTGGGCAAGGCACTTAACCCCCAACAGTTCTAGTGGACCGCTGAAAAACAGCGCTAGCATTATCATGAAATGTCAAAGTCAAAGATCATTACACAAGCAGAGTTTGAAGCGCTAGGTTTATGTCGCCTCATACTGTTTGCTGATGCAACGACGGTGGCTGTGGTTAGGCTCACCGTAGCCCAAATGGTCGAAAGAATACTTACAACAGCCATGGGAACTTCTCCCATAAGGAAAGAGATGTCAGCTTTTCCATCTCTGAAAAGTTTGGCTCGAGATCCATGTTCCGTTCAGAGCAGCCAGACACATTTCCATGTTAGTTTTAAAATGCGTCTCTGATCGCCGCGAATGTTCCTCCCCTCTCCACCTTGAGGATTTACAAGGATGCCAAAATCTGGGTCATTGGGAAAAAGGCTTCTTGCTTCTTTGTGTATTTTATTATGGACATTGGAAGTGCTCGTGGAGTGCTTTTCAAGAAGAAATGTAAGGTGATGCTGATCGCAAAGAAAAGAAAAGAAAATGCTTCGGGTTCCTCATTGCATGCAGTGGAAAGTTATGTCAAACTCTACAACCTTAAATGTTTTACTTAAAAAATAAACAGTTGAGACAGAAGGAGAGTAGAAAGTTATGGATTATAAGTATGTTAAAGGAGTCTCAGCACTCCACTAAGCTTGGGCTTGTAGACAAGGTTTAAGACTGTTGTAAAACAGTTCAAACTGTATCCTTTTTCAAAAATCAGGGATCCTTTGTAATTGCCCTCTCTTCAACAAGGGAAACCTTGTTTTCCAATCTGCTTGCATGTGCAAAACTGCAGTGTGTGTGTGTGTGTGTGTGTGTGTGTGTGTGTGTGTGTGTGTGTGTGTGTGTGTGTGTGTGTGTGTGTGTGTGTGTGTGTGTGTGTGTGTGTGTGTGTGTGTGCACCTACGTGTGTGTGCTTTTTGCAGCCCCTCATCAGGCTCATTCCACAGCACAGCTGCAGTGGCTGAAGTCACACAGTTTGACTCAAGAAGGGGCTTAGCAGCTCATTAACGGATAGAACAAAGTAAGCTGAGAAACAGCAGTGACTACCAACACTGGCAGAAGAACAGAGCACGGGCCATGTTGTCCCTATGTAGAGGTGGTGCTCTACTTTCATGGTCCAGTGATAAATGGACCCACTTTAGCCAAACCCTAAGCAGACATTGACTCAAGAACATTACAATAACTGAATGAAAAAGTATTTCGCCCGCAACCAAAGAAGAGCCAATAACTCAAGGAACGGTAGGGAGGATTGGTACAATTAGTCGATCAATCAATTAGCACCTTTGTATGCTCTGTCGTCCGGTATATCTAGTCTAAATTCTGGTGCACGACAAGTAGATGATATCAGCTTTGGTGCATCAGTGACTACGTTTACATATTCCGATATTTGCCCTTATTCCGAAAAAGACAATATTCCTACTAAGCTGTTTACATGGCTAATGAAAATGAATATTCCACTATTAGTCCTGTTTACATGCAGCTGCGCATACTCTGACTAACGTAACTGGTGGTGGACTTGTTTGAAAGTCGAAAACAACCTCTTTCATTCATTCCTTCAACCACCTTCTTGAAAAGGTTTGCGTAGCGATATTTGCGCATCTCCAAAAACCTGTTGATATCCAAGTCTTTCATAATGTTTAAAAGTAGGTGTGTTTCTCTTTCCGACGAGAAATGTCGGCTTTTTCTTTGGCCATGCATCTCTGCAAACTGTTGGCTAGTTGGTTTGTGTACAATGCACAGAGCTGGACATAAACAGGCAAGAGGCCGTGTAGTGCAAACTGCAGTGAAAACCCCAAATGAGACGTATATCCTGAATGCACTGTATACATGTCCAGAGAATGCTCCTAAAACCAGAATAATATCAGCAGATCCCACATGTCTTAATTGGAAAATGCTCTATTCGGATTAAGGCCTAATTCTGATTATCCAAACTGAATATTCTGTTTACATGACCTGTATCAAATTCGAAATAATAGTGGAATATTAGTGTGCATGTAAACGTTGTCGGTGACAGAACAAATCGGAGCTCACATGTCTTATCAGTACAGACCTTCATCATCATTATATCTGTCTTGAGAAACATTTTAAGACTTTAATTCCAACCTTCCTTGTTATTCCTCTTATGTTTTCCCTTTATCATCTGTCTGTCTTTAAGTATCTTTCTCACATTTCCTTCTCTTCCTTTCTCTGTTAGTTAAATGCATCTCCTTTCCTGAAGTTATCCTCACTGCAGTTCATATTGTGACATTTTAATCTGGACATCCGTACACATCTGCCAAAAGCAATATTTGGCTAAGGACAAGAATTTAGGATACAAAAAAATGCTTTCAATTATTCATCTGATGCAGACTTCAGCCTGTGGCCCTAATAACCACAGTGCCTCTTTCTGTTGTTTCTTTGCAGAAATTGGACCCGTAACAATCACAACAGACCCCAAGAAGTTCCAGTATGAGCTGAGGGAGCTGTACGTTCAGGTGGGTTCAGAGATCACGTTCATCGAACCAAAGAAACAGCACCAGCAGTAGCCTGGATGCTATAGCAGTAGCATAAGGTCATCTGGCCTTGATAAAAGACTGTGGTCGCACCAGACGTCTAGGTAGGAACGTTAGCTGATTATCAGTTATCTGATCGGTCAGTCTTCGTTGGATGATGAAAGAAGTTTCAAACAATGATTTATATTTCTTACTTACTAGAGACTTGTTCCTAGTTTTAGTGGGGTTTCATCATTCATATAATGGTAGCTACGGGTTCTAACACTCAAGACTTTGGTCATTTGTTGACCTTACTGTTGCAAATGAAAAAACCCTTCTTCATTCCAATGTCTAACAAATGTATAAACAAAAACATACAATGGCTAGACAGCTAAACAGAGCTCTGCCAAGTTAAAATCTTTCTGTAATCACTTGGAGAGAGAGGGGAAGTTGTGCAGAAACCCTATTGCAAAGCAGAAAAACTGCAAAGCTGGTACGCCTCAAGTTATGACAAAGAGATGGACGGACACGGACAGAGATAAGTAGCATTCTAAGGTCTGTCCTTTGAAGAAAAAGATTTTGGCAAGTGTCAGTGCATCCTTGGCATGAGCTCCAGTTAATCTGGTGTGCGAGCCTGTTGTGTGTAGAATGGAAGGGATCCAGTTTCCTCTCAGTCGCTGCTTCATTCCTGAGTCTGTTTTTCCTCCCCTCACCTCTTCACCTGCACAACCCCTGAAGAGGTTTTGGCCGGAGTGCACGGAAAAGATACTCTTTGGAGTTGACATTTTTCTTGAAATTGAAATTCTTCGGACATGAACGCCATTGTGTTTAAGAGTGAAGATATTAGGCAACACTTCATATTTTATCAGGCTTAGTGTTGAGGGCAATGGGGGAGTGGATTTTTGTCCAGAGGGGAGATGTTGTGGTTTGGGAGAGACAGAGGATTCCTGTCTCTTCACCTTCTGCACCCCCTTGGCCTAAAATCATGGGTCACTCCGTTCCAGATGTTACTCTTGGGGGGTGATGCATCCTAGTGAGCTGTTGAACCCCTCAGAGAGACAGATATGTGTCTGTTGGAATGCTGCAGAGGACATTTGTCTTTGACCCCACCAACATGACAGAGAGACAGACAGAATAATGGATGAGAGAGACAGACTGAACACTCACAGTCACACACAACTATGTTAGTTGCGGCCGACATCACGGACTATCACAAATGCTGCTGAAATACCAAGCATTCTCTCAAATTCAATTTTATGTAAAAATTGAATCTGGAAGGGAAATGTGAATAAACCATTACTGAGTTCTGCAAGTTTGCAAGAGAATCGTTATGTTTTGGCTCGTGCCTTCTAGTTGTAATGTTGACTTTATCAATGTGATCAAAGCCCTGAATTACATTGATAATTCTATATTACCTACACTCGGTGGCCTCTTTATTAGTTACATCTGTACAATCCAATACAATCAATACAGCTGTACTGCCCAGTGTCCCAGTTTATTTCCTGTTGAAGTGTATGTGAATGACAGGAAGTAAACATGGACCCGAGCTGTTGCCTGGCAGCGCAATTCCATTGAAACGGTCTATAATGTTCCGTTTTTGTTGACATTGTCATTGTATAGGTATGCCTAATAAAATGGCCATGTATTAGGGCCCCAATGTGTAAGCTGTACCCAAATCTGGTAATCAGAAAATTCATTGACATGAGTTTCAGTGATGTTTTTGACCACATCAGCATTGTCAAATGTGGTTAAGTGCGGCCTGCCACAGTTTCATAATGAACCAAAAATATTTTACACTTCTTAGTCTTCTCAGTCTGCCCGGGGTCAGGAACGGTCGCTCCGTGTAGGAGCTAACCCTTGTGGGACCTCTCACCGGCGCTGGCTGGCCTTCGCCGGGCGCATTTTCTCCGTGATGGTGCGCCGTCACTGGCTCTAGGTCGGCTTGGAAAGGCCCGTGGTGAAGGTGGCTCGTGGATCTGGCCGTGAGCTTTACAGCAACCCTCGCCCGGGCCCCGCCGCTTCCCGGGGCCGTGGACTTAGTGCTCACTGCGCTCACTTGTACTCAAATAGTTAAGGTGAGGCTTAAAAGTCGAATATTTAAGGTTAAGATAGGTCGTCGGACAGCAAGTCTCACGAGAGTTTTTGCAAGTTTTTGCAATTTGCGGGTTACCTTCTAGACACAACCCTGTCTATTATGTTGTTTGCCTAGATAAGGATACAAACATTGATAATGCAGCATCAAGATACTTCCAGTGCAGCTACAGTGGATTTTGAAAGCAGACAAACTATCTAAACACCAACAGTGTGAACTTCAGGTCTTGGTTTCAGTCTCTCTAAATCAAAGAGGAGCTTTTTTTGGATTTTTTTGACTATTTTGGATCAAGGTTCAACAATCATACAGGAAGAGTTTGAAGAGGAAATTTTTACTTTTTAGGAAGTGAAGCTAATTGTAGACGCTGAAGTACAGTACACAGATCAGGTAGAGTTAAGGTGAGGACACCAAAAAAACAAACCAATTTTTTTCTCTAGCATAGGACTGGATTGATTCCAGCATCATCTGGGGTTCAGCACATGTTGTTTCATTCACCTACAGAATGCTGTTTATTGCTAAAACAATATCCTGCATCTTTATAGGTTGACAACTAACGTTAAATATTTTACATGTAACTTGAAGCCATGCATCAAGAAGTGTTAAAAATGAATTTGTATTGTATTTGTCTCAAGAAGAATTGTCTCTCTCCCCACCGGGGAGGGGTGGGGCCCCCTGCTCCCTGCGCGACTGTCAACCGGGGCGTTCTGTCCTCAATGCAGCGATGTCAGCAACCCACCCGACCCGTCTTGAAACATGGACCCTGTGTCGTTTTCCATGCTTTGTGGATGTGACTTTTTCGCCGTGTCATCGCCATTCCTATCTATAGCCTACAACCACCTGGGGAAAACACTGTGTATTCCCGTGATTTTTATTATTATTCCGCTAGAATATAGAAATATATTGTAATGCACACTGACTGACAAAAAAACAAAACAAAAAACGACGGCTCGACCTGAAGAATTTCAAGTCGACTGAGGGGTCACTGACAGACGATTCGACTCTCAGGGGGCAGCTCTACCATGTATTACCTTAGACTGCATACTATAACTAACACTAATAACTAATAACTGTGTTGGTGGCTCACAAACTCACACATAGATATGCGCATGCAAACCATTTGCCGATGATATCCTTCTCTTTCTCAGGGAGGCGGTGACTGTCCGGAGATGAGCATTGGCGCCATTAAGATTGCCTTGGAGATTTCCTTGCCGGGATCCTTTATTTACGTCTTCACAGACGCTCGTTCCAAAGATTACAAGCTGACCCATGAAGTCCTACAGCTCATTCAGCAGAAACAGTCACAGGTTTGGATATTAATGCAATATACAGTGTATTGTATACAGGTTTAGAGGTAAAGAGGTCACATCTTTATATATATATATATATATATATGTGTGTGTGTGTGTAGGTGGTGTTTGTGCTGACAGGAGACTGTGATGACAGGACTCATATCGGCTACAAGGCTTACGAGGAGATCGCCTCCACCAGCTCTGGGCAGGTCTTCCATCTAGACAAGAAGCAGGTCAATGAGGTAAGAGCATTACTGAGCGGAAATTTGGAGCTGCACTTCTGTTCAAGAAGAACAACTTTGTGGTAAAAGGCGTGCTCTGGTCACAGTATTCACATCATTTCAGCTTGGCCTGGGTTTTGCCCCTAAACTGTGTAAATTAAATGGCAGTAGAAGGTTTACAGCCACTGTCATATCGTTTGCTGTGCCCACGTTCATGTCTGGACTCCAGATCAAATGTGCAGGAAACATTTAATTGATTGATGCATACCGTTGGTCTTTTTAACCTTTCCAAGGAGTATAAATCAACCGTCTTGGACTGGGCAGTGAGTCAAAGCCTGACGTTTGAATATTATTGCTGTTTTATTGCTGTAAGATAAGAGTCATTGCTAGGGGAGGAAGGGATTCTTGATTTTAAATAATCTTCTAGAAGACTGCATGAGAGTCCTTCGCTCTTTGTCCGTCTTTTTTAGCAATACTCCCATTTGTCTATTGATCTATTTTATTCACCTTCCCCGTCTCTCTCGCTTTGTCTTTCTGTTAAATTTGCTCATCAGCAGCAGCATTTTCACTAAAAAAAAATTGCAGGATCACATGCAACACTCCTTTTACAGTCTGTGCCACGAGGGACGATTTCAAAGGAAGTAAATTAGAAATGTTGTTTTATAACTAGTTTTGAGAAACACTAGTTATTCTAAAAATGCCTGTGGCTTTAAGGAACAAATGGATGAAAATTCATGACAAATCAACAATCCAGAAATTGTACTTTTTTTGTAGCATTTCAGTACATTTGAGTCAAATCAATTCTTTTTCCCCTGTGCACCCGGCTTTACCCTGAGGTTAAATAGCGTCTGGGTCTGGGTCTCACACAGTAGCTGTTCAGTTCTCCATAGGGACGGGGGGGGGGGGGACGGGGGGGGGGCGACAGGACACGGGGGAATGTTAGAAACTTCCTGATGAAAGCTTTGCACATGTTGAGGGGGTGACCTTGTGCACAGCTGAGGGGTACATGTGTGTGTTAGTTGGTAGATTATTCATGTTTAAGAATGACCTCCTTTAATAATGCTATTTTCATTTGTTAAACATTGTGGTGTTAAAATAAAGTACCTTATTGAGCGTCTGTACCATCACAGAGACAGACAAACACTATAAATTATGTGTAATTCCAGCATTCTTCACATTTCCTTCCCATCGCTGTAGGTTCTGAAATGGGTGGAGGAGGCGGTGCAGTCATCCAAGGTCCACCTGCTGTCCACTGATCACTTCAGTGGGGGCAGCAACACTTGGCAGATACCCTTTGACCCCAGCCTGAAGGAAGTCACTGTGGCCCTCAGCGGCCTAGCGCCTGACATTGAGATAAAGAACCCCCACGGTATGATAAGGGTTACCGTACATAAACAGGATTATCAGTGGGATTCTAAAAGTTCTTCATTTTTTAGATTGATGTATTTATTAGCACATATATGTATATATATAGATGGGTGACAAAAGAAATAGAAAAACAATTGAAAAAGTCGAGAAACATAACAAATGCAGATGCTTCTTTACACGAGGGCTCATTAAATGGTTTGATGAGCATAAAAATGATTTGAATCATATGTTATGGTCATCACAGTCTCCAGATCTCCACCCATCTAATAATACGGCGCCCTCCACCACATCATAAAAAACACCAGATGAGGGAATAAATATCTTTAGGAAAAATTAACTTCCATTGTAAAGCAGTTCAGACTTAAAGAGTCTATGACAAGCAGCATGGAAGCTGTTGTAGCTGGTCATGGTGGCCCAACGCCTCACTGAGACACTTTATGTTGGGTTTTCCTTACATTTGTTGCTCATCTATACATAAACTAACCAAAAACGTGTGTGTTATTGTACATTTATTGGTTATATATACTGATATTGTGTACATAAGCTATGAACTATGTTAGCTTTCTATTAATATTAGATTATATGTGTTTGCACATAATTGACATGAAGGAAGTAGTCCTTTCATTTTAGATGGTCCAGTCATTGTGGGCCATTTTTCACATGTGAAAGGAAAGATCATAAGTTTTTTATACTCTAAAACAGAAATTGCACTGTAAAAAACACAAAGAAAATAGTTGGCATTGGTGATTATTCCTCCGTCTAATATGTTGTTTGCATGGACAAGGATACAAACATTGATAATGCAGCATCAAGATACTTCCGGTGGATTTTGAAAGCAGACAAACTATCTAAACACCAACAGTGTGAACTTCAGGTCTTGGTGTCAGTCTCTCTAAATCAAAGAGGAGCTTTTTTTGTTTTTTTACTATTTTGGATCAAGGTTCCACAATCATACAGGAAGAGTTTGAAGAAGAGGAGGACATTTTTAGGAAGTGAAGCTAACTGTAGACACTGAAGTAGTGTACACAGACCAGGTCGAGTTAAAGTGAGGACACCAAAAAACAAAGCATTTTTCTCTGCATCATAGGACTGGATTGATTCCAGCATCATCTGGGGTTCAGCACATGTTGTTTCATTCACCTACAGAATGCTGTTTAATGCTAAAACCATATCCTGCATCTTTATAGGTTGACAACCGATGTTCAGTATTTTACATGTAACTTAAAGCCGTGCATCAAGAAGTGTTAAGAATTCATTTGTATCAGTCAAAACTGCAGAAAAGGTGAATAATTGTCTCAGTGTTCGTGTTTGGCCTCCAGGAAAAGTCGTTGGGAAGAGTGACGGCCTGACTGAGCTCCTGCACATTCCCAACTCGGCCAGAGTTGTCAACATCAAGGACCCACAGCCTGGGATGTGGTCTATCAAGGTAAACAATTCATCCTTTCAGGGAACGTATGTGAAATTACAGGCTTCTCCTCACAATTCCCAGAGCTGAGCTGTCTTTTAGAAAGACTTACTGCAAATAGTTCAGTAGTGTAACCTTGAAATTAGGTCACAGCTCACACGCCGGGAGGGAGCTGTGCCCTTGAGGAAGGTTCTCAAGTTGAATTACTGCAGTAATATATCAGCGCGTTGAGATACAGTGATGTGTAATCAATTTAACATGCGTGACGTCTGGTGAAAGCATCTCCGAGCAAACAAAAACATGATCAGAAAGACACATTTGAGCATTGAGATGATTTTTAAGACAGCCATGGTAGATGGAGATAAAGTATGCTCAAGGCCATCTGCTGTCAACACAAGCTGCTATATTTTAGTTCGGGGCACCCTTGCTGTTGTTTGCCCCTTGCAGAGTTTGAACTGTTGGCACCCTGCTGTTGAGGTATCCCAAAAAAAGTCACACGTCTGACTGGCCGCACTGTCAAGGCCAGATGTTGGGAAATGACGAGCATTTTTACCTGAGTGATTTGTTGAAGGGGCCCCTGTATTCTCTGTGGACTCCTTCTGGGACACTTTCCCTCATCTCTGCATAGCTGTGTTATGTGTTAGCGCCCATTTGATTTACAGGGGAAGAGATTAGATGAAAAACTGTGTCATCTCTGCATTTCCTCTCAAAGAAAAGTGCAGTTCTGAGGAGATGAGGATGCCTTAAGGATTGGGTTTCCCATGATTTGTTCTGGCACCTCTACACTCTTTCTTATTCTGCCTCTTCTTCTTTCCATGCCTTTTAATGTTTCTGTAATCCCCTCTCAATGGGCAGTAAGTTCATTTGTCTGGATGTAAGATATCTAAAAAAAAACATGAATGTTGAACGTATATTCAATCAGTAATGCACTTTTTGTTTTTGGACTGAGGCTGATTTACTGTATAGGATGAAACGAGCCCTTTCCAGCTATGTCTGCCCTTCACCCACTTGTTAATCTCATGCTGTGGTCTGTCACTAAACAGACCAAGGTATGAGGAGGAGCCCTTTCTCTGTTCACACAGAAAAACTGGCAGGAGCTCAACATTTCTTACTGTAGTAACTTTTTGTCTCCTGTGTGATAGAGACTAGAAACTTCTCCCCAGTATGGTGCGTCACCTCTGGGAGACCTTTTTCAGGTTCAGATTGATTGTTTACATTGGCTTCATCACACCCATCGGGAGTACTTGTTAAATGAAACGTTGGGGTTAAAAGATGCTCAAAGGTGAATAGTGCTGCATCACTGTGTGTCCTGTTTAATACCAGCTCAAACACCATATCACAAGTCTTTGGTTGGGATCTTTGCTTTTAGACTTCAGGTATAGACCAGTCCGGCATCGCGTCATCGCCAAGGCCGCGCCCCCTTTTGGGAGAAAAAAACGCGCTGTCACATAAGGAGAGAAACGGGAAAATGCAGAAAAGCTGTTGTGTAGCGGGTTAACCAAGGCTCTCACACTGAGATTTGAGGCACATAAGATACGTGAATATTCACTTTCAGTGTGGTAAATCGCTAAATGATGTTGTGACCGTTACTATTGATGGATAAGTTCACTTAGCTAGAGTTAGTTAGCTTGAGTGGGAAGCTGCTGCAGTATAGAGTCATACAGTATAGCAGCATCAGACTGTCGTCTCCAGTTAAATCTCAGCCTGAAGATCAAACAGTCAGGCTATTAACAGATTGATTATTTACAGACAACACTAAGCCTAACAATACCTGTTGATTCAATCAAATATGTAGCGTTATAGATGTCTGGATAAGCAATATCTGGCCACTTGTTTTGGATCATTCATCCACTTGGACGGGGAAGAATGAAAGGGCATGACGACGATCAACCTTAATTTATTAATTTGTCGCGAACGCTCAGGTTCAGGCAAGGTTGCAAAATAGTTATTAGACATGTGCATAAAACAAACGTTTATTTAACAAGAGATGAATGAATACAAACTTGTCAAAATTATAATCCAAACACACGTTAAATTGCATTGACATCTATGGGATCCTCTTTTTTCTATCCCCCAAAAAGGGGGCGTGGCCTTGGCGATGACGCAATGCCAGTCTGGTCTATGGTGAGCTCTTTCCATGGGCAGTGCTCATAGAATTGATGAGGGATATCAAACAGACATAAAAAAAGAGACATAGCATCCTCCTGTCTCTTTTCTGTCCCGTGTTTGTCTCTCGTTATGCTCCCTGTCTCATCTTTCTTCATGAATCTCTTTCTGTCACTTGTCTTCTTTTCTGTTTCCTTGTACAACTTCCTCCCAACTCCTCTAATTATCTCCCTCAGAAAAGCACAGGCGGATCTTTTGTTCTCTCTCTCTTAAGTCTTTTCCCATTTCTCCTCTTGGACACTGTCTTTTCCAACCTCAGTCCCACTATATCTGGCTTGCACGCTAAAAATAACTCTCATCTATAACCATGTTTCCCAGGACATCGAAAGAAATGTGGATAAATACTTTCGGGGGATTTCACCGTTCTGCCATGCTGGGTTTCAGTAAGGCTGATGGCCCGTGACACCCCAGTGTAAGAGCCAGGCCATAGATTGTGTGTGAAAAGGAATTTGATCCATTTTAATCTGCCTTTAATTGGATGTTGTGATGGAGTGTAGAAGGTGGGCTCACCCCACTATCACCCCCTGCTTCCTCAGTTTTGCCACATAGTTTTACACCTTACCTAGCTTACATTCACTACATTCACTACTATTTCTAAGTGTAACCATGGTGCAAATACTGTATTGGCGATCAGTAAAGAAGAAATAATGTAAAACGAGGAAATAATGCCAGGTGTGCACAGACAGTGTTAAAACTTGTCTGACACGGCTGTCAGATTTTAAAAAAGATCTTCATTAGTAGTGAACAGCTGTGTGTACGTGTTTAAATATATGAGTCATCCAGGTGAGACTTCTTTCGTGCTGCAGTGACCTCAGCATTGACGAGTGCATTTGAGCTTCATGCTGAATTTTATAGCCCATGATAATAGTTTAGAGAGGCTGTAATTTGAAAAGCATGCAAACAGCTCAAAGGAAGAGCGTCTGTGACCTGCCCTACTCTGGTTCTTTGTGTCTGCTTTTTCAGCTCGTCTCTCTTCTTATGTTCTTCTGCCCGATGTGTAGACAGCAGCCAGGTATCCTGCTGAAAAACATCAAATCATTTAAATAATGGGGGAGGAAGAAGCAGGGCCGTCATTTTAAAGGACTTTAAGAGCTTTCTTCTGCCAAATGCATGGAAAACAAAGACTAAACAATGTTTTTCAACTTAACACAACATCTTCAAGTTAACTCCTTCCTGTTCCATCGTGCCGCTCAATGCTTAAAGCCATGTTTTACGGATTAGGGCAAAATACTTAACTTTGATCGTAGATTGCTATGATATATTTTTCACACATTTTGTGAAAATAAAATACAACAGAACTGATCCTTAAAGCCCTACAAATACATTTGGGTAATCCAGGATGCAAATCTGGATGGACAGTTCCAACACAAAGGCAATTCAAAGCGTTTTGCATAATGCATAAAAGACATTAGATAAAATCTAATATAATGTAACCATTAAAGAATCTCAGAGGCCTATGACAAAAAAGCCTATGCTCAAAGATATACATTTATCTTATCTCACAGAATAAGGGCACGGTGAAGACCTGAACACCAGTTATCAAACCTTCCCTCTCTGCTAAACAGCCTCGTCCTGCATTAGAAAAGTACGCAGTTAAAACTACCAAAGAGCTGATACAACAATGGCCAAGTGTCAGGGAGGAGAAAGCACTGAATTTGTAGAAAAAAATGAGCCTATTAAATATGAATGATTGTTAAAAATAAAAAAAACATAATACAGATAAAGAATTCAAAGTTAAATAAGTTAAGTTAAGTTAAGTCACAGGAATCTGCTCGAAATTCATCCAAAATTGCTCGTTTTACACAAACTTCCTGCAGTTATTGTGTTCACTATTTGGATTAATTGTACAGTTTATCAGTTGTTCTGTACTGTTATTGTTATGCATTGAATATAATATGAAATATCCATATAATATGTCACTTAGTCAGGGGTCGTCAGTTTACTCAATGATAGAAAAGGGGTTCCTTAAGGAGAAAAGGTTGGGAGTCACTAAAGAATCACATCAGTAGGTGTCACATCAGTTGTCACAAGAGCTGATTGAGCAGAGTGAGGGTGTATCTGAGACCTGTGCTCCTCAATCTGTCCGGGTGGGTGTGAAATTGGGAAATGAGTCGCTTTAATGACAGGGACTCTTGTTGTCTTTGGTAAGAGCGTGACCTTTAAGGGACCTCTCCCCTAATTACGGCCTCATTTACAACCAACTAATGACCCGGGATAATTCCATGGCGGCCATTAGGGCAGGTTTGATGACCACGACATGTATTGTTTTCCGTGACGGCAGGCATTAGCATTTAAGGCCGTACCGGCTCCCCTTTTGTCCTGGTATTACCTCATTGTATCACCTCTAGCTTTGTTATGTGTCTGCCTGAATGCGCTGCTCTATGCTGTTTGGTGGTTTTCGTTTCACAGGGAATTTAAGTGTATGTCAGGCAGAGCTCAGTAATTGTAAAATACAGTAAATCAACACATTCTCTTTCATTTCAGGCAATTGCAAATGACGGTGTAGGTTTGCGTGCCTCACTCAGCATTGCGAGTCAATGTCTGTGACACCTCCAAGGTGTTTTAGAGATGAGGAGTTTCCACCTCTCACCAACCTATATTTCATTGTAATTACTCTGTCTCTATTTCTGCAGAGCTTCAAAAGACCTCCACGCGATGAAGAGCACATGAGGCACTCTTTGATTATAGTGGTTGTGTTTGTTTAATTAAAGTAGGAATGTCAGACTGAATGGGTCATCTCTGAATTGTGGATGTTTTATAAGGTGGTGTTAGGCGTTCAGCAGTCAGCCTTGACTTACTTAGAGCGGCTTGTCTATACATGTGGGGACGATTGGCATACAAAAGGCTGTTACACAACAGTCCCAGCGCTGCTGTGTCTGTCATTTAGACCACTCAGTGCTGCTCTTCTTCCTTTTGTTTTCTTGAGTTATATAAAACGTATCACCATCAAGTGTCAGCCGGGGTTTTGACCAAAATCAATTTGTACCAAACGTGTAATACTACTTATCAAACAGCAGTTTAAATAAAGATGTGACCGCAAAAAGTGCTTCTTTTATATAGATACTGATCTTTCACAGCATATTAAGACAAAGATAACGGCAGAAACACGGCTGTACTAACCAGTAGTTACAGTATGAGTCACATTACCAGACATGCAACCTGGAGTCCTGGACATATATATGTGTAAATCTGCATGTCCCCCTTTCTTTGATACAGACCTCTAGTGAAGGAAGACACTCAGTCCGTATCTCAGGTCTCAGCACCATCGACTTCCGAGCTAGGTTTTCCAAAAAGCCCACCCTGGACTTCAAACAGACCTCCAGTAGGCCAGTTCAAGGTCAGTGAGGTCAACAAAGGACACCGCAGCTGTTGTTTGCTTTCCCTCACCTGTTGTGTTCACTTACATCTTGTAGCTTTGGGACATTAAAGTTTATATTTTACCATCTTTCCAGGTATTCCCACTCACATCCTTCTGAACACCACTGGGCTTTCGCCTCCTGCTCGGGCTGACAGGCTAGAGCTCCTGTCAATCAAGGGCGAAGTGATTAAAACTTTACCAATCCGCTACTACCCTGAGCGCGAGCCACTCGGCCTCTGGAACATCACAGAGTTCGTTCCACCCAACGAGGCCTTCTTTCTGCGGGTGACAGGATACGACCGGGACGGTTTCCCGTTCCAGAGGGTCTCCAGCGTTTCCTTCTACAGCATTATACCTGGTCAGTGATGCAGGTTGTCTCCCATATTTAGATGAAGACCAGTAATTGCTTAGTAATTTGAGTGATTACAACTTTGTTTGCTGATTTCATTTATCTTTCTTTTAGATGCCCCTAAGGTGCTGATGCCAGCCACAAGTCATGGTTACTATCTCCAGAGAGGGGCTGTCCGCTGCCAGGTAGAGAGCCTGATCCCCTTCACTCTGCGCTTCAGTAGGGATGGGAGGCGACTTGGGTTGGACCAGCTCTTCAGGTGAGCGGGGCTGGGGAGGACTATGTGTGTCAGTTCAGACACTGTCTTTTAAAATCAAGGTCAAGGCAATTTTATTTGTATAGCCTGATCTCACGAATCACAAATTTGCCACAAGGCAGTTTACAATCTGTGCAGCATACAACACCCTCTATCCTTAGACACTCGATTCAGATAAGGAAAAACTTTTCCAGGACAGAAAAGGGGCCCCTCCTCTTTTAATCTACTAATGCCGGGTACACACTACACGAGAATCAAGCCAATTTTGGACCTGATTCCCCCCTCCCAACAATGGTCAGCAAAGCCGGTTCTAAAGATTATCTTTCTAGATATTCTTGAGGTGTGAGGTATGTTAAGAGTGTTTTTTTACATCCCCCGACCTGCTCGGAAGTCCATCCTGGCCGCTCTGATTTCAAATTGTAAATATTAAACATGTTCAATATCTACGATCGGATATCCTGTTGTGTGTGGGGAACCCCGAGGACAGCTGATGACGCAGAACAAACAATTGAGAACCAAGCTGACTGAAGCAGAAGGACAACCACTGCCGTCATGGCGGCCCTGGCTAATGCCAAATGCAAAGAGTAAAGTAGTAGTAAGATGGACCTCAGAAATGGAGGACCAACTTGTTGATTTGCGGCAACAATAGAGTGTTTATTTCACATGTCTCCATGACTTCATCCATATTTTTTTCTTTTTTCTTCGTGAATTTTCAGTACAAAGTAGTGCAAAAACTAACATCGCTAATTCTTCCTGCCCGTCGTCAGCCATGTTTGTTTAGACTAAAGTCATGTTTGATCGCGAGACATTTTGCGAGATTTCTGGGTTTTTTTTAGTCGGGACGCTTGTCGTTCATGAATGAATCTGTCAGTGTGTGGTGTGCTGTTTTGGCCAAATCGTTGCTCTCCACAAACTATAGGAACAAAACTGTTAACTTTAACATAACATGTCGTTATGTGGGGGGTCTCTCACATTTTCAACATCTGTTAAGATTTGAAAAATCTTTTAGAGTGGGTCAGCCTTTAAATAAAAGCAAAAGTCCCAAAAGTCAGATATGAAGAGGAAAAGACATGCTGTAAAGTGCATACTTCTGCCAAAACTGTCAATATATGCTAGTTCCATATGATGTACTTTCACCATAAAGTCATTTTATCCATGTCCCATTTCCAACCTGTTTAAAGCCAGGAGATTAACACATTTTTATGGCTGTGACATGGGATACATCTGTCAAAGTCTTTGTCACCTTTTAAGCATTTCAGAAGATAATTTCAACAACATGTGGTTAGTCAGAACTGTATTGGTTCAGCAGCTTTATGAGTTGTCCTTCTAATACCTTACCGGGTTTTGGCTATGCAGTCATCATCAAACTGGAAATGAGCTCCACAGATGCACTATGTTGTTAGATAGGGACGATGGTGAAGGGTTTGCCCCCTCCTCTCTCAGCTGAGAGTTTGATGATGATACGATAGTCTGTTCAGCCATTGGCCAATGGCTGATGGTTCCACATTTCACATACACAATGGATCCAAACTGTGCTTCTTTCCTTCCCTCTTTCCAACTCTGTTGGAGGTTAAAACTTTCATATTGTGTTTCCATCTCTGCACTACTGTGTGACTAAATCTGACTGGATTTCCACCAGATCAAGGGATGAGTCAGTAGCAGATTGAATCGATTCAGCATTATTCTCAAGCTATAGTGAAGATAAAGGCATTGAACGTTCTTCCTTTTGATTCCAGTGAGTCCGACAATGCAACATGGGAAATAGCCCAGGTAACTCTGAAGGATGAGGGCTACTACGAGTGTATTGCTATCAGCAGCGCTGGGACAGGAAGAGCTCGCACCTTATTGGATGTATCAGGTAAGCACACATTCCGAAACTCATTCACCCCGTCACAGGATGACAACAGGCAACTTGTTCAACGGATTTGGAGATTTACTTGTAATGCAATAATTCCATTAAAATCATAATTACAAGCAGACACACAAAATGCTATGGTCCTCAGAAAATCTAAACTCACTGTCAGCACAAATCGACTATGTTGAGTACTTCAGTGACATTAGTAGCCATATTATTAACAAAAATTAACTGAAGGAAAATTTGCAGAATATGTGACAAATGATGTATTAAGACACTATTACAACATGTCAGAAAGACTCGCTCCATAGACAGCAGTGTTAACTTTTGTCAATGGACTGTAATACTGTAGTTTATATTCATTAACAGTGTATGGTGAGCTACCCTCCATCACTATGTGTAATGAGCCAGTCAGACAGGAATGCTTAGGGGCTGGCAAGCATTAGACTGTCAACAAGTGTAATTGGTGTGTGATGGATCTACTTGCAGGGCAGTGAGCAACTTAAAAGTCCAACTGAAATTAAATTGCAATTTTTTTTTTGTCTGCTACAGCATACATATCTTCTCTGCAAAACACAACCTGTGTTCTCCTTTAAGAATAACAATCTGAAACCAAAAGGGTGGAATTTAAATTTTTATATTACTTTTTTTTCACGATGGCGCCCCCTAGTTTTGCATCAATTCAACGCAATACCGTTATTAGGTATCCGTCTCCGTAGATGTGTTCCTTACTATGCTCTAGTCTGCCCTTGACATGTAGGCTGAAGCTCAAGTTAGTTTACTTTGTCTCTCGTTCCCTACGGTGTTACCATTGACTATATACTGTATGACTGTATATAAGAAATGGATATAGTCACCGTGACGTCACCCACTGGTTTGTGGACTGCTGTTTTGAAGCCTCAAGTTCGGCATTTTGGCCGTTGCCATCTTGGTATTTGGCCATCGCCATGTTTTTGCAACCAGAAGTGACACGAGAGGGTGGAGCTAAGTACAACCGAACGCTGAATAAGACATTTTTAGGTGACCAAAAAGGTTATAATTAACTTTCATGAACTGAAAACACACTGTGAAAGTGTTAAATTTGTAAGACTAACACACAGACAACCCCCAGACCGGACAACGCCGTGATAGCGACCTGTCAATCACAAGGTAGCCACGCCCTAAAACATACCCTGCTTTATGGTCTATTTGACTCTAAATGGGACCGTATTTACTAAATGAACATCATGCTGTATTGAAAAAGACTTGAAACTAGTGATTGAGACCATAAACTCATGTTTACAATGTTTACTGAGGTAATAAATCAAGTGAGAAGTAGGGTCATTTTCTCATAGACTTCTATATAATCAGACACCTTTTGCAACCAGAGGAGTCGCCCCCTGCTGGTTATTAGAAAGAATGCAAGTTTAAGGCACTTCAGCATTGGCTTCACTTCTCAGACCCCGGAGGTTGCCTACTGGGTGTAACATTGGGACTATGGCAGCCTGCCAGCTTCTGTCAATCAAACAGACACGGACACGGCCCTCCAGCTGGCTGAGACAAATATTTTCCCTTTTTTCTTCCTTTTAATAATAAAAAAACTGTTACATTTAAAAGACATGTTGACATTATTTTTGACAACAAAAAGAGATGACTAAATGTGAGTTCACTTAAACTTTAAAGTACCGTCGTCTTTAATGTACTGTGTCGTGTTTAGAAAATAACACTTAACTGTTTAAAGACACAAAATACCTCGAGTGAAATGGTGCAGCAAGAAGTTCGTCATGCTCAGTACGTTTACACACATGCTCACACACACAAACTCATACACTTACACTACTTATGGACATATGGTTGGAATCCAAGCGCCAGTCGATGTGGGTTGAGTTTCATAGAGTTCAAGGTCTCTTGCTGTGGATCCCACGCAGAGAACCTGCATGCTGGTAGAATTAATGTAGCTTTAAGGAAAATTTGACCCTGACAGGATGCTGTAATCCATCCCTCACAGCGATCATGTCATGTGGTTTATGGTATGTTCTGTGTGCTTGATTTGTAAAGCAATGGACTGTAAATATGATGTAAGATGAGAATACATATAAAGCTGTAAATAAGTTCCAGCCTGTGCACCAAGAAAAACCAGTATAGTGAGTATAGTTTAGGTGGCTATGCTGTGACTCTGATGCACAGTTTCAATTCAACCGCAGAGCTGAAACACAAATACTCACTGGTAACCACTATAATAAATGCATAACAATTTACGATCTCACAGAGAAATTCATAATCTATGTAATAAATTACTTGCATGGTGCTTTTGTGATCATCATGATGTCAAAGCTTTGAGCGCAGACAAAACCAGTGGGATCATATACTGATTTATACTTTTAGTTTCACCACAGGGCAAAACAAAAAAACACATTTTTTGCCTTTTCCAAAATCCTCTGTAGTGCGTTTATTTTTCAATCTGAGCCCTTTCCATTATGAGACACCAGAGCTGACACCACATGAGTCCCAGTACAGTCAGTAAAAGTCTCCTTGTCCAAATGTTGCTTCCAAAAAAACGTCCTGCTTCGTGAAATTCACTGGAGCTTCATCGACGTGATGAATGCCAAGCAGAAAGGAAGAAGGTGGAGTGTGGAGAAAAAGAGAGTGAGAGGTAGTTGAAAGACGCTTTGTGAAACAGAAGAAGGAGAGAGGGAGCCAGACAGGGATCTGTGTAATGTCTGAGCGTAACTCATTACTGTAACTCAACCACCATGTTCGCAGCCCAAAGGTGGAGAGGGGACTTAGTTTGTCCAGCTTGTACCTCTTATGACGTCTCTAAAAGTTTGGTGAAATGAATCCTCCTCAGCCACAACTTCAGCCTTTGTCACTGGGCCAGTGATATTCTGAACAGGATGACAGGCCCTCTGCATTTTATACTTGAAACACACTCATAATACCCACTCAGCTGCCAAAGTTATGTCATCCTAATCCCAAGGAGCTGTGCTGAAATCTCCAGCATCCTCCTTGTATCAGAGCCAAAGCCTCTGCTACCTCTCCTCTTCTGTTTCTCTCCCCTTTGTCTTTCCCTGCTTTGCTCTGGCTCACCTCTGAAAAAAAAATGATTGAAGACACACCGAGGCTCACGGGAGAGTTTTCAACGTGGTGACGAGAGAAAAGACAGAGATGGTGGAAAGAGAGAGATAATTAAGATAGGAAAAGGTTGAATAATGAACATCATTCTAATATGGGGCGTTTCATAAATTACATTTCTTCTCTTGCACACATCTAAAATAAGCTACATGGAATATTCAAAGTTACGAAATCCAAACACACCTTGTTGGTGACAGCAGTGCATCATATGAGTATTAGACAGATATAAATATGAATATTTTGGTGATGATGTTGAGTGAGTTAAAACTCTTCAGGACTAGACAATAAAAGAGAAAGTAAGAAAGAAAGAAAAAACAAAACGTCATCTGTGTAGCAAAAATGTGTTTTTCCCCGTCATCTCCTAACCCCTCAAATTTACCTTGCAAACTGTGAGGGGGTCCTGACCCTCAGGTTGGGAAAAATTGGTGTAACTCTAGTAGAAAGTACATTTTTTGGCATGAGGATAGATGTATTTAGGATAAAACATTATTATAGACTTCTAAAAATCTGCAACATTACTCCCCATGACAGGAAAATGTTACGTCTCTACGTATGAAAGTAACAACTTGCTCTGAATTTCTGTTTAACTTTCTTGTTGATGTAAAGTTCCAACAACATTATGCCCTCATCCTGCAGAGCCGCCTCCCGCCATCACGGTCGAGGGTAATGTGACCGTGTCTCCCGGCTCCCTTGCTGTCCTCACCTGCCACATCGCCAGCACGGTCAACTTCAACCTCACCTGGCTGAGAGGAGGTCGCGATGCCCGTCTGGACCCACGGGTGCACGTCCTGACCAACCTCTCGCTACAGGTGTCCGCTGTGACCCCGGATCACTCGGGCTGGTATGAATGCATCGCTGTAAACGAAGGAGGGGTGAAAGCAGAGCGAATCTACCTCACTGTGCAAGGTGAGGAATGCGTTTATATATCTGCATGTGTTTGATGTGATTCTGTGGTGTAAGATCAGAAACGTGTGAGAAGTTGTTCAAATACACGTCGTCTTCCAACAGCTGGGGCTACCAGGCTACAGTTGGCCTTTAATCTGGTGTATGTGTGTGTGCTTACATGTTTTTGTGAGACTTTTCTTCTGCGTGATTTACACCGTAGGGGGAACAGGACTCTTGGCAAACACAACCCCCTTCCCAAATACATGATCGTCTCCCAAGTGCCCCCGCCCTTCTTCCCTCCCCGGCTCCCTATAATTCACCTTAATGCTTTATGGGACGTGTGAAAATGATTTATGCCCGACTCTCAGGCAGCGCTAAAGTAGAGTTTTCCATCTCCGAACAGCTCTCATAGTCCCGTTCTTAACACTTCACTGACACCGAATCGGGAGTATCGCTCGCTATCTGGCCGGCACCACAGAGTATCGGCCCGCGCTTGGCCAGGAAATGCCGATGTAATACAGACACTAAAACCTGTCATTAGCAGAGGATTTCAGCCAGAGCCCATTGACAAAGAATCCAGGAGGTTTAGAGAGTTGAAAGAAAGTAAGTGAGAGCAGCAGAGAAGCTTTGTTTTACATAATCCAATCCAAATGAACATCCAGTATTTACTTTGTTATACAACCATCAGTCCCAGAAGAAGTTAATTCAAAGACCATATGCTGCTTACTGTCGCCTAAATTCCTCCTTGCATGCGTCCTGCCAGGTCTCGATGCTCCAAAACAAAAACATATTCTTTCTCTTTTAGAATAGAAAAATATATTACTCCACTTCACCTTAAGCTGCCTTTTTTTTTCTTGACCCGTTTTTCTTCTTGAGTAATTGAAAAGTTCACTGTGATTTTGGGAACGGTTGCGTCTGCAAGGTAAACCTCAATAACACAGATTGAAAAGTTACAGGTTTAATAGCAGTGCTGCAGACAGGTTTGGAGGGGAACTCTGTCATTTGGCTTGTCTCACTGAGTGATAAGTTGCACAGTTGACCTTAAAACATTTTCCCTGGTTTGACTGGATATTTTTCTCTTTTCATATCTCCTCACACCTGTTCATCATTTTTCATATCATCCCGTCACAACTATCTTTGTTATTCTTTTCTTTAACCAATTTCTTACTGTTTCCCCATTATAATTTGTTGGGCCTCATCTCTTTCTCTCTGTAAAACATCTGTCAGCAAGCCCTTGGAGTTTCCTAATTACCCCCTGGTCAGTCCCATCCTAGTTATTAGCCTCACTTTGAAGTGAGTAAAGTCTGCTGACATCTTACAACACTTGGACGGCACACAGTGGAACTGAGTGCATGACTTCATACCAACAGAAATAGGATGAAGCTGTTTTAGTGTAGAAGGAAATATTTAGGAAAACGACCTGAAAACGATATTGTTGATGCACATCGGGATAGGCATTGTACGTGGGAGTGAATGTAGATGAGCGGAGAGGAAGAAAGAGGGAAAGATGGAGCTTCTTTCTGACACATTACTGTAAGGCTGCGGCTGACTCAGGGTAGAACAATGTGCCTTCCCTCTCAGAAACCTCCTTGTTCCTGCCCCGAGGGGGGGGCAGGGTGACCTCGAGAGTTGGAAGAGGCAAGTGATTGAGAGAGCTCGGCTTGGCTGTAAATAAAGTTGCTCTGACATCCTTACCTTTGACCTTGTCTGGGTTATACAATCAGCTCAGTACAGCCTGAGGCACCGCTAAGATTAAGATCAATACGTGGCAAAGTTGAGGTATTTCAATTTGTTTCAGGTCAAGGTTGCAATATATCAAAAGTATTGCCTCTAAATTTATTGTCAGCTTCTGGTAAATGTGCTGCATTTCTTTCAAAACGTGGCATCGCTGATGATTAAAGTTGAAGCATCAGTACAGATCTATCACCCTACAAAACTATCTATACATTCCTTCACACCTACTGTACTTGTGACTACTGGCCTTCTTTGACCACAGTGGTTACCCTCAGCCAACCCAAAGACACTGTCTTTGGTTTATAGATGGCTTGCAAGGAATAACAAGTTACTTACTGTCTTCTTTCTGGTCATAGGAAAATAGTAAATACCTCACAATAAATCCCTCTCTTGCATCTTAGATGGACGCAATTTTGTTATTCAGGAAGTGTTCTCACACTGTATTTTCTACACGTTGGAAAGGTCAGAGACTCTGGAGATATTCCTAGCAGTGGGAATCGAATAGAGAAAACACAGCCTTGAAGGGATGAGTTACAGTACACATTATGAATCAATTGGAAAATCATTTTCCGATTCCACAGATTCTCCGGGTCTGGATTCAATATTCCTCCCTGTTTTACCAATAAAGAGGAAATGAGGGTGAAAACATATGCTGTAAAACATTATTAGTTGTAGTAACAGCCATCACTCTTCCTGCTACATTGACAATAAAAGTTTATGCTCCATCACATCTTATGGCTGAGTCTAAATTCATTCAGGATTATGGAAGAAGTCCCTGACTTGCATATAAAGGTCCAAAACATCAACGACATCGACTTAAGTGTACTAATATGTAACAATATATATGTATCAAGAGTTTTATGTTATATTTCTCAAAGCCAAATACACTCGTATCTAAATGGAGGAATTAATATTTAATTAAATATTTTCACATCGAGAAAAGAAGCCCCAAATCAACTGTGTACAAATTATAATCTGTAACTTTGATTTTCACTTTCACAACTTCTTACCATGACTGTTTCAAAGATAGATTATTGACTAATTATTTGAATTTAGCCAATGCAATCATTAAGGTATATTAAGTGAATGTGAATTGAGTGACTGAATTAGACGGAATATTGATGAATTGATTGTTTTGGAAAATTTGTATCTTTGTACATCTGTCTTTCTCTAGAGGTGCCCAGAGTTTCAGTAGAGCCTCGTAATCAAACCTTTACAGCGGGAGATGAAATGAGGATCAGATGCTCGGCCAGCGGCTACCCTCCACCCCGTCTGGTGTGGACCCACAATGACATGTTCATCATGGCATCCAGCAGGTGAATTCTCCTTTCGCATGAAGAGATTTGAGGAATTTAATGCATCTTAATTGTGTTTTATGATATCAATCAATCAGAATTGCTAGTTTTACTTGGTCTCTCTTCCATTTCACGCTTCCATGTCCACTTTTTGATCGTGAAAATACTGAATTGCGTATCTTGCATATTCAGACACCAGATGACTCCCGATGGCACGCTGGTTATAAGAAACATGGAGAAAAAGGATGGAGGAGTGTATGGCTGCCTCGCCAGCAACCAGGCTGGGACAGACACAGTGACCTCCATCCTTACTTACATTGGTGAGTGCCACGGAGCACATGCATGCATCCATCCATCCATTAGCTATACCCACTTATCCTTTAGTGGGTCACGGGGAGCTCGAGCTAATCCCAGCTGACATTTGGCAAAAGGCGGGGTACACCATGGACAGGTCGCAAGTCAATCACACACACACATACACCCATAGAGACAGAAAAACATTCACGCTCACATTCACACCTACAGGCGTTATTAGTCAGCAATTAACCTAACCTGGGGCCAGTGGCATAGACTTAGTTTTTGTCTTAAATATAACTTTAAGTCAGACTTGCTATAGAAACTTAAATTCACCTGTTGCATAAAGCTTTCCTATGAGTGACTGATGTTAGACTGACTTAGATCGCCTGTCACGCAATGCATTATGGGTGAAATAAGACACTTCACAGAAGAGAAAAAATGGCAGATGCAACAGCAACACCACCACCAAGTATGGGAGAAAATAACAGAAAAGGTAAACAGCATAAATCCAACGGCCATTAGAACCGTTAATATGGTCTAGAATCTAAAAATAGTTATGGGTAAACAGTTGAAATAGTTAAAGCTAGCTACAGTAAAAGCTAAAAGTAATAGATAAACCATAGATTTAAAACGGATCAGCTAAAAGTAATGGGTAGGTCAACAGTCGAAATTGTTTGCTTAAATTTAACGTTAGCTAAAAGTAATGGATAAACAGTTGATATTGTTAGCTAAAAGCTAAAAGTAATGGGTAAACCATAGATATAAATCAGATTAGCTAAAAGTAATGGGATGTCAATCAGTTGAAATAGTTAACGTTAGCTAAAAGTTAACGTAAGCTAAAAGTAATGGATTACAATACAATACAATACATCTTTATTGTCCCTGTTTAATAGATAAAGAGTTGAAATGGTTACCTAAAAGTTAGCTAAAAGTAATACAATAAAATACAATACAATACAATACATCTTTATTGTCCCTGTTTAATGGGTAGACAGTTGAAATAGTTAAAAGTTAGCCAAAAGAAATGGATAAACAGTTGAAATAGTTAGCTATATAAAAGTAAAACCCATGGGGAAAACCCATGCAGGCACAGGGCACATACAGTCAGATGGAAATAAATAAAACAGACATTTACTTCAGCTGCAGTATGCACATCCATATAGTATGTACTGCATTTCATTTTGCTCTCTCTATCATACTGATATTCTGTCTATTGTTCAACAATTGTCCTCCCTTAGAATCTCCTGTGGTGACTGTGGCTTTGAGCGATATTCTCATTGGCATTGGAGAAACCACAGTGATGGCCTGTTCTGCGTCTGGAAGCCCTCCGCCTGAGATCTGGTGGTACAAAGGTAACACCCGAGAAGCAGAAAAAAGTACAACAAAAAAAACCAATATGTGCACATTCTGGACGAAAATAAAAAAAACATGAAAAAATATTAAAAGCTCTGTGTGGAGCTAAAATAACACCCTTTTCAAAATGTACAGAAACATTAATTGCACAGAAGGATTGAAAAGTTTAGCTTTTCCCAATATTTGATCACACAATCCAAATAAGAATCAAGCTGACCACAATCCACTGTTGTTTGTTCTAATTGCTAGGTGGTGTCCAGCTGCATTCATCATCCCTCTTGGACGTGGACGCGTTAGGAGGTATACTGACAATCAGGGAGACCCAGGACGTTGATGCTGGAGATTACACCTGTGTAGCTGTCAATGCTGCTGGCACCTCATCGGGAAAGATCTCTCTCGACGTAGGAGGTGAGAGTGGCACCAAGTTTAGTTGTAAAAAACACTAATCAGTATAATGAACCCAGAATAAGAGCAGAATAAATAGGAAGGTTTGTGTAGCCTCACCATAGCTGTGAATGTGCAGACTGCGGAGTTTGGTAGTGATGGAGTCATTTTTTGTTTCTTGTGTTGCAATGATGCTACAGGTAGCTGTTTCATGGTATGCATCTTAAACCCTTAAACCCTCAATGAATTGGGTGTTATGGCTCCCAGTATACACGCATATAGTGTGTGATGTCTGTTTATAATGATACAAAGGCTGCTTTGGTGCAGTTAATGAACGATGCCTTTGCCAGGCCAGGGACCCGACGTGTCTGGTTTACACCTACAGGGGTGTGTCAATGTATGGTTAACTGTGCAAGCTGGAATTTTGCACATGCACAAAATATAAAAATAACTGACATGTATAACACAGAACAATGCATAGCCAGAGGTCTATGAATCTGTTATGAATACTGCATTTTCATATTTCTGCTGTTGTCAATCTACACATATGGATCCCCAAGTTGTTCAATATTAAATAACTTAAAACATTATTAAATGATCACATGAATAAATTGTGGAAAATATATAAATGAACCAACAATCTGTGAAATAATTGAAGACATTGTTAAAATGATTTGTTTTCATAGTAATTGTGTTTTATTGGATATCATTTTTATTTCATTGTAGACACTTTATTTCAAAATTATTTTATTCAAAAGTCTGTTTTTATTTAATTATGGCATATTTCCTGATAACACTACTCATGTTATGTGATTGGTTTAAAGATGAGAGGGTGATGTCAACACCACTGTCCTTAAAAGCAACATCATGAAAGTGTTATTGGGGAAAATGTCATTATGAAATAAAAGCAGACTTTTGAAAAAGCGCATTTTGAAATAAAAATATCTATTATGAAATGAAAATATAAATTCCTATAAAGTGATAAAATAGAATAGGATATATTTATTATTTATGTGATTATTTATTTCAGAATTATTTATTCAATATTTAACACTTTGGCACTCGATACGCACACAGTTCAGTACATCTGGTCCTAAAATCAGTAGTGAACAACCCGAGCTTACATGATGGACAGCTTGATTGTCTGTAGAATGCAATACAGATGGATGAGTATCCCCAAACTTTTTGACCTTTTCCATCTTCATGCTTGATCGTTCCAGCCGCACCAAAGTTCACCCGAGAGCCATCAGATGTGGCGGTGGACATCGGCTCCAATGTGACCCTGTTGTGCCTCGCCCGAGCTCACCCCGAACCACAGATCACCTGGAGGAGAGAGGATGGACTTCCAATTTTCAACAAGCCCCGGGCATATGGCACTATTACACAGAGCAGGGAAGCTCTGCATATCACCAGTAGGTTTTTTTAGTGATATGTGTGCATACACATAACAAATGAAAATGCTCTAGGTTTATGCCTAAATATCCTTTTTTCTCTCAGACCTATGGGTGGAGGATGAGGCTGTGTATATCTGTGAGGCTCACAACCACTTTGGCAGAATCCAGGCCCAGGCCAGAGTCACCGTGACTGGACTGGGTAAGTGCTACATTTCAAAAGTCAGTCTATTTCTTTCTGTCTCTCCCACTAAGATCAAACACTCGCAAACTCCGCGGATGCAGCAAGCAAAATCACGCTGCGGTTAAGTTTATACGGAAGTTAGCCTGCTACAACGGTGGCAATGGCAACGTTACAAATAAAAAATGGCCGCCGCTCTGACCGTCCTGCTACCTTGATTTGAATGGGAATGTCCGTTCTACTCTTATTCTATTTCTATGGCATATACACACTCACACATGCTTACATTCTTTCATTCATTCCGTTTTGCTGAATATGCGTTTTTCTGAGTATGTTTGATCAAAGATCATATCTACTCTCCATGCCCAGTACATTTTCTAAAACAACATACAGTACCTTTGAGTGCCTACATCTATCTGTATGTCCTTGTGGTTGTGTGTGTGTGTGTGTGTGTGTGTGTGTGTGTCTGTTTCAGTCTTTACACGTGAGTGTGAGTTCATTAGCACATTTCAGTGGGGTGTGTTTGAACACATGGGCCTTGTTAACCACTGTTTCTGTTTCACCGTTTTCTTTACAGTGGAAACACACTGAGCTCATGTGGGCCAGAGGTTAGAAACCACAGACCCACCCAGATGACATATATTACTGCCCCACTGCCCCATTTCCCCACTGACAACGTTGTCTCATGAGATGCACACACACCCAATGCAGAAGCACATGTAAAGTAGCTTCTTAGGACATTGATGGAAATAGAGAGAAATGAAGTTGGCATGAATGTTAATGTGCGTGTCAGTCGGGGCGGTCGTCAAATTCCCCTTGACGACACCCTGTTGTCTACCACAGCCCTCATAGATGACATCAGCACTGTCTGTGTGAACACAGCCAAACCGTTTAGACAAATGTGTGCTCATGTAGATGTTGTGTGTAGGTACAGTATGCATATGTAAGGGAAGAAAGAGGTGTGTTGATACTTTTAGCAGCTGTGGAAAATACATACTGTATATACTGTATTGTTAGTGTGTTTATAGCCACCAAGCATTCGCTATTCATCATACAGTACAGTACACACACAAACACTTACACATGTGCTTCCTTTGAGTTTTGCCAGAGGTAAAGACCTTTGATCATTGTATATTATTTTTGACTGAAAATAAATACAACCACACTTTTCTGTCCATTCTGTTGACACACTAAATTTGAAACATTTGTCATGTTTTCGGCATTTTATGGCTGTCTGGGACATGTGATATTTTCTTTAAGGATGAACTGGATTGCAGTAATTGGTTGTCTGTGTGTGTGTGTGTGTGTGTGTGTGTGTGTGTGTGTGTGTGTGTGTGTGTGTGTGTGTGGCCTCTATGCACAGAAGAGGCTGCTACCCACACACTGTACATCTCAACAGTATCAAATAGCTTCACATGATTTTTACAGCTCCCCGCTGATATGAATCTACTTTCAATAATTTTCTTGTATACTTTCCTGTCATCCTCTCAGCCTCCTTGATTTATGTATAATTGTTTTGCATGGTATCTGCAGCCACGCCTGTCATTGCGATGAGTCCGACTGTGCTCGGTGTGATCGAGGACCAGCAGGTGACTTTGCCCTGTGTGCTATTGGCTGGGAATCCGCTGCCTGAGAGGCAGTGGCTACACAACTACGGCTTGGTGAGGACACAGAGTAGAGTTTTTAAATGTCTTCCATGTCATTATTTTACATAGCCGCGATTTAATTTGAACCAATTTAACCTACAAATCTTTCAGTTGACCTCAGACCAGTACGTGACAGTGAGGAGGGACGGCAGTCTGCATATCGAGAGAGTCCGGCTGGACGATACGGGGGACTACACCTGTTTGGCTGAAAACGTTATTGGGGCCACCAACCATACCACCACTGTCAACGTCTATGGTAGTGTACAAAAATTTACATACAAACCAACTATAAACAGACATGCACATGCACAAAAAAAACACAGTAGTTTAATCTTTAAGGTACCTTGTGGAGTTGTTGAGCACTAGTTGGACCCATATAGAGTGGTGCAGGGATAATTTTGTAGTCAAACCCGGAAGTTAGCATCGCCCTGGTTCCCTCGACAAAAAGCCTGTGTGATTTTTCTAATGGATTTTGGATTGTTGCAGAAAATAAGCTCTGTGGCAAAAAAAAGTTTCTGATACTTACTGTTTTGTTCACAAATGAACACTTTTATGATTTTTGAAGTGTGAATGCAATCGCCAGACGTGAAAAAAGCTAATGTTACGCTATAAACAAACTACGCCACTGTCGCATGACTTCATGTCACCACCACTAAGCTAAAGGCGGATTAGTATTCGGCATGATTACGTTTAGTGGTCTCTATTAACCACTTGTTAGCAACAGCCTTTTTTAAGACACATAAAAGCTTCAAAATTCACGAGTGGGATATTTCCTGACGTATTTTATATCGTAGAACAAAACGTTAACCTCTCTTCAGCTTGTGTTAACCACAGACCTTATTTCAGGCATCTAACTAAAAACCCATTCAAAAAACGTATTGACTTCGAGACGAGTGAACCGGAAGTGCAAAAATTTTAACTAATTTCTGGGTTTTAGGACTCATTCCTGCAGCACTTTATTGTGAGTGTTGTATCAGCACACTCACCAGTTGATGCTGGTGTTGATGCTAATGTTTGAATATCATATTATGTTATTATGTTATTATGCCATTTTTACCTCCGTCTGGAAACATCTCATCACTTGCTAGCAAGACCTGCCTGTCTAATTGCCATTTATTTGGTACATTTTTACCTCAAAGACTGACCTTGTCTATTAGATGACGGGGACAGGAAGAGCTTCAGTTACTTGCACAATTCCACATACCAGCAGTTGTTGGCATTAATTTGATGTAAAAGGTTCCTAAAAAGGAGAAACAGAAGATCCTAAGACAAAATTTTTGTTGAAATGGCAACATTTTACTTTACTCCTCCCTATTTAGCATTTATAAGCAGTATATAAACATTAAATAAATGGTTTACACACTATAGTTCCTGGTATTGTGCATACTGGGACACTTAATGGAACTGAACCATGGTTAATGCTATAAAGGACCTGTGCTTTTTCTGCTATGACGAGTCAAAACATGTTCTATGAAAAAGGCCCATTGTAAATGTTTTATTAGATATGAAATGCTCCTTCAGCTTTTTCTTTTTCTTTTATTCAGTTTCCTCCTCCATCTCTCACTGCCCCACTTAAATGTCTCCTTTACACTGCAGAGGGCTCTTAACCTCATGAATAGGATTATCTTTGAGGTTGCATTAAAACCAGGAGCAGCTGAGGGTACTGGCAGAGTTTGGAGAACAGTAAGAGGGGAAAATGTGTTCTCCATTTATACCAAAGTCAGCCATTGCCAGATTCTACCAATTTACAGTAAATAGGAATCGTCCACAGCATGTACGCAAAAGCTCCTTCATGAAATTAGGTCAGTGTTTTTCAGCTTTATGTACACAAAGCACTGGACATTTACACTATGTAGGTCAGTGTATAATTACATGTACCATAATAACCTATGAGAAATATTTTCCGTAAAGCCTACATAATGCAAAGTACATAATGCAGACCACCATGCAATACTGGCTCGTATTGTGTACACTGTGTGTGATTCGGTTGTTTAGTTAAATCACATTTTTCATTTCCAAGAAGATGCTCCAAGCCTCCCAAGGCTGATCTGTTCTGCAGATTCCCGGGGTCGTAACAAACAACAAAAACAAGACAGATAGTGAAGTAGAGAGGGAAAGGACAAGAAAGGGAAGAATAAAATAAGAGACACACGCAGACAACCAAACAAACTCTATATACAGAGCACAAAATGCATCTTTACAACCAGATTTTGTAAATACTTGGTGAATGTATGTATGCACAAAAAACATATTAGACTGACTGTGTCTTCATTTTTTCTTATGTTTCCAGTGATTCCTACCATTCAGTATGGCCCTCAGGTGTTCAGCACAATTGAGGGCACACCCATCACTCTGCCCTGCCATGCCAGTGGAGTACCCACCCCTGATATTACCTGGGCCAAGGTATGTATTGGCATAAAGTGTGCAAAAGTAAGAGCCAGTACTTTGCTTGCAGTGGTTGCTGTTTTTCCTGCCACTGAAGACCTTTATTTTCTTTCCATAAATGGCAAAATAATAAAAGGGAGATCACATGAAAAGTATGTCAGTGAATCAAGAAAAAAAAACATGCAGATCAAATGTATAACAGCTAAGATTGCTCATGATGCATCAGATTTTGGCCAAATATCACCAGATGAGACCCCACAACATGCAGCATTAGGAAAGCTCTGTTTCGCCAAAGTAAGCAATGTCATGCCATCCCAAAGTCGTAATTGTTTTTTACTGACAGCTTCACATGTCCAAGATGCATTTTTTATGATGTCTTGACTCACAAACTCCCTGCACAGATACTTGTACAGATACTTGTAAGTGATTGCTGTTATGCAGCTCATTTGGATTTGAAACATGCACTATTTGTGTTCATGTAGGATGGCTGTGCAGTTTTGGGAGTTTGAGATAAGCTCAACTTGAAAGAGTTCAGATGTGGATGCACTGTTTTCACCCACAAGGAAACAGGTCCTTGTGTTGTTTTGTGTCAGATTTCAGGGTTGCTATATATTTTTTAGTACAATACTTACTCTATTGATGGGCTCTGGCAAGACAATAGCACATGAAAGGAACACGTCTATGTGAGGGTATATGTATGTGCCTCATGTGCTGCTCCATGAAATCAGCTCTACCTGTGTCCATTAGCCTGTACCGTGTCCTCAGTCTCTACTTGTGCACTTTTGTGTATCAGTGTGTGCATGTGGACAGTTCCTCCATCTTTTCCACATTTTACACTAGTTTCTCGGAGTAGTAAAAGCAATGCTGTTAAAGTGAACGGGGCTACAGGGACTTATGGAACTAGACCCTGCTAAGTTTTGCACCAGCTGTGAAGATGCGATTCCCTCTGATTTCTTTGCTGTTCTCTCTAAAGTTAGTCATGTCAGCTATAGTCCTGCGTAGCCAGACCTATCTCTACAGTGCTGTGTCAGCGCTAAAGAAACATCTGGCTCAGCACATTATCATTCTGGTATAGAAAAAAAAACGCCCTGGCATGTTTGTATTTCTTTAAACCAATCACAATCGTCTTGGGCGGTGCTATGCACAGGATGCAGCAAAGGTGCCCTGGCAAAATAGATAACGTAGATGGCAGAAAGGGAGGAGAATGCCGCCTGAAATACGTGGACAATGGCAGGCTTATACCCACAGTCTACATCCGGTGACGACACAATCCTGATGCACTGACATCACATTTGCCTCGTGTTTTGGTTTATTTGATTGTATAACCATAAACATTTTTATTCACAGCCCTTTTATTCAACAGCAGCGAAGAAAATCAAATTGTAAATTTAAGAACGCTTAGTCGGTCAAACCACACATCCTGCCTCTTTCTTGGACACCGCTTCAAGTGTTAATAAAGCTGAGTTAACGAAACAAACTGTGGCCCCTGCCCTTTCCCTGCTGTGATTTGTCTTGTAGGGTGGGGAGCTGCTGTACTTGGGTGGTCCAGCTTTCTCCCAGGATTCTGACGGCAGCCTCCTCATCACCTCCCCCTCTGGAAATGAGACCGGAGAGTTCATCTGCACAGCTACCAATGCTGCCGGCTACGCCTCCAGGAAGGTCCAGCTCACTGTCTATGGTAAACCTCTATCACCAGCTAAAGGCCCGATAAAGTCTGTACAGAGATAAAGGAGCTATAGGTAGCATTTAACGCCAACAATTTATTACTAAATTAATTAATTAGTATAATTACTATGACCATTGTCTAGCAGCCTCTACCAGCCGGCAAACTACCTTACAAATCATGTCACTGTGTCGGATCTTGCAATAAAATTACTTCACAGCACAAAGATAGATGCTTAATGCTACAAATCTGGATCTAATATCCTATATTTAAAGGTATAATATGTAACCGTTGTTGGTTGCTGTTTGTAAACACACCGCATTCAAAGTTGGCCACACATTCTCGGCTCAACGAGCAAGGGAGGGAGAGAGAGCAGCGATGGTGGAGTGAGCTATAGAATGAATGAAGAGAGGGAGCGCCATTTGTGAGAAAAAAACAGTGAATCAGAGAAATAAAATGTTATTTTCTGATTGTTTTACGGCAGTTAGGTTTTAAAGCACAAATATACACAACCGCATCTCCAACACCTCTGCACAACCCTGCGGGAAGGTGCCGAGTTGCCAGATTTTGAATGAATGCAGCCGAAGGGCAGACTGTCCTCTCCGCTTAGTGTGTTTGCCTCGGCACACTGATAGCAGCACACAGCAGAGGAGATTGAGAGGAACAGGGGAAACTCACAGCGACAAAACCGTTCTCATCCGTGAAATACTGATGCTTTATTTCTGACAGAGCTAAAGGGGGACTTGTGCCTTGGTATCAGACAAAGCGGCAGTATTTGACGACCTGTAAGGGCTGCACACCCTGTGCACTGTTATTGGCTGGGAGATACTCCCCCACGTGGGGCCCAAAGGCTCTTTGCTGAAGCACAGAAGAGTCCCGAAAACCGCAAAATCAGAAGAAAAGTGAAAATCAAGGCAGAGGGCAGAGTCTCTGTGTACAGACACCACCACACACTTCCAGTGGGCCATAAGTGATGATTGAGAGGGATTATTTTTGTATCAGCCTATACATTGTTTTTTAGGAAATTCTTGCATATTATACCTTTAAAGCTTTCAACATAATCGTTGTTTACGTTGTTTATGTGCAGATCCAGTGTCCTCAGTCATCGTTGTTATTGATTCATAAAGCCAAACATAATGCTAAACTTCTGAACTTTAATTTTTCCAAATCCTAGAATATGCAGTTACACACAGTCACGGCCCACTCACGATAGCAAATTTGTATAAGTGTGAAAATGGGCAGAGATCCAAGGGCTCAGCAAGTCATTGTCTCCACTTTCCTGACAGTTCTACTTGTGCTGCTGTCCATGTTCAGTGCTCAACCGCTCTGATCGTCTGTGGAAGAGGTGGTTTTCAGAAAATAGGGAGATCGATTTGTGCCAACCTGCTTTCCACTTTTTTAATTTACCTGACACAGCTGGTAGAAATTGCAGTAACCTGGATGAGAGCTTTTATCGACCACTTTTTCCAACAATTTCTTTTGCTTGATAATCCCCACCTCCCTGAATCAATATGATGACCACCTTTAAAGGTAGCCGCTCTAACAAAAAAGGATAAAAAATTGCTTTTCTGACATTGTGGGCAACAGGTTGTATGACTTTTTTACTTATGTACAGACACATAAATCCACTATGAGCAATGGCAGATCCTGTAAGGGAGGAAGGATCAATACCAACACACTCATTGCAACAGGAAGCAATTTTATTAAAATCTCTTGTTGTCTTTTTCTCTTTTGAAATTAACTCTTTGTTTGCATCTTTATATTTTATTTATACATTAGTCTGAAATTGTCACATTGATGTCTAAGAACTTTGAATTGAGTCGCTGTTTCCGTGTATGTATGTCCAGTCCGTCCTAGAACCAATGTTGGTGGTGATGGAGGCTCAGCAGAGCCAATGAGAATGTCAGTGATTGAGAGTGAGGATGCCATTTTGCCATGTGAGGTCCACAGCGTCCCACCTCCCACCATAAGCTGGGCCAAGGAGAGGCAGCTCATCTCCCCTTTCTCTCCCAGGTAAAACACATACAGAACCACACACAGCACTGCTGTTGTTCGTTGATAATCCAACAACCCCTTGCACACTGCTGAGGTACAGTATTTAAGCCATTTTCACTACAATCACCCCTATTTTTTTCAGACACACACCTTGCTGCCTTAAAATACACCCCCTCGAATAATATTGTCCATTAAATATAAATAAACATGTTAAAATCATGTCACCCTGGCTGTAACCTCAAAGTTAGTTTGTAGTTCTAAAAGACAAAGAGAACCTCCGTGCTGTCTACATGGCTATGCTCTGTCTCTGGACCGTTCATAGCCTCAGGGTGTAGTTTGTGGTTTTATGAGATGACAGAGTAATCATACTCTTCTCTGTGATCTGTTGTACCTACTGTGCGCCTGCCACAGCAGCTGTGATTGTGGTTGGTGGTGGATTAGTAAGAATTACTGAAGTATCTGTTTAGAGAAATTAGTGAATAAGTCATTGAGTGGGAAAATATCTGTGCGTGTGTGTGTGTGTGTGTGTGTGTGTGTGTGTGTGTGTGTGTGTGTGTGTGTGTGTGTTTGCTTGTTTTGTAATTGGAAGCTTTTCACTCAGACTTTCACTTTACAGTTTAGTTTATTGTTGTTCGCGTGTGTATGTGTTCCTCCCAGGCACACTCAGCTTCCCTCAGGCTCTATGAAGATCTTGGAGACCAGAGTTTCAGACAGTGGACTTTATGTATGTGTTGCCTCGAATATTGCTGGCAACTTAACACAATCCATTGAGCTGAGTGTTTTGGGTAAGTTCAAAGATCACAAATACTAACAAAGATTTAATAATGGTATTATCAAGGGTTTCTGAGCAGCAGTATACTTTTTTTTTTTCTGTTCTGGTTGTAAGGATTCCTGTTTGTCGAAGCCTACTATGTCTAGGAACGACAGAATGACAGAAGCACATACACTATAGCATCTAAACTTGTGTGATGAATAACATGCAGGTGCAGACGAGGCATTAAAGCTTACTAAATCTGGTCCTCTGTCATCTGTCCTGCAGTGCCCCCCAGTATCCAGGCTGGCCCCAGGGTAATGAAGGTACAGCTGGGTCACCCTGTGGAGCTATCCTGTGTGGTGAGAGGGGTCCCAGAGCCCACCCTCACCTGGACAAAGGATGGTGAGAGGTACCCAGTATCACCTGATGGCAGCCTGGCACTGAGAAATGTGGGGCTGGCTGACGAAGGAACCTACACCTGCACAGCCACCAACACCGCAGGCAGAGACGAGGCTCGAGTTCGGCTTCTTGTGCAAGGTTGGTTTCAGTTAATGCCTTGATCCCACAGAATGTTTTCTGAGTTGTATGTCTTCAATTTTTTAAGATTAAACCAAATGACAAAAATGCGCAGCACAAAACATTGTACACGTGCTAAAGTGCTAAAGTAAAGACATAATGTACCGTATGTTCAGTTCCGTTTGTATTTGTCATTGATTATGTGTTTGTGGGTTTTCAGTGCCCCCTGTGGTCGAGGTGTTGGAGCCCCCCTTCAACAGTCCCCTGCAGGAGAGAGTTGCAAACCAACGTATTGCATTCCCTTGCCCTGCCAAAGGTAAAGGAAAATATCCACCCACACTCTGAAATTATGAAGAAGAAGATAATTGGCCATTTTGTTTCCCTGTGTAGGATAACAAAACTTACTAACCACTCTAATAGTGAAAATTACATACTATACTACGCTTTCGAAAATAATGATGTGCGTCAACTACACCGCATCAATTTTGCCAACGGTGTGGGTTTCATTTCCACCCTTCCCCTATCTCCATCTCTCTTTCAGGCCTTCCTAAGCCAGTGATTCGGTGGATGCGTAATGGCCAGGAGCTGGTGGGTAATGAGCCCGGTGTGTCCATCCTGGAGGACGGTACACTGCTGATTCTGGCCTCTGTGTCACCGCTGGACAACGGAGAGTATGTCTGTGCTGCCGTCAATGATGCTGGATCCACTGAGAGGAAGTACCAGCTCAAAGTTAATGGTGATTGACTCATTCTCTGTGGTTCTGACTTGTGACTTTAAAATAGGTTTACAAGTCATTTGCTGACACGCTGAAACCGTACAATACCTACTATATTATACACGAATCCGGGGAAGTACGAGAAATAAGTCGCCATTACTGCGGAGGCGTGCCCTTCATACGTGCGTGTTTGAATGCAAATTGTCCTAAGGAGTGTACAATTTTCTACTTTGATCTTTACTCTCAATGTAACGTTACTTTTGACAATTATGTTTAGGAGTTTTGGAAGAACCTGTGCAGTTCTCAGCTGCCTAACGTTAGACTAAAGTAACGTCAGCTAAGTTAAAACTGTGTGTCGAGACACTGTCTAGGGGCTGCGGTGGTCCCACAGACCAACTTTGGCATTATTGCCAAATATAACGTTAGTTGCTCTAACTAGGGCAACCTAATGGCCAAACATCATCATTAATCGTGCTGACCGTGTTAACTGGTGACTCTCAGCTGGATGCGTCTTGGTTGCTCGTAGTGACGGCAGTTGTGTCCTCGTAAAAGCCTTCAATTTTACTTCACCAATTTTAAACACATACTCATCTGTGTTTATTATCGACGGCAACCATTTATGTAAGTTACTACGAGCAACCACGGATGCTTTTGGCCTAAAGTCACCAGTTAATACTGTTAGCAGACAGTGGAGTCACTACGACTTACCACCGCAGTAATGGTGGCGGCGCTAGATTGCGGAACACAAAGCGGTCGCCGGATTCGTCTATAGTTTGCAGCCATTTGATTCCATGGAAACTAATGCTGAGTAATCACCTTTGACACCTCCACAGTCCCCCCAGTTTTCCGTGACAGGGAAACGCCAGGCAACGTGTCATCGGTTCTGAGCCAGTCCACCAGCTTGGTGTGTGATGTCATAGGAAGTCCGACCCCGGTCATCACCTGGTACAAGGATGGGACTCCTGTGGGTGAAATCCTATTGAATAAGCTGTTAACATATATTTTATAGAAAAAATGTTGATCCAGTTTTTGTACAAATGCTACTTTTTTTAAAGGTAAATACACACATCAGAAACACAGTCAGAGAGATTAAGTAATATGCTGCCGTATAATTTTCATAACCTATACTTAAACGGTGGTCTAGTAAGTCCTCTAAGGATTGAATCACAAAACTTTACAAGCGTAAAAGTAATGAGAAATTATAATGACCTTTCCCTTCATTTATTAAGTGCTCATAAAGACTGAATGAGCTCTAATCACAGGCTACACTGTCCAGGAGAACAGACCCGAAACCACCGTGGATCCTGTGTGTATGCAGCCAGGCCAGCCATGGTCAAAGCTGTAATGACAGAATAATTATGATAAATTGATGCGAGAACAGAGAGTTAGCACACAATTTGCTGTAACATCCCATTTAGCTGGCTGCTTTTTGTTCCCTTGGCTGCCTAACAAATTATTCCTGCAAGGAGCAGATGGGAAAATCAGAGCGCTTACTTTAATCTGTTAATTATGAACAATCTAACGAACGATGCTCTCTGAATGTTTTTGGCTCCAAGCAACACAACTGTCATGTTTTGCACATTTTTTAAATTATATTTCTCAGCAGAATAGTTCTTTGGCTCTCAGACAGCAGTTGATTTTCAGTTCTGCAGTTTTCCTAGACTTTTATCATGATGTCTCACAATTAGCCCCACAATTACTGTCAGGCAGTATTACCTAAACTGTAACTTATGCTGTTGTTTAAGCTTTTGTGTTTGATTTAATTTATTTATGTTGATCGACAGGTAGTCACTAGCAGCAGCATCCAGATTCTTGACATGGGAAAAACCCTGAGACTACCGAAGGCGGCCACAGCAGACGCAGGCAGCTACAGCTGTATAGCGATCAACGTCGCCGGCAGCACAGAAAAGGACTTCTTCCTGGATGTACTGGGTGAGTGAGGACAGTGAGCAGTCCTCTATGGAAACTCCCAAGAATTACGGGGAAAGAGCTGTGTGCAGACTTGTGGACATACAGAACTTGAAATTAATTTCACATTAATGGAAAACGCTTTTGATTCATAATTGCTGCCACATTTGTTGGACTCTTAAGCTTTCTAATTTAATCAGTTTCTTGATGAGTCAGCTAATGTACAACGATACTCTCGCTCTGTGCTCCAGTCCCACCGACCATCGTGGGGTCAGGCTCTCCTCAAGATATTTCAGCCATTGTCAAACAGGAGATCAGTCTGGAGTGCAATGTGCAAGGAGTGCCCTTTCCCACAATCCAGTGGTACAAGGACAGGAAGTAAGTGCCTTCTAATCATGGATGTATAATAAGACCTGGATACGGTGCCACTGCTCAGCCTTGCTTCTAATTTTTTCCAGTGGCCACTCGCGGTACTGCAACGAAAATCCCCCTATGGCCAAAAAAGCATTTTCCCCATAGACCACTATCGTAAAAGAGACGTCTGTAAAACTGTTGACTGGACACCTTGGATTGCAAACAAGGTCAATTATGGCTCTTTCTATCATGCTTTTTAGATCCATGGAGGTTTTATATTTGTAAAACTTTCCTCGAGCCGAGAAAAAGTGATTTAAAAATCTGTGACGCCAGCGGGAGAAACACTACTGCACATATTGAGTGGGTCGCATACCCCGGAAGTAAACCTGGAAGCTAGAAAACTTTTTTAGCATATGCGTCAGGCGAGCAATTCTCATTGGAATGAATAGGCGCCATCTTTGGGTCCGGTATCCAGTTGTTATTATACATCCATGCTTCTAATATCAGAGTATTAACTGTCTATATTATGGTAAGAATTATCAAACAAATTTAATAAACTGGGGTCTGTTTCTAGGCTGGTGTTTCTTGGTGATCTCAACCTGGAGGTCACCAACAGGGGTCAGGTTTTGAGGATAAAAAGTGCCCGTCTTGGAGACAAAGCCCGCTACCAGTGTAGTGTCACGAATACAGCTGGTAAACAGTCCAAGGACTTCGACGTCAGTGTTTATGGTGAGTGTGGATTTTGACAGAACCTACGCAGTCAGGTACTACATGCAAAGTCTACTCTTTACATGGTAACCTAACACGACAGCTGCATTACAAATTTCGGATTCAAAATTTTTGTGCCATTGTTCCAGTGCCCCCCTCCATCAGAGGTGCTAACATAACCACAGAGGTCACAGCCCTGCTGGACACGGTGGTAACGCTGGAGTGTGAGGCACGCGGAGTGCCGCTTCCCACCATCACCTGGTACCGTAACGGAGAGGCCATCCTGTCCAACCGACAGGTTCAGTACGTTGAACGAGGCCACTACCTGAAGATCCCTCGGTCGCAGGCGTCAGATGCCGGCCAGTACACCTGCAAGGTGACCAGTGTGGCCGGGAGCGCTGAGAAGAACTATGAACTGGACGTCTACTGTAAGAACCTGACACCTGATAATCTACAAACATTTTTCTTTTTTACTGTGCTGTGTCAGCTTGAAACAAAAGCTTTTAAAAACTTATTCTATGTGATTTAGAAAACCTAGAGCTGAGGACCTGAGGAACTCTGAACATAAGTTCCCATTGTCTCTGTATTTGCAGTCCTTCTCATATGTTCTGAGCTCTGAAGCTTATTATTGTATTAATCAGAGCTTTAAGGCATTTCACTCACAAAGCATAAAGACATTTGCAGCAGGCAAGAATAATTTCAAACAGCTGTGGATAGTCGGCAAACAATTTAATGCAAAAATAAAATCCTTGATACTTGAAGAGCACGAAAATGGATACAGCGTGTAGGACTTGATGCGTAAAGCAATTTGACATGTTGTTGGCTGATGAAAGCCTTGAGTGTAAGATGTAAACAAGATATCAGTCAAGCAGAAAAGTCCTCGAAGCTTTAACCATTTTGTTCTGTTCCTTTTTTATGCCTCCCCCCCCTCCCCCCCAGTGCCTCCTACCATTGCAGGGGGTGATGACGGGCCAACTGAGAGGAAAGTGGTCCTCAGAAAGCCTCTGATTCTGGAGTGTGAGGCTGGGGGACACCCTCCCCCCTCCCTCACATGGCTGAAGGATGGCGTTCCTGTGCGTGATGGTGAAAGTGTCCGTCTTCTCGAGCGTGGGAGTAAAATAGAAATCCTCTCAGCCACGGTGTCAGACTCGGGACGTTATGTCTGCGTGGCTACGAGCATCGCTGGAGAGAAGGAGGTCAAATACGACGTCAGAGTTTTAGGTATAGAGACACACGAACATAACTAAATACTATACTGACACTAACATGCACAGCAAGTACACAGACACACGTGCCTCATTCTTTTTATTATTACATTGTCACCGTCTGGCAGACCCAAACCCAATGAAACTTGATGAGAAAACAAGTAGGCTATTTCTGTACCTTCAAAAATGTTTACAGCTTACCTTTTTAAATTTTGTAAAATAGAACTTTTCTAGGTGGTTGACTTGCTTGTGTATACAGGACAGTCGTAGAGTATAAAGCCGTAGTCTGACCTCGCTGTTCTTTCCACATCGATTACTGTTTTGGACCTCAATTCTAGTTCGTTTTTCACTCAAATTGTTCTCATTAATGAAAATAAAGAAGGATTTGTCTCCCTGCGTAGTATATGAACAGCATTTCAGCATTTAGTTCACCACAACTCACTCAGACAGCAAGTTCAAAAGAAGTAGAAGCCAAACATTTGATTCAGCCGATGCCAGGTACTGTAAAAACACATCAGAGAGAAAAGACTTCAGAGAAGGTTGTTACCTTAAAGTGGCCACCCAGTTACAAGTGTTTTATAGCTGCTGAGAGCCAGGATATCTGTTGAGGACTTATCTTGGTCCAGGTTACCTCAGCCATTCTGTAATGTGTGGAGCCATTTGGCTTGAGCTGTCATCATAAATCAGAAACTATCTTGAAAGCACTCTCAATATGGCTCCAAGTGGGAGATAAATCATGTTAGTAAAAGCTTGATATGCTTTCTACCTCTAACTCTTTCACAATGCTTATCAGTAAATGCCAGAGGAAATAACAACGCTTACTTCTGGGTATAAAACAGGTGGAGTTGTCTAAATTTTTCTTTAAGCAATTCTGTAACCACATTGTAGAGAGAATGTACCCTCTCCGGTATCTAATCCCTCTGAGCCAACCTAATCACTCAAACGACTACAGCCTGTCATGTTTAGTTTATTCTTCAACAGTTTGCGTCAGCTGGAAAAGCATTGAACCGTTGTCGGCAGGATTCGAACCTGCGCGGGGAGACCCCAATGGATTTCTAGTCCATCGCCTTAACCACTCGGCCACGACAACTGCAACCTGATCTGATACAGTTCTGTTTTTCCTGAAGCTGTTGCTATCTACACCATGTGTGCATTCCACACGGGAAACGGACACCTGCCATTTCACTGTGGCCCTGCATGTCTGCCTGATACACTCACAGGAACTCTTCATTAAAACCAGAAAATTCAGTTTCAGACCAAGAGACCCCGGGCAACAAATTTTATCTTTACATTCCTCATAGCATTTTTACTGATCTTCTCTGATATTGTTACTATCAGCGACAAGAAATAGAGGAAGAATAGAAAAAATAAATAGAAGTAATGGAATAACAGTTCCAAAGTTGTGATATTATAATCTAAAAAAAAAACAGCCTTTGATTCACTTGACTTGGTTTTACAGTCTTAAGTATAAGGAAATATCAATTTTAAAAGTTTTCCAGAGTCGAATATATTGAAATATCACTTCAAAACGTCACAGACATTAATTTTTTCAATCCTAGTTCCTCCTTTCATTGATGGAGCCGATGACGTGACAGACAGCACAGTGATAATCAACAGCCCTCTGGAGCTGGAGTGTCACGCCACAGGAACACCTGCACCGGTCATCACGTAAGAGCTCCATCTCATGCATACAGATAAACACATTTAAATACACATGCATACAAACGTATATTATCTCTAAAACAATTCTTTTCCAGGTGGTATAAAGATGGAAAACCAGTCAGACAGGGTGAGGGGTTGCGGGTAGCAGCCAGTGGTCGACGCCTGGTCGTTTCCCGCGCTCAGGTCTCTGACACGGCTCGTTTCCAATGTGTGGCCACTAATGAAGCAGGAGACCACGAGAGGGACTTCAATGTGGTTGTCCATGGTAAAATGTTAACATTATTTCTCATATGTTTTGCAGTAAAATGTATTTTCTGACAACAAATGAATATACTGGATAGTTTTGCACGCACTATAATTATAATAAATGTAATTTGTGCTTTAAATGCAAGCCACAGGGACGCTCCCACTTTGGGTAAATACTACTCTCTGCCTTTTTGTGATGTCCTTTTTTCCAAATTTGGTGCTAAGTGTTTTTAAGAGAATAACTCTATCCTCTTCATCTCCCCAGTTCCTCCGTCCATTCGTACCACCGGGCCTGCTGACCGTTCAGTGGTTCTCCACAAGCCCATCACTCTGGAGTGCATCTCCAGCGGCATCCCTCCTCCCAGCATTACTTGGCTTAAAGATGGCCGACCTGTCGACACAACGCAGGGGCACCTTAAGGTTGGTTCCCTGATTGACTGAATATCAATTCATTAATTTTGATAAGACATACCACTGGAGAAGGCACAGCTTCAATCAAACCCCGAACACCGTAAGTCGTTCAAAAATGTCTCGGTAAACAGTCTCTGACTTTCACATGAATTAAAAAAAACACACACACACTGTTTTGTTTCAGGGTGAGACTTGATGGGTTATATCACTAGCAAGGACCACACCATCAAAAAGATGCATTTAACAATTTGCTACGGAAAAATATGATTGATGTGCGAGGCTGCGAACTGCTTGTCTTGAAATAGCGAGAAAGGAGAACCAAGTCCTGAATTCACATTTGTCTGAGATAATGGAGAAACAAAATCATATTGAGAGTGACCGTAGGGATATGATTGAGAAATTACAATCTAAAGAGGGAACAAGATACAAAACCTACCGAGCCATCAACCCAGACATATCCGTTCATGCACTTTACACCAGTAATGCATCGTATATTGAACATTGAAACATGAATCTACGGTAAGGCAAAGTTTTGTGCCAAGTGTGTTTTGTTTTTTGTTTTAAATTGGAGTTAATTACGGTTGACTTTTGGCCTTCGATGTGTTTTTAGCAGCAAATGTCTAGCATAGCATTAGTTCAGGCAAAGCACTGACGTCACGCTTGTATCGGCTGATTTGCATCAGCTGATTGATTCTGAAAATGGCAAATTCTTCCGACATGTAGAATTTACTTTTATGGTCACATTTTAACATGAAAAGTAGTTACCAGTCTGAATTCTCTGTGTGCGTTTGTGCTTGTATCTGTCACAGCTGGAGTCAGCAGGCAGAATGCTAAAGGTCACAGAGGCAAGACTAGAGGATTCTGGGAGATACACCTGCCTGGCGACCAATGCAGCTGGTGAAGCCCAACAGCACATACGGCTCAGTGTCCATGGTAACTTAAAGATAAACACAGCACAATCTCTGCATGTTTCTGTCCCTTGTCTCACTAATCTCCTGGTTTCTGTGTCAGGGGTCTAGGTGGAGACAGGAGAGCGTCATCTGATAAATTATTCTTGTTATGTGTGTCCCTCAGAGCCTCCCAGCATCCCCTACTCTGGAGAGATCATCAACCAGACCATCCTGTCAGGCTTTCCCACTGAGCTGGAGTGCAAGGCCACAGGCAGCCCATTACCTGGTAAGACGGCTCACAAACTTCCTCCTCCGTCCTGCTGTGCTCACCCGCAGGCTCCAGGGCGAAGCTTCCTCTGACTGCTGAGTTGGAATTGGCTATACTGCTGCTTTCCTTATCTTTAACCATTAATGGAACAGCGGAAAATTGATCTCAGATGTCTCCCTACAGGCAGCTTCACTCTCTTCCCCACTGCCTTTCTTTCCAGTGTACAAGCTAAGTGCAGATAAGCAGTCACATTCCAGTGTAATTGAACTGTTTTCTTTGTGGGCAGGTGGTTTATTCCAACAATCTGATATCTGTGATACAATGAACATATTTTATTATATTTTAAGCTCCATTATCCTAAGCAAAAATATCTGGATTGTCAGCTACTTTGCTCTGTTGATGATCAACAAAAACATGAACAATCCATATAAATATAAATATATATCTAAATATAAATGATTATTTCTCAATGTCTTCATGCCAGTACTGCGTGCTCACAAATTTCACAACCACTAAAAGTCATAGTAAATAGTAAATTCTGTTACTTGTTTATGAAGCACTAAATGGTAAAATAGGTCAAAATATATGTCTCTGAACTGCTTCTGTGTTCCGAACTTTTGAGACCTTTAAGATCACCTGGAGAGGGTTAGCTTACTTTTCTGAGGGTTAAAACAAAATACAATGAAGCAGCTTTTAGTTTCTATGCACCACATGTCTGAAACAACTGTACACAAGGTCTGATATCTGATCCAACTCTAACTCTGTGTTGTTTCTGAACTCCAACCTTTATTCCTAACCCTTCTCCGTTGTAGCTGTGATGTTGCTTTATGTAAAACACTTTTAATTACCTTTGTGATTCAGCTATCACTTGGTACAAAGATGGCCGACCGCTGACAAGTGCAGCTGGCGTGACTATGCTGAAGCATGGCCAGGTGCTGGAGATTGAACGAGCTCAACTGTCTGATGCTGGGATGTACAGATGTGTAGCGGTGAACCTGGCTGGAGTTGCTGAGATATCCCACAGCCTCCAGGTGTACGGTGAGTACACACATTAATCAGAGATCTGCTGATGCTTTATGAAATCAGACAAGCAGACATCATAACAAATATTTCTCTATAATTAGAAGATGATGTAGAAGTGGTCAAGATATGCTTCAGATATCCACCTTATAACTTCATAAAACTCCAGCAGCGGTGTAGAATTTTTCTGTACCTGACTATATGTCATGCATTTATGCAATCATTTCCATTTCCGTCCTTGCAGTGCCTCCGGTCATCTCCAGCCGAGGTGGTACAGTAACAGTTGTGGTAAACGAAGCTGCCAGGCTGGAGTGTGAGGCCACCGGCGTTCCTCTGCCCAGCCTCACGTGGCTCAAAGATGGCAGCCCCGTGGCAAGTGTATCACATGGCATACAGGTGTATACACATTGTTCTAAACTCATATCTGTATCATTACATAGATGTTTGTTTTGAGCCAAAATGTGGCATAAATTTTCCTCAAATTGTTATATTGAATTAAATTAAACATATACATTATATGCCTACATTTTTATGAAACGTGTCAGAGAGTCATGATATTATTCTGTAGGTTTTTTGATGGCTGTGTTTGTGTGTATTTGTGTGTGTGCTGTGTGCTACGATTGGATCTCTGACCTGTTTCTGTCTCCCTCTCAGGTGTTGTCTGGTGGCAGAGTGCTGTCTCTGAACAGCGCACTGGTTAGTGATACAGGCAGGTACACCTGTGTGGCTGTCAACGCTGGAGGAGAACAGCATAGAGAGTACGACCTGAGAGTTTATGGTGAGTAAATCAGCATTTGTCATTAGTTGTTACACACTGTATGTGCAATGATTCTGTACAAATACAACTTACACACAGCTACATATTTTACAGTATTCTACCATAGAAATATGAGATAATATGATAAATATGAGTCTTGAATATGAGTATTAAAAAATGTGTAATAGCAGGTTTTTAGCTCCAGTGATGGATCAATTAATCAATTAGTCGAAAGACAATTTTTTTTATTGTTTTACATTTTTCAAGAAAAAAATGCCAAAAATTCTCTGTTTCCAGCCTCTCAAATGTGACAATTTTCAGCTTTTCTTTGTCTTGTATGATAGTAAATTGAATATTTTTGTGTTTTGGAATGTCAAACAGAAAAAAATAATTAAAATATGTCACCTTCAGCTCAGGGATTTTCACTATTCTCTGACATTTTACAGACATAACAATTCATTTATTAATTGAGAAAATAACCAGCAGATATATCAACAATGAAAATAAGTTGCTGCTTTAGGGGGTTTCAATCATATGTTTTAACTTTCAGTGGTGGGTTTTCCCTTTTGTTTACTTTTGGATCACAGATTGAGCCTTTTATCAGCCAACAATGACATAACTTTAAGCCATCATCATGATCCAGACATAACAAAAAAACCCACAAAAGTCAGACCTTGGATGAGAAGTGTCTTTTTTTAAATATTGGGATGCTATAAAAAAAATTGCATGAATTTTAGTATTAAAATAGTTGTAAAACCTTAGTTTCATTTGTCAAGTTGTTGGCAGGCGCTGTTGAAACAAAAGTACTTATGTTCAGTTCTTCTCCTTAGGACTTCCTGTTCATAACTTTAATGTCTTTTCCTTGTCCCCTTCTTGTTTTACTGAGTAATGGTTATGGCCGACTGTAGTATGTGTTTCAACAGAGCAGCAGATCCAGCACGAAACACAAATACTGAAACAATATTTGAAAAAGGCCTCGAGCAAAACATGTGCATGTAAAGGAAGTATGATTTGACTAAGTTTAGCATTTCAATAAACCTTGTCAGTTTCCTACACAGAGCTGAGCTTGATGCAGGTCAGTTGTTATACAAGTCTGATCAAAGCTAATGTCACCGAGGTAATAGGAGACACGTAGTTTACATATACAGTCTGCGCTTGTGTGCGTCTGTCCCTGTATGTCTGTTTGAACATATGTATGCGGAATACAAACATCCACATGACGTACGTTTCCTCAGAAAACATCAAAAAGAGCTTGTCCAGAGAAATAAAGGCAGATTTGTTGTGGGGTAATTGCTACCATTCTTCTGCAGCTTCCTGTGTCTGGCGTGAGTTGAGGGCCTGTTTCTGTCTTTCCCCAATGACCATAATGTCAGGGGATAATTGGCCAGCAGTCACTTTCTAGATCAGGCCAGATTCACTGTCCTGTCTCATGAAACACTGATAAACAGAAGCTTGGATGAACAAAATTGCTACTGCTATTAGCTATTAGAATAGAGACATTGGGCCTCATGCAAGAACCACTTGTACGAACAGATCGTTCTTAAGTGGCTTGTAGGAGGGATTTAGGAGAACTTGTCGCATTCACCAATTTTCTCGTAGTTTGAATTTTCTCTTAGTTATGAACACAATATACGAGTGGTCCAGACCTGTCATGAGAGTAATGTGCAATTAGTCTGCTGTTATCCAAACCTACGTTTTTCACTAATGAAATGTATATTTCATTACAAATAATGAAAAAATTAAAAATTAAAAAATAAAATCCTATATAAAATGCACCTCATAGTTATGTTGACATTATCCTGTTTGACTCTGCAATTCGAATTATGATATCTAAATGCATTCATATAGCCTAACGATATCATCATTATTTTAAATTGGTCATTGATGCTATTGTATAACACTACAATATCAATATCAACATCTCAAACAGGAAGTGTAACCAACTCGCGTCATGGCTGACTTACTTCTTTTGGATGCACGTCAGGCCCTTGCGCGTCTTTAGACAGCGTGCTGATATTGGCAGGGACGAACGAATGGGGCAGGACGCGTAGCCATATATGGTATCATTGGGGCGTTAATTACGCTGATTTACAATTCTCATGAACGTGCGTTCATTTTCGCACAGGTGGCATTCATCATGTTTACGCAGGTCATTTACACGGTTATCTGAAGTTAGGAGCGTTTCCTGAATCTGACGAGGCACACTCGTACGAGCCCACGGTACGAAAAAAAGTAAGAGGAAGTTAAGACAAGAATACGAAAATGTTCTTGCATGAAGCCCTATGTCATACATGGGGTGGAAACCTCCAGACATTTCCTGAGCTGTTGCACAAAGTTCACTTTTCCCCACCGTTTGCCTCTGTGGATCAGAAGTGGGTCCAAGAAATGTTGTAGGAAATCTAGTTAACCGGTAACAGCAACACCCATCTTTGGCTGTGATGATACTCAGATAGTCACAGGGGAACAAAGACATTCTTATGGTAGTTTCTTTTGCTCAGGAGTCATTATGTATCTCAGTGCATGTTAGCAATTTCCATGGATATTAGGTTTCATGAACTTCTTGGAAATGAAGCTACTCTGATTGTTAATACCACAAACAAATGTCGGAACTGGTTTAATGATGCTGTCATAGCCCAACATAGAATTAGTACTTAAAGAGCACCAGATGATGAGAGCCTGAGCATCTCAGGAAGCAATTATTCTGTTTGCTTATGAGGAAGAGTTTACTGCATTTAGAGTGGTAGAGAGAGGCCAACTTTCAAGGTCAATTAATGTAAAAGAGCATGTGAATATTGTGTAAGCGTACCTCATTTGCTGTCTCATTTTGAATACATGATTCTCTTCATTCTGTCAGAGAAACATTTTCAGTAATTTGCCTTCATGTCTGCCACAGTGCCACCTAACATTAAGGGGGAGGAGGTGAATGCCACGGTGATGCTCGGTCGTCCAGTGGAGCTGCACTGCCAGAGCGATGCAATCCCTCCACCTACCCTCTCCTGGCGCAAAGATGGCCGCCCACTTTTCAGGAAGCCTGGTCTGACTGTCTCAGCGGATGGGAGTGTGCTCAAGGTACAGCCAGAGTTACATGTAGAGATTATAAAATGCTTTTCTTAATCTTTGTAAGAGGTGACAGTGTTTTGATACAACTTGACGTACTCACTTTGGTGTTATACGTTTCTGTGGTTCCTCCCTACCTCTACTATTCACATCTTTTAAAAAAAAAAAAAAATATCCTGTTTATTGACTTTAGTTTAGACTTGGCTTTAGTTTTGTCAGTGTATTGTTTCCATATCTCATGACTTGTCTGTGAATCTAATTATTAGGTCGATAGTGCCCAGGTGCAGGATTCAGGCAGGTATTCCTGTGAAGCCACCAATGTTGCCGGCAAAACAGAGAAGTACTATAACCTCAATGTCTGGGGTGAGTTTATCTGAATTTTTGGCTCTATGTGTTTGTTATTCTGTTCAGAAGAAAATGTTTTTGTTTGCTACGATGTTGATTCTTAAGTTAATTTTGACAAAAGTAAAACATTAAAGTTGTTTAATTAGTTGTATGCAGGCCACTGATGAAGCCGAACCCACTCTCTATGAAAGACTATGAAAGCAATGGGCCTGTTACCATAGTTACCTAGTACTACCATAGTTACCTAGTATTTTGACCTTTGACTATTTTTGGTAGTCGATAAAGATTTTGGCATAGAGTAGTGTGCAGGCCTTACCTTTTTCTTTACTAACTATGTTCTGATAGCCCTTACGTGATCGCACTTACGTGATGTGCGTATAATTAAACTTCAACCTTTTACCATAGTTACCTGTGTTTGAACTGACCTGAAGCCAGTGTTTGATGATAGCAGCAATGGTTGGGCATACTTTGGGTTTAAGTTCTACTTCCATATTAAATGTTGAATGAGATGTGAGCGCCTCCTTTTGGTGTCCTCTCATTATTACAGTTTCTCCAAGTATCCGTGGCTCAGAGGAGGTGTCTCCTCTGACTGTGATTGAAGGAAGTCTCATCACTCTGGTGTGTGAGTCCAGTGGCATACCGCCCCCAAGCCTCACCTGGAGGAAGGATGGTAAGTGTGTGTGTATGAGACACAACGTGACAACAAGTGCAAAAGATGCTATATAGACATTGTGTGATGCACTGAATACTGAGTGGGTGACGTGTTTGAACACCATCTAACCTTTTGTGTTTGTCCCAGGTTCTGAGCTCAAGGTGGACCAACGGCTCAGGGTTTTGTCAGGAGGTCGTCAGCTGCAAATCTCCAGCGCTGAGAGGACAGATACGGCCTCCTACACTTGCACAGCCTCCAGTGCAGCTGGTACCACTTCCAAGGAGTACAGCCTGCAGGTTTATGGTACGTGTGTGCCACCAGATCTGTAACATCTAGTGATCAAAGTCATTTCAGTTGTTTTGCCTTTTAATGGGGATTGCACTGTCAGATAAATCGAACCAGTTGCAGGATGATAAAATCACTAAAAACCTGCTTTGAATAGACGAGGGGAAATTATGTATTTTACATGTCGGGAGGCACAGCAGTATGCAGAAATGTCCTTTATTTCTAGTATTGTGGACCAGGGCTTAAACTGAGGGGATGTCTACTTTTACCCCCCCAAAATGTACAAATTTACAAATACATGTTCGTATCGTGTTTAAAATGACTAAAACATCATGCTACTGATAACTGGATCCACTGACACTGTGGCTGACAGTGTGACAGAAAGTTATATATCTATGCAGCAAATAGTTATAGAGCACGTGCACCAACTCACTTGCTTCTCTCACTTCAGTCCGCCCTTCCATTAGACGCAGCGAGGGCGACACCGATGATGTTGCTGTGACAAAAGGAGGCGATGTGACCCTGCAGTGTGCTGCGGACGGCGTCCCGCGACCGGCCGTCACATGGTTGAAAGACGGACGGCCTATCACAGGCCAGCACGGTGCGAGGGTCCTGAGCGAGGGGAGGCTGTTGCAGATTAAAGATGCTAAGGTGTCAGACACGGGACGCTACACCTGTATCGCTGTTAATGTGGCAGGACAGGCTGACAGCAAGCATGACATCAGTGTACATGGTATGAAAACTGTTTTTTTTAAGTTGTTTTAAGCTTTTTTTGTTCTTACAGTCCATCCAATGTCTTCAGTTTTCTTTTTGTCCCTTTCTCTCATTCCCTCTCCTCCTGTTCAGTCCCACCTAGTATAATTGGTCAGGTGCAGTTGCCACATAATGTGAGTGTTGTAGTGAAGAACCCAGTTGCTTTGAGCTGTGAGGCCTCTGGCATCCCCCTTCCTGCCATCACCTGGCTGAAGGATGGTCGGCCAATCAAAGCTACCAGCTCAGTGCGCGTCCTCTCGGGTGAGTTACCGTCTGACTTTCTGGGCTTCCCCCTCAAACGTCTATAAAATTCCTTCTTAGTTTAGTGTCCCATCCATGAAGTAACAACAGACTCGAGGAAAGCATACCACCAAGGATATGAATGATGGTCTTAATTTTAGAGGAGTAACTTGAACTGTTTTGCTTCCTAGCTGGGTTTCAAAGGCCAAGCAGTTGCAATACATCACCAGTAATAAGATGTAATAGGATCATTGCAACTGGGGCCAAACTCAACAGACAGAGATTCAGGAAAGAAGACAAACAGGAGCAATTGCTTTTTTAAACATTCAACAAGATGTATTGGGTGCTTCCAAATCAACCGTGGCCCCTGAACTTACAGCCGACAACCTAAATCACTTGTGCAGAACTTAAAGTACCATTCTCTGCCAAGTTGACCCATTTGGTTTTAGACTTACTGTATCTATAATTTGTGCACGCTCAGAATAATCGGAATTATTTGGGAACCAAATAAATGCCATTGCTTAGATGTTGAGGTGTATCAGTTATGTGTATGATGTAGTATAGGAGGTTAATTCAGTGCACTGTAGAGTTCACCTTGTGTCAATGTTTGTCAGGAGATCCTCATGAACCCTGTTAAGACAAAGTTGTTTAAAGACAGATGCAATTACTCTTGGATCTCATAAAAGTGGTTTGTAAATGTTTAAACAGCTGTGAGTCTCAGAGTCTAAATTCTTCCTGTTAATTGATCCCAGTTTTCAAAGATTAGTGATTCACTTTCAACAGTCTTTGAAAGTTGTTTACACATCCGTGGGATGTTTTCCTTTAGTGAGAAAAGGGCAGGTTTATGCTGACATAGCCTTTGAAAACATTCCATGATGACAATAGATAAATGACAGTAATCGGCCTGTTAAATCTCCAGGGGGTCGGAGCCTGCGTCTAATGCATGCTGCAGTAGAGGATGCTGGGAGGTACACCTGTATTGTGTCTAACAGCGCTGGAGAGGAGAGGAAGAACTTCGACCTCGACATCCTCGGTAAAGATATTATACACTATTTTGGCATTTTGTTAGACAGCATCATATTGAATGAAAATGTCTTCAGCTTCAGTGTACAGATTAAAATACTATGTCAGGAGTGAACATTTGTTTACATTTATAAGTCCTTAGATTTCATTAAACTTCAATCTGAAGAGATGTGTTGAGCATGTATATCACTGTGAAAGCTGTTTAATGAATGGGAAGACAGTGAGAACCATGTAATTGATTTTCAGTCTAATTCGACAGTTCCACCGAGCATTGTGGACGGGGGAACTGTGGTGGATACTAAAGTCAAGGAGAAACACAACATTACTCTCACCTGTGAGGCGTCAGGTAATCGACATAATAAATACATCTCTGCATTGACATCGTATTCTGCTGGTGAAAATTCTCTCGATCAATCCTTGACGTAAATTATATTAAAGATACATTAATCCTTAACCTCACCTAATAATCTCCCAGGTAACCCTGTACCAGAGATTAAATGGCTGAAGGATGGACAGCTGTTGGTGCCTGACAGACACCACCAAGTTTTGTCTCACGGCCGTTTCCTCCAAATCTCTGGGGCCCAAGTTGCAGACACCGGCAGGTACAGCTGCCTGGCGTCTAACAGTGCAGGGGATCGCAGCCGCCACTTCAACCTCAACGTCCTGGGTACAAACACAATGCTCTTTAACCATTTCTAGTTCAGTCAGGACCATTCTAGTCAAAGAAACTTTATTTCCATTTGCAGTAATATATATTTGGCAGTACGGCTCTTTTCTGGGACCTCCCTGCCCTTCCACGTGCATACGTGGATCCACGTGCATACTGTACGTGATGTGACGTAAGGCAAGGAGAGCACACCTCCTTGCCCCTCTATGTATATACATGGAAAGCCAAAGACAGCAGCAAAGACCCCCGGGTCCAGAACAGAGCCGGCATCATGACAACAGAAATGACATTGATTAAGTCACACACAGCATAAAAAGGAGGAGCTGGGCTGGAGGTGGGTTGAAGCGGCTTGCAGAGGAAGCAGCAAGGGTAGGCAGGCTAGAGCAGCTTAAATAAGGCACCCTGTATGAGATTTGCCAATTGAATGCATAGAGGGGAATCAGCTGATGCATCAGCTGATTGGGCTGTGATATGAGCTGAGCTTGACTTCTTGGCTGAACTAACGCTACGCTCGATTATGAATCAAAATATTTGAGATGAATTTAAATCACGCTCTAGATTTAATTTCTCCGCTCTTCCCTCCCTGTTTTTTGCCAGTTTCTCCCACCATTGCTGGGTCAGGTCCTGACGGTTCTTCAGAGGAGGTGACCGTAACTCTGAGCAGCCCCACCTCTCTGTCGTGTGAAGTCCAGTCCTACCCTGCTGCTCTCATTATCTGGCTCAAGGACGGCACTCCGTTTGAGTCCAGTCGCAACGTTCGAGTCCTTCCAGGTTTGAGATCACATGTATATAACGGTAGAGTCAAACTGAAAAGAATACAGGAGTAATGGTACATCATTCATCACCCATGCTTTCACAGGTGGGCGAACACTGCAGATTCTCAATGCTAAAGAAGAGGATGCTGGGAGATATACCTGTGTGGCCACTAATGAGGCTGGAGAGACACTGAAGCACTATGAGGTCAAGGTTTACGGTGAGATTCCTGCATCTTTGAAAACATGCTTTATATAAAGATTTTCATACTGCACATCTCAGTTGTAGCACAGCCTGCATGAACAAGTAAATATAACTAGAAATCACTTGATAATTATCAGTGATCAAAGAATAATTTAACTTGTGACACTCAATCTCTAAATTCTTGATGATGGATAATCATATAAACATACTTATGTACATATGTCACTGTAATCTAAAACATGTTTTTTGACTCCAGTCCCCCCTCAGATCAATAAGAATGATATCCCAGGGGAAGGACTGGCCCCCAAAGAGGTCAAGATCAAGGTCAACAGCACACTGACCCTGGAATGTGCAGCTCAGGCCTTTCCTACCGCAGCACTGCAGTGGTACAAGGACGGACAGGTAGAAATCTGGTTTGATTCCATGGGAGATTATGTGAGAAAATAAAGAAAATAAACTGTAAAACCTACAACTAATTTTCCCTCCACAGATCCTGCGGGCAGATGACCACATGTCCATAGCAGCCAACGGTCGCATTGTTCAGATCCAGCATTCTCAGGTGTCAGACACTGGCCGCTACACCTGCGTAGCCACTAATATAGCTGGAGAGGATGAGAAGGACTTTGATGTAAATATACAAGGTGAACTGGGTTGACTGATGCCGATGTGTTAATTGAGACTATTCGTGCATTTCATGGGTTCACAGAGTATTCTCGTGCTGTTGTTTGTGTGTTTTTAATTTTAATACTAAAATTGCAAACTGAAAATGGAAAACAACTACAAAAATAATTCATGCTTTTGGAATGAAAGCATTCTTTTTAAAGTCAACATCCTTTGAGATAAATGCAGAGCCATAGCCTTGATTGTGTTTCCAACCACACTTCGAAATCAAGTTTTTAAAAATGCTTAAAGAAGAGCTTAAACTTTTCTCTTCTTTTTCTTTTCCTCTTTTCAGTTCCACCTAACTTCAACAGGCCTGGTGGAGTCGGTGATACCACGTCTTCCCAAGGCTTTGGAGGGGATGTTCGAGATGTGATACTCAACAATCCCATCTCTCTGTACTGTGAGACCAATGCTGTCCCCCCTCCAACACTCACCTGGTACAAGGATGGACAACTGCTGACCTCCAATGACAAAGTTCTGATCTTGCCAGGTGAGATAGAAAACGGAGAGAAAGAGAGGGAGCAAGACAGAGAGTGAGTTCATACTAACCTTTGACAGTTTTATTCTCAGGTGGGCGAGTGCTACAGATTCCCAGATCCCAGGCTGACGACTCAGGCAGGTACACATGTGTGGCTGTCAACGAAGCAGGAGAAGACTCCATTCAGTATGATGTTAGAGTATTATGTGAGTAAAAACACGTTTCTTTGTAGTACAGTCAGTTTAACAGAGCTGGCGGGAAAGTCTTTTTACACAGAACACTTTCTCATTGTGTATTTCTGTCCTGCATCAGTGCCCCCGACCATACGGGGAGCAGACAGTGATCTGCCTGATGAGGTGACAGTCTTAGTTAACAAAACGACCCAACTGGAGTGCCACGTGGATGGAAACCCCGCCCCCAAGATCACCTGGTATAAGGATAGCCAGCCAGTCAGCTCTGATGGGCCACATAGGATCCTGTCCAATGGACGAACACTTCAGGTAACAACCAGGAAGCTCTAAACATGTTTCATGCCATAGCCCATTTTTCCATTAAACCAGTCCAAGTTAAAGTTACTCTATAAAATCCACAGAAAATAGAAACCTTTGCACAGTGGTAAACTCCTATAGTGATCACGTCTGTCCTGGTCAAATTTATCACTATAAGCGGATGATTATTATAACCAAATTTCTCTTTATTTCTCTCGCTTTGTATATTTATTGCATGAATATAAAGTCATGAAACTGACAGCTTTGCTACAGTATTTACTGTTTCAAAATACAGTAAAGCTGTTTCAAACGCTTTTCAAATTACTGTACAAATTTAAAAAATATTCGACTATGTATAATTCAAATACACTATAATACAGTAGCCTACAGTAGGCTTATCTACTGTGTATAAAATAATTTACTGAAGTTCAAATTATAATCAGGCTACAGCTTAAAACAGTATTGTGCTGTTTACAAATACAGTAACGTTAGTAGTGCAAATAGGATATAATCCACAGCTTGGCGGTGGTTTCAGTGCATTTCTAAATTTTTAACAGGCCTGAAATTAAACTGTGAGCTATCAATGCCTAATTTAAAAATAATATATAAAATATATATTTTCCATTTGTTGGTAATTATTTTAACAGAATTTGTATAGGAATGATGAATATAAATATAATATATACTACATTTATGAACAACTTTCTAAAGCTCCAGATAGATCAGACGCACATTTACATCGGGAATATCTGTCCCATTAAGAAGAAACGCTTCATCACTTTAATATGGTATCTATGTACAGTAGATCTGTGTTCTTACTGGATTCTACTTTTCTCCATCTTTCCCAACCATCAGGTGTTGACTGCTCAGGTATCTGACACAGGGCGCTATGTGTGTGTGGCTGACAATGTGGCTGGAAGTGCAGACAAATCCTTTAACCTTAATGTTCATGGTGAGTCACATTTAAATTCTAAAATTGTCTTATTTTATCAATTTGCGAAAGATGAACTGAAGATACATCGACATTTACTCTCATGTAGAAACTACTGCTTTCACAAGGCTGCACTCTGAGATAAAATTACTGTTCGCTACACTGAATGTTTTCGTTTTCCTTTCAGTGCCTCCCACCATTATCGGCCTGAGTCCTGAGACTGTGAATGTGGTGGTGAACAACTTTGTATCTCTCTCGTGTGAAGCTACTGGTTTCCCCCCTCCCACTTTGAGCTGGCTAAATGACAGGGGTCCCATCCTGGCCAACCCCAATGCACTCATCATGCCAGGTGCTGCAAACTTACGTCACATTTAATACAATAAACATTGAGCAGTGGGTGACAAAATAATTAGAATATCTGGATATGAGCATGCCATAAAAATGCATAATTGCAGTAGATGCTGAATGTGTCTGCGTGTCCATTTGTGCCTTCAGGTGGTCGTACGCTACAGATTCTGAAAGCAAAAGTATCTGATGGAGGAAAGTACAGCTGTGTGGCCATGAACGCAGCAGGAGAGGCTTACAAACACATCTACCTCACCGTTTTCGGTCAGTCCACATCCACATTGTGCATACTGTACACGGAGTACACTTTACATCCTTAACTGACGGTAAATGTCTTCCTTTCTCCTCTGCCTTTCAGTTCCTCCGAGTATCCGGGACAGTAGCGGGGACTCTCCTGTGGTGGTGAATGTGCTCGTTGGGAAATCAGTAACTCTGGAGTGCGAGTCCAACGCTGTACCTCCTCCCACCGTCACCTGGTACAAGAACGGCAGGGTGGTGACAGAATCAGCGAACCTGCGCATCCTGGCAGAGGGACAGATGCTTGAGATCAAAGGCTCCGAGGTGAAGAGATGAATGGATGCCATGTTGTTTGTTCTTGTTCTCTATAATTTTTTATTTTGTCAACAGCATCTTTCAGCGATCGCATGTCAGGTCAAACAGTGTTTTTTTGTTTTGATGAAAGTTTGAGTTTTTGTAGCAGCCACTCTTGTCTTTGTCACCTGCTGCTCTTTGCTTGGGTGAGAGTAGGACTTAAAAACAGCTTAAAGGTGCTGTTAGGTCAGAGAGTGTCATGGGGCCCAGCCTGATACCCACTGCAGGGCCTGATGAAGGGTCAAAACATAATTTAACATGAATGCTTGGCTTCCATAGGAATGCTCACCGAGCTTTTTGTTGATAACTGACTATTATTTTCAATGTTTTTTTTGTTTTTTTTTATCTTCCTGAAATATCTCCTCTGTTCTTCAGGTTTCTGATACTGGACAATATGTTTGCAAGGCCACCAATGTTGCTGGACAAGTGGACAAGAACTTCCACTTGAATATCTATGGTAGCTCATTATATATAGTCTTTTATTCAAAAATCTGAAACTTCATAAAACACATGCTTAGCCCCTTATATAATAGCACATATATTATAATATATATAATATAATATTGAAGAAAAATCTCTGTCTCCCTTCAGTACCTCCCAGTATCGATGGCCCAGCAGAGGAGAGTGTTGTGGAAACCATCAGTAACCCAGTCACCTTTGCCTGTGATGCTACTGGAATCCCTCCTCCGAGCCTTGTTTGGTTGAAGAATGGACGACCTATAGGTACGCCTGCGTTTAGGTTTCACTTTTTTGTTAGTCACACAAACCACAAAAAACGTTTTCATCTGTTATTGTCCTCCTGGGAAAGGAGATTCATTATTCATCTGCAAACTACATTTAAATAAAATGACCAGTTGTTTCTCAACAAGTTTACACAGGAAACAAACATAAGTAAGGGTGGATGATGCAAAGGGAAAGGTGTAACATTACATAACTAGGTTCTCATTGTCATTTCATTTATACCAAACATATGAACATCATATTTCTTTAGAGAACTCAGAGTCTCTGGAGATGCACATCTTCTCAGGAGGAAGCAAGGTGCAGATTGCCCGGTCACAGCTCTCTGACAGCGGCACTTACACGTGTGTCGCGTCCAACGTGGAGGGCAAGGCACGCAAGAGCTACCATCTCACCATACAAGGTACAAGGCATAGCCTCAGTCACTATTAATACGTTTTAACCCTTTTCTAGAGATCAGTTTCAAATTAAAGAAATGCTAAAAACTTAATTGTTTCCAGAGAAGCGCCATAGAATATTACAATGTTCTTGTCAAACTTTATGGGTCGATAAGTTATCATACAAATACATGTATTCATAGGATTGTGCTAATACCTGTAATCCTCTCTTAGTCCCTCCCAGTATCTCTGGATCAGAGCTGCCCAGTGAAATGGGAGTCCTGCTAAATGAAAGCATCCAGCTGGTCTGTCGAGCCCGAGGCACCCCGACTCCAACCATCCAGTGGTTGAAGGATGGGGAAGTCATCAACAATACGAGGGACGAGGGGCTCAAGTAATGCTTGCCACAAAAACAAATAACAAAATAGAATAAAATTGGGGGTTTCACAGTAGGTGATATAAAATGGTGATAATGATGATGCGATGCTGCCTTTTGTGTTCAGAATCAGTCCAGATGGCAGCATACTCACTTTGACTGGAGCTCACACCACTGATAGTGGCAAGTACACCTGTGTGGCCACCAACACTGCAGGAGAAGAAGACAGGATATTCAATCTGAATGTGTATGGTGGGTTTAATTCATTTTACAACATATCGTGTTGTCCAGTATAAATAGTCTGAGTCACTTGTCCTTGATGATGGCATGTTTGTTTTCACGTCACTGACTTTGCTTTACATTTATTTTTTCAGTGCCTCCTGTGATAGACGGCAACAGTGAGACAGTTGAGCAGCTGACCACAGTTCTGGACAGTTCTGTCAACATTGAGTGTGTTGCCGCAGGCTCTCCTCCGCCCCAGCTCAACTGGCTGAGAAACGGCCTGCCTCTGCCAGTGTCCTCCCACATACGGCTTCTCTCTGCTGGACAGGTGCTCCGGTAGGTCAGTGGACAGGGCTCAAGAAGAGTTTGTAACACATGGTGCTGCACATTGTGCATCGTATGTGTGGGAAAATACTGACCAGCATTTTCCCACTGCTGGTCAGTATTTTCCCTCACATAAGTTAAATTATTGCAAAGCCGTGTGTTATATTGGGGTAAGACTAAGATATTGGTGTAATTTGTTATCTGTACAATTTGCAATTAAATCTTTGTGTTTTCAGGTGTGCAATTATGTTTCTCCTCCTGTATCCTGCAGGTTTTCCTATTAATTCAGTGTAGAAATCCACCATGCATAAAGCTATTTCATTGGAATGGGTTGCATTGGAAAACCAAAAATTTGTCGGTTATTTTACGCCTTTAGTGAGAGTCCAAATGTAACAGGATACTTATATATTGCACCTTTTGCATCTTTCAGGATTACACGAACCCAGGTGTCCGACAGTGGCATCTACACCTGCGTCGCATCAAACCGAGCAGGAGTGGACAACAGACATTATAACCTACAGGTGCATGGTGAGTCTGAAAACATTACTGGCTTGTAAGACCTGAGGAATAAATCACTAAAAACCATTCAAAGTGAACTGTTCAGCAATAAATAATAATCAACCGTATGTTTTATTATTATTTATTTATTATTTATTAATCTCCTCAGTCCCTCCTGGTCTGGATGGAGCAGGCAGCACAGAGGGTGTGACTGTAGTCAGAGGAAACTTGGCTTCTCTGCTGTGTATTGCTGATGGGACCCCGACCCCCACTTTGTCCTGGCTCAAAGAAGGGGTAACTCTAATTCCTGACTCCCACCTCAAATTCCTCAACCTGAATACCACTGTGCAAATCATCCAGGCCCAAGTCAATGATACAGGACGCTACACCTGCGTGGCCAACAACACCGCTGGTCAAGCTAGCCGCCACTTCAACCTGAAAGTGCTGGGTGAGTAAAAGCAGATTATAGCTCGGATTCTCCAGCTTCTGCTTTTGACTCGAGGATGAGAAAATAAATATTGTTTGGTTTTCTTACTCAGACCCTCCACGCATCAAGGGCTCTGATGTGCCAGCAGAAGTATCTGTTGTGGTTAATAACGTCCTGGAGCTCCAGTGTGAGGCCTCAGGTATCCCTACACCCTCTTTGACCTGGCTGAAGGATGGACGTCCGCTCCCACAGACAGACAGTCTGCGCCTCCTCCGGGGAGGAGAGGTGCTCCGTGTGGCCTCGGCACAGGTCAGTGATCAGGGATTGTTATAGTGATATATTAAATTTAAATCTAATCAGTTTCTCTTTTCTATAAAACCATTAAAACCATACTTTATTTACACACTGTATATGATAATATTAAGTGCTGCGATTTTGGGTCTTTTTCCATTTTTTTTTCATGCTTTTCTTCACTTGTACTCAGTTGGAGGACACAGGCAGATACAGCTGCTTAGCCAACAGTCCAGCAGGAGATGATGACAAGGAGTTCCTGGTTAGAGTGCATGGTGGGTAACACAGATGTGTAACACACATTGCAGTGTGCACTGTACATAACATCGTGGAAACAATCTATGACGTTAAGGTAATTATTTATGTACAAAGAAAGGATGATTCAGTCAATCTGTACGTGGGTAATAACAGATTTTTTATGAATATTTCTTCTGTCACGCTTGTCTAGACAATGAACAAATAATAAGGGGAGGTGAGATTGGGCTATAATATCAATGTCAGTCTCTTTCTGGTCTCCCTGCAACAGTTCCCCCTAACATTGCGGGGGAGAGTACACCTCAGGACGTGTCAGTGCTGCAGAACAGACAGGTGACTCTGGAGTGCAAGTCCGACGCTGTTCCTCCTCCAACTCTGACCTGGCTCAAAGATGGCCAACCATTGCAGGTCAGAAATCAAACAACCATCCAAACAATGCTATGTCTTCTCCTAAAATGTGCTCACAAATTACTTTCTATCTTTGTGTAGGCCTCTGCCCGTGTACGTATTGTGTCCGGTGGCCGCTACTTGCAGATCAACATGGCTGAGCTCAGCGACAAAGCTCAGTATACCTGTGTGGCCAGCAACATCGCTGGCAAGACCACGCGACAGTTTAACCTGGCTGTTAATGGTACAGTTATATCTTTTATCTACAACTAATGTACTTATAGAGGTACTGCATATCCTTTCTTTTAGAGCTGAGGAAGAGGAGAATCTGTCTTTTTTCCAGTTCCCTCCGTAATTAATTATAGAGCTGAATTCATTACCCAGCTATGTGTCTGTCACCTGTCCCCTCAGTGGCCCCGACTATCAAGGAAGGCTCCCAGACAGTGTCAGTGCACATCAACAAGCCAGCAGTGCTTGAGTGTATCGTAAGTGGAGTGCCACCGCCTCGCGTAACCTGGAGGAAACATGGTGCCATATTGGCAGGAAACAACCCAAGGTAAATCCACATGTCATATAACAAGGATGCCTTTTTGCTGATTATATCTCAAATGAGCATTATTTTCATTATTATATGACAATAGAGTGCTGCAGGGAGGACATATTTTTGTAGGCCAACCAGGAAGTTAGCATCGCTCTGGTTCCCTCGAAAAAAAAACGATGGGATTTTTCCATTGGGTTTTGGATTGTTACAGAAAATAAGCTCTGTGGCAAACACATGTTTATGATACTTACACGTTTTGTTCAGCAAGATAATCTTCACAAATGAACACCACTTTTATGATTTTTGAAGAGTGAATGCAATCGCTAAAAAAAAGCTAACGTTAGGCTATAAACGAACTACACCACGGTAGCATGACTTCACGTCACCACCACTAAACTAAAGACGTTCTAGTGTTTGGTGTGATGACGTATAGTAGTCAAATTTAGCCACTTGTTAGCAACTGCCTTTTTTAGACATATTTCCTGGGATTTCCGGGATATTTCCTGATATATTTTATGTCGTTGAACAAAACGTTAAAATCTCTTAAGCTTGTGTTAACCACAAACCTTATTTTAAGCATCTCACTAAAAACCCATTTACTTCAAGACAAGGGAACCGGAAGTGCTAAAATGCTAACTCATTTCCAGGTTTTGGGACTCATTCCTGTAGCACTCTATTGCATATACAGTTCTCTTTGATGAATATCATGTATTAATGGTTTCCAGGATATTAAATCTAGAAAGTAGATTTGAATATTTTAGCACAGCTCAGTTATTGACATTTCGTCTGTGCAGTACCTTACCCAGTTTGTACAAACATGCACAGGTACACATTTGCAGAGGATGGGTCATTACACATCCACTCTGCTCAGGTGACCGACACTGGACGCTACCTGTGTATGGCAACAAATCAGGCTGGGACACAACGCAAGAGAGTGGATCTGCAAATATATGGTGGGTGGTAAATATGTGCATACAAAAACACATGAATACTTTCAAACTGTATCAATCACCCACAAACACAGTCGCCCAGTAATTTTATGATCCTTGTTTCTCGTCTCTCAGTCCCTCCTTCCATCGCTGACAGCCGCACCAATGTGACGGTTACAGTCAACGTTCAGACCACCCTGTCTTGCGAGGCCACCGGCATACCCAAACCCTCTGTCAGCTGGATGAAAAACGGTCGAACCATCAATACTGACCAGAACCAGAATATGTACAGGTTGATCCAGGTTTTCTCCCTCTCTCTTTTTTAATTCAAGATTAAATACTCACGACAACGACAAAACTGGAATTTAAGAGACATTTTATAATTTGTCAACTTAGATCACATTAATAGCTTTATTGCTTGAGCATTTCATCGTAACATTCACTTTTAAAAAAATTAAATATATCTTATTAAGTTTTTCATTTTTATACTGTGGACATCATAGTGAGATCCTAACTTTTCTGTTATTTCCAGATTACTATCATCAGGCTCCCTGGTAGTTATAGCACCAACAGTGGAGGACACAGCAGTGTATGAATGTGTGGTCTCTAATGAGGCAGGGGAAGACTCCAGACTCATCAACCTCACTGTCCACGGTGAGTAACACACGAGGGACACGAGGAGCAAGATGCAGCCTCAACTAAGGACAACAAACTCACAAGCTAATCACAAAACAAGGCACAGCTGGAGTGGGCAGGGAACTGGAATTAGGAGGGAAACACTATGATTGGGTAACAACACGAGGCCTAGCAACACTAAGGCAAGACTGACGAGGCTAGACACTAAAAAGGTGTATAAGAGAAGACATGCAGGGCAGGGCTACAGCAACACACAGAGCAAGCACAGGAAACTCAAAATTTAAAAACCACAAGGACAAAACATAACAGTCCTCAAAGGATACAGTGTAAATGTTTTAGGGTGGACATAATATTGGTTAGATATGAAATGCTCCGACGTTATCAATTCTGTTTTTGGTAACGGAGAATTTCTCTCCGTAGGTGACGTTAGCTGTGTGCGGGGCGGAGCAGCTCTCACAGACACGCTGCTGCAGCGCAGACACACACAGAGCTTCTGCTCTTAGTAACTATGGCGGAGAAAACTAAACTTATAAAGCGTGATTACACTTTACTAGAGTTGATGCTGACAATGCTTGTCATAAGTGCAAGTTTGCGTGTGAGCGCGGAAACACGAGCAATTTGTCGAAACATTTAGCAAAAAGTTCACTTCCTCATTAAACGTGTCTACGGTCTATGGGTCCTTCACAGCCTCTATGACGTCACTGGCCTGTTTGTAGTCCGCAGCAGATATGAGCAGCAGGCTGTGTAATACGAGTGAACAAAGTTATTATTATGTTTTGATCACTTAGATTATGGCCATATAGCTTCTAACAGTGTCTGTCAACAAACATAAATAAAAAACATGCTTTAGGCATAATAATAATAAAGAAGCCCTAAAAACAAAAACTGAAAACACCAAGGAGTCCAACAGAACCATGACAGTAAACATTTTTAACATTTTATTTCAAGATCAGATATTTTCCTTACATGTTCTAATTTATGTCCCTTCTAGTTCCCCCATCTATAGCAGATGAACCCACAGAGCTAGTTGTAACCAGACTGTCCCCAGTGGTCATCGCCTGCACTGCATCTGGCGTCCCAGTGCCCACAATCCACTGGAGCAAAGATGGCATAAAGCTTCCCAAAGAGGGACAGGGCTACAGCATCCTGCCCACAGGTCAGAATCACAATTAATGTAAATAGTACGCTACTTTTATTTGGCACAACTTTCCAAACTAGCACACACTCTTTTATTAGTCTTAATAATGTTGTATTGCCTTCAGTTAATTCTTCAACTGGTCTTGCTAAATTCAAAGACATGCTACCACTGTGAGCAAATTTATACTTGGGATTATACTAAGTGATAATGGTTGTTTTATGAGCTTCATTAATTATGTTGATTTGGTGTGTGATGATCTCTGCTCAGGTCCAGTAGAGATCACCTCAGCTGAGCTCAGTCATGCAGGACGCTACTCATGCACGGCCAAGAACGCTGCAGGCTCCACCCACCGCCACGTGCAGCTCACAGTGCAGGGTAAGAACATCCTGAGGAACATTATATATCTGCTGTTTGGAGGCTGTGCAGAGAGCAACAAGCCACAAATATTCATTGCTCAGAACTTAATTGCTTTTCATATCATAGTTGTGGATTCTAATCATATTTGAATTGATGCTGATTTCATTAGTGGTACATGTTCAGTGATTAAAAAAATATTCAATATGAATTTTATATTAGGCTATAACTGCTGTTTGACTCTGACGTGCTTTTACTTTACCACTTTATTCTTTCATTCATCACTCTTTTCCCATTCCTCTCCTCAGAGCTCCCAGTGATCCACTCTCATCCGTCCACCCTGGATGTGATCCTGAACAACCCCGTCACTCTGCCCTGCAGGGCCACAGGCTCGCCTAGACCCACCATCACCTGGCAGAAGGAGGGCATCAATATACCCACCACAGGTAATTAATCCTGTCTACGTGTATGTGTGTGTGTGTGTGTGTGTGTGTGTGTGTGTGTGTGTGTGTATGGTGTGTGTGTGTGTGTCAGTAATCATAACTAATTAGTCATAACTTCATGTCTCTTGCTTCATGTCAGGTGGAAGTTTCACAGTGCTGCCAAATGGAAGTCTGCAGATCACTAAGGCCTCTGTGTCAGACTCTGGGACGTACATATGTGTGGCTCAAAACCCTGCAGGCACTGCGTTGGGCAAGACCAAACTCAGAGTACAAGGTAGGGCACACACTCAAGTCAAAGTAACTAACAGATGTTAGTTGACCAACAGATGTATTATGTAATATTCATCAGTTCAGTGTACAGGGATGTAAGAAGAACACCTTACGATCAAATGTATTTAATAGCCCTGCATTTAATGCTACTTTTGAAAAGAAAAATATATATTAGATACAATTTTGAGATGCAATGTCAAACTTATTACACAAGTCTCTGGCGGAGCTGACTGTCTTGTTTATATTGCATTTATCCTGATACTGTAGGTCAGAGGTGTGGACTCGAGTCACATGATTTGGACTGGTCAGACTTGAGTCCCAAATTTGATTCGATTCGACTCGACAAAATCAAAAAAGACTTGCAATTCGATTTGGACTTTAACACCAGTGACTCGTGACTTCTTTTAGACTTGAGCCTTTCAACTTAAAAATACTTGATACCTTCCCCCAAGCCCAAAGACTAAAAAGTAGGTTATTTAAAAGTGTGCCACAAATCAATTAATTTCCCTTCATTCCCTGAATCAGGGAAAAAATTATAATTACTATAACTAAAACTACGCAGTGGTCAACAAAAAACAAATTGCAGTATGTAAAACTTGCTGGTCAAAAATTACAGATGGAGATGCAAATGGCATTACATTTGGTGAGGAGTGCATTATTACTTGTTTAGGACTCGAAACTCAAAGTTTAGGACTTGGGACTTGACTTGGGACTAGAGTGCAAAGACTTGAGACCTATTTGTGATTTGTAAAACAATGACTTGGTCCCATCTCTGCTGTAGGTAACAGTTATGTGTCTTCCAAGTTCCCACCTACACTCTCTTCAGTCATCTAAATTCATATTTAACTGCCTAATTGCTTATTTCCCGATAATGATGTCAATAACCATTCTAAATGTTTTGACTTCATCTGGTATTTCTGTTTTGCTGTGTCCTGCAGTCCCTCCAGTGATCAGTTCAGAGACTCAAAACTATCTGGCACCTGTGGACTCCTCTGTGACGCTCCATTGCCAAGCTGACGGCTCCCCTCCCCCCTCTGTCACATGGCATAAAGACGGGCAGCCGCTGAGTGAGTCTGTGCGCCAGCGGGTGCTCAGTTCAGGATCCCTGCAGATCGCCTTCATCCAGCCAAGTGATACTGGACGATACACTTGTACTGCTGCCAATGCAGCGGGCACTGTCAGCCGTGAGATGAGCGTCACTGTACAGAGTAAGCTTCAGTCAATACAGTATTTTAAACTACATCACTGAACACCACACATTATGTTTACGTTTCAGTCTTCTTTTATGTTGTGTCTCTGTAGTGCACGAGATAAGTATGACCTTCAACATCAATATGTTGTTAAACTGATCCAACTGAATGTGATACATTGATATCTTCAAATACTTTAAAACCCCATTTCACATAAAAGCTAAAGGACCAATTCTCATTGCAAAGATGTAGCTGTTGCTACTTGGCCCAACCCATGATCTTCTGCTTTGATTGCATTTGTTTCAGTTTCACTTTGCTGAATATTTTTTCAACAACACTTCACTAGTTACACCGTTTGTGATTGCGAGACAGCTGGAAGAACAACGTCTTTTCAATTTTTTTGTTGTACTGCGTTTTCCCTATCGTGCCGTGAAGTAATCCAGCTAATTTGCTTCACAATGTAAAATGTAGTGTACATGGCATTAGGGGCTGCCCCTCTGTCATTGTATATTTTATAAAACCTTAACTAGACCAATGTTTGAAAATGAATGTGATAATGAAAAATGAACCCCTTACCGTTGCAGTCCCACCTTCTATTCGTGGTGGAGAGCTGGAGGTAGCAGTGGTGGAAAACAGTCCGGCTCAGCTGGTGTGTTTGGCAGACGGGGTCCCTCAGCCCAGCCTGTCCTGGGAGAAGGACGGTAATCTTCTCAGTGAAAGCACAGGGGAGTACACCATCCTGCCCTCTGGAGAGCTGGTAATAGACACCGCTCAGGTAAGAAAAACATACGGAAAACAATAAATTATCTTTCTGTTTGTTAATGTCTGTAGATTGCTGGAAAAGAGAAATTGGCTTGTATTAAATTTAGCTTACTGTACTGTAGGTGGTGGTACTGTTGTCTTGCATCAAAAAGGTGCATTTAAAGATTGTTTTCTACATGCTCCCACTGTCCTCATCTCCCCTCCCTCTGAACCAGCCTGACGACGGAGGCAGGTATACCTGTGTTGCCACAAATGCAGTCGGACAGGACAGTCGGACGACGACCCTGTCTGTTCATACTCACCCCGTCTTCACTGAGCTGCTCGGAGATGTGGCCCTCAACAAGGGAGAGCGTCTCCTGCTGACCTGTGGAGTCAGTGGCACCCCCCCACCCAGAATCACATGGGCCTTCAACAACAACATCATCCCAGGTATATAGAGATATATAAAGACCCCCATTGATTAGGAAAATGTTTTATTTCAAATGAAAAATAGCAAATAGCAACATCATTTTTATGTAGCTGTATGTGATATATTAGAATAAATACTTTTAACTGTGCTTTTCTCTTACTGTCTTTTACTGCCTTTTGTTAATGCTTTAGGTCACTACGACCACATGAACGGCCACAGTGAGCTGGTGATAGAGCGAGTGAGCAAAGACGACTCTGGCACCTACACCTGCGTGGCAGAAAACAGCGTAGGAACCATCAAATCACTGGGCTTTGTCTATGTCAAAGGTAAAACCACACTGCCATGCAACTATTTCACTCAACTTCATTTTTCTTATGTAGCTGGAAACACTAATTTAAGTCCCCATATTTATCATTATAAACATTTAATAAATGGTTTCACATTTTAATATAGTTGTAAGCAGATATAAATGTTTTATAATGTGTTTGTTAACAACTATAACTCATTAGGGACCATAAGTGGGGGCTGGTTTATAAACAGATAATGGATGACAACATAGTAAATGCCAAACTAGAGGCTTCAAATCAATGGATGACATCATGGTGACTATGTCCACTTATATATATCTATGATACGTCTATGATAGCTGCATACGACTACATTACAGTGTGTTAGAAGACATGCTGCTGCTTATAAATGCTAAGTAGGGGGATTTAAAGTAAAGTGTTACCATGTAGCTCACAACTCAACCCTAATCAAGTGATGTGTCCATAATGTCAACTTCTTCTGTGTGTCTCCAGAGCCTCCTATCATTGATGGGGACCCTCACTCCAACCGTATTGAACCGCTGGGTGGTAATGCCATCCTGAACTGTGAGGTTCGGGGAGACCCCTTGCCCACCATCCGCTGGAGCAAAAGTGGAATAAACATCCAGATCACCAACCGCATTCGTCAGCTGGACAACGGCTCTCTGGCCATCTATGGCACAGTGGTAGGAAAACACATGAGACTGAGACCTCTTATGTGTAATACTCTGTACATAATGTTGATAAAAAGTTAAAGTCTGAGTGCTCTGGTGGCTCAGTGGTCTAAGATATCATGTAAACACAGTTCTTCAATGTCTTTATCTTTAAACAAATACCTTTCAAGTAGGAAGTATTTTTCACAATGTGCAGATTTTCAGACTGGTATTTATAAAGTATATATACATTTTTGAACTTTTTTTTTTGATTATTTTATTTTCAAATTTTTTTACAATAAACACAAGACATGAAACACCCAGTACCCTTCTACAAAAAAACAGAAACAAAGACAGAGGATGTATGTCAACAACAAGTGCAATACAGGAGACTGCCCCTTCAGGGTAAAGAGTGAGGAAAAGCAAACAACTAAAACAACAACAAAAAAAGAAAAACACACATATGGGTGTGGGATTGCCAGAATATCAGTCAGCATACAGAATAAAGCAGTTTACACAGAATAAAGATACAAAATAGCAGCAAAACTCATGAGCTATACAATTAGGTCTTATCAAGAAATGTCAAAAACGGCTTCCACACCTTTGATAAATTATTTGGTGAAACATGGTGGTGATGGAGACAATTTTATAATATTATTTTTTAAGTCGCAATCATGCCTGCCTTGAGAGCCTGCTTTTGATGGGAGGGAAAGGCTCTTGCCCTGTTAGCAGGCTGAATGTTTATATCATATTGTTTGGAAAACCAATTAAATATGTCACACCAGAAATGACCCGGTACTGGACAGTGCCAGAATGAGAATGACAGTGATCCTTCTGCAATACTACATCTGTCACACATGGGAGAAAGTGATTCAAATATCTTACTATGTTTAGTCTTAGAGTAATGCAGTCAATTTCAGAGTTTAAATTGAATGAATTCATATCTAAAAATTGATAGAACAGCTCTGTATACTGGACAGGCCCTCCTCCCATAGTTCATCTGACACTGGAACGCCCAATTCTTCAGCCCAGGCCTCCCTGAGATGACTGGCACATTTTTTAACTTCAATTGTGATTATGATAATGAACTGTGTTTTCATTAAATTGTATACAGAGTGAAGATGCTGGCAACTACATGTGTGTGGCAACGAATGATGCTGGGGTGGTTGAGAGGAGTGTCACACTTACCTTGCAGAGTAAGTATCTGTCGTCTCTGCTTCAGTCCTATTTGGCGTAAAATCTTGCATTTGCTACATGAACGAAATGTGAAAGTTGTTATAACCTAAAAGAGCACTCCGGTGATTTAGCATTGCACCTTAAACAGTGACACCGTCAGGGGTTGTTTTCTTGGTGCTCCCAAACTGATTTTGATGTTGTGAAATCAGTGGAATACCCTTCTTCCAGGGGCACCCACCATCGTAGTGGAGCCGGTGGAGACAGTGGTGGATGCTGGAACCACAGTTGTGCTCAACTGTCAGGCGGAGGGTGAGCCCACACCCATGGTAGAGTGGTCCCGCCAGGGGCGCCCCCTGCTGGGCAACGACCGCTTCTCCACCCTGTCCAATAGCTCCCTGAGGATCAGCAGTGCCCAGAAGGAGGACACAGCTGAATATGAATGTGTGGCCAGAAACCTGCTGGGATCAGTGCTGGTCAGGGTCACTCTTACTGTGCGAGGTGAGCAGCAAATATTCATCATCTTCTATGTCCTCTTCGGTGAAAAAAGAAGCAACAATCATCTAAATTGACCAAATGGCTAAAGACATGTTGAGTGTAACATGCATTCATTTGTTTTCCCAGTTCATGGGGGCTACTCCGAGTGGGCAGATTGGGGCCCTTGCAGTGTGTCCTGTGGTGTCGGGTCCCAGAAGAGGCTGAGGCAGTGTAACAATCCTCTGCCTGCCAATGGAGGGCGCCACTGTGCAGGATCGGACACAGAGGCACGCAGTTGTCAGGGAAAGCCCTGTCCAGGTGACAGTGCTTTGATAAATCGGAGGATTCAACCTCAGTACTCACTTTTATAAGGAGACTGTGTGAAAATGGCACATGTGGTAACAAAGTCTGTACCTTTGTCCCGCTACAGTGGATGGGAACTGGTCAGAGTGGTCTCTCTGGGAGGAGTGCTCTCGTACCTGTGGTCAGGGAAACAGAACCAGGGTCCGGACCTGCAGTAACCCTCCAGCTCAGCATGGAGGCAGGCCTTGTGAGGGGAAGGCAGTGGAGGTCATCATGTGCAGTGTCAGACCTTGTCCAGGTGAGTGACCAAATACCTTTTCTTTACATGCAGCAGAAGACTGTCAGCTGTATGAATAGCTGGTATGAGGAAGTGCAACTGGATGTCCCATACAAACAGTTGTTATCTAAAATCTCATCTTTCTAAATACTAAAGTCAGTGCTGCTTATCTCAGTTGTGTAACTGCCTATAATACATTGCACATTTACCATGAACAGGCTTTATTCCAGATTTTATTATTTGCCTTGATTTTCACAGGGTCTTAATAAACCCGCTTTCTGTATGCAGGATTATGGGCCTAAACAGTGGTGGAAGAACTATTCACATCCTTTACTCAAGTAAAAGTAGCAATAACACAGTGTAAAAATGATCCTTGTTTATGTAAAAGTACATGAATGTAATCCGCAAAATGTACTTGACAAAAGTTAAAGTACTTATATGACAGTCCTGTGAGTGTTATATTATTATACATTATATAACTGGATTTGTATTACTGATTCATTAATATGTATGTAGCAAGTGGCATCAAATGGAAATACTCAAGTCAACTTCAAGTACCTCAAAACTGCATTTAAAGGTCCAGTATGTAGCATCTGGCGGTATCTAGCGGTGAGGTGAGGAGATTGCAACCAACAGGAGCCTCTCCCGTGTGCCAGGCGTGTTGGAGAGCTACGGTGGCCGATGCAAAAACACGAATGGTCCTCTCTAGAGCCAATTGTTGTAAGAGCAGCGTAGGTCATTTGGAGCAGAGCCAGTGCGTAGAGTGTGTGTGTACGTGGGAAGTGAGTGGTGAAGCAAGAGAGAGAGAGCGGCGGCGACGACGGGAGCGAGTAACGTTATCGACTCCGGCCCAAGCAGGAAAAGTTAACAGTGTTTGGTTTGTCCGTTCTGGGCTACTGTTGAAACATGGCGGACTCTGTGCAGAGGGGACCCGCTCCCTATGTCGATATGAAGGGCTCATTCTCAGGTAACAAAAGCACAATTCTTATTATCAGGTGATTATACAGAAAACCTACTTATTCATATTATATTCCATTTCTGCCAGTACATCCCCCTAATTGTTACACACTGGTCCTTTAAGAACAGTACTTGAGGAAATGTATTTACTTTCCACCACTGGGCCTTAATATCTGACTATAGGCCTGTATATTTACAAATAAAATGTATTATTATTATTATTATTATTATTATTATTATTATTATTATTTATTGACTGTTTGTTTATACTCCTGCAGTGGCGGGTAACTGGGGCTCTTGGCTACCATGGAGCCCATGCAGTGAGACCTGTGGTAAGGGTATGCAGTCCAGAATCCGGCTGTGCAACAACCCTCCTCCAGCATTTGATGGGCCGCAGTGTGAGGGCACAGACACCCAAACACAAGTGTGCAAGGAGAGACCTTGTCCTGGTGAGGCCGCAGGGATTGAATTTAACGATAAAATCGGATTGGAAGAGATTTTAGTCCATATCCGTAATATGTCTATTCCACAGTGGATGATGTAAAATCAGTCTAAGTGACTGATGCTCCTGCTGCTTCTTTTCTTGTGCCCTCCAGTGGATGGGAAGTGGTCGTCCTGGGTGAGCTGGGGCGCCTGCAGTGTTTCATGTGGAGGCGGGACCAGACAGAGGACACGCCTCTGTTCCAGCCCCGCCCCTCAGCACGGTGGCAGGCAGTGTGAGGGCAACGACGTGCACATTGACTTCTGTAACAGCGACCCCTGCCCCAGTGAGTCATTCTAACTTTTATTTGCCCTTACTGCTTAGATTTTTACAAATGCAGCATCTTTTACTTTTTAGGGGAAAAAAAACATATATTCTCTTCATCAATCTGTAAAAATGTCTGTCCTTGTATCTTGATTCTTGGTTTCTTCCCAGTAACGTAACTGCTCTTTTGGCTTATCTCTTTTCCTTTTTTGTCTTTGACATTTTGACTTTCTTTCTGTCAGTCAGCGGTAACTGGGGTCCATGGAGTAGCTGGGGCGGCTGCAGCAAGACATGTAACGGAGGTCAGATGAGGCGCTACAGGACATGTGACAACCCCAGACCTGCCAATGGTGGGAGAGCATGTGCAGGTGCAGATACGCAGATACAGAGATGCAGCTCAGACACCTGTCCTGGTGAGTCAGCATGTTTAAAACTTTTTTAAGATATCCCAAAAAGACTAAATTGCCCCTAAAACTCAGATTATGAGGTAATGAAAAATGCCGTGCCGTATGCCTGTTTTTAGTTGATTGGTCTGTTAATAAGTGTACTTATTGGATGTTTTTGGGGTATATTATTGCAGTTGATGGTAACTGGGGCTCATGGCAGCCGTGGGGAGAATGCTCCGCTTCCTGTGTGGGCGGAGAGAGGACACGTGTCCGTCTCTGTAACAGTCCGTCTCCTAGCAACGGTGGTCGGCTGTGTCCAGGAGACTCCTCTCAGCTATCCAGGTGTAACAGTCAGGCCTGCCCAGGTGAGGCATTTTTGTAAATACATGTTGTATATGTGTGTAGTCAGCGTATCCTAATACGAAGGTTTTTATGATATCGAAAAGTTGTTCCATTTTTCGTGCGTTCTCCTACCAACGTCCAGCAACACGTGTCAATTTACGCTCGTTACATGCATACAGTCTTTTCAAAATAAACTTCCGTCTTCACAGGGAACAACTTGGTTTGGTTTAGGAAAAGATCATGGAAGTGGCGTTACCACGACCCCCATCTCCTTCCTATGCTGCGTTTGTTGCTTTTTATACTTCCTGGTTCACGATTACGTGGATTGCATACGAATTGATTTCGTGGTATATATACGAATTACAGTGCATTTACTTATCGTAGGTAGAGCTACGAACGGTGTGTGAGAACAGCCTGGTGTAGTTGAGCGTTGCATTCAAAGCGTTCTTAAATGCCTTCTCTTTCTTTGTCAGGTGGACCCCAGAAGGCACGAGGAAGCATCATAGGGAACATCAACGATATTGAATTTGGCATCTCCATCCTCAATGCCACCATCACAGACGGCAAGTCTGGCGGCAGAATCATCAAGGCCACTATTACTAACGTACCAAGGACATTAGGTCAGTCTTCCAACAGTTTCATATGTTTCAATCTTCTACTTTTAAGTGCACCAAATATTACCTGCCTCCTTGCAACTAGTGCACCTAAGGTGTTCTCTTGAACTTTCTCAATAAACCTCATAACAAATTAAATATGCCTTCTTCTTCTTCTTCTTCTTCTTCTTCTTCTTCTTCTTCTTCTTCTTCTTCTTCTTCTTCTTCTGCCTTTGATTTCAAGGTCCTGCAATGAGAAAGCTCATCTCAATCCTGAACCCTGTCTACTGGACCACTGCACAGGAAGTAGGAGAGGCTGTCAATGGCTACACGCTAACAGGAAGCATCTTCAGGCGAGAGACACAGGTGGAGTTCGCCACAGGTAAGAATGGACAGGCCATTGTGTGTCTGTATTATCACTGTAATGTGAACTATTTATATCAATGCACATTCAATCTGGTGCTTGTTGTGGACTGATGAGTTTGGATGAGAATAATGCTTATAGGGTGGAGCCTGACAAGCGTCTGTGGTGTAATCTTGGTAGGTGAGATCCTGAGGATGACCCACATCGCCAGAGGCCATGACTCAGATGGAGCGTTGTTACTGGACATCGTCGTGAACGGACACATCCTGCAGCTGCCCTCACATACTGACATCAGCATCAAGGTAAATAAATAAGCTATACAGGTGATTAGACTTTGTGGCCTATTGGTATATTTATTGCTTAGTTTAAACCAGATTGCATCATAAAATCTGGAGAAAAGCAGTAAAAACCAAAACATTATGAGCCTAACAAATCAATTCAACTCTGTTATATTCAGTTTACTACAAATGACATATCCATCACATCACTGCAGATGCTTTTATAAACAATGCCATATTTTGTGGAGCTTAAGTACTTTATAGCTGGCTCAAATGTACTCTGTGTTCGACTCAGGACTACACGGAGGATTACATCCAGACAGGCCCAGGCCAGCTGTACGCTCTGTCCACCCGCATGTTCAGCATCGACAGGGAGAGTGTGCCCTACTCCTGGAACCACACCATCACCTACGACCTGTCCAAGGGCAAGATGCCCTACCTCGTAGAGACGCTGCACGCCACGGCCATCAACGCTCACTACCACCCCCTGGAGGAGATGTTGGAGTACAGCATCCAAGCTCGTATCACCAAGGGTGAGATTACTGGGCTGTAAAAAGACTGAATCTAGGAATAATATTTTGTATATGTGTGAAAGGTAGACCGAACAAGGCTACTATATTTTTCCTCTGTATGCTTCAGTCCAGTCAACCTTTTTACGTCTGATATTTCTTTTTTCCCTGCACGTTTTTGTCTCAAAACTTCAAATTAAATGATGAAATGTTTGTATTATTCCAGGAGATCGCAGTAACCAGTGTCCTCAGGGATTCAGTCTGGTGTCCTCTGGGCCCTACTGTGCCGGTAATGTTCATCACTGCATATTATGATTTTTCAAACTCAGTGAGAATCAGTGACAGAATGTGGTCTATGGCTAGTTATTAATAGTGATACGTTAAGTTAAAAGTCTATTAAAAAGTTGCTTTTAAAGTAGGATTGGACGAATATATCGGCGATTGGCTGAGTACATCGTTATTTGTTTTTTTTGGGGGCTATTTTTTGGGCGATGTTTGTTGTTATGTTTTCTAATTTAATGGTCTGCCTCCGTAGAATGAGAGACGCTTAGCCGCAGAGAGAGATACAGTGGGATGTTGCATTATTGTTGTTTATGTATCATGTATGTGCTGCAGATGAGAATGAGTGTGAGGCCAGGAGCCCCTGTTCCCACGTCTGCCACAACGCCATGGGCACCTACTACTGCTCGTGTCCCCGAGGCCTCACCATCTCAGCTGACGGCAGGACCTGTCAGGGTAGACAACTCGCTTCTGAATCAGTGCTCTCAGCATTATTATTACACACGCAGGTCATTGTTTGAATAAATGAATGCTCTTCATTCTCGTAGACATCGACGAGTGTTCACTGGATGGGAACGTGTGCCACGATGGACAGGACTGTGAGAACACTATCGGCTCCTACCGATGTGTCATGCGCTGTGGGCGCGGCTTCAGGAGAACGGCTGATGGTCTCAGCTGCACGGGTACATCGACGAGTTTTATCAATCAACTGAGCATTTTGTTGTGAGTATTGCCGATGTGAAACTTTTCACAACTGTTTGTTGTTTTTGTTTCTCAAGATGTGAACGAGTGCCAGGAATCCAATCCGTGCAATCAGCACTGTCTGAACACGATTGGCAGCTACCGATGCGCCTGCGAGCCGGGCTTTCACCTCAGGAACCGACGCTGTATAGGTGAGACACACCTCTCCGTAAAGTGCTTTGTCTAGATTATTCATTATAAAAGGTTACTATTTCTGGCCTTTTTAGTTTCAGTCACATCATTTTCCTTGAAGAAACTCTGTAATTGACCTCTTCTCTCTGTGATCATCCCAGATATAAACGAATGCAGACAGAGGGTTTGTCGATCAGATCAGCAGTGTAAAAACTCACGAGGTGGTTACACCTGTATTGACCTGTGCCCCAATGGTATGACTAAAGGTGCCAATGGGACATGTGTAGGTGAGTATTCACCAACATATAGTATTCCTTGTTTAAGCCAGAGAGCTTTCGCTGAAGTACAAATTTTAATAAAGTACAGACGGGGGAGGGATCTAGATTACGATTTACTTCTGTATCCTTTGTGCTGTAGACATCGATGAGTGCAGAGATGGCACTCATCAATGCAGATACAATCAGATCTGTGAGAATACCAGAGGCAGCTACCACTGCACCTGTCCACGTGGCTACCGATCTCAGGGAGTGGGACGGCCCTGTCTCGGTACGTACGTCCTTTATGTCTCTCATAAACATAAGAAAACATACATCCAATATTTTATTTTTCATTTGCAGTGATCTGGCAGGTGATACTTCCACTTGCTATTGTGTGATTCTGTTTAGCTGATGATGTTTGCCAAAGCATACAGCATGTTAAAGGGATGGTTTGGGTATTTTGAAGTGGGGTTGTATGAGGCACTTATCCATAGTCAGTGTATTACCTACGGTAGATGACGGTCGGCAAACCAGCAGTTTGGAGAAACAGAAGAGTTACCGCATGGAAGCAAAGCAATGTACTGCTGTGGATGGGGCCGGCAGCAAAATGTATTTTAGCCACCTAAAAGAAAGGCCCACCTAAAAAAATCAGTATTAGTTTAAGTGTACGCTATATTTAGTATATTTTCACCGGTATACCTTGAAGTGAGACAGCTATATAATGTTTCCAACAGGCAACTGAAGCCGTAATATATGCTCTCGCCGAAGCAACCAGACTCCGTTGAAAAAAAACATAAATTTTACTTTATTTTTGTTATTGTGTGACTTTGGTTAGTTCGAATTTACCAAAGTCACACAATAGCACAAACAAACTAACCGATCGAGGCAGTGGTAGACCAGCAACCCCCGTGTTCTGCGAGGTAAAATTACAGTTTTTTTCAATGTGGTCTGGTGGCTTTGGCGAGAGCATAGATGGATACAACAGCTTCAGTTCACCGTCGGAAAGGGCTGTCAGATGACAAGATAAAGTGTTGAAAATATTCTAATTATAGTGTACACTTAAACTGATATGATTGTTTTAGGTGAGCCTTTCTTTTAGGGGGCTCCTGTCTGCTTCTCCAAAGTGGGGTGTGCCGACCGTCATCTACTGTAGGTAATACACTGACTATGGATACGTACCTCATACAACCCCACTTCAAAGCACCCAAACTATCCCTTTAAGCAATTAAAAAGTGTGAAACACTTTTGCACTGCACTTCCCATCAGCTTACTCGCTTCTGCCAGCATACTTCTTCTCTCTTTGAGTCAGTGACTCACTCCTGTTGAAAATCTAAAATAACTCTGCTGTCATCTGCAACGTAGCTCAGACATCACATCCTGCCAGTGCTTGCTTACATCTCTAAAATGCTGCAGTTAAAACCGCTGACTAACTCATAACATAAAGACCCTGCAAAGATTTTATGCATGGTATCAGGTACTCTAAAGGTCTACGTTGATGTTATGTCTTCTTACCTACACTGTCAGATGGGAGTAAGAGACAGGGTAGGAAAGGACTACAGAGGAAGGGAAACGTCTCCTTCTTTGACATGTCAACCATAGAAAGACCAGCACCATGACCTCACAGCTCTGTCTGTCACTCTGTTTCCTTTCACTCTCTTCCAATCCTGTCTTTTCAAACTGTTACCTCTATGTTTGGATCTGGCTATTTCCTGGAGTTGCTTTGTAATGGCATACATTCACTGTCCCCCTCGTGACATCATTAACATCGTACGCTGATGTCTGTCTTTGTGAAACATTCATCTGGCATGAATTGGATTTCGTACCTGATATCAAATGTGAAATATATTTGATATCATTTCCTCAGATAAAACATTAACTAGATTCAGAATTTGAAGTCATGATCTTCAAAGCATTACTTTTATTTGATATGAGAGAAGATAATCTCTCATTCAAATTAGACAAATGTATTTATAGTCTCAATACATTTCTGTCTTAGGGACATGGAAATGTATTGTTGTACAGTGGGGTAATTGACATATACCCTTTTTTCCCCCCTCATTCTCATCTCCCTCTTCTATTTTCATGGCCTGCACTGCCTTATTTGCTCTTTTCATCCCTCTGAATATCACCTTTTACTTCTGTATTCTTTTTGCACCTTTGTCTCCTTCTTTTCTGTCACTCTGTCCACTTGTCTTTTCCTGCTGCTGGTCTTTCTTTGTGCTGAGGGCAGACATAAATGAGTGTGAGCAGTTTCCACAGCCCTGTGCCCACCAGTGCATCAACACGCCTGGCAGCTTCAAGTGCACCTGCCCGCCGGGGCGCCACCTGCTGGGGGATGGCAAATCCTGCATTGGTCTGGAGCGTCTGCCCAGCTATGAGAGTTACTCATTCGGCTACCGGACATCACAGTCCTCTCCCGAGCGCAACTCCTACCAGCGACTGTACCACAACTTGGCTTCTCAGAGCTACCACTCCAACGCAGCCACCACAAGGTTGCGCAACAGGAGCCGGAGCCGCAGAGAGACCCGCATACGTTCCTCACAGCAGCAGCACTTCCTCGCTTGTCAGCAGGGGTTTGAGCCCAGGGGTGGCGCCTGCTTAGGTAACAACGGAGGACAGGCAGGGCTGAGATGAGGGAGAGGATGAAAGTTGTTCTCTTTTGCTTTGCTGCTTGTGGGTTTGCTGTGAATAATGGAACTGTGAGCTTTAAAAATGTGTCTTAATGCGTCATTTATGTTCTCTGATTTTCTCTCTATCGTTCTGTGGATGTTTGTGTGTTTGCGTTTATGTGTGTCACCAACAGACATCAATGAGTGTGAGTTGAGGGATGTCTGTCAGCATGAGTGTATGAACACAGCGGGGAGCCACAGGTGTCTCTGTCCTCCTGGTTACCGCCTCATGACCAACGGCAAGACGTGTCAAGGTTAGAACCACCAGCTATTCCCTGCTTCCTTCTATCACTATCATTTCATTTTATTATAGCATGTACTGTGATAACGGTAGGCTGATGTACTGTTATAACGACAAGTTGATGTACTGTTATAACGACAAGCTGATGTACTGTTATAACGGTAAGCTGATGTACTGTAATAACGACAAGCTGATGTACTGTAATATAGGTAAGCTGTTGTACTGTAATAACGGTAAGCTGATGTACTGTAATAACGACAAGCGGATGTTCTGTAATAACGACAAGCTGATGTACTGTAATAACTACAAGCTGGTGTACTGTAATAACTACAAGCTGGTGTACTGTAATAACGGTAAACTGATGTACTGTAATGACAAAAAGCTGTTTGCCGTATCTACAGATATAGACGAGTGCCTGGAGCAGAACATCCAGTGTGGAGCGAACCAGATGTGCTTTAACATGAGAGGAAGTTACCAGTGTATTGACACACCCTGTCCACCGAACTACCAGAGGGATCCAGCCACAGGGTAAACCTTCACAGGAATATTAGGATTAATCCACAAAAAGTAAAACAATAAATCCCATGTACTTCAACATCCACTCCTTAATTACCGTTTGCATACTGGTTTTTGTCAGGAAGTTAAACAGGTCATAATTCCCTCTCTATTATCTATTTTATATTGCTGTGAAAACATCTCCTTCAAGCAACTGGATTTATTCAAGTTTCTCACCAAAAACTACATTTTACGAGATTACATTTGAACACATCATGATAACGTTAGCTAATTTTACTGAATAGAGCCTGAACACATCGTAATGTAAATCAATGGCACCTCCCGTGTTGAAGTCGGCTGGACGAGAGCTAGTTAACGTTAGCAGCCGATAAGCAGCAATGTTAACAAGCTCTCGTCCTGCTGATTTCAACACGGATTTGTTGTTCGCAATGTAGCATTTTCAGAGAAAAAATAGGATGCGTCGATAGTAAGTTTACTGCGTCCCAAACACATTTTAACGGGACGACAGGACGCCGTTAGTCTCGAGCCCTGACGGTACCTACGGTGTGCCGTCGCATTTTCAGAATTTTGGCATCGACTTGGTATCGAAGTATCAGTTCTTGCGACATCCCTAGTGGCATCTAGCGGTGAGGTTGCAGTTGCAACCAACTGAATACCTCTCCTCTCACTCCTCCCTTTCCAAATGTGTCGGAAAACTACGCTGGCCTTCAGGTAACGTAAAAACGTGAAAGGCTCTCTCTAGAGCCGGTGTTTTGTTTGTCCGTTCTGGGCTACTGTAGAAACATGGCGGAGCAACATGGCGGACTCAGTGAAGAGGACCCACTCCCTATGTAGATATGTAGGGCTCATTCTAAGCTAACGGAAACACAATGATTCTTAGTTTCAGGTGAATATACACTAATGAAAACATAGTTACGAATTTTATATTCAATTTCTGCCAATAAATCTCCTTTAATCCTACACACTGGTCCTTTAAAGGATCAGATCAACTTCACAAATAATAAAAGAATTCTTCACTTAGCCATTGAGGTACCATATCATGCCGATAGTTTCGTTTTTATTTGCAGAAGTTTTGAGACAAATGGTGCTCAGACTTTGTGCGATGTCCCTTTGGGGTTAGTAGAGTACTGAAGTATCTATCTTGGACAATATTTTCTGCTTTCCCACAGTGTACTCAACTGAAATCTGCTCTCTATGTTGTGTCTAGGTTTTGCCTGAAGAACTGCCCACCAAATGACCTGGAGTGTGCACTGAGCCCTTACGCCCTGGAGTACAAGCTGCTGTCTCTTCCCTTTGGCATTGCAGCCAACCAGGACCTCATCAGACTGGTGGCCTACACACAGGACGGAGTGATGCACCCCAGGACCAGCTTCCTGGTGGTGGACGAGGACGTCACGTTACCTTTCGCCCTGCGAGACGAGAACCTGAAGGGAGTGCTGTTCACCACGCGGGCGCTACGAGAGCCGCACACGTTCCGCATGAAGGTCCGCTCCCTCTCCTACAGCGAAGACGGAGGCATCGAGTACCAGACGACCTTCATCGTCTACATTGCCGTTTCTGCCTACCCCTACTGAGAGCACTTTAAATGACGCGAGGCAGAGGTGCGGTGATGGATTGCGTCCTAAATGAGTGAGCGTTATTTTTGGAAAAGCAGCCACATCGGTAAACTAACTGAAAAAAAGACATTGTGTTCAGTGTGAGAGAGGCCAGTGAGTGCATTCAGCCCTGAAGACGTAAGGAAGTAGATTTAAAGTGGATACGATACAGGCCGCTGTAGCTTAACAGGAGGCTCGGATGAAACTGGCTATTTGTTGGCTCTAATCCCTGGAATCCTCACCTCAGTCTGGCAGGACTTTTCCAGTGAAATGTTTGATATTTTTTGCCTTATCATTTCCCCCTGCCCCTTCAGATTTATTTATAAGATCAACAAGATTTTGCTCCTCAAAGCCGAAGCGTCCACCACTGGCTCAGAAAGTAGGCTTCAACCCTACTCAAGAAATCTCTGCTAGCCTTTTATTTACATCTACCTATTATTAACTTATTGGGAAGTGCTTGAACGAGAAAAATGGGCAGTTCGATAGAAATAGCGATAGAAAACTTGATTGTCACATATTGTACATCCTCAGGTAGCGGCCTATCATACACACGAGTGCATCAAATAGAAACCCTATCTAATCATTACACTGATTACATCATCAATGTGCCATATACTGCTCCATCCAATAGTTGATACCAAGATGTATTTTATTTTTATGACTTGTACATATGTTTTTTCTCATAATGTATTGCCATACTGTACTTATTGTATCCGTTTTGTAATAAAAATGTAATAAATGAATATACACTGAAATGAAGCATAACGTATGTACAACTACATAAAACAGACCTGATCTGTGTTAAGCACGTCAGATCTGGAAGTAAAAAAAAGACACAAATTTATTGCTATTGATTTTATATCTACACGAACATGATTTATCACGTGTGCACTGGAATAGCGAATCAGAGACAACGATTTACCCCGTGTCATCTTCTTTTTTGTTTTAATCCTTACATTTTTTCTGAAAAACAAAATTCTAATTGTATTTTTTGTATGAATGTCTTAATATCCCCAGTAGCAGTTTACATATTAAATTAACAACAATCTAATATATTTGTATGTATAAATAAATAGGGATGAAATAATTGGAAATTGGCTGAAATGGAAACAAAAAGCTGGTAGACAACGTACATCAAATAAATCTTGAGGAGGATTTAGTACAACAATTCAGTATGTATGGAAGGTGATTAAAAACAAAATTAATATAAACTTTATTCTTGTTGTTTGCACCCCAGATAAATGCAAAAAAAAGAAAGAGAGGAAAGTGCTGTAACATCCTTTCAAATGTTTAAATCAAATGCAAATATTAACGGTCTTAAAACTACCTTGTTTGTTTTGCTTCAGTCAGCGTATTATTTATCATGAAAACAATATATTTTGTACAGTCTACTCTAAAACACCTCTAAGAAGTTATGTGCTCACCTCTGTCTCAGCCATTTAGGAACTGATTATTCTTAAATTTGTGAGTAAAAGTGAAGGATTTTTTTTATTACTTATATCTTTCACTTAGAGTGCTTTTAGAAAGTATTCAGACCTCTTCACATTTTCACATTTTGTTATGTTGTAGCCTTATGTTAAAATCGTTTGAATCCATTTTCCCCTCATCAGTCTACACTCAATACCCCATAATGACAAAACAAAAACAGGATTCTTTTTTTTTTTTTGCAATTTTATTAAAAAGAAATTACTGAAATATCACATTGACAAATATCCCCACCCTCTGAACTTTAACAATCCCATTTCTCTTGATCATCTTGGAGACATGTTTCTACACCTTGATTCCACCTGTGGTCAATTCAACTGATTGGACATGATTTGGAAAGGCACACACCTGTCTGGCTATAGATCTCACAGTTGACGGTGCACATCAGAGCAAAAACTAAGCTGTGTCGATGCACAGATCTGGGGAAGGCTACAAAAATGATTTCTGCTGCATTGAAGGTTCCCAAGAGCACATAGTTATTAAATGGAAGAAGTTTGGAACAACCTGGACTCTTCCTAGAGCTGGCTGCCCATCCAAACTGAGCTATCAGAGGTGAACAAGAACCTGATGGTCATTCTAGCTGAGCTCCAGAGATCCCTTGTGGAGACGGGAGAAATTTCAAGAAGGACAACTATCACCTCAACACTCTTAAAATCTGGGCTTTACGGCAGAGCGACCAGATGCCTCTGCAGTGTTTTTTTGTCTGACTCACTAATAGACATTTTCAAACTTGACAACATAAACATTATAAATGGGCCCCTTTGTATTTCCTGTTGCAGTGTTTGTTAATGCAGCAGCCGACAGGAAGTAAACTTGGACCAAAGCTGTTGCCCTAGCAACAGAATGGCAATGAAAAGGTCTATAGGGACAAGAGCCAGAGTGCTGTAGAGGGCAGCCGTTTAGGGGCTGCAATCCCAGAGGCCTTTTTCACAGAAGACATTTTGACTTGTCACAGCACAGGTGTAAATAATACAATTAATGATGGCTGCATTCCATTTAGCTGCTTTGATTTCCGGGTCCTGCTCTGTGAGCATGCTGGCTCACTGTCACTCTCACTGGAACACCTGAATGGAGCAGAGCCATCGTTAGTGTCATTAGCAGCTCATTAGTGACACCTGTGCTTGGCAACCTGGCACCTTCATTTACATCCAGTGTCTGACATTATACTGCGAGGTGACGTGTTGCCGGAAGACAATGTTGGAGTTTGTTATGTTGGAGTACAGAAAGCGTAGCTTAGTGTTATCTTAAAGACTTTCAATGTCTGAATGTTCAGATGATTTCCACAATGTGGATGATGTTTAAGGCTCATTGAGGAGTGGACGAGGAGAGCGAGAGAGAGAGAGAGAGAGAGAGAGAGAGAGAGGGGCAACAAGCAGAGGAGGGTGAACCAGCTGCTGCAAGGGTGCAAAGTCAGGAGAACGGTGGTGTTCCTGTGGGTGCTGTGACCCACCTATGCCCCTCAGAGGAAGAATGGCCACAGAGACCTGTTGACCTGCCTGATATTCAGATGTCAAAACGAGACTTCTCCTTGAGCGGGAAACAATAACAAACAGACCGGATCAAGCGAAAGGTAAGAAAACATTTTATTTCTCTGTAGGGTCCTTTCTATGATGTTGTCAGACACTTATAATAACAATCTGAGCCTGTCAGTGGCAAAAACAAGCACTGTTAGTGGACGCAACGTTGCACGTTATGCGGCTGCACGGTTACAGGCCCTCAATACTGGACCAGTTTCAAAAATTCTTGTCCCCATTAGTCAGTTAGACACATCCATATGGGAAAATAGCGTCCAGTTTGAAAAAAAACAAAACCTTTTCATTGAAAACCTGGTCCAGAGTGCTCCGGACCTCAGACTCAGCTACTTATGTCAATATATTTGTTTTGTTATTTTTTGAAAATATGCATAATATTTATTCAATATAATCATTAGTGTAGATTGATGAGGGGAAAATGTAATTCCAACGATTTTAGTACAAGGCTGCAACATCACAATGTGAGTGAAGGGGTCTGTTTGCACTGCAAGTCCCAACATTTCATTTGTAGCAGTGATAAATACAGACCCTGACTTGTATTCATCATACTGTACTTAGTATGTGCATGTAAAACATCATAAAACGTCATGACAAAGTTATGATCAGCATTCACACCTTTTATTTATTTTTTGTCAAAAAAGCACAAACATAAAAAAGGAATATGGAGTAAGGCAGTTTGTACATCAGTCTGGTATACGCTCCCTCAGCCAGAGGAGCATCTCCGACTAGAGATACATGAAGCAGAAGAAGAAGAAATCAGGCCGTTCTCCTTTTAGTTTTCATGTAAAACTAGACTTTACTGCTTTAGAAAAGGACTCTAATGTCTGGATGCATCATCACTGATGACAGTATTCAAACATGACAACCCATATCTAAACATCAACTACTCGTGAGTAAAAGCAACATCCACTCTGTTTGATTGGAAATGAGCTGGAACAAAAACATTATGCTGGAACTGAATTCCCCTGATCACTATGTACTACATAACATTGTCAACTTTTTGAACACACTTTGCTTGTATGTTCATTTATACTGTTTATAGTTATAAACTCCACATCTTTGTCTTAAAAATTATTCTCTAATACACAAGGGCAACAAAATCATCAATGTAAGCAAAATAAATCATTTGGCAACAGACGTAATCCACCCGATAAGGCAGATAAAACTTTTTACATTTCCAGTTTTCCTTATTTTATAAAATGTATGGAAATTAAAAGCATATGTGGTAATAACAGTATGACTGCCAGACAACACCGTGTGTGGAGGATTTTGTCTGAATGAACAAGCATGAATTTAAACCCAGATTCAATACAAAAATCACTTAGTTTCTCCAGACGAGACACATAACATGTACAAAAGACAAGTATGAAATGCTTGACAGAATACTCAAAAGTGGGATCATGCAAACAATAGATTAATCGCATAAGAGAGACAAAATATTAAATATCTTATCTTAGTCTCTCCTGTGGCTCAAGCACGCTGATATTGTCAAACCTTTGAAGCGGTGTTTTTTTTAATTTCGATCAAGTTGGGATTAGGCCTTGAGGCGAAAATCACTACTATAAAACAATAACAGTACCGAGAGGAATATGTTTAATCCTAGATTATTATTCTGTTAAATACCAAAATAAATCTGAGAACGGATTCTCAGGGTGACTTTGTCATTTTCCTGAAAGTACAGAAGCAGAGCCACATATTTAAAGCCCTGCACAGTAGCAGAGGGTGCATGAGAGACATGAGGGATGTGAGGAGCAGTAAAATGGTATTAATAAGAGTGGTGGTGGTGGAGATGCATCGTGGGTAATAATCCTTAACTGGGGCAGCGTGAAAGGATGGATGGATGACACCAACCCCCCACCCTTCTCCCGCTCCACGGGGGTAAAAGGCGACCCCCGTGAGCAAATCCACCACCCTCCATCTGTGACTGTGCTTTTCAAGAGCCTCCCACTACTCCGGTGTTATTATAGGGAGAGGATTTACTGACAGACAGTCAGGCTTTTATTCCATCAGAACGTCTCTACTCAAGAGATGGAAAACAAATACTGAGAGAGAGTTTTCCTGAGAGAAGCGAAGCTGAAACCCTCTGTGTGTTTGTGTGGAAGTCAATGGAGGATACATTGCTAAGACTCATGCCTGTGAGTGTGTCTGTACAGTACTGAGTGTGTGCAGCAGTGGCTCCCAACCTTTGTGGATTGTGATCGATAAGAGAGGTGTAAAATGATTGATGTAATTCACAAGAAGAAAAAAGCAAAGATTAGAGGAAAGTCTCAAAAAATAAACATGATTTTGTGTAGCAGGAATATGTGTTTTCTAGGGCTGGGGGAATAAATCGATATAGCAAAGTATCGTGATATTTTTGTGGCAATACTGGATGTCAAGTATCAATTTTAGATAAAACAAATGTTGACAAACTGCATAATTTGCTTAGGGATAATGTACAGCGAGCCGGTCATTGTTGTGAAATAAACCCTGACGCGAAGCATCTTGCATCGAGTCTTGCATCGAGTCTTGCATCGCCCTGAAGGGGTTTATTTCGCGACAATGACCTGCCAGCTGTACATTATCCCACTTATTACACAGTTACTTTCTTAAAAAAACAATAATTTGACACAAAACAGTCCGCCAGAGTCCGACATCAGAACTGCGTCCATAGCAAGTCTGCTATGAAAAAATAAGACTTTAGAACGCCGTGATTGACCAATCAGAATCGAGTATTCAACAAAGCCGTGTAATAAATCGCAATATATCTTACTGCAATACTCAGCATATCGCAAAATGTTTAAAATCGCAATAAGATCGTATCGTGGGGCCCAGCCCTCGTGTGTTTTTCTAAGATTTATCACCTCTATGTTGGGAACCACTGGTGTGCAGACTGAGCACACACTGTGTAGGAATGACCTGGAGAGAAACTGTAAGTAGATGAAGGAAGCAGCACAGACACATGAAGCTCTCTGTAGCACCCTGTGAGGAACAAGATTTAGTCGGCTGTGATCATGAAGGGGATGAAAGAAGAAAAACACGTTGTTTTTTTTTAACCTAATGTGACCCAGATTTGATTAGATTATTTAGTCTAAGCTTGAACGCAGCAGGATCACATTGGGTTAAATATCTGTTTTTCCTTTTAGTCCCTATGCCATCTGTTATGATAACATGAACAGTATCCTGTATCCGTCAGTGATGTGGAGTGAACTGATCCACTTTTAGACCGTCTTCCTCGCTGTTAGTACCCTGACGATGCTGCCCACTCCTCCAGCTGCCAGAGCCTGGAGACACAGGGAGAAGAACACGGTCAGGCTATTTTATTTTAGTACTGAGACGGAGTCTCTGTTAAACTCTGGTAGCTCAGCGAGAGTTGTGGCATCTTGTGGCCACTTTTAGTCCGTCTCGAACTGGCCTTTAGAGTCCCGCCACGGGCTCAAACTACAGACCCCAAACATAATGCTGAAGAAACATTCATTAATCTGTCACCATTTCTAAACAGTCCTCACTTTTCTTTGACAGGTTAGAGTAAAATTAGCTACATCTAAGACCTAGTTCACATTACACGACTTTAGCCCTGATTTTCTGCTCCCCGACAGTTTTTGGAGCTCCCCGACAAAAGCCCCAGACCAGAGGCAAATCGCCGTTGGCTCGCCGCTCGCACATCGGTGCTCGAGTCACGCGTGAACTGTTCAAAGACACTCGCCTAGAGGCTCTCCGACACTCGCTGATGCCTCGCAGACACATTCCAGATATCTAGCATGCTAAATATCTGGACCTGTCGGGGACTCCGGCCCCGAGCTACAGCCAACGAGAGCGCGAGACACGGGTTGAGGGGAGACCTGGGGGAGGAGGGGTCGCCTGTAACAATAGGAACTTACTATATGTGTTTGCAACATGGATTAAAGTTGTTGTTGAACTAGAGGAATAGATAGTAAAAAACGACTTAAAGAGGATTACGAGACAGTAAGTTGTGTATTGTGAACAGTACTGCGATCTGACGACTTTGAAAGTTGTGTAGTGTGAACTTAGCTTACGAGAAAACAACGCCACAGACTTTTGTGTTTGAACGGTCCCGGAGGTGTTTTAATCTAAATTTTGCTCATCCGCGTCATCACAAATATCAACTCCTCCCTCCAGTCACACAGTTTTATCTATAAATCAATAGATTGTCTAAAAGGCTTTTTAGGAAAAAAACTGACACTTTATGATACATGTTAGACAATGAAGTGCGAATATTTACCTTTTCGTGCCACTGCAGTAGGACCGCGCTGCTGTTTTCTGACGGCCTCTCGAAGCCTTTGTAGATGTATTTCATCAGCAGATCCACGCCGTTCTTGTCGAGGGACTGCACCCCTTTCTCAATGTCGCTGCTCTTAAAGGCGCTGAGCACCTTCAGCACCAAACCCTCAGCACGCTCCTGAAAAGAAAAGGAGAGTTGATTATTAGCCTGGATCCTCTGAATCACTGCCCACATCTCCCACTGTCCATTTGATAGGCTATTTGGATGGATGGATGATATATAATAACATATGAATTATACAGTAAAACAAACGGTAAAAGTTCATGCAAAACTTTTTCATGACCTAAATTGCCACAAGAATTTAGCTGCATTTCAAAATGATCCATCAGCAGACGTCGCCATGTTAAAATATGACTGTGGGTTAGGGCTGAATGATTTGGAAAAAATATCCGTGATTATTTTGACTTATATTGCAATTGTGATATGATTTGCGATATTAGAGGGTGTGATCATTTTTACATCATTATTCTCATTTCATTGAAAAACATTAAAATGATTATGGTGTGGTTTCTTTCAGGGATCTGAACCAAAGAAAGATGTTTTCTTAAGTCTGTATAATATGATGTGTAGGTCAGGGTATCTCTGCAGCACCACAATATTTAACTTAAAATGGTATTTTGACACATTTTCCCTTTAAAAAATATTGAGCCTCTTGCGATTTGAAAATAGAAGTAGGTCATATTGCGATTTCGATAAAATTGTGATTAATTGTGCAGCCCTACCATGGGTCTACAAGTACACAACATTTGCTACAATACATGTATCAAGACATATCAATGTCTCTACTGTCCGAGGAACCTTTTCTCACAAATGCCATTAAAAATGTCATCATTCAGTGTAAAAGCCTAACAAGTGATTCATTAGAAAAACAAGAACGTGCCATTATTGACCAAGAACACCAAACCCACCTTGACGTTCTGGTTCTTTGTGTTGATTGGCGGATTCTTCAAGACCGCTTGTAAAGCCTCCATGAGATTTCCTGTGCAGGGAGGGTTAAGGATGCAACACAGCACAGCAGGAGCAAACTGAAAACGTTTCTCAGGTTTATGATCAGTTACTGGAGGTGTGGGTTTGTGGGATTTATGTAATCACGGTGACTGTGGGTTCCTTGCTGTCTGTGGTAGGGGTGTAACAATACATCGATCTGGATTGATATATCGATTCAATGATCAACGATCCAATATCATCGATGCAAAGTGAAAACATTAATACATATCATCTTTAAGATGATGCCTTTATTTTGAAATGCCCATGCCATGTCTGGGGTCAACATTTCCATCTAAGCAGAACTCCTTCCTACAGAGCCCAGTAAAAAAATGTCAAATCGCATTTTAGTTGCTTTTTGTGAGTTGATATAAATGCTGATGATTGTGTTAAACCTGCAGTAGCCAGAATGTTTTTGGCATCATTGGGCAAAAATTCACTATTAACCTTTCAGCATATTGTAATTTAAGTGTTTTGAGAGAAAACTAGACTTCTGCACCTCCTCATGGCTCTGTTTTCAGACTTTAGAAAAATCTAAACTGTGACGGGAGACTTTGACCAATCACAGGTCATTTCAGAGAGAGCATTCCTATTGGCTGTGCTCCGGCTGGTGGGCGGTGCTTGGTATTTCTTCAACAGATCTCAACATGGCTGCCGAGTCACAAACTTTCTCATTTTACAGCTAAACAGTACACTACAAGATGTTTCTGAAAACATTTGAGTAGAGAAATAGGCATTACAGTAACAGAATATTGATTCATATTTGATCAGCGCTGACTAGTTTGACCGTTTCATCGGAGTTTGCGAGTGATTGACAGCTGCTCAGAGACGGCAGGCTCCAGATCAGCTCTGATTGGTTGTTTTCCTCCGGTCTGTGAAATCTTCCAGATGCCATTAGGAGCACCGGCGGACGCAGAGGCACATGATTTTTTCCAGATTACCTGTCTCATGCACTACTGTCAGGATATAGTGACCGTTTTATAAAAATAATTTTAAAATAAATACATTTTTAATCATATTTGCTCCAATTCTACCCACTGCTGCTTTAAATAGGCATATGATATCGTCTCATATCAGGCCCCTGAATTGAATCAAAATCGTATCTCGGCAAACTTTGTGATACCAACAAACATCGTATCGTTGTCCAAAGAATCAATATAATATCGTATCGTGATGAAACTTGTTGATTTACACCCCTAGTCTTTGGATGGGTGTTTGCACATGTATTTTAATGTAAAACACACTGACTTTACTTGTAATGAAATGACATGTGCAATATAAATAACATTGCCTTGCTTTTATATTAGCATACAGATGACTATCTTAAAAGGATACAGTCTGTCTTGAAACATCACATTGAAAGACTTATTGCTATAACCGATAACTGTACTGGCTGTGAAAAGATCCCTTCCTGGTGCAACTTGAATGTAAATAAAGGCAAGTCAGTTTGGTTTTCACGTTCATATTTTGAGTTATTGTCAGACTTGAACCTCTCCTTTAAGTCTCCTGCTCTGTAACATGAGGTGGGAGGTAGCTGTGTTATTTGAAATGAGGAAGTGCTGCACTTTCATGCCTTATAAGGTCTATAAGGCTGAAACTGCTGGCTACAGACTTCACCAAAGCCTCTCCATAAACAATCACACCCAAATGGTTACTGCTGTATCAAAGAGTAAAACAGACTTTTCACCTCTGCTTCTGCAACACTCATCTTTTCTAAGCTATAACCTGCAGAAACACAATGGAGTTGCACGAGTATTTATCGGTTAATAAAGGCGTTATAGGATTAACTTGTAGTTATGCAAATGCATACTAGCTTGTCGTTTATATACATACATAAAAAAAGCTTGTTCTGTCTTGGTGCAGAAATGCCAGGAATGTGACAGCCAGGCAAGTCTGGACAGTGACTGGCCTACTTACAAAGCGCCCATTCATAAAAGCAATATATATATTTAGAGAGAGAGAGAGAATATGCAGATAAATGGTAAATACACTCAGGCTTTCCGGCTGTTTTTGCCTAGCAGATCGTTTGGCTAACAGACAGGCTAGCTGATCACGTAAAGGATATTGTCTGATGAGGGAGTCCACCTCTGCCTCGTCGGGACCCAGCTGGTTTTCTCCTCCTTCCTCTTCGTCCACAAACTTGTTCTCGTCGTACTCGTCCACGTCCACTCCCCTGAAGCGGGCCCCAATCGTGTTCTTCGCCATGTCGCTGCTGAGTCTAATTCTAACCGAAGAGGAGAAAGAGTTCAAGCTCAAAGTCCGGCCTTTTTTGTTCTTCTGCTACTGTGCTTTTTTCTTTGATACGGCTGTCACAAGCACAAGCAGGCAGCTTGCTGACTTCCTCCCTTTTCCTCTGGGTGGTTTTTGCTTCCGCGTACACGACATCGCCCCCTAGAGGGCACACGGTGAAACTGCGGGTCGCTGCCTGCACTTTCCAGGTTTGGCCGCTAGATGGCGACAAAACATTAGAAATATGACCACTGTCTCTGAAAGCGGCACACTACATATCCGTTTAATTCAATGTCATGAGTCAGCACATTTTTGACAAAGCACCAAAAATATTCAGTAAAATTTTCTACGTATAAAAAACTTACAACATTTCCGATTTATTTATATATTCAACTGTTGACTTATTCACATTCAGACTAAGACAACTTCGTTTGTCCCAGAAGGGCAATTCAGTTTTACAATCTACCCAGACCAAACACAAACTCACAATTGACAAGACAATAGATAAGTGAGTAAATAAATAAATAACTCAGTTATATATAGTTATATATATATATATATATATAAATCATACACAAAACCAATAGTAAACATAACTTATAGCTAATGACTCATATTATAGACAAACAAACAAATACAACAAAAACTAAATAATTAAAGAATAAAATATTATTTAAATTTATCTTTATTTTCATTTTACTTGCACACAATGAAACATAGTCTTATTATTCCAAGATAGTGCAACTTTCTAGAAATATATATTTTTTAAGTATTAAATAAATTGCTGTAAAACTTGTATGCAAAATTATTTTAAGATGCAGGATCATTAGGAAAATGGTAAAGAAAAATAATAAAGAAAAATTCCCTTAAAACTTTCAACATCAAACAAATTTCCTGGGCCTTCAGCAAAATGATGCTAAATAGTTAGACCATAAACCATTAAAATAATCCAGAGAGTCGATATTAATGTCTCTTTCAAGTTTCAAACACATTTCTAACAGTGTGTCTGACCTGTCAGTGAAACTATCTCTCCATTTACAGAATCTCCACTTTTTGGCATCGAATGGTCAACCTGATCTCATGGAAGGCGTAGAAATAGCACGACCTGTTAAGGACATTCCATGTGTCATGGTAAAGCATTTTAGGCTTTTTGCGTGACATTTATACGCCACGTTTCTACCGTGAAATGGTCGCCGCAGTTAGGTTTAGGCAACAAAACCACTTAGTTATGTTTCGTAAACACGTCATGTTTGGGCTTAAAACGATCTCGGCACCCATTGGCTATCAGTCTGTTGACGGATAAGCCTCTGGAGGCAAGGGGCTATATTTCTGGGGTTCTGGTGTAGCCAGCGGATATCCGGGCCAAGACTTCCTTTTCTGTATGCTGCTCATTGTTTACAGTCCGATTAGCAACTTGAAATGCAAGGCTGGAGTTTGAGTTGAGAGACGATGTGTACGACCAGATTGTTTCACAAGTAGCCAGTTTACAAGCTAATTTTAAACCAATAAAAAGTTAAATCATCGTCAGACGATAGCCGATGGGCTCAGAGATTTCGGCCACCGCATTCCGTCTCTTTTGCTCTCCACACAGACTGTTTACCCGCATTCAACCAAAGCCTGCTCAAATGTGATTGGTCAATATTACTCGGACTATAAAGAGAAACCAGAACGCTTCCGATGCCAAAATCTTGTCTCGTTGCCTACAGATTCAACACGTGAACGCAAAATCTGTTTATAGAGATTAGGCTTAAAATAACTAAACTAATAACAATTAAAAAATAATTAAAAACGTAACAAAACAACGTAACATAGGCGTCACTAGCGTAACTTCAAAATAACTTAACACTTTGGGACACAAACACCAGTCTCCTGGTTGAAGGTCCTGTGTTTGCATTGCAGTCAGTACAGACTATTTGGCGTACACATGACACGCCAAAAGCAGCAGAGGCGTTATTATTGCACATAAAATGACTTACAAATTAACATGTCATACGACATTTAGTGAGACCGGGCTGAAATGCTACAGCCAGCCATTTTTTATAGTGTTGATTGGACAGTCATTTTAATTGGTAGTCTAACTGAGATCAGGATCTGTCTTTCAAGAAAAAACGGTGTACAAGAAAAAACATAAACAGTATAAAAGCATAGATATAACGTTTTGTATGTTTTTAAGTTTACAAATGAAATAAGGTTTAAGGAACAAGGTTCTTGTCACAGACTAAATTACACACACACACACACAGACACGCACACACACACACACACACACACACACACACACACACACACACACACACACACACACACACACACACACACACACACACACACACACACACACACACACAGGGGGGGTGTAATTGTCTGATAAACCTGCATAACTTCACCCCTGTAATTGCATGAGCATTTAGTCTGCTAGGACGCAGATGCGACTGCTCCTGTGATTAAAGCTGAGTTTTATCTGCTGGAATCCAAACAGATGATCTTCACAACCAGAATTAGTGCGTGTATATGTGTGTGTGTCTGTGCTGAGTCACTGTGTCCACTGACCATTTCACTGCTGTAGTGCAGGTATTTATTTAACTCAGTTAGTGGGGAGACCACCGCGTCGGGTCCGTGATGTCACGGTTTTCCTGCGTCACAAGAAGGAGGATTTTTCTCTTTGCTGGAAGTAAGACACACTTTCCATGCCACTAATGCACACACTCATCTTTACTTGAATCAGAGAGACAATTTGTAACAAACACAAACAGACATATCCGCTTGTGAAACTGCCAGACAAACGGGTGAAAGTTTTCATTCTCAAACTCTTATGAGCTCATGTTAAATTCTGGCAGGGAGTCCTGTGATGTTGCCACGGGTAACAGACACACAATGTGTGTGTGTGTTGATCCTGACCAATAGAAACTAGTTCATTACACACAGGCCTTTTCTGGGAAAGAAAGAAAGTGGGACACACCTACATTTCATTGATGCCTTTTTTTTTCATTGGACGTAGAATTTTTAATTTCCTTATCTGCCCTGTCTAGACCGCTGGACCTTTGCCTCAGGTTTCTGAGTAATGGTGTAATGGAGCAAATGCATCCTCATTATAGCCCATTTAAACAGCAGCCATTTCACAGGTGTAATTAATAACATTAATTATGGTCCATTTCTATTTATTGTGTCACATCCGTTCCAGTAAGCCAGCATGGGCCCTGGCACACCTCAATGGATCAGGGCAATAATTAGTTAATAATTACACCTATGTTTACCCTGCAATGACATGTAAAAAATGTCTGCTGAGAAAAGTTTTTGCTACCCCACTTTTTGTCTTTTTAAAAATCAATTTATCATCATACAGTCCTCACAATCAGGGGATTATGTTTAAGCAGGTTATATCAATGATCATTTGTCAGCAACTAAAAAAAACAAGTAATAAAAAAATCACTTTTTTTTTGACCACCCTTTGAGTTGCTACCATAGACCGTATATAAAGATGGACGACATGACAGCTCCCCGAAAGTGAAGCCAAAACATCTCAATCACTCAATAGCTAACTTTGCCAGCCAGCCCACCCAACGTTAGCTCGCTGATCGGACAGGATTCGGGTTGTGTCTAAAAGGTAACCTGCAAATTGCGAAAACCTGAAAAATCTTGCAAAAACTCTCGCCCGACAACTTAACCTCAACCATTTGAGGTCAATGTCTAACCTCAACCATTCGAGATCAATGCCTAACCTTAACCATTCGAGGTCAATGACTAACCTTAACCATTCGAGATCAATGCCTAACCTTAACTATTCTAGGTCAATGACTAACCTTAACCATTCGAGATCAATGACTAACCTTAACTATTCAACCTTAACCACCTCATGAGAGTTTCGCAATTTGCATGTTACCTTCTAGACACGCTATTAATATTTAGCATTAGCCCTGTTGATTTTATTATTTGGGATGTAGTTCAGGGTTAACTCAAAAGGTTAGGTGGTGTAGAAATGCAGAAAATTTGTTTTTAATCACTATTTTGTTTTTCTAGGGGGAGGACCCCCAGACCCCCCACCAATTATCTCTCTTTCCAAGTTTGCTCCCTCATTTTAAAACATAACCAGGCGCCCATGGACACCAGTTAATATATTTCCCAATGCAGACCTCCCATTCCCTCCAACACACACACACGGTCTGTTTCCGGAGAGTGAGACAGTGTTGCTCAGTGCACTGGACGTCTACGTAAATGTAGTCTGAATATCACAACCAGAATAGCAGGATATTCTGATATTATGAAACAGAGGAGTCTCATTCAACCCCCCACTGCTGCTCTCCTGGAGACAGTCAATAGATACCCCATGCATGAAAGCATGCATACACATTTCTTTTGCTTCTCTCAGATGCTTCCACTCCCTCACTCTTTCTCTCACACACACACACACACACAGCCTTGCGTGCATCGGTCATGAGTGTCCTCATTGCGGGCTTTGTGGTGCGCCCCAACCCGTCTGTGCTATGTGAATGACTCAACACATCAAAAGGCAAGGATACAGGCACATACATGACCTTCACGTGAATGTGCAAATTAACAAGCCCTGGAAAATTTCATCATGGACGCCACGCTTCCCCTCATGTTGTACCGCACACTGAGACAGACAGGCACCGCATGCAGAGGGGATGAAACCTGAAAAAGCCTCTGAGAAACTGTCTGGGTTCTCCAGATTTCAATGGGAAATCTGCAGGGCGCCGCCGCTGCCGGGCCAGGTGCTTCCGTGCCAGAGAAAAGGACAAACACCATAGCAAAGTACCTTAAGCACTTAATTAGTACTTTCATATGAGGAGAATATTGCTCTTGGATGATGATTTAATTGGGGAATGTAATGAATTAGTGGGTGCTGCGTTGGAGCAGGTCTTCAGGCTGGGAGAGACTCTGGGTGGCTTCCTCCTTTCTGGAGGGGAGAGTGGTTCTGGTGTGTTGTTTTGTGTCATCACATTTTAGAGCATGTTGAGGTCATGTTGATGTTTTGGGCTTTGAAATTCATTAAATAACATTATCATTAACAATCACTGACGAAATAAATACAAAGAACATGTTCTTTCTAGTGAATAAAATCAACTCCATCTGATGGGAAGGCGTATAAACGACATTTCCAGGACATTCTGCGTGTCGTGAGAACGTATTTTAGACTTTTCACGTGCCTTTTTTACGCTGCCCAACAAAACTATGATAACGACTGCAGTTAGGTTTAGGTAAACCACTAAATGAGGTGTCGGAAAATCATCACGGTTGGGCCTTAAATAAGTACGTAAACTAAAAAAAAAAATATGTATGGAAACAACGTAACAGAAGTTCAGAAAACACATCACAAACGTCACTGGTGTTACTTCAAAATAATTCAGACTTTGGGACACAAACTCTCACCCGCCATAAGTGGTCTTTTTCACTTTTTATTCTACGTCACTAGCTCTGAGACTAGAATATTGACGCGTATTGGCTTACATTGCAGTCAGTACGGACTACATGTTGTACAAATAACAGGACAAAAGAACGATGTTCTTATTGCACGCGAAATGACTTGCGATTACCATGTCATTCATCTGCCATTTAGTGTGACTGGGCTGTTAAAATACACCGTATCAGAGAAATACATATTTATCTATCCCTGGAGATAGTTTTGGTTTTATTTCCACAGGTTTTGAGATATTTAATTCTTTGCAGCAATAACTTAATGTACATTTAAAGGTTCTGTGCACCAAAAAAAAAACAACCCAAAAACATATTGTCTTACTTACCTCTACTAGTTTCTACCTACGCAGATAGTTTTATTTGTCCAGGTTTGGATTTTGTCTCTTGAGATTTCTGTCCTGAGTTAATATTTTAAAATGGTTATTCAAAACTTGGGTGAATAAAACCAAAATCGTTTCATTTAAGAAAAGAAAAAAAAAAATATTTGCATTTTAAGGAAATACAGAACATATGACATAATAGAAGAAAATACTAATAAGATAAAATAAAATAATCAACAAAACAGAGGAGAAAAAAAAAATATATATATATAAAATAACTGATAACATAAATATCAATTTATAGTTAACAGATGACAGCTGATAAATTCATGTCAGAGGATACATTATACCAATAAAGAAAGAAACAACAACCGAGTGGAGTAGATACACACACCCAAAACCACTTCATTGTTGATAGATACCACCTGACGTAACAAAAAAATGTGTTTTTTTTTAATTTCGTGAAACAACCCTTTAAATTTACATAGTTAGAGCATATTGATCGCTTTTGGCCTTTAGATTTCTTGGCTAACATGTGATCTTCTCTACTTTTACAGACATCTTAATAAATATGTTTTGTTCGTCAAAATCCACCAATTGTTAGTGCAATTGCTGTAACCTCCCTTTTTATTCTCTGTGTTGGTTTTCATGTTGTAGGTATCAATACAAATCCTGGCCAACTGCCGGTTTGTACCTGATTTTGTTGCTTAAATTATTTTGGGCAAGTATTATATTACTGTCTCGTATTTTTCTACGTGTTTTTCTATATATTAGTTTCTATGACGATTGTTTCTTATGGGTGATTCATGTGATTTATGCTATACATTAAATCTAATTTTTGTTGGATTCAATATGTGCCTGGATAATATTTATCTTGATGTTTGTATCTGTTTTTGTCCTTCCTATGGAGGCATGATTTATATGTGGGATTATCAGACAGTGTTGTCCAGCTCAGCCCTGATTGGTCCAGTTTGCTTGTCCTGCTTTGTATTGGTGATGTGACAATGTTTGAAGAAGATCTGTTAGATCGAAACACTCTATTAGGCTAAAATAGCTGTGAGCTATCAGAACAGTGAGCAGATCTTGTGTCTGATTTTTGCCTTCAGTAGTTTGCTTTTTGATCCAGCACCTGTAGTTTTTTTGACGTGCACAGTCTACAGTTGTCTAACATTGTAATCAGTCATCATAAGACTCCCGACTGAATTTTGCAAAACTAGAACAGATTTTAAACACAGACATTAACAATAAAATATCATTCTGAAAAGTCTTAATGCACAATTTAGTGCACATTTAAAGGGTCACTATCCATGCAGATAGTTTTGATTAAGTTTTGCGAAATCCGTATCCGACATTTCTGCTTCCACTCCAACCCTGTCTCCTACAAAATCCTGTTCTCATCCAACTAGACATTCTCAATTACGTTTCAAGGGAAAGTATTTTCTCCCGGATTACGGTCGTAGTTTTAAACAGTTTGAAACAGTTTGAAACACGTGGTTAACGTGTAATAAAACAAAAAAATGCAACAAAACTACTTGGTTATTTTTAGTAAAAAACATCATGATTAAAATAATTGAACGTATACATTTTTTGTCTGAAATTGTTGCACGTTTAAAAGTATACACAACCTCACGTTGTGTCAATTACTTTTACTCGCCGACTCTGAAACCTTCGTCCGTCATTAACATTTACGGAACAGGTTTGATTTCTGTTTTTTCTCATCTGTCAAAAGGCAAAAGAGGACTGTTTGACCACCCCGTGCAAACGTCATCATCCAAAATGGTATAATGATAAACATTCACTTCGTTTCCCAGCACAAAACACTTTACGATAAAGAAATAAAAGAATGCAGAGATGCAAATTTAAAGATTGTGGCTGGTGATCGCAGAACAGCTTGGAAACAGGGATGGTAGCAAAACAAAGGACGTGAACGCAGTGCTCGAGTGATTTAGTATTGCACTTCCATAAAGTTGGGAGAATCACAAGAAAATGAAAATTGAAGCAACAGGCCGAGATATTCTGACCTTTAGACACTAAAATGGGTCAAGCTCTAAAAAATGCTGGATCCTAAACATCGCATAATGCAACCAATTGCATCTTTTTGTTGGAAACGTTTATATATTAATAAGTTATAATAACTGTCCAAATTCATGTTGATTTTATTCATTGTATATTCACTTCAACACGAGTCACATAGCATTGCACCGGACAAGGGGCGTTTGCACCCATTGCTGCCGATCGGACATGGAGCCGATAAATACGCGACTACAGCAGAGACATTTGTCCCGAGAACGAATGCCGATTGTAACCTTTCCCACTGAAGACAAAAGCCAGTTGTTCGTGGGTATTAGTGGGTTTTGTTGTCCAGTGGGAAAGGAACTCAAGATAACCTTGAAGACATTATCAGTGTTATTTTCTCTCCAGAGCTACAAAAGACATTAAAATGATTCACATGTGCGTCAGAGTTCAAATAATCTCAACATGCTTTAAGGCAGGATGATGTTACAATGGACTGAGAACGTGTTTTTCTTTCAGTGAACCAACCAAAGCTTTACCAGCTTTGTTTTATAGTATTCATTTGTGGATGTTATGAGAAAACATCACTGAGAGGGTGTGAACACGTTAGTTAGACAGACCGGAAGACAAACCCTGGGATTCCTCATCTCTGCCTTCAGTTACAGTCCAACACACACTGAAGCCTACATGTCATGTAGTTATGCTGGACCTACGACCCTGCTCTTTTTTCTTCTCTGCTGTGTTATTTCAGGAGGGATCTCACGGATGAAGGAAGGATGTCCTTTATTTTAACAGAAAACATTACACACAAGATGAATTCTCTCTTTTATTATCGTCCTCTTGTTACGATGCACATAAACATTATGTATGTCGTGCTTTGCCAGTTATAATACAAACAGTTAATGATAACAGGAGTATTTATGTACACGTCTTGATTCCCTAGAACTGACCGTTTAGCATCTTAAACATTTGTAAACATTGTCAGAGATCATAAAAATATAATATGAGAACAAATATTAGAAAATACAATTGCTACAGCTCGTATATGCTTTCTAAATAAACTAGCCAAACATAACAGTGTAACATGATAGCTCACAAAAGCCTGGTCACTTAAAAATTACGTTCCCATACAACGAAACTGCATTGTGAATTTTTTTTTTGGTTTCAATTTACAACGTTAACCATGTGTTTAAGAGTACAACCGTAATCCAGGAGAAAATACGTTTCTCTTGAAACATATTTGAGAATGCAGTTTAGTTGTATGGGAAGGTCATTTTGTAGGAGACAGGGTTGCTCACAGAGTCGTCAGATAAAATGATGAATGCTTGTTTTGTTGCTTTGAGTATAAACTTTGTTTTAATATTTCAACATTTTGGGAACGTGCTTTTTTTTTTGCGAATGAACCTCGATGGCAAGATTGATACCACTCTCATTTCTTTCTTTTACATATAAGGCTACAACCAGCAGCCGGTAAGCTTAGCTTAGCTTAGCGACTGAAAACTAAGGGAGACAGTTAGCCTGGCTGTCTCCAAAGATAACAGTATCAAAGGATTACATGATCACACCTTTGTTAGGTTAGGTTTCTATTCTAGAAACAAATGCTGTTTTTCTTTTGGTACAAGGAAAAAAATTAATTCAAATTTTGAATTTTTTTTTAATCAGCAATTGATTATGATGATATTTTATATCCACATGCTAATTCATCTTCTTTGATGATGAATGTTAGATTCAGTATATCATGCTGCGTTAAAATTTGTCTCTGACTCGGGTTTCCGCACACGTCATTGCAGTTTGTATGAGAAAGTTGGTTTGTCCTCCTCATACAACCACACATTTTTCTTTACAAGGCCATATTACATGAACTGCCTCCTCATCTATGTTCTCTACTGACTCCTAAACTATCAGTAGCTGCAACCTTAGGTCATGCGGACAAATTATGTACGTCATACCTCAAACCCGCACTCTCTTTGGTGAAAGTGATTTTAAAGTTTTTGCACCTCATCTTGATGTGAGCTACAGAGACACTTTAAACTAGATTGTTTTATAAGCATGAAGATTGTGTTGTTTTTGACTTTTTGCTGTTTTGTTATTTGTGCTTTTATGTGGGGAAACTTTTATGCAGCCATCTTGGCCAGGACTCCCTTGGAAAAGAGATTTGAAATGCCAATGGGACTATCCTGGATAAATAAAGGTTAAACAAAATCCAAAATGAATGATCACACCTGAGGCACAATCCTGTCTGGAAAGGAACTGCCCTCAGGTGCAATCACTTCACTTTGATGAGACGCTCAGGCTATATCTGCTACCTTCCCCCTTTGTTCTTCTTCTTTGTTTTACCCCAGCCATGTTGTGTGTGTGTGTGTGTGTGTGTGTATCTTAGCTCAAACCAAACACACAACAAGACATATAGGCCTGCTCACCTGTGGGTCTCTCCTCACCTGTGGGTCTCTCAAATACACTTTGCCTTAGAAACAAACCGTTATAGACGCTTGTAGAGCAGAGACCAGCCCATGACTTTGGCTCTCTATATGTAACAGACAGATATAAGAGTGGTGTCAAATAAAAGTGAATAAACAAATTCCCCAAATTATTTCTTTAAAGAAAACAGACAACGCTGCTGTCCGCAGAAAACATGCAAAAACGGACACAAATGACCTCAAACAAATGAATCAACATAAAGGCATTTGCAAATGTTTGTGGGTCATGAATCCCTGCAGCAGAGACTTCTGAACACTTTTTTTTTGTTTTCTCAATTTCTTCCAAACCAGCGGGGCTGAAACATGAGCGTATAGGGGTTGGAAGTGCTTCAGTGTAAAATTCCACTGCTCTGTGTGCAGCCTTTGGGCCCCTGCAGGTATAGGTGGTGTAGTGTGTCAGATTCCAGGCCTCTACTGCTGCAGGTGTAGGTGTAGTGTGTAAAATTCCACTGAATGCGGCAGAGAGCCATCGTTTTCAGCTGCGAGCGGGTCTTCTGATCCTGACCCAAGCTCCACCTCATCGTACGGGGGGGGGGGGGGGGGGGCGTTGGAGGCGTCCTGCTGCGAGTTGAGTTTGTTGAAGGAGGAAAGGTCCTGAGAAAAACAAACTGTGGCTGTATCTAAAAGGTAGCCTGAAACAACATGATCAGGAAAATAAACACACCTAGAGATATAAAGAGAGACAGGGAAAATAGAAGCGGGGCCGTTTCTATGGCATCCAGTTTTGTTTTTCCAAAATGGTGGCTTTAATATGAGACACTCCCTACAGGGGAGCAGGGAGTGCTAATTCCCTGTAGGTGGGTAAGCATCATTGAGGTGTTTGAGGTATCCAGAGGGGGTGCACTTGGCGTGTTTAGGAGCTGCCATCAAACAAAACCAATGGTTACAGGCTCCTCTTCCATGTTTTCAAACAGGATTACATGTTTAGACAAGCCATCCGGCAAAAAAACAAAAAAACATGGTGATTTGCATGTTCTGGAGTCAATACGGAAAGAGTTCAGCTGACAAACAGTGCATTCACACAGCTCCATGGCTGAATAAAAAGCCATTGATAAGATGCAAATGCAGCTTTGCTAGGCAGCATGAACTGAAAACCAAGAGGTGTCCAGAATCGAGACTGTCGCTACTGGAGTAGAAACTTCTCATGATGCATTTAAGTGAAGTGAATGAACACATGCATCTGAAGTGGACTTTTCTTTCACACATGAAGAACTAAGAGATAACTTAGTTTGGGATTCTCAGTAAGTCAAACAACTCAAACAATCTCCAGTTGTTTGTGATGGAGCCAGATGTGAGCTGTAACAATCCAGACACACTGCAGTGTTTACTAAGTGTTGATTTTCAACATCAAGTCTTTCTCACGGCCAGCAGGGAAAAGCGGACATCAGTGGTTTCAAACACCAACAGTCCTCCCAGCAGTCACATTTGTGCAAATAAAGCCAGATGAAAATTCTCGCTGTGTTGTATATGAATGCAATCATGAGGCTTTTACCAGTAAACGTTAAAGTTCTTTACAAAATTAAAAGTAGGATTAAAAGGGTACAGAAAGGAGATCAACACGATGGCATTTTCCAAAAAGAAAATGCTTTACTTTAAGACTGAATCTAGAAAAAAATCCCTAAAGTCCGCTTTATGCAAAGTCTGAGATCAGGCTACTGGTTATCGTTTCCTAGGAGGCTCCAGGGTTTTGCCCGAGGTTCTCTTTTGAGAAACTTCTTTTTCGGGATCGCACTGAGGGAGAAGGGAAGGGAGAGGCTCGAGGGATTCTCCTTCCGGGACACGATGCAGTCCTTGATGGCTTCTTTAATCACCTGCAGGGGACAAATACAGGGATTAAATCCAAAATGCCATACTGCATCAGTCTATATTGTATCATCAATATGGTTGGGTATTGTTTAAAAAATTACAATACCAGTACCCATACCAGTACCCTTAAAGTGCTAACGTGATACCCATCATGTGAATAGAAGCTGTGCTTGTCCCACTCTCTAGTTCACGGAGCTGTTCGTTCCCTCCGCTCTTCAGCTCAAAGCCGCTCAACTCAAATTGCCCTTCGCTTGCTCCAAAAAACATACAAGCTGCGTTGCATTTCAATTGGGGCTGTAGGTAACAGAGTGTAATTTTTTTTTACATTTGAAGCTTCAATTGAGGTTTTTGGATGAAGCTTTGAATGTATCACAATTGCGTGCTGTGAGTGAGAGCTAACAATTTTTTGATTGCAGTGAAAATGTTGTTTTTGAAAGGCTAAACGCTAACAAATATGGATTGAAGCTGAATATTTTGTTAGATAAAAATATGTTAATTTTGGTAATGATTACATCTATCTTTTTTCAATAACTGTTGACTTTTGGACTTTACAACGCTCTGGAGTTATTGGAAATGTGTGGATCACACAAGACTGATACAATCCTATGCAGCCGTCGTGCACAATACACAGATACATTCTGTGTCGGGCTCTCTAGGGCAATCTGAAATTGAAGCGGGAGATAAGGCGACGCTCCAACATTTTTAAAAATCCGCTCTGCGCTCCATCCAAAGTTCTTTCACTCACGCTCCCCGTTCGCTTGCGCTCCACTCCGCTCACATGCTCAGACTTTTTTTTTTTTTTATTTATGACAAAAAATTTTACCTCAAATCTATTAAGCTATACTTGAAAATTCAGGTGGGCTTATCAAATATTGTTTATTGTAAGAACAGGTCTTTAGGTTCACATATCATCCAACGATGTTGAGATACTGCAGTCTGGCCCAACGTAGCAGACCGACCAACAATACCATCCCTAGTGCCGCTAGCATGGCTAAAAATGTTGATTGACACCGCATTAAGATCAGCATGCACACATTTGTTTGAAGTCTGCTGTGGCCATCTAACTAATGCTGCATAAATTACCAAACTTTGATGTTGCTGAGCAGATTTCTCATATATTGATAAAATTTGACGGATGTAACATCAAGCTGAAAAGTGGTTTTCCCATAGACTGGATATTAAAAGTGGACGTAGTCACCATACGTCACTCATTGGTTTGTGGACTGCCGTTTTGAAGACTCAAGTTCGGCATTTTGGGCGTCGCCATCTTGTTTTTTTGCAACCAGAAGTGACACTAGAGGGTGGAGCTAAGTACAACCGAACGCTGACATTTTTAGGTGACCAAAATGTTACAATTAACTTTCATGAACTGAAAACACACTGTGGAAGGATTAAAGTTGTAAAACGAAAACACGGACAACTCCCAGACCGGACAACGCTGTGGTAGCGACCTGTCAATCAAAAGGTAGCCACGCCCTAACGCATACCCTGCTTTGTGGTCTATTTGACTCTAAATGGGACCATAATTTACTAAATGAACATCATGCTGTATTGAAGAACACTTGAAACTAGTGATTGAGACCATAAACTCATGTTTACAATGTTTACTGAGGTAATAAATCAAATGAGAAGTAGGGTCATTTTCTCACAGACTTCGATACAATCTGACTTCTTTTTGCAACCAGAGGAGTCGCCTCCTGCTGGCTGTTAGAAAGAATGCAAGTTTAAGGTACTTCTGCATTGGCTTCACTTTTCAGACCCGGAGATTGCCCACTGGGTTTTCCATATTTTAGTGCGGCTGTCTAAAACTGTGCTAAAATCCGACAGTCTATCTGCATGAGTTGACCTTACAGTGAAATAAACAAATACACTGAATCACATTTGAATCCTTACTCAGCATGGAAGTGACTCAGATATTGAGTGAAAGTCAGTCTGACCTCTAACAGTAACACACCTACTATGAACTAGACAAAACTTGTAAGTATCCGGTCTTAGACGTGCCTTTGGGATTTGAAAAGTTTCGATGTTGCACAATTAACTGATATTTGTGTGATGATGTCAACACAAAAATGTAAAACTTCCCCAATGACAACACTGAATGAAGCTGGATTAACAAAGAATGACTGAGGGGATTCATGAAAATCAGTCAGCCAATGTAACAAAGCCCTGAATCCGTTTTTAACCCCCTGATGCCCTTCAGTCTTACAAACTTCAGACATCACAATTGTTTCCTGTTGTTTCATGTCAGAAACGTTATCTACGCCAACTTTGCATCCCTACTATGCAAACATCCATCCATCCATCCATTATCTGTAACCACTTATCCTATTCAGGGTTGCGGGGGTGCTGGAGCCGATCCCAGCTGACATTGGGCGCCAGATCGCCAGACTATCACAGGGCTGACACATAGAGACAGACAACCATTCACACTCACATTCACACAATTTAGAGTCAACAATTAACCTGCATGTCTTTGGACTGTGGGAGGAAGCCGGAGAATCCGGAGAAAACGCACGCTAACACGGGGAGAACATGCAAACTAGCTGGATTCGAACTTGTGACCCTCTTGCTGTGAGGCGGCAGTACTAACTGCCAACCACTGCACCACCGTGCCGCCCCCCATGTAAACATTCTGTAGTGAAACTATAAGGACAAAACAGACCTCCAGATTGTTGAGTGTGTTGAACTCCATGAGGTCATGGAGTCGGATGAAGGCCTCGTTGGAGTACTGGAAGTTAAAAGTGGAGAATGGTGACTCTGGGTCATCAAAGATGTCAAAATCAGCCAAATCCTTCTCCATCTCAGTCTCTCTGGGAACACCTGTAAGCAAATTAATACGTAAGAAAGTAAGTTGATGTAAGTTTTTATTAGTGTATAATCACCTGAAACTAAGAATTTATGTTTTAGAATGGTCAGAAAAAAATGGAAATCCATGCAAACTCCATCTGCTGATAAAGCACACGAGATGCAGCGCCGGAGCATCCATAGGCGAACTAGGCAATTGTCTTGGGCGGCACTTTGGCAAGAGCGGCAAAATGTTGGCCAACTATTTATGAGCAAAATCCTGGAGTAACCAATAGCAGTAACTGCAGTCTCGCTAGGTTACGCGTTCTATTAGCACAATGAATTGCTGAGGAATGTATCAATCATGCTGCATGCTGCAGCCGCTGCAATCCCGCCTCCCGCCCCCAGCTCTCACAAGCCAATGGCAGCCTTGTATACTGACACCAAGTTTGATTGTCTTCGAGAAAAACCAAAACAAGTGCAACGTGAGGATAAGGAAATACTACAGCATGTCTAAACAAATTATCTGAATTATCTGAATCGAAAAAGAGGAGACCATTGAATCTGCAAGCACTCCAAAGAGGGATTCGTTGTTAAGATATTGATCCTGGGAGTGTTAGCAAGGATTCAAGCATTCAAGTCTAACGTTACCGCCGTTGCTCCAAAAGACTGGGAGCAGGTGCTAGCGCTCAGATGTCAGATGTGAAAAGTTATTTGATCTCTAGTCGCTGTTGCTGATGAAACTTGCTTGCGCATATTTCGTGTGTGTGTGTGTGTGTTTGACGCACATGAGACAGTGGAGTATATAGGAGAGATTTGCACTGGTATTATTTTGTTTGAGGAGCTGAAATTGGATTATTAGGAAAATGGCTATACATGATGCTGTCATGACTCTGCTGTAAAGAATTTGGAACCAGGTTATTGGAGTTATTAGACCTGTTTGGTACATTATTTGTATAGGGATCAAGCGAAATGCCCGCCTACTTTAATATTCTTGACACTGTGAGCACACTAGCGTTGCTATTTGCGTTATGTGTCTGGAATATTGGCTTTTCTGTGTTGTAGCTGGTACGTTGCTAATAGAGGGTTGGCGTAATTGTTTTTCACCTAGAGCGGCAGAAATGCCTGTGCCGGTCCTGATGAGATGTAATTGAACTTTAAATGACTCATGTGCCTCAAATTTGACATTATTTGCTGGTGAACGTTAATCGTAAGATACGTATACTACTGTAGTGTTTTCTCAGTATTGTTTTGTACACTTATTAACTATTTCTAAGGTCAAGAATAAACTTTCCTGCTCAATATTCAAAATAACTCTATTCACACCAGCTACTTTTTGAGGGAAAATGTAACATTGAGCCTGATTTTGCTTTTGATTACAAGAGTAAAGATGAAAGATCACATGTAGGAAGGAAGGAAGTTATGGTTTTGAAAATGCACGCATACAATAGTGAACCAACTCCATAATGGCCTGTATAACTTCCACAAACGAGAAGTCCATTTATGGTATAATTCCTTCCGATGTCTTTTGGGTTTGAGTGCAAAAAGCTTATGTAACGTCCATAAACAGACTGCGGAAGTATGTGGGCTGATGACCAAATGAATGTAAAGAGGCAGCGGTGTAGATGAGGTGATGTGGAGATAGCGTGTCTTTGTATGGCTCATGATATATGGTGTGTTTACACAGAGCTCTCCCACTGGAGCGAGAGATTCTCTACCAGCACCTGGCTCCTTAAGGAACCATAATTCACTCGAGCAGCTCACACTGAACACACTGTCGTCCACGTCTATGTGTGCACACACTCACACTCAGTAAACTGCAGGTATGCCGAAGGACAGACACACAATTTCCACCACGAAACCACACAGACCCTGAGCAGAGACTTTTTTAATTGGGGTCACTCAGATGAGGGGCCCAACTTTTGGCTGAACTTAAACAACTGTCTGCTGCGGACCGGATATGGTTAAATTAATGTGTGCAATTTCGAGGAAGAGATGCCTCATGTGCCATGACGGTAAAACATTATTATTATAATAATACAAAGAGCCTTGGCATATTTTCCTGCTCACACGCTTGTGGAAACCTCCAGGCATGCACATACTTACCAGGTGCCTTGAATTTCCTGAAGTTGATGTTGACCAGGACAAAGTGGATGATAGTCGGGCAGTTCTTTTCGCCTATTTTTGGTTTGAAGACGTAGCATTCCTTCAAACCCTCGCGGTCGAAGACTTTGGGGTCGATCTTGGGGAATGAAAGCTTGTTCATTCGAGCCCACTTTTCAGCCAATAGGAGCTCCTGTGGAATACATTTACAAATTAGAATATTTTTTTCAAGATTCCCTGTTTACACAGATCATTTTTAAGCAATTTGTGACTGTAAAAAGATTTTAGACTCTGACCTTGAATGGAGGACTGGAGTCACTGGGTCGTGCAGAAAAGTCGAAGGAGATGATGAGGTTGACTCCGCGCTGCGGCCGCAGAAGGAGAGGGTAGGGAAGGTTGTAGGTCAGGCCGCTGTCCACTACATGGATCTTCTTGCTCTTCACATCCAGAGGCTCGTATATACGATCAAACTCATCTGGGTCTGAGAAAATCACACCATATCAAATAAATGATGCAGGAACATGATTGAGACACTTTCTTTGTCTGCAGCCAAATTTTATTCCACATGACTGACCCAATGAATGACTCAACTACGTAATGTTCAATGGAAATAGGGCTGGGTATCATTTGAAAAATGTTCAAACCACACCTGTGCTTCAGTACGTACCAGTAGTAAAGCTACCTTACTCTGCCAAATAAACATGTTTTATATTTTTATTATTATTATTTAAAGCTGCACTACACACCTATGGGCAATTTAGAGTCAACAGTTAACCTGCATGTCTTTGGACTGTGGGAGGAAACCGGAGAAACCAGAGAAAACCCATGCTGACACGAAGAGAACATGCAAACTCAATATTTTTAAATTAATAAGGGCTTAAAATGACTGCATGTAATGTGAAAGAAGTTACTTGAACCCACAGAAAATGAACACCCAACTCTGCAGTTCCCTTCAGCTCTACAGAGTTGAGGTGTCTTTCAGTTCATTGTTTCAGTTGTCCGTTCCGCAACTTTACTGATTTGGTTCACTCTCAGCACCGCTGTAAACTACCGGCCGAGCACCAAACATCAGACAGACAAACTTAGCAACTAGCCGGTGAACATAGTGGAGCATTTAGCAGCTAATGAACCAGATATTTCCTTCAGGAGTTGGTGGAGACCAAACAAGAGCTAAAAGGACACAACTCTAAATAAATGAATGTTCATGTTGCTTTTACACATCTGCCCTGTTAGACAGATGTGTAAATAGGGAACGTAGTTCACTTTATAAGGTGATGATATGTCAATGCTGTGTTTACAGCTTGTTTCACTGCCACTGCCAAGTGGCCAAGACAAACAATGAATGCTTCTTTAAGAAAACAAAATTGTGAGCAGCGATGTAAGGACCAAACTACAGTATAAAATCCACAAAATTATGATTTGAATTTGGTCAATTTGGTGCAATTTGGTCAGCCCTACTTGCAAATTAAGAAAAAGGATACTATTCAATTGTTCTCATCCATTTCCAAATATTTCAATATGATTCCTAATGCAACTGGATACAGTTCCGAAACATTGCCAGACAAGATTAACAATTACCCGGAGAATCAAAACCACAAAAAAAATGATTATGTCCTGTTCTGTTTTTCATTTCCTTGAGCAGTTAATTGTGACCAACTTTCTCACCTGTGACGGCATCCACCTCGTCCTCAGGTGTCTGGGCGTGGCTCATGATGTCATTGCCAGGAGAGAACGGGAAGCTGGTGTTCAGGTTCAGGCCCAGCATGAAATTATGCACCTGGCAACAGGGTGGTTGTGAATTTGAATACAGGAAAAGTGAAACAAGAATGCAGCTGGAGCACATGCAGTGTTTTGAATGAAGTGTAACATAATGATGAATGAACATATCGAGTTACCTTCCCGGCCCGGCCCTCTCTTGTGTTGAATAAGGACGAGTCACTGAAGAGCGACGTGAACATGCGTTGACCCCAGCTAGCCTGAGCTGTGCGATGGTACTCGTCTTCTGCATCCTGGTTCTCTGTCCCACCTGAGCACCAAAATAATGAAAATACTGTCAAATCAAATGAGATAGTTTACAAGAATCGCATAACAAAAAAAGACAAATTACAGGTCTGCCTTCCAAAATGTAATTTAATCTACTTCGCCTACAGCTACCAACTAGCATTTAGCTGATGAAGAGCCAGATATTTCTGTCAGGAGTTGGTGGAAACCAAAAACAGAACTAAAATAGAATGAATATTGGTCTTAACATTCATCACGTAGCCAGAAGCACGACTCCAAATGAATGATGATGTTGCTCTGTAACTGCTGGACGTGTAAATGGTGTAATATAAGAAGTTCACCTATCAACTTAAAGGCAGGGTTGGTAAAGATTTTAGAAACATTTTTTGTTATATTAGTTGAAATTATCATTACATCCCGACAGCAATCAATAAATCAAATGCTCTGACAAGAAAAGCTTACCTTTTCTTACCCCACCCCTTCTCTTTCTTTCTCTCTTCCTTCCCTTTCTATCTACAATTTCACACACAACTAAAGCTCATACTTGCAAAGAAAAAGCATGAACTTCCTAATTTGGCTTGTACATTAATATTAATAGAATCATAGTGAGCAAAACACAAAAACACCCCTTCATCGGCCAACATTTAAAACATACAGTATGGAGTCTTCAAACCAAAGAGTTACATGTGAAAGCTCGTGTATCAGCACTTTTTCCTGCCCTGACAGAAACCACAGTAGCTGTTCTGATGTAGTGGAGTCACGCTAACAGCATTACCACAGAAATTTAGAAAAATGTCTTAAGGCAACGAGCAATAGTTACAGACACCATTTAAAGTCACACATCTCTGTTGCACCATAACAAATTTAATCGTGCTGCACAATAAGGCGTGTGTCTGTTAGCTCCTCGTATGAATCACGCATATCTTAGCTCACCTTTACGTAGCTCGTCGTCATTGTCCAGGCTGTCTTCTCCGACGATGTGCTGTGGTTTGATCTGCTCTGTAAGACACAAGACAGCTTCACTCATCAGGTTACAACTTCAAAAGCAGTTTGTTAATCTGATTTATTCCACATGTCAACACTGTGCCTGACAGAATGCTTTTATTCAGTTATGTGACATTATCAAATTCACTGTCACTATTGTTTATCTCTACCAAAATAAGTCCTCAGAGAAATGCAATACACCTGATAAACTAAGACGTTCTTAAACTGGGAGGAGACGTTCTTCTTAGCACTTTTGTACAACCAATTCAGTGTGTCTGGATATTTAAAGGTCACCCCAAACAAATGCGTTCAACCACAACTGTTGGAATATTCACAGGAAAGCAGATACCTTCCCACTATTGTGATAACCTCACAAACTCACACTCATGCATATTTTAAATCTGGTGAGATAATTTAAGGTTTGCTATTTTTAAAGGTGTAAGGAGTGTGTGCAAATAATTCTTCATGAGATAGAGTTAAGACAATACAGACAACAATAGGATCTCAAGCATGTCAGTTTCAGTGGAAGGGTGTACCATGGGAGTTATTTCAACGTTAGATCAATACAGACCAAGGACAAAGGCATTATCTGGAAACAAACACCCACTTACACAAATAACCCATGACTAAAGACATACTTCAGATTGTGTTCAAGATTTGTTTCACAATGTACTCTTGCGTGTAATACAAGGGTGATGGACACAAGAAAATACATTTTCTTCTATGCAATAATGAATTTATTGGCAAGTACATCCAAGTATATAAATAAATGTTTTGGATTAACATAAATATAGCTTCATTTACAAGCCAGAAATAGTCTTTTTATTTACAGTACATAGTGCACTTAATAGAAAAATACTTCAATCTAGAGCTGTCCTCGACCAAAGACATTTTTAGTTGACTAACACTTGTATAATTTTGTCGACTAATTAATTGGTCACTTCACTTTAAATCTTGTGTTTACCAGAGATGTGCTCATAAGTTTCTTGGAAATGAGTCATTCAGCATGAAAAAGCATAAAAAATGACTAATCGACTAAAGAATCTTAAAGGGTTGGTTTGATTCGGTTGCCCAGCACGGCAGAGATGCATCTCCATTACAACAGGGCTACCTGCTTGAAGGTGTATGTGTAGTGGTCAAAGGACTCCTCTTTCTCTATGCAGTATTAGTAGACTTGTTTTTTTAAGAATAGCCGCAAAAAAGAATCGCTAATTCATTGATACACATTTCATTACCTCCTTCATGGCTAAGGGCCTATTTTTTCACCGGCGTTTATTTTTATGGTTTGTTTGCGATGGATTTGAATGAAATTTTTTGGAGGGGTGGGGGATGACACAATGAACAATCCATTCGATTTTGGTGGCGATCTGGATCATGATCCGGATTCAGGAATATTTTTAAGGATTCCGATCAGCCTGAGCATTAAAACCCCAGTGTATAACATATGCGCAGTGTAACTGATGACGCATTGATGACACGTGACCATGCCTTCTTCCTTCTGAGAGCAGAGAGATACGTGTGTGGATGTGTGTGTGCGGGAGCTGCTGGCCGTCCGCAGTGAGAAAGAAAAAAGCAGTAGATGACGGCATGACAGACAACGTAGTGTAATGTTATAAAGACATAACAAGGCTGCTGGATGAGAGAGGCGTCCGCCGATACGTTACACAGAAACACAACGTGTTAATAACAAGCCCACCATCTCACGGTACCGCCAGCTGTGAGCTGTGATCTGTTTTTAAAGTCAGGCACCTTGGCGGAGGTCTGCGCTCTCCGAGTGCCATTCTAGTTTCTTATGAAACTGCTCGAAACCAACTACTCGCAACACACGCTTGTTTGAGGGGGAGAAGGGGGGTCGTCATGGGTTGGCCATGGTTGACGAGACGTCACTGCAACCTGCTTGGAGGCAGGTCGGGTGCATTTTGGCCCGACTCCAGAGATGGTCCTCGCAGCTCGGGTGCAGCTCGGCACAGCTCAGTAAAACTAAAACTGGTAATGGAAGCGCAAATCACCACGGCATGGTTTGACTCAGCGCAGCCAAAAATGCCAATGGAAAAGCCCTCATAGTCGACTAAGACCAATATGACCAATTTGTCAAGTTCAATCAATATTTTTATTATCTTAAATTGTTGGTTAATAGTTTTATTGTATGATAAAACTTGCAAAATTATTATTTAACTGCGACTGAAAGTTCATTTTGTTACCTGGGTAACAGTAGTGGACAAAACAGTCTTATTAAACGGTCCATTTAGTGGTTGTTCTGGAGCTTTCGTTGATGATGATCTTCCTCAGCAGGTCAAAAATGAACTTTCAATCACAAATTTGAAGCCAACACTGATGACACTTGCTTTGAAAAAATGGAAGTTTGAACATCTACAGTTCCATGACAACTGAGCGAACTGATGAAGATCATACGATATGATCGAAAGTCACTGAACAGCTACTGAATTGAGCTGGTGATGAGATTGTTTTGTCAATCATTGGATTTCTGTGCTGTTCCAGTCAATCAAACAAATTAATTTAATTAAGTGATTTGCACTTAACCTGTAAATAAGCATCATTTAGAGTTTACCTGTCAGAAGAGTGCAGCTCAGGACAAAACATACATAGAAAGAGAAGCAGAAAGATTACCTAACTCTTCCTCCATGGTGCTGCCACCAACGGTGTCTTTGACTCCCAGCACTCTGTTGAACAGAATGGAGAAGGCGCTGCCCCACACACCTGGCACAGTGAAAACACAGTTAGTAGGTTCACTAATGTAAACTGGTCTGAATCTTTTAGATGTAATCATCTTTCTCACCCATCAGAAAATGAAGAGGGTTCTCCTCGTATTTCTTGACAACGGTTCCCATGAAGAACTTGCTTCCAAACAAGTCGGGGGTCATGAAGGTGCCGTACTTTGCCATCCCAATTTCATACGGGCTGAACTCCACCCAGTCTGCAGGTTGAAACCTCAGTGTTAATATAACGGAAACGTAACACATTTCTGGAACCAATATGATTACCATCATCATCAAGTACCTGTCACCAGTGTTGTGGTCAAGACCGCCTAAACCAAGGTCAAGTCAAGACTTGAAGGGGACGAGACTGAGTCAAGACCAGACCAGTGCAAGTCCCACGCTGTATGACACACTAACGATAAAATGTGGAACATGCAAACTATATGCACTCCTCAACTTGATCTGAAAGATCCACATTCCCATAAAAACACCCACAGAAAACAATTGAAGATCCCTCTTTTATTGCCAAATATATATATAATAATTTAGTGATATCCTCGCAGTTGTGGCTGAACGGTCTTGAAAGAAAATCCTGAGTCAAGACAGAGACCTTCAAAAAGTGGCCTTGAGACCGTTCTCGCTGACTAATATGTCTGCTCAGTGTGCATTTGTACATAGAATTACATGCATATACTGTAGTCAGTAAACAACACAAATTTAAAAGTGTTATGCTCACACTTAAGCATTGAATATTAGAGTTGTAAGACAATATCGAAAACATTGAATATCGCAATATTATGTTTTGTGATACTGTATTGATTCTCAAAAACACTGTATTAATTAATAGTTTACATGCAAAGATTAACTCAGTGTATACTTTATTTCATATGGAAAAGAGATGAGCCCTCTCACAGTAGTGCTATGATGTTGGATGTTACTTTAAAAATCGCAATATATCGCCTTGCTTACAGTATCGCAATATATTGAATCGTAATCCCTGTACCATGATACGTATCGTATCGACTGATATCTTCCAATACACAGCCCTACTGAATATTAAAATAATCTTGGAGCCTTGGAGGAGATGGACACTTCAATTCAATTTCTCATGCCCCAAAACGCATTTCTGTGAAAACTTATTTGGAATTATAGTTAAATAGTAGTCAGAGTGTCTGCCTTTGCAACAGTTGTCACATACACAAACATTCAGGCATGCAAACACAAATAGTTGCACAAATGGACAAAAACAAACACAGAGATGCAGGCACATACCTCTGTAAACTTTTAGACAACAATTGCCTCTTAAATGTGAAGAGAATTTCACAGCTTAACTTCACTTAAGCTGTCTTTTGACGGTATGGTATTTTCCAATGAGGTCACAAAGAAACTGGGGATTTTAGGTAAGAGGAGAGTCAACAAAAAACTGAAGAACAAGTCCTGTCTATTTTAGTCACACTTGTAAGGACTTAGCACTTGAGTGTGTACTTTTTGATGGTCAGTTTTTTTAAGTTTAGCTGTGATTCTAGATTAGGAGTGAATGTGCCTTCACCCTGAAGAATAGAGGCACTGCACAATGTTGGCACCTCATCAGCCAGAAATAACAAATAGCATGCCAGTCTTCTTGTCATTAAAGATCTCGAAGTAGAGCATGGTTATCACTGTTTTCTTTGGCTTTAGGAGCTTTTGTCAATGCGTTTGAAACAGACGCAGACACAAAATTAAGCAACTTTGATACTTTAACAGCAATATTTAAAGATTAAAAACAACAATTCAATTTTGATTTCTGAGCACGGACATTTCCTTAAAGCTAGGGTTGGTAATGCTCTTCAAATACATTTTTTGTTATATTTCTTGAAATTCTCATTACATCCCGACAGCAATCAATAAATCAAATACTCTGACAAAAAAAGGAACAAAAATCTGTCACAAGACTGTAATAAACATCCAATTATTTCATTTGATCCAAATGAAGCTGTGAATGAATGAAACTCACAGCTGTGAGTACTAACAATAGCCATGTTCGTTGTTTACTTTCGTAATGATAATTTTGGGGTAGTGGCTTTGGAGGGAGGCCTGAAGGGACGGACTGCCAGTGTTGACGACTTGGCGACATTCTCGCTAGATTTAGGGACTTTCGGAGCTGTTGCTGCTACTTTCATTGGAAAAGAGTTGGCAACACCCCTGGCTGGGTTTTTCAGTTGGATAATTTTTAAATATAGCGTACTCTTGCTAGTTTCTCAACATTACCAACCCCAGCTTAAGTTAGAAATAGGAACAAATCAAGTGTGTAATGTCATCCAATAAATGATATGAAGATTTCACTGGATTTGTAGCTACCACAATGAGTTTTTTTTTTTTTTTTTTTTTTTACTCCTATTCATTATTAACAGAAGCGCTCCAGATAGTGTTAAGTGTGGACATCACCCACTTGAGTCTAACTGTAATAATACTGTAGCTTTTGGTTTTGAAGCCAGTAGAAAGTATATATTCACTGCTCTGTCCGACACCACTGGAGATTTTTGCTGCTCCTTTATTGTATTTTCTATTCAAATGTTTTGTTCCAGTGGAGCGTACAGTTGCTGTGCAGGTTGCATCAACAATAAGGAAGTACTGTACAACATGGGACTAACCCAGAGTCTATCATGGCCTCATGTACACTGCTCAGTTCCTCGATATAGCACAGTTGCTATCTGGCACCACAGAGCCGTTATTGACAGCCCACCACACCATGGCACATCCTCTCTGTGGCGGCAGAGCAGCATTATAAGGAAATAAGCACCGCTTGGTTGTTTTGCATGTGGCCAAACTCATTTGATCATCTCCAGTTACTCATTACATACACAAAACAGTTCTCCGAGGGACGTGGTGTACACGCAACACACCTTTAAACATTAAGGCACATGCAATGACAGCTATTTACCTGCAAACATGAGCTCTGAAACATCTGGCTTGACGTGCAGACATGTGAAGAGAGGAAGAGGACTCTGGGCCTGGTTTATTTTCTCCTGGATGCCACTCAGTTTGGTGTCCATCCTCTGGTGGGAGAGAACACAGTCTTTGAGTCATTTACACTCTGCAGGTAGTAGGAGTTGTCTTTGTCATCATGGGATGTAGGAGTAAAATAAAAAAGTAGAAGTACAAATGAAGGGGAAGAAACAGAAACAGAAAAGAGAGGAAATGAAACCTTGGGTCTTACGGGCAGAGGAGGTTTGACGTACCGCGGAGACAGAGAAATAAGGAATTCCATCTAAATTAAAAAACAACAACAGCTTACCGCAGGTACAAGCGTCTCTCCTATGAGCATACCGAAGACGTCAGTAAAGGTAACAGGCTGCCCTGAAGCCTTTTTGGTCCAGAGGGCCTGGATGTAGTTGGTGATGTGTTGGGGCAGCAATAGCTTCAGTGGGTTACTGCTAACTCTCTTCATCAGCTCGGGGTTGATGTCCTTTGGGCCCTTGTTTGGAAACTCTGGGTTGGAGTAGAGAGCGGCCATGTACCTAGAGTACAGAGATAAAGGCAAAAAAAAGTTAGAAAGAGACATTTTACAAATCTCAGTGCAATGTAAAATGTTGTCAAATCAGTAAATACATGCTTAAAAATATCCCTCTGCTCTTGACAAGGTTTATGAAGGAGGCACTGCACTTGTAATGGAGTTAAATCCAATACGTCAATCCACATGAAGATTGAGACTAATACAAGCCAGAGGTGCTCGCTTGATGACGTACTGGCACAGGAAGGCAGGAAAGTTTGCCAGAGAAGGGAGGAGGCATCGGGACAAAAAGATACATAGCAGTAATAGCAAAGTGATAAAAAGAGAGAAAGTGTCTTAAAACATAAAAGGGAGAGGAGAATGCGTAAAAAGAGAAATAAAAACGGACCATGTTGATCCAGAGAGGCCGGCGACATATGTGGCACAATCCAGGACCCCGGACTCAAAAAGGGCTTTCATCACACCTGAGAAGCCGATCATGGCACGGAAGCCGCCTCCCGAGCCCGCTATGGCTATCACCGGCACCTGCAACACACACAAAAACACACACACACACACACACACACACACACACACACACACAGAAGGAGACAGTCATAAAGTGAGAAAGAAGAAGACAAAGGCCTGCTTAATCACATAATCACATACTACACAGTTTAGAGTATGAGTCTTGCATTCATTCTTATACTTTCGGGTTGCGTAACTTCCCTCCTGTGCCTCTATAAAGTGAGGGTTGCATCACGGCTTTGCAAAATTTTTTTCATTTGAGCCTTCAGATTTTCAGCTATTTCATAATTCTCATTGTGCAACATCGCTTCCTTTCTGCAGTCTGTGTTTATCTCGTGGTCAGTTCTGAATATTCTGACAGACATATTTCCCCGAGAGTCCTCCTGGATAGGGAGTTGATGGATGTTGGAGCATAGTGGAAGGCAGTAGCTGGTTATCTCATTCCTCTGGAGCTTCCGGCACATGTTGAGGACATGAGCAGGCCTGGCTGGAGCAACCCCCAAGGGCGTCTGGCCAAAACCTCACCAGCAGCGAGAAAATGAAACTGAGCTGAGCTAAGAGCAGGGGTGCAGAGCTTGCAGGTTTGTGAGACTCACTGTATAGGTTTGCTTCCCAGCGGCAGAAATGTCAAAGTGTTAGTTATAAACTGAGAACACACTTTGTAAAATCACAGTTTTGAATTTAGCAAGTCTGATTACATTATTCATAACAGTGAATCTGTACAGGAATGAGAGCTTCCACAATAAGCACACATATCACACCCATCATTCCCAGAAACTGGGAATGGATTATTACGTGGGTGTAAAATATGTACAGTGTAAGTATTTGGCATCTATAGGCTCTGACCTTATGACTCCCCACATAAAAACTCAACACAGCAGGGAGTGATTTATTATACATATATATTAACTTCCCTCCCTTTGGGGAATGTAGATTCAGAGGTGAGGCTCTATAAATAGCAGCAGCATAGCTTTCAGGTGAGTGGTGTGGCAGCAGGCTAGCAGAGGCAACATCATGAATATGTGAGCTAGATATACAACATGTTGCAGAGAGAGAAGTGGTACACCATGTCACTTCATTATTGAGGCTATATTAAAGGAAATATTTGAAACTTTGGTAAATACACATATTCTTTTCTTGCTGAGAGCTTTAGGAGAGATACGACTCTGCACGCTAAATATGAAGCTACGGAAAGGAAAGGGTTAGCATAGCTAGCATAAAGAACGCAAAGAAGCAAATGGAAATTTAAGTATCAGTAACTCAGCTGAAATAAAAGAAAATGCCTGCTGAAACTTCACAAAATGATTTAATCATAAGAAACCCAGTAAGGTGACGATTTTATTTCAGCACGCAGCAGCCTCTCATTTTTCTACGTGTCTCACGTGAAGGCGTATAAATAGCACGACATCACAACGACATTCTGCGTGTCATGAGGACGCATTTTATGGTTTTCTAGTGTCATTTGTATGCCACAAAAAAAAACTACAGTAACGTACGCAGTTAGGTTTAGGCAACAAAATCACTTAGTTAGGTTTAGGAAAAATGTCATGGTTGGGGTTAAAAAGTACGTAAACTAAGTAAAATACGTATGGTAACAACGGAACATAAGTACGGAAAACACGTCACAAACATCACTAAAAAAACATGTGATGCATCCATCCACCTCCCCTCCTACCCGTCCGTCATAAGCAGTCTTTCTTGCTTTTTATTCTACGTCACTAGCTCTGATCGTAGCATTTTTACGCGTTTACATTGCAGTCAGTAAAGACTACATGGCGTACAAATGACACGTGAAAAGCAAAAGAGGCGTTCTTATTACACGCTAAATGCCTTGTGCATTATCGTGACATTTATACGCCTTTTCCTGTGAACAGGCTGCATATTTCATGACGCATGTAAAACATTTCGATACACAAGCCTTATATGTAGTGAGGTACAAACAGATGGTGTAATTGAGTGCTTGAATAAATTAACCTGTGACCTCACAGATTACACAAATGACTGATGCCAACAGTTGCCATGTTAAATCTCTGTTCCCACCTCCTCTGGAGAGCTGGGGAGGAAGCGAGGCTTCTCCATGTCTAGCAGCTTCTTGATGCCCAGCATCACTCTCTCTCGGCGGGTCTGTCTGAACTGCTTCTCTTCGTCACACAGGGCCAGGCTGAACCGCAGGTCCAGTTTGGTACTGCAGCAACAAATAACAGAAATAAGGTTTAATCAAACCTGATAGTGGGAAGACAAACAATAACTCATAACTCTTACATTTTCTGCTGAGAGGCAGATATGATCTGTCCGTGTTCGTAACAACACTGATGATGTTGAAACTGATCTTTAGGTCAGATAAGATCTGCCTCTGGATGGTGAAACTCACATCACCAGACAAACAGTCATGACCTCTCACCCTTTACTGCTCAACTTCTCATAATTACAAACGCTTCAAACATGTATGGCATTTCCAAATCCTCCCACTAACCCCTTTGTAGTGATGCCATGGGAATTATAATGCATTTTAACCCTATATTATCTTACAAAGGTATCCTGTTGTTACTGAGTCACGCTGCTTTAAGCTCTAATTGTAGTTTCTGCACTGCTCCATGTGACTGCTCAAAACAATTATTGCTGTAAAACTAAATAAAATATACTGAGACAATTTTTGACTTTGAAGGGAATACATACCAGATCTCAAGCGACATCTCTAAGTATACTTTGGTTGCCTGTCAACACAATGAAATATGTGGTTACTGTTCAGTAAAGGAGCAGCTGATTGTGGTCAATAATTCTGTCAACAGGCAAACACAAAGCGTCACAAACAAAATCTATGAGGTGAAAAAGGAGATAAGAAGAAAAAGACAGGAATAGTTCTTTTAAAACTGTTTTGGCATACATGTTTTGTTCATTTGCAGAACCATTACATTATTCAAATAGAAATGTAATTAACCACTTTATACTTTTTTTTTTAATTGTTATAATCTGTATTAATTAACCACCAAAAAAAAGCTATTATGTTGGCACCATAGACTGTATATAAAGATGGACGACGCGTCTCCTCCCACTGTACAGAAGTGAAGCCAAAATATCCCGGATACGGGAGCTGCCATCTTGAGATTTTGACGTTTTTTGGAGCCAGAGTCTGCGCAGTAGTGATCGGGCGGTAGAGCCGCGTTAACAAGGTCACCCGCCCAAGCCAATCGCGAGCCGAGCGCGGCCGCAGCTTGTCAGCAAGAGAGACTCACAGCTGTCAATCATGACGTCTCAGCCCCTTTTTATAGCATCAAATAACTAATTAAAACCAAACTATCAGAAAAATTAACACTTGAACATACATCAGCGTGATAAGAACTACCTAAAATGACAGAAACCGTCTTTGGGAAAAATGTATTTGACGTGTACTTTGACTTTTTAGTTTGTCGATGTCCCATCCGCTAACATGGAGGAGGTGGGATTTATGACCTATACTGCAGCCAGCCACCAGGGGGCGATCCAGATGTTTTGGCTTCACTTTTGGGGAGCTGTCATGTCGTCCATCTTTATATGCAGTCTATGGTTGGCACAATCTAGTCTCCATACACATGCAGTATATCTTCTCTCAGCAATATGCAATATCATATCATATGCAATATTACATTTCCTTGTAATCCATCTTTACATATTTCATTTCTTTGGAAAACATAGGTTCTTAACTAATATTTAAAGGAAGCCACTGTAAGTTACAACAACGCTCGCCTGCACAACATGAGATTATAATGATGAAAGAGTGTGCTGGGCTTGAATGTCTTACTTTGCCGATGAGGAAAGGCTCCATCTTTGTCTGGCCTATGCTGAGCTTGGTGATGTCGTAGGTCGTAGTCCCAAGTGTCTCATCCATCACATAATTGGCGTCCATTAATGTTAACTGATTGAGATAAACATCATCAGTCAGAAATGGTTAAAAACATTTCAAGCTACGTATTAATTATTCTGGTATGTGTTTGAGTCCAGTTCAGTTTAGTCAAGAAGTTAAACAATGATCATGTTCAAAGTCTTTTTTTCATTACTTAGATGACCCTAAAATAATGTTTACCATGTTTCTGTGATGATACCATTCATCTCATATGTAGCTTTACTCTCCACTACATCCCTGCGTATTATCCGGTACTGGTATTATATAGACTGACAATAAAATGTAGGTATTAACCTCCAGGGTGTTCTGCTGGTTGGGGTCTAATATGAAGTGAAAGGTCTCGTTCCATTTTGGGTTGATGTTGTTGTCTATGTGCTTGGTCCTCTTTCTGCTCTCTGGGGCCGTTGGGATGAACAGCTCCACATATGGATCTGGGGTGTCCACTGCACACACACACACAAGCACATTCAACAGTGTTACTGAATAGCAGGGGCCGTATTACAGAAACTTCCTATCTTAAGTCTTAAGACAGGAAGAGTCTTAGATAGGATTCTCAATTTGTTATTACAGAAGCAAATCCTAACTAAATCATATCTTATCTCACTTCATCTTATCTTATCTCAGGTCAAGAAATCCTAAATACACAATCTAACGTCGCTTATCAACTTTTATGTCTGTTACCTAGCAGCTGACGCTCCTTTTCACATCTCGCCAAGCTAAACAACTTTGTAACCGTTGCTTTTCTTATTGAAACACACTGAAACATATATTATTTCAGGTATTGGCACTGCTAACATCTGTAGAGAAATCCAAAGATGTTCTTTTTGGGAAATTGCTAAAAGGAGATAAAAGAAAGAGAGTGGGCTAAGAGAGCGGACATAGTCTCATTCGTATCTGGTATCCAACGGAGCGTTGATGCTATCAAAAAGAAAATAAGTACACCAACAACTGATACGAAGAGAAAGGCCGGGGGAAAAAAACAGTGGTGGAAAAGTGAAAGTTAGGGCAGTTTAATTGTTATCCTAAAGTAAGCAGAGTTTATTTAAGATTTTAGGATGCTTGTGTAATAGACTTTTCCTATCTTGATAGACACATTGACTCAGGAACTGTTCGTGTGTAATGGCTTTTTTCCTAAATCAGGTCCTAACACTAATTACCATGGTTACCAAACAGTTAAGATAGGATTTGCCAGTTAAGAAGTTTCTGTAATATGCCCCCCAAATCCTAAAATCAAAGTATCCCCGTACTTAGAATAAGTACATTTAGAAGCACGTAGAAACAATTCCAGTGAAAATAGCATATACTATACTGGAATGTATCAAGACTCACGCAGGTCACCCAGCGCTCCCTTGGTGACGCTCTCGGCTCGAACCACCGTCACTGTGAATTTGTGAGAAAACTGCTGCTCCACCTGCAATACAACATTCATTCAGTTCAGTTCACTGTCTCGTGGGAAAATCCCTCCACACAGGTAAGTAGGTGCATCACCCATAACGCATGAGCAATCTAGTTATGAAATATGATGTAGGCAGGTCAATCAGTGAGAACACCTGGGGTTTTGGCAGGTCGACATGGAAATGACCTGTGACTGGCCAAAGTCTCCCGTCACGGGCTAGATATTTTAAAGCCTGAAAACCGAGCCATGAGGAGAAGTCTAGTTTTCTCTCAGACCACTTCAATTACAAAATGCTGAAAGGTTATTATGGAATTTTTGCCCTATGACGCTAAGATTTGCCTACCCCAGCTTTAACTGGGAACTGCCATGAGAAATGGCAAAATGATATGCTTGTCCCCAAAGCCCCTTTCGTTACTGCACCCCCACCGTCTTGGTAGCATATCGTAATTGAGACATATGTTAATTAATTACAGAATACAATAATATGTTTGTTCCCTATTACTGTACCCGGTAGGTAACTAGCTTTTACAAAAATACTTTCCTCTAAAATGAAATTACATTGTAAATCGCTGTATTATAAAGTGTTACCAAAAATGGTATAAAGGTCACTTCAAAGTTAAAAATATGAGATAAATAGGTTAAAATACAGGCATCTTTTGGAGGTCATTAATCTGTAAACAATGTTCCCTTTGTCCTCCATAGATATTTATCACTGAACCCACATGTTGGATTAAGAAGTTGTTTTGCATTTTTGTGCTCTGTTGTTTTTTTCTGACAGTCTTATAGGCAGCCAGAACTATCAGTCTTTCTCAAGCAATCTTAACATCTGTTATTCACTGTAGTTTTAAGGTGTGACCACTCATGAGGGACACGAGTATCCTTAAAACGCTGCTCGTTTGTGACTGCCTGTTTCACACCATAATGCAGGGGGGAGAATTTGGTTTCAACTGCCGTGAGACTTTTAACAGATGTAACACTGTCACACAGGGCGGTGTGAATGCAGCTATCACATAGATGCTAATCTTCATTGCTTAAAACAACTCACATTAACCCTTGCCACCTGATGCTGTGGTAATGACAAAGGCCTTTGCTTTTGGAGCAATAAGAGTGAAATTAATTCTACTGTACTGTTGAAAATACAATAAGCTATAAGACCCGCGATGGAATAATTTGCACCGTGATTGAAACCACTGGAATTTCTGTTTCAACTTGGCTCGGTTTTACTGTAGCCTACATGTCAATACTCACAATTATATTGGAAGCCATTGTGTGTTGCTAGGTGAGTAATTCTCAGGAAAACCTTCGTCAAGATGTGAACTTTAACTCAGGAGAACATCTCAGTCCAGAACTGCAGCATTTGGAACCTGGAGGACGAAACAAAAACGTTTAATATCAGTGCAAATGCAGGAGTACGGGTTTAACAGACAGACATTTACATGAAAAAAAAAATATTTCCAACAACATCACAATATCACCACAACCTCAGGCATGTTACTGTAACTTCTTGAAGGAGGATACCCTATTAGAGAAGCCAAAGCTGCTTTAGAAATATCAGCCTTTTGCATCTCTTGACAGGGGCGAGGGGAAGTGTGCTGAGCCACAAAGCCATGATAGGAGGACTGGGCCAATAGTGACCATTTATGGGTGCGTGACATAAGTACAACACATGCATATGTAGACAGAGAGAGTGTGAGAAAGATGGAAGTAAAAAGAAATGTAACTTTGATGCCAAAAGCGACTGATACGACTGAACAAAGATGGCGGGTGTGCATCTACAGAAGATAGTTATTTTTAGCAACATTAAGGCTTTCTCTTTATGAGGGTTGAACACATATGTTGATAAGAAATTTGCATACAGTGTGTGTGTGTGTGTGTGTGTGTGTGTGTGTGTGTATGAGAGAGCGACAGAGTGTATATGTGTGTGTGTGTGTGTGTGTGTGTGTGTGCTGGTGATAGCATATCAAGGTCAGTGAGCCTTTTCTCAGCTGTTCACCAAAGCGTATCATTACTGTGGGGACTGGGAGCACGTAGGGAGTCTGTGTGTTCACAGCACGTAGTATGAATGAGTGGTCCAACTTTTGCAAGTGCAAGTTCACTATGCCCTTGTTCTGTTCTGCAGCATACAATGAGTGCAAGCAGGCTGCTGCTGAGTCCTGTGTGTGTGCCAACATAACCCAGAGGCTTCACAGCACTACAGTCTAGTTGCAAATTAGTGAAAGACACACAGAGCAACCAGCCATAAAACAGCTGCAGTAAATTATAGGTTTTAAAGGCATACAGTGAATCTCCTACTGTACAAATAGACCTGAGACATAAAAGGTATAAAGGTTGGAGGTAAAAAAAAAAAAAAACTCACTTCTATGACTCGCTGTGCATTTCCCCAAAAGAAATATGACAGCGTTGATTACAGGTATCTCTTATCTTATCTCTTCATACAGAACTTGTTATTAGGCCACTATAAACAGGTTTTGCGTGATTCTTAGTAGCCTGAGGAGGCCGGATGGTATGAGTTTGCAACCTGCAGTGATAGATAACTACTTTTTTCTATTGCCTCAGATAATGTTAAACAATAGAGATGACAGTGTAAACTATCAACCTGCAGTGATGTAAACAGGAAATACAATAACTGTTTTATGAATATAAAGATGTCACTCTTTTATAGGCAACAAACTGCATCTGTTCACTCTGGTCTGCCATAATTTAGCGCTTAATACAGGCCAATTGGATTAATAATAAAGTATCATTATTCTGCAGTGTTGGCAGTAGCGCGTTTCCTTATCCTCTAAGTCACGTAAAGTGAGCTGCTCACGAAGACGCTGGTTAAAACCACAACAAGCAACAGTTCCTGGCGCTGACCTTCCTCTCCAAACTCCTGTCCTATTTGCAAAAGAAAACATCACGCTGTAAAAGAAATGAAATCGGAAACGTACCTTAACCGGAGAGAAAATCCAGAAAAATGTGTCATGCTCGAGTATATCGTTCCACCAGTGCAGGACTAGAGAGGAGGGAGGCGCTTCTGAACAGTACGCGCAGTCCCGGCAGTCAGGAGGGTCACAGCAGTTGAGGGAAAAATCTAACAGCAACACTAACTACACGTAGACGACTAAAAATAACTCATTTTAAAATCTTGGTTTAAAAAAAAGTTGGCAAAACAGGGGGAAAGGTTACGGAAAACTCCGAACAACAGTCAGATTTTGACTCACGACTTTCTCTCCACCTCTCCAAATGCGCACCTACGTCCACATGATGGCGCGTAAAGACTGACTGTGTTGTCAGAATAAACATTTTTTTTGTGAATTGCTTGAGCATGACAAAGGGGTGATGCTTAAGTTAGACATATTATTAAAAGATTCCCTTTTGAATCAGTCTGCTGGTCATTTCAACCAATGTTTTAAGCCAAAAACTGATTAGAAGACCCTTTGGGTTTTAAACAATTACAATAAAGTGTCTTTTATGCTGGATTGCCATTAAATGTTCTGAAGAAGAAACACTGTTCATTTAGACAATAAAACAGAGGGAAATATCTGCCTGGACTTGATGCCACAAAGACAAGTGTCTTTTTAGCTTGCATACTTGTCAAGTAAATTTAATCATATTCATTTCATTACCTCATCTCTTAGAGAAAATACATTAGCAGGTCATTTCTCATGAATCACATACAAATACATTATTACATACGCTATCTTTATTTCCACGTGTTTTTTGTTTAGTATGGATTTCTTTTGTAACATTAAATCATATAATCTTTTTTATTTTTATTTATTTAACCATATTTTAATCAGGAAAACCCTTGAGATAGAATCTCTTTTGGGGAGACCTGGACTTTGAAGTACATTCGTCCTCTTGTGGAAATGTGGTCTATATAATTAAGATATTCAGGGGAAATATGTCTTTAATACTGTAAAAGTGTAGGCGTAATAATGAAATTAATTTCTGTAAAATTCGTATTCTACAGCTTGCCGTTTGCATGGGAAGAAGTACAGCTTTAACTTTTCAGACTTTTTGTTATAAATTCATCTCAATATTTATATTAAAAAAGGAAGAAGAAGAAAGCGTTGGGAGTAAAATCAGTTTGGTGCGAAAAAACGTACACAGAATACATTTGAAATCTCGAGGAATTAAGATTGTGAAAGAAAAGATATTCCTCATGTATTACTGGTAGACATCGCCACGTCTGGATCATTCACCAAACTGGTGCACATACTGGTCAGATGACGTCACCCCTCTCCTCGCGTATAAAGGTGCCCGGATGAGGAGCAGGTTGGTATTCAAACTCTGAGCCTCAGAGCGACAACACTGAAGAGGAGGAAGAAAGGAGAGAGAAGGAAGAAAAACGAGATCCGACAAAAGTCGGAGTATGAACAGATTAAGATTTGCGGTTTCCCTCTTGGCTCTGGGTTTTCTTCTCTGCGAAGGTGGTAAGTAGAAGAAACAGTAAATTAGATCTCACAGCTTAAACAGGAGGAAGCAATCTGAAATGTTTGGTTTTAGGTGTCTAAAGTTTTGTATTTGTATTTTTATTATTAGTGTATCATAAGACATGTTGGTTTAGCTTTTATAGTGATATATAGCCTATAATAGGCCTACTGAAAGGTTAAAATACCATTAAAGTAGACCACATCTTCTGATAGCTCAGAGGTTTATTATATTATAGCATAATGAATATTGTAGTTATTTTATTATTCAAATACATTTTGACTTGTGTCTAGGGCTGCAACTAACGATTATTTTCATTGTCGATAATGAATTATTTTCTTGATTAATCGATTAATTGTTCGGTCTATAAAATGTCAGAAAATGTTGAAAAATGTGGATCAGTGTTTCCCAAAGCCCAAGATGACGTCCTCAAATGTTTTGCCCACAACTCAAAGATATTCAGTTTCCTGTCATAGAGGAGTAAAGAAACCAGAATATAGTCACATATAAGAAGCTGAAATCAGAGAATTTTGCCTTTTTTTTCTTATAAATTACTCAAACCTATTAATCGATTATCAAAATAGCTGGTGATTAATTTCATAGTTAACAACTAATTGATTAATTGCTGCAGCTCTACTTGTGTTGAACTGAATTGTCAGTAACCGTCCAACATTGTCTGCCACAGGTAACCCATGTTGCTCAGAGCCATGCCAGAACAAGGGCGTTTGCACAGCCCTGAGAACAGATAATTACGAGTGTGACTGCACACGTACAGGATTTCACGGACAAAACTGCACAACACGTAAGTATAAATGGCACATACAGTACATGAGGTGAAGGTCAAATTTATTGTGGTGAGTTGTTCAATAATTCACTTTTCCCCCTCTTGGCTTCTACAGCTGAATTCCTCACCTGGGTCAAAATATCCCTGAAGCCGGCGCCCAACACGGTCCACTACCTGCTCACCCACTTCAAGGGCTTCTGGAACATCATCAACAACATCTCCTTCCTCCGGGATGCCATCATGAGATACGTGCTGACATGTAAGAGACTCTAGCTGAAGGCAAAATGAGAAGATCTTGACAACACATTGAGTAATTTGTACGGCAGCTTGCAGAGAAGCGGTTGTAGCATTTATACTAATAATGAAATGCTTTTTTCCCTTTCTAGCTCGATCCCACTTGATTGATAGTCCTCCAACCTTCAATGCGGATTACGGTTATAAAAGCTGGGAGGCCTATTCCAACCTCTCATACTATACGCGCACCCTCCCCCCTGTGCCAGAGGATTGCCCAACCCCTATGGGAGTCGTAGGTGAGTTTCACTCTCTGCCTTTGGAGAACCAGTTTTTTCAGATTCTTGAATACTGAGCAAAAGGAGCTTGGCCTCATTACATCACAAGCAGTGCACATATTGAAATCACTTCCGCTGGATTGACTGAGTGGAAAGGTGCTGAGGGAACACATACAAACCTGCCCCAACAAGCCCAAACTAAAGAACATAAAACCACATTGAACAGGAATTTACAATGACCTCACTTATAGCTACAAGTTTTCTACAAGTAAAAGTAAATCATCACATTTCAATCACGTTAATGTGTTTTATCCACACTAAACCGGCTTGGTTCTGTATTACATGCTTACTGTAAAGTGTTAATTGTTGGTAATTGTTTCCCCAGGTAAAAAGGAGCTACCCGACGCTAAGCTACTGGCTGAGAAGCTTCTGATGAGGAGACAGTTTATCCCAGACCCGCAGGGCACCAGCCTGATGTTCGCGTTCTTCGCACAGCATTTCAGCCACCAGTTCTTCAAATCTGACATGAAGAAAGGACCTGCTTTTACATTGGCTGAAGGTCACGGGGTAAGCACAGCAGATTTCAAGCTTCCACCGATTTTAGTGAGGAAGGAGCAACAAGAGATTTTTGAATAAATCATTTGTATTAATGAGTGTTGTTTTTGCTTTCAGGTGGACCTCAACCACATTTATGGAGGCAACCTGGAGAGGCAACACAAGCTCCGGCTCATGAAGGATGGCAAGCTTAAATATCAGGTATGAGAAGAGAGACAGTAGTTTAAGCAGCCGAATGCTTCAGACCACACGAGTGTCTTAACAGTTGTTTCCTCTCTTCTGCAGGTCCTGAATGGAGAGGTGTATCCCCCAACAGTAAAGGAGGCGGGCGTTGACATGCACTACCCTCCTCACGTTCTCGACTCTGACCGCTTGGCTGTGGGCCACGAGGCATTCGGCCTGGTCCCCGGTCTGATGATGTACGCCACCATCTGGCTACGAGAACACAACCGGGTGTGTGACGTGTTGAAGGAGGTCCACCCGGACTGGGACGACGAGAGGCTCTTCCAGACCACACGCCTCATTCTGACTGGTGAGTTTGCTGTAATGTACAGTAGCTGGGAAAATAAAGTCAAAACAATATCAAGAAAGACGTGATGCACTCGTCATAGTATTAATGTTGTTACCGTGGGAGTTATGAATAGAGGAAGTTGCACTTTTTGTTTCGTTTATCACCAACCAGCAACCCTGTTGCACATAGTGTAGCTCTACTGTATGCAACAGGATTTACTGAAAGATTTGAGAAAAAGGAAATGTTTCGTTTTTCATTTCTTCACACTTCACTGCATGTTTACCAACTATTACTCATTACCAAAATGATTTAAAGATCCCCTCTAAACATGTTTTAAGATGGATTTTCCACACAAAAAAGCAAATCATCTGGTTAAAAATACTTACAGCTACTTTTTCTTCCTCATTGAAAGATATATGAATGTGCAAATATTTCTTATTCACAAGTTTAATTGCTGGATAAGATGTCTCCAAATTCACTGAAAAGTTTATTTTCGGTGTACGTGCACTGGAGGTTTCAAGTTTCCTCAACAAAGTAACAAAAAGCAAAACACAGTTTTTAGTGGGGAGGGACTTTAAAAATCTATAATGTCTGCATTATATAACATATTGAATCTTTCGTCCTGTAGGAGAGACCATCAAGATCGTGATCGAGGACTACGTGCAGCACCTGAGCGGCTATAACTTCAAGCTCAAGTTTGACCCCGAGCTGCTCTTCAACCAGCGCTTCCAGTACCAGAACCGCATCGCGTCCGAGTTCAACACCCTGTACCACTGGCACCCTCTGATGCCCGACACTTTTCACATTGAGGAGAAAGAGTATAACTATAAACAGTTTGTCTTCAACACCTCCGTGGTGACGGAGCACGGCATCGGCAACCTCGTGGAGTCGTTTACCAATCAGATTGCTGGACGGGTAAGACTTGTTTGAGCAGCATTTAGATTGAGTTTACAACACCGCTGTTGCTTTAAGGCAGATTAACTGACTTTCCATTGATTCTTTTAGGTCGCCGGGGGCCGAAATGTGCCAGGACCTATCATGTATGTGGCAATTAAGTCCATTGAGAACAGCAGACAGATGCGCTACCAGTCTCTGAACGCCTACAGGAAACGGTTCTCCATGAAGCCCTACAGCTCTTTTGAAGACCTTACAGGTGAGACAATATACGTGCAGGTGGAAATTATGACGTCCGAAGATTAGTGAAGAGGTTATTATCAATATGAAGTGAAAGGACATGTTGCCTCAGGCCAAATTATTGCTGCATTATTAATAGCACTGTCACAAACTGATTGCAGGAGCTAAATTTGAGCTTGAACGTCACGGCCAAACGCTACAGATCTTAAATCAAAGTCATAGATTACTCATTATTAAAGAAATGATACGGACTCCGTTTTAGTCCCCGGTAGCTTTGGTTAGAGGTTAGGAATTTATTTCCGTGACTCTAAGAGCCAGATGCTCATTTCATCTTGAGATAATGTAAGCAGATTGTCATCACAAAGAGCAGGACATAAACAGACGAGAGAGGCCTCCTGCTTCAGAGGAGAAGATTTGAGTTTCTCAAGGAAAGAGGATTTAATGTTAATTAAAAAACTAAGTGTGATGCATGAGGAGAGAAGAGTAACAGCGTGTGTGTGCTTGTAAGAGAGAGAAAAGAAGAGCGATCACTTTTAACTACTATTTGATTTGAATCAGCCAAAACACTGAGCTCATATTTAGACTAGCAGCCAGCTTTGCAGCTGCTCAGCGAGTGAGAGAAGCCAGATTTGAGGCGCTAACTAAAACCGTGTCCTGCTTTGTGTTACTCAGGAGAGAAAGAAATGGCCGCAGTGCTGGAGGAGTTCTACGGGCACGTCGATGCCGTGGAGCTCTACCCGGGTCTGCTGGTGGAGAAGCCCCGGACTAACGCCATCTTTGGGGAGACCATGGTGGAGATGGGGGCCCCTTTTTCCCTCAAGGGCTTAATGGGAAACCCCATCTGCTCGCCAGAGTACTGGAAGCCGAGCACGTTCGGAGGCAGCGTGGGCTTCGACATCGTCAACACCGCCTCCCTGCAGAGGCTCGTCTGCAATAACGTGCGGGGCCCTTGTCCCGTGGCGTCCTTTAATGTGCCCAACGTTAAAGACACGGGGTCCATGATCATCAACTCAAGCACGTCCCACTCGGGCGGGAGTGATGTCAACCCCACAGTCATTTTGAAAGAAAGGACTACTGAGCTCTAATTTAATTTTATTTTATAAGGTTATTTTATAATGTATTTATTTATTTATTTTTGTATTTATTGTATGCTATTTATAACATTTTTATATGTTATTTTGTATATTTGTGTCTGGTTATCAAGAACTAAAGTCTGTGGTTGTGTTTATTTATTGAAAGATTAATTGTTTTATAAGTTATTGTTACAGTAATGACCTCAGACACTGCAATTTGATACTTGAAGGTTAGTTTACAGTCTCAACTACGTAGTAACGTACATTACATTCCTAATGCTCCCTTAGATCCACTGCTTCTCTTCCATTTATGTTCATGCAACTGTACGGTTGTGATCTGTTTTACAGAGATACAGTATAGTAGTGATGTTCACAGTGAACTTAATGACTGATCTTGACTCTCTTTGGATCCAATGTTACATCGATTTTTTTTTTTTTTTTTTTTTTCTTTTCTATTATATTTCTATATTTGTTTTCTACTTCAGTCTGTGGTTTGGTTTGGGTAATTTGAAATTACCTTAATAACTAAGCTACACTGTTGTCTAGAATTGCAATGTCGTACTGTATATAACCAGTTGGTTAGTTTTGTTGTGAATGACTATTGACTTGCAAGGTTGACACTAATAAATGCTACCAGGCAATGGAGCACATTTCTCAGAAACCAGCTGACATTGTTTTCATTTTCACTTTGTGACCCTGATTGTGCCATTCTCTGATTGCTACAGAGGCAGACAAGGTGCTCCTTCCTAAGGAAACAATATAATCCAAGTACTAGAAAAGTGTGACGCACATGGCAGTTCAGAATTAATCCAATTTTGAAAATTTGACAAATTGTAAAAAATTATGTTTCTTAGATTGGGGGTATGGGATCGGCAAGAAACAAATCCAGAATGAATTAAAGAAAACATATAGACAGACTTACAGTACAATCCGTTGCTCCTCTGACAGTCAGTAACACACTGCTGTTAAGAACTCACACAGTTTGCCAAATCGTCCACAGATATTCTAATGTAGGTGTGATAAAAGACGGATACATAAATCAAATGTCTTTCCAAATTAGTTTTCTGCATTTGTATGGTACCAGAGATTTGGAGGTCAAAACAATATTTTGTCATAAGTATTCAGCTCATATAATAATTTATCCTAAAGCAGAAGAAAAAGTCTAAGATTTCTAAGTATGGAAGCTGAAGTGTGCCATCAGAATAGTTCTGTACCTCTAGTTTTCAATGGTTAGTACGTGTACAAAATGGAAAAATGCAAATGAATAGCAGGAGAAAAATTAATTTGAGTGAGTGAGTTTTGATATGATGCAGAGACATATTCTATAATAATAAATGGGATACCAAAAAGTAAAAATTTAAAGCCTTTTCAAAATCCCCTGGTAATTACAGTTACAGTATACTGTATATCAATGTATTTATTTATGATTTAAAGGTACAGTCTGTAGGATTTAGTGGCATCTAGTGGTGCAGCTGCAGATTGCAACCAACTGAGAACTCCTCCTCTCACTCCTCCCTTTCAAAGACTGCGGTAACGTGAGCCGCCGAGTGCAAAACCGTGGTAACGCCGTTCAACTCGCTCAGAGGCAATCCTTACCATAATAACACTACTTTAGGAGCAACAGAAGTCAGACGGCGGCTGGCGGTACCACGGTTTTGCACACTGCAGATTACGTTACCGCAGTTTCACAAGCGAACTAGGAGAACTACGGTGGCCGTCAGGCAACGTAAACACGTGAAAGTCTCTCTCTAGAGCCAGTGTATGGTTTGTCCGTTCTGGGCTACTGTAGAAACATGGCGGAGCAACATGGCGGACTCTGTGAAGAGGACCCGCTCCCTATGTAGATATGAAGGGCTCATTCTAAGTTAACGAAAACACAATGATGCTTATTTTCAGGTGATTATACTCAAATGAAAACATAGTTTCTGCTAATTGATCCCCCGAAATGTTACACACTGTTCCTTTAGAAGATAGGATAAGGTGCAGTGTCGCCTCACAGCAGGAAGGTTCGGGTTCGAACCAGCCGGCTGGCTGGCGGCTTTCTGTGTGGAGTTTGCATGTTTTCCTAATGGCTGCTTGGGTTTCCTCCCACAGTCCAAAGAGCCTGTGATTAACTGGCAACCTGTCCAGAGTGTACGTCACCTCTCGCCCAATGTCAGCTGGGAGTAACGACCCTAAAGGATAAACAGGAATAGCTATTGGATGGATAAATAGAAAAAGCTCTGGAAAAAGACCTTGACCTTGAATTAAGAATATTTGTCTACTATTCTTCCCAAGAATGAACTTTATAGCTGTACTCATATACACTTACTGTACATATAAACATATTCTCTACAGGTTTGAAAGTGCAAGTAAACAACAGACGGCGTTGTACAAAAGAGCAAATGACCAACAAATAAATATCTTTGCAATAAGATTAATATGATACTCATTTTTGAGGGGGCGTTGTTTTAATCTTAACCCTAGATTTTACTTTTTAGCACATCAGTTAAAACATGTAGACACTTGTCAGGCTCGAGGGGGTCTGCATGCTACGAGCCAACATGGCACGATCTTCTGGTTCACAGATAAGTCGGTGTAGCCTTCCCTTTTCCGTTTGAAGGTATGTCTGTTAATTAGCGGAAAGATTTTTATAAGTTCATATTCCTGAGGCAAAACAAGAGTGCCCTATTAATACTACAACGGTACATTCCCAGCAACAGTTTCTGTGTACTGCTTCTGTTTTCATATTACTTTGTGCTGATTTCAGATTACTAACATAACACACGCAACATGGCGTGTATCAAAGAGGAAGTGACAAGGTCTGCTGTGGTATTATGCACATCCCTAAAACTTTCCATTACTTGATGTACGTGTTGCCGGGAAAAGATGCAGAGGGATAAAAATACCTTTTCATATGAGGTGTGAAGAATAGCACCCAGTCCAAGAGCATACAGGAAACCGTGCCTCAGCAGTATGGGCTGGCAGTGCAACAGAGGAGAAACCAAACCAAACCAAACAGTGTGGAACGAATGTTGACGTGACTGCCGGCACATAGTGATGAGTAAGGCCGCCGGGTATCATCACATCAAAACACAGACAATGAAGCTAAATTTTCCCATCTATTCAACAACCGATATGAGCACATTTACCGTCTCCCCTCTCACTGGGCGATTCGAGGAAATTACATTAATTAAGTCATGTGCATCAGTTGTCATCTCAACAGAACCTGATGAACAGTTCCTCCTCCATCTTATAATCTTTGTCCTGTACTTCAAAGGACCAGGCGTAGGATTCCCGGTCAGAGGGACTTGCTCCATCATGGCATGAAAAGGACCTAATTGTGTGTGCACATTATTTGTTTTCCCCACTGTCCGTTGCTCGAGGGTGAGTAGTATTATTCTATTGTGCATCAATGGCATGCTCAGGTCCCGGTCTATGAGATCGAGCAGGGGAGCCCATCTTGCTTTGTGTGGATGTAATGAGCATGAGCAGGCTGTGGGCCCTGGTGTGGGAGTAGATCAGAAGACTTCAGTGAGTGTTTTCCCTCTGACTGCTTCTGGAACCGATCCCAGTGTGGAGGCCGTGATCCAGGAACCAGAGTTACGTGACGTCTTGCAGGTGGCAGGACCTGGGGTCAATTGGGAGCTGGCACCGGCCACCTCCACACGTGAAGCACTGGCACTGATCCACCGGAAGCCAATTGTCACTTACATAACGGTAGATTTAAATGACACAATCACAAATGTAGATTATCTGAGAGCACCCGGAATCCCCATTAGTTACTACCAAGGTAGAAACTACTCTTCCTGGGGTCCGTACAAAAACACTACATCACCATGTAAAAACAAATATGTAATTATTAAAATCCAAGGCAAAAAAAGGGAACAAAAAAATAAAGAAAAACAAGCAAGCTGCAACCAAAAGAACAAAAAACAATAAATTAACAACAATAAAACTGCTAATGACAATAATAACAACAAATAACAAGTCAAAAATTGAACAAAAAAACAAAAGAAAAACAAGCAAATTACAAAAAAACATAAATTAACAACAATAAAACTACTAATGACAATAACAACAAAACAATAAGAAACCACACCTTAAAAACAATACAGCTCAAAAACAACAGAAGCACCATTCAAAAAACAGCTTTTACAGCTGCCGAAATATAAATAAACCAAGAAAGTTCCTCCATAATGATCATATAGTCAGATATTACTCTTTTTAAAAATATTTTTACTTGTTAAATGTGTAATGTCTGATGGCAAACCATTCCATATTTTTCCTCTGAACACAACAGTGCATTGTCTTGCATTTGTGTTTGAATTAGTGTGAAGAAGTGTGTGAAAAGGTTTCCTCCATACCTTTTCCCATGCCCAGATTCACTACATTTCCTGCAGAAATCAACTGCAGGTCATCAGGCTGAGTCAGGCCACGTCAGGCTACCTTTGCCTTGTTAGACACAGGGTGAAGCCATCAATTAGTTGGTTTATTTCTAATATAATCACTAAGATGTATAAAATGAAATGGTGTTTCTTGACCATGTTTAAGTGCTTATCTGTGCAGTGGGTAGTCACCTTAGTAATGTTCATTAATGTGGGATTTTCCCAGTTTAGTAGTGTCATTGTGGTTGTGGGCAATGTGGGCTGAAGAGGAAGAGGAAGGCCCTGTAGTCTCTTCTGTGTGACCAGACACTGTTGACTATTTAAGGGTGGGGGAACATAATAACTCATCCTAAGAGAGAAGAGTTCATTAATAATTGCTCACCTTGTAATACTTGTATGTTCAAATGTTTGCTATGTCACTGTTTCAGATTTTAAAACAGGTTTCAGTGTGAATTTCCTCTTTACCCCCATGCAGTGGTTCAGTCCAATTAGGGCGGGGCCAGGAGGGGGTATAAAAAGCCATGCAGGCTTTAACTGTGGGAGAGTTGCTGTTGGGGACAGCTTGCAGTGAAACTGTGTTATTTCAGTTATTTTTCAGCTTATTTGCTCTTTGTTAAGTTTCCTGGGACCTTCTCCTTTGTTCATTGTGATTTTTGGTAAGTAAAACCATTGCCTTCTTCCTGAGCCATTCCTCAGTCCAATTTCTTTCCCACTCACCTCCAGTGCCAGACAGCCACACAAAAATCCCTTTTACTCCCAGTAATACTAGAAAGTGAAAAACAACCTCTTGATGCAGGCCTAGTATTAAAGTTATGGCCATTACCACTATATGAAAATTAATGGTACGGGACATTAAAGGTGTTAGACAATAAAATATTTCTCATAAAACAGAGCAGATCAATAACCACCCTGCCCTTCAGCAATGACCAACCGTGTTCATCATTTTGATGATGTTAACTCTTCTGTTACAGTTCACAGTAAGAACTAATGTTTGAACAATGTGAGAGATGTATTGTTGTGGTAAAAAATTAGCGCACCTCTTAATAACGGCCCATAAATCTAACAGTTTTTTTAATCTGCTTTAACCACTTCAGTCTTCTGTCTAATATTACTCCAAGGAGTTTGTTTTCCTCTACCTAGTCCACAGGCGCTCCCTGTCCAGTTTAACTGTGGATTGTGTTTAAGTCTAAAATTTGATGAATACAATACTGGTTTTGATAAATTATGAACTAACTTGTTACTCCATGCCCATATTACAACTGATTCTAATTCCCTATCCAAAGCACTAGACAATTCACCAATTGATACTGCTGGTAAATATAGTGTTATATCATCTGCATACATACAGTAACTGCTATTGCTTGATTTAGAACAAGAAGAAGGTCATTGATGAATACAGAGAATAGTAATGGCCCCAAACAACTTCCTTGTGGTACACCATATGCCATACAAAACCGGTGGACCTTGGCAATTTTTTAATTATTCAAATCATTTGGTTTATAAAATATCAAAGAATCGTGAGAAATGCCCATCACAACATCCAAGAGCCCAAGGCGAAATCTTCAAAATAATTTTTTTTTCCTGACCAACAGTCCAAAAATATTCAGTTTACAATTATACAAAATAGGGTATTGCAGCCAATCCTTGCATTGGAGAAGCTGAACCAGAGAATGTTTGGTGTTTTGCCGATTAAGTAAGGGATAATGTACAGTGAGCCGGTCATTGTTGTGAAATAAACCCTGAACGGGCGATGCGGCACTTGCGGGTCTTGCATCGCCCTGAAGGCTTATTACATGGCTACTTACTTAAGAAATCAATAATTTGACACAAAAATGGTCCGCCAGAGTCGTACATCAGAACTGCGCCTATAGCAACGGTCTGTTATACATAGCAACGGTCTGCTATAAAGAAATAACAGACCGTAGAACGCCATGATTGACCAATCAGAATCGAGTATTCAATAAGTCCGTGTAATAAAGTGGGTTTATCACAGGTTTATCTAGGCATCTGAAAAAAAAGCTGTGACGCTGATGAAATCAGTGATCAGTGAATCACAAGTATAATTGTATAGTATAGTATTGAGTATTCAACCAAGCCGTGTAATAATTGTGATTAATATCCTGTTGGGATGTTTTATAAGCTCATATCCTGTCATGTAATGCTGAGTCTCTACCATGATGATGGGAGGTGTTTTGCTGTTGCTAGGGCAACCCAACTGCCACAGGGATGATCTCCACTTGTCGTTGTCAATGATGTCACTTTCAAAATGATGATAGTTTCACTTGACTCTTGACACACTCACACTAATAACATTTTCTTCATACTTTCAAGGGCATGTGATAGCTTAACTATCGTAAGGAAAAGCCCGGGGCGTATGACAAGTGGGTCAGGTAAGATTCCTGCTCTCTGGTGTCTGAGTGTATTTATGTTTATTGGTAGGTTGTTCTGTGGCCAATGACTGATTTAACTGTGAACCTGGCCATTCAAAAAAATTCCTGTAATGGGTAAGAAGATAAGTCAGAAAGCCAGGACTAAACATGCACTTGAGGTGAATTCTTGGGATATGAAAGAAGCCGCTGCAAGGAAGGAAGGGAGGGGCATGAGATAAAAAAAAAAAAATCCACACAAACACAATGAAACATTGTGCAAGTAAGAGGAAGAGAAAACCTGATGAGTCATCTACCTGTGTGTTTACACCCATCTGCTTTTGGTTTATTTTTTTGCTCAAGTTGACATGCCAGGTAACATCAGGTTAAAATGATATCATTCTGATGCAACAATAAATCATGGAAATGTACCACGAATACCAACTTTTAAATGTTACTGTAAAGCCTTCGGTTAAGGGCAGTCGAGGTTCATCTGTATTACTACTCTTGATGAACAAGGGAGCATTGATAGTTTTTAAGTCAGGAAGTAATTGATCCACAAACTGAAAACAAATACTGAAGATAAGGTGTCTGTGCTAAGAAATAATAACAAGACAAACAAAGAACAAAGAAAGAGAGAGACTAGATTATATGTATTTTATTCCAAAGAAAGAAGCGAGAACAAATCTATTCTATCTAATCTATCTATTGCCTTCACTCTTGTCGAGGTCTGACCCTCATGCTCTCTATACTGTATCTCTGTGACTTTCGGCGAGGAGGAATGCCTGGTACGGGAATGTTTCCATTTCTGATCGACCCACATGTTTCATCAGACTAGTACATGACGGGAGAGTCCCTTAGACAGAAACTACCTACAGTAACTCGATAACATAACCTTTTAAGGTTGCACAGGGGGCAAGAGGCCTTATCCATCTACACATCAACATCAACACTGTGTCACAGGATGACAAAATAAAAAGCTGTTAAACTGTCAGGGATCACACGAACATGCGGTCATATCATATCGTCAACACATGCTCACTCATAGCACACACTTACTCATCTATCAAACTTACAGCACTTTCATACGTACAAGACCATTTGAGGGCCTGAAGAAGAAGACTCAGCGGATGACATCACATACCAAAGATGTTAGAGACGATCTTTGTTTATCTAACTTCACTCTCGGATCTGTACTTCACCTGATAAGAATCACTGAGTCTCTGAAACCTGAAACATTCTGACATCATATATGTTAAAGGGGAGGTTCACATGTATTCAAGCCTATCTTAAAACAATACTTGCATGCCAATATGTACATTAAAAGGCTTATTGGTTACTGTAATCATTCAAGTGATGGGAGTCATTGTGACGTTCAGCTGAATCTCATATGAGGTTTCTGCAGTCCAAGTTAGACAAATCAAGTTTCCAAAGTTGCACTCTATTAGCATGAAAATCCCTCTTTTTGCTTCCTCAGACAATGTTTCCTTGCTGAGCCATGGCAGAGGGATAGTAACACAAAGGGGGGATTAAAAAGGCTGTAACTTTAGAAGATACCACTTGAACTGTAGAAGTGTTTTTTTGCATGGGAAAAGCACTGTGGATTTTGTCCCATATCACTGACAATGGAAATGTGTGTTCTGCCTTTAACAGCATCAGAAAATGTTATTTACTGCGATGTGGTTCTTTTCTGGTGTTAGTTCATATGTTAAGATTACTAGTTCATCATTTTGGGAGATACACTTAGTTGCCGAGATGAGAAGATTGATACCACTCTCCTTAGAATGCAAATAAACATATTTGCCAAAATGTTGAACTATTCCTCCAGGTCTATCAAGTTGTGTGTTATTATGACTAATTACTTTGCAGTTTTATCAGTAAAACACAAGATAATGTCATAAAATATTATGATAATGATGATGATAATGCATTGCTACCCATAAACATATGAAATAAATAAAAATGTTGTACCACGTGGACAACCAACAACCTAATATGAAATACTTCTTCCAAATTAATGCTTGCAGTGTGTGAACACTGAAAGGAATCATTTTTACTTCTAATAGTTTAATACATCACATTTATGTACTTCAAAATTTCACATATAGGTAAAATTGTGTAAGTGTTCTCATTATGATATTGCAACATGTATTTAAAGGAACAGTGTGTAGCATTTAGGAGGATCTATTGGCAGAAATGTAATATAATATGAATAAGTATGTTTTCTTTAGTGTATAATCACCTGAAACTCAGAGTCGTTGTGTTTTTGTTACCTTAGAATTAGCCGTTTATATCATACCGAGCAGGTCCTCCTCACCATGTTTCTACAGTAGCCCAGAATGGACAAACCAAACACTGGCTCTAGATAGGGCCATTCGCTTTTTCACATTATTGTGTTGGCCACCGTAGTTCTCCTATACGCTTGGCACGCGTTAGTTGCAATTTGCAACCTCACCACTAGATGCTGTTAGACCTGAAAACATAGTCACCTCTTGTCACACACAGACTTCGGTATACGTGCTGTTCAGTCCCTTTCTCAAACATCACTCTAGTGACTAACAGCATGTTTCAAATGTCAGTCATTTTGTCTGGTGTCTTGAAAGCGTACCCATATTAGTAATAGGGTTTCTTGAACTCCTCACCTTGACACGCCTTGCATATTTGCTCAGCCCTTTCATTAATTCCTCTCTGCGTTCCAGATACGATATGTTACCTTGGATACATTTGTCTTATAAAAAACAAATAAGTATTAAAGTAATGAGATATGGTTTATTCATTGATATGAGTGGAATGAGCAAGCATCTGCTGTTTCTTTGTCCGCTAACACAGCTGGAAGCAGATGAGGTGCAAGTGTAACATCAAATCATCAATGATATCAAAATACTGACTAATAATGACTACAGATTAACACCATTACCAACTTATAATTACAGACATGTGGTCCACATTTTTAACAATCAGTAGATGTACTCCTGGCTAGAAAATCTTTCAGTACTTTTCCCTTTCAAAGAATAAAACATGTTTTTACTTGATCTTTCCCAGGCTGGTGAAATGAAATGACGAGTTTGCGTTTGTTGGAAAGCTCTGTGAATCAGACTCCACAGGGATCCAGGACTTGGCAGGAGAGTTGCTGGACACCCAGAGACTGACTGGGAACACATTCAGCAAAGCGATGCTTAATTGGTGTCCAGAATCAGCACGTAACTTGATGATGAATGTGCGTGTATGTGTTTGTTAAATTTGAGAACATCTAGAAGCCCTTTTGTAGTAAAGATCATATCTTATTTTAGTTTTCCACTTCCCCTCCTCACCTTCCTCACTAATTGGCTCTTGTTTTCAACCTTACTCACCCCTCATTTACCTGATCAGATTAAACATGTAATGACTAAAGTGAGACCTACTAGCAGCATCACTCTCTTTAAATGGACTACAGTAAACACAGTTTTTGTCTATTACCTCCTAACCCTTGATCTAAGTTTGATGTGTATTTTAGTGTTATGTTCTCATTGGAAAGGGGCAGGGCAAAACCTCACTTATCTTCATGCGTAAGATGTCTGAATGTAGAAAGGATATAACACAACCAAAAAGATATGATGCACAAGGCAACCATATGGTGAACAACATACATTTATGACAAATAAATAATACTATTGTGCAAAGTCTGTGCCTGTACAGGCTGATGATCCAGCATCTCCTGACAAACTTAAGCACCTTTAAATTATAGATAACAATACTATTATTAATTTTGTTAGCTGCATCCGGCCCATTTAAACTGGCTCCCCCAGATTTCCTTGGATACATTTTCTAATATAAAATAATATTTATACTATGACTTGACTGAATACTTGATGGTTATTATTTAGATGTGCATCCAGCTTTGATGATGCATCCAAGAAGGTTTTTAAATAGTTTATTTAGCTGAAGAAGTAGGAGAATTTTCTCAACCCATAAAGTAACACTTCATCCTTCATCCTTCATCCCTCAGTTTATCAGAAAAAAATCTTCAAAATTTGGAAATACATGGTTTTCACTGGACAGGAAGGGTATGTACAATTGTAATCTGAAAAGTAACTAACCAAACTAACTGTAGCTGTCAGACAAATGATAGTGTACATCATCATCTCAGTGCCTCTGAGATGTTGTGGAGTACAAGTATAAAGTTGGAAGTACTCAAGTAAAGTACAAGTACCTCTTAAATACTTGAGTTGTACTACAGTAGTTGCCTTCCATCCCTGTTAATGTGTTTTGAGAGTATTTAGATGTGTGTGTGGATGTGTACACACTCACATCCTTCCGGATATCACTAAGAAACAATTCCATTAAACGTTGAATCATGATTAACTGTTTCAGTTCGTTGGATTCCGCAACTAAACTCTTTTTAGTCATCAAAGCCCTCTATTTAAGGTTTTTAAGGTTGTATTTCTTGCTTGTCGGGGCTTATTATCAGTGAATCGACCTTTAATGGGGGAGGTAAAGGCAGCAGTACCGAGGAAAAGCTTTCAACTACTGATGATATCATTTTTAGAGAATGATAATCCTGTTCAGGCATGACTTTGGTTTCTAAGAACAGAATTTCCGTAGCATTTCTTATGCAATTGATGAAGCAGAAGGATGACTTCCATGATTTGTAACAGAAATGTGTCATTGCATGGACAAACTATGTATTTCATCATTTCATGTGGAGGACTTGTTGACTTTACCAGAATGTATTTACTGCAAATCGTCTCCTAGAAATTATGCTTATGTACAACTAATTTGCAACAGCAAATATATTTTGAAGGAGATGTAATGTCGCACTTGAATTTCCCTCGGGATCAATAACGTTACTATCCATCTATCTATCTATCTATTACATTTTCTTTTAACATAATGAGGAAATGTTAACTAACATACCTGGGAAGTCGCAAAAATCTTCAAGTAAGATGTTCATTGACAACATATTTCATTTGTACCCCGCCAAAATATCCAGTCTTGCAATACAATATCCGCTTGTTAGCAACTACAGCATGATTAAACTTTTTAAGTTTATGTTTTGGCACTCACAGCACTTAACAGTTAGAGGACCAGTGTGTAACAATTAGGGGGAAATATTTGCAGAAATGGAATGTAATATTAATAAGTATGTTTTCTTTAGTGTATAATCACCTGAAAATAAGAATCGTTACCTTAGAATGAGACGTTTATATCTACATAGGGAGCGGGTCCTCTCTTCACAGAGCTGGCCGCCATGTTTCTACAGTAGCACAGAACGGACAAACCACTGTGTTAACTTTTCCTTCTTGGGCTGGAGTTGATAATGTTACTCGCTCCGGAGTTAACCCCCGTCACTCAGCCGCCAGGAAACAAGACATAGGAAACCTCTGTTGGTCTTGAGGAGCTGCAGCATTTATTTCTGCACCAACTTCCACTGTACATTCACTTGATGTTCTCAGAGTTAAATTAACTCTGTTTTCTGCTCCAATCGCTCACTTGTTCGCTTACACACATTCGTGTACACATTACAGTATTATACCATCACTTGTGATAGTTATTTAATACTGCTAAATTAAGAATTAGAAACAAGAGAATTACAGTAGGCTACTCACTATCTCTATATTGTTTATGTTTGTTTCTTTTTACAATAGAAGGGTTTAATTCCAAATGAGGTAGAAAAAATATGTAAGTACACTTAAACAACTGGACAATTGGCTAAAAAAGCACTCTGCTGTTTGCTATCTCCATAGACATTGCACAAGTGCTGGCTATGACAATAATAAGACACCTGTTTGAGGTTAGCTCTCTTTTCCACAGAAAATTAAAATTAGAATATGGAAGTTAATGGAACAATAGAACAAAAGGTATCGTTGGAGGACAACCATGTTTGTCATGCTCCAGTTAACTACTAGTTTGGGGTTTTTCTCCAGAAATCTGGATATTGGCTGTCATAGGGACTCAGGGAAACGGAAGCTGCTGCAAAAGTTTCCATGACATGTGTAATCTTTGGACTGTGTTGTCACAACACGTCTGGTGACGGCGACAAGAAACTCAAGGCATGTCATTTGTGCTAAAGTACTTCCTTGTGTTGCCCTGGATTTTAGAAGAATGTGTGCATGTCGCCATACAAGTACTATATTAACAACAGAAGCCTTTCATTTTCTCAAAGTCAAGAATGTCCTCAGATTAAAATAGAAGATTTACTAAAATAAAAACAATGGCACACACCTGGAACCATAGACTATACAGTATATAAGAAGTGGATGGAGTCACTGTGACGTCACCCAATGTTTTGTGAACTCAGTTTACAATGTTTACTGAGATAATACTGTAAATCAAGTGAGAAGTAGGGTCTTTTTCTCATAGACTTCTTTACAATAGGCCCTTTTCACAGCAGCCATTTTGACATGTAATTGCAGGGTAAACACTGGTGTAATTGATCAAATTAATTAAGGTCCCATTTTATTTAATATGTCACAGCCATTCCAGTGAGCCAGCATGCACAATATCAGGGCCCTGGCACACCTCAATGGATCAGGGCCATAATTCTTGTTATTAATTACACCTGTGTTTACACAGCAATGACATGTCAAAATGGCTGCTGTGAAAAGGGCCCTATCTGACTTCTTTTTGCAACCAGAGGAGACGCTCCCTTCTGGCTATTAGAAAGAATACAAGTTTAAGGCACTTCCTCAATGGCTTCACTTTTCAGACCCGGAGGTTGACCAAGTGTGTAACAGAGCACAATGTTGTAAACAACAACAAACCGAAGAAGATATTTTGAGAAAATATAGTTTGAATTTTGTTAAATAACCCATACATGAAGTCAGACATCTAAAATTTTGCGTTTTGATTTTATATTTACTGAATCATTTTTGTAGGGTTATAATAACACCTTTCACGCTGTAAAATGTACATACCCTGTACTGTATAGGCCACATGATGCTATAATAATTTTGTGGCTATGGCTCAATGAGGTGTCAAAAAATTCCACAAGAAACTAACAATGTGTTCGTCCGTCCCCTGACTTCCTACCCCATCTGTTGCACTCAGCCCCAAGCCCATTGGTTGCTACTGAAGACAGTAGGGACAAACAAACAAACTCACTTATACTGTATATCATTACATAAAAAAAAAACTTAAAAAAAAGGCTAACTAATTCCCTAAAATATCTGGGCATTGTAGTTTTCAGCAAACATAATGCATTTGTTGGGGATTATCTTAAAATGTGAATTAATACACATGGTGCACCATAGAGTATTTATAGCAGCAGGACGGTGAATGTGTGATTGACTAAACCACAGTTCATCATAAGACTGGTGGACTCAAGGGGGCAGGAGGGTGCCCTTCCAGTAGAGAAAACGTGATCCAGTGCCCTCTATTGTGCTCTTCCAGTGTTGAAAATGTGATGCAGTGCCCTCTAGGGTGCCCTTCCAGCAGAGAAAATGTTATGCAGTGCCCTCTATGGAGTCCTTCTAGCGGAGAAAACGTGATGCAGTGCCCTCTATTGTGCTCTTCCAGTGGAGAAAACGTGATGCAGTGCCCTCTATTGTGCTCTTCCAGTGGAGAAAACGTGATGCAGTGCCCTCTAGGGTGCCCTTCCAGTGCAGTGGACAAAACGTGATTCAGTGCCCTCTAAGGTGGTCTTCCAGTGAAGAAAATGTGATGCAGTGCCCACTAGGGTGCCCTTCCAGTGGAGAAAATGTGATGCAGTGCCCTCTATGGGTGGCCTACATGCCAGAAAACCCCAACGCGTGCAGCTGGTTCCCTTTTTTATTTTTTTCTCGTCTTCCACTGTATCATAATGAAGGAACATGTCACCCAGTGCAACAGTGTGGCTCATTGCTGTGTTTTTATTAGGTTGTGGACAGCAGTGGAGCTTTATGGCATAGAGGGATAAGCTAAATTGGGCTTTGGATACACAGACAATACAATACTAGTTGGATCAGTTCATTGTTGGTTGGTGACGATAAGAAAAATACAGAATATTGCCAGCCAAGGTTTAATCTTTTCTTAATGCTGTGAATCAACATAAAAATAACAACTAACATAGTATCATATTTAACAGACAGTAAATCTATAATTTCTCTTCTCATGTCTTCTGACATGTGGGTGTAGTTTTTGAATAGTGTTATTTAAATTATGTGTATATTTAGACGAGTACAGTGATTTTGAAAAGACTTCCTTATGATTGAGTGAGTGACATAATGCTTAAGAAAATATAAAGGAAACCCTCAGCTGCTGTTTGCACGCTTACAGTGGATGAGTCATCGTAGGCTGGAGACTGAATGTAAACACATTAAGTCAGATGAGAAGGTGGGAGTGTGAGACGAGCAGAAGGGGAGTGGTAGGCAGTGAAACGTACAGTGAATAAGTATACCTGAGAAAGGACAACAGGCTTCTGACATGACACTAGCACTGAAAGAGTTACAAGTATTGATGTTTCATTTGGTATCGGGGCTCCCAGACGTCTCAAAATTGCAGTCAGTGACGTGGACCACTGTCACAGCTTGCTGACAGAGAACCTGTCCGTGAACTCGCGGCCTGTTTGATCTGGTCTGTAGGTGCTTACTCTAGTTCAGAAACACAGAAGTACTCATGTCTAATGATCCAATGACACATGAAACCATATTTTATGTTTATTTATTGTAACATTTAAACTACTCTGTTACTTGATATTTGATTCAGTATTTTTTTTATATTTTCTATTTGAAGATGGTGTACATATTACCTCCTGCTTTATTTTTAGCCATCTTACTTTATCTTAACTAACAGCTCAAAGTGAAGTCAGACAAACAGGATTATCAACGAGGGGAGACGGCGGATAGAAAACATTGCCGAACAAAATTTACGTTACTCAAACTGCTTTTTCAGTTACAGAAACAAACGAGTGGACTGATCGCCCTCCAGATATTAGAGTAATGTTAAAAAGGGTCGTGTTGTCTCAGCAGGTATCTCTCTCTTTCCCTCCCCTCTCTGCTGCTCTGTGGCCGGCTCTCCAGCGAGCTGCTGCCCCCTCCCCCCCCGTCAACAAGGAAATAAAGCCCCTCGTCTACGAGACCGGTCTCTTGAGAGAGCTCCAGCTCATAGCGGGGTCTGTGTGAGTGAATGCCCGGGTGGAGAGGTGGCGATCCCGGCAGGAGCTAGCTAGCTGTGCCGGCAGTTTGTGGAGCTTCTAAACTCCGACAACAGTTGAGAAAACGTTTGATTCGCCATCTAACATCGTAAAACTGTCAATATTCTAAATCTACACCGTTGATTTCTCGCCTCTATCTTACACTTTATACCATTGGCTGTTTTGATGTATTGATTTTTGCAAGTTTCCTATCTCATTACTATCCTCAAATTTGAAACATAATAAAAACACAAGCCAACAAAACATGCGCAATTTGGCAACAACAGGAGAACAGTGATCTAATGTTTACAGGGCCAAAAGTCTGATTACTGCACAATTAACAAAAGTGGAAATGAGTAATCAATTAGTCAATCTGCAAAAAATGAATCAGCAACTATTTTGATAATATGTTATGTAGCCTAATTGTTGATTGAATCTTGTTTTGGGGGTTAGTCAGACAAAATAAGCAATTTTAAGATGATCCCATGAGCTGTGAAAACTTATAATGGCTACCATTTTTGACATTTCAACTAATCAATTAATTAAAAAAATAACCATAAGTTTAATTAATAATGAAAATAATTATTAGTTTCAGTCCTACAATTACCGTAACACCATGCTCAAAAGTCTGTGGCGATACGTATATGCTGCTGGGCTATTACACCTCAATATTGCTACAGAAAACTTTATTTTTAGCATCACTAGTTCACTTCCGTCCTTCACATCACTTCCTTTTCAACTACATCTGTATCATAGTACTCTTGACATCGTATTACCAGATGACAAAAATAATAATCACTTTATTTACATAGCATCTTTCAAAACTACCATACAAAGTGCTTCACAGAGAAGGACAAATAAAAGAAAGCAGGAGCAATCAAATAGAAAAAGCAGAATGAATGTCAGGGGGAAATGATGCATTATATATTTAAAGTAAAAAATCTTTTTTTGACTAATAGCTTGAGTGCAAAAATGTATACAGTGCAAAATATTTTACACCTAAAAGTTAATTTGACACTGAATTTTTGATGATTTTTTAAAAACTTTATTAATGGATTAATTTACATATTTAAAAAAAAATTTCCTGACAGCTCTGCAAAAAAATGACAGAACACATTTATGTTTAGTTCTGTTTTACCACTTTTTATCTCATTTTATTTGTGAACTTTGCCTTGATTTTATCTGTTCCATTGTTTTACCTTTTGCTCCATGTCAACTCATTTGTTCTAGTTATCTTTTTTTTTTTATTATCTCAAAATGTTTTAATCTTGTGTAACCTGTATTTGTAGGTTAATGTATAAAAACATTTCAATATTATTTGCTGCTTTATAACATCTCCCTCATGTGTTCCCATCAATGACGATGTGTCTTCAGATAAGATTAGCGTACTTATGATTTCATTATATCACACGTTTGATTAGTGACTAATGAAAATAGAAATAAAATAAAAATCTCAGCACGATGCAGAGAAAATGAATGACTACTGTGGTCTTCCCATCATCCTCTGCTTCTTTTTGCTCACTGACTGACTGTGATTGTGGTTCTCTGAGTGTTCCTGCAGCTCCTCCCAGTGGCATCTTAGATAACTATATCACAGCACAATGTTTTAATGCGTGCGTCACTTTTTCCCTCCGAAGTTGAAACAGTCAAGGGGGGCCTCTCGGGTTGAAAACAGAAACACCAACATTACTGTTGGATGAGTAATATTTATGAATGGGTTGCAATAGTAGCTGCAGTGGCAGGAGAGGTGGTGGGTGACTGCCGCCTCGTCACTCCCTCCCTCCCTCCCTTACGCACTACTCACTGAACTGGCTTTAGTGTTGCACAATAGACACACACACACACACACACACACACACACACACACACACACAAACACACACACATGAAACCCATATCCTCCTGTGTCCGATGACTTTCTCCTATTTCTCAGCATCATGAATGACTATCGTGATGATGGTGATGATAGTAAGGGAAAATTACTGACTTACAGTCCATTAAACATCTGTAACTGCAGTTCTGGAGCCCATATAGTCCAAATTTACATTACATACATACATTATACAAGAATGTCATCAGAAAGACACAGCAGAGACGGACGTCAGGAAAACAGGAAAACAGGAATCAGGCGTCTGAATTCTAACTGTAGAGTTGAGTGTGGAGTTGAGTTTTTGCACCAAATGAAAAAATGTCTTGCTTGCTCTTGCAAAATTATTAGTGGCAAGAAAGTTCCAGACATAGAGACCTTTAGTTTTTAGTGGCACTGAGAATAGGTTATATGGAGTTACAGAGGAGAGTTGTTCAAATTTCAATCCTTTTAATTTCAGGACAATTTCAGGAAAAGTATCAAAACATCATTATCCTGTAGTCAGTGTGACTGTATAGAATAAATTAAACAAGGGAAGTAAGGCCGCTGTTTGCAACAATATACTTTCCATTGTCTTATGTTGTATCCACCTGGGACTACAGCTAACAATATTACTTTCATTATCAATTGATCGTTTAAATGGTGAATAATGCACAATTTTCCAGAGCAAAAAAAAGGGAATAATTTATTTTCACTATAATTACATCTATAACTAACATAATGAAAGAATGTATGACTATTTTGGTCATGGGTCTCATACACTGTCTGCATTAAAACCTCCAAAAGCAAATCCTATCAGATGGGAGACCCTGAAACAAAATCTTATCAATTTGTGTCAGTTATGGGGTCCTTAATGTCAAGAAGTCTGGGAACCACTGCCCTTTACGGGATTCAGAGCATTAATATAGCAGCAGATATAGCGGAGTAATGTCTACCTGAGCAGAAAATAAAGTCTCTCTCTCTCTGTGTATGTTGTTATCTGAGTTTTGCTGTGCTTTGGTGACAAAGCTGAACTGGCCGTGTGTGCCTTTTAGTGCATGTTTGTGCATGTGAGCGTGCTCCACTGGCTAGCTCATGGCCGCCGCTCTGCACTGCTCTCATACGGCGGTTACAGCTGGTAACGCCGTCCCAACCGACGGCATCATTGGGAAAGCGTAGCGCCCAGGTTAACACTGTTATCTCTGTCAACTTTGTGTCAGCACCGTCTCAGCCGTCGCCATGTTGACAGCCGTGCGGAGGCAATAGAAATGCTCCCTATCTCGCATTTAGCATCTTTAAGACTCCAAGTGTATCTCCAGTGGATGAAATTAAATCTGCGCATATGACTTGTACTTATTTTCTGAGAACAATTTCAATCCAACTTGAGTGATAAATTGACTGGAAATGTAATTAATTTATGCATAAATAATTGTAGATTACAATATGACTGAAGGTTTTCCCCTTGTGCACAGAAAAGGAAAAATATCCAGCTTCACAACAGAAATACAGTATGGATTAATTTTGTCTGAAAGGACACGTCTGTTGTGATCTTTTGTCATTTTGCCTCGACTTTGTTTGCAGGACATTCGTGCCATTTCACATGCAGGGAGAGCATTTAGGAAAGAAAAACTTGTGCCCACAATGAATCACTGAAGAAACAAAAGCTTATTTTCTAATTTTCTCCGTAAGATCAGACGAGTGTCCGTGCATTTCCAGTGCTCCCATCAGACACTGAGGCAGACACACACACGCATAGGGACATAACATTCATACAAAAAACATCCCTTTCTGTGCGAAACCATCTGGGTCTATCATGCCATGGGTTCATCTTCGTCTCCGTTGCCTGCTTCAGTTTATCCATTTTAAACCTGTCCTCAGTCTATCAGCACTTCATCACAGTTTCCATCTGTTTGCTTCAGAGTTAACATGCACTCAATGCTTTTGTCTTTCACTGTACTTTTACTGTAAGTGAAGGTCGTAGAAAGTACAGTATGTAAGTGTTTGGTTCATCCACTCTAAAAAGGCTTGGTTCACTGTGTTTTCACTTACCTCTAGTGGTTAACTAGCCATGCAGGTATTTTTGGTTTAACTTGTCCAGGTTTTGAGGTACCTGTGCCTGAGATTTCTCCCACCACCTCAGTACAATGGAGGTGGATGGATTTTGTTTGTGGTGCTCAAAATATTGAAAAATAATGTTAAAAAAAAGTTCAACAACATCTGATCTCCCCAGAAATAATACCCCAATTCAATATGAATAATTTTCACAGGAACTATTCCTACTTTCTATCAAAGAAATATGGTCAAATAACGAGTTCTGTTGATTATTATTATTATTATTATTATTATTATTATTATTATTATTATTGTTGTTATTATTATTATCATTAATATGTTTGAAATATCAGGGGATTATGTAAAGACCTAAGACAGATATGTTAGCACATCTTGCTTCTATTATCATGACACTCTATGCAGGTGTTTAATTATGGAGTGTACATTTCTTGTATGAGTGCATTCAGCCTCCTTTTTGTTACAGTATGTCCTTGTACCTCCGTCAAACTAGTTAAATTTAAATGAAATAAAAGTTAACGGGGACATATTATGACAAACTAACTTTTTCAGTGCTTGTGCACATACATTTGGGTATCTGGAGTGTTTTTTTGGGAGGGAGGCTTAAAGAGACGGGCGCTAAAACAGAGCGTTTCAGACAGAGGGTGGAGGATGTTCTCGTAGAAACCCAAAATACAAGTATGAACCTGGAAATGAGCATGATATGTCCCCGTTAAATTAAAAATGTTTCACAAAATAAAAATAGATTTATTTCATTTTTAAATACACTACTACTAATTACATTTTAAAAACTATGGGCACCACAAACACAATTCCATTCACTTCCATTGTATCAATCTCAGGGGGAAAAAAAAAAAAAAGAGGCCAGGTGTGGCATCTCCACACATTTGCCAATGCCTGCTGGGAGGAAGAGAAAAGGAGGGAAAGAGGCCCTCGCAGAATTTGACTGATTATTAACCAGAGAAATGAGTGTACCAAAGAAGTGATGTGAGGAATGTGGAGAAAAGTATTTGTGGAGGCGGAGAACCTTGTTTCCGTACCTGTGTGCACCTGTCTGCAGGAAGTGGGCGTGGGCGTGGAAAATTTGATAAGACACAGTAGCTCTTCATGCTTTCAGACTGTACAGCACTTCTGAAAAGTGAGTGTATTGGTATTTACATGTAATCTGTTTGTTGCTCTGTAATTAAAACCAAGTTTCTGGAATGACAGGAGCTAGGAAGAATCACCTGACGGCAGAAGTCTCCCTCGTTGCCAGTTTATAAAGTCTGCCTCATTGTACTGGTCAATGTACTGGAAGTGAAAACTCCTGAGTCAGAGGAGCAGAAATGTGTTGGCTGTGGGCCTCAATAAAGCAAGGCTGGACTTTCAGACCGCCTGTAATGGCCTAAAGCTGTCATAACATTGGAAGACTCTCAAATCCTGTGATTAAAATGTCAGAAGGGAAACCACATCTATGTCTGAGCCTGGCCTGAGGAAAATTACAGAACTGTAAAAGTTTTCCCTTTTGCGGACCAAAAGACCAGCATCAGGCACGTCTGTCACTGATTATGGAAAGGTGGAGTGAGTGAGTGACTGAGTGTTAGAGAGAGGGGTCAACACAAGGGCAACTATGGGTAGATGTTTACACTTAGAAGAATTGTAATGAGATTACATATTTGTCAGGAGTAAACGCAGAATAGCAGAAAGAAGTTTGTTGTTATAAGAAATGACAGTGGTCTCCTCTTTTGTTTTTTTTCACTCTGACAGTTGCAATCAATCCATGACAGGTGTACTATTAGAATAAATTATCTGACGTGGAATGAAACTATAAGTAAAGAACACAATGACACGGCGGGCGCCTGATAAGATCGGTATGAACAGGTCACCTGTGATTTCCTCCCATTAAGTCAATGATTAATAGCCTCGGGGAAAGCCATTGCCTAATTTAGCTGCTCCCAACACCATCACCTCATCTATGGTATGCACACGACTGAGTCACCTGAAGAATGTGAGACGAAAGGGACTCACCTAGGCTATAGCACGTGAGAGAGACGGAATATCTATTAAAACACATTGTTTATGCAACGCAGCAATTCTGGAGGTTGTGTGACTCAAAGCTTACTAAAGAAAACCCGAACATTCACAAAACCTCAGCATGAATGTATACGGGAAGCGGTGACCGCAGGCTTTGTGAGATGAGGTAACTCTATACCCCTTAGTTCCTCTAACAAACCTCATGGAGCATATCGTTCATATAAGAAAATATGTCCCGTATAGTGGAAGCTGACGCACACATGCACACTTATTCACACATACGTCATTTACTGTAAGTTTCTCCTTGTCCTGTATATCTTTTTCATCTTGTTCATCGTTTTAGGCATAAATACTGTGTGCTATTTAGATCGGTTGCCATGGTTTTCTTTAGTTTATTGTCTCTGTACTCTGCAGCCCCTGCCTGGAGGGGACATGCTGGTAGACGTACGGTAAATGCATATTTATAAACCAAACAGAGACATACTGGTATTGATGAGTCAGGAAGAAATCAGAGGTCTCTAAGTTCAACATTTCTTTTCTTTTCTTTAATTTTACATTTACATCTTTGCACATTTGTCTGAATAGTCTGCAACATGGTGTACAACTGAGGAGATCATAGTGAACTAAATGCTTTCTTTTTTTTTTTCTTTTTTTTTTAAACATGGTAAACAAAGTCAAATTTTTTAAATGTAGGCCTACACTTTATTGTCTTAAGAGGACATAGAGATAGATTACATTGCCAAAATGATTGAATGAATGAATGACATTTTTTTAAAGGAAACAAACAACAGCAAGAAAACAAAAAAGGTGCAAGGTTGTTTTACTGTATCCATTGCAGAATACAGAACAAACATGTATATTTAAAGGGCCAGTGTGTAACATTTCTGGGATCTATTAGCAGAAATGGAATATAATAATAATAACTATGTTTTCATTAGTGTATAATCACCTGAAACTAACTAAATAATCGTGTTTTCGTTAGCTTAGAATGAGCCCTTCATATCTACATAAGGAGCGGGTCCTCTTCAAGGAGTCCGCCATATTTCTACAGTAGCCCAGAACAGACAAACCAAACACTGGCTCTGGAGAGAGCCTTTCATGTTTTCACGTTACCTGAAGACCACCATAGTTCTCCGACACGCTTGTGAAACTGCATACGTGAGCTGCAGAGTGCAAAACCGTGGTACCGCCAGCCGCCGTCTGACGGTTTTGCACTCGGTGACTCGCGTTACTGCAGTCTTGGAAAGGGAGGAGTGAGCGGAGGGGTACTCAGTTGGTTCCAATCTGCAACCACACCAGATGGCACCAAATCCTGCACACTGTACCTTTAAGGGCACAACACAAGTTAGTCAAATAGTTAAATGAGTTGATGTGGTATATTTATGTCCTGATGCACACATGTGGAGATGCAAGAAAGAATGAAATCCTTGTCTTTGCAAGCTGTGGTGGATTCAAATGGAAAACAAATCTACTTAATATGGTATGTATTTGATAGGATTAAATCTATAGGAGTGAATATATTGAATTGGATATATACTATACAAGCAGCCATGTGCCTTAAGTGTTAATGCAAAGATGTATTACAATTACAGTGTGAACTTGAAGATTTATGAAACTCTTTTCAGAACGACATAATTATTCTAGTCCTAAATCACAAAGGCATAAGGCTGACCTCTAGCTTTTAAAAAAGCTGTAAGAGAGCTGATCTATCACCCTGTTATCCAGCCAAGAGAAGTGACCCAATGATCCATGATGATGTAACAGAGCGACTCTGAATGGGGCACAGATACACAATCCTCTGTACCCACAGAGACACTGAAATGCATCTCCCATTCAAGACTTCCTTTAAGAAATGTTTCCTCTTAGAGAGATTGCTCTTAGCCATACCCTGTTGTTGTTGTTGTTTTTGTTGTTGTTGTTGTTGTTGTTGTGGGCCTATGTAACTTGTGGCCTAACAGATAAATCAGTTCTTTGCTGTTTGAACATGTTATCATGTGAGTTCAGTCAGATACGTAGCGAGGCTAATATTGGACTCTAAGCAGTTGCTGACAGACATTTTTAGAACAGAGGGCGCTGGACTGGTAATAATGAAGCCCCACCTGGCATGCACGCTCTCTGTGTGCCTGAATAAAAAAGTCTTGTAATCCTTTAAGCCAATAAATACAGGACGCAGCCACAGAGACGAAGGACAGAAGTCAAATGCGGTTGCATGAGCTGTCCCAGAAAATAGCGTGTGGGTGGGGAGAGCATTTACCGTTCCTATTTGCACTGCAGTGATTCAGCAAAGGAAAGCCTACAATGTAGGGAAAGACAAAGAATTAGGAGTGACAGGTATTTCTTTTCACACTGCAGCTTGTGGAAACATATATCCTGAAATGTATTGGCTGAATGTATGTTGTTCTAAGGTGAAACCTATATGCACATCAATAACTTATCACAGGAGAATACAAAGCTATGCTGGTTGTTACAGACAGTCATCCATCAGCACAATAAAACACTAACTTTCAGGAGGATGTCACATAGCCCCTTATATATATGATTAAAAACTTTGTTGGTGTTTGCGGTGATGAGAATAACGGGTTACTTTCTTTCCACTATAAAAGCAGCAGTGTTGGAATGTAACTATCTACATTTACATTAATACTGTATGTAATTACAATTTAGATGTGATCAACTTGAGTATTTCCATTCTACTTCTCTACATTTCACAGGCAAATATTGTACTTTTAGTTACTTTGCAGATCAAGATTCAACACATAAAACAGATGATCAATTTACAAAATATGATTTTATATATATATATGTATATATATATACATATATATATATATAACTACACAACTTGACATTAAACAACTTTAAAATGCTGCTTATATGTACATGAATAAGTAATAATACTCCAATATATTTATGAAAGCATTAATATATCACTCTGAAAGGGACAATTTTGTGTTATTAGTATTTTTACGTTTGATACTTCCAATCCAATCCAAATTTATTTGTAAAGGACATTTAAAAAAAACAACAGTTGTCCAAAGTGCTGTACAAGCAAAATATATCAAAAATAATAAAGGCAACTTTCACAGTGAGTTAAAAGCCAGAGAATAAAAATACTTTGAGCACATTTTGCAGATAATACGTCTGTACTTCTAGTTAAATAAGCTTCTGAATGCTTAACTTTTACTTGTAATTGAGTATATTTACATTGTGGTATTGGTACGTTTACTTAAGTAAAACATCCCATCAATCAAAGACTTTTGATTGAATTTTTTAATATAAGCAGGGTTTCAAATTTTTGACCCTTAAAGCTGCAGTATGCGATATTGGCGCAAATATGATTTTAAAAAGTTATTTTTAGAAAACGGCCGCTATATCGTGACAGTAGCACATGAAACAGGTAACCTGAAAAAAAACAAGTTCCTCTGTGTCCTACTGTCTCCTCCGGTGCTCCTAACGGCATCTGAAGGATTTCACTTACCGGAGGAAAACAAGGTCCGCTGCCAGCTGCCGTCTATGAGAGCCGGCTGTCAATCACTCGCGAACTCCGACCAAACGGTCAAACTAGGCAGCGCTGATCAAATATGAATCAATATTCTGTTACTGTAATGCCTAATTCTCACCTCAAATGTTTTCAGAATCATCTTGTAGTGTACTGTTTAGCTGTAAAATGAGAAAGTTTGTGACCCAGCCGCCATTGTCAAATCTGTTGAAGGAAGCCAAGTTCTGATCACATGACCGGAGCACAGCCAATAGGAACGCTCTCTCTCTCTGAAATGACCTGTGATTAGTCAAAATCTGCCGTCACGGGCTAGATTTTTCTAAAGCCTGAAAACAGAGACATGATGAGGAGCAGAAGTCTAGTTATCTCTCAGAACACTTGAATTACAATATGCTGAAAGGTTATTATGGAATTTTTGCCAAATTATGCCAACATTTTTTTGCATACTGCCACTTTAATTATTTTATTTACTATGAGTGTATAACCATAAAACATTTACTATGTCATGTTTGCTCTTGATATTTTTTTTTACTTCACAACCAACAAGATGCACAGATGCTCCTTGTTGAAATGCATTGATTTTATGATCACAATAACATATTTGTGAATATTTAAAAAAAAAAAACATCTTCTCCTAACGTCAAAGCTACTTGTGAGGAAGTATAAAAGTCATAGTTTAAGAAGAGAGAAGAGACTACAGTGTGATTTCTGTGTTGAAAATAATCAATAAGCGCATGGTAAAGCATCACGAGATATCCCCCATGCACCCATAGCTCGCAGCTTTTTAAAGATCCCAATCATGTGTTCTGAAGCTCTATGCCAGACAAGATCACTTTATTTAAGAGGTTATCTCAGGGATGTAGTGCCCTTGTTTGAATTAACTCTTAATGTGCTGTTTGTAATAGTAAAATGCAACACAATAGCTCTTGTATACTGTTCATGAATAGAGTAGTACACAAGATTATCGGCTGCCTAATCGAGTGATTTATTAGACTGTCCTCGTAAAAAAGAAACTTGAAAAAATTAACTTGTTGTCTCTCTCTCTCTCTCTCTCTCTCTCTCTCTCTCTCTCTCTCTCTCTCTCTCTCTCTCTCTCCCTCTCTCTCTCTCTCTCTCTTCATTGTGTGTAGTCGGGCCTTTATCAACAAGTAGAAGCTTCTAATTCCTGAAGTGAAATCCTCTTAGGATCTATGCTCTATTTCTGTTTGGTCTATAGGTTTTTTTTTTTAAATCTCCATTAGACCAAGCTCATTGGCTGGAAAAGACACATGCGTGCACACAAAAACACACACCGTCCAGCAACAGATAGCTCAGTGAAGTGTAGACCAGTGCAAGGTTAGCTACTGACACAAAGCAAGGACTTCACTGTGGCTGTGGGAGGTAAGAAAAACTCTATTGACTTTTCTTATTTTTGGAAGAAACTTGTGTGTTTGAAATGTGTAGAAATGGGAAGTTTAGTTTTAAATGGATAAAGTAGGACATTAGTTATTTGGTCTATGTGTTTTTACATACTGTACATTTGAGGCTGATTTTGAGGGCTCATCTTCATGTATATCATTTTGCCATTTCCACTATGTTACAACATTAGGTATCGTATAGATTTTAGATTTATTTTGTTTTTATTTATTTTATTTTTTTACCAATTCTAGATTATTTCTTGTTTTAAAGTGAAGGTTTCTGCACGAAAAACAAAAGATTCTTTCTTTTGCTACTGAATTTAGTCATGGGTCTGTGTCTAATAGAAAGTCAGCTGTTTACAAGAGTTTATTGTCTGTCTGTGGCTCACATAAACACATACACACACACACACACACACACACACACACACGAACACACACACAAACAGAGTTGAAACACTTATACGTGCCTTCATTTGCTCATAGAACTAATCACGGCAAATCTCCACTTGATTACACTGGATTAGGGGTCAGAAAGGTGACATAAAGATCATGAGCCGAGCACGCAGGAAGGAAGGCACTAATTGAAATACTGGGGAAAGGCTGCAGTGCATACGTCACACACATCAACTGGTCCAAGCCCTGGCACCACAGACATTACAAAGCAGTGTGACACCCAGAGTGTATTGAAGAGTGGCTATAGATTTAATTGCAAATTCATTGTACATTTTCTATACATAAATGCTGAACAATCACATGAAGTCACACGTCATAGTAAGGAACCTGAAATAATATATCTACTGTATAGTTATTCATTATTTCTGTTTTCCTTCTTTTAAATGCACCAATTGTGTTATATACACACATATTATTATCATCAAGTTATTACATCACAGTTGTATGATGTTTTGTTTGTGGTTCGTGTTTTTAGTTGCCTGTTCCATCTGTTGCATGTTAAAACACTAGTAGCCCTGAGGGCTAACAGCAAGCAAGAGAGAGATCTGTTGCAGATCAGTAATCCTCTTAGACGGCATTAATTTGATTAAATATCATGGGACTCACTTGATATCCAGTAGCTCTGTCACAGTGCAAAGATTTCAAATCCTTAGTGATACAATTATCTTATTGACAACAATGAGAAGTTTTACAGGCCATTAACACTTTGAAAAAAATAAATTAATTATTCATTCAAACATCAAAAGCCTTCATCATGCATATCATAACCACATAATATGAATAATCTCCTTTAACTCTTCAGGTTTTTATCTTACAGGTAGCTAACCAGAAACATGTCCGACAGAATGATTGATTTGGAAGAGACCGCAACCCAGACAGGTGAGTAGAAGCAGTGTTTTCAAACATAACACAGGAACTGAATATTTTTACTACTTGGTGACCTTTCTTTGTGCTTGTGCCTTCAGCAGTGGGTCTGGTCGATCTATCTTTGCAAACAGAAATTTCAGTTATAAGAAGCCTTTATTAGAAATTACTTTACAAACAGTAAAGCAAAAGCATTGATTACAGAGCAACTGGCTCTAAATGTGTAACCGTAAGACCAACGCAAAGCAGAGTACAGATCTGTAGAGCTTTGGCAGTTTAACTGTCGCTCTAATCTTCTTTTTCTTACGCAACAGTGGTGCAATTAGTGCGCTTCCTAGAGGGTTGAGATGAAGCTTTAAACCCCAAATTAAAACAGGACACAATAAACCCACACATATATAACCAACCAAGTTGCTCCTGCTGGACTAAGATTGAATTGTGTCTGCAACCAAAAATGTTTTCCTTTTGTTCTTGCCTCTATCAGCCTTTACACGGTCTTACTAAATAGTTATAGATATATACTAATAATATTAATACAAAATGTATTTATTTATATTTTCTAAATATTGTCTAAAAGTTTTTTAAGGACCAGTGTGTAACATTTCGGGGGATTTGTCAGCAAAAATGTAATATAATATTCATAACTACATTTTCATCAGTGTATAATCACCTGAAACTAAGAATCGTTGTTTTTTCGTCAGCTTAGAATGAGCCCTTCATATCTACATAGGGAGCAGGTCCTCTTCACAGAGTCCACCATGTTACTCCGCCATGTTTCTACAGTAGCACAGAACGGAAAAACCAAACACTGGCTCTAGAGAGAGCCTTTCAAATTTTTACGTTACCTGAAGGCCACCATAGTTTACCAACACGCTTGTGAAACTGTGGTAACATGAGCAGCGAAATTTATGAAAAGTAAATGCATTGTAATTTATGTATATCCCACGAAATCAATTTGTATGTTATCCACGTAATTGTGAATGAGGAAGTATAACGAGCGGCGAACACCACGTAGAGGTCGGGGTGGATTGGTGGGTCAAAAAAACACCAAAAATGTACCCAGGAGACCGGTGTTTGTGTCCCGTGTGAAACCAGCAATCAATCATGATTAATTTGTCACGTAACTTCCGTACTTAAGTTACACCACTTCCGGTGTAATTTTAACCTGAACCACGATCTATTCATTAACCTAACTAAGTCGTTTTTGTCATGTAACTTCCGTACTAAAGTTACGCCACTTCCGGTGTGGTGCAACTTAACTACGATCTTTCCTAAACCTAACCAAGTCAATCTTTTCCTCAACCTAAGTGGTTTTATTGCCTAAACCTAACAAAGTTGTTTCCTGTGGAGACGGAAGTTTATTTTGAAAAGACTGGAGCGGAAATTGACGCTCGGCATTCGTAGGAAAACGCACGAATAATGAGGGATAACTTTTCGTAAGATATCACACGAACTGTTGAATGAGAATACATTGACAGAGTTGGCGAGCCTGAGATACACCCATCACTACCCTTTAATAATTCAATGATATTTGCCTTCTCCGTAGGTCCAAAAGGAGTCATCAATGACTGGAGGAGGTTTAAGTTGGAAAGCATGGACCAGGAAAATTTGCCACCTGCAAAAAGAGAGCTGATGAGACAGATGTCATCCCCGAGCAGGCCAAAAGATGACTCCAGATCAAACATTAACCGCAAGGTACAACCAAACAGACCACAACAAAGATGTCTTTTACTTTGCTTTTTATTGTGATCTTTGGACACTTTGTGGGTTATGAAACAGCTACATCTTTGTGAAATGGACCTCCAGTGTACTGTAGCACTACTAGTACAGATTTATGCAAAAAAAAGTCTGATGAGAGCTTCTTGGAGTTGTTTTAGAAAATTGTAATAATTAATGAATGTATCTAATAACCATTACAAATTGCAAATAATGCAATATAACCATAAAATGTATATTCGAACTGTTGTTATGATATAATTTTTTCAGATGAGTGTCCAAGAGTACGAGATGCTTAAGGAGGAGGATGAGGGATGTCTCAAGAAATACAGAAAGCGGTGCATGCAGGAGATGCATGATAAACTCAGCTTTGGGCCCAGGTTTGCAGGTGTGCATGACCTGGACAGTGGAGAGGCCTTCCTTGAGGTCATCGAGAAGGAGCATTACAGCACAGTGGTGGTAGTCCACATCTACAAGGTTGGGGTCAAAGGTTGTGAGGAGCTCAACAGCTGCCTTGACTGCCTGGCCACCGAGTACCCCACTGTAAAGTTCTGCAGGATCGATGCTGTCGCGTCCGGTGCTGCCGAGCGGTTCTCGGATGAGGTTTTGCCAACGCTGCTGGTGTACAAGGCTGGAGAACTACTAGGGAACTTCCTGGCCTGCACGCAGCACCTAAACGAGGAGTTCTTCGCCACCGATGTGGAGACCTTCCTCAACAGCTACGGCCTGCTGCCAGAGAAAGGGCTGGCTGGTGTGGAAGACGAAGAGGAAAATGATGTAGAGTAAGCACAGAGTTTGGCTGCTGAGGAAGAAAGGAAGCTGATTCAGATGAAAGACAATATGACATAAGACAAATAGAAAAAACATAACATCTCCACTAGCTCACTAGTGTCTGAGAATTGTTCTCTTAAGGAGAAAATTTACATCCAGTCGGTATGGGTGCTCTCAAATATGAGTGTGGGTCACAGTAAGGTGAGGAGATTCAGCGTTTATTTATGAAAATATATCTAAAATCCTCTCCATCCAAACAAAAGCCAAAACAAGCTAACTGTAATTTAAAATAATTGCAATGTTTTATTTTGTAATGATAGACAATATGCTGTAAGTACTCGTAGAAATGTATAATTCAAGGACTTTTTTATAGCATGTTGTTTGGGTTGATCTGTACTCAAGTTATTTATAAATCCAGGGTTTGTACAAAGTGACATCCTCAAATGTGATACAATATTTAAACACATGTATACTTCAGTTCTCTGTGGTGTTTATGCCAAGATTTAAAAAAACCTTTCAAGGGTTAAATAGGACAGGGACTCTTAATACTTAAGAGGCCAAAGCACTCTGGATGTGGAAACATTTTAGTGTAAACATGTCTTCCATCCGTCCAGTACAACATTACCTTCCCTTGCTTCTGAAGCCAGTGTGGGAGGTGCATATTGTGTCTGGAAAATTCATTCATGAGCCTCTGGTATTTTAGCATCATCAGTGAGGAGTTTGTCCATGTCTATGTATTTTATATTGTGAAATTGGGAGAAAGTCATGATAAGAAAGGAAACCGTGAGTCTTGGGTTTTCTTGACTCAGCATGACGGTCAATATCATCATCGTCATATTCAATTTTGCTATGGGTTTGGTAACTATTTTAAACTGGAATATGTTGAAACATAGCCTACTATACATGTTGTCAAGAATAATAAATATAATAAAATGACAAAATATCCTAAGTTTTGCATTGCATTTTATTGATTTGTGATACTAGAAGGTCTGCTGGTTGCTTGGCAACCTCACAATGACAATAACATGCTAGGAAGTCAACCATAAACTTTCTTTTTTTGCATTTTGGCATTTCTACTGATTCAGCCCGTTCGCACAAAAAGGCGTATGAATGCCATGATAAAACAAAAGGCATTTAGCGTGCAATAACAACGCCGTTCTTGCTTTTATTGTGTGTCATTTGTACGCCATGTAGTCTGTACTGTGCAATGTAAACGCATCCACGTGAATATACTACGGTCAGAGCTAGTGACGTAGAATAAAAAGCGAGAGAGACAGTTTATGGTGGGCGAGAGAGAAGACGGATGGGTCCAACAAATACAGGCCTTTCAACCAGGAGACCAGTGTTTTGTTTTGTATGTTACGTTAGTGACGTTAGTGACGTTAGTGACGTTTGCGACGATTGTGACGTGTTTTTTAATGACGTTTGTGACGTGTTTCCCGTACTTATCTTATGTTGTTTCCGTACGTATTTTACTTCGTTTACATACTTATTTTTAGCCCAACCATGACATTTTGTTGCCTAAATAACTGCAGACGTTACCGTAGTTTTGTTGCGTGGCGTACACACAAAAAGCAGCGTACAAATGACCTAAAATGCGTCCTCATGACATGCGGAATGTCCCTGCAATATCATGCTATTTATACTTCCCGTGAGATCGGGATGACTGATTACACAAATGAGGTAACGCATTAACTCAAGAGCTCACTCCTCCCTTTAAAAGACTGCGGTAACGTGAGCCACCGAGTGTAAAACCGTGGTAACGCCGTTCACCTCGCTCAGAGGCCATCCTTACCATAATAACACTACTTTAAGAGCAACGGAAGTCAGACGGCGGCTCACGTTACCACAGTTTCACAAGCGTGTTGGAGAACTACGGTGGCCTTCAGGTAACGTAAAAACGCGAAAGTCTCTCTCTAGAGCCAGAGTTTGGTTTGTCTGTTCTGGGCTACTGTAGAAACATGGCGGAGCAACATGGCGGACTCTGTGAAGAGGACCTGCTCCCTATGTAGATATGAAGGGCTCATTCTAAGCTAATGAAGACACAACAATTCTTAGTTTCAGGGGATTATACACTTATGAAAACATAGTTTTGAATATTATATTCCATTTCTGTTTTCCCGAAATCCTACACACACTGTCCCTTTAACAAAAAAGAGAGACACCAAGGGATGCACGAATGCAGGGTCACATACCACTGCGGAAGATGTCTCTCCTGTTGAAGCAGGCTGTCACATCTGTTAATCTCGTAGCATAGACTTGACTCCCCTGTGACCCCAATGAGCTGCAGGCGTGCCAAAAGCACAACATAAAAGTCAATTAAGATTTTAAGTAAAGACTTGCAGTACTAACCAACAATCTGATATGTCGTGAATTTAATGAGGTAGCCCCACATCTGTACTGAAACTGCCAAACACATCACCACACAAACACATCCACTGCTACTGTAGGACACAGAGGTTTGTAATAAAGGTAGACCATTATTATAGAAGATATGTTTAAGTTTCTATATTATAGAGCCAGTTCATCTTTGTCTTTTTAAAACTTGATGATGATGATCTCTTCTTGCCAGACAGTTCAGACAATAGATGTTTGTTTATTTTCTGCTTCCTTTTCTCTTCAACTGAATGAACTATCTCTGCAGTGATGCAAAGTGTTATTTGATGATGCGCAGTGCAGAGATCTATGCTGAGGTGATCAGACCAATCCTTTTTGCAGGATTACTAGAAGTGGCATACTGACTGTTTAGGTCCAAATACAAAAAAAGGGTTATAGTCAGCTCAATCCCACTATTAAATTGAATAATATGAGGTTATACACAGTATGACAGCTTTATACCTTTATAAAGCGCCTCACAGCACATTCTTAGGTGTCTTCTTTTATGTGGTCTCAAGTAAATTTCAATAATCTCAGATATCTTGCCTGCAAGGGAGCCCTTGATTTCTAATTACTCAAAACGCAAGAGTTAGTGAACAGTGACACGCTAACACATATTTCTCTGGGGATATACTGTACAGGTGTCTGTGTTACCACAGCACCGCATCTGGCTCGGCTTGCATGGCCTCTGGCTGGAAACACCTCATTTTCTCACAGTAGCGTGTCTGAGATTTATCAAAAACCTTTTGGATTCCTCCCACAGGAACTCTCAGAGGAGTGAGAGGTTTCCCGAGGTGCCCAAACATGTCAGCCAGACTGGCTGCTGCTGACCTAGACTACAGCACTGTATGCACGAGTGGCAGCCAAGTCAAAACAGCCGATTAGACTGTTGTCAGGCCATTAACTAGGCGTATCAGTCACTATAAGCACCATACATGTGGGTCAATAGGGGCCTCCTATACCCAATATTAGGTTTTATCATCTATTCACATGGTAGATCACAGGAAGAAGGTATAAAAGAGCATGACAGCGACCTCTAGTGACCATAGTAATTATGACCGGAGCGAAAGCGGAAGTTAGGCGCTGTAGTATAGACAGCGTGAGTCTCCATATTGGAGGTCGTCACATTATTTTAAGCAAAAACACAATGTTTTTCGCTAAACTTAACCAAGTGGTTTTGTTGCCTAAACCCAAAGAAGCCTTTTTGTTTGTGTTCAAAACTTAACGTGTCATTCACTTTTACAACGTGTTAGAACGTGTTGCTTTTAAGTATCACTTTCACTTTTACAACATAGTAGTAGGCCCCTAATGACCCACATCTATGGTGCTTATACGCCTATTTAATGGCCGGATAATAGTTGAATCGGGTGCTCAAAACACCCCATTTTGATTATTCAGACAGTGCATGTGTGCCACCACTGGCCCACAAAGTTCACACCAAATACAGGAGCTTCTACCCAGGGATATACCTCTGAGCTTCAGCCAGCCACGCTTTACAGAAATACAATTATTAGGGTTCGGTGAGTGCCACAGAGAGTCCAAGCAAGAGCTGAGAGAAGATTTAACTTAATACAAGATGACTTATGTGTAAGCTCAGAATTAGCAATAAACATCAAGAAGTGAGAAGACATGTTTTGCCTAGATATTCTGCAGAACATATAAATAACCAAAGCATAGTTTACTAAGTTATCTGGATAACAATTAAAGTAGAATTCAGAGCATCTTTTGCATGTTCCAGATTTGAGGGTGTTTCGGGTTTTACCCAGTTACCTCAGTGAACTTGGAACAGCCCACAGATTTGACTCATCACTCCCCTCAAACGAATGTTTACCTCAGTGTTTACCACTGCAATGACCAACTGATCCCACCCCCGTTTCTGACGTTTTGATTCCCCCCTTTGTTTATACTGCTGCGCTAATTGGAGAACTTTTGTGATTTTTGTGTTTGGACTCTTGGAAAGCCCAGCTGCCACGCTCTACTTCACCCACATAAAAACACAATTTCACCGAGGTGATGTCATAACACGGCAGTGGAGACCCGGTTCGAGGCGCACATGGCCCCCGTGACCATATACGGACAGCGGATGTGGGTGAGATGACATAACCACGAACATCATAAATGTAAACCTATTTTAAGTCGCTTTGTTTAGATATCTGTAAGCTGCTCATGACTCATTATTGTCAATGATGAAATGATGATGTAAATGTTATCATTTGACTCATTTACTCCCGATGTATTTTGACAAAACAACCAACTACTTTTCATTTGAGTGGAACAAAAATGCAACCACTACATCAACACAGAATACTATCATGTTATTACTAAACAAAGGTGGAGTGAGCAAACGGTTAAAAGATAACATGAGGGAGGATGAAAGAGATAAGAATCAGAGGTATGAGGATGAGGAATGAAGCTGTAACCGCTGCAGAAAATAAATGACAGTACCACCTACACATCACAGTCCACCTTTGGGTTGGTCTCCCTGGTTTCTCACGCTAGGCTGACATTACGAATTGTAATGAATAGACGGATACAAATGATGGAGGAAGGGATGGGTGGATAGATGAAACTGTCTCAATCATTACACATCCAACGTTTTTTTGAAGTTCTGTCACCGAACTGTAGGTGACAGGTCACTGCTGCATTTGTTTGTCAATGTTGTTAGGAACTTGTCAGCATGAATCACACCTAAACTACCTCAAACACCATAGATTACAGGGTGTCTGTCCTTGTGTGTCCATGCTTCTGAGTTTCACTCTCATGACAAGGGCGGACAACAACCAACATGGCTGACTCAGATTAAGAGGTTTGCACAGCAATGTTGCTATAGGTTACTGTACATCTCGGTATCCAGGCGTGACAGCCGAGTGTAATAAAAATAGTTCTGCTGCCTGGAGCAAATGTCTGCTTAAACACTTCACATGTTCGTGCCATCAGTCTTTTGTCTCATAGAAGTATCACCTTACATGAACCAATAAACCACTGAGGTATTTGTCAAAACTGGTCCAGACAGGGTCCAAATACCTACTGGGAATATGTCACCAGGGAAGGAGTTAATGAATGACTGAAACTGAAAAAATGGAAGTAATTAAAGGTCACATATAGAGTAGTGATTGAAACTTAAAGTATATCATTCTAACGAAAGTTATAAAGTTGCTGTACACATGTATACATGAATGATGAATCTCTACCTAAATTATGGTGAAAATGTTTCAAGCTTTCTCTTCACTGCCAGATATTTATTTCTGGGGGAGAATACTAAATCCCTTTTAATTTACTACTTTTTTTTTTTCCTTCAAATTTTAAGATATTGGTCAAACAAATATCAGAAAAAGCTTTAAAAAAAACATCCTCTATGTGTAGTGTGCAACATAGAACATAAATTCTTCTTCATGTCATTAAACCCCACAAATTCCCAGAAAAATTCTCAAGGACATGACCTCCGTGTTTTCAATGGCAGCTTTGGCCCTTCGTGGTTTTTAATATCATCATCATCATCAAAATAATCACCATCCTGATCCTTGACCTTCTGAATTACATAGCAGGGAATGCTGTAATGTAATATAACTGGACTCTGTCAGAGGTCAATCTGCTTGGTCATCTCTGGACTTCCCAGGAGTGCACAACTTAAGTTTCTCCAAAAAAAAAACCTTTGCTGAATTATGTACTCCTTCTAAGTGACACACACACACACACACACACACACACACACACACACGCGCACACACACACACGCGCGCACACACACACACACACACACACACACACACAGATACTGTTTACATGAGTGCCTGCACATACGGCTGTCTTTTAGTATGAGTTGGCGCCATCTGCTGACCATCTTTGACTGAGTGAGTATTCCGCCAAAACCAGAGGTCTACACAGAGGACAAATGATATTAATGAATTAATAGTTTGAATCCACAACGCTATTTAACTATTAAGTTATCTTGTAAAAAAAAAAGCTACAAGTGATTCCATCCTGTAATTTTTTTTTTAAAGAAATGCATAGATTGATATTGCTGACCTTGGAAACTACTCTACTTTAACAAAACATATTAATCCAGTACACTTACACTTACTAGGTTTATCCATCCATCCATCCATTATCTGTAACCGCTTCTTCTATTCTATTCAGGGTCGCGGGGGAGCTGGAGCCCATCCCAGCTGACATTGGGCGAAGGCAGGGTACACCCTGGACAGGTCGCCAGACTCTTACTAGGTTTTTTTTAAATAATAAAAGCCAGTAGGTAAGTGAATCCCAAATTTCATACCATAGAAATAGGTCATGGCTTGACAACATAGCTATCTCCATGACAACTGAGCAAACTTGAAAGCCAGAGGAAAAATCTAGTAAGTGGACATTGGGATGAGATTAGTCTTGAAGTAAGGTTAAATTTCAATACTGTACAAATAGGCTATTTTATGCAACATGCACTGGAGCCTTACAAGAAAGTCCCCCAGGAATATGTTTCAGTGAAGGAGTCATGTAGGAATAACGCAGGTATTTATCAGGACTTTTTGTTACCTAACATTCAAATTGTCTCGATAGACTATATATAAAGAATATACTATTTATATACAGTCCATGATTGTATCACTGAAAAGTCAAAGTAAAGGAAGCTAGGTCTACTGGTCGCACAATCTACACATGCTTGTTTCTGACGTTTAAACGTAAGAAATACAACTCCCATAATGCACCGGGAACATCGACAAAACTGAACTCGCAAACCGCGCATGCTCGAACTCTTCTCGGGAAAAATGGCGGCACTGCTGCTGCAAGAGTTGGACACTTCTGAGATATCTAAGCTCCCAAAAACTATTCAAAACAAACTCGAGAAGATTCTTTCGGACCAACAGTATGAAATCGATTCTTTGAAGGCACAACAGGAACAATTTCGGGTTGATAGCGGTAAGATATTGGCCTGGTATTATGTTATTAGCTACCGGTGCTAACAGCTAGCTCAGTGTTTTGCTTTGCTCGTCATCATGCGGGCATGTTAACGGAACAAAGTTCGTTAAAAACTACAGATTAGCCTCACATTGTTATTTGTTTTACATGTCCATCAACGGCTTTGTGAATTAGGACAAACGCTGTAGCTAGGCAACACTACCGGTTACCAGTAGCAACACTGAGGCTAACGTTAACTGACCTAATGAGCTAACGTTAGTGTCAAGATGATGATTCACAGTGAATAACAATCACAAGTCAATTAACCATTTTAACGTTTCATGTTTGTGTTGTCGCCGACCTGATTCTTGCAGAGCAACACTTCTTTGAGAAAGTGAAACAACTTGCTCAGTGTCAAGAAGAGTTTTTGTCCCAGACTCAAGAACGTCTTAAACTCAAAGAGGAGTTCAACAAGCAAGGTAAGAGGGAACTTATTGACCTATTTATTACTCATCTTTACAGGCAAGCCTTTTTATAGGCCTTATTCACATGTGTGTTTGCCTGTTTCGATTTGATCTGTTTCTCATTGTTTCTATGTTTAACATTGTATTGGCTCTTTGTTTTTGTTTTTTGTTTTTGTTTTTATCATTGTTGGATGTTTTATTTGTGTGTGATGCACTTTGTAACGGTGTGTTTTAAAAGGTGCTATATAAATAAAGCTTTACTTACTTACTTACTTACTTACTTGCTTATTGCAATGTTTTATACGGATTTGACCTGATTTAGCTTCTCTGTGTTTTGCATTATTCCATGATATTGTTCTCCTTCAAATCCCCCCTTTTAGAGGAGGATCTTAAAAGTGTACGTGAGAAGAACGGGGAATATGAATCTACACAAGAGAGGCTTTCGTCGGAGCAGGTAAGGCAAACAAAATCAGACATGTTAATGATCGAGCGATTTGTTTCAGTCATATTACTGCTTGGTTTTATTCTGTGCCTGCTGTGTCTTTACGGATTTTGTAATAATTAACAAACTATGTCACAGTAATGGTTGATGTCTACACTGGACTCAATCAATTTATCTGCTAATTTCCTGCAGCTTTTCTGTGTATTTCAGATGTTAGACTTGCCTACATTTGTTAACTGTATTTTTCTGATTTTATAAAAAATGTTCCCAACATGGAAGCTCAACCTAAAGTGTCTAGAAACCATGTATCGTTGGCTTTTTGGAAAAGTGAAAGCAGTAACATGTCATTGCTTTGCAAGAAGTATATTTGGTTCTTGTCTTTGTTTGACTTGAATATTGGCATATACAGTATATATATATATAGGAGAATATTTTGGAAAGTGTTATATAAACAAATATGTTCAACTCTTCAACCAAATTGACTAGTTAGTTGAGCTAAGGGTTATATTGATGTAACTAAAATTCCAGATATAATCAGCAAGTAGCACTTAAATGGTAAGTAGGGATGCATCGATCTGACTTTTTCAGTCCCGATAGCGATACGCGGGCTTTGGGTATCGGCCGATAATGAGTACTGATCTGATACGAGTATTTAATTAATAAGCTGTATGGCTCGCTGTATGGCTCGCTGTGTGGAAGTGACAGAAAGCATTCTTTTATGTGTAATGTAACATCAGGCTTGACTTAAACATTGCTTTCTTAACTTTGTAAAACAAAATGTAACAAACTAATACATAGATATAAATGTACTGAATTGTTATTTATTATTAAAATAATAAATCGTACACCAGCAACTTGGTAAAAAATCTTCAACATTAACAGGAACCTGTTAAGACCTTAACAAATCATTTGTAGCAACAAATTGATCAAACCTTAAACAGGAATTAAAATTCCAGTATATAATGTATATAGTATATAAAAATAGAAGTGAATTGAATAGATCGGCCCCACTATCTGTTTTTATTTTTATATTTATATTTTTATATTTTTATACTATGTTTATTTCTTGTTTATATCTTATATTGTACATTGGTAGATTTCAACTTTTTTATTCTTATTTTACTCTAACATTTTAATTATTCTATTGTTATTTTTTACTGCTCATTTGCACCAACGAACCAAAGCAAATTCCTAGTGTATACCTGCCGGTACCGGCAATAAACAAGTTTCTGATTCTGATTCTGATTGTCACCGATATCTGATCCAACTGTTTGAGTCAGTATCGGCCCGATATCCGATCCGGTATCGGTGCATCTCTAATGGTAAGCAATACCAGCAATCGCTATGGTATAATAAATTATATTATATGACTATGATGCTTCTTTTTTTTAGATTTTGCTGTCAAAAGCCAAAGAGGAACTGGAGGCAGAAAAGCGAGAACTTGTGCGAACACTGGAGAAGAGATCTTTGGAAGTGGAGCATTTAAATGGTATGGACAGATGATTTTTATTTATTTTTTTATTCGTATTCGTATATACTAACCATCACTTGGGCTTGGCACTTGTGTTATTTCTGTTGTTTCACCAGATGACTTCAGGCAACTCAATGATAAGATGGTGGAGGTCAACACCTCTAAGATGGCCCTGCAGATGAAGTTAGATGAACTTGAATCCGCTGAAGTCAACATTAAAGTGAGTTATATTGTTATTTTTGCATTGATTGACTAATATCTTGATATTAGATTTGTCTGTAGAGGATGTGACTTTGTAAACAGCTTTTACCTTCACATGTTTATCCTATGTTTTACCCTTATTAACAAGTAACTGAATAAAGTTGTGGTGGTTTGTCGTTACAGTACAAGGAGAAGCGTATGGAACAAGAGAAGGAGCTGCTGAATGGCCAAACATCTTGGCTGAACGAGGAATTGAAGGCTAAGAGTGAGGAACTGCTGTCCCTGTCACGACAGAAGGGAAACGAGATCCTGGAACTGAAGTGCAACCTGGAGAACAAGGAAGATGAGGCATGCCTCTTTTTTTATTTACATAAAGATGTGAAGAAAAACGCTATGATGGCAGTAGCAACAATGACATTAACGATACCATGAGCAATATTTAAATTTGTCAAATTCCATCACATTATATGTTGGGCTAGGCGGGATGGACCAATACAGTAAATAGACATGGTACATGGAGGATACAATCACTTACTGGCAATGCCTTACTCATACCTTGGCTGTAAGCAGTTTCTCTATGTATTGAGTTCATTTAAGCACTTTCTTCAGTTATGAATGATTACCATTATCTCCAATAGTCACTACTTAATAAGTATTTTTGCTTGTGACTTTCAGTTGAACAGACTCCAAGACCAAGTGGCCAGTTTGAAGACTTCAAATGAGCACCTTCAGAAACAGAATGAAGACATGATCAGCAATCTAAAAGAAGTATGCTTGTGCTGTTTCTTACAGCCTATACCAAGTGTTTGCTCTTTTACACAGAGACAAGAATCCATTTTTGTCATGTACTATATATTCTGCAACAAATTGATCAGTATTGTAGCACTCATTTTGAAGTTTAATCATTGGAGTGTACGACTGGATCTTTGCTCATTCTAGGCCAAGGAACAACATGCCACCATGGAGGAAAAGTTAAGGAACGAGCTGAACGCCAACATTAAGCTTTCCAATCTATACAAGGTATGTATGACATCAAGCCGATGTGATTAATTCCAGTTGACATCCATGGAGTATCACTGTTTCACATTTTCAGATTATGCCATAGCACCGCATGTCTTTTGACATATTTGATTAGATGAGATTTTTAAACATAGTCCCGAAGACAAAATAAGTGCTACATATTTATTTAAACTTGGGTTTTATTGGCAGGCTTTATATTTACAGTGACTGAAATGTCACAGTTCATTTGCCATTATTTTGCCAACTCTATCCCTGTTGTTGTGTTGGGCAGGGAGCAGCAGCGGATTCTGATGCAAAAAGTGAAGAGCTGAGTCAGGCAGTGGAGGAGCTGCATAAGCTGCTGAAGGATGCTGGAGAAGGTGCGAGGCTATAACACAATGACCACAACTACCATTCCCATTATTTAGTACTTGACTTCTTCCTCGAAGGAGAGAGTCTGAATATGCTTGCTTGTTCAGCTGAGTGGTTTAACTTCTAATTTAATTTCCTGTTTTTGGTATTCCCTGACGTTTTCTCTGTTTACTCTTTACGCGACAGCCCACAAGGCCCTTGAGGAGAAGTTGCAGGAGATGAATGGTGCCACAGACAAGAGTGTTGCAGAGCTAAAGGAGAGGATATTGGGTCTGGAGAAAGAGCTGGACAATGCCAATGAGTTGCTATCAAGTTCTAAACTTAGAGGTCTGTTGGGTTGATCCTGGTACTTCCTTGAATTTAAAATAAGACAATATCGAGCCTGGTAGATATTTTCTTTAAATGACCTGTCATCCCTCGACTACTTTTTGAATGTCCAGGTCCTATTGGTACAACATCTGTGATCACAGAAGAGCAAATGACAACAATGTCTCCAACTGCAGCTGCTGTATCCAAGATAAAGCCCGGCATGAAGCTGACCGAGGTATGTGCAACTGAATTTGAATACCAAGATTACTTTATTATAAACCTTATCAGAATTTGGAAATAGGTCTGAGGGAATGCCTTCTGAAAATTTGATTTAATATTGATGAGGTGCAATGGACTGCCAAAATGGATTTCTAATATTACTTGATGTTATCTCTATAGACCATATTGAGGTTAAAGGCATTATTGATGACATTTTTATGTAGACCAATAATAATAAAAAAAAAACATCCACAGAGCTTTTAGAAAGGTGCCGAATAAAAGTATCACCTTTTTTAAAAAAAAAACAGCATGTTGATTGTGAATTAATAATTTAAAAAAAGAATTGACTGGTCCAAAATGAATGTTTTTTTTATATCTGTGGAAGATATCTGACGTTCGATTCCCACTTCTAACAAGGCTTGTGAGCCGATAGTTTAACGACGTTGGTATCACGTGGTATATCTGTGTCGTCAGTGATCAAGTTGCCAGTTAGTGTGGAAAAAAAACAGATAAATGGCTGAGTTTGACGATAAGCGCCCGGCTTCACATCCAGTCCGGCTCCCTCTGCATAGAGTACGGTCTAGACCTGCTCTATATGAAAAGCGTCTCGAGATAACTTCTGTTATGATTTGACACTATATAAAAATAAATTGAATTGAACTGCATTAAGCTTATGCTTCATTTTAATTTCGAAACACCTCAGTGTTGAACGACTGCATTTAGAGTGCACCATTATGGGACCGTTCTTTTGTATTTTCTTACTGGTTGTTATTGACTTGCTTGTGCTAATTGCTCAGTAAACTGTATTGAACTAACAGTGAGCACGGTTACCTTTTCTGCTCATTTCCACATTTTGATATGAGATGTCATCTGCATTTTCAGCTGTATACCGCATATGTGGAGAGCCAGGAGCAGCTGCAGTTGGAGCGATTGGAGAACAAGCGGGTCAACAAGTACCTGGATGACATTGTGCAGGAAGTGGAAGCAAAAGCTCCTATCCTCAAACGGCAGAGGGACGAACATGAGCGCATGCAGAAGTCAGTGGCCAGTCTTTCTGCCAAGCTGGAGCAGGCTGTTAAGGTGGGTAATGCAGACAAGTTGTATGTATGTTCAGTCGAATGAGATTTTCCATTAGATTACCTTTCATTGTGTCACGTGTGAAAGCAAGTTTTATTGTTCGTCCAATAAATAAATATATTCCTCGGTGGAAGAAAATGGGCAAAATAAGTTAAGTAGCTTATTTTAAAACTGGTTAGTAAATACGACATTCTGCATTACATAATACCTTCTGCACTTAAAATCCGTAATTGTTCTTTTCATGGACATTTACTTAAGGAGGTGCACCGTCTGCAGAAGGAGGCTGATGAAGCTAACAAGCGCTCCTCTGTTCTGGAAAGGGACAGCCAGAGATGTGAACTGCAGCTGGGAGACATGGCTCAGCAGGTGGGTTCTCACTCTCTTCCTCCAGTTTAAAGGCTAATCCTGGTTATTTCCATACAATATACTGTATATTATTAGATTTCTCCAAATTCTTATTTTCTATGCCATCGGCTGTCTTTCCTGACAGGTGCGTGTGCTGCTGATCGAGCTGGAAGAGGCTCGTGGAAACCATGTGGTTCATGAGGAGGAGGTGAGCTCAACTGACATCAGCAGCACATCAGAGGTGATCAGCCAACACTTGGTGACCTTCCGCAGTGTAGAGGAGCTGCAGAAGCAGAACCAGCGTCTTCTGGTGGCCCTCAGGGAGCTCAGTGATGCCCAGGAGAAAGAGGAGTTTGAGGCCACAGGCAATAGGTACGTTTGAATGTGTGCTGATTTATTTTTGTTTCTCGCAATAAACAAACCGAAATGTAAGTCAGGTAAATGTTTGTGATGTCTCACTATCCAAAATCAGTGATTGGTATGAAAATTGGGGAAAAGGAATGCTAAAGAACAAGAGTGCCAAGCATAAAAACACCACCAAAATACATTTTAGATTCATAAATAAATCATTATAAGTAACCAAAGATGTCAGATTGTCAGTTAGGCTAATAAAGATGATCTGTTACAGGCGTGGTGAACTGGAGCAGAGATTGGAGAAAGCCCAGGTTGAGCTGGAGTCCCTGAAGGAGCAACGCGGCCAACAGATTAAAATGAGTGACTCCATCGCGAGGCAGAGGGACACGTACCGTATGCTGCTGGTTCAGGCAACAGGAGTCAGCTTCCCTCAGCAAGGTAGCCCACAAAAGATAAACCAAGTTATATAGTATTGACACAAGACAGGACATCCTGTACTTGCAAAGTTAACTGCTTCCATTAAGGCACCATGCAATTTAAAGTAGCAGTTTCAGTCGGATCCTATTTGGCTGAACTTTCTCATTTTTCCTTAAGGTACACCACCTGAGGAGTTCTCCCTGACCTCCACCCCCCGACGCTCACCTGCAGCCATTCCCACCGCAGGAACGCCCACTGCACTAGTCTCCATGGCAACAGAGTCTGCTGAAGCCTTGGAAGCCAAGGCAGCTTTGCGACAGGTGAGCAAACATTGATATAAGGCATCTTCAGGTGTATTAATCTCAGCAACACAACAGTCTGTACTGGGGATGTCACTAGAACTGATACTTCGGTAGCAAGTCGATGCTAAAATTCTGAAAACGTGACGGTCCTTGTTTTTCTACAGTAACGCGGGTACCGTCAGGGCTCGAGACTAAAGGCGTCCCGTTCTCCTTGGGGACGATAGAAAATGTGTTTTGGACGCATGAAAACTCACTATCGCTAATAATGCTAGTTACATTGTGAACAACAAATTCATGTTGAAATCGGCAGGACGAGAGCTAGTTAATGTTAGCTGTTAGCAGCCGGTAAGCAGCACAGTCCTGTACGGAGCTAACAGCTAACTTTAACTGGAGGTGCCATTGATTTACATTATGATGCGTTCAGGCTGTTTGAAATAAAAATAAAAAAAGTAAAGTTGTTTGAAGGGGATGTTTTTCACAGCAATATTAAATAGATAATAGAGAGGGAATTGTGACCTGTTTAACTTCCTAACAAAAAACAGTATACAAACAGTAGTAAAGGACTGTATGTTGAAGTACATGGGATTTATTGTTTTACTTTTGTTTTTTACTGTGGTATCGAATTGGTATCGAGAGTCGTGGAATTTCACTAGTATTTGTATCGATGGTGCATGTCAAGCAGTGCCCAACACATGGTCCATGGGATGTCTCACTTTTAGTTACAGGCATGAATTTTCTTGGTTAGTTTACTGTAAAGCACTCCCATGGCCCCGGCTGTCCAGATTTCTGTTTATCACTGAACATAGCAAGGCTATCTGTGGATCAATATTCATGGACACCCACTACAAGCACCCACTTCACTGATGAGCTTGGCTCACTTGTTTCCCATGCCTGCCACTAGATGGCAATGTGTCCATATTGAGAGATCTGCATTTACTTAAATGATGTGCCCCAAATATTATTACCTTTTTTGCTAATGATGCTAGAGAATGAATTGGAGTTAAATGAAGAAAAGAACAGTGCAAAGTGGGCAAACAAGAAAGAGGCTAAACTGAAAAGAATTTAGGTTTATTTGTTTTTTTTATTTTGAAAAGTCATCTGTAAATCGAATTCAGTGGCTCAGTAGTGATGTGTATGGCACTGCAGTTGCAAACCCAGGTTTCACTGAAGGCCAGTGTGATTCACCTTTTGATAGCAGTCTCATATGAATGGGTCAAAGGCTGGTGTAATGTGTGTTTGTTGTCCCCCATGAAAATATTAACATAACTAAACTCTGTTAACATTAAATAAAAACATGTGGTTGCAGTTGCAGGAGGTGTTCTCCACCTATAAGAAGGAGCGTATGGTGAGTGACAAGGCAACGACGGAGCAGAACGAGAAGCTCCAGGAGCAGCTCTCTGACCTCCACTCCCAGAATGCCAAGATATCGACCCAGCTGGAGTTTGCCTCCAAGAGGTATGTTTGAAAAACCTTCTTCTGGTTTACTCAACACCTAATGTATTTAAAGAATACATAGCAGAGCACATAGGCCACTAAAAAGAATGTCTTGTCTTAACAATATCAGGTATGAGATGCTTCAGGACAACGTTGAGCGCTACAGGAAAGAGATAGCTTCCCTCAGAGAGAAAGGACAGAAGATGGCCGCCGCCACACAGAAGCATGAGCAGACCATCTACTCTTTGAATGAGGACCTGAGAGCTGCCAAAGAAAAACTCAGCATGGCTGAGGTTTGTCTTCATTCCAGAAACCTTTATCTTCTTCATGGTGATGTTTGTTTTCTTTGCATTTCATCATCATGATTGGGGAATTGGTTAGATGTGGTGCTTGATTTGGCTTTGGGACTGCTTGAGGAATCATAGAGCCATCTAGACTTATGTCCTCCTGTCTCTTAGGGCCGTGCCGAGAACCTGCGTAAGGAGAGAGACATGCTGAAGCTGGTGGAGTCCAGGCTGAATCAGGAGAAAGAGTCGATCCTGAGCCAACAACAGAGCCAGAACCTGCTGCTGACCAACCTCCAGGCCATTCAGGTAATCTATAAGTAGGACATTTGTCACTCATTGTTTCACACATACATATTCACGGTTCGAAATTATAACTACTGTGTTCTTCTAGGCCACTCTTGAGCGTTCAGAAACTGATACACGTCAGCGTCTAAACGACCAGTTGGAGAAGCAGGAACGAGAGATCTCCCAGCTGCAGAAGAGGCTGGAGCATGAAGTGGAGCAGCGCCACCTGCTCACCAGAAACCAGGAAGTAAGCATAAGATGAAATGGTTGTCCATCTGTTTTCTGCTAGTATACAAGATTGTCCCACCTCAATCATGTCTGACTTAGTCATGTTTAAAGGTGTTGTGGTGTACTGATAAATCAGTACTGTTTACTGGGTTCAAAGAACAAATTAACGCCCCATTTAATCTTGAACACATCCCCCAAATGATACAAATGCATTCAAACCCAGACACATAAATACCAGAGAATTCAATAGTTTGCTTAGTCCTCAATGTCCCTTATCTCTCATGCACAGATCCAGTTGATGGAGACAAAGAGGCAGCTGGAGATACAGGTACCATTACACCAGAAGACCAAGGAGCTGCTGAATGCTGCCGAGTTGGAGCTCAACACCCTCAGGCTGCAGCAAGGCAGCAGCGAAGCCCGTCACACCCTGAGCTCCCCCACCACGCCCATTATCAGAGGTTGGCATAAAAGCCCACACATGCAGGCAGACAGACATACGTAACACAACAGCACTATACACAGAGAAAGCTGTACATGTACACATCTAAACGTATTGCATTTCCACTGGTTGTCATCAAATCCCAGGACCACAAAGATTTAAGCAAAAATATTCCACGGTTGATGTCATTGGAACTCAAATCCTTTATGACTTCTCGTAAAGTCACTGTAATTATTGTGCACTACAACCACCATTTACATGCTAGTTTGCATTTTGGGAAGTTAATGCAACAGTGTGTAACATGTCGGAGTATCTGTAGCAGAAATGGAATATAAAATTCTATATTATAAAACTATGTTTTCAAACTAAGAATCGTGTTTTCGTTAGCTTAGAATGAGCCCTTCATATCTACATAGGGAGCGGGTCCTCTTCACAGTCCACCATGTTGCTCCGTCATGTTTCTACAGTACCTCAGAACGGATAAACCAAACACTGGCTTTAGCTAGAGCCTTTCACATATTTCCATTACCTGAAGGCCACCATAGTTCTCTGATACACTTGTGAAACTGCGGTAACGTGAGCCGCAGAGAGTAAAACCGTGGTACCGCCAGCTGCCGTCTGACTTACGTTGCTCCTATAGTAGTGTTATTATGGTAAGGATGGCCTCCCAGAGAGGTGAACAACGTTGCCACGGTTTTGCGCTCGGCGGCTCACATTACCTCAGGCTTGGAAAGGGAGGAGTGAGTGGAGGGATCCTCAGTTGGTTGCAATCTGCAACCACACCACTAGGTGCTGCCCAATCCTATACACTTTGCCTTTTATTAAGAGACATAACTTAACAAATAAATTGCCCATATTTGTTACGTTCTCTCAATTTTTGTAGTCAACTGGCCCAGTTTTATACTTGACCTACTTTTTCCGAGAAAATAAAAATATGCTAGGATGCTATAGTCTCACTACCTCGTGTTGTTCTAACAGTTTATAGGTGACGGGATGCTATAAAAGAGCCACTTTCTTAGACATTATGAAATGTCTGAGCCACACTCTTTCAAATATTTGTGGGTTTTAAGCACAGACTCTTAACAATGTAATTAGTCTACAATCCATCCTCCCTTCCTAAAAGCACATACTAATTGTACTGTTGTCTAATTTCATCTCTCACCTCTTTCACTGATTTTTCCTACTTTCAGGCCTGCCGGGTTCAGATCAAGACAGAGAGGACCTTCACGGCCGCCTGCGGCTGGCTGAAACCCGGGCAGAGGAGCTGGCAGAGAGCCTCAGGGCAGCGACCTCCAGCATGGAGCAGTACAGGGCCATGGCTCAGAGCCTGGAGGAGTCCCTGGACAAAGAGAAACAGGTGCAAAACAAACCCAAACTGCCTGTCAGTGTTCCGCCCCTCATAAAACCATTGACCACAACCGCAAACACATTGAAGATTTAAAAAAAAAAACAACAACTATAAATGCGTGTGTGAGCAGCAATTATGTGGGAAGCACATAAACCTGAATTACATTTGTACACCCCAGGTAATGATCTGACAAAAATATAAAGACTGTTTTTATATAATCAAAAAGATAATTCCTGCACACTGTCAGCACTAAGACTTCGAAAAGGCAATGTTTTGAAATGCTACATTTTCAACAAACTGAGTGCTGACATGTACGGAAATTCATCGACATTACTTCTATTTCATGGTTTCATTTTCCTATGCACCTGCCTACCATTAGACCACGCGGAGTTTGACAAAAGTTGTTCGCATGTCTCATGCCAATGAAGTACATCACATGGCTATTTGTTAAAAATAGCCCTGCTTGAATTTTTTTATTCTGCACCACAAATGTCACGACATTTTCGGTTGGCCTGAATCCTGATTTTCCTAAATACGCACATTTGTATTTTTTATTTAAAACACGCTAAACAAACATTGGGACATTTTTTGGACATTTTGGTGAAGATGATGGTTGAATAAAATGTTATATTTGCAAATGCCTAATGACCAGGTAACCGAGCAGGCACGCTCCTCCATTGAAGCTCGTATGAAGGAGGCTGAGAAGGAGCACCGCAGGCTGGAGGAGAAGCTTCTGGAAGCAGAGAAAGAGAAACATAATTCAGACGAGCAGAAGAGGAGAGCCCTGGCCTCACTGGAGGAACAGGTATATTAAATCCCACATTATTAACCCTAGATTTTTATACATATTTAGTCACAATCAGCTGTAGATTTTCCTTAAGAAATATCTATTCACTGCAATCTTTCCCTCACCACAATTGATCTTTTGAGCACTGTTTTTATGTTCAGTTTTATTCACCATTATACATGGAGGGAAAACTTTGTCTTTTTGTTTTGTGTCCGATAGATGAGCAGTCTAAGGAGAAGTCTCAGCAGTGCCCAGGCAGATCACCAGGCGGTACTACAGCGAGTGGCAGTAGCTGAAGCTCAGCAGCAGCAAGCTCTGCAAGACAGCCAGGAGCAGGTAAGCAGCCATTACAAAATTTAAAGTAGGGGATTATGAATATGATCAGTTCTTATTTATTGGGAAATGTTCCTGCTACAATCACCTTTTTAATGTAATTAAAATCAGCGGATCTAATACTGATCAACATCTGGTTCCTTTTCTCAAATATCTTTAGATAAAGCTCCCAACGTGCAAAAGCCACCACATTTCCTCATGTCCACCTTTTACCCATAATATTTTACGTAGTATGGATTTCATAAAATATCCCTTTGTACTTCCTCTAAAATATGTCTCCCTTCTCTGCAAACCCCTGATCACAAAGCAAGTTGAAACATCAAGTAAAAAACTACCATTTCTATATCTCTTAGACATCTAGAAAAACTGCCAATCAGACATCATGATGGATCGGGCAGTGAAAAAACTTGAGTGACATATTTATCAGGTTTTCCAATGAGCAAGTTTCAGGACCACCTGTTGAGTTTTTTAAGAAATATAAGCTCCAATTAATTAATGCATCTCCTGTAATTAATACATCATAGCAATAAAATGGCAACCGCAATGAGATGACATTACTTTAACATGCAATGATTGTCAAATATTCTTTCCCATTTCCTAGGCTAAGCTGGCAGCTGAAGCACAAGATAAGTATGAGCGGGAGATGATGCTGCATGCAGCAGACGTGGAGGCCCTGCAGGCTGCGAAGGCTCAGGCCCTGCAGGCCGTCGAACTCAGACACCAGCTGGATGAGCGAACCCAGAGGGTCAGCGCTGAGCTACTAGAGGCCAGGGTCTCCTGGGGGGAGCAGGAAAAGATCATCAAGGTGATTTAATAGATATAGGAATAGGTGATGACTAGACAGGATTAGATATAATAACATGGAGTTTACAAAATCACAGGAACATCTCTTGATTTCATTTAATCATATTTCAAGCTGTCATGGTTATTTTGTCCAACTTATATTTAATAGAAATGAGCAATTACGCTTTCAATCTTAATTTTTTTGCTCACATTATAGGAGGAGATGTCGAAGATGGAGAGCCGCTATGAGGAGTTGCAGAGGCAGAACACCCTCCTTCATGAACAGATCCAGACAATGAGCAGCAAGATGGCCGACAAGTTGCAACGCGCTGCCAGTGAGAATCCTATGAACATCTCCCTGACTGAGGAGGGCAAATCTCAAGACCAAGTCCTTGAGATTCTCAGGTAGTAATCCTACCATATACTTGAGGAGCCTTGCAAATAAAATCTATGTTTGTAATTTGGAGAAAAAAAAAAACATGAAGGAAAAATTAAGCAAAGGGGTTGGACGTCGCAATCTCTACTAGTGTGCCGTTCTGACCAGTTATACTGTTCCTGTTCTTCACACTATTTGTACTCCATCAAAGGTTTGTGCGTCGGGAGAAGGAAATTTCAGAGTCTCGTTTCGAGGTTGCCCAAGGGGAGAGTTTGCGTTACCGTTTGAGGGCGGAGCACCTGGAACGAGAGCTGAAGGAGGTGCAGGACAGCTTGAGTTCTGCAAAGGAGAGGATGCAGGTAGGTTTTTATACTCACTGATTTGTCAACTGAGTTGATTGTTAATAGGAAGATTGAGAATCTCTTTTCCTGGACGTTTCATTGATCTGTGTAAAGAAACCCTCTATTTGCGCACTTTCCTCTAAGGAGGTCAAAGTGAGGTCAAGGACATTTTACTTAATGATATCCACGAGACAAGAGTCTTACCCGGCCACTAGGACTCAAACCTAGAGATACCACATGTGTTTAAAAGCCCAATGCTACTCAGGTGACAGCGAAGACCCTGGCCCAGCATGATGAGCTGATGAAGAAGACGGATACAATGAGCATCCTGTTAGAAACCAACAAGATGCTGAGAGAGGATAAGGACAAGATGGAGCAAGAACTGCAGCAAACCCAAGCTAAGGTATGAGTTGCGTTTTATAGAAAAATTTAGTGGTTGTGTTGAATTTGATGTGCACTCCTTTGATATGTCATGCTCCAATAATATACTATATTTTACCAAATTAAGTGAAAGGACGTTTAACCACTTCACTCCATTGTCTTGGTATTCTTTCGAGAAGTATTCCTGAGTGAACCTACTAGCTCATCTTCTGTGTTTCAGGTACAAAAGCTGGAGTCAGACATCATGCCATTGCAGCAGGCCAACACTGAGCTGAGTGAGAAGAGCGGCATGCTGCAGGCGGAGAAGAAGATACTGGAAGAGGAGATCAAGCGCTGGAAAGGCCGAACACAGGTCAGTGAAGAAAAATAATAATGCTGCTTGTAAGGAATAGAGATAAATCTGTCATCAGTCTGGTGATGACTATTTTATTCATAATGTTTTATCATTTCACACCACCAATGCACAACTTCTTCTCATGTTCTTTTAGCATTTGGTGAGCCAGCAAAAAGATTCAGATCCGGAAGAGTCCAAGCGTCTGCACTCTGAGAAGGAGGCACATCTCAAACGCATTCTGCAGCTCAATGAGGAGAACATCCGACTTAAAGCAGAGGTTGCCAGGTGAGGGATTGTAAATGATATAAATATTTAGCGTTTATTGACCAGGATATTAAGTGTTTACTTTTTCTCCCTTATTCAACCCTACCAGTTCTTTTTCTGCCTCTTTGGCGTTCATTTTCACCATCTCTTAATTTCTCTCTACAGGAACAATAATCTAACGACATCTCTGCAAAGCCAGATACAGAACTTGCGTGACAATATGAGTAAGATAACTGATGACAGGAATAATCTGAAGAAGGAATTTGAGACCAAGAACCAGGAACTCCAGAACAAGGTGCGAACTATCACCCAGGTCAAGAAGATTGGACGGCGCTACAAGACTCAGTATGATGAACTCAAGGTGGATCATGACAAGGTGAGAGCTCAGTAGATGTTTATCTCACTGCTTTAGTCTTTAATCCAAAAGGTGAAACAAAAAGTGCATGGCTGTATTGTTCCTTTCAATCCATCTTTGAACAGTGGCCTGAAGCCACCCCTGTTTTGCTGGTTTAAGCATAATTAATCTTTCATACTGTGTTTCCTCTAGTTGGTAGCTGAGGCCGCAGCAGGCCCATCCCAAGAAGAGGAGGCTCGTCAAGCCTCGGTTCAGGAGCTGCAGAGCCTCAGAGATTCTCTGAACCAGGCCGAAGCCAAGACCAGAGAGCTGGAAGGACAGCTGGAGAACATCAACAAGGTAAAAATACAAGTTTCAGCCGAAAACCTTTAACTGAACTGTACACTTTATAGTTAGATGAGTGTTCTCGCCTTTTATCAGGGTGGGGGGCCATGCCTGTTGTACACTGTGATCAGTTTGCAAGATCATATAGCTTGCGTAGTTCAGTTTACATCAGTATTGTAGTCAAACCCACTTAAACCAAGACCAAGTCATGACCAAGACCCGAGTGTATCAAGACGGAGACAAGACCAAGACTTTGAGGGGTTGAGACAGAGTCAAGACCAGACCAGTGCGAGTCCCACACTGCATGACACACTTGGCGATAAAATATGGAACATGTAGACCAGAGGCACTCCTCAAATTGATCTGAAAGATCCACATTTCCATAAAAACACCCACCAAAAACAAATGGATCCTCTTTTATTGCCATATATACAGTATATGTGTGTATGTATAAGTGTACCATGAGAAATGTCTTGATAAAATAATCAAAAGGCATTTAGGTGAATTTTATGTGTGGGAATTTTCTTTTGTTTTCTATGAGCAATCACATGATGTTAACAAATAAATCAGATAATGAACATACAATTTAGTGATATCCCTGCAGTTTTGGTCTTGACCGGTCTTGAAATAAAATCCTGAGTCCTCTTTGTCTGAGACCGAGGCCTTCAAAAAGTGGTCTTGAGATCGGTCTCGAGACCAAGACCGATCTTGAGTTCTACAACACTGGTTTACATCACTGCAAAAATATTCTTGAAAAAGGCAGTACAGCGCTCCCCCAAATAAGCTTGTCTGTTCTACATACATGCATTCATCAGTATCATGTCTTCTTGGCCTGTGACAGGTGGTTACAGAGCGTGAGACTGAAGGGCGTAACACCCAGGAACAATCCTCCAGGCTGCAGACAGAGCTGACCAGGCTGAGGCAGGAGCTGCAGGATAAAGCATCTCAGGAGGACACGCTGAGACAGCAGATGAGTGACAAGGAGGACAAGACCAGGAAGGCCATCGTTTATGCCAAGCAGAAGATCAACCAGCTCAACGGTGAGAGGCTGTCCCACATATTTCAACCAGTGGACCTATGATAAATTCCTTATGTTATAGAGTCGTCCTCTATATGCCCGTATTGTAGTGTTGCTTTTATTTGGATCTCAGACCTGAATGATTTGTGTCCAGGCACCAAAGACAAGCTGCAGAAGGAAAACGAGGAGCTGAAGCAGCAGCGTGAGGAGCTGGAGGTGCGAGTGAGCGCTCTCAAGTCTCAATACGAGGGCCGCCTGAGTCGACAGGAGAGAGAACTGAGAGACCTGCGAGGCCAACAGGAGAGGCAAGAGCAGAGAGACGAGCCACCTGAGGCAGGTCCCAGCAAGGTGAGAGTCTGCTTTAACGTTTTCGCAAGCCACACATTTAAATTATTTTATTTAAATTTACTAAAAATACTGAGCTGAAGTTTAACAAATTACAATTGGTCATTTGCAGCCAAGAAATAGCAGAGTAGATACTGTTGAGCTATACACAACGCAAAATTTGCAGTTACATAAATGTTTTACTCATGAGTACCCGTGATGGTTTCTAAAACAGCCATAAAACAAGCTGTTATGGGAAGGCAAAAATCATGCACTGGTCAATTTTGAGATTTTGTGCTATTTTGCTTTCAGACTAGTGGAAAGAAAACTACATAAATACACATTTAGGTGTTTATTTTACTACACTTTGTGAATTTGCGTCTGTAGATTTCTCCTAAATTTACCAAAACTTAGCCTATGATAATGCCTCATTTGCATATTTAACATATTGATAATTTCAGAAATCTTGTAATACAAAAATAATTGTCTTAATGTAAGTAATCAATATAATAATTAAATTCTTTTACCCTATTCACCTGGTGTAAATGATAGTATATAAAAACATTAATTACCTATAACAGCTGTTTTCTCTGAGCAAAGGCACGCAAATACTAAAAACAGGTCATCAAGAAAAGAGGTGGAACTTTCGTATCAGCAGTGTTATTGTTTACAAATGAAATCATCTTTTAGACGTTAGTATTGTTGGTAACCTTGACATCACTGTAAAATGCATCTTAACTTCAAGTTTTGTTCCTAGAGCCAAAGATCATTTGTGAAGAGTTTGTTGCTTCTACATCGTCGTATGGGACAACTGCTCCTCTGTGGACTATGTCTTGATTAGTTAATTTGATGGGATCAGAGATTGGCAACTCCCTGATATCAAGTGACATTGTTCAAAGTTTGGTGAAACTACATTACCATGACTCTCAGCATCTTGTTGGTTCTCATCATGACTTTTGTCTTTCTGTCCTGATTTTCAGACTCAGGAGCAGCAGAGGAGCACAGAACAGAGGCAGATCAGTCTGAAGACGACCCCAGCTGCAGACAGGGGCAGGTATGATGCACAACCACGAAAACTGCTTATACGTTTCCACTGCAGGGCAACATGAGCATATAGACATGAACACATCGTCTTACTTATATTAAATGTACATTATGAAGGTCATTATTCATGTCCTGATCTTTGTCTCTGTCAGTGCCAGCACATCTGAGCCTCCAACTGCCAACATTAAGCCAACACCTGTGGCTACAGGCAGCAAGCAGCCTGTCAATCCGGGGAACAAACCCACTCCGAGAGCAAGCATCAGGCCCATGATTACCCCAGCTACTGTACCCACCCCAACACCCACGGCTACTGTCATGCCCACCACACAGGTGGAGACCCAGGAAGGTAAGTCTAGCTTCAGACGTTATCTTAAAGAGGAGTGTCAAAAGTTATTCTAGTAAAGGTATGCCTTTACAAAGGACTTTTTCCCTGTGCGTGTGTTAAGTCTAATTAATGCAGCTACAGGCTCAATGAAAAGCTGAATGTTTCCACTAACTTATAAACTCCTCTACAGCCATGCAGTCTACTGACGGCCCGTCAATGGAGCATGTGACTGTGTACGGCAGTGCCAGCGGCTCGGTGCGCTCTGCCAGCCCCAATGTCCAGACCACTTTAGCTAGCCCCATGCTGACTGTGCAGCAGACCCAGACACAGACCACAGCGTTTGTCCAGCCGACTCAGCAACAGAGCATGACCCATGCCGAGCCGGCCAATCAGGAGCCGCCACCCGTGGTCATTGAGGCAACACCTAGCTCAGTGGTGGAATGGCCTACAACGTCCTCCACCTCCTCTGTGTTTGGGACTGGTGAGAAACTAAACTTTTTGAAATTGAGATGATTGTGATTAGGATCGGAGATTTACATTTTAAAGAGATACATTAGAGGTATATATATGCTAGGGGTGTCACGATTTCGATTCTAAATCGGAAATCGGTCGAAATCAAAAGCAGGATTGACGATTTTTTTTTTTTCTCCACCCCCGCCCACCTTCGCGCATTAGAAAGAAAATACAGCTGTACTGAAGAAATGTAACAGCCTTCTCACTCATGGTACATCCAACTGTAAACCAGCACAAAAATCACAAATGCCAACATCAGCCACCATGTTCTGAACAGACACATTACATTACAAACGCATACTAGAAGTAACATTTGCATTTTGGAACATAAAACAGCAAACTTAACCTACTCAGTCCAGCACTTGGGACGAGGCAGGCATGATGGGAAATGTGGATGTGTCATTTTACACTGCATGAATTAGCCTAGCTGCTAGCGGACTTTAGTTATTTAGTTATTTTTCCTTACTCATAGCTCTTCTACTCTTACTTGGTTTAACTTTAAATCACTGCATCTCCCGACAACAACACCACGGTTGAATTTCAACCTACATGCACATTTTTTTTCTGCTAAACATTGTTGAATCAGAGCAGCTGTTATTGGTAGCAACAAGCTAGCGAGACTACCGAGTGCACAGACTGTGTCCAAAGTATCATTCTAAACAATATCCGCACCTTATCTCTAGTTTCAGCAACACAAGGAACCTCCAGCATGTCCAAGAGGGCTCGTGAGGAGGAGGAGAGCACCACCATGGTCACTGACACAGAGTCCACCCAGGATGATAACCCAAGGGCTCCTATACCTAAGAAGCTGCGCATGATCCAGAGAGTGGGTCCAGAGGTGAGGAGGGGGTGTTACGTAGAAATCTTAACAGGTGTTTTCATTGTTTTTAATGATCTGAAAACTGCTACAGTTATGTCATGGCCGTCATGTAGGTGTTGTGTGTTCTTCTCAGGAGGAGGTGCTGGTGGAGGACAGTGCTGAGGCTGAGGGGGTGCTGCTAACAGACAGTCAAGACGGTGCAGAAGCAAGCCAGGTAGGCCATCACCTAATATAAAAAATAATAAATTCCTCATTGCAGTAATAACACTATTTGCATTTCTCAACCTGATCTTCACTTTTGTTTCACGATGCAAAGATGATCTTCAAAGTTCGCAGTTTTCTCTTTTGCTTTTCAGAGAGGATTAATATGCTTTAAGGTCTTCACATCACCTGCCATTGTAAAAAAACAGTTGTGTCCCGCTGCATGTTGTTTACCATCAAGAAAGCTATCGCCTTACTGTGAAATCCTATCTCATGGGAAACAAAGTGCTGGTACATACAGTGTAACAGAGAGGATTAATGTGGCAATTACTTGTTGGTACTACATGTATCACACCTTTTCATGGAAGATATTAGTTTTTGAAAAAGAGTGTAAATGAGTAGACTGCCTGTTGTTCATAGTGTCCATTGTTCCGCCCTGCAGACGGAGGAGTTTCCTGTACTGGAGGAAGTAGACGAGGGTGCAGCCTCCCAGTCCGTCTTGATGGACCAAGAGGTTACCCTGACCCAGAGTGACGTCCCCGACCAGCCACAGCAGGAAGTTATCGTCATAGTAACAGACACAGAGAGTGAGGATGACCAGGAAGAGGAGGATGAAGAGGAAGAAGAGCAGGTAGGGAGTTTCTGTCGAGCATTTTAAAAGGCAATATGTAAAGTGGAATTAGACACCAGTTGCAGAATTTGTCTTATAAAACTGTCTTGGTTTCCTGCCACTAATGATTTGACCACTGCTCAATATAGGACTACGATGAGGAGGAAGAAGAGGAAGAGGAAGAAGAGGAGGAGGAAGATGAAGAGGATGAGGAGGAAGACGACGGGGAGATGGGGGAGGAAGGAGAGGACAGTAACGAGGGGAGCGGAGACGGCAACGAGGCTTACGAAGGAGACGACACAGAGGTTCGATTACCTATGACACATAATGTACTCACAGTTACAACCTTTCATACATCCACACACACACCACCCACCCACACCTTTCACATCCAGTCCACCACGTTAACCCTTCCCACACTTTCAGTCAGAGATTTACGTACCTTTTCCAGCTCACACTCATTTTTTCCACACTGTCACTTGCATTTTACCCCTGTGTCGTAACTTTCTGTCTGCGTTAAAGCTCTGTGTGTGTGTGTGTGTGTGTGTGTGTGTGTGTGTGTGTGTGTGTGTGTGTGTGGACTTTAGTTGTTTACCTTTTTACTCTAGTCTTGGTTGCACATGTTCAGTGGGATGAGTCAGTGTCTCAAAAGGGGCGGTTAACGGTCTTTTGCTTGTAATCTACAAGTGGGGAATCTGTAAACCACTGTCCTGTGTGGGTGGGTGTGTGTGGTGTGGTCATTAAATAATACATTGTTTACTATTGAAGGCAGTTATTAGAAGAAAAAGGGCCATACCAGCTGTAACAATGACCAAAGTTTATTCCAAGCAATTAAAATATGAACTGTAGGTTCTCATTATGAGACATTTTAGATGCATCAGAGGGGTTGTCCTCAGCAGATAACCAGTTATTGTACTACTAGTACTACTGCTCCTTGTTTTTGTAATATTGTTTCTAGCTGTTTTTCTTTCCCCGAATCCTGTGAACCTGGGAAAGAAAAACAACTAGAAACAATATTACAGGAAAGTAAAAAGAAGATGATGCAAATCAGAGAGGATCACTAAATAATTAAAGTTCTCTTTTAATGAAACATATTTATTAGACTATGAAAAAAGCAATTAACACATTACATTATTCTGACATAATACTCAAATTATTGGGTTACTCTTATAGTCGAATTTAAACTTTATATTTAACTTTAACAAACATGCCCTTTCTATATTTTAAAGGACACATCATGACATGTTGTTTCCTCATGGAGATCATGTTTGATGGCTCTATTTTTACTTTTTTTATCCATGCTGACTTCATGATTAGATGGTTTTCTGTTTTTATTGTTGTTTTTTCTCCTCATCTCTGCAGTAAGGTTCAAAAATAAATTTCCTATATTGAGAAAGAAAGTAATAGTATTTCCAACGGATCCTTAAAAAGTCTTAATAGGCATTGAATTCATTCTTCTAAAAATAAGGCCATAATTGGTATTAAAATGTCTTTTTTTTTTTTTTTTTTAATCATGGGGAGTAGGATTTTATGAATCGTTGCATTGTAAAATCTAAAAATAATTGGTAACATCTATCTTTAAGAAATAATTTATCAAATGCCTCTCGCATTAACGTCACGCAGATCCGGATAGCGGAACAAACGACAGTCATATTTTGCTTCTGGATGGGATTCTCAGAGCAGAAGATCCACTGTCTGCCAGCTAGCTGTCACTGTAATACTCTGGACAACATGGGGAAGTGGAAATTCAAAATCTAACTCGCCTTAAGCTGTAGGAACCCTGAATGAAACAGTCAAAGAAACAAAGTGTTAGAATAAATAGAATGACAAACTAATTGTGTATGGTGTCTGTGTGGGTTCTGTATGGGGCCTCAACATTTTAAACTAATACATATTGAAGTATTTGAGTGTTTTTACTCATAATGTTTGGCCTATTCTGAAGGATATCTTTGTTCCATATAGGGAGGAAATTAATCATAATCTGTATGTGGTGCTCTGCCAGTAAATCCTGGCATCTATAGTGTGTGGGAACCATCTAATAACCTGCTTCCTCCAATTCTACCCAACTCCTGTTTTTCTTTTCTACTCATCTTCACAATTACTCTTTTCTCACTTGACCTTTTTATTTGCCCCTGTTTAACTTTTTAAAAATCTCCTTTATTTTACATCCTTTTGTCCTTTCTCAGGGAGCTGATGTAACGGACCCGGGCACAGAGACAGAGGAGAGTTTGGGGGCGTCTGACTCCACCCAGAGGCCAGCAGATTCCCAGACACCTAGCTGTAAGATCCAGGAAACCCCGTCAAATGCACACACGCAGAACCACCTCAGACTCTCCACATGCGCTCACAAACTGTCCCGCCATCCAGTTAGTTATCAGACACTTGACGATGACTGAGAAAGATGTAATATGTTGTTGTCTGTCTGAAAGGAAGAGTGGTACATCGGTTAGCCAAAATAAAGGTCATTGCTTTACTTATAAAAGGGATTCATGAAAATGATTCATGTTATTTGTGGCCCCATATTGCTGGGGGTTGACGTAAAACTTAACCTGAGTACATTATACCAGTGGGGGCCAATGATTCGAAAAACATACAATAATGGTTCCATTACGGAACCAGCCAGATTCTCAAGTGTTATTTTAATTTATTAATTTGAAACACAAACAATTTTTTATATTTACAGTGTGCCCACATTATCAGTTTCTCTCTACAACTGTTCCATGAATTCCCCTTTTGAACAGAAATACAATGTGTTTTTTTTTTTCTTTCGTCCTGACCAACTGTTTATTGAATATACGTAATCCTCTCAAATCATGTTGACTTTCTGTCATTTTAATAACGTTTGAATGCTTTTAAGTAATTTGTTTTTGACCTTAAATGTCCAAGTCTCGGGATTTTAGAGCCAAAAAATAATAATAACAAGTGGATTGGCTTTGTTTTTATGAGTAGTTTTGTTCATAATTCTTTATAGCTCTGCATTTATCTAAAATAAAATGTACCTCTGTTTATTTGAGCATTTCTGCTGTTGTTTCAGTCGAGGGCAGTATGGAGGTCTTCTCTACAGAACAACCTATCACAAGCTCTGCTACACGGATGCCCCAGTCACCACGGAGACCGACACATCAGCAGCCCCCTCGTCTGAACATCGCCCCGACATCAGACCTGGGACCTCCTGCTCAGGTTCAGGTATGAAGGAAGAGTAATCCGGAGAAGTTTAAATAAAAGAGTATTGTTTTGGGGTTATTGATTACTCTTTATGCAAATGTGCTTTTTCACAGTATTAATATTTTAATGTCATCTCTGTATGTGGAACACAAGCTCTGCTAATATTTTGTCAAATGTAACTTCACAGCGTATGCCTGTTCGTCGTCAGTCGGTGGGCAGAGTCCCTCAGCTCACTTCCGGGGTGCCGGGCAGTTCTGTAAGTCCTCTCTAACATTTACAGTCATTACATTATTTCTACATATGTTAGTGTGTAACTTTCAGTTTGCATTCAACGCTTTCTGCCATCTCTCTTTCTGCAGCAGCACTACTTTGATGATGATGACAGGATGGTTCCCAGCACCCCCACTCTGGCGGTGTCACACCACTCCGATGGTTTTGACCAGGCCATCCAGTAAGTCTCACACACATGGACACAGACCAGGAAGTCAGAATGATCACTGGTAAAACAGTACATGATCAGATATTATTGATCTAATATAGCGTTTGGTTATATAACACATTTTTAGATGACATGATTTTACTTCTATATTTTCCTGGTTTCTTTTAATGTTTCTATTTTAATGAATTACTTGTAGTTTTTATTTTGATGTATAAATAAAACTTAAAGCTTCTGTATCTTTTAGATAACTTTAAAACTTTCATACAGACCTACGTTATGGTCTTGGACATGTACTTTTGGGATTTTATAGAGTCGGAGGCTTGAGTGAATATTTAGATATTATTTATACAAACAGGAAAAGGCAGGGGGGAAAAGCACCTAAGGGCGCTTTCACAAGCCAACATTTAGTCATGTGTTAATCGTACTCTGCTGCGGACCAAAACAACCGGTCCGAGATCGCTTGCGAGAGGTCGTCTCGTACCATTTCCAAGTGAACCAAAACGCAGGTTGCCTGTGCGGGCATTTGTTGAGATGGACGCAGGTAAACGACAGGTTAACATGAATGGGAGAGGACTGACCTGATGTTTGCTTGACATCTGGTCTGAAGAAAACATACAGAATATGCTAAATAAAGTCCACAAAATAACTGGAGGAGAAGGGATTAATGCGCACAGTAGATCAGTGCCGAGTCAAAGTGAAGAAACTTCGACAGCAATACTTCTAAGTCTGCGATTCCCTGCATAGAAGTGGCAGCTGTCGAGACGCAAAAGTTAAATTCTCTCCTTCGTACACGCCCTTCAGCAAATTAATTCTTTTATTTGGTCTGCGTTAATTTGTGCACTGTGAAACTGAACCAGACTAAATAGAAAACGAACCAAAAGTATCAATTTCACTCTGATTCGGACTAGTCAATCGGACTATGGCTTGTGAAAGCGCCCTAAAATACCTGAAACTGCCGTCACTCCGGCTGTCTTATGGAACTGAATGACTGTTTTTTGCTTGTCAGTTCTCCCCAAGTGGCTGGTGTGCCTCGCTTCAGGTTTGGTCCTTCAGGCGAAATGCCACAGACCAGCTCCTCCTCGCACTCTGACCTGGGACAGCTCGCATCACAAGGAGGTACTCCACCGCCACAGTACAACACAGTTACAGCTTTTGTAAAACGGCATTAATCACCCCACCAGCTAACTGCAACAGAACATAAAAGCTTTTTTTTTTTTTTTCTTGTCTTCAGGCCTTGGGATGTATGAAAGCTCCTCGTTCTTAGCAACTCATGAAGAGGAGTCTGGTGGACGCAGCGTTCCCACCACACCGTCACAAGTTGCAGCACCAGGTATCTGTCTCTGTTTGTCTCAGCCAGTCTGATATGAAGGGATCTGTTCTGTTTATCTATAGAGCCACCCTTTTCATCAGCATACTCAACACAGCTTACAGTTCCTGAAAATAGTCAGTAAGCCGGATGGAAATTGTCAGATCTGGGAGTGCTATCACATGCTACAACAAAATCAGTGAGTGTATCTTGTCTTTATGTGCTTCTCTTCCAGTAAACATCTTCTCAGAGGTGGCTCAGTCTGACACCACCAGTGAGCTCGCCTCCCAGTCTGTTCCCATGGTGAGCACTTCCACACCAGGCCTGGTTGTGCCAGGAACAGCCGGCACAGGGGAGGACAGAGACGACGTCTTCCTGGAGCCAGACACTGATAGGTGAGGCTCACTCCTCTCTGCTGCTTGTCAATCTTTTCACATCTGTTTTTTTTTGGCTGTTGTTGGAATTCAGATGTCTAGCTGTCAGCAAGCTTTCCCCTGCCCTACATCTGCAACATTCATTATTTGTTTCATAGGTTAAATTCTTAAATTCTTACTACTATCGGGCACCCGATACCGTTAAAGATTTGGAGCTGTGCTCGCCGCTACTTTCTAATTGATTCATTATTTGTTGCCATGCAGGCTTCAAGCCTTGCTTTATTCACTAAAGATCTGTTGTTTTCTCCACTGTCGGTATCGATAGCTGAATCAAAAAAATAAAACTCTACGGACTGTAGAAGTTAGCAGGTTCATAATAAGTGCATCTTGTGCTTTTTTTTAATTTCTTGCATTCATGTTTTTACAGGTGATTTTAAGACTGCGTGACTATAATCTGATCAGATCCCACGCATGTTGTTGTGTTGGTGTGTTTATCCCAGGCCCAGTGGAGAAGTGTCAGTAGATCCAGTGGTCTCGCAGGGAGATATAGAGGAGTCAGGCCAGCAATCTGACAAGTCCTGCCTCCCCTCCACCAGCCAGGAGCCCTCCTCCAGCTCTGCAGGTACAGTGCAGCCACATATCTGTGCAGATTATTATGTCATTATGTGCAATTTATCTCCTCATGTATCTTATTTGGCGTTCAGTTCTGATTGCTGTGTTGGTTTTTCTAGATACAAGCAGTGCTCCACCTAAACCCTCTAGACCTATAACCAGCAGGCAGCTGCAGCGCTGGCCAGAACACCGCGGCGGCCGCATGAAGAGAGGAGGTAACACATGAAAGCACACACACACACATTAGGTGGTGATAACACTAACCCTGCTCATGAGCTTGAAACTGTTCCAGGCCCACTGTGGCTTGGCAACATGACAAAACATTCATAAAAAGCATTAAAATCTCTCCAAAGCCTATCTGGCTAACTCCAATCAAAGCATCACAAATGGATATTAAACATTTGCTCATGATATGATATTGTGAATGAAACCAGGAGTAGTTGAACAAAGGTAACATTAGCACTCATTCAGAGGTTGCCTAGCTACAATAAAAGAAAAGAAAAAGCAGCAAACTGCAAAAAAAACGCTGTCTGATCGAGTAACAAAAAGGCAGTGCGTTGCGCCTCGTGTTTTCCATCTGCAAATGCGCTCTGTCTGATGAGGGCCTTATATGGTTGAAGATGCTCTCCGTACTTTGATATAGAGAAATGTTGGATCAGCTTGTCGTATCACATCAGTCTTGTTTGACAATGCCAATAAAATCTGGTTGCAAACAGCTAGCATGCTGAATGTGATGCTTTTTCACACAGTGTTTGTATTTTCACATCAAAATCAGCAGCATGTGGGTCGCTCCGGTGGCCTGTTGGGGCTCAAGCCGTTCCACATGTCTCATTTTCTGTCCTCTCTATTGTCTAATAAAGGCCTCAAATCACAGAAACAAACACGTAACAGCAGCATAAACCCTGTGGTATCACACTTGGCCAGTCGGTTCATCTTTGAGAGTTTTGCAATGTGTGATTGCAATAAACAGCAGGCTTCCACACATACTTCTGCAGCAATACTGCCATATTTATTTTAAATCAGATCTAAAATGACAGATTTCCAGTTTTATGTTTCAGACTTTGACTAATAAAATATAGTATTGCACTTTAGTCATATTTTTTGCAAGATGTTGCATGTCTGAAAAATGGTACTAAATCAACCTCTTTGTCTCTTTATTTACTAACTCATAATGCAACTCACATTTTTCTGCTTTATAACTCATGCAGACCAACAGACATGATGTGCACACAAGTCCTGGCAAAGCATTTGTTTCATTTTAATTACCAGTCATAGAGTTAAATACATGTTGGTGTATTATAATTCAGTTTAATGTTGATGAGAATAACAGAGGAAACACTATAATTGTTTTACATTTCATACACATTTTATACAGCCACTGTACATATTTTTTTCCATCAGTATAGCAGGCTTTGTTTAAACAAAAATATTGTATATCCCAACAGGTCAGGGATTTCCTTCTCGTGGTGTACATGGGAGACGATTCGCGAGATGAAGCACTAGTCAGAAAACTTGACAACGGTGACTGACCTCACATTTCCGTCATAACATTTTCCAGTTACATATTTTCCAAGCAGCGTGTTAAGATTGATAATGTTCACTTGTTCTGAAGCCTGTTGTTTTTAGTTTGGATTTTGTTTTTTATGTACTTGTAAAGTACCATTTTGTAATCAGTCCATGCTGAAGCAGTGCGTTTTATGAAGAATGTAATAAACTTTAAAACGATAAGAATGTATAAAAGACAACTTTCTTTCATCGGACTTTCCTTTGGCATTTGAAGAGGTCGTTGCTCTGAGGTGACGCGTTGGTTGTAGGAGGAATGACGGGACGTCCGCTGTCCACCCTCACATTGTAGGATTTGGCTGCAATAGAAACAGAGTGGTGCATTAAGCATTTTAATTAATGCATGGCTTTTAGGATGTACTTTTTATCCATGTACATGCCAGTTTCCATTTTAGTGAACATGGATTTTTTATAAACAGAATTAACTTGGACAGCTTTAGCAGGGCATGAGTCTTAAGAGCTGGAGTGTTTTCTTGAATGAAATAAGCGACTAGACACTAAACCCCTCCTGAGGATTAAACAGTGAAATGTTTGACTCAGACAGGAATTACAGTATTCTTTAAACTGTAGGTATCATCGTTAAAATGGAATCTTTTACTGTGGTTTCTCCATTTGAGCCGTAGGTGAATGGACACCGCCCTCAATGACCTTTCCATCTGGCTCACCCCACCCTGACACACACCCAGACACACACATGGTCCTCGTTAGGCCTGTCAGACATGATGTGAATGAGAACAAAAGTCTTGGTGCAGACAGACAAGTGAAGGACGTTCTGTTCTTTTGAAGCAGCACAATTAAATATCATTGTGAAGGAAGAGAAATTACTGCTTAAAGACCTCCAAAATAAGACAAATTTGGGCTTTGATGTGCAGAACACAGAATTGAAATTTAGTTTTCCAACAAGTTTCCTTAGTACTTGACTGACTTTATAGAAACTATCTTAAAATAAAACTGAACCCACTCCCTAAATCTGTTCGAAGAAGAGCTATGACTACAGCATGGGTATTAATTGATGACTTACATCTTGAGAAGACGTAGTATTTGTATCCCTCTGGTTCTCTGATGCTCGGCACGGACACAGCAGCTGTGATGGTGGAGGGGAAACCTCTCCAAGATGTTCGGAAGTTGACGGCTGGCCCTAAACGAGACACTGGAAGCAAAAGAGTTGAGAGTCAAATGAGTGAATTTATATAATAGATAATGCATATTTATGTAATATTATATTTTTGACATTTGTCTGTTAAATATCACCACCCTTCAACAGTTGCAGTCCCATTAACGGTACACAGGCAACTTATTTCCACTTGCCAGTTATTTACAAGATGGACCTCGCTGTCCCACAAAAGCATGACTCACTTTTTCAGAGAAACATGTGTTTTAACTCAAATAAAACATGTTTACGTGAGTTTAAGTAAATCTGTTAAAATGCTCAGCAAACATCCAGTACACTCACCCAGTAAATTTATACAGGACCACACAAATTGTCATTGAGATGAATTTAGGTCACACAATTTCAAATAGTTCTTGTCCTGTATGAATTGTGAATTCTTGGAGTACCTGCTTGTCGAACCATTCGGTTGCGGACTGTGTAAACCGGGTACTGGCGTACTTTCTTGCCACATGTTGGACTGGTGCCAAACTGGTATGAATATTTCTGGACCAATCCCCCTGGAAGAACCAGTCAATTTCAGAATGTATTCATGCATGATACACAATATTTAATTAATAAGAAGCTAAATCTTGTTTTACACACAGGAAAAACTCAAATAGAAATAAAGAAACTAAAAAGATATTATTAATGATAAATAATAGTAATAACTAAATAAATATAATAATAATAAATATATTAGTTAGCTTGACTCACCTCTCTTGAAGAAGTAAACTGACTCTCTCCTCATCTGGTACTGAGGCACAGACAGAGCAGCTGTGATTTGGCCCCGAAGCCCATCGAAGCCCGCTTCAACAACCTTTGGATAGTTCGGGTCCAACACATCATTTTCATATCTCCAGTACTTGGATCCCTGCAAAGATCACAACCCGAAAAATTAAACCTCAGGCAACTTAAATAACCCTGGACAGCAGGTGGATAATAAGGTGATTGTGTATTTAGCAGCAAAAATGCATCCTGATATGGTGCAAAGGGTCTCATCCATGAAATCCTTCAAATTCAGATTTGTCAAATGTACTCATTGGTTTCGGATCAGATGAGTAAATGCACCTTGAAAATGTAAGTTTTGCCCTGGCAGTTGCAGCGGGTGAACACGGTGTCGATGGGGGAAGGGACGCCCCACACTTGTGTGATGCCACGAGCCGGACCAGGCACCATATATCTGTCCAGAAACCAGAAGTAGTGCCCTGAAAAATAAAATAGGATTACCATCAGAGTAATTTCAATGTCTATCATATGTTTTAACTTGTGGGAACGGTGTATTTTATTGTCATGGTTTTATACATTCTTTATTTCTGCTCAGCTGTGCTTTGTGTACTCTTGCAGTGGTTGAAGAATTAAGTAAAAGTAACAACAATGTAAAATTTCCTGTGAAAAGTCCTGCATTCAAAATCGTACAGAAGTACGGAAGTAAGAAGTAATATCAGCAAAATGTACTTAAAGTATCAAAAGTAAAAGTATTTATTATGCAGAAGAATGGCCCCTGTGACTGATATAATATTATATGACATTATTAGATTGCTGATGCTGATACATCAACGTGAAAGTAGTATTTTACTGGTCCATGTGCAGCTAACTTAACTTTAACTTCTATATATACTGTTAGGTACTTTAGTCTGGTGGTTTCCAACCTAGGGGCCGGGCCCCCTAAAAGGCTCACAAGATAAATCTGAGGGATCATGAGATAATTACTGGGACAGAAAAGAAAAAAATTATCTCATCAAATAATTTAAATGGAAATCCCTCTTTTGTGGAACAACTAGTACACAATATATTGTATTCTAAAAACTCATCAGGTCTTTTTCATGTAAAATCCTATTTGAAAAGTAACTTAACTATATGTGTCAGATAAATGTAGTGAAGTAAAAAAGTACAAGATTGCCCTCTGACATGTAGTGACGAAGATAAAAAACAACGAACCTCCCTCAAAATTGTTCTAAAGTAGAGTTCTATAGTAAGTATAGTATGATAATCAACTGGTATTTGGCTTAACGCACGATACAGTTCTTAGATCTAATGATCAGCTGGCACTAACCTCTGAACACCACCATTGTGCCGTTCCTCAGCGTAGTGACTCCGCTGACCGGCCGCCCACTACACAGATTTGTATCGTTGCTGTCATCTGAGGGAAAAGGACCAAATTGTGAGAAAAACCATCTGTTTGGATAAACAAGCAATAAGACAAAGAAAGCCATGCAATCACAGAACGAGTTACTGGGTGTTAATTGCAATATTGTGCTCCAGGAGCTGTAAGGATTAAGTGTCTGGGCTTTATTTCCAATTTCAAAGAAGTGTTTGATTCATTTACAGATTGGAAAAACAGCCACTTCTGCCACTTAATAAAGTGTAGCTACGCATTGAAGGCAGCTCTGTTCACCCAGAGGCATAATGACAAAATAACCAAGCTCATAAAGCAGGCTGAGAGCAGTAATAAATATGTACCAGCAACTAGAGGCCTACATTTTTGCAATAGTCTTACACTAAAATAAATTAGATATCAGCAAAGCCTACAGGAAAGAAATGTCTCCTCTCAGAGTCACAGAATTCCTCTTTGAGGTTATTTGTTTTCTCTGGATGTTGTGTTGAGAATCTGGACCGATGATAAGAACATTTCTTACCTGCTTGGTAGTCTCTAGGATCGTCTAGAGTTTGTGCAGGGTCAAGAGGCTTAGTCTCAGGTTTGGAGCTGGGTGTAGCCAGAGTTGGTTTAGCTGGTGATGGCTTGTAAGGGTCAGGTTTGTCCTGGGGTTTGGAGGTGGCTTCAGATGGTGTGGGTTTGGTCGGGACTGGTGTGACATGTAGTGGATCAGCAGTGGTTACTCCTGCATCTGTAGTGTCATTGGGCACTGCGTCTGTGGATGAGGGAATGTGGGTCGTCAGGGCATCGAGCTCTGGCAACCCCGCTGGAGAAACACTGGTGGAAGGATCTTCAAGGTCTGCCAGAGAAGATGGAGGGCCTGTTGTGACGCTGTCTGCATCATCTGGTTTGGTGTTTGAAGTGGTTGCCTCTGGGATGGTTATCGGGTCCAGCGTTGAGGCAGGGATGGTGGTTGCCTGAGAGTTTTCCAGGACTGTGGAGGAGCCCTGTGAGGGTCCTGTGGATACAGGGGCCACAAGCGTGAAGGAGGCTGCGTTGGGTAGGGTTGTAACCTCTGGCTCATCAGCGGAGGCTTCAGTCGTATCCTCTACCGTCTCCAGCCCTGGGGTGTTGGCTGTAGGAGAATACTCTGTTTGTGGTACTGAGGTTTGAGTAGGCTGGCTGGAGACATGGTCGGCTGCTGTTGTAGGCTGAGGGAGAGTTGTTCCTGGGTTGGATGAGCTGGTAAGATCATTGGCATCTGGAGGAGGACAAACATGATTATGAATTCAACAGTAGTAAGAAGCATGTTAAAAAAATCATCAAATTAATGACAGCTGTACAGAAGGACGGCAAAGTAAAAGAAAAACCTGAATATGAGTAGAGAAATATACATTAAATAAATGCAGATGCTTTTATACACTGAATGGTTTGGTAAGCATGTAAATGACCATCCTTCTAAAGCAAAATATATTCCACACAAACATGGAGAATAACTTAAAGGTACAGTGTGTAGGATTTGGTGGTGGTGTAGTTGCAGATTGCAACCAACCGAGTACTCCTCCGCTCACTCCTCCCTTTCCAAGACTGCGGTAACGTGAGCCGCCGAGTGCAGCAGCGTGGTAACGCCGATCTCCTCGCTCAGAGGCCATCCTCACCATAATAACACTAAATTAGGAGCAACAGAAGTCAGATAGCAGCTGGCGGTATCGCAGTTTTGCACTCTGCGGCTCACATTACCGCAGTTTCACAAGTGTGTCGGAGAACTTCGGTGGCCTTCAGGCATCGTAAAAACACGATAGGCTCTCTAGAGCCAGTGTTTGGTTTGTCCGGTCTGGGCTACTGTAGAACCCAATCGATCCCCCGAATGTTACACACCGTTCCTTTAAATAGAATAGTTTAAACCTGTCGTAAAACATCACTGTACAGTGGAAATATGAATTGCACAAATCAATGACAAGCATAAGACATTAGCAACTAGATGGATAGACTTCTACATTTGCCCACTTTTTTCAAACAGAGATTTTAATAAAGAATTATGGTATTTTGTTGTTTAAAAAAAGTAGGAAAATGATGTGACTGTGGTATGGCATTTGTAGTCACCTATGTGGAAATTTTGGATCGACATGTTAGACAGCGGCCTCTGCCACCATCATCAAACACAAAATGAGGGAATATCTTTAGGAAGAATGGTGTTCATCTTCCAGTCGATTAAATAGACTTTGAGAATCTATGCAGAGCAGCTTTCACGCTATTCTGGCAACTGGTGGTGTAACAACATCTTACTTGGGTTCTGTGTCTTGGTTCATGTTGTTTTTTCCTTTAATTTGTCAACAATCTATTTGTGCCTGTCAGGTAATCCCTGGATATCACGTACCTGTGCTCTCCGTAGGGGTTTCTTCAGTGGTGGGGTAAAGGGTGGAGGGGCTTTCTTCGGCCTGTGTTTTTTTGTTATCTGAGATAGTCGTTTGTGTCTGAGAGAAGACTGTAAATGTCTCTGTGCTGAACTCGGATTGGGTGGGTTCAGTAGAAAGTTGATCCAGCAGGTCAGCTGTAGACAGTCCATAACCGCTGCTGCTCTCTGGGATTGGACTTGCCTCCGGGTCTTTGTTGGAAAACTCATCATTGGGAAAAATCGGGCTGTACATATCTAGAGGAATGTGACAAGTGGGAAAAGGTGCACACCTCTACGTCATACTCGTGAAACTTTACTGGGGGAAAAACACTTGGCTAGATTTATTATCCATGCGCACTATTGCTCACCATCACTGAGATCATCTTGTGGATATGATATTGGATTGACCAGTGGAATCAAAGGGTAATCTGCGGGCAAATAAGACAAAGTCAAATATAAATATTAAAGGTGCTGTGTGTAGGATTTGGTGCCATCTACTGGTGAGATCCATTTCTGCCAATAGATCCCCCTAAATTCTACACACTGTTCCTTTAATAATTTGCATTGTTAACATTTTTTTTTAATCAATACTATCTCTACTTTTCCTGCATTGTTTTTCTTGAGCATGCACATCACTGATGTTCCAGATGGAAATGTCACAACATGTCTTCCTCCTGAGAGAGAAGTAACACGGATGCAAACCCAACAAAACTATTCCAACCAACTACTGACTGTGAAAATGTTCTGTCATCCTTTCTTGGCTTCATTTTGTGCTTTCCTCTCTTGTGACTGAGCCTGTGCCCGTAACCCTCCTACACACTCATGACAACACTGCGTCCTTGTGTTTCTTTTGGCCGGTCTGGCTTGTGCTCTTGGCTTGTTCTGGTGAGACTTGGCCTCCAAACCAAACCACAGCGACAAGAGCCACAGTGTGGCAGTCAACCGTAAACATCTTCCTGCCGTCTTCCTGACATATGTCTTATTGAAACCACTGAGTTAAGCTAGTAATTATCTTTTAAGTAATCTAAAACAAATGACTTTATGTAGGGCTGTCCCGAATACCATTTTTTTGGGCTTCGAAGCTTCGGTGAGAAATATTCGAAGGTATTCGACTTTCCGCGGAGCAGCGCGGCACAGTAGGCTGACATGTTCTTCTGTCTGTCTTTCTCCATCTCCCCCGTTTCAGTGGCCGGGACAGTGCTGCTGCCGCACTACTCTACAATCACTCACCTCTACACTCAACAAATAATATCCGTCTGAGAACTAATAATAATTAATGTTGAATATGAACGAATCATTTTGTGGGATTATTCCTTATTTCATGGGCTATTTTGGGATTTATACATTATTATTACATGCTTATATATAAAAAATAATTTAAAAAACGAAGCATTCGAATTGTGTTTTGGAGGTCAAGTACCATGGCAACGGCCGAAGCTTCGAAACATTCGGGTCAGCCATAACTTTATCATTATTGGTTTCTGTCATTGGAATCAAGGAACAGTTATTTAAGGTGTGAAATAAAGCTTCCTTGAGTAAATATCAAAAAGCGTAGTAACCTGCATTGATTCCCTCGCTGAATGTAGAAGGCTCTGTTGCTTCATTCAGAGTCGGCACTGTGGGTATATTCATGAATAAAAGTTAGAGAGTTAACCATGTAAAACAAAAAAACAATTTGCCTTAAATCCTAAATGACTGAAAATGTAGAAAAAAATCAACCTTTTTGCCAAGTCAAATATACCTTTGGGTTTGTTATCATTTACATTATCGCATGAATTATTCTCCACTGGTGCTGTTGCACTGGCTGCTCCACTGATTTCTTCTGTTGTAATTAACCGAGACAGAAAATATTGTCAAATTTAACCAAATGCATCGGTGCAGATTACTGCATGCGTTGCATGCTACTCCACATGCCATGTCAGATTAATCCTGGCTTCTTTGCACTTCACCATTCATGCACATGTACTAATCTGAAATTATAATTGTTGCATGACAGTGCAACTGAGAAGGGTGAGGGCTGACTTTAACATGCAGCCATGCTGTCACACAACCATCAGTGTATTAGCTGATCATGTACAAATGACCACCAAATATTAAAAGAAGACACCAAAGACCATGTTTCACTTAATCAGGACAGCAAATATCATGGTGATACTACTGAGTACGAAACTGTGAAGGAGATCTGTTGAGGTCAACATGCAGAAAAACACACATAAACACACACAATCATGCTGACTTTGTTGTACGAGGCTCACCTTCTGCATCACAGTTGGTGTTGTGATCTGGACAACACTGTTTATACTTGACACAGTCAGTGTCGCAGCTACACAGCCGGCCTCTTTTGAAGCCTTCCCCACACCGTCCTTTACATGAGTTTTCTGTCGCACACAAACACAACACACTTACACACAACAAGACTACACAGGGCTGATTATATCTGACTGATATAAATATTGTGTTATTCATACAGAACATTCAGGCAGTATTATGATATGTTGCTCTCTTCAGTGGTGGAATGTAAGAAAGTACATTTACTCAATTACTGTACTTAAATAGAATTTTAAGGTACTTTACTTCAGTATTTCAATTTTTTGCAACTTCTACTCCACTACATCACCACTACATTTGTCTGACAGCTTTAGTTACTTTTCAGATTATACCTTCTAATCCCCTTCCTGTTATGTGAAAACCATGTATCTGCAGATGTGTTGATTTTGAATGTTTGTGATAAACTAAAGGATTAAGTGTTCCTTTATGGGTTGGGAAAATTCTCCTACTTCTTTAGCTAAATAAACTATTTAAAAACCCTCTTGGATCAGCTGGAAAATGCATCGTCACAACAGTTAAAATGAGCACAACCTTCAACATCTACAGCAGTAAAATGCAACATACACATTAATGCAGCAGTAATATTAATCAAGAAACATCATATAGTAAAAACACTGACAGGGAACATATTACTGCACTACTTTTGCTTTTCATACTTTACGTAAATTTTGCTGATAATACTTATATACTTTTAAGTACGGTTTTGAATGCAGGACTGTAATGGAGTATTTTCACAGTGTGTTATTAGTACTTTTACTGAAGTAAAGGATCTGAATACTTCTTCCACCACTGACTCTTCAGGGATGAGGATTGGTAAAAATTAGTGCAAACTTGGAAAATCAGTTATAAATTGACATGTAAACCACAACTGATGAGTGTAAAAAATTTAATCAGTAACTGAAACATTTTGGATATCAGTGTCTGTAGGTTGATATCGTCAGAGTAATAACTTCTGTTATTGCTAGTGACAGGGTTATAAGTATATCAGAAGGAAAAAACTCTCACTTGTGGTGCATTGGGATTCAAAGTCTTTGCAGCACTCTTCATAAGCCACGCAGCCATAATCACACTGGCACATGTAACCCCTGTCGTACTCAGCACCACATCGACCTTTACAGCTCGCTGTGTATGAGAACATGGAAACAGAAAATAATTGTCAGAGAGGGACATACAGTGATGGCATCTGTGCTTTTTAAAAATGTGCATCATCTTCTGTCCAATAACTCCGTCTACTCGAGGACATAGTGTGTAAATAACACAGCTGTGCCAGAAATTGATTTCTGAAGTAGTGACATATACACAGACATACTTTGCCCCTTCTAATAATTAGTAACCGAGTAAACATGAACAAGTACAAGAACAGAAACACATGATACATTCCAGGAAAGCCCTCATTAAAAACAAATTTCTGACAATCATTACAGTGATTAATACATTCGAGCTAAATGTTTCTCCATGCAAAACAAATGTCACACCAGTTATACTCACTCTGAGCAGCACTAAATGTCAAGGCACACGCCAGCAAAATCACAGCACAAAGTACAGTGGAAGACATCCTTCTGTAAATCTGAAACCAAACCATGAGACACACAAAGAATACATAAATCAGAGCATCCATTCATTCTGACAACCCTGAGGGGTAAGAGAGGAAATAAAAGGTAACCCACCCTGTTTGAGCCTCTGTCCGAATCCTAAAGGAGGTTTGACTCGGCTGCTTTTAAAAGGCTGAGAGAGGGCGTCAGACTTCCCGTTAATTGACGGATCCGGTCTAATTAAAGTGTGATGATCTCACAGGCTGTAGGGAGGATCCTCAAAACCAGACCAGACCAGACCATATAGGTCCAGACACCATGATTCCCCACAAACAGCTGGAAGCACATCAACACACATCTGTGCCAGACAGACGGCTGACTTCACACACACACGTCTGAACAACAGAAAAAAAAAAGAGGTTGTGACTGTGACTTGCTATTCAGTCACTGAGCTGGACACTTTCACCTCCTTACAGACTTGGTTTGTCTAATCAATACCATATGGACAGTCAAGTAATATCTTTAACTTCAACGGTCAGCAGCGTGTTTTATTGTTCAGCCTTTAAAAGAAAAAAGGTGCAAAAAAAAGATAATACATGAGCACTACCAATGGTGGGAAAAGTATTCAGATGATTTTCTTCAGTAAAAGTAGCAATACCATATTATAAAGGTACTAAATTACAAGTAAAAGTCTTGCATTCAAAATAATGCCCAAGTAAAAGTACATATTATCAGCAAAATGTACTTAAAGTACCAAAAGTAAAAATATTCATTAAGCAGAATGAGCCTGATCAGTATTATATTATTTGATTATTGGATCATTATTATTGATCCATGAACATAAAAGCAGTACTTTTATGTTGTAGCTGATGAAGTGGAGCTCACTTTTACGGCTTTATGTACTTTTGAGCAGTTTAATCAAGAACAATGCAGGATATTGTATTAACTGATCATGTGTTTCGTATGTAAAATCTTAATCTGAAAAGTAGAGCTGCTAAATTAATGTAATAGAGTGCTGAAATGTGGCGGAGTAGTTAGCATAAAATGGAAATAGTCAAAGTACAAGTACTTCAAGATTGTACTCAAGCACGGTAGTAAATGCACTTAGTTACTTTCCACTGCTGAGAGGGGCATTGTCGGTAATGAAGGACAAACTTGGTCTATTGATTGTAGAGGTTTCTGTCATCATGAACAAATATTTTCCGTTATGATATATAGTCAATGAGTCTACATGTACTTAAGTAACCCAGTTACTGTTGGCTTAATGCAGTAACACTTCATTGCAGTGACCTTATAGCTGTGTGACCTTATGGCAGCCTGTTTGATGATCTTGTTTGTCCCTGAATATATTTACCACTGCAGCAATTACAGTTATTGTTTTGTGAATTTTAGTGTTGTGCAGGCCTGTTTTATTCTGTTTTAAGAATATGGAGGTAGCTAGAAATGGATACCAACTTAATGTTATATTTATTTACATATTAAAAATAAGTTCCTGTGTTTGGTGTTCAAGGCTGAAAACAACTAAAAGTTTTTTAAACTAAAATGTGACTCCTTAAAACCATGTATGTGTTCTTGTGACTCCTCACCAGTGTGCATATGGGCATGTGTTCACATGATGTGACTAATTCAACCAAAGATGGATTTTCTTTCTTTCTCGTCTTATTTGAATGCTTTTTAAAGGTCAGAAATGGGAAATATTATCCATTCATTCATAAGGGGGGGAAAAACTAAGATTATAAGACAACCAAAAGCAAACCAGACAGACAGATAGACAGACAGACAGACAGACAGACAGACAGACAGACAGACAGACAGACAGACAGATTGTGATTTGTTCGAAAGTTTGCAGAATTACTTAAAGGTTTTTTTCCATTATGGGGGAACAAAAGGCAGGATCCCTCTTACTATACAAGACTGAACACTGTGTTGATGTATTTTTATCATTTAGGGCTGGTCTGCACTGTGGGTATTTTGTGGTTGGAGGTGTTAATGGACTGTATCATGCCTGTGGTATTTTCCCATCATGTCATGGTCCAATTAGAGGAAAAGCGCTCATTAGTGCACTTGTGTCAAGGAGGCAATAATGATAACAGGATCTGGTTGATATGCCTGGGCCTACCGAACAAACAGTCAGGTAAACACAGACACTGTAGCGCCATGAAAAGAGGAAGTATCAAGCCCATGACATTTTAAATTGACAAACAGTGAACATGCCACACTGAGAAGTTGACTGGGTCAAGTTGGAAGGTACAGAAAGTAGAGTAAGTGTGCCCCCTTGTGTTTACAAAGTTGTCTGAGTTTCATTTCTGCTCTGCAATAGTTTGACATGTAACGGCTCAAGAGAAAAGAGTTTCTGCACTTGGTCTCATTGCAAAACTTTTAACTATCAAGCTTGTGGTTCCAATTAAAGTTTGACAAATAAATGTTTTGCAGTGTTGAAGCTGTCTTCTTTTACTATAGTATTGTCTCTGTCTTTGGCCTCCTGCTCCTATTAGGCCCTTCAGTGTGCACAGAATCTGCTCTCTAGTTCAGACAATTTAGAGCGGGAACCTGCTGTGATGTAGCCCAGAGGATGACATGGCAGGTTTAAGATTAGAGAAACCAACGTGTGGTCCATCTGGATGGGGAGGGTGAATGAATTATATGACAGTGTGCTTCTTACAACGTCCCAACTACTCAAGTGCTGAAAGTCCCAGTTCAACTGTGGTCATGCATCTTATTTTTGTAACTTTTTTCCCATTCTGTGAATCAGGTGAGATGATAAATGACAAATATTAATGTAACATATATAAATGTATGTCCTCGCCATTTACTGTATATTATATTATTTTACGGCTTTGTTGAATACTCTATGCTGATTGGTCAATCACTGCGTTCTACGGTCTGTTATTTCTTTATAACAGACCGTTGCTATGTATAACAGACCGTTGCTATGGGCCCAGTTGTGATGTCGGACTCTTGAGTACTATCTTTGTGTCAAATTATTGATTTCTTAAGTAAGTAGCCGTGTAATAAGCAGGATAATGTACAGCGAGTGGTTCATTGTTGTGAAATACACCCCTTCAGGGCGATGCAAGACCCCACGTCAGGGTTTATTTCACAACAAAGACCGGCTTGCAGTACATTATCCCTTACATATAATTCATGATTAATCTTGATGTGTAAATAATCATTTCCTTCTTTGATATTATTATTTCAGCTGATTGTTGCTGCATTGCTCTGTTTACTTTGTATGTTATTTTGCTTTAGTTTGTTTTACATATTTTTAAATTTGCCAATTCATGTTTTTTTCATATTAGTTTTTTATTCTTAATTTTAGGGGGCAATGTCTTCTGTCTTCTTGATCTTTCCTGTCACATCTCTTGTACTTCTTATTGTACTTTATGCTGTTTTATATGTGCTAAATAAAGTAGACTAATAATGAATTTGTACACTTTGAGTTAATAACAAACTCTTTATTGAGACATTGGACCATATTAGTCTGATGAGGCAAGAAGAAGGAGTGTTCTGCTTTAATATGGATACTAAACAAGGCATACAATAAGTAATGCATACTGTAAGTAAGATATACGTGTATGGAAAGTTACATATTCTTGACAATGCGTCGGTATTTAACGCCAACGGCTGTTCAGTTTGATCTTCATCATGGACTTCCTACTTTAAAGAAGGGTCCTGATGGTTCGCAGACATGAGCAGCAGTATCCCTGTTTACCTCCCTGCAGGCCAACAAACCCACAGAGAGCAAAAGGCAGTAATATCACTGAGACGAGGCACAAAGCACTTATTATCACAGATGGATGTCGTACACACTGGATCTCCTGGGGAGATGAGAGGGACCCCTAAAGGGAGAGTCAGCTTCTTTCTCTGGATCCAAAAGTCTGTGCTTTGTCAGCAGTGGAGGCCATCTTCTGTGTTGGCAGCTTTAATGAGCCAGCCTGTTCAAAGAGCTCGATGAGAGGCAGAAACACGGAGACACACAGGAGGAGAGGTGATGCAGAGCATGTGGGTGTACACATTGGGCCAAAAAATTTGCTATTGCCATCTTTCAAGTTTAATAGAGGCTCAGCAACTTTCTGGCTGCGTGCAAAATGTTTCTGCAAAAAAATGAACACGCTGAAGTTCAAAACAGGAAATAACAGAACGATCTTAGCCTGCTATCACCAGAGGACACGCACAACACTTTGTCTTATAAAACTAGTCTTTTTCAGTTTGAGTCCTAATCAATTTTATATAAATTTGTATGCTTAATTGGGCAGTCATAAGAAGACTCACCTAGCTATTGCAAGAAATAAAAATGCTTGTTACAATAAATTGTTTACAGTGTATTGATATGATAAATGAAACATGATCACAAAGGACCTTTAGAGGGAGACAAATGAGAGCGTATCGGCACTCACGCAGCAGGATAAGAATAAGAACTATACCAACAGGTGACAGGCACTGATGATACATAAAATTTGACAGCTCATTTCATTTTATTTGATTATTTTGCCATGGATTAAAGGCTTATCAGCAGATGGAAGCGACGGACACTGCCAACAGTCTGTTCACAGAAAGATATTTGTTTATTTAGCTGGTATTTCACCCTTCTATATGTCATCTTACACTTAACATATGGATAATTAATAGTCTACATGATCTAAATGTTGTTTTGTTTATGTCTTGTGTTAATTCAAACCCTCACAGATATCTTAGATATTTGCCTTGTGACTGTGTGGTAAAATGTCATCTTCCTGGCTGCAGCTCAACGTTAGTCTGAAGGTGGAAGTGATGATCATCTAATCTAACCACAGGAAATGTGTTCTTACTATAAACTTGTGCTGTGCTACCTCACTGTCTTTGACAGTGTGTTTTGCTGCTCCCTTTCTTGATTTTAATATTGCACCATCATCGCATCAAGCATCAACATCTCCAGCAGAGGCCTCTCACTGCTCACATCTGTGATGTCCAAGAGCACCTGAAAGGACGTGTGACGCTGAAGCAGTGAGTCATAACAGCTGTGCTTGTGGCAGGGCTCCCAGTTTCAATCAAGGCACCAGTTGCATGTACTCTGTATTGAATATGGCCACATTTATACATTTCATATAAAATCGTGAGCTGCAACATCAGTCTAAAAGAGTTTTGCACACATTTGTGCTATTTTTCTGATATACTCCTTAGCAGATATTTAAATTAATACAAAATAACATAAAACTCATGCTGTTTTAGAGACTTTCTCCTATTACAAAGTCATTATGTAAGGGCTCCATGTGGGAAGCACACCACTGAGAGTTGCTAAAATTCACCTGATCAGATCTACAGTAGGGTTATGAGGGAAAGATACAACCAGCTGTTGATGCCAAGGTGATGACACCTGCTTGTTTACAAGAATATACACTCATGAGGATCTGATTATTAGTGCATTTCTATCTCCAATCATCCACAGCAGTGCGGCTTCATTTCAGGGCAAAATGAACTGCACCATAAGTATGTAACAGGCCACATTGAAGAACTGATGGAGAAAACTGCTTTACCTCCTCACTATCAATCAACGTGGACCTCACCAGTGTTGCTGCCTCCTCCGGGACGACTGTCAGCATCTCAACCATCTTATCTGTTTTTGAAGAGGAGGTTGACCTGGAGGTACATATTTTCCTGGCACTCACCCCCTGAAATAATCCTGTGCAAGTATGATGGACATGCTGTCTTATTATCCTTCAAACTGCAATTCTATCACATGCATACATTTAGTGATTTGCAGGTCGAAACCATGATTTCAACAGCATTTAAATAACTAGATTTCATTGTGTAGGTCCTAATGTCTTTTGACCTGCAAATAACCGCATCAACTGGACTGTGTGTAAATGACATGCTTCTTCACTGCTTTCTGCCTGTTCATGACTGGTCATTTATACATTTCTTTATAGCCAGCAAGCAAGGATGATGCTTATTTCTTGGCCAAAAAAAAATGGTATGTCGTTCCTTTTCTATACCTACATAAATCATTTGTTGTACGATAACTAAAATTATTCAGACCGGCATTGACGTTATAAGAGAAATCTATACTGCAGCTATGTTTTATATGCTATATTGCAGCTATTCTGAGGCACATTTCTTAGTTATGCTGTTACAGTGGGGACCCTGAAGCTATAAGAGGTGACTGAAGGACAAGTCTATCCCAAAGACACAAAACAATTTAACAAAGAGATTGTGTTGTGGTTATAAATTGCACCTGTTGTGACTGTATGCAAAAGGTCACGTCTTTCTGTATTGGTGGTAAATAACAGGGTATATTTAGTGTCCCAAGAGGCCTGACTGCATGGCTATACAGAAGTCAGTATGATAAATGAGCATTGATTGAGGAGGAATACAATGCTCTATTCCTTGTATTCTCCTGACGCTGCCATTTTAACCCCTAAAACCTCACTGAACCACCAGCAGGTCAGCCATTAAAACTCATGATGTACAGCCAAACAGTGTTCAAACCCACACAGTTTAATCTTAATAAGTGGACATCCTAAAGTTTTCCAATCATACCAGATATAGTATATCAGACATTTTGAGGAAATGTACAGAATGATATGCAAAACATGTATAATATTTCAATTTGATGGAATGGTGCAGCTATAAAAAAAACAGTCTTGAGTTTGAATATGTGTAAAAAAAAAAAAATGTATTTGTTAGTTTATTTAACTTTAAGGAAAATACAGATAAACATTGTTACAACAGTTTCATGATAATAATAAAAACAAACAGACTGTCTGCATGTGTCTATGTGTTGTACATGACTGGGTTTGCATTGACATATAGGTCTGTGAGTGAGTGTAAGTATATATATGTATATGTGGGGGTATATGTATGTGAAGTGGATCCATTTAAAACCCATTCAATCATCATCAAATACTGAGGGGCTGAAACAAGCTGATACACAATATACATAATACTGTCAGACAGACAGACAGTGTGAAGTTAAAAATTGGTTACAGAAGTTATTAAATGATTCAACTTTGCTCCCCATTTGTTTGATCTTGTTTCTAGAAAGGCAGAAAACACAGAAGCCACGTCCTTCAGGTCCATTTCATTTCATTTCTACGTTCTGTATTTTGTGGGCGTTGCCCTGGAAACAAATACCCCAATAGGCTGCTAGTAATACTCACTAAGACCCGCCCTTTTTTATGGTTGCTATGCCTACTACACGTTTCTCTCCGATTGACGGACGGAGTGGCCAATCAGCGTTGAGCTGGGCGGGAGTTTGCGCGCACACTGAAAACTGCCTGGTGGATTTCTACTACTATGATCAGACCGCTCAGGGTGCATGCGAGTGTCGGACCGCGGCTGCAGAAACACACTGGAGATGGGAAATGTACTATAAACACTGTCGGAAAACTCTACACAGGTAATGAATTATCCATTGTCTTTTTTTTTACCACCCTCTGCTACATGAATATAATTGAGAAATTGCCTCGAAAGACTGAGCTAACGCTAGGCTATTAAAGATATGGAGTTGGTCCTGCAGGGCTGTGACAGCGTTGAATTGAAACTGGCAGCACTAGTGGAGACACGTTTGTTTGACACATGAACGGAGGGGGATTTAGCTGACACTGGAGCAGAAACTTAACGAGAGACAAGTAAATGTGTGAGCTTAAAATATAATGTGAGGGGAAATGCAGAATGTAAACTTTAATAGGCAATGTTTACTCATAAAACCAAAAATGTATTTCCACAGAGGGATTCAGAGTTAGCATCATGTGCCAAAGGAGGGACAGGGGTTTAGCTGGACTGAATTTTGATATTGACTTAATTAGACACAGGTGGCTCCCACTCAGACCATATTTATGTCATCTGATGCTAACTAAGTCTTTTTTGGGAGCTGGATGGAGGATTTGTGTGAGACTTATTTGAGCTGCTGCTTGTGTTTTGTTGTGGGGATTTTTACTAGAGAAGTTTGTAGGCTACAATCATGTGAACCTTTGACTTGAGCCCTGCTACCAATGCATGATTTCTGAGACTGAGAGATATCCATACTGATATTTGAGAGTTTAAAAAAAAAACCTGCTAATGATGCATTGGACTGGACATTTTACTGTTGAAAGTAGAGTTGAAAAACTTGTCAGTGCTTTCCTGTGGACTGTTGATGACCTCAAATGTATCTTTACTATTTCTGTAGGCTACTGCAGTGTTTTGTTGGCCAACATTGGTTTACTCAAATTAGTTTTTAAATGTGTTAACGGTTTAGCCCCCGAGGCCTCTTTCCAGATGTATCCAAAGACAAGACAGTAATAGAGTAACTACGAGCTTGGTGAATGGCAGCTGTAAAACACCACATTGTAGAACTTCAATCAGCTTTCTCCGTAAAGGGCTGCCAACTCTGGAACACATTACCAACTGAAATCACATTCATTCCAGATATAAAGTCCTTAACAACAAAGGTTAAGTGCTGGCTAAAAGCAAAACAGAGCTGTATCCATTTTTAGCAAATTGTACTGTAAATTACCGAGGTGTATTAGTGTGTGCGTATTAGGGTATTGTGGTATGTGTACTGTGTGATGTGTATTTTATTGTGTTTCCATATTTGTAGTGTATTGTGGTTTTAGCATATAGAAAGCTGTATATTTTAATTACACTGCACATGTAAAAGCCCAAGTAGGGACAAGAGTTGAAAATTAGCAATAGCTATACACTCTCTGTGCAGCACATCAGTTTCATGCCCTGTATTGGAACTATATGTTAAATTGCATCGTCCCTGCCTATCAAATCAAATCAACATATATGCTGATACTCAACTAAGGTAAGCTGAAATTGACTGATAATGATGTCTTGAATATTACTTAGGGGAAAAGTGAAGATACTGACTATTCAGCAAGCCCACAAACTGAATCAGAACCAGTTCTGGGTTTACTGGAGATCACAGACCAGAGATCCATGATGGAGTTTCTAGGTTAGCTGGAGAGAGAGAGCTGCTCATGCCTGCAAATATTAACCAGTCTGTCCTAGATATGTTGTGTGAGTTCTTAGAGGTATGGCAGATATTTGTTTGCCTGCATTGGAGAATAGTACTCAACTTGGAGACTTCTACTCAGGAAGGATCAGATTTAGCAGAGCTTTTGATAAGAAGTTGTTTAACTCTCTGGGTCGTAGTATGATCATTCAGTTTGATATTGTCTGTTTGAACTGACAACACTCGGCAGGGACTTGAACCGTGACCCTCCGGTTCCCAAGCCAAGTCCCTATGGACTGAGCTACTGCCGTTAACGTGTTATCATCGCTTTAACTTTGACAGCCCTAGTTTTCAGATATCAATAATGTTTGTGCACATTGGAGTACAACATGCTTAGATTTTGAATAACACTCAAAATATAACCCAGATATTCAGTAACGAATGTGAATATGCCTTGTATGGTAAAACAAAACGTATTGGGGGTTTCACTGCGGTCTATTTGTCAATGACCACAATATCCCTGATGGCTTCTCTCTCAACATTTCCTGTTACGCTTGCTCTATTGTATGCTATCAAATGCGATAAAAATGTGATAAAATCATCTTTAAAAATCAAACAGATTATCTATCATTTGTCAGCCAGTAGTCTGATTCCGCTTTGCTTGATTCTGCCAATATTTTATTGGGTAAAATATCTTCAAAAGTGAAAGTAGGAACGATCATTCTGGTGAGTTTAGGGTTTTGAGGTGTGCACATGCTTCATTGCATTACTTTCAGGAGGTGCAATGGTCTGGTTGCCTCAAAACAACCAGACTGGAATTCCCCTTTAACTGTCTGATGACTAACAGCTATAATATACACCACACAGTATTTGCACCTTCACACTGCAGCACACCTGTCTGCCGGTGTTGTTTTTCTCTCTCTGCATCTGAAAGCAAATGGCAGGAGTTGAGAGTTGAGTGCTGCTAGGTCTTTTGATATCAAAGACGTAAACAACGCTCTCCCTGGTGCCTTGACTTCAACAGGAGACGGACCTTTTCCCCGCTGAATGCTCAGAAAGTGAGTCAGGATGAGTGGGATGGAGAGAAAGGAGACAGAGTGAAGGGAGGGGAGGTTTCACTATCATTAAATAAATAGAAGTGCAACAGTGTTGGGAGGAAGAGTTGATTTTTCTCACCTCTCCTCAGTTTACAGGCAGAATCTTGGCAAGTCATATTTGGCGCTGGGTATTTTTTGACGATCGACGTTCATTCACTGACCAAAAGCTGTTTTCCAGTGCCTGTCTGTCGTCAGTGAAGCTATGCTTGTACTTGGACCGCAAGTTAGATCTCGACCTAGAAAGACATGTATATTGGCTTGAATAAAGATACTTTGCTCTAATTTTGTGAATTTCCATTAGGCCATTTGCTTTATTGATAACTATAATGCTGCTGAGATACAGAAATGTTTTTACCCACCATAATGGTGTGGCTCTATGAATGATAATGTAGTAATGAGTAATATCTCATCAAATGTGAGATGGATTGCCAGGAAATCTTCTACAGACATTCATGGTATCCAGAGGATGAAGCTTAAACGAACAGTGTGTAACAATTACGGGAATGTATTGGCAGAAATGGAATATAATATTAATAAGTATGTTTTCTTTAGTGTATAATCACCTGAAAATAAGAATTGTGTTTTTGTTACCTTAGAATGAGCCGTTTATATCTACATAGGGAGCGGGTCCTCTCTTCACGGAGCCGGCCGCCATGTTTCTACAGTAGCCCAGAACGGACAAACCACTGTGTTAACTTTTCCTGCTTGGGCCGGAGTCGATAACGTTACTCGCTCCGGAGTTAACCCCCGACACTCCACTCAGCCACCGGAATACAAGAAACAGGGAAACCTCTGTTGTTCTTGAGGAGCTGCAGCATTTATTTCTGCACAAACTGCAACTTCCACTGAACATTCACTTGATATTCTCGGAGCAAAACTAACTGTCTTCTGCTCCACCAGCTTGCTTGTTCGCTCATACACATTCGCCGCCGCTCTCTCTCTCTTGCTTCACCACTCACTTCCCACGTATACACACACACTCGGGGCCATTCACGTTTTCACATCGGCCTGTTTTCCTACAGGCTTGGCACACAGGAGGGGTTTAAATTAGTTGCAATCTGCATCACCACTAGATATCACTAAATCCTACACACTGCTCCTTTAATGGTTTTGGTGATCCCCTGATCTTTCCTCCAGCACCACCATGGGGTTGACATTTGGGGTTCAGAGTGAAATATCTCAACCACTATTGGATGTATGAACATACAATTTGGTGAAGACATTCGTGGTCTTTGTAAACGTTTGTTATCGTCTGACTTTTCATCTAGTGCCACCATCCACTTAGCCAGTTTTATTTTGTCTAATACTTTCTGATCATTACAGCCTGACAAATCTGCTAGCATGGCTATAGACTTAATCTTGTTTAAACTAGCTGTCACTGATTTGTAATTTGTTGCATAGCTGCTTGTGATGTTGCTGTTACATGAATATTAGCTTTTGTTGAAGCTGGTGGGACATCTTGCAAGACAAGAGCATCAAAAACCTAAAATTTAACACTGAATATTAAATGTAAAGATCTAATGCTACCATTAATTTCCTTGGAGACACTCATTTGGAGCTTATGTTGGCTGAGTGAGGGAGCTCTGGGCTAGATGCTTGTGTTGTCATTATACCAAAGGTTATAATAAATATTGCATGGTAACATATTGCATCGTTCTACTAATGACTCACCAGTGACCCCAAACTGTGTGACATGTTTACTGGGCTTACAGTAGTGGCAAGGCATTGGTGATGATGTGAAAATGTAGAGGGGAGTTGGACAGTGTAAAAGCACTTAACATCCAATGTAAAGCTTGTGTATAGACTAGGGCTGTTAATCAACTAAAAACATTTAATCGCGATTAATCGCATGATTGTCCATAGTTAATCAGGATTGATCGCAAATTAATCACACATTTTTCATCTGTTCAAAATGTACCTTAAAGGGAGATTTGTTGAGAATTTCATACTTTTATTCACATGGGATGCAAATGTATGTATATATTTATTATTGGAAATCATTTAACAACACAAAACAATTACAAATATTGTCCAGAAACCCTCACAGGTACTGCATTTAGCATAAAAAATCAGATAATAATCAGATACCAGTGTTAACACATTTTTATTATGGATGTGAAAAGTTGAAGTTATTTTGAATATTAAACCCAGGATTTGACAGCCGGTGTTACAGTGTCAGACTGACTGTTATTTGGATATTTATGCTATGATTCCCTTGTTGTTGTTTTTTTTGTTGTCTTAGTCAAATATTGACTAAGACAATTGTTGTATTCTGCAAGATATTTAAGCTATCACAGCAAAATAACAGAAATGCTTTCTGAAACCATAAGAAGGGTCACTTAGGAATCACTCCAGTTTAGATATGTAGTTACAGATTGCCATTTGCGGTCACAGAAAGTGAGGAGGCTGGCCATCTGAGAGCATGGTAAAGAAAGTGCCCAAACCTCTGGTGACATGTTGCCTGGCTGCTTCCTCACAGCCGTGCAGCACACAACCGATTACTAAACCACAAACACTTCTGTAAAGCCCAACGCTTTTCGAGCCTGGGTTTTACCTCTCCAGACATCAGCATTTGCGTCTGACAGAAAGAAGGGGGAAGGTGAGGAGAGAAAAAGAAACAAGTGACTAAGAAGAGTTTCCCTGTTTTGCATTTATATTTGAATGGCGCATCAACGTTTGCAGCCATGCATAGTTAATCAGCCGGACTCTTCACCTTCCCTGATGACTCCTCTCTCCTTCTCTTTGACCCACAAGTATCTTGTTACTTTTACTTATTGTGATCCTGCCTCCCCTCCTCCGCTATTGGCTCTCCTACAACACTTTATATGGTGCCAATGACGAATATTAATTATACATGTGAAGCCTCTCATATGTAGGCTGTAGTGCTGCAAGGCCTTCCCTATGCTTTGCCAAGCAGGGCAGAACCCAGAGGCAGGAAATATGAGGCAGGAAACAGTAAAGCTAACCTGTTACATAATGAAAACACAAACAAAACTCTTAGGCCTTTCAGTCCAGAGCTCTTGATTTACAGTGCAATAAATTTGCATTACAGGTCTAAAAGTTCAGATGTCAACAGGTAACACCCTGCTGTGAAATTGTGTACCTTGTGTAAAACCATGACCTGTGCCTGAGGTTGTGAACGAACCCAGCCAAGGTCTCCTCATGGCAGATGGGAGGATCCTGAGGCAGAAATGAAACAAATATTTTTGGGTTACCGGTTCATTTTATGCTCCGCTGTGCTCAAAATGCCAAACATGATAAGGATTTTGTTTGTTGATTTGCTTTATAGCAGCATGGAGGGACATTTCAATTTGAGATTATTTTAATTAAAAAGGAATCAGCCACAGCCACGAGGAGGGAAACCTTGAATATAATGACAGGTTTAAACTGTGTATTCATTTAGATTAAATAATGATGTTCATAATCATTTGTTTTAAAATGCAGTTTTATCTTTTTCTTGTTCGTTATTCATTATTCATAGAACAGATATCAGATAACCAAATAATTAGTCCATTAATTAATGGACAGAAAATTAATCTGCAGCAATTTAAATAATAGATTAATAAACTCATTTATCAAGCAAAAGTACCAAATATTGGCTGGTTTCAGCTTCTCAAATGTGAGGATTCACTGCTTTTCTCTCTCTCACATAATCGTAAATTTAATTTCTTTTGGGTGTTCGGACAAAACAAGCAATTTGAATACGTCAACTTGTACTCTGAAAGTTATGACGGGGATTTTTCACTATTTTGGGATATTTTATAGACCAATCAATTAATCAGTTAATAAAGAAAACAAATGGCAGATTAATCGGTAAGGAAAACGATTATTTATGTTTTTGTTTGTGTATTAAAAATGCTGATTTTATTAGATGATTAGTCATATAACAGATATCGGATAAGTAGAGCATTAATTATTAACAGAAAACAAATCTGCATCTTATCAAGCTAAAATGTGGAAAATTCCTGTGGCAGCTTCTCAAATATGAGGATTTGCTTTTCGTCTGTTTTACATAATTTAAATGGAATATTTGGGGGTTTTGAAGTGTTGGTCAGACAAAACCAGTGACAATTTTGCTAATCAATTAGTTGTTTAAGTTACATTTCAAGCAAAACGGCCAAGTATTCCCTCATTCCAGCTTCTTAATTGTGCAAGTGTGATAGTAAAATGAATATCTTCGGGGTTTGGACTGTTGATAGCAATATGATGATGTTACATGGGCATTTTTCACTATTTTCTGACATCTTGGAGACCAAATGAATAACTGGGATAATAATCGTCAGACTAAATGACAAGCTAAAATAATTGTTAGTGGCCGCCCTAAGTGTCTTGTTGGTTGGCTTAGCAGCATGGAGAGTTGTTGGCAGTGATTCCAAGGTGAGATAATGCTTTTTATCACAATAGAAAAAAAGGAGGGAAACATGTTATATACAGTTTGACTACATGATGATGTTCATAATCACTTCTTCTTTTAAAGTGTGTTTACTTGCCTTATATTTTTCTGGGGATGCACCGATCCGGCTATTTTAGTCCTGATACCGATACTGACACCTGGGTTTTGGGTATCGGCCGATACCGAGTACAGCTCCGATACCAGTGTTTAACTAATAAGCTGTATGCCTCACTGTGTGGAAGTAACTGGGATCATACTTTTATGTGTAAAGCAACATCAGGCCTGACTTAAACATTGCTTTCCTAACTTTGTAAAACAAAATGTAACAAACAAATACATAGATATAAATGTACTGAATTGTTATTTATTATTAAAATAATAAATCGTACACCAGCAACTTGGTAAAAAATCTTCAAAATTAACAGGAATTACAATTGAAATGTAAATGTTTTTTGAATGCAGCAACAAATTAGTCAAAACTTAAACAGGAATTTGAAATTCCAGTATATAATGTATAAAGTGCATAAACATAGAATTGAATTCAATAGATCGGCCCCGTTGTCACGATACCCAATCCAGCTATCTGAGTCCGTATCGTCCCGATATCCGATCCGGTATTGGTATCGGTGCATCCCTATCTTTTTCCCAGTTATTTAACACGTATCAGATATACTGTATATAGCTCGTCAAGTGTAAAAATTAGTTTGTTAATTAGTTAAGTGCTAATGGGTTACTAATAAATAGAAGAGAATGCAACTAAGAGCAGTAAACTGGTCCTCAGTCTCTCCTCAGATACAATAAGTGTTAGACTCGGCTCTGTCTTAATTCACAGCTGCACCGCTGCAAACACGCTCATCTCCAGCTGTGTACGGATGACGACGTGTGTTGTGAGAGTGTTTGTTGTCACACTGTGTGCACTCTCACACAGCTGGTCATGCCACGGCTTGGATGTGATGCCCGCCTGGCACGTTGTCATAGACTGGACTGGACTGGGGCTGTACGCTGCAGGGACAAAAGCACATTCAGGCCTGGACAATGGGGAGCTGAGAGCCTGGGTTGTGCTTATCCCTCTGCGTCTCTCACTGCCTCCTGTTTATTGTGTTTGCCGTCTCACTGTTTTCTCTCGTTCGGTCTCAGTCACTGAAGGCTCGAGCACGCGCTCGCCCAGCAGCCTCTTTATCGCTTTAAGAGAATGAGCTGTGCGCAGTGCTGCTGGAGCTGCTTTAGTCATTAAATACAGGGTGTAATTCTGTCATCAAGTTGGCGGTGATGTGATTGTTGGTTTCAGTGTGTCATCATTAAAGTGCAGGCTCTGGTTTTAGTGCTTTAGTGTTTTTGTTGTTGACGCATTTTACTTTGTGGGCTGTGCTGACAATTTGTTGATGATGATTGTAGCAATCATCTTTCTCTTCATAACAGACACACAATGAATCACCAACAGGATACTGCATATTGAGAAAGATGAGGCTCTGATGCAGACAGTTGATCTGTTCTGTGTTTCATCTTCATACATAAGTTTATTGACTGACTTCTGTTTGTTTTTTTGTTTTTTTATGAATCGATTCATGTTTTTGTTTTTAGAGATGTCAGAATTTTCCCAGAGTCCAAGGGGATGTGTTCAAATTGCAGTCCAACAGTCCAAAACCCAAAGATGTTCACTTTACCATGATATAAAACAGAGAACGGCAACAAATCCTCACATTTGAGAAGCTGGAACCAGACAATGTTTGGCCTTTTTGCTTGACAAATGACTTGAATGTAGAGCTGCAACAATTAATCGATTAATTGATTAGTTGTCAATAGGGTTGGTTCGGTTCATATCACGGTTTTGGGTTCTCTTACATTCGGTACATTTATGGTACAGCAAGGAGGTCAATTTCTGATTTCAACATGCTTTTCATTTATTTGGCAAAAATAAGTTAACAAATGTTTGCCTTAACAAAGGTTTGGCTTGCATAAAGAACATAAACACTTCTTCATTGTGAAATCTTAATTGAAAGAATAGGTCTTCTACAGTAATTAGTACAAACAAAAAATGAAGCTTTGTTATTTTCATATAAATATGATGTAATTATAGACTAAGGCCATCAACATAAATTGAAGCATAAGCTCAACCAGAACTATGCTAAAAAAAACCCAACTGTATAACATATGTCTCAATTCCCTGATTATCAGCTTAGTTTTTCCACTCAAAAAGTGCGGTATTTGAAAAGAAATACAGTTGGATTTCTGTGCCACTGTGCTATTGAAAAGTTATTAATAAATAAATATAAAACACATTACAGGGATTGTGCTGTTGCCCCTCTCGAGTTTCCAATCTGTCACTGCCTGTGTCAGTGCTTCAGAGAGATGCTCACTGTGTAAATAATCGTTAGTTTGAGCCCTAAAATTGTTCTGGATTCATTTTCAGACAAGGGTGTATGGTCTCTTATGTGACCACTTGTTATCATGCGACCAAAAGTTCACATTTAGGTCACGTGAGTCAGCTCCGTTCACTGAATGAAGACCGTGAGATGCATTGAAAGCTCTGAATCGTTTGACCTTTTGAGCTTCACCATATGCTGTCCACAAAGGTCGAGCATTTCACTACTGCTGATCCCCCTGGAGTTCATGTGTTTGTCCTGACAGTCAATATTGATGATGCAGACAGGTGAATTTAACTGTTGAAAGAGATAAGGGAATAAGTATGCAGAAATAAGCTTTTTGTTGTGCTTCTTTTGTGTCAAAAATCTCTTCTGACTAATGGAAGGAGAAACTCCATTGAATGTCATCAGTACAGATGAACTCCCAGCTTGTATTGGAGCTTGATTGATCATATCAACCCACATAGGATTTATATTCACGAAAGGAACTACTGAACATCCACGGTGAAGTCTTGCTCTAAATTACCAGCCACAGCAGTGAGTCATCCCACGCTGGTAGATGTGGCAGAGGAGTGCAGAAGGCTGTCCGGTGTCGGTGAAGGGGAAATTAGGCCTGACACAAAATGATCTCTCCTCCACGCTTCGCCAAATCAGGTTTAAAACTAATACTGAGGGACAGACGAGTCCATCTGCAGTGCAGTAGACTTCTCTGAAAGCCTCCAGATGCTCCATAAATTCAGTTTGTCCTCGTCCTACCTCTCTCAGTGCCTCATACCTGCACTTAAGAAATAGAAATGTGACTGCATTGCTGGTATCTCAAATAGTAATAACCTTAGAGGTGCTAAATTTGACATTGCATCGTAAATATTATAACATCAGCATGTTAGCATTGTCATTATGATGCATGTTAGCATGCTGATGTTAGCATTGAATTTAAGTACAGCCTCTCGGAGCAACTTGTATGGCTTTAGACTCATAGTCTTGTTTCTTAATAAATGACTTAATCAATTCGTTTTCTGACAATCAAGTAATCAACTAATTATTTCAACACTAATGGAAACTAGCAGTTTGTAAGCTGAAATACATTACAGATATAGATTTTAGCAAATAAAATACACCCAACTGTAATGATCCCTCTATGATGTTTTGTTATTTTGAACTTAACTCTCTTCAACCTGGCTTTAAGTCTTTTGCTGCATGTTTTAGGGAACGCTTTTTTAATCCATCTATTTATGCCACAGCCATCATGTCACTTCACTTTTTGTCTCATCTTTTCATCTCGTCCTTCACCCGTTTGGAGGCTTGTTTATGTTTACCTGTCTGATTCTTCAAGGCGGCTGTGTTTGTTCACAGCTCACCATCCACCCACCTCGCCTCACTCCTCTCTATTTTTCACCTCTACCTGTCCTTTTTCTTTTCTGCTCAGTTCCCTTTGGGTCATTTTCTATCTCCCTCCTGCTTTGCTCCCTGAGCTGGTGACAAATGTGCCTGTTCGAAGGTTAGCGAAGCATCTTTATTCCACACTCGGCCGTGTCATTACATTTAACCCAGTTCCATTTTATTTGGCTCTTTGAGCCAGAGGAGGAGGTTGTTCTCTGGTGCTTTCACCGACAGTGTTATAGAGACGTGGGGTGTAATTCCTGTCCAACCTCTCTCATGTCTTCTCTCATCCAGAGGAGGGAGAGAGGCAGGTGGAGGTAGTGAGGAGGCGGGAGTTTGTGTTGACCTACCCTCCCTCCTCTCCTTCAGAGAGACATCTGTTTGTAGATCGCTCTCTGGCAAAAGAACGAAGAAAGGGAAATGCTTAGTCTGGGCGGAAAGGATGCACCATTTATTTCCTGCAGGAATTAAATGGGTTGTGGAGATTGTTTGTCTATGTAAGAGACTTTCACTCCTCCCCATCTGCTTTCCTAATTTTTCATGGCAGCCATCTGTGTGTTGTCAGGCAGTTTGAGGGTGGCAGAGAGCAGGAGAAGAGGTCAGTGTGTCTCCATTGATAAGGCTGGTTGCCTTGTATCTCTGACTGATATGATTATCACCTCAAACAAACCTTGTGTTTCTTTTCTTACTTTACTATCTGTGTGACTGCTGCTGCTCTGTCTCGCCCCACGCTCTCTCTCTCTCTCTCTCTCTGCTTGTGTGACTCTATGACATGCCAAACATGATCATCTAGCATACAAAACAAGGGTCGATCCAGCATGATTGAATGTAAACAGATTGGCAGGGAAACAGGATTACAAGGAATATATAGTATGTCTTTTTCATGTATGCTTGCATTTAATGTGAAACAAGTGTCAGAATAGCTGTTTCTAGAACAAGGAAAGTAAGATTTCCCCAATCATAGCTTATGTTGTTGATTTTTAACCATGCTAGTGATGTGGTTGTAGGGATGAATGTTGGTCTGTCATTCCAGCACTTTGGTCCACACAAAAATATCTCAACAACTACTGGAGAGATTGAAATTTTGCTATGAATCCTACTGAGTTTTTGGTGATCCTCTGACTTTTCCTCCAGCACCATCATGTGGTCCACATTTGTGGTATTGAGTGAAATGTCTCAACAGCTATGGGATGGATTTCCATGAAATTTGTTACAGACATTAATGAGGATGAATTGTAAAAACTTTGGTCATCCCTTAACTTTTAATTAATAATTCAATACCTCATTTAGCCTCGAGCATGGCCGCAGACTCTTAGTCTTATTTATTATTTCTGCCCTGAGGGGGATCCTGTTAGGTCAAAACCGGTTTACGTTTTAAATGATACACCAGACTAAATAAAGACCTTTTAATTTACCCTCTCCTTGCTCCATGCTCTGCCTTAGTAGACACTATTAATTTCTGTGACCATTTTTTCATCTTCAAAATCATCTTAAGGTTCCCTGGGTTTTTACTGCATGAAAAAACTGATTGAGCACATCTTGGCCTCTGCTTCTTTTTGAATTTGGTACAGTCCTCGTCTTTCTGTTATCATAAAACCTGCACCTTCACTATTTAAAAAGATAATAAAAAAGATACATTATTAAACATTATAATAATAATAATGAGTAAATCAATTTGGATCAGCTATTACAAATGTAGATCTCTGTATAGGAGTCTGTTCCTCGCTGGTCCCAGTTTACTTCTGCATCAATAACCAGACTGACTGATTTTCTAAGAATCGGGGTTCACTTGAAACAACTTTCTTTTCTTTTCTTTAGACACCTCTGCTGCATCCCATTAGCTTTAATTTATTAATTGTGAAAGAAACAGAATCTGTAAAGCACTAAGTTATAGATTGTTTTTCCACTCTTAGTACAATTTTTGTAAACAAGTTGTAGTTAACAGAAGAAATGGCATTTTTTTTCTGACATTCTACTTTGTTTTTTTCTCCTTTAAAGTGCTAACACGCAGCATTGAAACTAATATGAATTTATTGGTCTGTCTGTGCCCTGATTATACTTGCAATGATCATTTATTTGCACTCACAGAAGACCTGCAGCTGTTGTTAGAAAAGGCTCCACGTTATTGGGCTAAATTGTCGGCTGAAATTCCATTATTGGAACATTAACAACAAATTTAAGTTTCTCATTTATCCGAGAATAATATATCAGCCTCCAATTTATAAAGAGCTTCCCTAATGTCTGTCTTTTATAGCAGACACCGTGGCACTGAGGCAACTCAAAATGATCCCATATATTTATTTATATATTTATAAGTCTATCATCATGTGGTCAATGAGTCTCCTCTTTGAGTATCTGTTTAGGTTTCTCACAGTTTGTGTCTGCAGTAGGTTGAGCTGTGATGAAACCATACGTGCATGGTGACACACACAGCAAGACCAACATTTGTGCGGGCATTTCATTTCTGAATAAGAAATGATCTTGAGCCTGAGGAATCAAGGTCACAGTGTGTCCCACTTTGTTTGCCTCCGAGCTGATTTCAGCTGAGCGTTTAGTTGGAACCAGATGGAGAATGCTGGACGTCAGCTACTTCTATACATCCCACCGTGGCTGCTATCCACATGGGGTCCGAGTGCACACCTCTCTCTCTCTCTCTCTCTCTCTCTCTCTCTCTCTCTCTGTCTCTGTCTCTGTCTCTGTCTTTGTGTTTCTGCATCGTGTTGTGTCAAAACAGTGAGGATTAAAACAAAATGGTTACTTAGCTCAGATGTACAGTATGTTTCAATATGGCGCACCAGGCTTCTGTCATCTTTCACCATCACGGTGTGTCTGTTTTTATCCGTTTCCTCCCTCTGCTCCCCTGAAAACCATCTGGTGGTTCAGTCGGGATCACGATCCCCCTGCATGGGTATTTATTATTTTGCCATGAAAATCTGCACAGATGGCATTTATCGGCAGCAGACTGGTGACCTTTAGAAATCTCACTTCATTATTTTTTGTATTACAAGTTTTCTGAAATTTTGAATATACAAATGAGACATTATCTAATGCTAACTTTTGGTGAATTTAGGAAAAATCTACAGAAGCAAATAGACAAAGTAGTAAAATAAACACCTACATGTGTATTTTGGATGTTTTCTTTTCAGTAGTCTGAAAGAAGATGAGCAAAATCATAAAATTTGATCAGTGCATGAAGAAAACAATGTTTTTGGTTGTAGTGTCTCTCCTTAAGTTCCACTTTGGTTTGTTTTATTTAAGATCTATATTTTCTGCAGATCTCGGCAATATATAGAATTAACATCAATATCATGATCAATGAAATTAGATATTATGTAGAATTTTTGCTATATTCATATCAAGATATATGTTTTCTCTTTGCCTGGTCTACAAAACTGCATTACAGTTAAGTTCTGAACTTATTAGACTGTTGAGTGAAGATGTACAGTGAATGAATCATGAACTGTCTCTAACTGTTCATTTGTTTTCCCCAAATTTTACTTTGAGAATATTTAAATATTCAAAATGCCTACAGAAATTACAAATAGTTATTGCTAAGGTATTGTTGAGATATTTTATAAATCTTACAGTTGGGCAACAAATGGCATTTATTGACATTATGAATATCTTACAGATTCACTAAATGAATCCATATAGCTAAACTGATACCAGAAGTTCAATCAGTCAATCAGCCCATAGTTCAGTCCAGAGGTCAAGAATCTTTTGGTGGTAACGACACTGTATTAATCAGGACATAAAAATCAGTCATAAGCCAGCACAAGCAATGAAATATCATGCACACTGGTATTTAAAAAAATAAATGCTATTTTATAATATCATTCCTATATTTTCTGTTTAAAATACCTCATGTTGACAAGGTTGTCCTTGGTAAAACATCTTGTGGTTCACAGAAATGTATCTTACAATAATCACTATCAAACTTATGCTTTTCATGAGATAAAACGCTATGTAAAACAAAACTTAAATAACTAATTTTGTTAGTTTGATTACAGTGTGCTTTGATTCATTAATTTAAACTATCACATGATGTGATCATATTGTCACCGATATTCCACTGAAAACCAGAAAGTAATGTTGAATTATCACCGAGCTATGCTCTATAATATTTCTGTCCTTCTGTATCTTTCTCCTGTGCCGAGCTGCTCTGCCAAACAGAAAGCTGTCAGCGGGGACCTCCAGTCCCACCGCTGAGCTAATTAACAAGGTGTGAGAGGTGTGTGTGTGTGTGTGTGTGTGTGTGTGTGTGTGTGTGTGTGTGTGTGTGTGTGTGTGTGTGTGTGTGTGTGTGTGTGTGTGTGTGTGTGTGTGTGTGTGTGTGTGTGTGTGTGTGTGTGTGTGTGTGTGTGTAGTAGGTCTTGCTGTGTGTGTTTCTGTGTGTGCTGCTCCTGCCGAATGCCATGTCACCAGGTCTGGGCTGAGTCTGTGCCACTGCAGGGAAAGGGCTGTTGTCAGCGCACGCACGCACACACACACACACACACACACACACACACACATACACACAGTCAGCAGAATAACACATAACAGAAACCCTGTATGAGGACAGCTCTGGGGAAACACTTGCATTATGGATTCTCTTAGAAAGGGCAGGACCACATTCCAGTGCTTTTGCATGTGTGTGTGTTTGTGTGTGTTGGGCTCTGTGTGTGTGTTTGTGTGTGTGTAGGGGGTCAGAAGGTGTATGCTCCGCTGTTGCTACGGGTGTATTCCCTCCTGAACATCAGCCAATTCAAAAGTGTCTCAGTCATGAAAACGATGCAGTCGTGACATCTCAACCTTCAAAAAGTTAAAGAGACATGTTTTGTTCCTGTGTGATTTTTTTATTTCTCCGTGCTGGTGATAGCCGTGGCCCGGAGGCATTATGTTTGTCCGTACGTCCCTACTATTCCCGTGAACGCGATATCTCAGAAACGCTTTGAGGGAATTTCTTCAAATTTGGCACAAACGTCCACTTGACTCAAGGATGAACTGATTAGATTTTGGTATCAAAGGTCACTGTGACCTAACTTCCGTCCCGTTGTCGTGAAAGCAATGGGTGCGTTCCAAATGCATACTTTTTCTTTTTACTTTCAGCACATACTGCAGCTGTCCTCACAAAATACGTACTGTTGCATGCAGTACGCTATTTGGACACTCCACTTCGACCGGATGTAGTAGGACATCCTGGTATTTTTAGCATACTGCATTTGACATGCTATGTATTGGGACATACTAAATCTTTTTCTTTCATACTAAATAGCAGGGTAGTATGGGTATTGGAATGTACTACATCAGGAACGCCTGGAGGGGATCTCTTCAAATTTGGCACAAATGTCCACTTGGACTTAACTGATTAGATTTTTGTGGTCAAAGGTCAAATTTCACTGTGACCTCACAAAACACATTTTTGGCCATAACTCAAGAATTCATATGCTAATCAAGACAATTTCAAACAAATGTCTAACAGGATAAAACGATAAAGTGAAGACGTTTTGGACAGACATGGATGTAAACTGCAACTGGATTGGTTGGCGGAGGCGTAAAACCGCGCGGTGGTAATTCTAGTATGTTTGTGACTTAGCTGTTTGGTATCAGGCGTTTGATAACTTAAAAGTGAGCTTCAATTTTCCTACATAGTATAATAGTATCAAAAATTGAGATAACTAAATCCATGAAAACCTCTAAAGTCTAAGGATGACTCTTAGTTGTTGTGAAATCCACTGTGATATGGCTTCTGATGGCTTGAAGTAGTGTAATGTTATCAAAAAGTAAATCATGCATATCTGCATTTTTTGTGCCAAGCTAAACTAACCGACTGCTGATGGGAGCATCAACATGTCAAACTCTTCCTTTTATAACTATTCATACAACAGAAAAAGATTTTTATTTTAATACGAGTATAATGTGGGTCCTCGTTTTTTTTCTTTAGTGCTAAGCAGTTACTGCTGTTTTTTCTCTCTAATATAATAAATAAATAAATATTTAATAATTAATAAGATAATAAATTACTGCCATCTGTTCCACCATACATTGTAGTTTTTGAACGATAGGTGGTTGCTAGCTAAAACAAGTATGAGTAGTATTATTCAGTCAGTCGATATGAAGAATCGGGTCTCAGATGTGTGTGAGCTGATCAACAGCAGCATGGTGACAGAAGGCGACTCAGCCAATCAGAGCCGAGCGCTGCAGCCTCCAGTTTCACAAGCTGTGATCATCTCCTCGGAGGCTACCTCCGCCTCGTTCCCTCCTCCATCGATTTATCTCTTCTCCGCTGTATCCTCTCTCTCTCCTCCCCCATCTCCCCTGTCACTACTCCTCCCTGCTTCCTTCCTCAGCTCCCTCCGTCCTCTGAGTTTGTCCTTTTGAAGTCATTTGTTAAGCTCTCCTCTGGGCTCCCACAGGACCTCCCTTCCTGCGCTGAAGGTGTCCAGGGAGTTTTTATAAAGTCAGGATGCTCTGGAAGCTTGTTTATGTGTAATTTACAGAGACTTTAATGCTGCAGTTTGAGGGCAGAGAAAAGACTGAACATAAACATTTCACAGATTGTTACAAGGAACCCAAAAGGCATCCCTCCAGGTTATTCTCCCAAGCACTTACACTGTGATGTGGAGAAAATTGAGGTCAGGCAGTTTAAAAAAAGAAAAGTATTAATCTCAACTCCCGCTCTAATACTTCTTTTTCTCCACCTCCTTTATAGATTGCTGTGAATCTCTGGGTGAAGATGGCCTTCTTTAAGAACAACTTCTGGGTAAGTGTGACCACCTGGAAATGACTCAATATAATGATGGAGATGATGCAGACGGACACATGCCTATGATGGCTACATTGATCAGTCTTTCACACCTTGAGCCACATATTACTTATTCACCTGTTAATAGCTGAATCACAGCCATGAGTCACTGAGCTTTTCATTTATATTCTCAGCCAAGCAGCCCTGCTGCTCGTCAGGTACGCACAGGAAGCGCTGGCTGTCTCCCTCCTCCGCTCACTTGCAAATAATAGAGATTGATTTTGTACTCAGAAATCTTGTTATTTTCTGCTACATGGAGAGCAAAGTCATTCAGTTAATTCTTGTAGGCAGAAATAATGTCACTTTCTGCTGTGTTATTGTTATGGTAAAATGGTATTTTCTGAAGCAAAGGCTTTTAACTTCCTGTACTAGCTACCATTTCAGAGAAATTCTTGAAGCTCAAGTCTTTATACTTACTCTGTGGTTCCTAATATGTGTCAAATTGTTTTGTCAATAGGGCCAATGTGATACCTGAGTTTCAGTACTAATACCATAACAATACTTTTTTTTCGATAACTCAGTTTGGGGGAATATGAATTTATTTTAACAAGCAAACGTTATCTGGGGATGAAGGCTGTGAGATGCAGTTTAAGTGCATCTTGTCTAAAGATTTTTTTTTTTTTCTGTCAAATGTTTTAACCCTTTTTTGTTTTTATTGAACAAAATACAACAAACTGCTCAATGTGTCAGGGTTAAACAAAGAACGTAACCAAAACAAAATATAGTCCAAAGTTAAAAACGGTACTTGATTTAGATCAGGAAATATCGGATCAAAGAAGACATAAACAAACTTGAAGGTGTGATCAGACAGCAACATTTACTGCTGGACCTTTTGTGTTTATTTGCCCCAAACAGTCAATGTACCAACTGTACAGATGTCAGCTCTAAGCTAGCTAGAAACGGAGTATATATGTACCATAAATGTGGAAGTTAGGGCCCCCCCTCTTAGTCGATTAGTCGACTAATCCGTCGTTTTGGTCTTAGTCGACTAAGATTTCTTTAGTTGATTAGTCATTTTTTATGCTTTTTTCATGCTGAATGACTTATTACAGATATCAGAATATGTGATTCTTTGTGGATGAATGCAGTTTTACAGATCTGTCGATTAAATCAAGTAATCGATAACTAAGAATGTTTTTGGTCTAGGACAGCCCTAATATAAGTTTAACTTATTACCTGTGTGTGTGTTTGTGTTAAGCTCAGCCTCTGATTGACCTGAGAACTCACCAGAAACTCCAGTTCTTTCTGTTATTTTCCTCCAGTTCCCTTTCCATTTTCCATTTTTCCTTTTGTCTCTGTACGTTTATGAAGCAGATTCATGAAGCCCCGGGGTAATTTTGTGCTCTAGTTGAAACAGTTTCAACTCACCCGGATTCGGGCGAATTCGCGTCTAATCACGTCTTTCCATTGACTTTGTATGCTGCCTCTAAAATTTGCTTCATGTTGTCTGAACGCACATTATGACTCTGACGATGCATTCAACTTACCAAGACACTTTTCGAGGCTCAATGCTAAGGACATATTTCAGTCAGTACTCTTAATAATCTGGTAAATCAATATAGCAGTAATATTTAATTATTTAGCTTAATTTGTGCAGTAATTAATTAATAGCCTCATTAGCAACTTTCCACGTACGTGTAAAGTGGAGAAGGGAAATCTCTCTTTCACCCCCCCAACATCAACCTCATCCCCCAGTGACTCTGTCAGCTGTTACAAGGTCGCTTTCTCTCCCTCATTTTCTTCTCCATCCTCACTTTCTCCTCTCTTCTCCGTCCGTGCACACCTGGTACATCTATTTCAGGTGTGCCCTACTTATTCTACCTTGCCTCATCACACTTAGAAAAGTCCTCAGTAATATTTTAGCAGTTGAACTATAAAATGAGGCACTAAGAGTTTTAATTCAGACACAGAAATGAGACACAGGTTGGACATTATGAGCACATTTAACCGGGAGGGTTTTAGAACAATTAAAGTTCTTACTAAATATTTTTTTGCCCTTGTTGAACCTGTATCCAGGTTTTTGGCAAAGATGAGGAGGAGGAGTGGAGTTCTCTGTCCATCCGTCAATGTCTGCATCCAGCATCTTAAAATTAAGATGATTAAGTGGAGGTGTTTATAATTAAAGGCCAAATCATTAAACAAAACAATGGTACTCAAAACTCTTGGTTTATGGACGCATGTGCATTTCAATGGATGAATAATATTGTGAGCTTTGTAATTGTAGCCTATTTGTGCTGTTTTGATTATTTTTTTTAGCCTGCTAAACATCCATCTGTGATCCTTGGATATTGCAGTCTTTGTGCTGTGGGCAGAGTAGCAGACAAGCAGGTCTGCAGGCAGAGAGGCAAGTGGAAAAAGCAAGAAAATGAGAGCAAACTGGCAGCAGGGAGGGAAGCAAGCAGACATGCAGCAGAATTTCAGCCTGGCAGAAAGACGAGGTCGGAGAACTGCTGCTTCTGTATTACAGCGAAGATTAAATTTTAGGCTTTGTCACAGTGCCTACCTCTAAAACACAGCTACATTTTCTTGATCATTTAAGCTATTATGTGTTATTTGTGTGCCTGCATGTGTTTACATATTCATGTTTCCCACCCAGCCTGCCTTCAGACATAAATAGTTGTGTAATACAAATCAACCCTTCAGTTAATTGGAAAACATAGACACTTGGGAACAAGTAGCACACACACAGTTTCGTCTTCTTTGACTCAAGAACATCCACAGCCGCTCACAAAGCCTCCTCATACATAGTACGCTGTCCTCTCCCATTAACTATATAAGAGCTGCGGTCACGGCCCACAGGGGGACCATCGGCTATAATTAAGTACATTCTTAGTAATTTAAGGCACCGTTAAGTCTAAGAAATAGAATTTATTTATAAGGATTGTTGCTGCGTAGTTGTTCTTGGAATTTTATTCAACACATCAGAGTTTCCACATGAGAGGTGATGGAAAAGGTCAGTTTTTTTTAATTTATATATATATTATAGTGGAAAATGTCTTTCGCAGGCTCTGGTTCTCGTCAAGAAGGGATAACCAACCAATAAAGCGGGCAAATGCCCAGGGCCCCGGGCTCTTATGGGCTCCAAAAACCCAAAGTTTACTGTGGGGAAATTTGATAACCTGGAAATGTGGGAATATGCACAATATTAGGCCTAGTCCACACATATACAGGTATTTTTGTAAACTGCGTTTTTCCTCCTTCGTTCTCAAAAAAAAAAATCCTGTCCACACAGAAACGGTTTAAAAAAAAAAAATGTCTGTCCAGACAAAAACACAATTGAAGCGCTGTCAAGTGGGCAGGTTGGGCCACACACACACTCACACACACTCACACATCAGCAACGGGGTCAGTGTCGTGGGAGTGTTGCATTGGATGAATAGCAGTGACCTCCATAGCGCATTCTGTATCTTGACGCCTCTGTTCCTCAATATAGTCAAAGAGTAACTGTACATTTACTGTATGTGTAAACATGTTAAAAGTAGGGCTGTGAAATGATTCAAATATTTAATTGCAAATTAATCGCACATTTTTCTTATCTGTTCATAATGTACCTTAAAGAAAGATTTGTCAAGTATTTTATACTCTTATCAACATGGGAGTGAGTAAATATGCTTGCTTTGTTCAAATGTATGTATATATTTATTATTGGAAATCAAATAACAACAGAACAATGACAAATATTGTCCAGAAAACCTCACAGGTACTGCGTTTAGCATAAAAAATATGCTCAAATCATAACATGGCAAACTGCAGCCCAACAGGCAACAACAGCTGTCAGTGTGTCAGTGTGCTGACTTGACTATGACTTGCCCCAAACTGCATGTGATTATCATAAAGTGGGCATGTCTGTAAGGGGGGGACTCGTGGGTACCCATAGAACCCATTTTCATTCACATATCTTGAGGTCAGAGGTCAATGGACCCATTGAAGATGGCCATGCTGGTTTTTCCTTGCCAAAATTTAACGCAAGTTTGGAGCGTTATTTAGCCTCCTTCACATCAAGCTAGTATGACATGGTTGATATCAAAGGATTCTTTAAAAGGATTCCAGTATCTTTTCAAGCTTTAAAGCCCGCTACAAACTCCAAAAGATTGATTGCGTTAAAGAAATAAGTGGCGTTAAAACGAATATGCATTAACGCGTTATTATCGCTTTGACAGCCCTAGTAAAAAGTACTGTTAGAAAGGTTATTTGGCCACGTCCGCCATTCATGGATGTATTTATGCAGCCGTTGCATGACATGCTGCCTCATTAATGACGCCTCACAAAGGAGATAACGGCGCACACTCTGACGTTACAGACGAAAACTCCATTTTCCCTGTCTACACGACAACACTGTAAACAGAGTTTCTGAAAATCTTCACCCTGCCCGGAGTTTTTCGAAAGCTTCATTTTCTGTGCCCAAAAATGCTGTTTGGGTGTGGACTAAAGGCCAAAACGCATAGTAAGGCCAATAAGGCCAATGGGATTTTCCCATTGGGTTTTGGATTATTGCAGAAAATAAACTCTGTGGCAAACAAATGTTTATGATACACGTTTTTTTCAGCAAGATAATCTTCACAAATTAACACCACTTTTATGAATGTAATCCCAGAGGTAAAAAGCTAACGTTAGGCTATAAACGAACTACACCACGGTCGCATGAACATGAATATACACAATGAGGCGTTAAAGGCGGTCTAGTCGGCATAATGACGTTTAGTAGTCTCATTTAGCCACTTGTTGGAAACTGCCTTTTTTAAGATGCGTAAAGCTTCAAAATTCACAAGTGGGATATTTACTGATGTATTTTATATCGTAGAACAAAACGTTAAAATCTCTGAATCTTATGTTAACCACAGACCTTATTTCAGGCATCTAACTAAGAACCCATTGACTTCGAGACGAGGCCAATAGCAACGCACTGCGCACGTGTTATACCCCATAGCTCAAGACCCGTGTCCCACCCTCTTTCAATAAGCCTTGGTTGTGGGACTAATCCATGCACCACTCTATTGGGATGCTTCTATGGTCACAATCAACGTGAAGCTCACTCATCCACAGAAAGACAGTGAGTTTTTTTTTAGAATCACATTGCTTTAAATAAGAGAATAAAGGGAATAACGTGATTCTTTTTGATTGGGACACCACTATTTGTGTCTGGACTGCTTCACTGCAGCCTCATTCCGGTGGGATTTTAGTTGGTGGAAATTAAAGCCACGCAACTGAAAAATGGATCCATTATTAAGGTGACCTCTTAGAAAGGTCTTTAATAATGATCCCATCTCTCCTCTAAGTACACTGTGTATTCTCTCTCTGCAGTGGTGAATAGACCATAAAAAGTCCTTGTTGTGAGCACGATATCCGAGGGGATTTAAATGAACTTTTTCTCCAAAAGTAAAGATCAGCCAGACGTTCTGTTTTGAGGCTGTACGGTATACAGTATTGTTTTCTATCTCCACTTCATAGAAACCGCTCCGTCTGTGTGTGTGTAGCAACACAACAACGCCCAGTGGGTTTTTATTATTGCCTGCTTCTCTGTTTAATGACGCCAACGTTGCCCTCCCATCACTTTGAGTCATGGGGTTTTTCTCTCGAGGTGAAGAACAGTAAACACACAGTGGGAAACTTTTTTTTTTTCTCCTCCCCATGTGTCCCTCCCTCTCTTGCCTCTGCCTCTTCTCTAATTTTATCTCTCCTCCCCTCCTCCTCTGTCCTTTACGTCCACCCTTTTCACTCTCGGTCGTTCCTCACAGATCTGTTCTGTGCCAAGTTAGATTAAGAGCCAAGATAAAAATCAATATAAGGGTTACTATATTTGTGTTCCTGTTCCACTGTGTGAAAAAAGAAAGAGGGAGTAGAACGAGTGAAATAGGATACTTTCAGCATGAAAGGATTGTGGACAGCTTGGGGTGGGTAAATATTTGTCGACCATCTGACAAATCATGATAACTACTGTATATCATGATATATATCAATCTCATTCAGATTATCACCATTTAAAATTATAGAAGATAAGTGCATCTCTTCAGGAAATATCTGTATGGCCTATCCCTCCTCCTCTGAAACACAGCAGGCAAAAATAAAAACCAGCAGAGGTGAATTTCTCAGCCCGGCCCACACAGCAATTTAGTCTAGAGCCATCAATGATGACAGGCCGCTGCTACCTGCTCCTGATGTTATTGACACCTCTCTGCTGTAGGACTGTTCGGTGTGCTCGACCTGCCCAGTCAGCAGAAAAAGTTTCAGTGAGTCAGCGAAACTCACAGCAGCACTGACAGAGCGGCCAGTCGGCTGGCTGGATGGCTCGGTGATATACTGCCTGATGCAGGGCTTGAATGTTTTCAGCTTTACTTTTGACAGCTGCCTGATTATATGGCAGCTACTTTGTGTGGAGTACAGAGCTGGATCATATTTGTAATCTGTATTTTGATCCATTTGCAGCTTGAAATTGGTGCGACAGAAAGTAAATTTGATGTAATTTACCTGTGACAATTGTGACCCGATAGAGACTTGTTCACCCAGGTAAAAATATTAGACTAAAAACAAAAATCCTTTTTAGGTATATTTAGTGTTGTCAAAAATATTGAAGTATTGATATATATCGATACTGAATCTTTGAAATGGTTTCAATGCTCATTTTCCACAGTATCGATACACTGGTACCAGCGCGCTTTCTGCTCTCTCTTCTCTCCAACCGTCAATGTTGTGTCAATTTTTCCCCTCGGTATCAAAACTTGTATTGAATATTGATATTTTTCAGGGTATTGTATCAAAGTTAGAAATTCCAGTATTGTGATCACACTAATGTAGGGAGATGCCTGAATACAGTCAAAACTTAGTCACATATTGCAAATGAAATGTGTTTAAAACCAGCAAAGTAGTGACATTTTCAAAACTATATGCAATGTTTTTATATTTCTATATTCATTGCACACCTGCAACATTTCTGTTAGTTCATCATGCTGTAAGATACAAATCGTGTTCTTGAATATACAGTATGTATAAACGAACACCTGAATGATATTTTATAGAATTACTTTTATTCTGACACAAATGAAAAAGTATCTTCTTTTGGGTGCTGGTAGGGTGCAGGACATGTCGTTGAATTGTAGATTTATTTCTGCAGGAAATAAGAGACTTAAGAGAGCAAACCTGAAGAAGCTGAATGCAAAACACAATGTCAACTTCCAAAAATGCTCTTGTCTTATGCAGAAATTAAAATGTCTGCTTTGCAGTTAGATCTGAACTTCTAAAGCAGTCATCTTAAACAAATTAGATACAGTATGATAATAATGGCTGTGCTGTGAATGTGGCTTTTCATACTTCATACTAGTTATAGACAGTTGCTACCTTTACATGTTTATGACAGTCTGGTAGCTGATAATAAACAGCTGTCCCTCCTTGGGGAACCTTTGCATAGAAGGGTATTGGTAACCGTCGGGGAAGCAGCGGAGTCGACGCGCACACACCTCTAATTTGTCGTTTGCAACTAAGGGTCAAGCAGGTAGGGCTGGTCTCCTGCACCATTCGTAGTTATACCTCCGAAAAGTAATGCATTGTAATTGGTATATATCCCACAAAATCAATTTGTATTTAATCCACGTAATTGTGAACCAAGAAGTATAAAGAGCAACAAACGCAGCGTAGGGAGGAGGTCGGGGTGGATGGTTGGGTCAAAGAACTCCTGACTTTGGCCCAGGAGAGCGGTTTGTGTCCTGTGTGAAACCAGAAATCAACGTTGAATTATTTGTCACGTAACTTCCGTACTTAAGTTACACCACTTCTGTAGTTATTTTATCCCAAACAACGATATTTTCCTAAACCTAACTTAAGTAGTTTTGTTGCCTAAACCTAACCAAGTTGTTTCCTGTGATGACGGAAGTTTATTTTGAAAATACTGGAGCTGAAACTGACACGTGTGTCACGTGTTGCTGGACATTCGTAGGAAAACGCACAAAAAATAATGAATACATTTTCGTAAGATATCATCGGAAACGTTGTATGAGGATACGTTGAGCAGTTTGATTGGTTGATTCAACTCTAGTTTGAAACGCAGACAAAAAAAAAAGTCACACACGTTCTACAAACAAGTATATAAGAAACATGCGAAGATCTCAGACAGCCACCGTGCTCATTTGCCTACAGTATGTGCAACCCGGAGAAGCATAATTCCAGCTTTGTCTTTTCTCTTTTGTTCCGGTCAGTTCTGCTCTGTTCTGCTCAGTACCTTAGTTTCATATGACTGAAGGGCCGTATTACAGAGCAGGAATGTCCTCAGACACTGGATCCAGTCTCAGACCCGACTGTAAGGGAAGATCTGACAAATTGCCAGAACTAAAGGCACCGCTCTCGACACTGCCAGAGAATGAAACACTGTGTTACAAAGCCTGAGCCAAGCAGTTCACTTTCCTGCTCACACATATTTTGAAATTGGAAGAAAAAAAAATCCACAAAGCAAAAAATGGAAGTAAAAAAAGCTGGAAATGGGCAGTGGTGGAAGAAGTACTCCGATCTTTTACTAAAGTAAAAGTAGCAATACTACAATGTAGAAATACTTACAAGTACTGCATTCAAAATTTGACTTAAAGGAACAGTGTTTAACATTTAGGGGGATCTATCGGCAGAAATGGATCATAATATTAAGTATGTTTTCTTTAATATGAATCGTTATGTTTTCGTTACCTTAGAATGAGCCGTTTATATCTACATACGGAGTGGGTCCTCTTCACGGAGCCAGCCGCCATGTTTCTACATAGTCCAGAACGGACAAACCAAACACTGGCTCTAGAGAGGGCCATTCACGTTTTCACGTTTTCGCACTGGCCACCATAGCTCTCCAACACGCTTGACACACAGGAGAGGCTTCAGTTGATTGCAATCTGCAACTTCACCGCTAGATGCCGCCAAATCCTACACACTGCACCTTTAAGTAAAAGTACAACAGTACTAGCATCAAAATATACTTAAAGTACCGAAAGTGAAAGTACTCAATCTTTATGCTGAATGGCCCATTTCAGAATAATGTACTGTATGTTATATTATTGAATTACAGTAATTGCTGTATAAATATGTACTTTAATATTGCAGCTGGTAAAGGTGGCTTTTATTTTTTTATATATTCTGCCAGTTAGCTTGTGAATTTCACCAAGAGATCAATCAAGTCTCGTCTTTATCCATAATAATCATAATTTATTTGTGGATTATATGTTGTATCATTAATCGGAATCTGCAAAGTAACTTCGTAATTAACGAGTAACATCACCTCCTTCTGTGCTGCGGTCAGCCGGTTTATTGGTGAACATACTGTCCTTCAAAATCAAATTGATAAACAGGTTGTACAGGTTTTCTTGAATATCAAACGTTTATTCCCTAAGGATGTTGTAGAAGAGTTTCCTAATTTGATTTTGATATGCTTGTGCTCTTTTGATGCTGGTCTGGATCTCGCTTTGTGTGTGTTCTCAGAGTTAGAGAGTACATACTGTCCTAATCTGTCAGCCAAAAGTCTCCTATTGCAGTCTGATCTTATGGTACTCACAACACAGATATGATGTTTCTAAAAACATTAATCATATTTTTCAAGTTTGAAAATGAGAGGCAAATCAACCACTGACAGCTCAGTGAGTAATGCGTTCATCCAGTCAGGGGTTCATGTCTGAGTGAAAGAGACAGTTGACAATCTGTTATTTAGTTTATTTGAAAGCAAATGCCAAATGTGTTCATAGCACAATAAGTAAAGCATAAATTGTGGGATGATGGTGCTTGGTTCTAGACCTTTAGGTATAACAGAGCCAGTTTTAAAATGTTTGTAGCAGTCCAGCACATTTAGTTCACGAGGACACTTGTCGCCTTCTGGTCCCTCACTCCCTCTGTCCTTTTGTGGTTGACCGCACAACTCAGACATTTAAGGCAAACATACAGATGAAGATATTTGTTGTAGTGAAGCAGGCCAGTGCAGGTTTAGTTCAGCCCAGGAGGTTTCCTCACCGTCTGTAATTAGTTTCGTATAAGCCTGAGGGGAACTCTGAAGATGCATCTAATTAGACTCAAGTGAGAGCAGTTAGAAAGGAAAAAACTTTGGAGAGGCATAAAACACACACACACACACACACACACACACACACACACACACACACACACACACACACACACACACACACACACACACGTAACACAATGATTGAGGTGAAAAATTGCGCCAGTTGGCTCACACAGTATAGAATACAAAGCTTTTTTGATCAGTTTTCTAGAATACTGTGTGCCAAAGATACTGTAATCTTAGGAAAGATTTGCAGGCCTTGTTCTGTTTGACTCATCCCCTAGTAAAGCTTTGAAAACTGTTGTCTTATGACAGGGAGCATGTTACATTTTATAACAGCAGTTCTGAACCTCTGAGACCTTGGGCCCTATGTAATCGATCTATATGCATGGTCTAAAGTGCATGGCGCAAGTGCATTTAGGGCGTGTCCAACTCCACTTTTGCTAGTTAAACGGTGTATAAATAACCTGGGCGCTAAGTAATGCGTAAAGGGGTTGTATTTACACTCTTAATTAATCATGGGTGTGTTTTGGGCATAACATGAATTTAACCAAATTAGTGCATAAAAATTCACCAGAATGCAGGAAATGAAGTGTTTCCATTGTGAATCCATATATGTAGGTCCATCTTACTATTTGAATAATGCGCCCTTTAAATAGCAGGAAAATACTGCGCCAGATTTTAGACCAGTTTTTTGTTGGTCAATGGCGCAATCGCTTTCTGCTGCCTCAAGATAGCAATGCGCCTGACCACACCTAATTTTAAGACCAACACGCCCATTGTTGCACAGATTGGCACAAGTACATTTGGAAGGAGGCTAAAAAACACTCCAAACGTATGCTAAATTTTGGCGAGGAAAAACTGTCATGGCCATTTTCAAAGGGGTCCCTTGACCTCTGACATCAAGATATGTGAATGCAAATGGGTTCTCTGGGTACCCAAGAGTCTCCCCTTTACAGACATGCCCACTTTATGATAATCACATGCAGTTTGGGGCAAGTCATAGTCAAGTCAGCGCACTGACACACTGACAGCTGTTGTTGCCTGTTGGGATTGAGTTTGCCATGTTATGATTTGAGCATGTTTTTTATGCTAAATGCAGTACCTGTGAGGGTTTCTGGACAATATTTGTCATTGTTTTGTGTTGTTAATTGATTTCCAATAATAAATATATACATACATTTGCATAAAGCAGCATATTTGCCCACTCCCATGTTGATAAGAGCATTAAATACTTCCCTTTTAAGGAACAGTTTGAACAGATAAAAAAATGTGTGATTAATCGCGATTAAGTATTTTAATCGACTGACGGCCCTAATTTCAAGGTTTTAGTAAGTTAGACTCTGTCTCCACAACACATGTAAGCCTGCATTGCTTGCAGTGTGCTGAAAGAACTGACCCTTGGCTGAACCTAGCTGTTGACCCATGTTAATATGTTTTTTCCTAAAGACCTTTGCCAGGCCTTGGATTTGCATTTTGGAGTGGGAATGCTTGGACGTCAAATATACTGCAAATGTTATGCATTGAAACTTGTTTTGCTTTGAGATTTGAGAGTGAAGATCAGCACACCTGATTTTAAAACTCATAAAGTTTAATGGCCCTGACCACCGTAATAATAAACAGTTTGAGGAAGGGAGGGAAAACCAGGGAACCTAACCTCTCAACAGAGAAATGTTGGCGTAAGATTTACTGAGATAAAATGATAATTTCCCTGCTGCTTACCATCCCCCTTAACAAATTTCAACAGATCCCCCACAGCTCTCAGTGGTCTTGAGAAGTCTTCATGAGAAAGTTGTCCCTGTACAGATTTTACATCTCCCCGTTCACCCCCCTCCACTCCTCTCTTCTCCTCTCCCATCATTCCCCTTATTGTCATGGTAATGGGCTCCATCGTGCGTGACCAAAACGGTCAACTTAATTGATGAAAAAGAGATCAGCAAGAGGGGAGAGGAGAGGGGGGTTTGCATATATCAGACATGAAGGATTTTCATTCACTGAAGGCTTTAAGGAATACATTACGGCACTTGAAGACACTTGAAGAAGACTATCGGTGAGTTTGTGGCTCTCATGTATGTTTGGCATGACTCAACATCCACAAGTAGCAACTCACAGCTGTTTGCTCAATCAAGAACATGCACACTTAAACATGCACGAGTGTAGTTCGATATCAGAGAAAAGAGAAGAGGGACTTGTCAGTGTGGTCACACTCTGATAACTTCACTTTGTTGCACCTGCCAGCCTGAAGCATGTGTTCCCATACAATGAGCCATACTCTGATTGGACTGTTCTGTCTTCCTCAAGTCTTCGACCTGGGGCAATACATCTGTTTTTATGTGAGTTATTCATAAATCTATGAACAGCCTATTCATTGCTGTTAAAAGATAAGACTGGTGATATTCTATAAGTGTCATTGTCAATGAATCCCAGAATGAAAGCACCAAAACCAACAGTGGGGTTGTCTGTCTCTCAGTACTTTCTGACTTTCCCACCCGGTCTGTGGCCCCCCAATCCCATGAACACATACATCTTTAAAACCAGGTCACTCACAAATATATAATTAAATTTCCTTTCATAAAAAAGCTGACATTCATACATGACTAAAACTGGAGTAAATAGTGCATTTTTTGGGGACTATTTTCAGCTGCGGAGTAATAAACATTTGGTGCTCTAGTGAGTATTTACAGCAGCAGGATGGTGTACTGTATGTGGGATTCATTCAAAACAAACAACACACACTCCTTCAAAGTTTTGTCAAAATCATACTCGGTAACTGAAAGTTGCATTTCTTTTATTTAGTTATGCATTCATTTGTTCCCTGAAGTCATGTGACAGCAGTGGCACCATCAGCTACTGCCATGGACCACACAGTGCAGGACAAGTAAACTGAGGGAGCGTTGAATATTGTAGTTCAATCAGCCAACACTTCCCAGTACTTGATTCATCAGTCCTCACCTGATGAGATAATTGACAAAGCTGGAAATGTTTGCCATAGAATGACAGGAGTGGTGTTTATTTCTCTAACTTAACGTGTTTCTCCCAGAAATACGCTGTTTTTTAGGGCTGGGTTACACTAGAAAAGAAGTGGTTCATACAACATGTTGACAATGTCGGAAATGAAAAGTGTTTATAGTTGTTCCAAATGGCCACACTGGAGCGCAGGTGGAAAGCTGGCCGCTGTTGTGAGGGGGACGCAATATTGTTTAAATATGGGGATAATAACAGCGCACAGTCTCTCGTGGAAGACATTCATAGTGTTGCACTCGGTCGTACACACGAAAAGCGACAGAAATAGTTGTGTGACAAATGAAAAAAAGAGATGGTGTGAAGTGGGTGTGAATGTTGGACCCCCAATCTGACGTTGGAAAGGTGTCGGGGGAGGGAATTTCTGAACGAAGCTTTTTGACCATCTGACAAACACTTCTGATGAAATATTCTGGCAGCTTCAGGGGTGTCAAAACTGGCATAAAATGTCCGTGGGATGTCGACAATCGGAAACTACTTTATGTCAGGTTATGATAATGATGGAGTCTTTGTGAGCAGTTTTCCTGACGAGGTCATAAGTGAATATTAGAGCATTTGCAAAGGTAAATATAATACGCTAAACAGTTAAAATTCTGCTGCAATATCGCTCAGAGCACAGCTCACTGCTCGTATTTGCCTTTTCAAATATTCAACAGACTTCTTACTGACTCGTTATCAAATACTGTTTGCAAAACCATTTGAGCGTTATAATAATGTTTGATCTGTGGACAAGCTTTATTTACATACAGCCGACAGACTGGCCTTCTAGCAGTGGTGGACAGGTGCTGTGGAGAGGTGTGTGTGTGTGTGTGTGTGTGTCTGTGTGTGTTTTGAAGGCATAGATGGCAGCTAACTTTTCCGTGGCGAGGGTAGAGTTTCAACAAAAGGCGTCTGCCAACAGCCCCTGCCAATGAACAACATTAAGGGGAAGAAAATGGGATTGAACATGGATTAGATAGAAAACAACTGATATTGGGTGTTTCATGCTGTATTCGGTGTAATTGAGCTTAACAATAACTCTCTAAATCAAACTTAAGTGACAGACGGTTTTATTTCTGGATGAACTTGCCTCAACAAGGCTGCAACATTTATAATCTTCATCTTATTTTACATGACCATTTTTAAAAATGTCACACCACAATGACAGAACTTGCATCATATTTGTGTTATTAACATTATGGTATATAGAAGCATAAAGGGTCAGTCCATGCAAATCATAACAAAAAGACAAAAACAACTTATCTCACTTATTGCTTGCAGAGATGCAGATAGTTTTGTTTTTATCTAATAAAGTTTGTGATATACATTGAGATATATGGGATCAGATTTCTGCCACCACCCTGATACAATTGTGATGATCAGAATTTGACTTGTGCTCACAACACTGAATCATGACATTTGAAAAACTCAACTCCAACATGTCTTCCCAGAAACATTGTACAAATACTTCACAGGATAATTATACAACATCTTTCATTAAAACTGTACCATGTTTTTTTGCGTTTTGGGGGTACTGAACTTTGAAAAGAGCAGATTTGACATTTGTCTCAGAAGATGCAAATATTACCATAACCGTGTTATTTGCTATTTATTAGGGAAAATATGCAGCGAGGCAGTTGTGTGTACAATGTGACATTTTCAAATTACTTGTTGTGTCTGACAGAAAACCAAAAGCTGAAAGATATTCACATAAGAAAAAGACAAGAAGAAAATCCAGAAGATGGATCCAGAGATATTTATTATTTATTATTTAAATATTTTCTGTTTAACGACTAATCGATTAGTAAACAGATTTTTTTCATGTCTAATCTGCACACTGGAGTAAAAACTTTATAGGACTGAATGAAGGCAATGTTTTGACTCCACCTGATCTTCAATGGGGCAGAAATATAGTTGTAACGTTGCCTTTTCTCTGTCCGACATGCTCTCTCTATTTTTCTGACATTTTGAGAAAAAGCTCGGGGAACTTGACCGTCTTAATCTGATGTCAGCAGTGATGCTTCAGTGGCTGAGCTTGCTGGTTGTTTTCTGTCAGGTCTTGTGTCATCAACCTGTCTGAGACACCTCCCAAAACAACCGTGTCTCCTCCTGACCGCTGGGAGTCTACAGTCCAGTGACTGTGTCTCTGCTTTACATGCTCACTATGCAGGTAGTCAAGTCAGCCAGCCAGCGTGTGTCTGTGTCTGTGTGTGTGTGTGTGTGTGGTTTTGGGTGACCCTTGGCATTCCTGCCATTCCCCCGGTACCTGGGAACTGGCCTGTTCTCCTCCGACAGGGTATTTTTAGGTCCTGAGAAGCAGCTGTCTGTGTCTCTGTCTGCACAGACGGCCCGGCCGTCTGCTGACTGAAAAATGTGGTGAGGCTCAAGACATGACACAGTCTATTTGTAATAGCGCTGCCTCAGTCGGGCTCTTTTTGGGATTATGAAGGCTTAAGTTAACACAGGTGTAGGTTTGTGCGATTGCGACAGTGATGGGTGTGAGGTGTTGCTGTAGTCTGTGTTAAATCTGCGTAGCTGCAAGGTAGGCAGCTTTTCTCTGAACAACAACCCGGCGCTGTGGTTTTCTCACATTTTACTGAGTGATGTTGGCCTGTGCTCGAGAAATGTACAGCAAACAGCGAGGTAATTTCCAGTGTAGTGCAGCAGCATGCTATAGCGACACGTCAGCCAAAACACGTGATCTGTCAGTTTTGTCCCTCTAAAATTCATCACAGCCAGCCATTGAACCAAAAGCAACAAAATGCCAAATTCTTGTGAGAGAAGAACATAAATGGTCCTTTGGTTTTGTGATATTTACCAACAGTTAAACTGTCACATTTTACATTTAGAGTGCTATGTTGTGCATCAGATACCCAAGGTTACCAAGCGCTTATCCGGACATTGAAAATATTTTTGAATATATAAAATCCCCAAAATGAGTCTGTTCTTTCCACAAGAGGGGCAAGTACCTATCAGCACAGATAACCAGTGTCTATATCTAAACAACAAGGGTACTGTTGTTGATATACTAATGAGCAAACACTACTGTTTTACTGTTAAAGGCCATCAGTTTCTTATTATGAGCAGGGGGGGTGCAGTTTATTAATTATTTCCAACTCTAAACAGAATTCAAACCTGGTTTCATGTGAATGTTTGCAGTGCCGTAAGTGTTTGTTGAATGTGACTAATAATGAAATGTTTCCTGGGGGCCACTGAAGAGTCTGACTGACTGTCTTTTAGAGGAATATCAGTGACAAAATGTAATAAGGCTTAAACTCAAAACAAATGTGATATTGCTGCACTGAAGCACCAACTGACATCCCTCTCTAACTTTCTAATGTTGGTTTGATGTTCCTCGTTTGGGTGCTAACAGACAGTGTGTGTGTTTTTATTTCTACCTTGGCAGGGGGAGAAAAATGCCGGCTTTGACGTGCTCTACCACAACATGAAGCATGGCCAGCTGGCAACCAAGGAGCTAGCCGAGTTTGTCCGTGAGAGGTAAGGTTTGTGTGTATTTGTGAATATCTATGTGGGAGAGGGCGCTAGTGAGAAATTCTTCATTCGTGACTCTGTATGCTTGGAAGGAAACACGAGGCTGTGCCAAGGTTGGGTGAAACGCTCAGAAATGATAAATGAACTGTTTTGGATTTCATCCTTCGCTGTATCTATAAGAAGGTGTTTCAAAGTCCTGTCAGAGGAGACTTTAACAAGTCTTTCTCTGTTAAAACTGCCGGTCGTCCCTCTCCACTCTGATCTCTGGCCCGTCCTCACTACTGTGCTACTTTTGAAACACACACACAAGCCTGAAAAGGTGGATTATCCATCGGCGTCAGATGTATATATTTTATCTACATTTGCAACTGCTGGGTTTAAATAATCTGAATTATTATTATTATTATTATTATTATTTTTTCTTTTCAGTTTCACCTTTATTTGACAGAGGGCAGTGTAGAAATGGGGGTGAGAGAGAGGCGTATGACCTGTAACAAAGGTCCCAAGGCTGGGATCGAGACGTTGAAGTTTTATGACACACGCTGTAACTACACGCTGTGCGGAGGCTTCGAAACTTGTAGCAGGAAGTTTTCTATGAACTGCGTATCAAGGCTTGTATCATTTTAGACCAGTGACGTCATTGATGACGCCCAAAGCCGAAACACAGTTGAGAAATTATTGTTCCTGAATAAAAACTAGTAAAGACCCCTCTACATCATTTTCCTATAGTTACACCTCTGAACGAACACTAATATTGCCCCTCCTGCCATTATTATATTATGATCCAATTATTGACTACAGGATTAATTTAAATACATTTGATGCATTACTCACCAGCCAATAATTGTTTATTATACAGTTATGTTATACAATCATGATATACTTTACAGAATATAGACACTATTGATATAAATGGATTAGCCTACATAGAAATAGATTTTTTTTCATTGTTGACAGTCATTATTCCAAAGCCTTAACTGGTGCAAAATACAGTAGTATCCTATATCACAGATCAAACGGTTCAGATCATCTGTAAAATATTTTACACTATTTGACCAACAGGTGGGTTTCGTGTGCACATGAAGCCTCGAGAAATTAACCCTTTTGTGAACCAATTTGCTGGAAAGCTTCAATGCTTCATGAAGCTTCATCTTGCCATCACTAGCTGTAACCTCTCGGCTACCAAGACGCTCCAATCTGAATTATTTCAATCGGTTCCCAAATTGAAATGGGCCTTTTCTCTTGTAACGTTATAAGTGAAACATAGTGTTTGAAAATATGAACAAGTGTGTATGTAAGCTACGCAGCCAAACAAGGATATGTTGGAAATAAATAACAGTCTGATCTTACATTTTTCCTCATCATACTTACAATTAACTAGCTGCACTCTTCTATACAAGAGCAATGCTTCTTTATTATCAGGCTTTTTTCATGGGTCATAAGCTGATGATGATGTTGACTTTTCTTCCTGGGAGCTGTTAGCTTTAGCCTCAGTCTTTTAACACAATATCATGTACAGTACGTTGCCTTCAGGTGCATATTTAAGACCCTTTTACAAGATTTTACTTTTAAAACGAGTCAGCTGGAAACATTAAAATGTCAGCCAGAGATGGCGTTTTCAACCAACTCATTAAGCTAACATTCGCTTATGTAGCTAGCTAGCTACAGCTAATAAAATCTGCTAGCGACAGATGTTATTTCTGCCCGCAACATTGGCATTAGCTGGCTCGAAATGAGGAGCCTGCTTTTGTTTACTGCTGTCTGAAATTTAGGACCAAGTGTTTTAAGAAAATACTAAGAATTTCGAGTTGTTAATCTGCCACCGTTATTATTGTGAAATACATTAATGCTGTGTGAGAACTGAAAGCTTGACATGCTTACCAGTAGTACCTAAGGGGAGCAGTCAATTAACTAATTAAAATTGTCCTCTCAAAGTGGGTAGTTTGTTGTATTAAATACTCTGTCCTCTAATTAGCATCTTATCAGTGAGTAAATTGAGGGTAGTAATGAGGTTCCCACAGGAGTTTGTGCTCTCACAGCTGGAAGTAAACGCACACACAGAGCGCTCTGTCAGACCGGTGATATAATCCTGACATTGTTTCAGCGCCTGTGCACATTCCGCGCAGGGGGAAATTCACTTATCTGCTCGGACAGCAGCAGACAACAAATCAGCAGTCAGGAAACGAAATAGGGCCAGTGTGGCTAAAATAGCGTGTGATCCCGCAGGACGGAGGAAAGGCAATCGTTTTGATAAATTTCCTCTATCTTTCTCTCCCGCCACTTGCCTTTAAGGTTGTTTTGATATAAGACACCATATAAAACACTCAGTTAAAGTACCGCAACAACTCCAACCACAAGGTTTCTCAGTCACTGCATGTTATATTGACTACAGTGAGTCACCCTGGTACTCAGTTTAATGGAGATATATTGCTGCTTCTTGTTAGTGGGGCACCATTGATAGTGGGGAGACAATAGACATCAGGCTTTGAGTGGTGGTGAAACATGAGCTTAGGGTTGAAACAATGAGTTAAAGGTGCTCTATACAGTACGATGTCCAGATCATTAATATAGCAGCAAACAACTATTTGCTATGTAAAGATATAGAGGTGTAATGTCTACCTGAGCAGAGTCACTCTCCCTCTGTGTGTTATAATCCGAGCTTCTCCTTGCTTTGTTGACATCGCCGAGCCGGTTGCATGTTCCTTTTAATGCATGTGAGCGTGCCCCACTGGCTAGCTCACGACGGCCGCTCTGCACTGCGCTCATACGCCGGTTACAGCTGATAACGCCGTCCCGACCAACGGCGTTGTCGCGGAAGCGTTGCACCCACCCTCCGGTTCCCCCCGAGGTCAACACTGTTAGCTCTGTCAGCACTGTTGCCGTTGTTTTCACTGTTAGCGCTGTTAACACCGTTACCTGCGAGCCGCCAGTTTAGCCGTCACCATGTTGAGAGCCGTGCAGAGGCAATAGAAATGCTCCAAATCTCATTTAGCACCTTTAATCAATTAGTGTACAGACAGATAATTAATCGGCAACTGTTTTGATAATCAATGAATAATTTCAGTCATTTTTAAAGCAAAAATGCATTGAAACATCCCCTAGTTCTAACTTTTCTTTTTCTTATATGATAGTAAACGTAATATCTTTGGGTTTTGGACTGTTAATCGGACAAAACAAGACATTTGAAGACGTCACCTTGGGCTTTAGTAAATATTGATGAACATTTTTCACTATTTTCAGCCATGTTATAGACTAAATGATTAATCAGTTAATGGAGAAAATAATTGATAAAGAATCTAATCGTTAGTTGCAGACATAAATCAATTAATTGGTAAACGGTATGATACTCAAAGACCTTTTTGATAATGGATTAATTGTTGAAAAACATTTATCTAGTTAAAATCCAGATTGTTTGCTGGGTCCAGCATCTCAAATGTGAGAATTTGCAGCTTGTAAGTAGAACTATTGTGGATATAGAGAGAGTGTAATTATACACACATCACACGTAGGTACTTGGGTAAGTATATTGGAAAACAGATCAATGAAAAAGAGCAGCGGCTGCACACTGATTTCAAACTACAAATTTATTTAGGTGGACATGGTTCGATCCCAGGTCAAAATCAACTGATTGGGATCGAAACTTTGTCTATTTAATCCTGCAACAGCTGATTTTTTGGCCACTTGAGGGCAGCAGAAATGAGTAGTGAACACAATATTGACATATTGTCACCTTAAATTGATATGGTGAACCTGTTGACAAACAGTTGTTTATTGAGTCCTCCAGCAGTTACAGAGCAACATTATCATTCATCTGGAGTCGTGTTTGTGTCCACCTGATGAATGTAAGTCCAATATTCACTCGCTTGTAGCTCTGTTTGTGGTCTTTAACAACTCCTGAGGGAAATATCTGGCTCTTTAGCTGCTAAATGCTCCACTATGTTCTCCAGCTAGTCTCTAACTGGGTTTGTCTGCTGTTTGGCGCTGAACAGGAAGTGTGCAGTTTTTTTTTTAGCTTTTTCACTGATAGCAGCTGCCTGATTCGGCAGAAAACAACACTATGATGAGAGCAGTGAGAGTGAACCAAAACGGTAAAGTTGCGGGCCTTATAGCAAAACAAAGAGCTAGAACTTGCTATACTATAAAGCTCGAAACTATAAATCTCCGTGAAGCCAAGAAGAGCTGCAGATTCAAGTGATGATATCCGTTCTAGCCGCTTCGAATACATTTGTAGTTTGGAGTCAGTGTTCAGGTGTTGTTCCTTTGTATATAGACAAATAAAGAATTTGAAGACATCACTTTGTGCTTACTAAACTAAAAAAATACTGTTATTGGAAATGAAAAAAATACAAAAACAAATAAAAAGAAAAAACAATAAATATAATTGAAATTGAAAATAATTGTTAGCCCTTCTTGTGATCCCATTTGAGTTCTGATAGTCTGTTTGTTTATGACTTTCAGTAGCAGCTAGTTGTTCTGTTCGCCCTCAGGATATTTGGATCAGTGCTCCTTCCTTCTTTCTCTTAAGGGTCTACAGATGATGGTTATTAAAGTTTTATGCTCAGCCTTGCAAAACCGGTCCATTAATCATTTAACTGTGGCTTATTGCAACATTTACCCAACACTGGTGAAAATGAATCTTTATATGGCTGACTCTGATGGTGGATGCCCAGAGTTTGGGCCAAAGTAAGCTCTAGATAGGGAAAATAACATATGAGGCCATTAGCAGAGGCAATAGCCTTGTTAGGAAGTGCTATTGGAGTACATTACATTCACCAGCCTAACAGGTATTTAGAATAATTTACATTTTAAAGAATGCACACAACATTACTCTTCCTGTCGTGTCACTGGCAACCTAGACTTTAGTAGAGAAACGAAAAGAAAGAGATATGCATCTCCTGACCTGCTGCACTCACAAACACACAGTACAAGTTATTGTATTGGTGTTCTGCTAATTATAATGTGTGTTTTTTTTTGTAGCGCTGCTATTGAGGAGACTTACTCCAAATCAATGAGCAAACTGGCCAAGATGGCCGGCAACGGGAGTCCACTGGGGTGAGTACCACCATGTAAACACAGGACAGTACAGCAGCTTCACCCAACAGCCCTTCCTCATCCCCTACGGTTGACTTTATACTGTTGGAAGGTGTTTGTTACTGTAATTATACATGTAATGGTCATATGGCTGCATATGAGATATGAATGAGTACCATCTGCATCACCAAATGTTCATATTTATGATTAAAATAAAGCCCTCTCCGCTATTTAGCCTATATGGTTTAATACATATGTTGTCTATTATATGATTTATAATGTAAATTTATAGGTCTAGTAAGGAATAGTTGGGTGAAACAATAAATAGTGCTAATTGATTTCTGTAAGTGACGGCATAGCAACCATCACATCAAAGAGCACATTTTGCCATTAAGGACCCTGAAAACATATTTGATTGTTGCTTATTTGGTCCTGACTGTTTAATGTGAAGGAAAAACATCTCAGGGCTTTTAAATATATTAACCTTAAAAGACCTTGAGGAACACCATAGAAAAAGCCATGTTGTGATTTGGTATCAAAACCTTTTGACATTTGGACATTTCTGCAAGAATTGCATTTTTCGGCGATTGGATGGCGAGCACTTCTGTTCCGGAAACTGCTCAGAAACCCCCTTATTGTCAATCTAGCTAGGAAAGCCATCCATCCTCTGAATGATCTAGGTCTCTAGTTTGTGATTGTTAAGTTTCATGAGGCTGTGATTATCCTAGAGGTCACCACAGGTCATTTTACACAGTGAAGTCAAATTACAAAAAATGGTCTCACTACAATGAAATGTCTACTATGGGGACTAACATCATCACATATGGATAAAATTGGGCTCAAAGAGTCTCAGCTTTACAGTCATACCCAATTTATGTAATTCCAAGACTGTTTTGGGACCCCAGTATAAAGAAATATTAAAATAAAACATTTTAGAATAGGCAAAAATAACACATTTATACTGCATGTAAACAACTGCAATGTTTTTGTCCCAAACTGTATGTGATTATCATAGTGGGCATGTCTGTAAAGGGGAGACTCTTGGGTACCCATAGAACCCATTTTCATTCACATATCGTGAGGTCAGAGGTCAAGGGACCCCTTTGAAAATGGCCATGCCAGTTTTTCCTTGCCAAAATTTAGCCTAACTTTGGAGTGTTATTTAGCCTCCTTCCTGACAAACTAGCATGACATGGCACTCCAGACACCCAAATGTATGTGCACAAGGCACGAGCACTGAAAAAGTTCTTGTGCATGATATGTCTCCTTTAAAACCTTTTACTGGCTCAACCAAAATTGAAGAATATTTTTGGTTCGCCGAAGCTATGTTTAACAAAGTCTTGGAAAAGTAATTTTTCAACATGCCCACAGTATGACACTTATTAGAATAAATCTTAAATGAAGAGAGACTTTGAACCGAACAGTCTCATGTGTGTGCTTGATGCTTGTGTGTGTATTTCCTAGGAGTTTTGCTCCCATGTGGGATGTGTTCAGGGTGTCTTCAGACAAACTGGCGCTCTGCCACCTCGAGCTGATGAGGAAGATGAACGATCTCATCCGGGACATCAACAAGTACGGAGACGAGCAGGTCAAAATTCACCGCAAGGTACGCACCTGGGATGAGGATGCTTTACCGCTATGCTTGCAGAAAACTGTCTGATTTGTGTGCCTGTGTGTGTTTCTGTGAAGATAGACTTGTATATTTTCTCATTGCTTGCCCTTCATCGAGCCTCCGTCATCCTGATCTAATTTATCTCACAGAAAATCACATTACTGTCTTCTCCCTTCATGGTAATTGCTGCAGTTCCCCTTAAAGTACAATGATGATCTGTACAGGATGTCCGTGTGTCGTCTTTTTCTTTGTGTGTGTATGTGCATATCACCCAGACAAAGGAGGAGATGGTGGGGACAGTGGAGGCGGTGCAGGCGCTGCAGGTTCAGAGCGGCCACCTTCAGAAGTCAAAGGAGGGTTACCACGCCAAGTGTTGGGAGCTGGACCGAATCAGGAAGGAGGGAGCGCCCCAGAAAGAACAGGAGAAAGTTAGACACCACTTTCTCTATTTTCAAGATTGTTTTCAGACCAGAACAGAAGCTAATTAAGTGTCCTATGAAAGAAGAGTAGAGGCTTGATTAAAACAAATTAGGGGAAAAAAAAAAAAAAAAAACTATTTTCTCACTTAACTGTTGTTGTGTCTAGCCATGCAGATAGTTTTTATTTTTTTTTGATCAGGTCTTAAGATATCTGTCACTGAGATATCTGCCTCCACCCTAATACAATGAAAGTGAAATAATTTAGCAGCTGCATCTCTTTCCAAAAACCATGTCGCATGTACGGGGAACAACTCACAGACTTAAAAGTCTAAGAAGAAAGTAGTGAAGGATCACTGTGCTCACTCTTCTTTACTTGGTGTGTTTAAATCTTTAATTAAAAGTAGGGCTGTCAATCGATTAAAATATTTAATCACGATTAATCATATGATTTTCCATAGTTAATCAGGAATAATCGTGATTAATTGCACATTTTTTTATCTGTTCAAAATGTACCTTAAAGTTTTTAATACTCTTATCAACATGGGAGTTAGCAAATATGCTTGCGTAATGCAAACATATGTATATATTTGTTATTGGAAATCAATTAACAACACAAAACAATGACAAATATTGTCCAGAAACCCTAACAGGTACTGCATTTAGCATAAAAAATATGCTCAAATCATAACATGGCAAACTCAAGCCCAACAGGCAACAACAGCTGTCAGTGTGTCAGCTTGCTGACTTGACTATGACTTGCCCCAAACTGCATGTGATTATCATATAGTGGGCATGTCTGTAAAGGGGACACGTAGGTACCCATAGAACCCATTTTCATTCACATATCTTGAGGTCAGAGGTCAAGGGACCCCTTTGAAAATGGCCATGCCAGTTTCCCTCGCCAAAATTTAGCGTAAGTTTGGAGCGTTATTTGACCTCCAAACGTGACAAGCCACATGACATGGTTGGTACCAATGGATCCCTTAGGTTTTTTATAGTTCCATATGATACCAGTATTTTCACTCTAGCTTTAAATCTGAGCCCGCTACAACCTTAAAATCGCAAGTTGTGTAAATGCGTTATAGAAATTAGTGGCGTTAAAACTAATTTGCGTTAACGCGTTATTATCGCATTGACTTTGACAGCCCTAATTAAAAGTATATTCAAGTCCAGAGCTACTCTGTGTGTCTCAGTGCATCTTGTGGACAACTGGAAGTGAACTAGAACTTGAGAGATTCAGAGTCCTGTATCAGTATTCCTCAGTAAGCTCTGGGATGTCGTGTTATTATTGTCTGTCTTGTGACCCTAAAATCCATCATACGCTTGTTTGTTGTTTTCCAATCATGAGACAATAGTGTCTGTTATATTGAGGTTAAATTAATTAGATTCATCCTGTCTTGATAATTATGGAAAACAACATTTCCTAACTGGTCTGCTCACCGACGTCAGCTCTGCGAATAAATAGCCATTCTTGTTTTGAAGGTACCGACAGAATACTGAATGGAGCAGTTGTAATCATGGGGCAGAAATTGTTCTCATTCACTCAATGAGCTATTCATTTTTATTTTCAGGTTTGTCAATGAGAGTCTATAGCTAAAGGCCATCATTTTCCTTTTCCTTTTATTTCTCACTAGGCGGAGCTGAAGTCTAAGAAAGCGGCGGAGTCATTTGCGTTGTGCATCGAGAAGTACAACCGTGTGGGAGGAGAGTTTGAGCAGAAGATGAGCGAGTCCTCCCAGGTCAGCTCTGACTCCAGCTGGGCCGAGGGCCACTTTTTTCTCTGTCTCTCTCCCACCCTCTGATGTGGTGTCTTTTATGCATTTCTTCTTCTCCTGGGCTTTATCTTTCTCTGTATCTCCCTGACTCACCCTCTCTGTAACCTCCCACCACACAAGAACTCCATCTTATCCTTTTGTTTATTCTCCTATGATGCCTTCCCCAAAAATGGAAACCTCAACCCCCGACTCCTAAACACCCACCCGCTCGCACACGCATGCACATCCTGCCCCCCGCTCATTACCTTTAATCACTGCCTCCACACTGCCATGGTTACTGCTGCTGTTTCCATGGAAATCTTCAACAAACCCCAATGAGTGTCTGTGTTTTACATTTGAAATGATGACTGAAATCCTTGTGACCAATTATTTCTTGTAATAGCTTTGAGGGAAAAGATTCGGTCATTAGTATGAAGGGGTATGTTGTTACTGGGAGAACAAAACGTGTCAAAAGATCGAAGAAAGAATGGAGGCAAACCAAATCAATAACAGATCAGTAAATAAGAGACTAAGATGCTTTTTATCAAACATAAAACTAGAGGAGATCACAAGATAAATTCTCTTTAGGGCACTTCCACGCCTGTAGTTTGTTTCATTTGGTCTGAATCTAGGGAAAATAAACACATTATTGTCTTTAAGATTTGGTCCAGTTGTGTTCATACTGGCTTTTTAGAAACAAACCGAGAGCTGTAAACATTAAGTCATACAGACCAACAGGTAACTCATTAGCCGTGTTCCCTTTAAATATTTGATGCGTATTTTGAAGTATCTCATTAGGAAAGCTGTATGGAAACAGCAAAATTCAATAAAACTTCCTCAATTGCACAAAAAAGTATTCATGCTCGCTTGAACTTAGAGTAGTATAAAATCTTATCACAGTGCAGCAGAGCTGATTTGTGGTGGCTTCTTAATGTGGCAGAAAAATTAAGACGTGTCTGAAACTACAGACCAGTCTGAAATATCTTTGTGAAACCGGCCCCTGGAGTCATGCCACATGGCAGATGGGAATGAAGTGCCCTGCTGAAGGCCGACAGCCGTTGCGAAGAGTCAACGGAGAATGTTTTATGTTTGCACTTTCTGCCCAGTTAATTGGAGAAAAAGAAACTGGCAAACTCACTGCTCACGAACTAACTACTCGAACAAAAGCCAATGGCGCTATATCAAGACAATTCCCCTGAACCAGACAGCGACAAATGAGCTGGCTGAATTAAAAGCAGGATCAGACTTAAATACTAAATCCTCTCAAATTATCGCTGGTTTAAAGTCCTGGCAACGCGGTGCGTCTTCTGCTGGCTGACTGCCTCTCTGTAGCTGCTCCTGAATCCTCAGATCTCATTTAAAGCCTCTTTTCACTTTATTCCATATATGTGGAGTTTAAAGTTTCTGTTTTTGATGTCTGATTTGATTCTGGTTGTTTTTCTGAATACCCCTGAGTGAATTTAGAAAGTTGCTTTTTTTTTTTTTTTATTAAGAGACAAAAGCCCAGTAGAAACAAACAGTAACAGTCACAGCAATAAATATTAATAAAACATACTAAAAACAAACAAACAAGCAACAACTGAAATAACATAAAACCAGACAAAAACAAAAAATCTGCCTGAACAGACGGCCTCATATCAATGAACATATCCTGCACATCATTAAGCTTAACAACATTTTTATAATTAGAAATAAACAAGACAAATAAATCCTTATTTTCATAAATTCATGGCATTATTTTGTTGAAAACTGGTAAATTAGCTACCACAATTACTGGAAAAATACCCATTCTCAGCATGGAGTTTTGAGATTTCACATGGTAACACACTATATCATTGTGTGTGTGTGTGTGTGTGTGTGTGTGTGTGTGTGTGTGTGTGTGTGTGTGTGTGTTGTTTGTGTGTGTGTTGTTTGTGTGAGCAGAGGTTTCAGGAAATCGAGGAGGTCCACCTGCGGCAGATGAAACAGCTGATCAAAGGTTACTCCCACTCCATAGAGGACACCCATGTTCAAGTGGGACAGGTGTGTTGTAGACACTAAACACTGCTCTGATGACCGAGCAGCATTACTCTCCTACAAAGATATATTCTTTTGTCTTTATTCTATACATTTTTATAAAAACTTATCTACTCATATTAAAAATATATGGAGTAGCATCCCTCTCAGCGTGTCATAATTTAGGACCCAAAAGTAAAACTACTCTTGTGTCACTACTGAATCATGTAACAACAGTTTTTTTTTCTTTCATCAGGCAATGTTTGGAGTAATGTTTAGTTAAAGCTCAGTGGGATAACTTGTAGGGGTGGGAATCACGGGAGCAATATTATCACGATACTGAAGTCACGATACGATCTCATTGTGATTTTAAACATTTTACAATATGCTGAGAATTGTAATAAAATATATTGTGATATATTGCGATTTATTACCTTTCTTCAACTGCAAAATTTGCATTTTGTCAACATCTGTTTTATCTAATAAGATACAGTTTTTACTCTGTTCATCTCAGAGTTTTCATTCACATATCTTGAGGTCAGAGGTCAAGGGACCCCTTTGAAAATGGCCATGCCAGTTTTTCCTCGCCAAAATTTAGCGTAACTTTGGAGCGTTATTTAGCGTTCAGAGCCCGCTACATCCTCTGAAAGACAGAATAGCGCCCGGGACGGATTGTTAAGAGGTTAATAGATCATATAATAAAAGATCGATACTTGACGTCCGTGTACGATACAATATTGCCACGCAAAATATTGCAATACTATGCTGTATTGATTTTTTTTCTCCCCATCCCTAATTACTTGGCACAACAATGGTCAGATGGTCAGCATTTGTAATTGTTGTTTTGTTCTGATTATTATCAACATTATCGGCAACATTTCAGTTTAAAAATTAACATTACCATCCACCAGGTCTCTAGTGTCTACTGAGGGTATTCAAAAGTTATGTGCAGCTCAACACTTCCCGTGCAGCACAGCAGTTTCATGCTAATGTTCACCAACGGTACACTTGAGATCAAAAGGCATTTTTTAAAGATGCATACGTTAAGCTAGATGCATCGTTACATCCTGTGGGACTCAATTAAAACACTGGTAAAAGTGAATTAAAAGTTAACATCTTACTATATTCAGCTATTTTCTAATATTAAAAGCTCTTTAAAGGACCAAATAATCATTGTGCTCTGCTGCAGGTCCACGAGGAATTCAAGCAGAATGTGGAAAACATCGGCATCGATAACCTCATCCAGAAATTTGCAGAGCTGAAGGGCACGGGCAAAGACAGGCCAGGTACAGTTCAGCTCACCAGGATGAGTTTTTGGCTTGTTTCCAGTAGGAGTGAAATAAACACACAACTTCAATCAGCAGCTTTCATAACAATAAAAATATGAATACACCCACACTGAAAACAGAAATGTGGAGGCGGAATTATTCATAGTGACAAAATACAACAGTGAGTGAGTGGTTCAACTACATGCATATATTTATGTTTTCTCAATGTTTTTTATTCTTATCAAACCGCCTGACGTCTGCAGCTCTGGTTGGTTTTGAGGAGTACATGACAGCTTTGGCACCAGAAGGTGGGAAGAAGAGTCGAGCAAAAGCCTTCAGGATCCCCGGCCTCGGCAAGAGGGACAAGGAGCCCGACTCTACGTGAGTGTGCGCACGAACATTCACACTGATCTTCTGAAATTGAATCTTCGTTCTTTGCTACTGGCTTGAGTCTGAGTTACTGCTAAATAATGAAAACAAAATACATCATTGTTTTTTTTTTTGTATTTGCAGAGACTCCGCTCTGACGGAGACACCGGTGAGTATCAGATATAATTCACACCCAAACACTCCAGCTCCAAAACCACTGACTCAATTATCAGTCCTGTCTGACTCCTATAGCTGCAGTTATCCCCGCAGACAAATGTGTTTTGTGTGTGTGTGTTTTTTGGGGGTGGAAAGAGAGTCGTATACAAGTGTGTGTTTGTGGAAAGAAGATGAGCGGGAAATCATGAGTCTGTGTGATAATGACATGACTGATGGTGTGGGGTTTCCCAGGTTTATTCTGGTACTTCTGAGAAGAGGGTTTTTTTAGATACTTTGGCAGCGACAGTGGAAGTGCGTAACTGCCTACGACAGTGTGTATGTATGTATGTGTATATGAGTGTGTGAAAGGGCTTTGGACACTGCCATATATCAGACTGATGTGGAAGAGTAAAGAGAGTAAACGGCAGATCACAGAGCCACTGTTGCCGCTATTTTACACTTTCAAGGGCATTAAGTTTCTGACTGTAGTAGTAATGTTAGCAGAGGTCACTTAAAAACATTTTGCATAAGAATATATACACACTAACACAGCCCATTCACCTTCTAGATTCAACATTATAATAGTTATTATTAAACGAAAAGTCTGCAAAAGTTGCATTAAATAGTGATTGATGCTTGATTCCTTCTATATTTAAAAAAAAAAATGTACAAAGAGCGCTGACAACAGTAAAAAACAAACAAAACTGTAAAGTTATAGACCGGAGAGCTAAACAACGAGATAAAACTTGACCTAAAACTATGTAAAGCCGAGGGGTGCTGTAGATTCAGGTGATAATTCTCTGTAGGTTCATCACTACGTGGGACCCCTTTCACATTGTCACATTGTTTTTACATTATCATTTGTTATCATTATGTTATATTATCATTGCTATTTTTTAATTATTATACAAAAGATTGATTATAGCTGCCTTAAATCTATGCGAGTCTAACCGTAGGTAAGCTGCTCCTGCAGTTATACTTTTATAGTCTAATCATAATCACACCAGTATGCATTAACTAACTTGTTCTGAGTATTCATATATGGAGTGTCTATTTGCACCCAGGTGAGAATAGTCAAACGGTGGCTATTCGGCTATTTACACCCGGCCAAGTTGCATATGCTACTTTATTTAACAATAGTTAGCTGGCCTTCTGCCAAAAAGCCCTCTCTGGCAGAAAGATTTAGTAGTAGTAATATTAGTAGTTATATAAAGAGCGACAAAATATGAGCAGGGAGTACTGTAGGCTGTGGTGGACTAATGGGTCAAACTCGGGGCATTAGCCCCGGAGGCCAGGGTTTGAGTCCCATGAGATGCCTATTTTTAAACTTTGTTGACTTATTATTTTCTGTTATTTTTGAATTATTATTTTCAGTTTTCAGTCACAGTTTGATGATTAGGTTTTGGCAAAAAAACTACTTGGTTATGTTTAGGAAAAATATGCATACAGTACACAGTATCTAATGTGTGCCCGGGTCGGGTGCAAATAATATTGTTGGCTACTGAAAAAATATCATTGGCTACAGTTACACTCGTCACGTCAACTTGACCTACTGAGAACTGTTTGCTGAAATCAGATCTAATCAAACACCATCTGTATGTGTCCACACTCAGTCTAAAAATAACTGCTCCCACGTTGGCTGGATTGTAAATCAGGCCTCCCTCATGTCTTATTTTGAAGATCATATGACCACAGCTGACGTGTATCCAGACATCCTGGCTCAAAGAAATGATTAAAATCAAAGTGAAAGCACACCTGCAGCTTCAGCACACCGCTATGTTTGACCTGTTGGTATTAACAGTTGTAGTCAGTAGTCACTGACTCACACCTTCATATTGGTAGCGTCTGTTTATTCAATCAAGCACACACACACAAACTCACTCACACACACACACACACACACACACACACGCACGCACACACACACACACACAAGCACAAAAACTCTGATAGAAAGCGCTCAGTGGTTCATGTAGGCTGCAGTGCTGAGTTACACAGTATGACAAAGCACTTCTGTGTGTCAGATATGAGGCTCAAGTGCCATTTGTCTCCATGTTGCTGACCCAGCTGGTATCTAACTCCCTCTCTTTCCTTCTCTCCCTGTGTGCGTGTGGTGTGTGCGTGTGTGTTTGCACGTGTTCCCGTTCATATAGAATTCACCCCTGGAAGTAGACGATGAGGGATTTGTCATCCGAGCTGACAGCACACACAATGATATCCTTTTTTCTGCTCACACATGTTCCGCCAGGAAAATTCACCATAATATCATATTACAACTTTTTAACATTTCATTCTTTAATTAATAATTGTTTATAATCATTCTTTGTTTGAATCATGTTACTCTCAACAGATGTTCTTTCTGTGCCATTGATTAATCTGCATATTTTTTTTTCATAAACAGTTCCCTATAAAAATTATTCACCCCCTTGGAAGTTTTATTTGTTGTTTATTAAGATCACTTTGAAGAGATCTTTTTTTTTTTATCTTTAACATTAAAGGGACTTTTGCTGTTGATCATATTATTGCCATATTAAATCCGCATACAGTAAAACATGAAAACTTCCAACAGGGATGAATACTTTATATAGGCATTGTACTGTATTTCTGTATCATTTCATGTATCATTTAGTCTGTAAAATATTAACAAATATCATAGGTGATGTTTTAAAACAGCTTATTTACGGGTGGCCTTAGTGAGTCTGTCCGGGGACCTTTATTGCATGTCATTTCCCATCTTTTTACCTCCATTTGCTGTCGTCTTTCTACCGTAAACGCTCCAATAAGGGCATAAAAACTAAAGCCCTCCAAAATAAATACATATTAAAAAACGCCTACTTAGTTTGACCAACAGCCAAAAGTATTCAGTTTTATGAACCAGAAAAAATAAGCACCACTTCCCATTTCTGAAGCTGATATTTGGTATTTTTACTTAATATAGTGATAATTATTGATAAATTAAAACTGGATCTTAAAGGATCTCTAAACGATATCTAGAGCATTAATGTAGCAGCAAACAACTATTTGCTATGTAAAGATATAGTGGAGTAATGTCTACCTGAACAGAGAATGAAGTCACTCTCCCTGTGTGTGTTGTAATCCGAGCTTCTCTGTGCTTTGTTGACATCGCTGGGCCGGCCGCATGTGCTTTTAGTGCATGTTTGTGCATGTGAGCGTGCCTGTTGCCTTTGTTTTCACTGTTAGCGCTGTTAGCACCATTAGCTACGAGCTGCCGGCTCAGCTGTCGCCATGTTGAGAGCTGTGCAGAGATAATAGAAGTGCTCCCAATCTTGCGTTTAGCACCTTTAATATTGATTTTCTGTTGGTTGACTAATTGATACACTTATCATTAACCATATCTGTACTGAGCTAACACAAACATATAAAACCCACCATCTGTTGAATGGAAACGAACCCCAGTTAGAAGCAGAACTGTAAAAACACAGTTTGTCCTCTTTAAATTCACTTCATTTGGAAACTAAGACTAAAGATGTCTGAAGGATATCACAAACTCGACTCCCTCAAATGACGCAGTTCGCACCAAATTAAACTTCACGAGGCCGCTGAATAGACTCTAAAAAGTCCCCTAACTGAGATGGAGGCGTTTTTGAATGAAGCGTAATCAGAAGGTCGTAGGTGAGAGGCGGGTTTAACCAATTTCTTCACTCAAACGGCTACATTCATGGCCTCATTAACAGTAGAGCTCAAGACAGTTCTAAAGGTCTCTCTCCTGTTTGTTGACGAGGTAAACGCCTGCATGGGATATGAATGAATTGTCCTCCCTAACCTAACACTCCATGTCCCGACTCTCCAGCCCTGATCCATTTATCAGGAGCAGCGCTCAGTCCTGACAGCTTCGAGATAACAACTCTTCCTGACTTTGTCATCCCCCTCATCGAGCCCCCCGCCTGCTCAGAATAAATGGCTCACATTCATCAAGCGCCTTCATGCTGCACACGTCCCTCAGTTTCTTTGAATCTTCTAATAAGCGCACCTCACATGACGTGATGCAACACGTCCACGTGCAGCAGAGTGCAGTCCAAACACAGAGGAAGAGGAGGTGACTTTCACTGGGGGGTGATGGTGCGGCAGGAAGTGGCAGTTTGGCTGTTTGAAGCTCTGCAGCCCTCACCTCCAGCACACTCTGTCGTGCTTCTGCCTCTATTTGTGGTTTGCATATCTGTCTGTGTTGCACTGCACTCTGCTCGCCTGCATTTAATCAGTCTTACAGTGAATCAAAATTACTCTTTGCTCTTCAAGGAAGTCACAGCAAATAGTAATATTCACCGATGACCAGGGGTAATAAAACTTGCACCCGCTGTTTGTAATGTACTAGTACTCCCACGTATTTTTGGTCTCATATTAGTTTTATTTTTGAATAGTGTTCTCATTGGAGGTATTGAGTATGCTGAAGCCTAATTGACAGTATTTTTCAACTGCTTAGGCCCAATTTTCTTAATTTTTCATTCTTCTTAATCTTAATTTTGTCCTCAAAAGCTCACATAGCACAAAAAATGAAACCATCTCTGTCAATTTAAGTAATACTGTACATCACACAGTATGTCTATCAGAGCATCAAAACATTGTATGTGTTTACATTGAATTTTTATCATTGTAGCATTTTAAAATATCAAATAATTCAGTCATAATTCAGTTCAAGTAGTTCTCATCAAAACATCACTTTTAAGTTTTTCAGTAATTATCTAAAAGACATTTGGCTTTCAGTAATTCAACACTGATATAGCAGTACAGTAAACCACAATTCAGCACAGTAACAGACATTACAGTAGTACAGTAGTACATTGTCAGTAGTTCTTTAATCTTTCCCCTAATGCTTTAGGAAAAATTACGGTAGTGCTCACGTAATCAGTAATTATGCTGTGATGCAGCTCACCTTTGTAATGTAGTTAAGGTTCAAGGTCATTCTGTCCATATACAATACTCGGTATACTCAGTATACAGGGGAACAGATGCAATAAAAATAATAAACGGTACAAAGACAGTAAAGTGCAAGTAGTATTAAGTTGAGTAAAGTGCGATTAATGAAAAGTTTTATCACACATGTTAAGAGGTGCCTTGTTTCAACAGTAAAAAGTTCAAATGGATATGTATGTACATAAAAAAAATAATAAATAGAAAAATAAAAAAAAATAAAATGAGGAAAAATGCCTGCAAACAAGCTTTTTGCATTACAGGAACAGTGTGTGGCATTTCGGGGGATCTATTAGCAGAAATGGAATACAATATTAATAACTGTTTTCATTAGTGTATAATCACCTGAAACTAAGAATCGTTGTGTTTTAGTTAGCATAGAATGAACCCGCCATGTTGCTCCGCCATGTTTCTACAGTAGCCCAGAAAGGACAAACCAAACACTGGCTCTAGAGAGAGCCTTTCATGTTTTTACGTTACCTGTAGGCCACCGTAGTTCTCCGACACACTTGTGAAACTGCCATAACGTGAGCCGCAGAGTGCAAAACCGTGGTACCGCCAGCCGCCGTCTGACTTCCGTTGCGCCTAAAGTAGTGTTATTATGGGATGGATGGCCTCTGCGCGAGGTGAACGGCGTTACCAGGGTTTTGCACTCAGCACGTTATCGCAGTCTTGGAAAGGGAGGAGTGAGAGGAGGAGTACTCTGTTGGTTGTAATCTGCAATCACACCACTAGATGCCACCAGATCCTACACTCTGTACCTTTAAGAGTTTTGCACAATGAAACTCTGTTGTGAAAAATGAGCCAAAACAATCGTAAAATACTGTAACGTAATCCAGAAAAGGGCCCCGTCTTTGCTTTTGCCAAACAACATCGCTTTTCATTCCCTGTATTACAGTATGAGCTTGTTCTCCTTGACCATCCTCTCTCTCTGTACGCTGCTCTGAGGAGAAGGAGAAAGACTTTTACTCCAGTGACTCGGACTTCGATGACGAGGAGCCCAAGAAGTTCCACATCCAGATCAGACCGGTCGCCAGCAGCAATCGCAGTAACTCCGCCGCCACAGAGAAAGAGCTGAAAGCCACCGTCGGGGCGCTCACTCTGCCATCCAACAGAGGAGTCCGGCAACCGGTTTGTTTTTGTTTTGGTGTTTCTGTCATGTTCTGTATGTTTTCAGGATCCCTCTGAAGGAAGACATGAGCTTTTTTCCCAAAATGCAAAAATCTAAAACTGTGAGGTAAATATTCAGCTTCCGCTTACTTGGCTATTTCCTGAGCTAGTTTCATTCCTTGAAGAAGCTCTGGATATACTGTAGCTAAGTGGAACTCACTTTTAGAATATTTACCTCAAATACTGAAGGAATCTCCATACTCAAATCTAAACCTGTCCTAAATGACTAGAAAGGAAATGGAAGTCAGATTTGACATGTTTAAGGATAATCCTGGCAATATTATGTTAGATTTTTTTTATTGTCAACAACTCCCATGGAAAAACCAAACTAACAAGTAGTTGATCATTCTAACAACTTTTACCTGTGTAGCTAAAGCCCGATACATCTTATTTATCAACTGGTTGTCCAACAACTATTTATTTTTCACTGTTCAACTGGGAGACATGTACCTTCATTATGATAAACATGGGTGCTGTAGATTATTTTGAACCCTGCTGCTGTAAATACCCCCAAATGTGTGTTAATTTGCAGCTGAAAATAACCCTGAATCAGCACTATTTATTCCCGTTTGACTAACTAAAATATACATTGTTCTACCCGCTGTTTTATGAAATTACTTCTGTCTTCATCAGTAGGGACCAGTGGGCTTGAAGCAATGCGCCACGGACAGGGTTACGGATTTTTCTGACAATCAGAAATGTATAGAATAACACCGTCCTTTTCTTTTACATGAGTCCACTTAATTGACCAAAGCTGTCCCCTTCTCTTGACTTTCAGGTGTCAATCAAGCGGCATCTCTCCAGTAAGTTCAGTCAAATGTGTCTTAATGTTTTTGGAGTAATTTTCAGTGTTTGTTAATGTGCAACAAATGTCTGCCCTTCACCATAAAGCATTGGGAAATATACCGTATGTTGTAGTCTGTTGTGTACTGTAATTTATTTGTGTCTGCAGGAAACTCAAGTACTGCAGGAGGTCGATCAGAAGAAGGCGACGGTGCCTCCCACAGGGGTGAGTCTGATTTTGGTCTCTATTTTTCTATATCTATCTATCTGTCTGTCAGCTCTTCTTTTTTATATTTGTGTATAGAATTGAAACAATTAGTTGATTAATAGATAAATCAATCAACAGAAAATGACTGAGCAACTATTTTGGTATAGGGGAAATTGGGCTTTTTTTTTTTTTTACTATTTTCTTACGTTCTATAGACCAAAGGATGAATTGATTATCAAGAAAATAATCGGTATAAAATATTAATTAGTTGCAGCCTTAATTTTGTACCAATCTGTACTGCAACAACAAAAGATCATCATCAATCATCCAGTGTTAAAGTCTGTCATGTTACCTGTAATGGAGGTTAGAAGTTTCTTTCCTTTCATTTGTTTGTGGTTGTAATTTGTGACGGATGAAAACCATTTCTCACACGCGCTACCACACAACCACATCTGCAGGATTAAAGTGATTATTCCTTCCTGCAGCATCTCTCTACCTCCAGCCTTTGTAGCCTCAATGTGTCCCTCTAGACAGAAAATCTCTTCATTGGCTGACCTTGCATGAACAGCCACCCTCCATTAGTCACACCCGGCCCTCTGCTCGTGCTCCACAGCATGTTTTATCACCGAGAGGTTCGTTAGCCGCCAGCAGGTTAAGGCTGGAGGCTACAACCTGCCGCTTCACAGCAGCGGGGAGTCTCTCTCTCTCTTAAATCCAGAGGCAGCAGGATTAACGATGAGCATCTGATTAAAGCGGTTGCTCTGCAGCTGCAGCGACAGCAGCGGTGGCTGGAGCTGAGTGAGACCGGTCTAATTGCTGGTATTTATCACAGAGAGGGTAATGGCTGATGGGTTTTTCCCTCATGTCGTTCCCTCATCTCAGTCGATCTCTGCTTCCCATCAACGCTGTGACGAAGAACACCATGCTGCTGATTAGTCCTGATTAGGGAATATCCTCTGCATTGAGCCACTGTATCTCATTGAGTGTGTGTGTGTGTCTGTCGTTACAGATGGAGAGCAGGAGGGCCTACGCAGGTCCACCTCCAGTCCTGATCACAGCAGGTGAGACGGCTCTGCCCTTCACATCTCATGTCTGTCTGAGCGGTGCAGAGAGGGAGACATATTCGGAGGTTGAATTGCGTCATCAGTGGCCTTTTCAGCTTCAGGTTTCCTCCTCACAGTCTGTCCACTGTCACATCCTTGTTTTATTTTTGTCCATCAGCTAGTCTTACCTTCGTCACCTCACTTCTCTCACTTTTCTTTCCTCCGTCTTCAATTCCTCTGCAGCTCAGACAGAGCGCCAACCTTTTCTTTTACTTGATTTTATTGTAGTAATAATAATAATATTAATTAATAATAATAATAATAATAATAATAATAATAATAATAATCATTATTATTAATTATTTCTATAGCGCCTTTCAAAATCAGAGTTACAAGGTGCTTCACAAAAAAATTTAGAGGAACATCATACACGATTATGCATCGAAAATGCAACGTAAACAGGGATTTTAAGTAGTGGTCAAGGGAGATAAAACAAAATGTAAAAGAACAATATTAAAAACATTTTAAAAAGATATTCTGTAAATGCCAAAATGTAAAAGCTTTTTAAACTTAGGCACTGACTCACCTGATCTGATATTGAGAGGGAGGTTGTTCCACAGCGTTGGTGCTAAAACGGTGAGTTGTTTTTAAAGAGAAACAAAACCAAAAAACAGACCAGAGCACCTTTGCAGTAGATGCAATATAAACATTACACCCATATGTGGTCTCATTACAACATAATGACATTAACCTGCTGCAATAACGGACTCCACTATACTGCGATGGCTTTCCACAAGATTTTGAAACATGTCTGCAGGAATTTGCTTCCATTCAGCCACAATATCATTAATGAGTTTCAACATGTTGGGTGATGAGTTCTGGCTTGTAGTCGCTGTTCCTGTCGTCCCAAAGCTGGTGGATGGGGTTTAGGTCAGGGTCAAGTTCTTCCACACCAAACCATTTATTTATGGACCTGGCTTTATGCTGGGGGCATTGTCATGTTCAACAAGAAAGGGTCTTCATCAAGCTGTTGCCACAAAGTTGGAAGTCTAAAATATCATTCTATGCATAAATATTTCCTTTAATTGGAACTAAGTGGCCCAAACTCAGCAATAACAGCCCTAAACAATCCCTCTCTACGGACTGGCCCACATAGGGAGGGGTGGAGACTCAATAATCGTTAAAATATATGGATAATGGCGCACATTTTCAGACCGTTTCTCCTGCAAGGCATTCATAGTGCCGCTCTCAGTTTTTTCCATGAAATAGTTGTGTCAAGAATGAAAAAAGAGAGCTCGGGAGAGAAGTTCAAACCCTGGCTCCTTTCTCACCTCCACACAGCTGTCCAGTCATGGTGTGAAGTTTGAATGTCAGATTGTGGGGTTTCAGAAAGTTACAAAAATGGTCAGACACAGAGGGAAAAAACACACGTCTATACGTAAAATTGTATCTTTTCAGAAAGTTACAGAAAGAAAAAAATTCGGGATTCAGGGTTTGATTGTTGTTTTATACCCATTTCTTCCTATTTCTTCCTACCATCTCTCTTTCTCATCACCCCTCAATCACTCCTCCGTTTTCCCTGATTTTCTTTCCTCGTTTCTTCACCAGGTTGAGTTCAACAGTGTCGGGTTCAGACAGTCTGTTCGGACCACCGCTGGAGTCGGCCTTCAAGTCCAAAAGCTTTGATGGTCGGGACCAACTCAGAGAGCAAAGCGCTTTTGGTGCCTCCGAATGTAAGAGGTGTTGTTGTGTTAAAGATATTTTCTTTCTGTTCATATTGATACCATATTGGCCCAAATATACTGTAAGACAATCTCCCCTTTTCCAACAGCTGTTTTTGATGAAGATAAACAGCCACAATCAGACTAGTTCAGGTGGGAAGTTTGCCTTGAAGTTTCCTGATCCTTGAAGCCTTAGATTTTATAAAAGTCAAAACTGAAATACTTAAATTAAAGAAAAACATAAATCCCACATTTCTGTGGCTTATCTACAGTAGGTATGTTCTCATACACATGATGATGATTTTAATTTTGATGAGTGATTTTCACTGGTGTTTAGCATTTTTTAGATTTTTAATTTAATTTTGAACTTTTAGATTAAGTATTTACAAACGCACAACCACACACTGACCCTCCATCCCGATACGATAAAATACAAACAAAACAAAAACAAAAAAGGTTGCCTTAGACAAACAATTGTCCAAGCATGCCTTGATATTCTGCATCTTCAGCACTGTGATGGAAATGTCTGTACATTGTCACAGTCAATGAGTGTGATTTTAAAAGGTAGTTCATATAAACTGTACATTAAGCTACATTCAGGAAGGGCACATAAATAAACAAACCCTACTTAGTTGCAGCCGAGTCGATTTGCTTTCTGATATAATCAATACATGGACCCCAAATTGTAACAAATGTACAAAGTGAGTCAGATCAGGAGTACTTAATCTCCTCCAAATAAAGACAGGAAATCATATCCGTGAGTGGAGGTAGATTTCCATTCTCCTAAAATAACCCTTTTAGCTATAATCATACAAAACATTAAATCCTGCTGGCTCTCATATGGCATTTTTAAGGGAGCGTTCACAACAACCCAAATCCGCAAATACACGTCTGAGTCATCTTTCCCAATAAATATGCTAAGTAAATTGAATTTTTCCACCCAAGCCCAGAAAAGAGGAGCCTTTCTTTATTTTTATTTTTTATACATTTATCCTATGACATGAAATCTTGCATTAATGGAAAAGTCTTTAATCCTCCATCTCCTCATCCCAAAGCTCATATATATTTCAGATATCTCGAAACCAATTTCCAATCCTCCCTTAGATCAGTAGAACAGATTGGGATATCAGATGTTTACAGGTAGGGACGTGAGAGATGCGGTCAAAGGAAGCGTGTCGGAGGGGGTAATGTGTCAAACTGAACAAGAGACTGCTTAACAACATTTCTAACCTGCAGGAAACAAAAGAAATGACTATGAGGGACACCAAATTTAGGCTGTAGCTGACTGAAAGGGGCAAATTTTCTTGTTGCTAAAGATGTCTCTGATTGTGATACTTCAGACTTAAGTCTTTTGGAGTTTTTTTGGTCCTTGAACTCCTGCTTTTATGAATATTTAAATGTATAGTCCTCGAATATGATACGACTAGAGCTGCAAAAACTAATTGATTTATCGATTAGTTGTCAACTATTGAATTAATCGCCAACTATTTTGATCATCGATTAATCGTTGTGAGTAATTTTTTAAGAAAAAAAGTAAAAATTCTCTGATTCCAGCTCGTTAAATGTGAATAATTTCTGGTTTCTTTACTCCTCTGTGACAGTAAACTGAATCTCTTTGAGTTGTGGACAAAACAAGACTTTTGGGGACGTCATCTTGGGCTTTGGGAAGCACTGATCGACATTTTTCACCATTCTCTGACATTTATAGACCAAACAACTAATCGATTAATCGAGAAAATAATCAACAGATTTAATCGACAATTAAAATAATCATTAGTTGCAGCCCTAGATACGACCCTCACTTTCCCAAATGTAATATCCAGAAACAAATATTGTGTTATATTTGGGCTAATATGGTACTTTGAGGTTGAAACTGAAACTTTTTTTGTACTGAAAGTTTAATTTGCCAATGCAGATCAGTAATTACATGTTTTTTGTTTCCCCCTGGTATTGATCACCTCTGATTTTCTGCACTGTATTGATACCCTGTACTGTGTTTGATGTGTGTGTCCCAGATGCTGCCTTCTCATCCGACTCCTCCTCTCCGGAGAACGTCGAAGACTCTGGCCTGGACTCACCTTCCCATCAGCCCCTTGGGCCCTCCCCTGAGCCGGTGGGTTGGGCGGCTTGGCCTCCTGTGTCACAGAGTAAAGAGCAGACGCAAACACTGGGACGACCTGCGGACCCTTTCCTCTCTGCTTTCCGTGACCCCTCCCCTGGTCGGAGTCCTCGTCAGCAGGACGACCCTGCCAGCGTCTGGTCCGTCGCCTCGTCACGTCCCTCTCGTGTCCCCCCAGATATGGACCCCTCATCCATGCGGTTCCCTGCTTTCTCCCAGTCCCTGCCACCATCTGAGATGGAGTCATCGATGTGGAACTGCAAACACATCCCCCCCGAGGACCCCTTCCTCGCTGCGTTTGAGAGGACTGTCACCCAGGAGACGTTAAACCTGTCTGACGCTTGGGCGCGCCCACCGCCTCGCCCAACCCAGGAGGGCAGGGGGATGGAGGGACGAGGGGACACATTCTCCATTGCCCTCGCCGACACCAAGACACTCCCAACCTCATCCTCCTCCTCCTCTTCATCCTCCTCTCATCGTAAAGACAGAGACAGGAAACGAGACCAGAGCCTCCCGCCTCCTGTTACTTCTGATGACCCGTTTGCGATCACAATGATTGGCAGCCCAACGCACCAGTCGTCGCTGGCTGCAGCAGCTGGTGTAATCCCTCAACACAGCAGCGGCGGCGGCGGCGGCGGCGGTGGTGGCGCTGGTGGCGCTGGTGGCGGTAGTGGCTCTACCAATAGCAACAGGCTGGTACTTGATGCTAATTCAAGCACTTTGCCCGCAGCTCAGCCCAAGAAGGAGCTGATGCACTGGAACTCTGTCCAAAACCCGTTTAGTGAAGGTGTCTCTGGAGGACTGAGCAGCTCCAAAACACAGGACGGAGGAGGGAAAGGAGAGGGAGGAGGAGGAGGAGAGAGGAGGAAACATCGATCATCAGACAGTGAGCCTCGCAGGAACGCCCCTCCACTCACGAGGCATTCAGGACCACAGGAGGATCTGTGTTTTTCCACAGATAAAGATCAAGACTGTCTGGATCTGAACACTCAGATATCATGCAGTGTCGGCTCGCACAAGGGTACGGAGTTTTTGGCATTTAAAGTGGCAGTAGGCAGTATATTTTTGGCATCATTGGGCAAAAATTCCATAATAACCTTTCAGCATATTGTAATTCAAGTGTTCTGAGAGAAAACTAGACTTCTGCTCCTCCTCATGGCTCTGGTTTCAGGCTTTAAAAAAATCTATGATTGACGGGAGACTTTGAACAATCACAAGTCATTTCAGAGAGAGAGCGTTCCTATTGGCTGTGCTCCGGTGATGTGACAGGAACTTGGCGTTCCTTCACCAGATTTCACAATGGCGGCGGCGTCACAAACTTTCTCATTTTACAGCTAAACGGTACGCTACAAGATGATTCTGAAAACATTTTAGGCGAAAAATAGGCATTACAGTAACAGAATATTGATTCATATTTGATCAGCGCTGCCTAGTTTGACAGTTTGGTCGGAGTTCGTGAGGGATTGACAGCCGGCTCTCATAGACAGCAGACCTCAGATCAGCTCTTACTGCCTGTTTTCCTCCGGTCTGTGAAATGTTGCAGATGCCGTTAGGAGCACCGGAGGACACAGAGGCACATGAGTTTTTTCAGGTTACCTGTTTCATGTACTACTGTCAGGATAAAGGGACCGTTTTATAGAAATAGCTTTTTTTTTATCATATTTGCTCCGATCTCGCCTACTTCAGCTTTAAGTTTTTATTGAGGTTGGCAGCAAGTCGAGCTTTAGATCATTTTAGGGTTACAAAAGTAGAAATACTAAACATGGTGTAAAAAAAATAAGAAAATAAATGAATAAACATAGAAAAATAAGGTGAGATAAAAAAAGTGAGATACCCAGTGAACAATATAATGAAAAGAAAACATGTCACATTCACAGGAGGTTCTTAGCTATGATTGAAATCTAAAAGTCAGTGTCCGAACAGGAAACAAACTTTTAGTCTAAAATAGTCATAGGATGCCATCTCTACTATTACATTTACATGTATCCAACCGAATTGAGTTCAGTATCTCGTTTCACCACCGAGTGAGCAGCAGGACTGAGATTTCCTGCCTCGCAGTTATAGTATGACTAGTCGGCGTTTAGATTGTACTGAATGAGAAGGCGTATGAACCTGAATGAGGGAGTCCAGGTCGGTGGGTGCTGTCCTAATGGCCACTCTATAGGTGAGCATTAATGACTTGACCTTAAAGCTGCAGTATGCAACAATTTTTTGGCATAATTTGGCAAAAAAATCCATAATAACCTTTCAGCATATTGTAATTCAAGTGTTCTGAGAGAAAACTAGACTTCTGCTCCTCATCATGGCTCTGTTTTCAGGCTTTAGAAAAATCTAGCCTGTGACGGCAGATTTTGATCAATCACATTTCATTTCAGAGAGAGAGAGCGTTTCTATTGGCTATGCTCCGGTCATGTGACCAGAACTTGGCTTCCTTCAACAGATTTTACAATGGCGGCGGCGTCACAAACTTTCTCATTTTACAGCTAAACAGTAACTACAAGATGATTCTGAGAACATTTTAGGAGAGAAATAGGCATTACAGTAACAGAATATTGATTCATATTTGATCAGCGCTGCCTAGTTTGACCGTTTGGTCGGAGTTCGCGAGTGATTGACAGCCGGCTCTCATAGACTGCAGCTGGACAGCAGACCTTGTTTTCCTCCGGTAAGTGAAATCCTTCAGATGCCGTTAGGAGCACCGGAGGACACAGTAGGACACAGAGGAACATGATTTTTTTTCAGGTTACCTGTTTCATGTACTACTGTCACGATATTGCGGCCGTTTTCTAAAAATAACTTTTTTAAATCATATTTGCGCCGATATCGCATACTGCAGCTTTAAGGCGAGCAGCAACAGGGAGCCAGTGGAGATTCATGAAAAGTGGAGTGACATTTTGGATCCATTTGCAGAGGTTTTACTGTGCATCCTGGCAGTCCTGCCAGAGGGGCGTTACAGTAGTCAATGTGAGAGACGACCTGAGCGGTACAATCAGCAGATAAGACCTTTCTGATGTTACATGATACGAAGCGACATGACCGAGTGACCGATGCAACACGCTCAGTGTAAGTTAGTTGGTCATCAGTCATCAGTAATTTACTCAGTCCTCCAAATCTGGAGTTTTAGCTCTTGTCCAATGCTTCACATAATTCTGGAGACTGTAATCAAACCAACCATAATAACTGAAAATACACATTATGATATATTTAGTATTTTACAGTAGGTCTACCGCCTTGATAAACATAAACCAGGAACTAAACCATCTACCCAGAACGGTTAAATTAAGAAACATTTTCATTTACAATGCAGGAAAAGTTCCCACTTCTATTCTGCACTTCATCAGTCTAATTCTGATTTCTAATAAAAGCACACCTCTGCATTGAGACAGGGTTTTTAATTAGTCAACACAAAGCCTAATCTTTCCATCAGGGGCCTGCCTGCTCAGTCGTTCATTAGGGCTTATTCAGCTAAACCTTTTTTTAGTTGATAAATTAGCTGCAAGGGTTATTTTTTGTGGAATTATACATATGGGATAGTTTTATGGCTGTTAGTTAACTTCATTAAGTAAGTTTATCAAGCAGAAATACCAAACATGACCTGGTTCTACTATGTCTTATGTGATAGGGAACTAGATATATTTGCATTTTGGACTCCTGGCTGGAAAAAAAACAAGTGATTTGAAGACATCAACTTGGGCTTCAGGAAATTGTAATTGTGAAAAAAATATTTTTCAACTATTTTTTGACATTTTGTAGACCAATAGATTAATGAAAATAATCATTAGTTGCAGCCCTAACTGATTTTGTTAGGTTTATAGTTATAAATCATAATCATCATAGTCATAAAAAAATGCCCTTTTCATCATACAAACTTAAATTGTTTTCTCGGTAACAATTACTTTGAAGTTCTTACACTCCATAAAGTCCCATTGACGGGTGCATCAAATCAAGAACTCTCACTCTAAAAGAACCAAAGACATCCCAAACACGGTGAATCCCTTGTACTCGCTTTATTAACTACCTTCATCAGGTAAAATTAGTGTAATTTCATTATAAATTCATACAAATGAATGAAACATCGCTCTTAAAGTGAGTACAAGTGAGGCAGGATTTTTTGGGTGGTTCTTTCTCACTAAAGAGGGAAATCTATGTGAAGAATATTCAGATTCGAACAGGATGCTAAATCCCTCAATTAATCCAATACAAATAAAATGTTATTAGGTTTTGAGCCAGCTTGTATTTGGCAGCGTGTCTCGTTCAGCTCGTCTCCGTCTGTTCTGAACACGACTTATGACTGATTTTAGAGGATGCCTGTCTGTTATAATCTTGTCTCACAGTGAGATTTTCAAAGTGGCTTTTAGTCACTTTGTGTGTCTGTGTGTTTGTAAGGGTCCAAGCACAACTTCAGACAGGACACAGCTGAAGTGGTCGCAGCTGCTCCTCAGAGAGCGACCCGGGCCAAGAGGACGTCAGGCCGAGTCAGCGGCTGCGAGAGAGTGAGTTAACAGCTCTGCTAATTTAAACAAATTGATATTCTTTTATTATTATGTTATTGAGCTCCCTAATACTATGTTGTATTGTGTAGATATGAAGGGCACAGTTTTATTGCAGATAATTGTTTTCTGCAGGCAAAAAGAAAAACTGAAACTTTAATGAGTGAAAAGAAAAATGAAAATCCTTTTTTCAATCTAACTCACTCCAATATAATGGTCTTGTAAAACTTTAAATATTACCTTTTTGAGATAGTTATAAAGTTTATAAATTTGCAAATATATAACCAAATTCATGTAAACTGTATAAATGATATCTACTATATGTAATGTTTGATCCAGTAGGGGCATCATCTATATGAAAATGGTGCCAATATTGCCAATACTTGTGTTTCAGTCCCGGTCTCTCTGCTCCTCCCCGCTGCCGGAGCCCGGCCCTTCCCTCACCTCCTCCTCCTCCTCCAGCCCCAGTGAGTGGGGGCCTCAGGCCAGGGACAACGACTGGGCGGGTCAGAACCGAGCGTCCAGTCCTGCCAGGGCAGGGCAAGCCTCGCCTCTGCCCTACCAGCACCAGGACCACCAACAAAGACAGTGTAAGCCTCAGCACATTAATAAAGGGACACTACAGGAGGGATGCTTGAAAGTAGCAGCAAGATTTCTGTTGAAGTGAGCATTCAGCAGCAAGAGAGACAGATGTGCTTAAAGGGATTGTTTGGGAAATACGCGTATTTGCTCTCTTGCAGAGAGTTAGATTGACACCACTCTCATGGCTGTACAGTAAATATGAAGCTACAACCAGGAGACGCTTAGCTTAGGTTTAAGCTAAGCATAAAGACAAGAAACACGGGAAACAACCACCCTGTACATCCAAGAAATAATCTGGCTCATAACTCCCTGCAAAAGTTGTTTAATTTAATAATTAAACAACTTAATTTAATAATTAAACAACCAAGATATAATGTGATAATTATTAAAGGTGCTGGCAGACAGATTTTTGTTGCCTTCAGACAGAGTCAGGCTAGCTAACTAAGCTAACCAGCTGCTGGCTGTAGCTTCGTATGTACAGACATGAGAGTGGTATCAAGATTCTCATCATAGGAAGAAGAGTATTTCCCAAATGTCAAATTATTCCTTTAAACATGACTGAATTCATATAAAACTCACTATATTAACAGCATGATGAATTATGACATTTGTTCCCTGCAGTGCACCTGTCACGTGGTCCCAGTCCCATTTCCCTCAGCACACAGGAGGCCTGGCCGGTGGCAGCCGCCATAACAGAATATATCAATGCCTACTTCAAAGGTGGACAACACAACCGGTCAGCATGATTCCTTTTTTTCTATAAAATCACAGAAAAAAAAATCTTGCACGTTCTCTGCTCTAAAAGGGGAAGTCCTCTGTTTTTACACATCAAAGTCTGTTTACAGGTCTTGGAGAGTTTTACTGCACATGTGACAAAAGTTGTGTAAAGCCTTTTGTGGCTCCAGAGGGAGCTATGTTAAGTCTGATAAATTTCCTCAAGTGATGTCACTTGAGTCAGCATTGGTCGGGTCTGAAAGCTACAAGTTTGAAAATGAAACGAATCTGGGGGTCTTGAGTTAGAGAGAAGTGAGTTTACCAGTAGCCCCCCCGTCATGTCTGCTTGAAGCTAGCAGCTCGAGGCTGCATTATCTACTACTAGCATAACACACCTGAACGGTCGTGTCTAGAAGGTAGTCTAACACCTAAGTTGCGAAAACTCTTGCGAGACTCGTTGCCCGAAAACCTATCCTAACCTTAACCATCTTGCGATATATTCTCAACCTTGGGGGTTACTTTCTAGACACGACCCACCTGAATCTCCAACTGAACTGTCGCCGGTGAAGTTGATTGTGAGTAACAAGGAGGAAGAGTACGTGGAATAAAAAAAAATGATATCTTCGGTTCTGCAGCATTGATTTAGAATTGCATTTCCATAACGCTGGGGGACTTGTGAAAGGCAGATGTGGGAAAAAAAAGGTCAAAATCAAAGCAGCGCAGATTGAGGTACTGAACTGATGTTAATGTGTAAAATGTGGTGGAGTTCCAATTTAATGCCATTTTTTTTCGGGCACTTATTAACAGGATACATTTTTTTTTTATCTCAGTTTGTGTTTTTCTTTCTTTCTCCAGCTGTCTGGTGAAGATCACAGGTGACTTGACGATGTCTTTCCCTGCTGGCATCACCCGAATTTTCACAGCCAACCCCAACGTTCCCGTGCTCAGCTTCAGACTGGTCAACATCACAAGGATCGATCACTTCCTGCCAAATCAAAAGCTGCTCTACAGGTTAGCTGGCGTCGGCATGTTGAGTCACAATTGTGTTTTTGACTGTGATGTGATCCTTAGCGTCCTGTCTCTGTGTCTCTACAGTGATCCGTCTCAGAGTGACCCCGACACCAGAGACTTCTGGTTCAACATGCAGGCGCTGCAGCTCTACCTGCAGAGAGAGGCTGATCTCAATCCTCAGGCCTCGTACTACAACGTCGGCCTGCTCAAGTATCAGGTCAGGATTTAAAATGACTATTCTCCCTTACTGATATTTTCTTTGTTTTTGGGCCATTTTAATACAATTTCTCCTTATCAGTTGCACAGTTTAACTCTGGTATTTTGGATGGTGTTACTTAAAACTTCTTAGGTTAATAAACATTCAATACTGATGCTTTTTTTTTTTTTTTTACAGTTCCTTAACCCTCTGAGACCCACAATAGACCAGTTTTTGTCTTTTTTAGGGGGGGACAGGGTTTTTTTAGGGACAGGTAGCAGGTCAACATATGTATATGTCAAATAGAAGTGGTGTACATCAGCTGAAAGTTGGGAACCTGAAGATTAATTTGAGATGCAGCACTGTGTGTCAAGTTGTTCTCGTCATAAATTAGAAATAAACGTGAATTAATCAATCAATTAATTATTTAAAATAAATTGTAAAAGTGTTTAGAACAATATGATCGAAGTATATGATGGTCATTCCCACGCTATTAGCCTCCATTGTTTCCTCAGGTGTCGTCTCAGGACCCGGGTCGGGCTCCCCTCCTGCTGTCTGCAGAGTGTCAGCGCAGCGGCACCGTGACCCGGGTGTCCCTGGATTACCACTGCTGCCCCGCCACCGCGCCCTCCACCCAGCTAGCCGCTGTCCAGGTGCTGCTGCCATTAGACCACACTGCCACAGACCTGCAGTGCCAGCCGCCCGCTTCCTGGTGAGTGATGATGTGATAATGGACGGATAATGAGCAGTTTCTGTTGACTGGTAACTGTCAGTCCCCTGTAACCAGTCTAGCGTGAGTCTGCCCTGTTATTTACTTGATTATTGTAATCAACAAGATTATGTGTAATGCACAAATAGAATTATAAATGAACCATGTAACCATAATTTATGAGCCAGTAAACCACACAAGTCTTATCACAGTAGCATGTACGTTAATATTATGTACTTTAGGGCGATTATTTTTCATTATCGATTCATCTGTCATTTTCTTGATTAATCGCTTGTTCTTTAAAATGTCAGAAAGTATTGAAATAGTCCCATCGAGGTGACATCTACAAATGTTTTGTTTGACCAACAAAACCCAAATATATATTCAAATCAAATGTTCACAAGTGGAACTAGTGAAACTTTGACATTCTTGGTTAAAAATGTACTTTTAATTGGTTATTAAAATTGTTGCAGATTGATCTTCTGTTGATCGCCTAATCGATTAGTTGACTAATTGTTTCAGCTCCATCAAAGAATCCAATCAAATTAAAACAACTAGTGCTGAAATATTAGTCAATGAATCAATTAGTCAAGTGACAGAAAGTTAACAGTTTGCTTCATTTATCAAGCAACAAGACTAATGGGCCTTTCACACAGAACGCGGTTCAATCTGGTTGAACTTTGGGGAGTGAGTGAGCGGCGCGCTGTGCTCGCGATGGCACCGCGCAAGCCATTGGAAATAATGGGTTTCAGAGCTCAGTGGTGCCGTTGCTGCGTTCTGTGTGAAAGGCCCGTAAAACTACAGCCATGGTAGCTGCTTTTGGCTAAATGCTAACATGCTCACAATAACAATACTAACATGCTGACGTGTAACAAGTATAATGTTTACCATGTTCACCATCTTAGTTTATTTACCCATTTCAGCTTGTTAGCATGCTAACATTTGCTAATAGGCACTAAATACAAAGTACACCTGAGGCTGATGGGAATGTCATTCATTTTTGCAGGCCGTTTGTTCATAAACAAAAGTATAGGAAAAATTACCTTGACCTGATGATGGCGCTAGAAGAAAAGTTAGATCATCAAAGTTATAACAAATAATCCTGAGGGGGACATGAATGTGTGTACCAAATTTCACGGTAATCCATCTAGAAGTTGTCACCATATTTCACTCAAAAGCTCTGTGAGGGAGCTGGAAAGTGTCCCCCTCACTAAAGTGAAAAAAGACACACACATGCCCCTTGACTGTGTAAAGTGCAACAAAACTGACTAATACAGGAAGTTCATGGTGTTATGTTGTGCTTCTATTTTGGGGAACTCCTCTAATAACTCTCTCTTTGAGGTGTGTGAAGCACACACCTGAAAATGCAGCCACAGGACTCCAGCTGATGTCAATTACCTCGTTAGGCTGAACTACGTTGTCAGGAAAGAGAGGGGAGAGTGGGTAGAGGGTTCTTTAAGTTGGCTATTGTTTGGTATTTCTTCAGTTTATTATGCATTTTATTTAATCTGTATAATGTAATATTCATTTGTATTTTGTATATAGTAATATTGCTATGGGTTAATTGTAAATATATTTAGTAAATGTATTGGGGAAGTATTTATGTGCCCTTCACTGTTGGTAGAGGCCAGAGGTAGATATGCCAGCTTGAGAGAGGATCATGTCAGTGTTGCTTCAGATCCTGGAATCTGCTACACCTGTGAAACTGTTTTGTTGTCCTTCTGCCTGCTACCTGTTGGTGAGAGCTGTGGGTTTTACTTGTGTATGATCAGCAGTAAAAATCAAAGCTCTGGAAAAAATCCCTGTTGCGCTGTTGCTGCTCATTTCTCCACCTCACTTTACACCTCAATCCCGCCAGTTTACAGCCTGTTTGTAAGGGTTTGCCACATCAAAACCTTACAAGCACAAACGTAACCTCATGGTAGCTGGAGGAAAAGTCAGAGGATCTCTTTAAGTCAGTAGGATTCATCCTCTGGGGACCATTAATATCTGAACCAAATTTCATGGCAATCCATCCAATACTTGAGATATTTCAGTCTGAACCAAAGTGGTAGACTGGCTGACAGATATTTCCATCACTAGAGTGTTCTGTTATTGTTGTCTGTGTTTTTGTCTGTTATTATGTAAACTGAGAATTGATAAAACAAAACTGTTATGATGGGCTTTTTTTTTTTTTTACTATTCTCTGACATTTTACAGTATATACGAAGCGATTAATTGCAAAAAAATAATATAGAGATTAATCGATAACAAAAATTATTGTTGGAAGCTGCTTTAAAGATAACGGAGTATCCACTTATCACTGGTAACACATCATTTAAGAATTTGGAGATGACTGTGATGGATAACAGGAGAAAGGTGGAGACTGAGAAGCAGGTTAGGCCTCACTGACTATTTATTTTCCTCTGCAGGAACGCCGAGGAAAGACGGCTGCTGTGGAAACTCCCAAACCTCTCCCCAACCAACCACAGCAAAGGTCAGAGCTCTGCTGCTGCTCTCTTTTACCTCTTTGCTTTTATTTCTTTTCCCCCTCATTGAACAAGGAAAGTTTAATAAGAAGGAGAGGGAAGCTTGAACACAAAGATGCACATACTCGCACCTTGACATCTATCTAACTGACGGCCTGTTTAGTGTCTATCATAAGCCGCCATCTAATTCTTATATTTGCCTCATTAAAATTAGTGCCAGAATTATTTTCTACTTCACTTCCTTCTTGTCGGGTTCACATCTCCCCATTGTGTCAGACAAATGTAGAAATGAGTAATTAAGATCTCGGCACTCCACATCCTTCTTATTTTTAACAAGCTGAAGTCTGAAGGCGTATCATTACCTTTCAGCAGCAGCATTAGCATTTCAACGTGGCAGCTGCTCTCATCAACCGACACAAAGCCAAGCATAAAATGTTCCTCTTTTATGTTGTGTCAAATTGATTGTTGCTCATATTTCACGACGTTAATGGTGCACAGATAAGAAACGTTATATAAAAGAATCTTTCAAGGCTCTAATTTAAGATAGGAAAGTCTAAAATTGAGGTTTCCTTCACCTGCATGCTTCTTTGTATCAGACACCCACATTTCTCCTTTTTATTATATTCTCTTTTTTTCATCTAATGATATATTATTACCTCGGTGTGAAGCTAAAGGCTTGGAGAACAGAGAAAAAGAGACTATTCATAGTTGTCAGTGATGGATGGGATATTAAAATGTTTATAGTTAGAAGACTTTTCTGGTTTATGAGCCAATGACAAAACACTGAAAGGTCACCATAACTCCTCCATGTCTATTCTGAAAAATACTGTTCGCCTCAAAATGCTTCTTTGTCACTAAAATGTTAAAAAGCTGCTTTACATGACTAATGTCTGGCAGTGTTGAGTCAGTGATTCATTTATTTTACTGGATGTCTTGAAAACCGTGTTGGGGAAGACATTTATCAGCTTGATGACAGCTGAAAAGAAGCTGTACAGTAGTTCATCCTAAATTTTATGTCTTTATCTCACATAATGTATCTATTTATGTGACATTTATATACAGAGGTCAAAAGATGATAATAGTTCCAGGTTGATCCCAGGGCTCAATTTGGTTGAAAAATTAACATTTTTTATATGTCTTGATTACAAATTACTGTTTCAATAGCATTTACATGGCTGCATTTCAGTGTGAAGCTAATGCTGCTGAAACTGCTGTTGAACTGTTAAATTTAATTATATGTAGTCTTATTCTGTGTCTGTGTTTTAGTCTTGTGCTGTTTAATTCTGACTAAACTAGATGTCTAAAAACGGACAAAACTTGGTTGAAAAAATGTCATCCCCCACAGCACTATCAGATGGGCTCAGGTAACCCTTCATCGTAGCCATAATAATAATAATAATAATAAGTAATAAACTTTATTTATACAGCACTTTTCATAACAAAGTTACAAAGTGCTCTACATGGTTGAACCAGTATTAAAACATTTCAGGACTGCAATGAAACAAATGTAAACAAATAAAAATTAAATGGAATAAAATACCCAACAATAATAAAAACGACTGCAAGCGTTAATATAAAAGATTAGTCATTTCAAAGATATCACTGATTCTGCATCTTCAGTATTTCACTGCAGAGAAAACACAGTGGCTGTTGTGGATCCATTGTCCATGTTTAGGTTTTGTCTCTCCTCTTCTTTGTTCAGTCAAGTTTACATTCGTACTGTACAAGCTGTGCGATTTAACTGATAACTGCTGTCCATTTCGACCTCTCTGCTAACTAGTTTTCGGTCTTCAAAAATATTTTTTTCAGTCTTGCACTGTTTGTACTATAGAAACTGAAAGACAAGCATGTTTTCTTGTTAAACATCATAAAGTAATCCAGGAGTTTACTCTGAAATCTGAGCTTTTGGATCATTTTGTGAAGTGCATGAAGAACCGCTTCTTACACTCATTACTCTCATACTTAAAAATCGAAGTGCTAACAATTTAGCAACATCACCCACTGCATTTATGACCTTTATCTTTCATGTTTCACATGTATCTGTGTCTCTCTGCTTGCCGGTGGTGTCCCAGGCTCAGGGACTCTGTGTGCCAGCTGGCAGTGCCTGGAGGTCCCCCGCGGCCCTCCACCCAGCCTGGCTGTTCAGTTTGTGGGCTCCGGGGCCTCGCTGTCGGGCATGGACGTGGAGCTGGTCGGCAGCCGCTACCGCATGTCACTGGTCAAGAGGAGATTCGCCACAGGTGACCCTGAACTCACACACTTACAGACATGGGACATTATTTTATTTTATTCTTACACTCCATGGGTATTTATCCCTCTGTGTATAGAAATGTACCTCCTAATATCAACTTAAAAGGGGGTTTATAAATAAAACTTATTGTAAATGATGGTCCCTGGTTCTCATGAAGGCCACAAAAAAGGTCCACACTGTGGACCTTATAGATAGATCTAATAGTATGTGTTTTCGTAGTATGTACTAGTGATTCATCAGTCAATTGAAAGTTAATTGCTGATAGTTTAAATAATGGATTAATCATTTAGGTCTAATATGAAGCTATAATTACAAACATTTGTTGTCCAGCTTCTGAAATGTGAGGATTTGCTACTTTTTTCAGTTTTATATAATTTTACATTTATTATCTTTTGGATTTAGTCAGGGTGTCCGTGGGGTCTTAAAAAGTATTAAAAGTTGATAAATCAATTTAGCGACAATTAAAAACCTTGAAAGTATTAAATTCTTAAACCATTTTCTGAGGTATTAAATTTTGTAGCTTGTTTTCAAAATGTATATTTGGCCAAAGAGACTCTATAAAGACATACGTGACATTTTTATGACATACTTTATCATGAAAAAATGTTAGGGTATCACTTTTTTATGACATACTATACTATGACTTTTTCCCGACATACTATACTATGACTTTTTTTTTTCTTTTTCGACATACTATACTATGACTTTTTTTCGACATACTGTTCTATGACTTTTTTTTACTTTTTTGCGACACACTATATTATGACTTTTTTTTCAACATATTTACTATGAATTTTTTCGAAATAATGTACTATGACTTTTTTCTGACATACTATACTACTGTGACTTTTTTTTGACATAGTATATTATGACTTTTTATTCGACATGCTATACTATTTTTGAAAAAAAAAGTATAGCATGTATAGTATGTCGAAATATTTTTTTAAAAAAAGTCATAGTATAGTATGCCGAATATTTTGTGGAAAAAAAATCATACGACTTATAATTTTGACATACTAAACTATAACTTTATTTGTTTTTTCGATATACTATACTTTGACCTTTGTTACGACATACTATACTATAACTTTTTAAAAAATTGACATACTATACAATGACATTTTTTTGACATACTATACTATGACTTTATTCATTTTTTTGACATACTATACTATGACTTTTCTTATTTTTTCGAAATACTATTCTATACTATGCCCTTTTTTCAACAGACTATATTATGACTATTTTTTCAACATACTATACTATACCTTTTTTTCAACATACTAATCTATGAATTTTTTTCAACATACTATACTATGCCTTTTTTTATCTTTTCGAATGATTTACTATGAATTTCTTTAGACAAACTGTACTGTGACTTTTTATTTTTTTGACATTCTATACTATGACTTTTTTAATTTTTGGACATGCTATACTATAACTTCTTTCGACATTCTATACTATGACTTTTTTATTTTTTCGACATACTATGACTTTTTTTTCGACATTCTACACTATGATATTTCAAATGTTTTCAACAAACTATACTATGACTTTTAAAACATTTTCAACATACTATACTATGACTTTTTTTTCGACATACTATACTATGACGTTATTTTTTTTTTTCGGCATCCAGTATTATGACTTTTTTTTAAATTTTTTCGACATATTACAGTATACCATGACTTTTTTTCGACGTACTACACTATGATGTTTTTTTATTTTTCGACATCCAGTAGTATGACTTTTTTTTAATTTTTTCAACATACTATACTATGACTTTTTTTCGACATACTACACTGACTTTTTTAAATTTTTTTGACGTACAATACTATGACATTTTTTTCTACATACTATACTATAACTTGTTTTCGACATATTACACTATGACTTTTTTTTATTTTTTTGACGTACAATACTATGACATTTTTTTCTACATACTATACTATGCCTTTTTTCATTTTTTCGACATACTATACTATGCCCTTTTTTCATTTCTCAGACAAACTATACAATGACTTTTTTTCGAAATACTATACTATGACTTTTTATTTTTGTCGACATACCATACTGACTTTTTTTTTATTTTTTCGACATACTATACTATGACATTTTTTCTACAGACTATATCATTACTTTTTATTTCCTCGACATAGTATACTATGACTTTTTTATTTTTTGACATGCTATACTATCACTTTTTTCGACATACGATACTATACTATGACTTTTTTTAATTTTTTGACATACTATACTATGACATTTTTTTGACATACTATACTATGACTTTTATGAATTTTGACATACTATACTATGACTTTTTTTTATTGTTTCGACATACTATACTATGACTTGTTTTTTCGACATACTATAATCTGACTTTTTGTACTGTTTCGACTACTATACTATGACTTTCTTTCAACATACTATACTATGCCTTTTTTTCGACATACTATGCTATAAGTTTTTTTTATTTTTTCGACATACTATAGTATGATTTTTTTTTCGACATACTATACTATGGCTTTTTTTGAACGTACTATACTATGACTTTTTGTGAAAAAAATGTGCTAGTATAGTATGTCAAACATTTTATGAAAAAAAAGTCATAGTATAGTATGTCGAAAATTGTGAAAAAAAAGTCATAGTATAGTAAGTCGAAAATTTTGTGAAACAAAAGGCAAAGTATAGTATTTCGAAAATTTCGTAAAAAAAAAGCTATAGTATAGTATGTCGAATATTTTGTGAAAAAAAGTCATAGTATAGTATTTCGAAAATTTTATGAAAAAAAGGCATAGTATAGTATGTTGAAAATTTCGTCAAAAAAGTCCTAGTAGAGTAGGTCGAAAATTTTGTGAAAAAAAGTTATAGTATTGTATGTCGAAAATTTCGTGAAAAAAGTCATAGTATAGTATATCGAAAATTTTATGGAAAAAAAAGTCATAGTATACTATGTCGAAATTTTCGTCAAAAAAAAATCATAGCATAGTATATGTCAAAAATGTTATGAAAAAAAAGTCATAGTATAGTATGTCGAAAATTTTATGAAAAAGAATTCATAGTATAGCATGTTGAACATTTTATGAAAAAGAAGTCATAGTATAGTATGTCGAAAATTTTTGTAAAAAAGTCATGGTATAGTATGTCGAAAATTTTATGAAAAAAAGTCAAAGTATAGTATGTCGAAAATTTCGTGAAAAAAGTCATAGTGTAGTATGTCAAATTTTATGATAAAAAGTCATAGTATAGTATGTTGAAAATTTCGTCAAAAAAGTCGTAGTACAGTAGGTCGAAAATGTTTGAAAAAAAGTCATAGTATAGCATGTTGAAAATTTTATGAAAAAGAAGTCATAGTATAGTATGTCAAATTTTATGAAAAAAGTCATAGTATAGTATGTCGAAAATTTTATGAAAAAAATTCATAGTATAGTATGTTGAAAACTTTTGAAAAAAAAGTCATAGTATAGTATGTCGAAAATTTTATGGAAAAAAAGTCATAGTATAGTGTGTAAAAAATGTTATGAAAAAAAGTCATAGTATAGTATGTCGAAAATTTTTTGAAAAAAGAGTCATAGTATAGTATGACGAAATTTTTGGAAAAAAAATGTCATAGCATACTATGTCGAAAATTTTATGACAAAAAAGTCATAGTATAGTATGTCAAATTTTATGAAAAAAATGTCATAGTATAGTATGTCGATAATTTTGAAAAAAAAGTCATAGTACAGAATGTCGAAAATTTTATGAAAAAGAAGTCATAAATTAGTATGTTGCAAATTTTTTTAAAAAATAGTCATCGTATAGTATGTCGTAAATTTTATGAAAAAGAAGTCATAGTATAGTATGTCGAAAATTTTATGAAAAAGTAGTCATAGTATAGTATGTCAAATTTTATGAAAAAGAAGTCATAGTATAGTGTGTCGAAAATTTTATGAAAAAAATGTCATAGAATAAAATGCCGAATTTTTTTTGAAAAAGTCATATTATAGTATGTCGAAAAGTTTATGAAAAAAAAGTCATAGTATAGTGTGTAAAAAATGTTATGAAAAAAAAGTCAAAATATAGTATGTCGAAAATTTTATGAAAAAAAAGTCAAAGTATAGTATGACGAAATTTTTTGAAAAAAAATGTCATAGCATACTATGTCGAAAATTTTATGACAAAAAAGTCATGGTATAGTATGTCAAATTTTATGAAAAAAATGTCATAGTATAGGATGTCGATAATTTTGTAAAAAAAGTAATAGTAAGTCAAAAATTTTATAAAGAAAAGTCATACTATAGTATGTCGAAAATTTCGTCAAAAGAAAAAAACAGTTTAGTATGTCGAAAATGTTATGAAAAAAAAGTCATAGTATAGTATTTCGAACATTTCGTCAAAAGAAAATTACATAGTATAGTATGTAAGAAAATTTTTGGGAAAAAAAAGTCAGTATAGTGTGTCGAAAATGTTATGAAAAAAAAGTCATAGTATAGTATGTCGAAAATGTCAAAAAATGTCATAGTATAGTATGTCGATAATTTTTTGAAAAAAAAGACAGTATAGTGTTGAAATGTTTTTGAAAAAAAGTCATAGTATAGTATGTCGAAAATTTCGTCAAAAAAAATGTCATAGTATAGTATGTCGAAAGTTTCATGAAAAAAAAATTAGTATAGTATGTCGAAAATTTTTGAAAAAAAAGTCATAGAATAGTATGTCGAAAATTTTTGAAAAAAAAGTCATAGTATAGTATGTCGAAATTTTTTGAAAAAAAAGTCATAGTATAGTATGTCGAAAATTTCGACAAAAAAAGTCATAGTATAGTATGTCGAAAATTTCGTGAAAAAAAAGTCATGGTATAGTATGTCGAAAATTTCTGAAATAAAATTCATAGTGTGGTATGTCGAAAGTTTTTGAAAAAAAGTCATTGTATAGTATGTCGAAATTTTTTGAAAAAAAACTCATAGTATAGTATGTCGAAAATTTCGTCAAAAAAAGTCAGTATAGTATGTCGAAATTTTTTGAAAAAAAAGTCATGGTATAGTATGTCGAAAATTTTCTGAAAAAAAAGTCAAAGTATAGTATGTTGAAAATTTAAAAAAAAAAAAGTCATAGTATAGTATGTCGAAAGTTTCATGAAAAAAAAGTCATAGTATAGTATGTGGAAAGTTTCATGAAAAAAAAATTAGTATGGTTTGTCGAAAATTTTTGAAAAAAAAGTCATAGTATAGTATGTAGAAAATGTTTGAAAAAAAAGTCATGGTATAGTATGTCGAAAATTTCGTCAAAAAAGTCATAGTATAGTATGTCGAAAATTTCGTCAAAAAAAGTCATAGTATATTATATCGAAAATTTCGTGAAAAAAAGTCATAGTATAGCATCTCGAAAATTTCGTGAAAAAAAAAGTCATAGTATAGTATGTCGAAAATCTTTGAAAAAAAAGTCATGGTATAGTATGTCGAAAATTTCGTGAAAAAAAAGCCATGGTATAGTATGTTGAAAAAAAAGTCATGGTATAGTATGTCGAAAATCTTTGAAAAAAAAGTCATGGTATAGTATGTCGAAAATTTCGTGAAAACAAAGCCATGGTATAGTATGTTGAAAAAAAAGTCATGGTATAGTATGTCGAAAATTTCGTGAAAAAAAAGTCATAGTATAGTATGTCGAAAATTTTTGAAAAAAAAGTCATAGTATAGTATGTCGAAAATTTCGTCAAAAAAAGTCATAGTATAACATCTCGCAAATTTCGTGATCAAAAAAGTCATTGTATAGTATGTCGAAATTTTTTGAAAAAAAAGTCATGGTATAGTATGTCGAAATTTTTTTGAAAAAAAAGTCATGGTATAGTATGTCGAAAATTTTTTGAAAAAAAAGTCATAGTATAGTATGTCGAAAATTTCGTCAAAAAAAGTCATAGTATAGCATCTCGCAAATTTCTTGAAAAAAAAAGTCATAGTATAGTATGTCGAAAGTTTCATGAAAAAAAAGTCATAGTATAGTATGTCGAAAGTTTTTGAAAAAAAGTCATACTATAGTATGTTGAACATTTTTGAAAAAAAAGTCATAGTATAGTATGTCGAAAATTTTTGAAAAAAAAGTCATGGTATAGTATGTCGAAAATTTCGTCAAAAAAAGTCATAGTATATTATATCGAAAATTTCGTGAAAAAAAGTCATAGTATAGCATCTCGAAAATTTCGTGAAAAAAAAAGTCATAGTATAGTATGCCGAAAATCTTTGAAAAAAAAGTCATGGTATAGTATGTCGAAAATTTCGTGAAAAAAAAGCCATGGTATAGTATGTTGAAAAAAAAGTCATGGTGTAGTATGTCGAAAATCTTTGAAAAAAGAGTCATGGTATAGTATGTCGAAAATTTCGTGAAAAAAAAGCCATGGTATAGTATGTTGAAAAAAAAGTCATGGTATAGTATTTCGTAAATTTCGTGAAAAAAAAGTCATAGTATAGTATGTCGAAAATTTTTGAAAAAAAAGTCATAGTATAGTATGTCGAAAATTTCGTCAAAAAAAGTCATAGTATAGCATCTCGCAAATTTCGTGATCAAAAAAGTCATAGTATAGTATGTCGAAATTTTTTGAAAAAAAAGTCATGGTATAGTATGTCGAAATTTTTTTGAAAAAAAAGTCATGGTATAGTATGTCGAAAATTTTTTGAAAAAGAAGTCATAGTATAGTTTGTCGAAAATTTCGTCAAAAAAAGTCAGAGTATAGCATCTCGAAAATTTCGTGATCAAAAAAGTCATAGTATAGTATGTCGAAATTTTTTGAAAAAAAAGTCATGGTATAGTATGTCGAAATTTTTTTGAAAAAAAAGTCATGGTATAGTATGTCGAAATTTTTTTGAAAAAAAAGTCATAGTATAGTATGTCGAAAATTTCGTCAAAAAAAGTCATAGTATAGCATCTCGCAAATTTCTTGAAAAAAAAAGTCATAGTATAGTATGTCGAAAGTTTCATGAAAAAAAAGTCATAGTATAGTATGTCGAAAGTTTTTGAAAAAAAGTCATACTATAGTATGTTGAACATTTTTGAAAAAAAGTCATAGTATAGTATGTCGAAAATTTTTGAAAAAAAAGTCATAGTATAGTATGTCGAAAATTTGAAAAAAAGTCATGGTATATTATTCGAAATTTTCGTCAAAAAAAGTCAGTATAGTATGTCGAAATTTTTTGAAAAAAAAGTCATGGTATAGTATGTCGAAAATTTTTGAAAAAAAAGTCAGTATGTCGAAAATTCCGTGAAAAAAAAAGTCATGGTATAGTATTCGAAATTTTTGAAAAAAAAGTCATGGTATAGTATGTCGAAAATTTTTTGAAAAAAAGTCATACATAGTATGTGAAAATTTTAAAAAAAGTCATAGTATAGTATGTTGAAAATTTTTGAAAAAAAAGTCATAGTATAGTATGTCAAAAATTTTGAAAAAAAGTCATAGTATATTATTCGAAAATTTTTGAAAAAAAGTCATAGTATAGATTCGAAAATTTTTGAAAAAAAAGTCATGGTATAGTATGTCGAAAATTTTGAAAAAAAGTCATGGTATATATTCGAAAATTTCGTGAAAAAAAGCCATGTATAGTTGTTTGGAAAAAAAAGTCATGGTATAGTATGTCGAAAATCTTTGAAAAAAAGTCATGGTATAGTATGTCGAAAATTTCGTGAAAAAAAAGCCATGGTATAGTATGTTGAAAAAAAAGTCATGGTTAGTATTCGAAAATTTTGAAAAAAAAGTCATGGTATAGTATGTCGAAAATTTTTGAAAAAAAAGCCATGGTATAGTATGTTGAAAAAAAAGTCATGGTATAGATTCGAAAATTTCGTGAAAAAAAAGTCATAGTATAGTATGTCGAAATTTTTGAAAAAAGTCATGTATAGTATGTCAAAAATTTTAAAAAAAGTCATGGTATAGATTCGAAAATTTTTTGAAAAAAAGTCATAGTATAGTATGTCAAAAATTTTTGAAAAAAAAGTCAGGTATAGATTCAAAAATTTTTTGAAAAAAAAGTCATGGTATAGTATGTCAAAAATTTTTTGAAAAAAAAGTCATGGTATAGTATGTCAAAAATTTGTGAAAAAAAAGTCATGTATAGTATATCGAAATTTTCGTGAAAAAAAAGTCATGTATAGTATGTCGAAAATTTTTTGAAAAAAAAGTCATAGTATAGTATGTCGAAAATTATTCGTGAAAAAAAAGTCATAGTATAGTATATCGAAAATTTCTGAAAAAAAAGTCATAGTATAGTATGTCGAAAATTTGTGAAAAAAAGTCATAGTAAGTAGTCTTGAAAATTTTTGGAAAAAAAAGTCATAGTATAGTATGCGAAATTTTGAAAAAAAAAGTCATGGTATAGTATGTCAAATTTTATGAAAAAAAGTCATAGTATAATATGTCAAATTTTGTGAAAAAAAAGTCATAGTATAGTATGTCGAAAATTTTGTGCAAAAAAAGTCATAGTATAGTATGTCGAAAATTTCGTCAAAAAAAGTCATGTATAGTATTCGAAAATTTCGTGAAAAAAAGTCAATGGTAGAGTATGTCGTGAAAAAAAAAGTCATAGTATAGTATATCGAAAATTTCGTGAAAAATAGTCATAGTATAGTATGTCGAAAATTTCGTGAAAAAAAAGCCATGGTATAGTATGTTGAAAAAAAAGTCATGGTATAGTATTTCGAAAATTTCGTGAAAAAAAGTCATAGTATAGTATGTCGAAAATTTTTGAAAAATAGTCATAGTATAGTATGTCGAAAATTTCGTCAAAAAAAGTCATAATATAGTATGTCGAAGATTTCGTGAAAAAAAAAGTCATAGTATAGTATGTCAAAAAATTTTGAAAAAAAAGTCATGGTATAGTATGTCGAAAATCATATGAAAAAAAAAGTCTTTGTATTGTATGTCGAAAATTTTTTGAAAAAAATTTCATGCTATAGTATGTCGAAAATTTTATGAAAAAAAAAGTCATAGTATAGCATCTCGCAAATTTCTTGAAAAAAAAGTCATAGTATAGTATGTCGAAAGTTTCATGAAAAAAAAGTCATAGTATAGTATGTCGAAAGTTTTTGAAAAAAAGTCATACTATAGTATGTTGAACATTTTTGAAAAAAAAAGTCATAGTATAGTATGTCGAAAATTTTTGAAAAAAAAGTAAAGGGTATAGTATGTCAAAAATTTTCTAAAAAAAGTCATGGTATATTATTCGAAAATTTCGTGAAAAAAAGCCATGGTATAGTTTTGTTTGGAAAAAAAAAGTCATGGTATAGTATGTCGAAAATCTTTGAAAAAAAAGTCATGGTATAGTATGTCGAAAATTTCGTGAAAAAAAAGCCATGGTATAGTATGTTGAAAAAAAAGTCATGGTTAGTATTTCGAAAATTTTGAAAAAAAAGTCATGGTATAGTATGTCAAAAATTTTAAAAAAAAAGCCATGGTATAGTATTTTGAAAAAAAAGTCATGGTATAGATTTCGAAATTTCGTAAAAAAAAGTCATAGTATAGTATGTCGAAAATTTTGAAAAAAAAGTCATAGTATAGTATGTCAAAAATTTTAAAAAAGTCATATATAGATTTGAAATTTTGAAAAAAAAGTCATGGTATAGTATGTCAAAAATTTCTAAAAAAAAGTCATAGTATATTATTCAAAAATTTCGTGAAAAAAAGTCATAGTATAGCATCTCGAAATTTTCGTGAAAAAAAAGTCATAGTATAGTATGTCAAAAATCTTTGAAAAAAAAGTCATGGTATAGTATGTCGAAAATTTCGTGAAAAAAAGCCATTGTAATAGTATGTGAAAAAAAAGTCATGGTATAGTATGTCGAAAATCTTTGAAAAAAAGTCATGGTATAGTATGTCGAACATTTCGTGAAAAAAAAGCCATGGTATAGTATGTTGAAAAAAAGTCCTGGTATAGTATTTCGAAAATTTCGTGAAAAAAGTCATAGTATAGTATGTCGAAATTTTTGAAAAAAAAGTCATAGTATAGTATGTCGAAAATTTCGTCAAAAAAGTCATAGTTAAGCATCTCGAAAATTTCGTGATCAAAAAAGTCATAGTATAGTATGTCGAAATTTTTTGAAAAAAAAGTCATAGTATAGTATGTCGAAATTTTTTTGAAAAAAAAGTCATGGTATAGTATGTCGAAAATTTTTTGAAAAAAAGTCATAGTATAGTATGTCGAAAGTTTTTGAAAAAAAGTCATAGTATAGTATGTTGAACATTTTGAAAAAAAAAGTCATGGTATAGTATGTCAAATTTTTGAAAAAAAAGTCATGGTATAGTATGTCGAAAATTTCGTCAAAAAAAGTCATAGTATATTATATCGAAAATTTCGTGAAAAAAAGTCATAGTATAGCATCTCGAAAATTTCGTGAAAAAAAAAGTCATAGTATAGTATGTCGAAAATCTTTGAAAAAAAAGTCATGGTATAGTATGTCGAAAATTTCGTGAAAAAAAAGCCATGGTATAGTATGTTGAAAAAAAAGTCATGGTGTAGTATGTCGAAAATCTTTGAAAAAAGAGTCATGGTATAGTATGTCGAAAATTTCGTGAAAAAAAAGCCATGGTATAGTATGTTGAAAAAAAAGTCATGGTATAGTATTTCGAAAATTTCGTGAAAAAAAAGTCATAGTATAGTATGTCGAAAATTTTTGAAAAAAAGTCATGGTATAGTATGTCGAAAATTTCGTCAAAAGTCATGGTATAGATTCGAAAATTTCGTGAAAAAAAGTCATAGTATAGTATGTCAAAAATTTTTGAAAAAAAGTCATGGTATAGTATGTCGAAAATTTTTGAAAAAAAAGTCATAGTATAGTATGTCGAAAATTTCGTAAAAAAAGTCATAGTATAGATTCGAAATTTTTTTGAAAAAAAAGTCATGGTATAGTATGTCAAAAATTTTTTAAAAAAAAAGTCATAGTATAGTATGTCAAAAATTTGAAAAAAAGTCATATATAGATTCGAAAATTTTTGAAAAAAAAGTCATGGTATAGTATGTCAAAAATTTCTAAAAAAAGTCATAGTATATATTCAAAAATTTTTGAAAAAAAGTCATATATAGATTCAAAAATTTTTTGAAAAAAAAGTCATGGTATATATGTGAAATTCGTAAAAAAATCTTAATATATATGAAATTTCGTAAAAAATTTCTAAAAAAACTGGAAATTTTGAAAAAAAAGTCATGGTATAGTATGTCGAAAATCTTTGAAAAAAAAGTCATGGTATAGTATGTCGAAAATTTCGTGAAAAAAAAACCATGGTATAGTATGTTGAAAAAAAAGTCATGGTGTAGTATGTCGAAAATCTTTGAAAAAAGAGTCATGGTATAGTATGTCGAAAATTTCGTGAAAAAAAAGCCATGGTATAGTATGTTGAAAAAAAAGTCATGGTATAGTATTTCGAAAATTTCGTGAAAAAAAAGTCATAGTATAGTATGTCGAAAATTTTTGAAAAAAAAGTCATAGTATAGTATGTCGAAAATTTCGTCAAAAAAAGTCATAGTATAGCATCTCGCAAATTTCGTGATCAAAAAAGTCATAGTATAGTATGTTGAAATTTTTTGAAAAAAAAGTCATGGTATAGTATGTCGAAATTTTTTTGAAAAAAAAGTCATGGTATAGTATGTCGAAAATTTTTTGAAAAAAAAGTCATAGTATAGTATGTCGAAAATTTCGTCAAAAAAAGTCATAGTATAGCATCTCGCAAATTTCTTGAAAAAAAAAGTCATAGTATAGTATGTCGAAAGTTTTTGAAAAAAAGTCATACTATAGTATGTCGAAAATTTTTGAAAAAAAAGTCATGGTATAGTATGTCGAAAATTTCGTCAAAAAAAGTCATAGTATATTATATCGAAAATTTCGTGAAAAAAAGTCATAGTATAGCATCTCGAAAATTTCGTGAAAAAAAAAGTCATAGTATAGTATGTCGAAAATCTTTGAAAAAAAAGTCATGGTATAGTATGTCGAAAATTTCGTGAAAAAAAAACCATGGTATAGTATGTTGAAAAAAAAGTCATGGTGTAGTATGTCGAAAATCTTTGAAAAAAGAGTCATGGTATAGTATGTCGAAAATTTCGTGAAAAAAAAGCCATGGTATAGTATGTTGAAAAAAAAGTCATGGTATAGTATTTCGAAAATTTCGTGAAAAAAAAGTCATAGTATAGTATGTCGAAAATTTTTGAAAAAAAAGTCATAGTATAGTATGTCGAAAATTTCGTCAAAAAAAGTCATAGTATAGCATCTCGCAAATTTCGTGATCAAAAAAGTCATAGTATAGTATGTTGAAATTTTTTGAAAAAAAAGTCATGGTATAGTATGTCGAAATTTTTTTGAAAAAAAATTCATGGTATAGTATGTCGAAAATTTTTTGAAAAAAAAGTCATAGTATAGTATGTCGAAAATTTCGTCAAAAAAAGTCATAGTATAGCATCTCGCAAATTTCTTGAAAAAAAAAGTCATAGTATAGTATGCCGAAAGTTTCATGAAAAAAAAAGTCATAGTATAGTATGTCGAAAGTTTTTGAAAAAAAGTCATACTATAGTATGTTGAACATTTTTGAAAAAAAAAGTCATAGTATAGTATGTCGAAAATTTTTGAAAAAAAAGTCATGGTATAGTATGTCGAAAATTTCGTCAAAAAAAGTCATAGTATAGTATATCGAAAATTTCGTGAAAAAAAGTCATAGTATAGTATGTCGAAAATTTCGTGAAAAAAAAAGTCATAGTATAGTATTTCGAAAATCTTTGAAAAAAAAGTCATAGTATAGCATCTCGAAAATTTCGTGAAAAAAAAAACCATGGTATAGTATGTTGAAAAAAAAGTCATTGTGTAGTATGTCGAAAATCTTTGAAAAAAGAGTCATGGTATAGTATGTCGAAAATTTCGTGAAAAAAAAGCCATGGTATAGTATGTTGAAAAAAAGTCATAGTATAGTATGTCGATATTTTTGTGAAAAAAAAGTCATAGTATAGTATGTCGAAAATTTTTGAAAAAAAAGTCATAGTATAGTATGTCGAAAATTTCGTCAAAAAAAGTCATAGTATAGCATCTCGCAAATTTCGTGATCAAAAAAGTCATAGTATAGTATGTCGAAATTTTTTGAAAAAAAAGTCATGGTATAGTATGTCGAAAATTTTTTGAAAAAAAAGTCATGGTATAGTATGTCGAAAATTTTTTGAAAAAAAAGTCATAGTATAGTATGTCGAAAATTTCGTCAAAAAAAGTCATAGTATAGCATCTCGCAAATTTCTTGAAAAAAAAAGTCATAGTATAGTCATACTATATTATGTTGAACATTTTTGAAAAAAAAGTCATGGTATAGTATGTCGAAAATTTTTGAAAAAAAAATAATTGTATAGTGTGTCGAAAATTTCGTCAAAAAAAGTCATAGTGTATTATATCGAAAATTTCGTGAAAAAAAGTCATAGTATAGCATCTCGAAAATTTCGTGAAAAAAAAAGTCATAGTATAGTATGTCGAAAATCTTTGAAAAAAAAGTCATGGTATAGTATGTCGAAAATTTCGTGAAAAAAAAAGCCATGGTATAGTATGTTGAAAAAAAAGTCATGGTGTAGTATGTCGAAAATCTTTGAAAAAAGAGTCACGGTTTAGTATGTCGAAAATTTCGTGAAAAAAAAGCCTGGTATAGTATGTTGAAAAAAAAGTCATGGTATAGTATTTCGAAAATTTCGTGAAAAAATGTCATAGTATAGTATATCGAAAATTTCGTGAAAAATAGTCATAGTATAGTATGTCGAAAATTTCGTGAAAAAAAGTCATAGTATAGTATGTCGAAATTTTTTGAAAAAAAAGTCATGGTATAGTATGTCGAAAATTTTCGTCAAAAAAAGTCATAGTATAGCTATCGTCGAAAATTTCTTGAAAAAAAAGTCATAGTATAGTATGTCGAAAGTTTCGTCAAAAAAAGTCATAGTATAGTATCTCGAAAGTTTTTGAAAAAAAGTCATACTATAGTATGTCGAAAGTTTCATGAAAAAAAAGTCATAGTATAGTATGTCGAAAGTTTTTGAAAAAAAGTCATACTATAGTATGTTGAAAATTTTGAAAAAAAGTCATAGTATAGTATGTCGAAAATTTCGTGAAAAAAAGTCATGTATAGCATGCTCGAAAATTTCGTCAAAAAAAAGTCATAGTATAGTATGTCGAAAATTTCGTGAAAAAAAAGTCATAGTATAGTATCTCGAAAATTTCGTGAAAAAAAAGCCATGTATAGTATGTCGAAAATCTTTGAAAAAGTCATGGTATAGTATGTCGAAAATTTCGTGAAAAAAAAGTCATGGTATAGTATGATTTGAAAAAAAAGTCATGGTATAGTATGTCGAAATCTTTAAAAAAAGTCATGGTTATTATTCGAAAATTTTTGAAAAAAAAGTCATGGTATAGTATTCGAAAATTTCGTAAAAAAAGTCATAGTTATATTCGAAAATTTTGAAAAAAAGTCATATAGTATAAAATTTCGAAAATTTGTGTGAAAAAAAAGTCATGTTAGTATGTCGAAAATCTTTGAAAAAAAAGTCAGGTTTAGTATGTCGAAAATTTCGTGAAAAAAAAGCCATGGTATAGTATGTTGAAAAAAAAATTGTATAGTAAATTTTGAAAAAATTTCCTTTTAAAAAATTCGTAAAGATGGTAAAATTTTGAAAAAAAAGTCATGGTATAGTATTTCGAAAATTTCGTAAAAAAAGTCATAGTATAGATTCGAAAATTTTGAAAAAAAAGTCATAGTATAGTATGTCGAAATTTTTTAAAAAAAGTCATGGTATAGATTCGAAATTTTTTGAAAAAAAGTCATAGTATAGTTGTCGAAATTTTTTGAAAAAAAGTCATAGTATAGTATGTCGAAAATTTCGTCAAAAAAAGTCATAGTATAGCATCTCGCAAATTTCTTGAAAAAAAAAGTCATAGTATAGTATGTCGAAAGTTTCATGAAAAAAAAGTCATAGTATAGTATGTCGAAAGTTTTTGAAAAAAAGTCATACTATAGTATGTTGAACATTTTTGAAAAAAAAAGTCATAGTATAGTATGTCGAAAATTTTTGAAAAAAAAGTCATGGTATAGTATGTCGAAAATTTCGTGAAAAAAAGTCATAGTATATTATATCGAAAATTTCGTGAAAAAAAGTCATAGTATAGCATCTCGAAAATTTCGTGAAAAAAAAAGTCATAGTATAGTATGTCGAAAATCTTTGAAAAAAAAGTCATGGTATAGTATGTCGAAAATTTCGTGAAAAAAAAGCCATGGTATAGTATGTTGAAAAAAAAGTCATGGTGTAGTATGTCGAAAATCTTTGAAAAAAGAGTCATGGTATAGTATGTCGAAAATTTCGTGAAAAAAAAGCCATGGTATAGTATGTTGAAAAAAAAGTCATGGTATAGTATTTCGAAAATTTCGTGAAAAAAAAGTCATAGTATAGTATGTCGAAAATTTTTGAAAAAAAAGTCATAGTATAGTATGTCGAAAATTTCGTCAAAAAAAGTCATAGTATAGCATCTCGCAAATTTCGTGATCAAAAAAGTCATAGTATAGTATGTCGAAATTTTTTGAAAAAAAAGTCATGGTATAGTATGTCGAAATTTTTTTGAAAAAAAAGTCATGGTATAGTCTGTCGAAAATTTTTTGAAAAAAAAGTCATAGTATAGTATGTCGAAAATTTCGTCAAAAAAAGTCATAGTATAGCATCTCGCAAATTTCTTGAAAAAAAAAGTCATAGTATAGTATGTCGAAAGTTTCATGAAAAAAAAGTCATAGTATAGTATGTCGAAAGTTTTTGAAAAAAAGTCATACTATAGTATGTTGAACATTTTTGAAAAAAAAAGTCATAGTATAGTATGTCGAAAATTTTTGAAAAAAAAGTCATGGTATAGTATGTTGAAAATTTCGTCAAAAAAGTCATAGTATAGTATGTCGAAAATTTTTGAAAAAAAAGTCATAGTATAGTATGTCGAAAATTTCGTCAAAAAAAGTCATAGTATAGCATCTCGCAAATTTCGTGATCAAAAAAGTCATAGTATAGTATGTCGAAATTTTTTGAAAAAAAAGTCATGGTATAGTATGTCGAAATTTTTTTGAAAAAAAAGTCATGGTATAGTATGTCGAAATTTTTTTGAAAAAAAAGTCATAGTATAGTATGTCGAAAATTTCGTCAAAAAAAGTCATAGTATAGCATCTCGCAAATTTCTTGAAAAAAAAAGTCATAGTATAGTATGTCGAAAGTTTCATGAAAAAAAAGTCATAGTATAGTATGTCGAAAGTTTTTGAAAAAAAGTCATAGTATAGTATGTCGAAAATTTTTTAAAAAAAAGTCATAGTATAGTATGTCGAAAATTTCGTAAAAAAAGTCATAGTATAGCATCTCGCAAATTTCGTGAAAAAAAAAGTCATAGTATAGTATGTCGAAAATTTTTGAAAAAAAGTGATGGTATAGTATGTCGAAAATTTCGTCAAAAAAAGTCATAGTATAGCATCTCGCAAATTTCGTGATCAAAAAAGTCATAGTATAGTATGTCGAAATTTTTTGAAAAAAAAGTCATGGTATAGTATGTCGAAATTTTTTTGAAAAAAAAGTCATGGTATAGTATGTCGAAAATTTTTTGAAAAAAAAGTCATAGTATAGTATGTCGAAAATTTCGTCAAAAAAAGTCATAGTATAGCATCTCGCAAATTTCTTGAAAAAAAAAGTCATAGTATAGTATGTCGAAAGTTTCATGAAAAAAAAGTCATAGTATAGTATGTCGAAAGTTTTTGAAAAAAAGTCATACTATAGTATGTTGAACATTTTTGAAAAAAAAAGTCATAGTATAGTATGTCGAAAATTTTTGAAAAAAAAGTCATGGTATAGTATGTCGAAAATTTCGTCAAAAAAAGTCATAGTGTATTATATCGAAAATTTCGTGAAAAAAAGTCATAGTATAGCATCTCGAAAATTTCGTGAAAAAAAAAGTCATAGTATAGTATGTCGAAAATCTTTGAAAAAAAAGTCATGGTATAGTATGTCGAAAATTTCGTGAAAAAAAAGCCATGGTATAGTATGTTGAAAAAAAAGTCATGGTGTAGTATGTCGAAAATCTTTGAAAAAAGAGTCACGGTTTAGTATGTCGAAAATTTCGTGAAAAAAAAGCCATGGTATAGTATGTTGAAAAAAAAGTCATGGTATAGTATTTCGAAAATTTCGTGAAAAAAAAGTCATAGTATAGTATGTCGAAAATTTTTGAAAAAAAAGTCATAGTATAGTATGTCGAAAATTTCGTCAAAAAAAGTCATAGTATAGCATCTCGCAAATTTCGTGATCAAAAAAGTCATAGTATAGTATGTCGAAATTTTTTGAAAAAAAAGTCATGGTATAGTATGTCGAAATTTTTTTGAAAAAAAAGTCATGGTATAGTATGTCGAAAATTTTTTGAAAAAAAAGTCATAGTATAGTATGTCGAAAATTTCGTCAAAAAAAGTCATAGTATAGCATCTCGCAAATTTCTTGAAAAAAAAAGTCATAGTATAGTATGTCGAAAGTTTCATGAAAAAAAAGTCATAGTATAGTATGTCGAAAGTTTTTGAAAAAAAGTCATAGTATAGTATGTCGAAAATTTTTGAAAAAAAAGTCATGGTATAGTATGTCGAAAATTTAGTCAAAAAAAGTCATAGTATATTATATCGAAAATTTCGTGAAAAAAAGTCATAGTATAGCATCTCGAAAATTTCGTGAAAAAAAAAGTCATAGTATAGTATGTCGAAAATCTTTGAAAAAAAAGTCATGGTATAGTATGTCGAAAATTTCGTGAAAAAAAAGCCATGGTATAGTATGTTGAAAAAAAAAGTCATGGTGTAGTATGTCGAAAATCTTTGAAAAAAGAGTCATGGTATAGTATGTCGAAAATTTTGAAAAAAAAGTCATGGTATAGTATGTCGAAAATTTCGTCAAAAAAAGTCATAGTGTATTATATCGAAAATTTCGTGAAAAAAAGTCATAGTATAGCATCTCGAAAATTTCGTGAAAAAAAAAGTCATAGTATAGTATGTCGAAAATCTTTGAAAAAAAAGTCATGGTATAGTATGTCGAAAATTTCGTGAAAAAAAAGCCATGGTATAGTATGTTGAAAAAAAGTCATGGTGTAGTATGTCGAAAATCTTTGAAAAAAGAGTCACGGTTTAGTATGTCGAAAATTTCGTGAAAAAAAAGCCATGGTATAGTATGTTGAAAAAAAAGTCATGGTATAGTATTTCGAAAATTTCGTGAAAAAAAAGTCATAGTATAGTATGTCGAAAATTTTTGAAAAAAAAGTCATAGTATAGTATGTCGAAAATTTCGTCAAAAAAAGTCATAGTATAGCATCTCGCAAATTTCGTGATCAAAAAAGTCATAGTATAGTATGTCGAAATTTTTTGAAAAAGAAGTCATGGTATAGTATGTCGAAATTTTTTTGAAAAAAAAGTCATAGTATAGTGTGTCGAAAATTTTTTGAAAAAAAAGTCATAGTATAGTATGTCGAAAATTTCGTCAAAAAAAGTCATAGTATAGCATCTCGCAAATTTCTTGAAAAAAAAAGTCATAGTATAGTATGTCGAAAGTTTCATGAAAAAAAAGTCATAGTATAGTATGTCGAAAGTTTTTGAAAAAAAGTCATACTATAGTATGTTGAACATTTTTGAAAAAAAGTCATAGTATAGCATCTCGAAAATTTCGTGAAAAAAAAAGTCATAGTATAGTATGTCAAAAATCTTTGAAAAAAAAGTCATGGTATAGTATGTCGAAAATTTCGTGAAAAAAAAGCCATGGTATAGTATGTTGAAAAAAAAGTCATGGTGTAGTATGTCGAAAATCTTTGAAAAAAGAGTCATGGTATAGTATGTCGAAAATTTCGTGAAAAAAAAGTCATAGTATAGTATGTCGAAAATTTTTGAAAAAAAAGTCATAGTATAGTATGTCGAAAATTTCGTCAAAAAAAGTCATAGTATAGCATCTCGCAAATTTCGTGATCAAAAAAGTCATAGTATAGTATGTCGAAATTTTTTGAAAAAAAAGTCATTGTATAGTATGTCGAAATTTTTTTGAAAAAAAAGTCATGGTATAGTCTGTCGAAAATTTTTTGAAAAAAAAGTCATAGTATAGTATGTCGAAAATTTCGTCAAAAAAAGTCATAGTATAGCAACTCGCAAATTTCTTGAAAAAAAAAGTCATAGTATAGTATGTCGAAAGTTTCATGAAAAAAAAGTCATAGTATAGTATGTCGAAAGTTTTTGAAAAAAAGTCATACTATAGTATGTTGAACATTTTTGAAAAAAAAAGTCATAGTATAGTATGTCTAAAATTTTTGAAAAAAAAGTCATGGTATAGTATGTCGAAAATTTCGTCAAAAAGTGTGATAGTATAGTATGTCGAAAATTTTTGAAAAAAAAGTCATAGTATAGTATGTCGAAAATTTCGTCAAAAAAAGTCATAGTATAGCATCTCGCAAATTTCGTGATCAAAAAAGTCATAGTATAGTATGTCGAAATTTTTTGAAAAAAAAGTCATGGTATAGTATGTCGAAATTTTTTTGAAAAAAAAGTCATGTTATAGTATGTCGAAAATTTTTTGAAAAAAAAGTCATAGTATAGTATGTCGAAAATTTCGTCAAAAAAAGTCATAGTATAGCATCTCGCAAATTTCTTGAAAAAAAAAGTCATAGTATAGTATGTCGAAAGTTTCATGAAAAAAAAGTCATAGTATAGTATGTCGAAAGTTTTTGAAAAAAAGTCATACTATAGTATGTTGAACATTTTTGAAAAAAAAAGTCATAGTATAGTATGTCGAAAATTTTTGAAAAAAAAGTCATGGTATAGTATGTCGAAAATTTAGTCAAAAAAAGTCATAGTATATTATATCGAAAATTTCGTGAAAAAAAGTCATAGTATAGCATCTCGAAAATTTCGTGAAAAAAAAAGTCATAGTATAGTATGTCGAAAATCTTTGAAAAAAAAGTCATGGTATAGTATGTCGAAAATTTCGTGAAAAAAAAGCCATGGTATAGTATGTTGAAAAAAAAGTCATGGTGTAGTATGTCGAAAATCTTTGAAAAAAGAGTCATGGTATAGTATGTCGAAAATTTTTGAAAAAAAAGTCATGGTATAGTATGTCGAAAATTTCGTCAAAAAAAGTCATAGTGTATTATATCGAAAATTTCGTGAAAAAAAGTCATAGTATAGCATCTCGAAAATTTCGTGAAAAAAAAAGTCATAGTATAGTATGTCGAAAATCTTTGAAAAAAAAGTCATGGTATAGTATGTCGAAAATTTCGTGAAAAAAAAGCCATGGTATAGTATGTTGAAAAAAAAGTCATGGTGTAGTATGTCGAAAATCTTTGAAAAAAGAGTCACGGTTTAGTATGTCGAAAATTTCGTGAAAAAAAAGCCATGGTATAGTATGTTGAAAAAAAAGTCATGGTATAGTATTTCGAAAATTTCGTGAAAAAAAAGTCATAGTATAGTATGTCGAAAATTTTTGAAAAAAAAGTCATAGTATAGTATGTCGAAAATTTCGTCAAAAAAAGTCATAGTATAGCATCTCGCAAATTTCGTGATCAAAAAAGTCATAGTATAGTATGTCGAAATTTTTTGAAAAAAAAGTCATGGTATAGTATGTCGAAATTTTTTTGAAAAAAAAGTCATAGTATAGTGTGTCGAAAATTTTTTGAAAAAAAAGTCATAGTATAGTATGTCGAAAATTTCGTCAAAAAAAGTCATAGTATAGCATCTCGCAAATTTCTTGAAAAAAAAAGTCATAGTATAGTATGTCGAAAGTTTTTGAAAAAAAGGTCATACTATAGTATGTTGAACATTTTTGAAAAAAAAAGTCATAGTATAGTATGTCGAAAATTTTTGAAAAAAAAGTCATGGTATAGTATGTCGAAAATTTCGTCAAAAAAAGTCATAGTATATTATATCGAAAATTTCGTGAAAAAAAGTCATAGTATAGCATCTCGAAAATTTCGTGAAAAAAAAAGTCATAGTATAGTATGTCGAAAATCTTTGAAAAAAAAGTCATGGTATAGTATGTCGAAAATTTCGTGAAAAAAAAGCCATGGTATAGTATGTTGAAAAAAAAGTCATGGTGTAGTATGTCGAAAATCTTTGAAAAAATAGTCATGGTATAGTATGTCGAAAATTTCGTGAAAAAAAAGCCATGGTATAGTATGTTGAAAAAAAAGTCATGGTATAGTATTTCGAAAATTTCGTGAAAAAAAAGTCATAGTATAGTATGTCGAAAATTTTTGAAAAAAAAGTCATAGTATAGTATGTCGAAAATTTCGTCAAAAAAAGTCATAGTATAGCATCTCGCAAATTTCGTGATCAAAAAAGTCATAGTATAGTATGTCGAAATTTTTTGAAAAAAAAGTCATGGTATAGTATGTCGAAATTTTTTTGAAAAAAAAGTCATGGTATAGTCTGTCGAAAATTTTTTGAAAAAAAAGTCATAGTATAGTATGTCGAAAATTTCGTCAAAAAAAGTCATAGTATAGCATCTCGCAAATTTCTTGAAAAAAAAAGTCATAGTATAGTATGTCGAAAGTTTCATGAAAAAAAAGTCATAGTATAGTATGTCGAAAGTTTTTGAAAAAAAGTCATACTATAGTATGTTGAACATTTTTGAAAAAAAAAGTCATAGTATAGTATGTCGAAAATTTTTGAAAAAAAAGTCATGGTATAGTATGTCGAAAATTTCGTCAAAAAAAGTCATAGTATAGTATGTCGAAAATTTTTGAAAAAAAAGTCATAGTATAGTATGTCGAAAATTTCGTCAAAAAAAGTCATAGTATAGCATCTCGCAAATTTCGTGATCAAAAAAGTCATAGTATAGTATGTCGAAATTTTTTGAAAAAAAAGTCATGGTATAGTATGTCGAAATTTTTTTGAAAAAAAAGTCATGGTATAGTATGTCGAAAATTTTTTGAAAAAAAAGTCATAGTATAGTATGTCGAAAATTTCGTCAAAAAAAGTCATAGTATAGCATCTCGCAAATTTCTTGAAAAAAAAAGTCATAGTATAGTATGTCGAAAGTTTCATGAAAAAAAAGTCATAGTATAGTATGTCGAAAGTTTTTGAAAAAAAGTCATAGTATAGTATGTCGAAAATTTTTGAAAAAAAAGTCATAGTATAGTATGTCGAAAATTTCGTCAAAAAAGTCATAGTATAGCATCTCGCAAATTTCGTGAAAAAAAAAGTCATAGTATAGTATGTCGAAAATTTTGTGATAAAACAGTCTTAGTATAGTATGTTGAAAATTTAAAAAAAAAAAAAGTCATAGTATAGTATGTTGAAAGTTTCATGAAAAAAAAGTCATAGTATAGTATGTCGAAAGTTTCCTGAAAAAAAATTAGTATAGTATGTCGAAAATCTTTGAAAAAAAAGTCATAGTATAGCATCTCGCAAATTTCTTGAAAAAAAAGGTCATAGTATAGTATGTCGAAAGTTTCATGAAAAAAAAGTCATAGTATAGTATGTCGAAAGTTTTTGAAAAAAAGTCATACTATAGTATGTTGAAAATTTTGTGAAAAAAAGTCATAGTATAGTATGTCGAAAATTTTTGAAAAAAAAGTCATAGTATAGTATGTCGAAAATTTCGTCAAAAAAGTCGTAGTATAGCATCTCGCAAATTTCGTGAAAAAAAAAGTCATAGTATAGTATGTCGAAAATTTTGTGATAAAAAAGCCATGCTATAGTATGTCGAAAAAAAAGTTATGGTAGTGTGTCGAAAATCTTTGAAAAAAAAGTCATAGTATAGTATGTTGAAAGTTTTTGAAAAATAGTCATGGTATAGTATGTCGAAATTTTTTTGAAAAAAAAGTCATGGTATAGTATGTCGAAAATTTTTTGAAAAAAAAGTCATAGTATAGTATGTCGAAAATTTCGTCAAAAAAAGTCATAGTATAGCAAATCGCAAATTTCGTGAAAAAAAAAGTCATAGTATAGTATGTTGAAAATTTCGTCAAAAAAAAGTCATAGTATAGTATGTCGAAAATTTTGTGATAAAACAGTCTTAATATAGTATGTTGAAAATTTAAAAAAAAAAAAAGTCATAGTATAGTATGTTGAAAGTTTCATGAAAAAAAAGTCATAGTATAGTATGTCGAAAGTTTCCTGAAAAAAAAATTAGTATAGTATGTCGAAAATCTTTGAAAAAAAAGTCATGGTATAGTATGTTGAAAATTTCGTGAAAAAAAAGTCATAGTATAGTATGTTGAAAATTTTTGGAAAAAAAAGTCATAGTATAGTATGTCGAAAGATTTTGAAAAAAAAGTCATGGTATAGTATGTCGAAAATTTCGTGAAAAACAAGTCATAGTATAGTATGTCGAAAGTTTTTGAAAAATAGTTATAGTATAGTATGTCGAAATTTTTTGAAAAAAAAGTCATAGTATAGTATGTTGAAAATTTCTTCAAAAAAAGTCATAGTATAGTATGTCGAAATTTTTTGAAGAAAAAGTCATAGTATGGTATGTCGAAATTTTTTGAAAAAAGTCATGGTATAGTATGTCGAAAATTTCGTGAAAAAAAAGTCATGGTATAGTATGTAGAAAATTTCTGAAAAAAAAGTCAGTGTGGTATGTCGAAAGTTTTTGAAAAAAAGTCATAGTATAGTATGTCGAAATGTTTTGAAAAAAAAGTCATAGTGTAGTATGTCGAACATTTCGTGAAAAAAAAGCCATGGTATAGTATGTCGAAAAAAAAGTCATGGTATAGTATGTCGAAAGTTTCATGAAAAAAAAGTCATAGTATAGTATGTCGAAAGTTTCATGAAAAAAAAATTAGTATAGTATGTCGAAAATATTTGAAAAAAAAGTCATTAGTATGTCGAAAATTTTTGAAAAAAAAGTCATAGTATAGTATGTCGAAAGTTTTTGAAAAAAAGTCATACTATAGTATGTTGAACATTTTTGAAAAAAAAAGTCATAGTATAGTATGTCGAAAGATTTTGAAAAAAAAGTCATGGTATAGTATGTCGAACATTTTTGAAAAAAAAGTCATAGTATACTCACTCACTCACTCACTCACTCATCTTCAACCGCTTATCGGGTTGCGGGGGCAACAGCTCCAGCAGGGAGCCCCAAACTTCCCTTTCCACATTAACCAGCTCTGACTGGGGGATCCCGAGGCGTTCCCAGGCCAGTGTGGAGATATAATCTCTCCACCTAGTCCTGGGTCTTCCCCGTGGCCTCCTCCCAGCTGGTCGTGCCTGGAACACCTCCCTAGGGAGGCGCCCAGGGGGCATCCTTACTAGATGCCCGAACCACCTCAACTGGCTCCTTTCAACGCACAGGAGCAGCGGCTCTACTCCGAGTCCCTCACGGATGACTGAGCTTCTCAACCTATCTCTAAGGGAGACGCCAGCCACCCTCCTGAGGAATCCCATTTCGGCCGCTTGTACCCGCGATCTCGTTCTTTTGGTCATGACCCAACTCTCATGACCATAGGTGAGAGTAGGAACAAAGATTGCCCGGTAGATCGAGAGCTTTGCCTTCCGGCTCAGCTCTCTTTTCGTCACAACGGTGCGGTAAAGCGAATGCAGTACCGCCCCTGCTGCTCCGATTCTCCGGCCAATCTCACGTTCCATTGTCCCCTCACTCGCGAACAAGACCCCGAGGTACTTGAACTCCTTCACTTGGGGTAAGGACTCATTCCCTACCCGGAGTAGGCAATCCATCGGTTTCCTGCTGAGAACCATGGTCTCAGATTTAGAGGTGCTGATCCTCATCCCAGCCACTTCACACTCGGCTGCGAACCGATCCAGTGAGTGCTGGAGGTCACAGTCCGATGATGCCAACAGGACCACATCATCTGCAAAAAGCAGCGATGAGATCCTCAGCACACCGAACTGCAAACCCTCCTCCCCCCGACTACGCCTCGATATCCTGTCCATGAATATCACAAACAGGATTGGTGACAAAGCGCAGCCCTGGCGGAGGCCAACCCCCACCGGAAACGAGTCCGACTTACTGCCAAGGATCCGGACACAGCTCTTGCTTTGGGCGTACAGAGATTGGATGGCCCTAAGAAGGGCCCCCCTCACCCCGTACTCCCGCAGCACCCCCCACAGTATCTCCCGGGAGACCCGGTGATACGCCTTCTCCAAGTCCACAAAACACATGTAGACTGGATAGGCATACTCCCAGGCCCCCTCCAGGATCCTTGCGAGAGTGAAGAGCTGGTCCGTTGTTCCACGGCCAGGACGGAATCCGCATTGTTCCTCTTCAATCCGAGGTTCGACTATCGGCCGAACCCTCCTTTCCAGCACCTTGGAGTAGACTTTACCAGGGAGGCTGAGTAGTGTGATACCCCTGTAATTGGCACACACTCTCTGGTCCCCTTTTTTGAACAGGGGAACAACCACCCCTGTCTGCCACTCCGCAGGCACTGTCACCGACTTCCACGCAATGTTGAAGAGACGTGTCATCCAAGACAGCCCCTCCACACCCAAAGCTTTCAGCATTTCTGGACGGATCTCATCAATCCCCGGGGCTTTGCCACTGTGGAGTTGTTTGACTACCTCAGTGACTTCCACCAGGGAAATTGATGATGATCCCCCATCAGCTTCCAGCTCTGCCTCTACAAAAGAGGGCGTATTAGTCGGATTCAGGAGTTCCTCGAAGTGCTCTTTCCACCGCCCGATTACCTCCTCAGTTGAGGTCAACAGTGTCCCATCCTTACTGTACACAGCTTGGATGGTTCCCCGTTTCCCCCTCCTGAGGTTCCGGACGGTTTTCCAGAAGCACCTTGGTGCCGACCGAAAGTCCTTCTCCATGGCTGCTCCGAACTCCTCCCACACCTGTGCTTTGCCTCCTTCACGGCAGTGGCTGCTGCCCGTCGGGCCTGTCGGTACCTTGCAACCGCCTCCGGAGTCCTCAGAGATAACATATCCCGGAAGGTCTCCTTCTTCAGTCGGACGGCTTCCCTGACCACCGGTGTCCACCACGGTGTTCGAGGGTTGCCGCCCCTTGAGGCACCTAAGACCTTTAGACCACAGCTCACTGCCGCAGCTTCAGCAATGGAAGCTTTGAACATCGTCCACTCGGGTTCAATGCCCCAAACCTCCACAGGGATGCCAGAAAAGCTCCGCCGGAGGTGCGTGTTGAAGGTCTCTCGGACAGGGGCCTCCTCAAGACGTTCCCAGTTCACCCGCACTACCCGTTTGGGTTTACCAGGTCTGTCCAGTCTTCCCCCACCCTCTGACCCAACTCACCACCAGATGGTGATCAGTTGACAGCTCCGCCCCTCTCATACAGTCATAGTATAGTATGTCGAAAATTTCGTCAAAAAAAAAGGCATAGTATAGCATCTCGAAAATTTCGTCAAAAAAAAAGTCATAGTATAGTATGTCAAAAATTGTGAAAAAAAAGTCATAGTATAGTATGTCGAAAGATTTTGAAAAAAAAAGTCATGGTATAGTATGTTGAAAATTTCGTGAAAAAAAAAGTCATAGTATAGTATGTCGAAAATTTTTGAAAAAAAAGTAATAGTATAGTTTGTCGAAAGTTTTTGAAAAAAAGTCATATTATAGTACAGGCATGGGCAAACTACGGCCCGCGGGCCATATACGGCCCGTTGGGCTTTTTAATCCGGCCCGTCGAATATTGGTAAATCAAATCCTCCAAATTATAGTAAAGACCGCATTCATTTTGCCTTTTTCCTGCAATACTCGGCGTTTCCCACTAGATGGCGCACTCCAGTAAGCTGTTGACCTTTGATGGAGTCTGGTCTATTCTCTTTGACCTTTCACCTTTGACACTGCATTGAACCCTTCTATAACAATGAGTGGACCAAAGAAAAGAAAAGTGGACAGTGAGTGCCGAGTGTTTAATGAGGAGTGGACAGCTAAATATTTTTTCACCGAAGTGCGATCAAAGGCTGTATGTCTTATTTGCCAAGAAACTGTTGCGGTTTTCAAAGAATACAATATCAGCCGCCACTTTTCCACCAAGCATGCTAACTACGCTAGCGAACAGTCAACGCAAGAGCGGGCGGCTACTGCTCAGAGGTTGGCAGCGAATTTAAAGACTCAGCAAAATATTTTTCTCCGACAAACTGCTATTCAAGAGTCAAGCACCAAGGCAAGCTATTTGCTAGCATTCAAATTAGCAAAGGTCAGCAAGCCTTTCTCCGAAGGGGAGTTTTTGAAAGAATGCATGGTAGAGACAGCAGGTCTCTTGTGTCCAGAGAGCCAAAACAAATTTGAAAAAATGAGTTTATCACGCAGGACAGTGACTCGTCGTATCGAACTAATTGACGAAGACTTAGCCAGCGAGATAAACAAAAAAGCTGAGTCATTTAAGTCATATTCGTTAGCACTGGACGAAAGTAACGACGTAAAAGACACCGCTCAGCTCTTAATTTTTATCAGAGGGATTAACGACAATTTTGAGATAACGGAGGAATTTTTGGCCATGGAATCTCTGAAGGGGACAACACGAGGAGAGGACTTGTATGACAGGGTGTCTGGTGTCATCGAGAAGCTGAAGCTGCCTTGGTGTAAACTTGCCAATGTCACCACAGATGGATCGCCAAACTTAACAGGAAAAAACGTCGGGCTGCTGAAAAGAATCCAGGATAAGGTGAAAGAGGAAAACCCTGAGCTGGATGTAATTTTCCTACACTGCATAATCCATCAAGAAGCCCTGTGTAAATCTGTATTGCAGCTTGATCACGTAGTGAAGCCAGTCGTAAAACTCGTTAACTTTATACGAGCGAGGGGACTTCAGCATCGTCAGTTTATTAAGTTCCTTGAGGATACTGATGCTGATCACCAGGACTTGCTTTATCACTCTCATGTCCGCTGGTTGAGTTTGGGGAAAGTATGTCAACGAGTGTGGGAGCTCAAAGGGGAGATCAGCTCATTTTTGGAGTTAATCAGGAAAGCTGACGATTTTCCCGAGCTGAGCAACGCAGATTGGCTTTGTGATTTTGCTTTTGCTGTGGACATATTGACACACATGAATGAGCTGAACATTAAGCTACAAGGGAAAGATCAATTTGTGCACGAAATGTACACAAATGTGAGAGCCTTCAAAGCCATGTTGACTTTATTCTCAAGACAAGTTTCAAACAAATCGTTCGCTCATTTCCCCACACTAGCGACACTGAAAGAGGCCCCTCGACATGTGAAGAAATACCGCAAATCACTGGACGACCTGCACGGAGAATTCTGCCGTCGGTTCTCTGATTTTGAAAAAATTGACAAGTCACTTCAGCTGTTGTCATGTCCCCTGTCACAAGACTATGAAACTGCGCCACAAGAGTTGCAATTGGAACTGATTGATCTTCAATGTGACTCCGTCTTAAAGGAGAAGTTCAACTCCCTTAAACTGGATGAGTTTTATGCTTCACTAAGCGACGCCAAGTTTCCAAACATTAGGAGGATGGCACAGAGAATGCTGGTGTTGTTTGGCTCTACCTACGTGTGTGAGCAGACGTTCAGCGTGATGAACATCAACAAATCACGCCACAGATCCCAGTTCACTGATGAACACCTCAGGTCTGTCCTGAGAATTGCCACAACCAAACTGACACCAAACTTTGATGCACTGGCAAAAAAAGGGTGACCAACAACACTGTTCCCACTGAAATTAAATGTAAGTCTTCTTTACTTTTTAGGTAATGTTATCCTTGGTCAAATGAGGTTGCTGTGTTCATTTACTTTTACTTGTATTTTATATTAGTTCACACAAACTACTGGCCCGGCCCGTTGGTCAAATTTTAAAACTCACTGTGGCCCCTGAGCCAAAAAGTTTGCCCACCCCTGGTATAGTATGTCGAAATTTTTTGAAAAAAAAGTCATAGTATAGTATGTCGACAATTTCGTGAAAAAAAGTCATAGTATAGTATGTCGAAAATTTCGTCAAAAAAAGTCATAGTATATTATGTCGAAAATTTCGTGAAAAAAAGTCATAGTATAGCATCTCGAAAATTTCGTGAAAAAAAAAGTCATAGTATAGTATGTCGAAAATTTTGTGAAAAAAAAGTCATGGTATATTATGTCGAAAATTTTGTGAAAAAAAAGTCATGGTATAGTATGTCGAAAATGTGAAAAAAAAAGTCATGGTATAGTATGTCGAAAATTTCGTGAAAAAAAAGTCATGGTATAGTATGTCGAAAATTTCTGAAAACAAAGTCATAGTGTGGTATGTCGAAAGTTTTTGAAAAAAAGTCATAGTATAATATGTCGAAATTTTTTGAAAAAAAAGTCATAGTATAGCATGTCAAAAATTTCGTGAAAATAGTCATGGGATAGTATGTCGAAAATTTTGTGAAAAAAGTCATGGTATAGTATGTCGAAAATTTTGAGAAAAAAAGTCATAGTTTAGTATGTCAAATTTCGTGAAAAATAGTCATAGTATAGCATCTCGTAAATTTCGTGAAAAAAAGTCATGGTATAGTATGTCGAAAATTAAATGAAAAAAAAGTCATGGTATAGTATGTCGAAAGATTTTGAAAAAAAAGTCATGGTATAGTATGTCGAAAATTTCGTCAAAAAAAGTAATAGTATAGTATGTCGAAAATTTTGTGAAAAAAAGTCATAGTATAGTTTGTCGAAAATTTCGTGAGAATGTCATATTATAGTATGTCGAAAGATTTTGAAAAAAAAGTCATAATATAGTATGTCGACAATTTCGTGAAAAAAAGTCATAGTATAGTATGTCGAAAATTTCGTCAAAAAAAGTCATAGTATATTATGTCGAAAATTTCGTGAAAAAAAGTCATAGTATAGCATCTCGAAAATTTCGTGAAAAAAAAAGTCATAGTATAGTATGTCGAAAAAATAAAAAAGTCCTAGTATAGTATGCCGAAAAAATAAAAAAGTCCTAGTATAGTATGTCAAAACAGTCATCATATAATTGTCGGAAAAATCACATAGTATAGTATGTCGAAAAAAAGTCAGTATAGCATGTCTAACAAAGGTGATAAAAATTATAGTATACATTATGTCGAAAATTGTTAAAAAATTTTACAGAAGTCATACGTTGAAAAATATCAACGTCATATGTCAAATAATGACGAAAAAAAGTTTTAGTATAGAATAGTATGTCAAAAAATGTCACGAAAATTAATGTCATAGTACAGTATGTTGAAAAATGTCATCAAATAAAGTCAGAGTATGTCAAAAGATGTCATGTAAAAAAGTCATGGTATGAATCTTAAACGGCATACTATACTAGTAGTAGGTACTGATTTGGCCAAAATGTAGCATGTAGTATGCAGTATGCAAACAACAAAAACAAAATTTACAGTATGCCAGAAATATCCAGTATGCATCGGACCAGTCTACCTCGCCGGAACGGTGCGCTGGAACGGTTAAGGCTATGGTCACAACAGTGTCCAAAAACGTCATGTTTTTTTTTTTACATTTTTCGTAACTATTTCATAACTAAATTCACTTCTGGAAATTTTTGAGGCGAGAAATCAACTGTGTAGATTCTGAATATTGGCAGTTTTACGATATTAGATTGCGAATCGAACATTTGCTCCAACGTTTTTCTGAGTTTAGAAGCTCCGCAAACTGCCATGACAGCTAGCCAGCGTCTGCCAGTGTTGCTACCTCGCCAACCGGCCAGTCACGCTCACAGACCGCTATGAGCTGGCTGGAGCTCTCTCTAGAGACCAGTCTCTTAGACAAAAGGCTTTTATTTCCTTGTTGACGGATAGTTTGTTTAAATATCACAACATAAATCTCCATTAAAATTAACAGGAACCTGTGGTTATCTGCCTTTTTGGAGTTGAAAAGCTCCCGAATCGCCTGCAGGCGTAGCTCGCTCGAGACCTGGCCAGTCACACTCACATACCGGCTACAGAGCAGCAAGCAGTGGCGAGGGAAAGAGCAGCCAGATGGGGCAAATGTAATCTTGCAAAATGTAGTTTTTATAATAATAATCGTGCAGCCCTAGTCCGTCAAAAAAAAAGTCAGAGCATCAAGGGATCGACAGCATGCAGGATTTTGATTCTTTCAAACATTAATCAAGAAAATAATGGACAATTATGAAAGTAATCATTAGTTGCAGCTCTAAAAATAAAACTCACTGTTTATAGTATGATGACATTTCATTTGAGACTTAGTTGATTTAGTAGTTAACTGAAGAGTCGCTGTAATTGGAATAACTTTCAGTTATTATGGTAGTTGAATTGACATTAATTGATATAACAGGTAAACATGAAAAACAGATTTATAACAGATACGATAAAATATTGAGAAGAATCAAAGATTAAGTAGTGGTATTAGTTTGGTGATTCATTAAGTGGTTTATTGTAACTAAAAGATGTAAATTTTGAGTTTGTTAGAGGTTCTTACTGTAGGTCTACTGTAGGTTGAGGCTTATTCTGGCAGTGCATTTACTTTTTATGCCTCCGTGCTGACAACAGCCTTGGCCGGAGGCATTATGTTTTCTGGTTGTCCGTCCGTCCGCCCCATTCATGTGAACGCAACAACTCAGGAACGCCTGGAGAGGATTTTCTCAAATTTGGCACAAACATCCACTTGGACTCGAGGACGAACGGATTCGATTTTGGCGGTCAAAAATCAGCGTCACTAAACACAAAATAACAATTCCACACAAATGTCTAACAGGATAAAATGATGAAGTGTGACATTTTGGACAGACGTGGAGGTGAACTGCAACTTCATTGGTTGGCGGAGGCATACAACCGCGAGGCTGTAATTCTAGTTATTAATCTTTTGTCTTCTGTTTTACAGGGAAGTACATGGCCGGCTGCTCCTTGTGAATCGTGTAAAGGACCATCGCTGCAGGTTCAGAGAACTTTGCACTTTTTCCGAGTCGAGGGCCGGACGGAGGAGGATTTGTGGTAAGACATTAAAACTGAAGACTGACAGCTCAGCCTTGAAGGACGATGTGCACTTACTTCTGACAGTGTCCTGCTGTTTTAGGACCAAGCCTTTTCTTCTTCTTTTCCTCTAATTTAAGTTGTGTGTCATGTACACTTCGTCCTGCCTTTATCAGGAGGAAAACTCTTTCTATTGAATCTCCTCTGTTCATTGTGTTCTGAGAACGTTTCTGGAATTACAGAGGAAAGGAAAACATGTGAATGAAGTTATTTAGAACTGAGTTGCCATGGAAACTAGGATTTTTTAAAATTATGTAAATAATGTATGGAAACTCTAAAAGATTGAAGGAATCACTTGTGAGCAAAGATCTTCTACCAAACCTTAGAAAAAGAAATGTTTGTAAATCTGCTTTGTTCCAAATGGAGGTTTTGTGATGTTGATAAAAATAAATGTGCTCAATCATTTTGGTTTACACCAATTTATTACACATTGTGACCAAGTACAAAATACAGCTGAACTATGCAGTTTATGACAGACCATCATCTGTCCTTAGGATAGTTAAAGTGTAGTCAAGAACAGGTTTAAAAATGCACAAAAATAAGGGTTCAGTATACTTGTAAGAAGAACCAAATCTAGTTCAATAAAAAATAATCCTCCGCCAAAAATCTAAAACAGCCTTACAAAACATTACAAAGTACACACAGAAATTACTTATTTCTCCAAAGCACTTGAAGGCAAATTACTGTGACAGGCACAAGTTACAAAAAGCCTTAAATAACTCAAGCTCAAGGATTCTCATCGCTACAACAAAATCATCCGGGGGGGGGGGGGGGGGGAAAAAATCAACCAAACCAATTTCAACACAAAGCTGATGTCAATCAAATCAGAATCATATAAATAAAAAAATTCTCTTGTGACAGTTAAATAGCGTACTCTTGCGCAGTAACGCTACACTAATAATTGAATTTCAAACATTGAACAATTGAGATTGGAAACTAATTTATCACACACGCCAGTCTAATCAATTAAACATCAAAACATTTTCTTCTGATACAATTTGACCGACCATGTACATTGTGAGGAGAGAGATTAGGCAAAGACCGAAGGCCACAGAGCACACACTTTCTACATCATACAAAGATATATATATGTATATATATAATTTATTATGGACAAACTCCCCAAATAACGCACTGTATTTTTCTATCTATTTCAAACAGAACATAAGACTTTAATCTGAGTAACAGCATGAGGTCAAAGTATCTGACGTCGGGGAGCGTGTGCCGGCTCAGATGCCAACGAGATCCTCTTTCTGTGTAAGAGTTTTGGTTTTACAGGTCCATCGCCCTAACGTGTATTGATTTATCTTACATTAAATGAAATGTACAACCACTTTTTTTAAATCAGGAAATGAGGCTCAATGAGACAGACCAGATTCCAGTTTAGGTTTTAACTAGGGGTGGGAAAGATATATCGATTCACCTATGTATCGCGATTTTTTTACGATTTTGAAATAGATCTTTTAATGCCAGAATCAATTTATTTGCTTCATTTGAGTCTATGCGGAGATAGAAGGAAGTTACTGCTTTTATTGTTGTAGTCATACTAACGTGACGTCATATCCGTTCCGTATCCGTCAACCAAAACAAACCGCAGCCGGCCCCAGCGAGGCGAAACAACAAAGGAGAAAACAGCGGAGGGTCTTCGTGGATACGACCTGCACCCTCACGTTAAATCCAAAGTGGTAAACACTACACATACAGTAAAGTATGGAAACACTTTAGCTTTCACGCATTACCAGGAAAAGCAGAGCTAGACATCATGGCTAAAGCTGCATGCTAACTCTGTCATGGACAGGAAATGTTATTGTATTGCATTAAATGCATTCAAACGGCCTCGATGGAGCTAACTGTGGATGTATAAAGAGAACGGAGCTGATGGGGGGAGCTTATAAATTAAAAGAAAATATCACTAACTTGTGAGGGAAATGTATTAATAAATAACGCCTGACAATGACTGATATATTTGACTTCAGGACATCTCTGACTACTTACATGCTGAAAATCAAACATTTTTACTGTATTAATTTAGATATTTTCAAAAATCGCAATACATATCGAATCGACATACAAGTTTCGTGATAGTATTAAATCGGGAGATAGGTGTATCGTCCCAGCCCTAGTGTTAACATCCCATCTCCATTAAGTCGGATTTATTCCCAACTCTGTGGAAGCTGAGTGAACCACCACAGGTCTGTACATATGAGTCACTGAATCAGGACTTGCTGAATGCATCCTTACAGCACACGGAGGAGCAATCACGGGATTGAAACCATTTGTGGAGAACTATTTACAGTGGGAGACACAAACCGCAACGGTGGCTACATTTCTTTTAATACTTGCCTCATGTCATCTGAGCCGAACAGCATAGAAATCTATTGAGGTAAACAAACCAACATCTCACACAGCCAAGGTAACGTACGGAATTTCCTGCCTTCCTGACTACTGCGAGACTACGACGCCCTACAGAGCCATGACTGTGGCTAAGCTGGTGGGAACGACTGAGGGAAAGGTCCTTTGGGTCAGTAGGTTGCATGTTTTTTTTCTTCTTTTTTTGTTGTGTGTGTGTATGTGTGTGTATGTGTTTGCTACAAGCTGCAGCAGAGGCAACAAGGAGTATACACACCTAATCAATGTTAAAGGTGCTTTGAATGTCTGAGGTTTGGAGACGATACATTCATACTGCGGTAGAGGCACAGCTGAGGGACAGATAGACATCTGTAGTGGTGGTTTCAAAGTTAGCGATCTAAGGCACTCAAATGACACTATGGCACAGCTAGTTAAGATTTTAAAAAAAAAAAAAAAAAGAGAGAGAGAGAGAGAGAATAAGAATCACAAACACCACACACCGCCACTCAAAGTTACACATCCAATAAAAAGGTACTGCACAAAGTCATTCACAGTTGCAACAAAAACGGAAAGAAAATCAGACCTGTATTACACCCATGTGAGTAAAGAAAACTGAGCTTCCTGGGAGAAAGATCACCGCCGTATAAACGCTAGTGAGGGGAGGACTGACATTGCTACTTTCTTTTCTATGTACATTGCACCCACTGACTGCAGAAGGATTAGTCATTATAGGGTCACTCACATCTCTTGCAGAGGGTGGTTAATTTCAATCCTCTCCCTCTTTACAGCCGGTTCAGTAGGCCCTCTGGACCCATCAGCATCACTGCCAAGGTCACTCATCTCATCAGAGAAGGACGCATCTAGTGGCACAAAAAGAGGGAGTTAGTGAAATAGTTAAGTTTCATGTCAAGTGTGACTTTATAACCAATCACCCTAAAAAAGGTGCAGAGAATGTGGACAACAGGAGTAAAAGGACAAATACAGCTGGGTTTAAAGCTACAATACAAATCTATCCCCACAATATAAAAAGGTCAAAATAAGGATTGTACATTTAGCATTTCAATAGCAAAGCCATACCTAACAGATGAATGTTTCTCTGCATTTTTCTTATCGTCAACAAATTCTATGAAAACACCGAACTCAGTAACAAATCTGTCTCTCTATACTGTCCGTCCTCCCCACCCTGTCTGTGGCTCTCAGCTCCGAGCCCATTGATTCCTACTGAAGACATACGTCTTTAACCCGTTAATGGTTATTATCCAACTCTCTCAACAATGCCAAATCTAAATTTCACGCAAATGTCTAATGGGATAAAATGATGACATTTTGGACAAAAATACGGATGTTAACTGCAACTTGACTGGTTGGTGGAGGCATACAACATGAGGCGGTAATTCTAGTTTTAGTAGAGATGTCCAATTACAGCAAAAGCAGACTCAGAACAAGATTTTTTTCTCCGTTTAAGTAAAATAAAAGACTTACTTCCACATGTCTTTTTATGGACAAGAGCAATATGTTAACAAATTTTAAATGTAACATAAACATAACAGAAGAAATACGTAATATTCATATTAAAAGAATCATGTAATCTGCACTTGAGTCTTTGTAGTACCAGATCAGACAAGCTCATCTTAGTGGTGGGCCACCAGAACAGCAGTTTTTGGGGGTGTATCCTTTTTTGTAGTTTTCTACAAACTATCAACTTCTTGTTTTTTTTAGTGTGTTTCCTATATAGGTCAACCTAGACACACCCTTTAGGCAGGAATGATCAGCGGTTTGTCAATGTCCACAACTGTTATTGTGCTTAAAGGAGCAGTGTGTAGGATATGGCGGTATCTAGCGGTGAGGTTGCAGATTCAGACTCTCAGTTAGCACAACTCAAAACTAACACTGTATGATAAAGGCTTACCTTTTTCCATTAGTGATGGCATCATAGAGGTGAGATCACTGAACTGTGATTCAAGAGATGAGAGAGCATTAGTCAACAAAACAACACTTTAACATACTTGACATCATTATCATTAAAATGTTCCGAGCAACCAGAGCAGTTTATATATAAATATCTTGTTTCTTACCTCTCCCATGACAGCAATAGGAGTTTCTCCGGTGGCCTGAGCCACACGGTGTTCCACCAGGTAAAACATGTACTCATCATACAGCAGGCGAATCAGGTGGAAGGAGCCAAAACTGGCTGCACTACGCAGGGTCAGGTCTCTGATCACCATGGAGCTACAGGAAGGAAAGAAACAGATAATGTATAAATTGCTGTTTGTAGTGAGGAAAGTGTAAACAGCCTCACTGTTCCCCCCGTCGCACCTGTAGAAGGACCATTTAAGCAGGAACTGGCGTGCAGCTTTGGGGAAGCTGGGACTGCCCTGGTGAGGCTTCAGGACCTGAGAGACCACGTTGTCGAGCCAGGTAGCCCACTGATCCAGAGAGCTCTGCTGTTGCAGGGTGACCTTAAAGTCCTGCTCCAGACGCTGAACCACGCTCTCGTCACACTGACACACCCATGACGCCTGCTCCTGTTAGACACAACAAACACACCCAACCACATTCAGCAAGAAACCACAAGCGAGAAACGGAAAAGAGAGTTGATGCGAGTCAACAGTCTGCACCATCTGACATTTCAACATGAAGTCTTGATGTTAAATAAACAGGGAAGCTGTCAGACATGTTTACCTGGACGTTGGCAAAATCCACCCGGTTGAGGTCAGAGAGCATCTGGTTGATCTGGGAGGTGTTCTGGAGGACGGCGCGAGCTGCCTGTGCCAGGTGGTTCAGACTGGTGTAACGTCTCAGCGTCTGGGCAAACGCACTGACCACCGCCACCTACACCACAGAGACAGAGAGTCCATGATAAACCCTGACATTTTATGTCAATAAGTTATTATATTTTATAGGGCTGTCGACCGATTAAAATATTTAATCGCATGATTGTCCATAGTTGATCACGATCAATTGCAAATTAACTTAGCCCTTTCGGATGGCAATGTTATCCGTTATGGGGAGCTCTGATAGATCATTTTACTTTTTCTTTCATTTTCCAAGTGTTTTCAATGACTGCAAAATTGGTCAACTGTTTTCCAGAATATGTGAGAACCCTAAAGATGCTAGAAACCAGTTTGGGTTTCTAGGGCTCTCTGTCAGAAATTTACCAAAATTAACATGGTGTAAATATGATGCTACATCTTGCATCTAGACAAATGTGAACACTCTTTAATGGATAGATCTAATCATTAAGTTTAACGTCACTGAAGAGGTGGTAGGGACTGTGCACAGTAACATATGACACTCATTGATCACAAACAGCCACATGAGATAATTATAGGTAACTGTTAAGATGTGAGGACGTGATAGATTTAATGATCTGCACACTAGACACATATTTTCATATCATACTTATGACCTATTTTACGTACACATACAACTATTGAAAAGGGGATTTTCTTGTTACCTTGGTGCGGATAATCTCTTGAGGAAAGTTGGTCATGGCGTTGGTCAGCCAGCCCTCCAGACTCTTGGCAAAGTTACGGATGGCCTGAGTGAGAGTGCCTGAAGAAAGAGAACAGCCTTGATTACAAACAGACTTTACTACGATCGTAAGTAGAGCAAACACAGCCAACTGCACTACAGAAGATTCAAGTAGATCTGGAAAAAAACGATAAAATCCCTTATTACCCTCAAAGTTTTATTTAACACCTAATCATTTGTGCTTTAACATTAATTTAATGGCACTCACAGGTTGGCTCACAAAAAGAGGGAAAAAGAGCCTGGATTACAAACAGACTTTACTACATTTAAAAATTAGAGTTGTGCAAAATCAGCCAGTACAGAAGATAGTAAATGGCAAAATCCCTCTAATGTAATGTTGGGTGTGGTGTCAGTGTATTATTGAGGGTGCAAAGAGGTAATACTGGGGCACTGAGAATTAGATTTTGCTGAATTGGTATTACGTCATCAGTGTGTATTTATTGTATTTAAGTGAGGTGATTCAGGAGTTTTGCTATTTGTGCAACCACAGACAGCACACACAAATGTCTCAATGCAGTGTACTACTTCATAGTATCTTATTAAAATCATAATGAATAAAAAATGTCAATAGTACTGACTGGGAACAGGACGCAGCACATCAGGGATGAGGATCTCTACCAGAGCCTGGTAGAGGATGTGGTCACAGCTCCTCATCCATAGTCTGATTGGTTCATATTTACACAGAGCCACCAGCTTCTCTCTGGGGATCACACCGTCCATGTCATCATCACTACACACACACACACACACAGGGGGGAAAAAAACAACATATGCCCAAGTAGGGGTGTAAGAAAATATTATGTTTTGTGATACTATATTGATTCTCAAAAACACAATCATTTTTTTATTAATAGTTAATATGCAGAGATTAGTGGCAGACATTGGTTCATTTTGTGTTTTGTTTAAACCCTGTGGCTGCTAGATAGCGGTAGAGAATATAATATAATATGGTGAACACAATGGAGCCTCGTTACACTATACTCTGCGATAAATGTAAATACAGATCACTGTTCTGATTGCATAAAAAAGTAAACTTTTTTTATGGACAGTTTTCCTAAAAAATCACAATATATCGCCTTGCCTACATAATCGCAATATATCGCAATATATTGAATCGTAATCCCTGTATCATGTTACGTATTGTATCACTAGATTCTTGCCAAAACACAGCCCTATACCCAAATTATAAATACTGTCATCTATCACATAAAACTCAGTCAGGTAAAAAGTTTTTGACTTGACATAATGTTAAAATATAAGACTTCATTTAGCTCAGACATCACACTGTATGTAAAAGTAAGTAGTAGTTTTCTTTTCAACACTGTAGCCTGAGCTCTTCCTGTATATGTGATCTGACCTGTTGGGGATGGTGGTATTTCCGTCACTAGATGGCGGTGTTGAATACCAAAAGGTCTGCCAGAGCTTCTCAATGTAGTGGAACTGGAGGTTCATCACCACATCCAAAGTAGCCTGCAGGAGAGCAGCGAGGGAGGGAGGGGGAAGGGGGGACAAAACATACAGAGCTGAACCATGGCAACCAGACACACAACAAAGTTTCTACAGGCAGGCAAGCAGCCTCTCGCTCACTCCAGGCCCTCCTGGTTAGACAATGAGCCAGCTCAAACACAGCTCCTTGCACATTAATCATCAGGGGATCCTAAAGGCCACGTTTTAGCTTCATCTAGAGTTTTTTTTTTTTTTTTCACTCAGTTATTTTTTAATCTTGGTTTCCGTTATAAAGCAGATTAGTGTCATAGATTTATGCATGCACTTGCCTCCTTTTAGCAGCGAGGCGCTGACCTGAACTAACCCATGTGATTTCCTCTTTCCTGTTCATATGTATGAGGCTCTTAGAAAGCAGAGTATACTGCACTCAAGTGAACGCTGGAAGAGCGCAAAGGAAGCAAGCTAGTGATCAAAAATGATAAACTACTTTTTCAGGGCTTGGTCAGAGAAAAAGCAGTAACGTGGTTCTAAAAAGAGAGTGAATGGATAAACTCTACACCTCAACACCCATATCTCAAAGTAAAACATAAAAACCAGCGCTGTTTAAGTTGTTGACATTCACAAGAGGAAACGTCAGCCTGACTCCACATGAAGCAGAGGTCAAACTCTTTTGTTTCTGGTCCCAAACAGTTCAGTATGTCTCTACGCTGAGCGTATGATTCACACCGTGCCCAGAGATTCTCTTCTGTCTCTATCTGGCAGGACGTGCACTTGCCGCTGGATCTTGTTACACAGCAGTGTAGGCTTCAATCACATGATATGTTTTTGCTTCCTCTCCAGCTGTTGCCATGGCAACCTTGTTTACGGTTGCCCCAAGCAACAGGTCAAACACAGAACTCCAAAACAAAAAGGAGAATTCCCCATCCCCTCTAAACAAGAGCGTTTTGCCTCCACAGTTTTGCGCCACATGGGAAAAACAACTTGCCTTAAAGAGAAAAAAAAAAGTGTGGAGGAGAAATAACACATGTTCACTTCACATGCACAGTCACACACAAACGGGCGGCCTGGGGCAGAGATTCACGAATCATAACTCCTCACATCTGTGCACACACACACGCGACAACTACTGTGGTCTACAGTGTGATATATTACCCTCAAAGTTTAATTAAACACTTAATCATTTGTGCTTAAACATTAATTTAATGGTACGGCTGATATCTGAATATTTGACTGTTGTTACCATGACATTAATAAATACAGTGGATACAAGTCCATTTACAGCCCTGCTCAAAACTCCTTCAACTGCATGAAAGTAAAATAAGATGTTTAATGCTTAAGCCAACTTTATTTGTGTTGTAACTTTAAATGATGTCAATAAAAGCCTTGGCTAATGTGTTAACAGGTCACTGTTGGCTCACAAAAAAACTGAAAAAAAGTGAAATGCATAAACATTAAACACACAGAGGGAATGAGAGCTGTGAGAGTGACAGAAATGCGCTGGCAAACAAAGACAGGAGCCCATGTGCCTGTCCACAGACAAGGCAACACAAAGGCCCAAGGGGAGGCCACCACAAAGACACCAAGATGTCCACCCAGCGCGCTGAAAGGTTAATTGGCATGTCTTGAAAGCTGCACAGAGATGAAAAGACGGCTGGAACAAAGGGAGCGTGGTGAGGCTGGACAAGGGGAGGGCAGGGATAATATGATAAAGCCAGAGCTTCGCTGCTTTAATCACAGCTTCTCTCCTGCCTGTAAAACCCCCAAATTTTAATGTTCAATATTATTTCTACTCTTCTCATTGCCAGTCCGTTTCATCCTGGCGGGTTATTCTTCTGCCTACTCAAATTCATTGTCCTACCGAGAGACTATGAATCATGCCCTGTAACCTGTGAAATGTCATTACGCAATGCACTGTTTCTTCATAGCTCTTTCTTCATACTTTTTACTAATACAGTTTCTTCATACATGTTTCTGACGAAGCTGGACACCTCTTGACTGTTGTAGTTTGCTTTTATTGTGCCTCCTGTTTCACGATGTGGATCTGATGTGTATTAAACCAATACACCATGACAAGGTCAGTGTTATTCTAGATTTTTCTTATTGTCAAGAAATCCCACGAAAAGTCCCAAACCAACAGTGATTAAAATACTTTTTGAGCTACTTTTCTCTAACATGTCTGTGGCACTCAGCCCCAAGCCCATTTGTCCCTACTTGAAGGAAATCAATAACGGATCACAAATATATAGTTAGATTTTTCTACAAAGGCTCAGTATTGTTTTAACAGCTGGGCACTGTAGTTTTAAGTAAATGGTACTCTTAACAGTAGCAAATAATGTATTTGTTGGGGACTATTTTCAGCAGCGGATTAATACACATTTGATGCTCTAGTGAGTATTTACAACAGCAGGACAGTGTTTGTGAGATTGTCTCAAAATAAACTTCAGTGCCAGTGATCATGGTAATGAAGGAACATGTTACATGTGACACCACTTGAGGCAATCAGACTTCACACAAAAGGCTTTCTACAACCGTTTTTCACATACGCAGTAGTAGTCCTCATCCTGTACAGATTGTAAACCCCCCGAGGCAAATTTGTGATTTGTGATTTTGGGCTATACAAATAAAATTGATTTGACTCCCAACGACCTGTAAACAGACTTTGTGTGTAAAATCGATGGAGTTCCCCTTTAAAGAGGACCTATTATGCTTGTGTGCCTTTCCCCTTTCCTTTAGTGTGTTATATAGTTTTTTGTGCATGTAAAAGGTCTGCAAAGTTACAAAGCACAAAGTCCACGCCAAAGGGAATTACTCTCCCTCACAAAAACACTACTCCTGAACTGCCTGAAACGCCTTGATTGGCGTTTGAAGTCCCGCCTTTTCTTCCGTAACATGGTGATGTCACCAAGTAACACACTTTGCCTAGCGGCTAGTTTGGCATGTCCTCAAACAAAGCTAGTTAGAGCGGAGCTGGAGCGGAGTGAAAGTTTGGTTCGATTGACCAATCACAACAGTGGGCCAGCTGACCAATCAGAGCAGACTGGGCTTTTCGGAAGGGGGGGGGGGGTTGGCAGGAGCTCAAACAGAGCGTTTCAGACAGAGGGTGAAAAGAGCCGGTATGAGAAAAATAAAGTATTTTTTGAAAGCATGTAAACATGTTCTAGAAGAAACCCAAAATACAAGTTTGCCTCTGAAAATAAGCACAATGTGTCCTCTCTAAAGCTGTTCCATTTATATTCAAATGTCAATGTAGCCTCAGGTACAAACATAGTCATAGAGCTGTACCTCGCAGTGGTCTCTGTAGAGTGTCTGCAGCTTCTTGATATCATTCACGTTGATGCGCTCAGGCAGAGGCTGGGTGCCCATGTCAGGAATGGGAAATGGAGGCAAGGTGTGGGACGTATCTGCATAAAGCAAAAATGTTGACAGGTGTCACTCATTTCACTCAAACATACACACATAAAAAGGCTAATACATTCTGGAGACAGAAACTATATAAAACTGGAAGGTCAGATCACATAGAATCAACACAGAAACACATATCCTATAATTGTCTAAACAACAATATGTCTGAAAAACATGTGACCAAATATGATTCAACTCTGTGATTTAACTGAGGAAAAGTACCGTTATGAAAGATGGGATCAAAAAAAAGGTCAGAAGAAAGAAGTAGAAGTGGTCAGAGTTTAAAACACTTGTCTGATCTTAAGTGTCAGGCATTTGTCGAGCAACAAACAGTTGTCTTGGTAACCACCCAGCTCCTCCTGTCCTCACCTATGTACTGCTGGTGGTGTTGGCTCTGAGCAGCCACGGACTGCTCTGGAGTGCTGTTACAGTGCTGAGAGCTCCCACACAGGCTGTCAGACATACCATCCACCTTCTGTAGAGGTTTGAATCTATACACACAGTAGAAGACAGGACATGTATGTTAGCTGGGCTTTGAAGGACTAGGAAAGCAGGAATAATAAATTACCTAAGTTACCTTTAAGAAACTTAAAATCAGGCTGAAAAGCAATTTTCCACTCCCCTCTCTGAATGAAAGTTTCAAGTCTGTCTCACCTCTGAAACAACGTGTGGTCAAAAGTGTGCTTGTACCTGTAGACACACCCAAAAGTGATGTCATGATGTACTGACACACCCTGGAGTACACTTCTACATCACAGCAGCAAGGTGAGAAGTTAAAGCAGCAGTAGGTAGGAGATTAAAAAAAGTTATTTTTATAAAACAGTAGTGCATGAGACAGGTAATCTAAAAATACCAAAATGCCTCTGTGTCCTCCGGTGCTCCTAATGGCGTCTGCAAAATTTCACAGACCGGAGGAAAGAAAAAAGTGCAGAAGTCTAGTTTTCTCTCAGAGCACTTGAATTACAATATGCTGAAAGGTTATTAGAATGCTTGCCCAATGATGCCAAAAATATTCTGCGTACTACAGGTTTAAACCACGGAGGTGAGGAAAAACAAGATTTTCAGGGGTGTTAAGTTACTCTTTAAACATATATTCAAACCTTCGCTACCAATGTTCTATGCGAATTACTCAAAAAAGAACAAACAGATATTCACTTATTTGCCACAATAGCTGCAACTGGTATCAACACTTTGCAAAACTGAACAAATCTCTGTTTCTATAAAAAAAAAAAAAAACATGAGTATATTGTGGCAGCACTGAAAGCAGCACTGTTCTAGAGTTAGAAGATAGGTGAGGAAAAACATAGGCAACCATGAAAGAAAAAAAAAAGGGCAAGGAAAAAGAGGCAAAGAACTGATAATGGAGATAGATTAGAGATAGATTAAGATAAAGGACAGCAAGCAGCAGAATATTGGCTATGACAGTGAGGCAGCTGTCACAGGGTAAATGTCATCAAAAGTCAAATTTGATTAACTTAAAAATGCTTGTTGCCATGGGACAAAATAACCAACAAAATGGCATAGGATGAATGGAAAATTGCTGAAAGTTGTGAAATATGTGACCGAGAGCAAGACAAATGGAAAGGAAAAGTTAAAAATGGCAGACAGGGAAAGAATGCTGACCTCTGTTTCTGGTGGACAGGCTGCTGCCTCATGGCCATGTACTGGGTGTCTTCCTGCAGCCGGTTCAGCGGCGAGTCTGGCTTAACCCGGATGCCATAGTAATGATACTTAGAGTTGCCTCTGGTAGATTCATGAGAGAAAAGACAGAAACCAGTGAGGAGGAGAAGACTTGCCATCAGTGTAATCACTATCATTATCCTCTTCCATCAGCCGAGTCTCCAATGCCTATAAGCATCATCATAATCGTCACATCTATAATGATTACATGATTACAGTTATCGGCATCTTCAGCATCGGCAACAACCTCTTCCTGTTTGTACCTGGTGCCGAGGCGGCGGGTCCTCAGGCCCATGAAGACTGAGCGGATGAGCTTGCCGAAGGAGGCTGCGTTGACCGGATCCAGTTTCTGTTCCTGACAGTGCCTTAAGTAATGGTTATACAGGGAGCAGCGGGGCAGGCTCACTCCCTCCGCTGTCTCATAGTTGTCCAGCAGCCACTGCAGCTAAAAACACACAGAAGAAGACACAGTTGCACAATCGGTTAGCCCCAGCAAACAAACTCTGCTCTGTGATAATCACCTGGCCAGAAATAAAGAGGAGCAGTGGATCTTATTAGCACATCAAAAGACATAACACACACAACACACACACACGACAAAACCACCTGTTTTGGGAGGTTAAACACCAAAGAGACCATCGCACTCCCACTGTGGCTACCCTTTATATTCTTAACTGAAGCAGTAAGTGACTACAGCATAAGGAATGGCTGATTGAGTGAACACTCAAACATCTGAAGTGCTATTTATTCAATCTGACAAATCTCCAAGACGAGTCAATATTGAGGCAGACACAGTCACAGCTCTGTCTGTAACAGCACAATCAAAGATTTGCATAAAAAACTCTTATTATACATTTTTAAATTAGATTTTAAGCAGATACTTCAGACACTATTCATACAAATGATGTGGAGATTGTGAGATCACAGCTGAAGTTCAGAGTTGGAAAGTAGGGAAAGAATTCAAACCGCAAATTTCCCATGTGAATAAAAGTCTGGATGGAAATACTACATGACTCTTATTTAAATTTCATTATAATTGAGTGACAGCCTCCCAACAAGAGGAAATGTCACTGCAATAAACTTTAGTGACGCTGAGTGCATGTCTTGATGTACTTAGACGTGAAATGAAGAGAAATCATAAAAAAATCAATCAATTTAAGTCCATGCAGGGTATTAAGAAATATATACAAGATGCATTATTAAGCAAAAAGCGATAGCAAATGCAAGTTCAGATCAAGGATGAAAACTAATTGAGACAATTATGCGTGTCAGTAGGATAGTGCAGAATTAATTAAGCTAGCAGTAGGTAGTGTGTTCAACGTTGCAGAATACAAGTCAAACACACTGCCTAAATGTTCAGCTTTTGTTTTGTTTTTGTTTTCATTTTCCCTCATGTCTTTTTCAAAGAAAGTTCCTGGATGACTTACATGGCTGTTGAGCAGGCTGCTTTTGTGACTTGCAATTCCTTCAGACTTTTGGAGGTTTTCAATCGCCATTTCAAGCTAAAGAAAGAAGCATGCAAAAAAAAAAAAAGTGGACAAAGAAGAGGGAGGAGGTAGGAGAGTGAGAGAGATAGAAAAAGAAAAGGGAACAGAAATAAGCAGGTGTATATGAAGAAAAACACAAAAAAAAATAAACAGATAAAGGAAATAAGACTGTTAGCGAGCAGCCAGATCTCTGCATTTCCATTAAAATCAGTGTTGCAGCCAAATCCATTATCGGCTAACAAAAGCATGCAAATCAAGGGACTCATTGGGTTAAGCTGCTCAGTAAAGGTTTGCGGTCAGACACTCTAATGTATGCAAATAGGAACCACAAACAGGGGCACAGGTCACGTCAAGTTTGAGGACAATAGGTCAACAGTGCCTAACCCAACCCCGCCCCACCCCCAAAATGTATCAAACTATTAAACTTAGAAATAATATTTGAAAAACTAAAAATCAGAGTGAGTTGTAACTACAACACAAGTAAGAGCGCCATGGTATAAAAAATACACAGCATATTATTCTGTCTTTGGACAACAAAAAATAAGTCCAACTAGTGGTCAAAGTGAATGACAAAACCAGGGACATTCTGTAGAGCCGTAGAAGAAAATCAAGTCAAAAAAGAAAAGATATGTGGTATTGCAGCCAAACTGGAGACATAGAAGAAAAGGAAAAAGAAGCAGGCAGCGTTCCAAGCCTTAAGAAGGCTCCAGAGGGCTCATGGCCAAATGGTAATGAGCCCCAGGGGTTGCTTTGTTTCGCAGGGCGCTCAAGTGCCTGTGAAAACCTCTGAAACAAGGCAGTACTGAATTATTTAAGCCAGTGTCCCGATTCTACAGGCTCTCTGGCCTGTTCGGCTCTACTCTCTCTGTGTTACTGCAGAACCAGGAGGCCCCAACTCAGGTTGCTGTAAACCCTGCGTGTCTCTCCCTCCTGCCTTTCAGGCTTGTCCGGGAGCCTGGCCAGTCTGGACACAGGCTCAGGTAGCAGTGATGACAGTTAGCACCAATGTGCATCTCACAACACCATGTGGTAGTGGGGATCTCTGCTCAGTAAGTCATGTTGTACTAAGAGTTAGTAGTAACAACTTATTTACGTACTTCTGGGAATAAAAACTATAATTTGGCCACATAGCAGTTGAGAAAACACAAAGTATATCTGGTCAGTCGTTCAGTCTTTGTTGGGTGTAAACCTCGGATTTACACTTTGTTGTTTTATTGGCACATTAATCCCTCTCTATTGAGAAAAAGTGCTTCAGAGTACCAAAGAAACATTAGAACGGGTGTTGCTCACCATAGCTGAGGAGGAGCGTGACGAGTGTGATATGTGGTTGCGGCTTCCCTCCATACTTCCTCCATGAATCAGGTAGGTGCTTCCGCTGGAGATGATGTGGCTGCTGCCAACGTCCATAGCGATGCCCACCATGCCATGAGGGGGCACCCCGCCACCGGCAGAGGAGACCACCGTGGTGACATGAGCTCCACCGGCCTGCGAGTCAAAGTAGGTTCCTCCACTGCCCTGCCCGTACAACTGAGCCTCAGGGTTGTAGGAGTAGGCCGTTCGGCTGGGGAGAGATCATTGTAATTAGGAATCGGTGATGTCTTTCCATTAGGACTGCCCCCTCTTAGTCGACTAATCAGACGTTTTGGTCTTAGTCGACTAAGATTTCTTTAGTCTATTAGTCATTTTTTAATGCTTTTTTCATGCTGAATGACTTATTTCCAAGAGGACAGCCCTACTTTCCATGATGATGCTAAACAAAGCACATTTCATGACAACTGATACATTTTAGGAGGCCGATGAAGCGCATTTACAACCCTCTGATTTTCACTTCTTTGTGCAAGGGCACATGAACACAGTAGTGTTGATACAGTACATGATCTTGCTTACACAGACAATAATATAACTGATGTCACCAAAATATTTGGCTATGCTGGAATCAAATTATACATCAAACTTTGTGAAAAAAAATCATTTAGGCTTCAATTAGCTGTAATGGTGTTTTGATTAGAGGCTCTTTAAAAGCAGTTGGCTGTTAAAATGATGAGAAAAGTGTTCTGGAAAGTCTTATTTGTCATTATGCTTTTAATCCAGCAACCATTAATTCATAATTCAAGATGAATTCTGGATTTGGAGTGGAGTCAAACATTATGCACAGTGCTGTGTCTGTTTAATATAAAAAGCATAAATGTTTTACAGCACATTAGCATCTTAAATTAACACTGACAATTTTCAACTATGGTAAACAAAAATGAAGTGTTTAAATCCCACACACCAAAACTTCTTTTTTATTACTTCTTTATTACTATAATCTATTTCAATACAATTATATGCTTCACTGGATTGAATTCAACTTTATTTCATAGTGTACTTGAACTACACAATGAAAAATATGTATCTTTTATTATAATTGTGGAGTAATGTCAAATTGCTTACATAGTTCCATTGGTGTAAACAGTCTCTCCGCTTTCTCCTACATATTGGACCTGGGATGGGTAGACATGTTGCACTTGTTGCACCTACAGAGAGACAACAGGAAAATCTTTATTTATGCTTCCCTATTTGTACAAATGTAAGACAAACTGCAACTACAATTGGAAGAGTAACTGAATCTTTTTAAACATAAAAGTACTGCGTAAAATGAAAACATTTGCTTGTGGGTGTAGGCATGTGCACACCTATTACAGTGTGTACAGGAAGTGCAGTGAAAAGGTCTGTACACCCCTTGGTTTTTGCATATTTATTTTTCCAAAACAGAAGCCTTGACCATATCATTTAACAGTGAAAACACTGCCTACTGTATTTCGGCCTACCAAGGTTCTTTATGTAGAGGTTCTATAATACTGGAAGTGCAAAATAAGTGTGTTATTTTAAAAGGGGACCAGGAGTAAAAATGATTTGGAACAATGTTAGATGGAAAACAAATAAGCATATAAGTTGGTGAAATCATAATTGAATTGATTTAAACTGATAAACTGATAAAAGACATACATATGGTTTAATAGAGAGAAGCTTGCTTTGACAAAAATCACAACTGATAATGATGAATGATATACTGATGCATAAAAATGGTGAAAAGCAGGTAATGAACTGCCCATCTGTTTTTGGCTAATGTCCGTAAATATAAGACTGGTGCCTAAGACAAGCTAATAGCAGACTGTCAGATCAACTCCTGGTTTTCACCATTACAATAGACGCTTGACATCACATAGAGTTTGTGAAGGGATTTGGTTCAAGCCCCCAGGAATCACCAGGCTTTGCAGCGAGTTCACATTATACCCTGGGACCCAGAGGAGACTTTTTGCCACATACATACATCACAAAAGCAGCAGCTGTAAAGCTAAGCAAAATTCTCATCATCATACACATTTAAAAATGACTCTTAATTACCAACCATTGTGGCTAATGCTTATTCAAAAGCTACCAATAGTTGTATTAAGATGTTATTTTCATGTTATTCATGTACGCAGGCAGTGGGCCAGGCTCAGCCAGAGAAAGACACTTTCGCACACTCATGAGGGGCACAGGAAGCAGGAGAAACAGTTTGGCACATGCTCAGGATGAGCAGCTTTCGGGGGAATGAATGGGCTGCCATGTTTTGGATTGGAGTGTTAAACACAAACATGGTTTGGTTACTGTTTAACTTGTTTACTACGGCCAAACCTACGGCGCCCCAGTCTGTTATTATTTAACCTGAATGTAAATTCTAAACTGAATGAGACATGAAAAGTTGATCAAATATTTGTAAGTGACACAAGTAAGTCCTGGTGAAACAGGCTATGTGCTTATTTTGCTTATTTAATCTTTGTGTTACTTTATTGCAAAAGAAATGACACATAGGTCTCCGACTCATTCATAAAAGTCAAAATAGGTTAATCTAAAAAAAAAATTGTAAAACGCCAAGAGGTGTACAAGTATTTTCACAGCACTGTATAAGTATGTACAGCACTGTGTACCTGCTGAGAGACCTGTTGAACCCTGGGTACTGAAAGGTGCTGTACTTGTCCTCCCTTCTGAGCTGAGCCTGTAGCTTGAACCAGCACCCTCTGTGTGGATACAAGACATAACTCAATTACATAGGTATGCATGTACATTCACACACATACACATATAATTGTAAACATATGACAGTCAACACAAGATGGGCAAACATTTCAACAACCCCCTCCCCATCCCCCCCAGGACTTTAAGCTAGTGCTGATAGATTTATGCTTGTACAACAAACATAAATGACGGCACACACACCTCTCTCTTCCAGTAACACATCCTGAGTGTCAGTACAGGACAGTGGTGTGTGTGTAGTAAGGCAATGCATTTTCTTAGTGTACTCCTCTTATTGTGCCATTTCTTTTCAGACACCATGCACAAGAACTAATATAGAGAGTAGCTGGTTTGGTTTCCAAAACAACTAGTCTTTTATACTTTTATTATTATACATTTGGAAAGAAATAAGATGGAGCAGCTAGGGTTGGCAATCTTCTTCAAAATCATATATTGTTTTATTTGCTAAAATTCTCATTACATTCTGACAGTAATCAATAAATCAAATGCTCTGACAAAATAACGAAAAAAATCTTGTATCTCTGGCTGTCGCAGGACTGTAATAAACCCGTCCAATTATTTCATTCAGCACGAATGAAATAATTGTACGGCCTACCTACCTGCCTGCCTGTCTACCTACCTGTGCACACTCTGCCTGTGCACTCATTGCGTGTCACCAGAGTCTTCCACAAGCTGCTAGCTTGACAGCTGTGAGTACTAATAGCCATGTCCGTTGTTTACGTTCGTAAAGATAATTTTTGGGGAGTGGCTTTGGAGGGAGGCCTGAAGTGACGGACTGTCAGTGTTGCCGACTTGGCGACTTTCTCGCTAGATTTAGTGACTTTTGGAGCTAGTGCTGCTACTTTCATTGGAAAAGAGTTGGCAACACTGGGCTGGGTTTTTCGGTTGGATAATTTTTAAATCTAGCGTACTCTTGCTAGTTTCTGAGATGACCAACCCTAGCTTTAAGTCATTACAGACTTTCCCATTTGTCCTGTCATTACAGTAGCAGCAGAGTAGAGGTACTACCCTACCTGCTGGGAGGCTGGGACAGGCTGTACCACAGGGGCCTGAGCTGATGATGACGTCCGCAGCGCTGCCACGCTGGTCGTGGTGTCTGACCCTCCTTCTGAGCTCTGCATGCTGCGTTGCAGGGGAGACATGAAGAAGTGGAAAAGAAAAAAGACATGATTAAGGGGTATTTAGACTGAATAAATAGTCTTACAGGTACACTGAAGCTTGAAAGAAAATAATAAGAGCATTTCAAGTCTATACACATGGACAGCCATACTAAATAAATGCTCTTCCACCCCACCCTTTCTCTCTTGGAGCCACCAGGCATTCATTGAGCCCCAGGGGGTTTCTGGCTTTACCAAGTCAAGCTGAATCAGTGAAGCTCTCAGAGCCCAAGAGGCTGCCCACCTTTGGCTTTAATCACTGGCAAAATAAGCAGCCCAACAGTTTTACACAGACACTCCTGGTCCTGCTGACAGATCAGACCCAGGTGGAAAAGTTACAGTACAGGGTTCAAGTTACCAACAAGACTGAACTGCTTCCTGAGGACAAAACGCACTGCCGCCACTCGGCTTTCCACTGAGTGACAATGTGCACAGCATAGCAAAGGGGAACTAAAAATGGAGTGACACAAAGGCTCTCTTAAAAAAAGGACAGAGAGGGAAAGAGCGGGAGTAAGGCAGGGACAAGAGAAGAATGGAACTGCAAGGGGGAGTAAGTAGACAGAAAACAACTTCCCCACTCTCTCTCTAAAAAAAAAAAGAACTGAGGGGGAAAAAGATGAAAATGGCAGTGGGGCTCCAGCCCCTGCCAGGGTCCTGATGATATCCAGCGATTGTTTCGTACAAGAGCCGTTCTCTGAGGGCTCCAATAATCCAGCTGATATGAGGAAATTCCTCAATGCTTTGTAAACGTTTGTCGGTTGCTATGGTGAGGAATCCATGACGACCACCCCCAACTCAACCCCCCTCCTCCCCTCCCCGTTCACTCCTCTATTCCCCCCTTATAAAGCTCTTGCACAGGAACTTTCGAGTGCGACCGCAAAGAGAAGAGGGGGAGGAGGATTAGAATAAGGGAGAGGGAGATACAGCACGGTTGGGGGGTGGGCTGAATTGATGATCAGAAGTCCAGGAGCAACAGGAAACATCAGTAGGTAAACGAGAGAATGGTGTTCACCGGGAGCATTACAGCGATACACTGCAAGACACAACCTGCTCTAGACATGCTGCGATTAGCCATAACACACTGCACATGCACTACAATGTTATTTTAATTCACTAGAATCTGAGGAACACCACTTAGGCTGCAGAAATCTGGAGGCTGAGCTATTAGATACAAGCAACAGGTGCAGCCAACCTAAACTTTCTGATGGGGCTGCACGATTAAAGCTATTAAACCTTTTTCAATTCAAGCCTCTGCTTACATAAGAATTAACATTCTGGCATCCGTTGCGTCAAACCAAGTGCTCTGAATTCATCAATAAATAACAAGGCTGCCTTATATCATGTGACAAAATTAACTCAGACAGAAACAAATCTAACATGTGACTTAGAGAAGAGAAGGGCAAAATGACTCAGACTCAAGGAAACTCCACCAGTTATGGAGAGGAAGAGGAAATAAATTTAACCAAACCATAGTTCCCACCAAAACGTTGTGCTCACATCAAAATAGGAGTCACATCCTCCTTTGTGGAACATTTTCAGAGTTAAAGACTATGCTGATACAGGATAACACCACTCATTTAAACAACCACCTAATTGTTGCCACTAAATACAACATGATGAAGCTATCACAGACGCTGCCGCAAAATCTACCACCCATAACCAAGCCTTTCCCAGTTTGAAAAGGAGATTGCAAGGGCAAACGTTTTACTAAAAATATGGTTTCCTTATGGATCTTGACACTAAATCGTAATCTCCACTCTGGACTAGAAAACAGTGATTCTCATTTTACCCAGAATCGTGCAGGACAACTTTTGACATAGCTAAAGATTTCATTCAGGTCTGCATCACACTACATGTTGACTCACAGGAGGAGCGAGTGTGGCACTTCCACTTTTTATTTCTCTATCAAATGTTAATTATAGCCATATATATATATATATATATATATATATATATATATATATATATATATATATATATATATATATATATATATATATATATATATATATATATATAAATATACGGCTGTGAACAGAAAATTACACTTTTGATCTAAAAGCTACCTGAAAGAACCAAAGAAATCAAACAGATTGCTAAATACACTACTTGATTTTTTTTAATGACCAACACTACACAACTTTAGAAAACAAATGTCCCTACTAGCCGCAAAACGAACAGTTTTCAAACTCAACTCTCCACGGTGTTAAGTTTTACACATCAGCAGTAACTTTACTTAGGGTTTGCACTATTGGATGCTATAACAAAATCAGAGAGTGTACCTTTAAGATAGAAAAACAACAGATTTGGGTGTGTCACCACTGGCATTTTCCATGTGTGGAGATTTTGCCAGAGGCAAAGACACTGCTCTGCCTACATGACTAACAGACTGAGTGGAGGAGGCCTATGTTGAAATTCCTGATATGTGTCAATCTTCAGACATACACGGTCCTCCTAAGCACCATATCCAGTCTACCCTGAGCAGCCCTCTTCAATGTATTTGTTAGTACAGGGCACAATTAGCACTTACATGTCAAAGCTCTCTTATTCCATTACAAGTTTTCTTCACACCTCTTTCTTGTATGTCATTGAAGTACCAAAAGACTATTATCAGAATGATGCTAACAAGGAGTCAACATTTTAAAAGTCACTGCAATGCTCAAGCATCTTTCTAAAGCAAGGAATTTGTCTATGGAGTGTCACTTGAGTTATAAATACACTTGTAACAATCCCATCATTTATCTTCAGACTTGTCATTTCACCAGAGGAAGTGACACAAGCCTGAGGGCTTCTTCATGCCATTAAGGAGTGGGTGGCATGGCAAGATGGTGGGGGATCAGGAAAGCGAGCACTGACATGCACGTTTTCATCCATTAAAGCTCAATTAAAGCGCTGGCTTTAATGGGTATGGTGAAGTGTGCCAAATCATTGACTTGGATGGGGAGAGACAGGAGTGCAGGCAGAGGAGTCTTTATGCTTAGTGCTCAGTCAGGGAAGGTTAAAAGCCACACAAATTCCCCACCAGCAGCTCTGAAAGGCACAAAGGTAGTACACAGCAGGAGACATAGCACACTGCCGCAAAATTGCTACTCTGGATGGGCTCTTGTCTAGGGCCAAACCTTTCTGCCTTCAACCCAGAGACAACTTTACACACACAGGTCCGTTTTCATGTCTGGTCTGTGAGCCTGGTTTCATTCAGGCCAAATGAGCACTTAACAACATTACAACAACAGACCCTCCTTTCAAGAGTTACCTGAGTTTTATAAGCAAAACGGATACAAGAAAAGACACATTTTAAAAGAGCCCCAAAACCTCATTAATGCTATAGCCTACAATGTTAACAGTACAGACAAGATTTAAACATATGTCACTGACAGATCTAACTTAAACAGGGCTCAATCAGAGAAAAACACATACAGATGTTCAATTAAAAGCAGGAGCCCACAGTCTTGGCTCATGTTTGCACTGGCCCACATTGTTTGCAGAGCAACAACGGTTGCTAGTGGCAACACCGTCCACTCCCGTTTCCAGGAGCCTGTTGCTATGCAACCAACAGAATACTTCCCAAACCAAACAATGCCATCCCCCCACCTGATCCCTCTATCTCACGCTAAGTAGAAACTTACAACAATAAATACTATGTAAGCTATTAATTTCAGACACCAGGGGACATGGAGGTAGACTTATTCTTGTGTTGTAGTTATATAAAAATATACAGACTATACAATGCTAGTTTAGACTTGATTGAAGAGGACAGGATGAAGAGCTCTGTCTTTGTAACTACTTGGTGCTCAAAAGGAGGAGGAATGTTAAAGTCATCAGGGAGACAACAGTCTATTCTTCAAGGTTGCTTTACACTCATGCCACCCAAAAACAACACTTCCAAAAGCAGGTCGAGTCTTTCCAAAGTTCCCTGGGCAGAGGAGATAGTAAAAGAGCTTGAGCAGAGCAATCCTTTTTCCAACTCAGGGGAAGATAAAAACAAAATAAAGCAGAGCCAGCCACTTGTTGCTTTTAAAGGAGGACATTTGTTCAGCACTATGCATATGAATCCCTTTGTCACACCTTTAATATATGTACAAAGAGGAGCAACAGGTCTCTAATGGAGCTTCAACATCTTTTCACTAATTTGAGAATTGTATTTTCTTTATTGCAAAACAAATTCATTGTAATTTGGGGGGTTTTCTTTGATTTAATTAAAAAAAACTATAAGATCACAGAGGCACACGCGCTCACACAAAGAGCGAATTAAGATATGATAAGAGATTTCCACAACAGAGGCTGTTCTTCAAGCCTGTCTCATTAATTCATGGCTAATCCAATCAAAGCGGCTCTTGGGGTCTGCAGATGGCAGAGTTTAAGGGGGAGAGAGAGGGAGAGAGAGGCACAGACTACTGTCTCTGATCCAAGCGCCCCCCCCCCCTCCCCTCTCCAGCTAACCTCCCCACACTGGTCATCAGCACAACCTGTCCACTCGGTCACCATGTGCGCTGCAGGCCCGACAGCCACAGAGAGAAAGATCAAACCGTTGCCATGGAGATTGTGTGTTCGCCCATGCTCTACACTAGCAACTTCCTCCCCCAACGCCCTACCTCTTCTAACCCTTTCCAGATTTCCACTGCCCCCCACCTCCACCCACCCACAGTCCTCATCCTTAACATTTAACATCTCAAGATGAAGAACGAGGATTTGAAACTGAACATTTTGAGAAGTTAAACTGGAAAACACAACAAAGAGGAGCGGGGAAGGAATGGGGGAGATGGTCACAACTGTAAATGTAATCAGACTATACTCGTTATACGTGTGGGCGTCTCTCTCTTTCGCAGGTATTTATCTAATGCAATACAAGGCTGTCATATTGACGACACAGAGTAACATGGCTGCTTCAGGAGATGGTGAAGAAACTGAAGAGTTACTGGGAAATCCTAATAATTACAGTTGGGATTCAGGCATATCTGTTTTATTCCTTATTTTCCACAGCATTATTAATATTTGGTATACCCAAAAACACATTAGGATGATGCTTTTTTGATCCTTCGACTCACTTCAAGGCCTTTGCATTCATATCTGGAGAACATGTTAATAATAACTAAATCTCAATTTAAATATAGTCACACTATGGGCCCCTTTTTAAAACTATTACATCACTGAACATATCACCCACTGCCAGGGCTGCAAAATCCTCCAATTTGTTATTTTAATAATAGAGAATACTAAGAGATTTAAAATAAATGTGTTTTCTTTTAAGTAAAAGCAGTACTTCATGAGAAAATGGAAGCATTTAAAAGTGCATGATGATGTTGAAATGTCTTATTTTTTTATGGTGTATCGCATCCACAAGGATCCTGGATCTAAATCTGTATCAAAATTCCTTGGGCAACAGCCTACCTTTTCACCTAATTTTATGAAATCTGTTAACAAGTTAATGAGATTTCCTGCTTACTATCAGACAAATAAAAAGAAGTGCAAACATAACCTCCTTGCCAGATGTAATGTGGCGGTCTCTTTGATGGCATTAAATCAAAACCAATTACCAAAACTGTCAACTTGGAATGGTTAAGTATCCTAACGCTTTAGCCTAGCCCAGACTTGCATCCTATTCTGTGGGAGTATAAACGATACTCACTCTAAACGCAAAACGCTCACACTAATGTTCTTTAAATCTGCTTTCATTTGCTCTTTTAAGCAGGTGTGTTTCCAACCTGTGGGGTTTTATTTCCCAGGAAACCACATTCTGCAAAGATGACCTCAGATGCTGGCAGTGTGCTGCCTCGATCTTGAACGATGAAGCGGAGATAAAGCATTTTGTTGCAATGGAAGAGTCTGCCTGTTTGGCAAGCGCTCACTCCACAGAGATGAGACTTTGAAAATCATCATAATACTGTATGTACAGTATGCTTTCACAGGCACTACTTGACACAAACAATGAGTCATCAGTTAATGCTTGAAATCTGAGACAGATCCAAGTGTCTGTTGTTGCATGCAGTGAACACTGTGCCACGCTGAATACTTGCCATCAGATTTAAGTATTTAATAACTCTTGGACACAATAAAACCCTGTACAAGACATGATTTTAAGATATTAAACATGGTTTTACGCTGCTTTTAACAGGTTATACGAGAATAGTGGTCACAACTAGCTGGGCCATTTAAATCACGCCTGCAACTGTGTTTTTTGTAAATAATACTGCTACAGAAACTACAGTTGCATGAGCAACTGCAATGCAACCTAAATCCATCAACCTTTCATACAGAAACTGAACAAGGTCTGGATTTTAAATGATCATTTCTGTAGCCAGCAGCCATATATAGTGACATGCTTCAGTCATGAAAAATTATGAGTTACATAATATCAGCAGCATTTACACTCTAATTTAGCAAATCGTATTCAGTGTCATTTCCAGACCATTAACCATTAAATTACTTAAGGGTCTAACGAGTGTTCCTGCAGAGCAATTTGCATCAAGATGGCAGTCATAGATCATACAGTAAAAGATGGTGACATGATACACGTGATATCCTGTCTATTGGTCTACATATTGGTGCTCTTTAAACCTGGAGTAGGCAGAAAGTTTTTGGCATCATTGGGCAAAAATTCCATAATAACCTTTCAGCATATTGTAATTCAAGTGTTCTGAGAGATAACTAGACTTCTGCACCTCCTCATGACTCTGTTTTCAGGCGTCACAAACTATCTCATTTCACAGCTAAACAGTGCACTGCAAGATGTTTCTGAAAATATTTAAGGCGAAAAATAGGATTACAGTAACAGAATATTGATTCATATTTGATCAGCGCTGCCTAGTTTGACCGTTTGATCGGATTCGCGAGTGATTGACAGCTGCTCAGAGACGAGAGAGAAAAAGTCTGTGAAATCTTGCAGATGCCATTAGGAGCACCGGAGGACACATAGGCATGATTCTTTTTCAGATTACCTGTCTCATGCACTACTATCAGGATATAGTGACCGTTTTATAAAAATAACTTTTTTTAATCATATTTGCTCCAAATCTACCCACTGCAGCTTAAGTTCAAATTTCTCAAAACCTAATCTAGTTTTTATTTCATTTTCTTTTCAATGACTGAAATGTTTTTCAAAAAATCTTTTCCAAAATGAGAATCAAGATTGGTTTGACTACTTTGTCAGTGGCAACACTTCACTGCCAGAACTACTACAGTGGCTACAATCTGCAACACTCTTCAGACAGTCGGTCAACACAAACACTGTTAATTCTTACATGGAAACAATAAGCAGACAATGCTGCTTTTAAATTGAACATTGCAACATTAATACTTGCTCTCCTATGAACCTAGTGAGTGGGACGCAAGGGTTCTCAAAGATCAGGAATGGGATCTGAGGGCTACACAATATAATAGGGATGCACAGACACCGATACCGGATATCGGGCCAATACTGACTCAAATAGCTGGATCGGGTATCGGTGACAACAGGGCCGATCTATTAAATTCAGTACTATGTTTATATACTATATGCATTATATACAGGAATTTGAATTCATGTTTAAGTTTTGGCTAATTTGTTGCTGCATTAAAAAGGTTTACACTTGAATTGTAATTCCTGTTAATTTGACGATTTTTTACCAAGTTGCTGGTGTACGATTTATTATTTTAATAATAAATAACAATTTAATTAATTTATATCTACGTATTTATTTGTAACATTATGTTTTGCAAAGTTAGGACAGCGATGTTTAAGTCAAGTCTGGTGTTGCCTTACACATAAAAGAATGATCCCAGTCACTTCCACACAGTGAGGCATACAGCTTATTAATTAAAGACTAGTATCGGATCGGTACTAGGTATCAATCGATACCCAAAGCCCAGGTGTCGCTATCGGTATCGGGACTGAAAAAGTCAGATCAGTGCATACCCTACAATATAACGATGGCGTGTCCTCTGCACCAAATCTCCTAATTAAAGAGCTTCTGAAAAGCTATGCTGAAGACCCAGCTAATTCCATATAAAAATACTGTATACTCCTTTGCAAATCTGGACAAATCTCACTCCACTAAAGGCCCAGTCTTGGTTCTGGTAATTACTTTGTAGCAGGTTTACACTGACAGAAGTTCTTTTTTAAGCCAAATAAACATCTCTTAACAAACTAGCATAAAACTGAGGAGAGGATGGGGGTCTGCTACTATCCCTGCCTCAAAGAGAGAGGGAGGGGGGGGTCAGCCATTGTAATGCAAATGTCACTGCCTTGTCTGCTGTTTGTGGCAGGAAATTTAATTAGCAGTTGTGTAGCTACGATACAAACAGGTGGAATGCTGAGAATGCTCCTGATGACACACAGACAGACAGAAGAGACAGACTTAAAAACATTTCATTTCCCAACGAGTTTCAACCTGTTGCCATGTGCGAGGGCCAATCAGTAGCAACGTTTTTTTTGGTATATGACAAGATTTGTTTCTTTGTATCCTAGCAGCGTAAGCCTACAATGATTTCCCAAATCTTGGTAGCTGGAAGACGTGATGGGAGAGTCACAAGGACACAAACTATTTTCCTTTCAACAGATTCTTAGAAAAATGGTAACATCACATCCCTTGAAATGAAAAGCCCTTCACAAATAAATGAATTATGAAGATTATGAAACTGTAACATTGTGAACAAATGGCACTATTAATTTCCACTTAACAAGCCCCACAAGGCATTCTCCTCTCACTTCTTCTGCTTTGCTCTGTGATTTCCTGACATGCCTTTGACTGGAGTTATGGGATAAACCATTAAATATGTGTTAATATCAGACAATGAAATGTGCAAAAGCCAGGCAGTTCAGTTAGCACAGCGGGAGGTAAATTTATCTATACATGAATATGATTAACTGTAAACAGCAGTGACAAAACCGATGGCAGTGACCGGGTCCGTGTCTATATCTGTAGCAGGCTATTGGATTGAGAACTTCTCCCCCGGGCAACAGTAGGCCTCATCAAGATAAGCTAAATACAGCATGAGCAAACACACATACACAAACACATCCACACAGCACACTCATGTATGTGTGCACACACTAACTCACACACACACACGTGACAAAAAGCTGTGTCAGGTCACTCGCTGCCCAAGAGACCACTGCAGCTGTCCTATTGATAGCTGAACTGTACTACACACATGGGTCCATTAAACACTCAAAATGGCACACAGGCAACGGTGGACACTGTCTGCTACGCAAAATCATACAAGCAACTTCACAGATGGCTCAAGAGAAGGCTAGAGGAGGGGAGGTTAGTCCTAAAGAAGGAGCAACATTTTCTGTAAATCACAGGCCAGCGTGGCACTCGCCGCTGAAATGGACCAAAGCACGATCACAGGCTTGCAGGCTAGACCAATAAAGGCAACTCGGGATGCAGACAGAATGCAAGTACTTTACAGCAGAAAAATAAAATAAATCATTCATCTCAATCACCTCCCCTTTCAAACAGATATTCTCATTAATAATTTCCTGTACAAGCCAGTGAGAAATTTCTAAATAACTGTGCAAACACCAGCTGATTTCCACTTAGTTTAAGTCTCCTCTCTGAGCACCATTTCTTTCTGACCTGCCTCTGCAAGCCAAAGCTATTCACTCTTACCACAAAGAGAGAGCGATGAAAATAACCTGATTAAAAACACTGACTTTTAAAAGAATAACATTTCGCCCCCTGGCCCACTCCATTCCCTTTCTTTCCATGACTTGGGTGTATTTGTATATCAAGTTGCCATGTAAACATAACAGTGTCATGCTCAAATAGGGGGGTGGGGTTGGTGGGGGTTTCACAGAGAGTTTCAGCGCTGTCATCCCTTTATTTTCTTTGTAGCTGCGGCAAGTTGTCTGACCAATCAAAGTTAAGTTTCTTTCTCTGACACTTACTCCAAAACAAGCTGTTAATGCACATTCAATTCTTGCCTCAAATATTCTGGCCAAAATTGAGTAAAATCGCAGCGGGAGGAAGCTTCATAAACATACAATTTTAACATATTATGCAGCCTAGATATTAATTATGATTAATATAACCATACTCAGACCTGCGCTTTGACCCCTTTTCACATAAAAGGAAATAGATATTGGGCTGCATCAATAATACATATCCTCAAATTAATCATTCAGCTCTCTTCTTTAACGAGATGAATACTTTATGTAAATACACGTCTGAAAGTTTATAACTCAATTCATTAGTGGCAAGCATAGAGAGAGGGTTTTAATTAGAGACATTTTCATGCTGCAAAGATTCTTCCTGATGCTTCAATAGCAAACAGCATTACAAATGACCGAGCACCTGACGGCTGTCTCTGAAAAGATAGTCCATAAGAATTAATGTGTCTTGGGAGACAAAAAGAGACAGAATCCCAAAAGGAGAAAAAAAAAATGTATGCAAAGTGCTGGAAACCAGCCACAGCAACACTGTAGAGCTAATGAAAAGGGGGATTTAAAATCATTGGGGGGTCTAGATTTCCTTGGTTTCTCATTATTGCTATTGCCCAGATTGATATGAGCCTTCAGCTCTGAAGTGAGGTCAAACAGCAACCCTAATGAGACCCTGCCACTTAAACAATGAAGCAGAACAACTTGGCTATTAGCAAACAATTTGCCTTTGGGTCTGTTCAACGGGTATTGCATCAATAAAACTGGAGAGATTAGTAGATGGAGCTAAAATTTTACATGTGATGATATCACTGAGAGGATATAAATCAGGGTCAATGCTTCATTCAGTTTAATATTAAGTGTATCTTAATTGGTGCCTAGTTTTAAAAGCACAAAGAAAACAGTACTTTAAACACTCAGTCTCTCACCCAATATTGTAAAAACATGACAGAACAGTATAAAAGAACCATCATAGCACCACCTAGCTGTAACACATCCAGTTATTCAAGCTACTTCTGAAATATTAAAAAAAAAAAAAACTTTGTGAAGTACTCTGTTTCATCTAGATGGCAAACGTTGAATAACATGAATAACAGAGATTAGTTAATTTTGAGAGTTTTTTTTATCTATCCTGCTGTGATAGAGACTAGTGGAAGCACCAGGTTTGGTAAATGGGATTGTCGTAACGTCGCCGGTAGAAGTTAATATATCCGTCCTCGACTTCGTAATATTTTGAATCCTTTTTACAATCTAAAATTGTGAGTGAAAATCGCACCAAAAGTGCTGGCAAACTGCCTGCTGAAATGAAAGTTATCCTCCCTGCTGAGTTCACGCTTGCTCGCAGCGGACGTTAGTTGCAGTTTTGAGCAACCAGGACCAGCGTTGCTAACGCTAGCTAGCCACATTTCCACCTGCTTGTACACGGTTCTCGAGAAAAAGACACACCGGGAATGAAGTTTGTCCGTGTTGTGACGAACAAGACGTCGCCGCCGCTAACAACACGACAACCGGTTGAACTCACAACACTCGTCGCCGCTGGTAGTAGTTAGCATTAGCTGTAGCTTGACTGGTAGCCTTACCATCCATCCTGCTGGGAGAGAGCTGGAAGTGCGTTCACTGCTCGACACTACACAACGTAGCAACACAACGTAGCAACAAGTGTAAAGTGATACCGAATCAATTTGGAGTTGGGAGTAACGTCGCCGCTGTGTATAACGTGTAAGCAAAGTGTAGCAAATTCAGAAGCAGTGGTGAAACTGATATTTTTTTCAGGTGTAAAAAAGCTGTTGCCAGGCAATAGGTGAAGGACAGTTAAATGAAGAGAGGAAAGCCGTTTTCAACTTGGGGCGGATACCATAAAGAAGGGGAAAGTTATGTTGTGGGAAAGGACTGCCAGCAACGCAGTCGACCCCCCAGAGCATTTTTCTCCAAATTAAGCATAATTCAGCATTTAAATTCCATAAAGATAATAGTCACCTTTGCCTTGAGAAAAAAGTTCTGCCCTGGCTCTGCTCTCTTTTCCCCTCTCTCCCACTCGCTCGGTGACTTCCAGATGCTGCTGCTGCTGCTGTTGCTGAGTGTTGCGCCCGTTGGTAAGTAACTGTCTCCACGGCTACAGTCACTATGGCGCGACGGGGTCTCGAGGCAACTGTTGCTACCCTCGAATGCCTACGTCAGGGCCCTCACTATGAGAGGGAGGGGCCAAAGGGAGCAAAAGAGTCCCTCCCAGTTAAATAAAGCTGTAAATTTGAATCAAACCACTAGGAGGTGGTCTTAGCTAGGGGAACTGGTGGGAGTGCATTATTCAGATTAATTTAGTTTATTCATTAATTGTGTTTATGATTTAAAGGAATTATTGCATGTAGCACATGTAGCACAGTTATCAAACTGATGTCAGTTATGTAAACATGGTACTTTTTTTAGTTCAAAATACATGTTATCTTCTTAATTAAACTGATTGTAATGTACTCAATTTATTGGTGATATTCAGCTATATTCCTCAACATAGCAACAACCAGAAAAAACTATAATAAAACTGCTCTTTCATTTTTAAAAAACAGATACATTGTACATACATATTTATTGTGATTTTCTTCTATTCTATATTTATATTTCTTGACTTTTGCAGTAGGCTACTTGCAATTTATTTTCTTTTATCAGTATGTTTATTGTTATGCACCAAAACACATCGAGTGAATTTATTATTTATTTATTTATTTTTATTTAAAAGGGACCATGTACAGTTTAAAACATAAATGTCACCATTTGATGCACCGTACCAGATTATAGCTTTAAGCTAATTCACATCTGTAGTCCCTTAGAATGCACAACTTTGCCTCCTTTTTTATTCCACATATTAATTTATTTCTACTTAAATAAATATTCAACAGCTCCCCTCCTTTTTTCTTCCACATATTGATTTATTTCTACTGAAATAAATAATCAGCAGCTCCATGCATTATTCTACCATTTACTGGGGCTCCAATAGAGGACAACAACCTGAAATATTTTTAAAAACGTATAAAACTGCTTTTTAATTAAAAAAAAAAGATACATTGTATATATATTTTTATTGTGATTTATTTCTATTCTATATTTATATTTCTTCACTTTGGGAGTAGGCTACTTGCTTTTTATTTTATTTTCTGACTATGTTTATTGTTATACACACAAAAACACATCGAGTGGGTTTACAAGAAAGTACATCTCTACCTCTTTTTTTCTTCCACATATTGATTTATCTCTACTGAAATAAATATTCAGCAGTTCCCTGCATTATTCTTCCATTTACTGGGGTTTTGAGTCATTTTGTTTTATACATGTAGCCCTTAAATGTTACTGTACTTATAATTGTTTTAAATTTTAAAAAAGGTAAAAACAAGCTATACATAAATATTATTTTTCGATTCCCTTTTTCTTCTTGCAAAAAGGTGCAACAAGCCACTGCATTTCAGATCTTTAGCACATGGTGGCAGCATATGTTTATATTGTGCCACAAGATGGTCACAGTGTGTCAGATGAAAAGATTACTTTATCAGGACTTCTTGATAGAAGACAAATGCTTTACTGAGATACAGTAGATATGAGGTATCTTTGAACATTAGTCAGTTTACATAAAGTATTATGACTTCATCAATTGCTGGAGCTGCACCTTACACAACATTGTATTATTATATACAGTATATACAGTACATACTGTATACAGTGTATATATATATATATATATATATATATATAAATATAAATATATAGAGAGAGAGAGAGAGAGAGAGAGAGAGAGAGAGAGAGAGAGAGAGAGAGAGAGAGAACAAGTTAGTTCTATAGTGCTTGAGGGTTTTCACACACATAGTTTTTATGGCCTTATATATACATATATATATATATATATATATATATATATATATTCTGAGTAAAATTCAAGTTATTCCAGATATATACTACAAGTATTACTGGATACACTATGCTATACACTACCCTATGCTAACTCGAATGGGGATAAAATAATTAAATATTGCGGGTTCTAGGCTTTCCAAATGTTGTTATTGGATCGAATTGATTAATTCTGGTAGTGAAACCAGTAATTTATGGGTATGATGCTCAAAACAATTTATTCACCATTTTACAGCCACAACAGTAGCGACGGAGTAGGCTACGGTGGAGCTTATGATGTAAGCACAAGTTAACTAACTTGGCTGTGATTGGCTAGTGAGTCCTGTCCTGGTGCACACGGCCAGCACGCTCTCAGGTGCACCCTGAATGATACACAGACAGTAAAATTGATTTTTTGTTGGGCCACTGGCGGCCCATGCCAGATGGCCTATACACCACTGGACTGCACAGATGGAAGTGACCATTACACGTTCCACAACTGTGTTTCGAAATGATTCCATCAATGTGGACTACTGAGCCCCCCATGTATATTTGAGACATGTTACAACCACAGTGGTGTGACTGTAATAAAAAATCAATTTTGCAACCTGTACTGATAGAGTGCTCCAGGGATGACATATTTTGTAGGCCAACCAGGAAGTTAGCATCGCCCTGAGTTCCTTCAACAAAAAGATAATGGGATTATTCCATTGGGTTTTGGATTATTGTAGAAAATAAATTCTGTGGCAAACAAACGTTTATGATACTTACACGTTTTGTTCAGCAAGATAATCTTCATAAATGAACAGCACTTTTATGATGATGAGTAAATGCAATCGCCAGAAGAAAAAAGCTAACGTTAGGCTATAAACAAACTACAACACGGTCGCATGAGCGCAGGTATACACAACGAGGCTGTAAAGGCGGACGAGTCGGCGTGATGACGTTTATTAGCCTCATTTAGCAACCGCATTTTTTTAAGACACATTAAGGCTTCAAAATTCACGAGTGAGGTATTTATTGATGCATTTTATGCCGTAGAACAAAACGTTAAAATCTCTTCAGCTTGCGTTAACCACAGACCTTATTTCAGGCATCTAACTAAAAACCCATTGACTTCCAGACGAGGGAATCGGAAGTGCTAAAATGCTAACTCATTTCTGGGTTTAGGACTCATTCCTGTAGCACTCTATTTCATAAAAACACTTAAATACATTGTTTTAGGAGTTGACACATTGAAATTTATAATATAAAAAATTAGCACTATTATAGCACTATTCCAGTATAAATGTTTTTTGATTTATTGGGAAAAATCACAAAAAGTGTTACAACTGTCCCTAGTCTCCCCTACTCCATGTGATGCAGGGTGAATGTCAAGTGCGAATGTATAAAGCTATAAAGCTATAAAACTAACAGTTATCTCATCAGGTGCCACAGAGCAGCAACTCAGATCAACTCACCATGAATTTGACTCTCTGTCAGTGACGAGAAGCGAAGTTGCTCTGACACACACTCACATGCAGGAACAGTCACCGTCAACACCAAAGAGCCTCTTCTCCTGGTAAGTCATGCCACCCGTAATTGATAGATTACCGGTGTAATCTTATCGGTTTTATTTTAACATCAGCATCAAGCCACATAATTATTGACTTTTTCTGTTGAGGTATTATTTGTATGTGGCAGTTAATGTTAAGCTTATTAGTGTGTTAACACTGTTGTATGTTACATTAAGATAAATTAAAGTTACCATGCCGCAAAGCTGTTTCACTTTCATGAAAAGTGATGCAGCAGATCATCACTCTGGAGTTGAAAATTGAAAGTTTCTATTAAACTGTAAGGCGTGCAGCCGCGAGCATCCAATAGCAAAACCACAGTTGCAGCACCAATTGCAGGTCTACAGATTAAATCCCACCCCTTGGCTAGCCATTATTATGATGTCAAAGCCTTCTGGGACCTGTAGTTTTTTGATGCTAACAGTATAATCCTTTGAAATTTGACTGTCCAGGTAGTAGGGCCTAAGTTTATCTCCTGTATTTATTTAATATTTTTTTTCTATTGTTTTTATTAATTTGTATATACATTTATTTATTTACTTATAAATGTAAAACTAAACTTTATTTAAAACTTGTGTAGGAACAACAACACTGAGTTATTTTAAAAGGTGCAATGTGTAAGATATGGCCAGAATTTCAGTTTAAAACATTCAAAAAATGAACTAGCATTATCAACTCAAATTCAGTCAGCGCAAATCCAAACGCCGGGGGTCTGATCCAGGGGGGCTGCCTCGACTCCCCGCGAGATCAGCAAACTGTGACCCCCGACGCTGGGGTTTGTGCATAGGCTATGCACTGGCTGAATTCAAGTTGCCACACAGTCGCTAACTGAAGGTCTGTCTCTCAGAGCACGCTTTCCTCCTCGCGAAGTAGTCTCCTGGTGGCAGGAAGGACGAAACAAGTTTCTGCCACCTCGGATTTAATCCAATAAACAAACTATCAAATGGATGATCAATTTAAATTTGAAGCCAACACTGAGGCTATTGGAAAGAGGGGCTAACAGAGAATTCATCTCTTACGGAAACTGAATTCCTTCTCAGTCAGTCCCGTAATCCTCTGTTGTTTTTATCAGTCTTTCATTCTCCTTTGTTTTTCTTTTATCTGTTTGTTTCACAGCCTCTCAGTTAAAGACAAAAACAGTCTCAACAGTATTGTCAAAATCTGTTCTAAGATTATTGGTGTGAAACAGAGAGATTTGAATTCCTTTTGTAACCAGCAGATCCTTCGTACGGCTGAATGTATTTTAGCATCTTCTGGTCATGTGCTTTCAAGTGAATTTTCTCTGTTGCCGTCAGGACGTCGTTATGGTTTACCTGTTTGTAAAACTAACCGCTATTCTAAATCGTTTATCCCCTCTGCAATCAGATTACTGAATGCTCCTTAGATTTTGTATTTCTTACGGACTTTTATCCTTTTACCATCACAGATCCTTTCATCCCTTATTAGACTGATCCTTCTATTGTTCTTATTCAGTCTGTTTATTTATTAGTTAGTCTAATTTACATCATTTTAGGTCCTGTCTTATATTTTTAGCTTACATATATTGTTGTTGTTGTTGTGTGTCACTGTGTTTTATCTATGTTTTAATGTTTTCATGTACAAGCTGCTCCAAACCAATTGCCCCTAGAGGGATTAATAAAGTTGTTTGAATTGAATTGAAGATCATAAGATAGCAGTGTTATTTGGCTGGCTCTCAGAGTTTCAGCAGTTTGGTTGAATTTTGCGTATTCTTACCCTGCTGTTTGGCTTTTTGATGGCTGTAAATTTAGATTGTATGGACCCAGTAGTAGAGGTGAAATGCTGCCGGCATTATACGTTGCACCTTTTCTTTAAGCGTTCTACAATTAATCTAAATTTTTAATTTTAGACATTTTAAAGAAGATATCTATATTTATTGAAATAGTTATTTACATGACTTCAAACTCTGAAATTTCATGATAAACATGCAGACAGACTATAAAAGACACAACTCTGCTGTCAGCCATAAACTGACTGTTGCTATCTTGATCAGAAAAGTCAAAGATGGCAGTTATATGTTTAACATCTAGATAGAGATAACGATACAAAAAGTACAGTGTAGGGCTACATGAGAATATATTGTGTGAAATGTGTCTAAAATAACCTACAAATTAAATCGAATTAGTCAGAAACATCTTCACAAATCTTCAAAGAATGTAGTAGGCGTGTCCTGTAGTACTTTGTTCCCACAGGTTGACCTGTTTGGAAGATCTGGGTAATTTTATACTCAACTGTCATAGGAATGAACGGGCGTCGCCTCCAACGCTGTATCAGTTTCTCGTTATACATGCACGTGTGGCCGGCCTGGCCACCAAAACAAAGAACACAACACAAGGCTGGTGGCAAGGCAAGATGTTTCTGAAAACATTTGAGGAGAGAAATAGGCATTACAGTAACAGAATATTGATTCATATTTGATCAGCGCTGCCTAGTTTGACCGTTTGCAAGTTATTAACAGCTGCTCAGAGACGTCAGGCTCCAGCTCGGCTCTGATTGGTTGTTTTCCTCCGGTCTGTGAAATCTTACAGATGCCATTAGGAGCACTGGAGGACACCGGAGGACACAGAGGCAGGATTTTTTTCAGATTACCTCTCTCATGTACTACTGTCAGGATATAGTGACCGTTTTATAAAAATAACTTTTTTTAATCGTATTTGCTCTAATTCTACCCACTGCAGCTTTAATGTTCTGAATGTCGTATATAGCTCCTTTAAACTAACAAACAGCATATTAAATACTTAAAATTAGCTCCAACCTATTACAACATTAACATGCTCATAACATGCTCTGGCATTAATAAAATTATCCAGTAATTAAAAAAATACAATACTTAAAATTAGCGCTCTAAGTACATTTTGTTGCAAATACTTCTATACTTTTAGTAAATAAGTATTTGTACTTAAGTAAAAGATCTGAATACTTCTTCTACCACTGTAAATCACACATGTATTTTCCTTGTCAATCTATTTTAGTGCTAGGGGATATGAGCCTAATAATTGCTATAAAAACTGTGGTATTTCTCTGGTAAAATCACAAACATAAAATGCTTTTTTGTGAACGTGATCATGAACACATGATATCAGGACAGTTTTAACTTTGTAGATGAGACTCCCTCCAGTAGCTCAATAGTCTACCTGTTATAATGTCATAATGTCTAATCAGTGTTAGATAACTAGTGTAAATGTTTGATGTTTTACCATTGGAGCTTGATATTTGATAAAATCGAAAAAGTCAGTTCATTCAATCAGCATTGCCTCAGCCGACCGTGGGATGACAGAGAGGATGTCACTGACCGACAATAACCTCAGTGCAGAGTGCATCAGCACTAAACACATCCTGCAGCGTTTCAGCGTTTGCGCATGAGTACACCAGATCAGCCGACCTCTGGAGGTCATGTGATGCTGTGGTGTGGTGGATCTGCGTTTTCGTCTCTCACGGCAATTGGCTGAGACTGATCTTTCTATAGAGGAGTGATGTGAGCATCTACACACGTGAGATATTTTAAGACTGATCTTAAAAAGTAAGCCACATGAAGAAAATAAGAAGATAATCTTAAAATAATAATACCTGCTTAAATTTATATCATGTGCATATACAGACACATTTATTTCCAATGCAAAGTGTATGCGAATGTGTTTTTCTCAGACAGTGCAGTTGTAGCTCCCTCCACACTACAAACACAGAAAACACCACAAAATATTCACATTTAAGAAGCTAAAATCAGAGAATTTGGACTTTTTTTTCTTAAAAAATTACTCAAACCGATTAATCGATCATCAAAATAATTGGTGATTAATTTAGTAGTTGACAACTAATCGATTAATTGTTGCAGCTCTACATACATACATACATGTAAAATGTGTGCATATATAAGATAGTTAAATGGAACTCTCATATAAATACAGGTAGTGGTATTTTCTTGTGAAGTTAAATGTAAAGAGTCGTTTTAAGGGTAAGCTAAATTTTATAAAGATATAATGACCGGTAGAGGTGGGAGTTTAGGGGAAATAGTTTAAAGGAAGTTCCCTTTAGTCTAACAGTGAGACTGGTTATTTTTACCCACAATTTAAATTGTAACACTGAAACATCTTCATAGCTGTGAATCCCCACCCACACTTCCTCCACACAGGCAGGCTCGTTTACGAGGCCTCATGTTATAGCAAACATAGCAAACATATTGGATAATGTAGATCTTTAAATTCCTCTTCCTGTAGTTGTTTCCCCTCTGGAGCTGCTGTCTTTGTTTTAGCACCCTGTATATCAGGTAATGCCTCAACAAAACTAGAAGTACAGGTTTGGCTTGTCTGCTGTGTAATTGGGCTGACCGCTTTGATTTTCAAACTGAGGACTAAAATGAGGTTTGCAAACAATAGTACGAGTAATGTTGAGAAGTTCAGTCTATCAGAAGAGGTTTCTTTTCTTAGTTGTTCAGTTAATACTGCTGCGATGCAGTGGGCAAGGTTTATATTTTGATTAGAAGCTTTAGCGTGCATTGTGTGATACTGCAGCAGTGGAGCAAGTATTCAGATCCTTTACGTAAGTAGCAATAACACACTGTAAAAAATACTGCACTGAAATGTTGCTATTGCAAGTAAAAGTGTATTATTAGCAAAATAAAGAAATATCAAATATCAAAAGTACTTAATACAGTAAAATGGCCCCTGTGACTGTTACATTATTAAGTATTATACGAGTAGATTATCATCGCTGATGCATAAATGCTGTTGTAGTTGGTTGAGCTATTTTTTAACTATTTTATATAAACTAAACCTCCAAATTATTCAGTTTAGTGTAATTTACGACAAGTAAAAGCAGCAAATCCTCACATATGAAAACACAGACATTTTTGCTTGAAAATTGACTCAAAGAATTTGCCAAATAGCTGCTGATTAATATTCTGTCAATCGGCTAATTGATTAATAGTTTCAGCTCTAATTTCATATGCAGCTAGCAGTGTAATTTAATCTATAACAGTCCATCATATTCTACGAGTTCATCATGTGAAGTCTGTAAAGTACCTGTTGTAGTGGAGAAAAGTATTTCATTTGAATTGTAGAGGAGTAGAAGTACAAAATGGAAATACTCGCGTATTACAAGTACATCAGATTTGTATTTTAGTACAGTACTTGAGTAAATGTATTATGATATTTGGAAAATTTGGAGGAAGTTGAAGAGGTGAAACAATTAGTCGATAAATCAGATTTTTGATAAACGATAACCCGTTAAATCATTTTTCATCATTTTTTTCAGCTTCTCCAATATGATGATTTGCTGCTTTTGTCTGTTTTATATCATTTTACACATTTTTCACTATTTCTTCACATTTTTGTACACAAAACGATTAGACGATCAGTCGAGAAAATAATCTGCAGATCATTTGATAATGGAAATAATCATTATTTACACTTTCAAAATTAAAGAAGATGAGAAGAAGAACGTGTAATATTTTTATGAATGTAGGTCACAGGATGTGGGAGTCTTTGCATTGTGCATAAGAATGATTTCAGTCAGTGGAAAGTCATAAAGTCAAAGCAGCACAGCTGCACTTGTAATCTGGTTTGTCCGATAGTAACCCAGCGTAGCTGCAACGTGTGATTTGAGTGTGTGTGCGCAGGGGAGTATCTCTGTAGGGGGATGGGTTTGAGTTTCATAGCATCATCTGTCAAGAGAGTGTGTGTCCTCAGAGCCACTTCCCCCACCTTATTCATTTGGCTTGCGTGGCCTAATATGGAAAGTGGATCTTGTGGTGTGAGCAGTTTTAACCAATCAGGTTGGTTTTGGGTGATGGAGGGAGGGGGGGTGTGTCTGGAGGAAGCTGGCTGGCCTGGTCTGGGTGGGGTTTTCAGGGGGTGGGACCAACCGAGCCGGCTGCTGTTTGAAAATGAATGATATGCTGCTCAAGTTGTAGAAACAGTGGGCTGTCGGCGTATTGTGTGTTTAGCGGCAAACAGCATTTACAGAAAGGGGGAAAAAGGAAACGTGGACAATTACAGAGAAAACCTGAAATACAGACCGGGAAGAAAAAATAGTTTCCAGCAATGCAATGTGAGTAGCTTCAATTTATATGTTTTATTTAAAGTAGCTGAGATGTAGTCCCATTATCTTGAACTCCAGCTTTCACTCAGACAGATCAGGTTTGGTAAGAAACCAGTTGGTAATGATGCCTGAGAACAGCTTGCTTATATGTTTCATGTATGATTCTATGGATGTTATATGAATTAAGATCAGTCCCATCTTCAGGTTTTATGCCATATATGTCTGATTTCCCTTGTTATCATTTGGCTTAACCACTCCCTAATTTAACAGCTCATTTGTAGCCTGATTTGAACACAGATATACTGTCATATACTAATACACAATATTTAATCTGTAAATTTCAATAGAGGTGAAATGTGTGGCTCTACACAACATGTGGACATCTGTTCGCTTGTAAAAGGGTGTAACCCAAACAGCAGATCTGTGTGAATTTGCCAGATGGTAAAGGGACGCCTTTAAAGCCTTTTCCAATTTTTTTTTCTTTTTAAATGTCTGCATTTGCTTACGGATATTTGAAACTGGATTAAAAATGTTCAGCATGACGTGGTTGCTGTGTAGTTAGGATGCTGATGATCACGCCCAGTCGTAAACCACTCTGCTGGGGACTGTCCCAGCATGCAGATCTTTCAGAGGACGTATTGATAGATGAATATATGATAGAAGGTTATCTCTCTGGTGTTTTAGACGACAACGTTAGGTTCAGACAGTCTGCTGTTATCTTGGACAAGGGGAGACTATGGATGAGAACAGAGAGACCAAACAGAAGGGAGGGGTGGTGTTTTGTCTCAACTGTTTGACAGGGGATTAACCTAACTGAAGTGTGCAGGCATGGTGGTATATTGTGTTGGGGAGAGCCCCTGGTTTGGTTTTAAGCATTCATGTTTCTGGCTGAAGATGGGGTTGTAATAGTTTTCCGCTTTCTTTATTAAGAAGACACTTCTACTACATTAATCAATGATCAAACTAAAAAAGTGTTGTTATCTTTACAACTGTTGCATTTTCTCTTTCTGAATCGAACAGCTGTCGTTACACACGACTCTGCTCCACATTCATAATCCTCTCCTGATTGCATGAATGCAGTTGCAATAATGATGTCAGTTTGCGCAGCGCTAAATCCATCAGATAATTCATCCTGCATGCGCATTAACTGTGCTAGCACATGACAAGGAAACTTAGCAAAGCCATGCAAGAAAGGATGAAAAAAAATGTCCTCAAAGAGGCACAGAGCTGGAACGATTAGTCGGTTAATTGATTTGTTGAGCGACAGAAAATTAATCAGCAACTATTTTGGTAATCAATTCATTTGAGGCCAAACATTTGCTTCTTCCAGCTTCTCTGATGTGTATGTTTGCTGTAGGGCTGCAACTAATGATTATTTTTATTGTTGATTAATCTGTTGATTATTTTCTCGATTAATCGATTAGTTGTTTGGTCTATAAAATGTCAGGAAATGGTGAAAAATGTCAATCAGTGTTTCCGAAAGCCCAAGATGACTCTCTCAAATGTCTTGTTTTGTCCACAACTCAAAGATATTCAGTTTACTGTCACAGAGGAGTAAAGAAACCAGGAAATATTCACATTAAGGAAGCTGGAATTTAGACTTTTTTTCTTTAAAAAATGACTCAAACTGATTAATCGCTTATCAAAATAGTTGCCGATTAATTTAATAGTTGACAACTAATCGATTAATCGTCGCATCTGATTTTCTCTGTTTTATAACATTGTAAATTAAATATCTTTTGGTTTTGGACTGTTGATCAAACAAAACAAGACATTTGAAGACGTCACCTTGGCTTCTGGGATTCATTTATTATTGTCTGACAATTTAAAGACAACATAATTAGTCGATGGGCAGGTTAACCTGTACTGAATATAATTGGTTGACGCAAAACCACGGTGTCTTGGGAAGTAGGGCTGCAAGCTCAAGTTGCCAAGGGACTAAGGATGTAAATTAGTGTTCTTATTAACTCCTGTATGTTTACATCTTGTAGCCTATTTTATACTGATGTTCATTAATATGCTCTATCCCTATCAAATAAACAAATAAATAAGTGAAGGGGAAGCCCACAAATGGATCCCATGGGTGATATCGGTAAACCACATTGCAGGAAATGGATTATGACAAATCTGAAAGTGATAGTTTACCACGCCAGGCAGGGGTTTTATTTTGGGACCAATCGTGGATGAATAACTCCGTAACCGTTGCTGACAAACGACTGATGTTGTAAGGCATTTGTCACTGCCTGACAAGAAGTACGGGGTTGTCACACCAGAGCTAAATCAGAGTCATGCATCTTTAGCTTTTATCCGTGACCTTAAAACGTGATGAGCTCATGTGATGAAACCTCATCAGACCAAAATGGACACAGTTTTGAGAGGAAATAAAAAGGGGGCGGGTAAGAAATAGTCTCAGGGCTTTTTCCAGTCTGATGTTTGAGGCTATATTCGTCCAGACCCGGAGGGTACAAGTGACTGAGCCTTTTCTCAAGAACAGTGTCACGCCCCACACACATCCCATCCTTTCACCCCCCCAAAAATGACCTAAAGACATAAGAGGAGGGGGGAGGATTTTTAAAATGTCTGCAAAAACCACACCCCAGTTCACTCCATATCTGCCTGCCTCTACTCTCAACTTAACTCCCTTTTAATACTGCTGGAAACACAGCCACTAACAGCTGTGTACGTGAGGAATCTGCAGCTGTATTGGAAGTAAGAAGCAAAATAAAATGTCAAATCACCCTGTGACATCTGTCACCTTGGCAGAGAGACCTTCAGGCTTCCGTAGGACTCATTAACAAAGCCTCGACGGGGTCAGCTGGCTGATCGCCTCATGACTTAAGTAGGATTGCTTTTCTTTTACAACAAATTCCTCAAAGTCGGGAATTTCAGGAATGCTGGTCATTTTATTCACACATGGGAAATGCCATTCGACCTATTTTCGTAGTTATATTTGAAGGTGTGGTCGGTTGCGTGATGGTAAATATTTTCATTCCTGTTCTCTGACCTCTCTGGAGCCCAATTGTCCCTGACAGGCAAGTCATGATAGGCTGCTGTCACAATAGGCAGACGAAGCCGCTGGTATGTGTTTTCAGCCCCCTTAAATAAACACGCCAGCAGCAGCAGCAGCTCGGACCTGTGATTTAGCAAACAGAGGGAGCGTCATGGAGGCGTGGGTTTGACGGTGGCCGAGTGGTCATGGTTTATTGTTTAGGAGGCTTTAACGTGTTTCCTGTGATGAGGTAATGGCAGAGGCAGAAAAGGATTCTCCCTCCAACTCTTTTGAAATGGAACTGATGATTAGTTCCATTTCCCCCCCCCCCCCTTTTAGTCGATTAGTCGACTAATCGGCCGTTTTGGTTTTAGTCGACTGAGATTTCTTTTGTTGATTTGTCATTTTTTTATGCTTTTTTCATGCTGAATGGCTTATTTTTAAGAAACTTATGAGCCCATCGCTGGTAAACACAAGATTTAAAGTGGTGCTTTTGTGTGAATCTTTGTGGAGAAACTCAGATTTACAGATCTGTCGATTAAATCAACAAATCGATTAGTTGGCAAAATCGTAGTGTTAGTCGACTAAGAATTTCTTTGGTCGTGGACATGGCAACTGATCACCTTTTAGACATTATAACACCATGTAAATGATGCAGGATGATTGATACAGGAGAGAAAAGTCTGGCTTGTCCGTCTTTCACGCTCTCATATCTCAAAATTTGGTTTCATACTCAGTTTAGTTTCATCTACATGACTTTCATTGGATTTTGAGAAGGTGGAGCAATGGAAACGTTGGCGTTTTGTTGACCAAGCGCAGCAATGAAAGGCAATCCATTATTTGCATCAAGACAATGTTATCTGTAACAAAACTTTCCACTTTGCCAGCTCGGCTCCATATGTTCCCCGCGCTGTTGCCATACAACCGAATTTTGTCCACAGAACAGCCGTAGTGTAGACAAATACAATGTTTGTTGAGCAGCTCATAAAGTCAGCTATAAAGGTTGATGACATGTTCTTCCTTTTTTCTGTATGAATTCCGCAGAGGACAGTCACTACGTTTAGAGTCATTTATGTGTAAATAACTATTACTGAAACCTGCACAAAAGCCAAAACCAAGAATGCGTGTGTAAATATAACCACAACTACAACTGCCAGAAAACGTACTGTGACCCGGTGCCAACAACACTCAGGTGTGAGTCTTGTGAGGACTAGAAGCTGCCGGCTGTCACACGTTGGCGTTACTGTCTCGCAATTAGACCAAGGGAGCAATTATTTTTTTCTTTTTTAAAGTCATATGCTATGTACTCTCAAAAGAGTACATGTATAGTCTAGTTTGCTTATTAAATAAAAGGCACCCGCACCCTGAAATTATGATCCCACTATCAGTAATATCAGTATATAAAATACTCTATATTATGTAAATAATTCAGTTACATATTAGTCAACAGGATGCAAACAAATATTTTAGTCCCCATTGTATGATCCTCTGAATATAGTGACATAATAAATATAATATTTCAGTTTTTCTCGTCAACTCTCATGACATTGAACCAAAGAAATTGAGCGAACTTGACATTCCAGGAGATAGCGCTATGCTGCAACTGCTCCACACTGGACGCTAAAGTAGTGCGGAGATTAAACATTAAACATTATGGCCATTACAGTTCTCCAACCATGTATTTTGTATGTATATATAGCTACATACTTCTGAGACATTATGGCTGGCCCTAACAAAAACAAACTAAAACTACTGTTAAACTAAAAATATAAAAACTAAACCTTTCTGAAACACTGAAACTAAACTAAAACTAGCAAACACTCTGAAAACGAACTAAAGCTAAACTAAAATGAGATCAAAGTCAAAACTAAAATAAAATAAAAACTAATTGAAAATTCAAAGCTATTATAACCTTGGTTGCGGATGCTTGTAAGTGATGCGTTTGTCAGATATACAGTATAGCTAATGAGCCCTGTCCCTCCTCTCTCCTCTCAGTGACCGTGTGTGAGCCCACCGCCATGTCTGAAGCCGTGGTGATGGAGCCTCCCAGAGCCGCCGCCTTCTTGGAGTCATCGTGCGGTGCGGGAGACAGCGCAGCCTCCCTCGATGACGGCATCGTGGATATAGCAATGTACGTTCACACAAACACATCCAGGACACCTTGACACCACTGTCTCCGGAGCTTTGGGTGTTAGAAGATGAATCTGAGGAGGCACAAGATGAACAATAAGTTAGAGAAGAAGACACATTTTTCTGCTCCATGAATTCATGTTTGTATTTTACAATAATAATATAAACTTGACTTTTGAGACTATTATTGTGAGCGTTAACAAGATCTACAGCTGACATGAACATATAATATGTATTTTCAGGATGGAGATGATGATGAGTTTTGGGAGCCACAGTTTTCCCCTAATGACTCAGAGCAGGTTCAGGTTTCTGCCTGGTTTTTCCCCCAGGATGCGACAGTCCACTTTCCTGTGTTAAGTGGCATGTATTTTCCTTTCCCTTTCTCCAGTGAGTCTTCAGAGGAGGAGTCCGCCGGGGAAAGGGAAGAGGAGATTGGTGCACATGATGAAGTCGCCAGCAGCACCAAGACCACAGAGGTCCCTGCAGAACAGACCTCAAACACACAAACAGGTGAGGGCTGAGAGAAAAGCAGCCACCAGTGTGTGGCGTGACCTGAATGTGTTTACTGTCTTTGTCCCTCCCTGAACTCTAACACTCGGGAGGGTGCAGCCGCATTAAAATTATCTTAAGAAATATATACAGTCACACAACTGGGATGTAATATAAGTGTGATCCGGTCACTGTTGACTGCTGAAGTCAGCATCAGTGAACGTTTTTTTTCTCCCTGAGGAAGTGAGTGAACTCCACATTCTTTGGACGAAAAACTCGACTTCCTTTTTCCTGTCTGCTTTTCCAGTCCGCACTATGACATTCCTTCCCGTCTTAGTCACTGAGGGAAAACTCCTGACATGTGTACTTCCATATTCCTTAAGTTTCTCCTTGACTACTTACGGGAACCTTCGTAACCTCCGTCTCATCGACTCTTATTCTGATAACCAGCTGTTTGTGTTTGGTCATAAATCCACCATCGTTTAGTTCATCCGTCTGCAATATGACTCCGTTTATTGAAAACATCCTGCTGGCCGTCGGGTCAGTGACACCCTTTTCTTTCTGATTGTAAAAGACACAAGACGGAACTGATGCTTTTTTTTCAATCAACATTTTAAATAAAATCTACTGTTTATTAAAACTTGGGTTTTATTTTGTAGCTCGGGCCATCGGTTCTATTGCTAATGATAATTTTGGAGTCACCAAAGTAATTACTGAGGTCTCTGAACGCTACAACATCGCTACAAATAGGTCCAATGGGGGCAAGAAACGTGGTGGTAAGATGATCAGACATGTTGTTAACAAGCCCCAGATTATCTAAACCATTATCTGTAACCGCTTATCCTATTCAGGGTCGCGGGGGGGGGCTGGAGCTGATCCCAGCTGACATTGGGCGAAGGCGGGGTACACCCTGGACAGGTCGCCAGACTATCACAGGGCTGACACATAGAGACAGACAACCATTCACGCTCACATTCACACCTACGGGCAATTTAGAGTCAACAGTTAACCTGCATGTCTTTGGACTGTGGGAGGAAACCCGGAGAAAACCCACGCTAACACGGGGAGAACATGCAAACTCCACACAGAAGGGCCCCAAGCCGGGTTTGAACCTGCGACCCTCTTGCTGTGAGGCGACAGTAACTAACCACTGCACCACCGTGCCTTATCTAAACCACTTTATTTAAAGATGAAACCAAAGGTTTGAGCATTAAAAATGTTGTAATGATCCCTCACTGCAAAGGAACTGTGTGCGCACACAACTATGGCCAGTATGGTGGCTCAAAGTTGAACCAGGAAGTCGCTGGGCGGGGAGGATCATTTTCATTATTTTCCCTTTCAAATAAGTTTGGCCGACATGGGCGTTTAACCTGTATGAGGATCTGTTTCATGTTTTCGAACTGATCTCAGCAACTACGCTGCTGCCTACAGTGTTGTGTTTTTTTTCTTTAACAATAATTTAAAATATTTTAATGTTCTTAATGCACTCCGGTTATCATAACAACTCTTGGTGAAAATGTGTTTTTTATTTATACTAATGATAATACACTTAATTTATAGAGAGCTTTTCAAGACACTCAAAGACACTTTACATGACAAATTGAATAAAAGAACATTTTGTGTTTCATGTGAGAACGTTTGTTTCTCCAAAACAGTTAAAAAACCTGAAAAGGTTGTTATAATGGCGAAATAATACTGATTTTACTGTTTCAAAGAAGTAATGTCTTGTTTGTAGCTTTAATGTATTGCCAGAGGATGTGTGGCATCTCCCCTCATACCACAAATACAGGGTGTCTGCTGCAGCTCACATGATGATGGAGATCAGGGGAACAAGCAGGAAGTTTAGTTCCGCATGTTTCTTGGAAAAATTGAAATCTCTTGACGACCCTTTTTCTTATTTTTCTGAATGTCTTTTTCTTCCAGTGAACGCCCAGCGCCCAAACTCCCTGCCGGTGCCGGCAGCAGGAGAGCCCGGCCTGTGGACGTCACAGGGGGATGCAGAGGTGAAACTGAGGATGGGGGACTCTGGCCTGGCTGCTGAAACCCCTCTGACCATCAACCAGATGTTCAACTCTGCTGTGGAACGCTTTGGCGACTACACAGCTCTGAACTGGAAGGAGGGCGAGCAGCAGAAGAGCCTGAACTACAGAGAATACTACCAGACCTGCCGCACCGCTGCCAAGAGCTTCCTTAAGGTAGTTTTATTTTATCTATTGAGTAATCCAGAATAAATAGAAGTCATATACGAAAGGACCAAGACATCGTCTGTACAGTTGAAGTATTGTAATTCCTGTTTTTATTACAATAATATTTGGGACGATTTTAGCAGCACAAACCACCAAAACCTCCTTCAGTGTATTTTCAGCTTTCTCAGTAATAAAGAAAACAATTAGTCGATTAATTGACTGGTTAAGTCAATTTTTGGGGGGCATTTTTTGCCTTTATTGGAAAGATGAAGCATTTAGTGGCAAGCTGGAAACGGGGGGAGAGAGAGAGAAAGAGAGAGAGGGGTATGACATGCAACTAAGGTCTCCAGGTTGAAATTGAACCGTGGACTCCCAAGTTGAGTTAATTTTTAAACAAAAATGATGAACGCTCCAGTTTCTCCAATGTGGGGATCAGCTTTTCTCTGTTTTATATCATCGTTAATTGAATATCTTCGGGTTTTGGACAGCTGGACAGACAAAACAAGACACTGGAATATGTCAACTTGGGCTCTGATAAATCATAATGGACATTTTTATAGACAAAATTACTTATCACATAGTTACTAGTGGTTAATGTGTAGCTTACATAAGAGATTATATTACATACTGTGTGGAAATGTAAGTGTATTATTTCAGATCTATCATTTATTGCTTATACTGTCAGGTTTAGTGCAAACCAAACCCACAACAGTTCAGTGCTGGGAAAATTGGCGTTGCTCAATTAGAGAACTTCCTCAGAGTAGTATCATTTCACCAAAATAAAAATTCTCAATTACACAACCTTTACCCGACCTTTTAAGATGTGAAAAGAGGAGTATCTGTAAAGTATTTGCTCCCTTTTGTTTCTATTCACCCTGAGCAACAATTCCCCTTCAGTATCAAAAGGTCTAAGATTTATTTTTTCTTGTGAACAATCGACTTCTGTTATTTGTTTTAAAGCCGGTCTAGACGACACACAACGCATCACAAAGGAGTCGGGGTGGAATGTGCGTGAGGCAGCTCAGGACAGGCCTCAGCTGTTCGTACAGGACAGAGCACGTTATTGTTTGTTGTGAAACTCAACGCAGTCAGTCAGCATGGAGACTCGGCAGGGTGTCATGCACACACACTTACACGTGTCTCTCTGTACTAAAACATACAAACTAAACCTGAACTTGAACCTCAACACATGCCAACTCTTCGACACGAAACGTGATTTTGCATCTGCAGGAGTCGAGGCTCAGATGTCAAAGCTCATATGCAGTGTTGGTATCGGTTTCCCAATTACGGTAGTCTCGTGTTTACATTCGGCTGTGTATCTGTTTCCATAGTAACAGCTGCCGTGGCAATGTGCCTCCAGCAACCCAGAGCTCTGATCAGTGTGTAGATCAGCAGATCTGCTGCTGGCAACTCAAAACTGACTCCAAATGTTTCAGGAATAAAGACAAACTTTGTTTTAGACTGATTTCAGTGCATGCATGATAATATAACTTCTCTCTACTAAACTTGCAGAGGACAGCGCAAAGTTTCATCCCGACAACAGCAATATTCACCTTGTTTATTTCTCATCACAGGAGATTAGATGCATAAAACGCAACATCACCCAGTTTGAGTCCATTCATTGCATGTCACCCTTTTTTTCTCCCCACATTCCCTGTCTGCCTCTCATACTATATTTATATAGGGGAAGGGGAAAATGCCCCGCAAAATATAAAAAAATGAAATAAATGAAAGAAAACAAACAGCAGAGAGGAAAGAGAGATTACACTCTACCTGCAATGTTCCTGCTAAATTATAAATGGACTCTGAAGATGGATGTGCAGAATATCCCAATATTATTTCTAGGATCATTTAACGATGTGTTCTTTTATTTATACTTGACAAGTATGTTTTGTTTTTCTACAGCTTGGTCTGCAGCGCTACCACGGCGTCGGCATCCTGGGCTTCAACTCAGCCGAGTGGTTTATCTCTGACATCGCAGCTATTTTGGCCGGGTGAGTTCGGTGATGAGCTCAGTGTTCCCTCGCTCATGTTTTCACAGCCAGCTCTGTGTTTCATGTGTGTGCTTTATGTGTGTGCTTTCTGTGTGCATGTCTTCCATACCTGAGTGGTGTGGTCCAAGACTTGAAATGTGAGTTCAACAGAGCGCAGACTTTCAGGTGTCATGCAATTAAGCACGTAGGCTGTGAAAAAGAAGATATCGGGATTAATCGGTTACAGCACAATGCCAAACAGGAAGCTGATCAAGTGCAGTGTTGGTGATACTTAAGTACAGTACTAGTAGGGTAAATATACTTAGTTGCTTTCTGAGTATTTCCATTTATGCTGCTTTAAACTCCACTACATTTACAGGAAATTAATGTACTTTCTGTTCCATTACTTTCACCTGACAGCTCTAGTTACTGGTTACTTTTCAAATTAAGATTTAACCTCGCCCATTAATCATCTCAGATTTATATTGTGACCTTTTGGAGGAGCCTGACCCCTAGTTTGAGAACCACTGCACTAAACTACCCAACTGTATATAAAGTAGTTAAGACTAGCTTCACCTTGTGCAGCTACTAGTGTTGCACGGTAAACCGATACTAGAAAGGTATCGCGATACCCTGCCGTTAAAAACAGTTCGATACCCCCTTTTATTAGTACCGATACTTTAACAATGACAGATCACTTATAACAGTAATCACCAGCTTCTCTTCTGCTGTGATTGCATGAATATTCAGCGCTGACGGCCCAAACAGAAAACAGAAACCTTGTGCTTCCTTCAGCGAGCTAAAAGGGACCGAGAAATTGACTCCATCTGAAAAACCAAAAAAAATTTTAATTAAGAACGGACCCATTGATTGGTCGGGGGCAGATGTGTCTCAACTGAGCTGCCTACACCCCCAAACATCTGTAACAGGACATTTTCACGCCGTCTGCCTGATTTGAGCCGTGATTATGGTGATAATTTCCTGGAGGGCCGATAGCAAGCGCAAATTGAGGGACAAGGGTTTGGTTATACAGAAAATCAGTATGTTTCTCTAAAACTGCAATACACATGCTGATGCTGTTTGTGGATACCCAGTTTCCCACGACTTCTGACTGCTGAGTGACGCATGACAATAACATTGTATTGAAACTATGGTTAACTCGTCAAACCGGTCCCGATGAGCCAAATTCCAGGTTTAGTTTTAGAAACTCAGGAGTAGAGTCACGTTTGCTGCAGGTTATGTTGCTGGAAAGCCATAAAACGACAACAATGCTGCTAGGTCAGGTATCGTCCCATCGTCACTAGGAATGGTTAAGAAAACAACAACATTAGACAAAAATGGAGAGAATAATCTAAAGGCTACATTCACATTACGCTGGCCATGCGACCACAGTGAGAACGGTCATATCGGATTTCCTGTGTTTTTCCATGTTATACTTCAATGCACAGGTGCAGATCACTCCCCATACAGTGTGGGAGCAGTCCGTTGAAACTCTCTCTCTACAGAATGGACACTGATAATGTTTGTTACCTGACAAAAAAGGCTTTTTCTATATTACCGAGTTCTTCTGCTAAATTCTGCGTCATGTTTCACTCAGTTGGACTCCCGATTTAATAAATCAGCAGTTACAAAAAGGTGTAAACTGCTTCGTTAAGGTATGATGGTATAATGAACAATGTTTATTCACTTTACATGGAGCTAAAATTAATACCAAATTATGTTAGATCATGTTCGCCGAATGAATTAGTGTCACTTCAAACATGAATGTGAACAGTCTTGGCAGAATGATCGGATCTGGGCAAAAAAATCAGAATTAAGCCCTGTAATGTGTATGTAGCCAAAGTCTCCTGCTGATTAATGTTAATGCAAACGGTATAAACTACTCCACTAGAGAGCCGTTCAAAAATAAACCCTCCACAGATTAATGTAGGTCTGAACAAAGTTGAGAGCCCATTCGATGTAGACGGTTTTGAGACATCATGAAATATCTCATACCACAGGTTTCTACATGCAAGATTTTCCATAATTGCACAAAGTTTCATCTGAATCTGTGTAAGAAGGGAAACTGAAACAGAAAGTCTGACTGTCCTTTTGTCTGCTGCAGTGGGTTTGCTGTTGGCATCTACACCACCAACTCTCCCGATGCGTGCCAGTATGTAGCAGACAACAGCAGGGCCAATATCATTGTGGTGGAGAATCACAAACAGCTGCAGAAGATCCTTCAGGTGAGATCAGAATGAGTTGCATATAAACACTGTGGACTATGAATTCAAGATATTAATGCAAGTTTTATTTTGCTCAGCGATGGACCACATAAAAAAGGAATGGAAAAAGGGAATAGTTCCAAGCGAGGGGATTTGTATTTTGTGACAAAGTGACGTAAAGAGACCGCTAAATGTTTTTCTAAACATGCAGTAGTTATTTGGGGGTTTTCCGAGGTGTTCCTGGAGCAATTTTTTTTCCAGCTGTGAACAACTCCATTTCCTTTGTGCATTAATTCGTGTACATTTACAGCACACTACATAATGGAAACCTGTTAAGAATCAGTATGCAGTCTGGATTCGGGACACAATCAGATATTTTTACATCCTTAATTTTTACTTTTTAAGACTGATGAAAGCCCTTGATTAATAAAGTATGCATAGCATACATGAAATAGTTCTAAATACTTACAGCCAGTGGTGTAGTCTTCTTGTCTGCAGTTATGTACTCATCCTTTTGTTTACAGGTTGAAGACAAGCTGCCACACTTGAAAGCCATCATCCAGTACAAAAATGCACTAAAAGAGAAGAGACCAAATCTGTACACAGTAAGTACACAATCTGTTCATGACGAACATGAAAAGATTTATTCAGTTAAAGAAGCATCATCTAAGCGATTTTTGTTTGTGTTCTGCAGTGGGCGGAGTTCATGGAGCTCGGACGCGATGAGCCCGACGCACCCCTCGACGCGATCGTCTCCAGCCAGAAGCCCAACCAGTGCTGCACGCTCATCTACACCTCAGGGACCACAGGCCAGCCCAAAGGAGTCATGCTCAGCCACGATAATGTAAGTTACATGGGAAAGTGTGTTTTTTTTACCTCCTGAGTATGGTGAAGTGTCACTGAAGCTGACAGCAGAAACACACCTCAGTTGTAAAAGGGTGAAAAGTGCAGATGCAGCTGACAGATCTTCACATTTAAGTACTACACTTAGACAGCTTGCTAGGCCAGTTTCTATTCCAGTAGGGATCAGCAAAATACCTCAAGTAATTAAAATGACTCCACCTTTTGTTCAAGACAATCCGCTGTGCTCAGCGGTGGAATGTAACCCCAAGTACATTTACTCAAATACTGTACTTAAGTACAATTTTTCATTTGAGTATTTCCATTTTATGCCACTTTATACTTCTACTCCACTACATCTCAGAGGAAACTATTGTACTTTTTACTCCACTGCATTTATTTGATAACTTTTAGCTACTTTGCAGAAATAAATGATAATGTATTATTATAGATTAAGCTGCCCAGCAGCATAAAAAGTACTACACACTAGCCCCACCTTAACCAGCTGCAACATTAGTGATGCTTACACATTAATGCACCAATAATTATAATCCAGTGATACATAAGAATATATATAATTCTGAAATGGGCCATTCTGCATCATGATTACTTGTGATGTTTAAGTATTTTAAGTGGGGCCACCCCAAGTGAATAGGATAGACCATTTAACTAATAACGCCATGAAACTAAGCCCAGTTATTTAATTACATTAAGACAATTGTTTTTTTGTATCACAAGTTTTCAAAAATGTATGCTTAAATATGCAAATGAGGCATTATGAAATGCTAACTTTTGGTGAATTAAGGAGAAATCTACATACGCAAAAGTGTAATTAGTGTAGTAAAATAAACACTTAAATGTGTATTTTGGATGTTTTCTATCCACTAGTCTGAAAGAAGACATGTTATTGAAGCAAAATAGCCTAAAAAATGACCAGTTCATGAACAATGTTTTTGCCCCTTAAGTGTATTTTGAAGTAAGTACACATACTTGTACTTAAGATTTTGAATTATGTGTGTATGATGTTTTCATACACATATTTTATTTATTCTTGTCAAAGTTAATTTATAGGCGATATAAAACACTGTGGTCATAAACATTCACTGTTGTTTCTGCATCTTGTATAAAGCATGTCTCTATGTGACCTCCCATACATAAAACAATTAAGATACCTCATATTAACTGCGATCCTCTCTCCGTCCCCTCAGGTAACGTGGACCGCGCTCTCCACCAGCCGCCATGTGCGTCTGACAGACGCCACTGTCGCTCAGGAGGTGGTGGTCAGCTACCTGCCGCTCAGCCACATCGCTGCTCAGATGATCGACATCTGGGTCACCATGAAGGTCGGAGGGGCGACCTACTTCGCTCAGCCAGATGCGCTGAAGGTGAGATACAGCAGTGTGTTTAGTACACAAACACATGAAACTCCCAAAATATATGGAGAATATATTATTGATATATATTTACAGAATATTTGCAATACCAATATTAATGAATTTGCAAAGCTCCTTTCATGCAAAGACGAAGCCCAGATTTCTTTACAAAAACAGGATTAAAAACAGTGTTTAGTAGAGAACTAGAGCAAAAACAGAGAATAAAATGTTTACCAAACCATAACTCTAAAATATTAACAAAAAAACGTTTACAGGAATGAATAAATAAATAAATAAATAAATAAATAGAGAAATAGAGAAATAGAGAAATAGAGAAATAGAGAAAAATGCAGTTCTGAGAAATTATGATTATCTCAAATAAAAAGCCAGAGTTAAAAAGGTCTTTAATTTCAGTTTGACCGCTCTAGGATCAGGAGGGTATTTCATTGTTTAGGGGCATAAAACCAGGATAAATTGAGTGGATGGTCATCATCTCTGATCTTTGAACATCAATCATGTGCAACGTTCCATAACGTGTCCTTTCAAGGCAATTACAAGATTTTATCTACGTCGTTGAAATCCATGTCTGGTATGCTGAGCTGCTGCCTCTCGGGGATCTTTATTTCTTAGGGCTTCTTTCATTTCACCATCACCGTCATCATCACTCCTACACGTGCATTAACATATCCTGAGGGTGGACATCTGAGTGTGATACAGTAGCTATGAAAAAGCTCCTTTTTCTTTATCGTGCAATAGTTTCCAAAGAACGTTGTGGTGGCAGAATTAATGTTTTCTGATCATTTCCACTCTGTGCGAGCTGTAAACCACGTGTGATATTTGTGTTTATCATCAGGGCTCTCTGGTAAACACATTGAAGGAAGTGCGTCCCACGGCCTTCATGGGCGTCCCACGTGTCTGGGAGAAGATGCAGGAGAAGATGAAGTCTGTCGGAGCCAAGTCTTCAACTGTGCGCAGGAAACTGGCTGCCTGGGCCAAAGATGTCGGCCTGCAGACTAATCTGACCAAGATGAATCAGTATGTACACGTTATGAAATCAGAGCTTTATTTAGACATGCTTTAACACTCCTCGTTCCTGTTTCCATGCTTCGGTTCTGTCTTTTCACCGAAATGCTACTTTAAATGTTATTACTTCCCTCTTATGAGTTCACTGTTATTATAGGAATATTGGCAAAGCATGTATTCTATTTTTGGGTATCTAGGCATCCAAAGAGAAAGACTTAAAATAATGACATCGTGTCTCATTTATTATCCGTTGGACGCTGGATTTATGTGAGCCTCAAGTCATTACACAACAAAACTCAAGGTCCAGAGTGTAGGACCTGGCGGCATCTAGCGGTGAGGCTGCAAATTGCAATGATCTGAATCTTCTCCCGTGTGCCAAGCGTGTAGGAGAACTTTGTTGGCTGACGTGAAAATGTCAAAACGAAAATGGCCCTATCTAGAGCCAGTGTTTGGTTTGTCCGTTCTGGGCTACTGTAGAAACATGGCGGCCGGCTCCGTGAAGAGGGCCCGCTCCCAATGTAGATATAAACGGCTCATTCTAGGGTAACAAAAACACGATTTGTATTTTCAGGTGATCATACACTTAAGAAAACATAGTTGTTAACATTATATTCTATTTCCACCAATAGATCCACCTAAATGCTACACACTGTTCCTTTAAGAGTCTACAGCAATGATGGCGGTTAATGCTTGGAGCTAAATGCTAATGTCACCATGCTAACATGCTCACAACGACAATGCTAACACGCTGATGCTAAGCAGGTGTAATGTTGAACACCATCGAAGTTTAGCATGCTAACATTTGCTAATTAGCACTAAAGCTGATTGGGAATTATGAAGGAATTTGGTCATAAAACTTAAGAGAGGGGAGGGGGGGGGGTAGCTCGCTGGAGAGCCGGCCACAGAGCAGCAGAGAGGGGAGGGAAAGAGAGAGATACCTGCTGAGACAACACGACCCTTTCTAACATTACTCTAATATCTGGAGGGAGATCAGTCCACTCGTTTGTTTCTGTAACTGAAAAAGCAGTTTGAGTAACGTAAATTTTGTTCGGCAATGTTTTCTATCCGCCGTCTCCCCTCGTTGATAATCCTGTTTGTCTGACTTCACTTTGAGCTGTTAGAATAAATAGTTTAAATCTGCAGTATTTTATAAAGTAAACTAACAGAACATAAACAACTAAATCAAAGTTGTATTTTTCGATAATATGGTAATAGTGGTACGAGTTCGTTGTCGTTGTCCGGTGTTTTAAGAGCTGAGTTTTCTCTTCCTCTCTCCAGTGAACGTGCGGCGGACACGCGCTTTGAGTTCACGCTGGTGCACGCTGAGGCACGCTGAGGCTAGAGTACGAGCAGGGAGGCAGGGAGGCTTCATTGGATGAATTGAACTTTCGGCCTGATAGTCATGGCAATCCATCCAATAGTTGTTTGAGATATTTCAGTGTGAACCAACAGACTGGCTGACGTTGCCGTCCCTAGAACCCATGCTGCTAGCGGGGCTCCAAACACTCAACACGTGTCGTTTTTTGTTTTTCCTCAGAGGCGGAGCAGCGGGCCGCACACCGCTCAGCTACCAATTGGCCAAAAAGATTGTGTTCAACAAGGTGCGCAAGGCTCTGGGCCTGGACCGCTGCAACAAGTGCTACACCGGCGCCGCTCCCATCACCAAAGACACCCTGGAGTTCTTCCTCAGCCTGGATATCCCTCTGTACGAGCTGTACGGCATGAGCGAGAGCACCGGACCTCACACCGTCTCCGTCCCCGATGCCTTCAAGCTCACCAGGTGAGTTTTTCTTTTTTGACATCCAATTCGATTTTGACGTTGACAAATCAGAGCCAACTCAAAAACGCGCTTGGTTGGTGAATTATTAAAATGTTGTTTTGCCCCTGCAGCTGTGGTAAAGAGATCCCGGGGTGCAAGACGAAGCTGCACAACCCAGACGAGGAGGGAAACGGTGAGATCTGCTTCTGGGGCCGTCACGTCTTCATGGGTTACCTCAACATGCACGACAAGACGGAGGAGGCTCTCGATGCAGAGGGTTGGCTGCACTCGGGCGACCTGGGCAAACACGACCAGAAAGGATTCCTCTTCATCACCGGAAGAATTAAAGGTACTTGTTCTATATTCCTTGTGGAGCTAGGTAACACTCAAATGGGTGAGAGAGAGAGACCCCCTCTCCAGCCTCCACAAAAAATATGGATTCAGTGTCCTGTTACAAGTGGTTGATACTCTGTAAGCCTTAGGAACATTTCTCTTTATCCCTGATCAATCAAACTTGTCCGTTACTTAACCTGTGTGTGTGTGTGTCTTTGTGTTTGATTTTCAGAGCTGATCATCACAGCAGGAGGAGAGAACATCCCTCCTGTTCCCATCGAGGATGCGGTGAAGGAGGCCTTGCCGCTGATTAGTAACGCCATGCTGATCGGAGACAAGAAGAAGTTTCTTTCAATGCTGCTCACCATTAAGGTGAGAAACCGAGACCTGGACCCAATGGCAAGATGCATACAACTATGTGTAAACTGAAGACTAAAACTGTGTGTACGCATCAAAACAGAGATATGCATAGATTTATAAAGCTGCATGTACTGTACACATGGTTCTGTTGTTTAAATCTCAATCATTTGCGGAACTGGGTGTATGTGCACAAGCCTCATTTCCACTCCCACAGTTAGCCATTAACGGATGTAGACGTTGCACTCGTTTACATAGATAGTTCTGCCTGCTCTCCACTTCTTATGAACAATCTATGGCTCATATTGAAACAGATAGTCTTTACAAAGTGCTTCACAATTGAGGATAAAAATAAAAGATCATTTAAATAATTTTAAATTAAGTCCATAAATGCACCTTTTGACATTTTACAGAATGCTGTGTACACTATCATTTTCACTTATTGTGTTATTTTTCAAACAATCAAAACAATGTTTTACTATAAGGTTACGTCTCTCACCTTATTTCACCTTCAGAGATGCACACATACTTCTTTTATAAATACCAGTTTATGTGTGGGAAATTGCAAATTACGTGTTTTTTGTGCATGTTTATACATCTGTAATCTGGTGTAAACCTTACAGATGGTTGTGTTTGTGCACTTTAATCACAGTTGAAGTAGAGGACAGCGGGGCATTGTAATGAGAAGGGAAACTGCACTTGTTTAGATAACACAACACAGGATGTAACAGGCTGTTGAACAGAGTGAAGTGTATCAGATGGAGACTGAAGATGTGACTTGTCAGCAATACTGTATCTGAGTCTTGTAAACATCCTATCATTATACCTTTTATCTAATCTCAGAAGTGATTAGTATATCTTGTCTCAACTGACAAAAAAGGGAGCAGCAGTAAAAAGTGAAGAGCTGGCTTCTCAGACATTTCTTTTCTGATGCTGCCATCCAGTGGGCTTTAAGGAAAACAACACCCCAATTCCAAATTATAAATGCATTAATGCTTTAAGTTTCATGGACAAGAATATAAAAAACAAATATTATTAACATTTCAAATGTTTTTTTTCTCTCTGCAGTGCCAGGTAAACGCAGAGTCTGGAGAGCCAGAGGACGAGCTGACGCCGGAAGCTGTCGAGCTCTGCAGGAAGCTGGGCAGCAACGCCACGCGAGTCTCTGAGGTCGCAGGTGGCCGAGACCGGTTGGTCCACGCCGCCATTCAGGAGGGAATCAACCGATTCAACGAGAAGGCAACCTCAAACGCTCAGCGCATTCAGAAGTGGATCGTTCTGGATCGGGATTTCTCCCTTGCGGGGGGAGAGCTGGGTGAGTGGGATGAGGGATCAGTGGCTGATTAGGGGATCTTTATTTTACAGGGAGAAGACAGTTGACTTTGCCTTTTGTGTATCTTAAGCTTGCAATGTCTGGAACGCACAATGAAGAGACCGATGCTTGAAATGCCCCTGTTTACATCATCTAACTCAGTGGTTTCCAACCTTTGTGTCACATGGTGCATGTCTCTATGGGTTGTTAAATCAAAGAGTACTTTTTCCTCCTCAGACCGTTTCCTTCGAATAATTTTTAGAGGCCTGAAGTGGTAAAACACAATCATCTCGTGAACCCCAGGTTGGAAACCAATGAGCCAATGAATCCCTTTATCCATTATATGGTCTACTCATGTTAATACTGTGTCAATATAATCCACTTTACATTATCAAGACTCAAGAGTCAAATGTATTAGCTTACATTAGAATTGCACAGAACTGGTCTTACTTATGTGATTTTTTTTTTTTAAATTTTGACCCACATTACTGACAAACTGACCATACAGTATGTCCTCCCTGCGGCTGCTGAATAGTAATAATAATAATAATAATACATGGTTGCTATGAAGTGACCTATTCAGTTTCTCAGATGGTCAGTAACTCTCCTTTTGAAGTGACCTTTAATGAGACTTTACATTTAATTACACAATTACATCAATTTGCCATTTACTTGATAACATCATGGCAAAATATTTTAACTTTTAGAAATTAATACGAACGTTTCTGTAGAAATCTGCCTTTATGCTGAACTCTAACCTTTGACCAAGTCTGCAGCAGGTTCAAATTAAACCTCAGATACGACGACCTCTAGTGGTGTTTAGGAGACCTCCACAGGACAAAGCAACTAGGGCTAGTAGGCTCCAAATCGCATACTTTTTATTTTTACTTTTAGTACGTACTGCAGCTGCCCTTACAAAGTACCTTCTGTTGCATGCAGTATGCATACAATTGGGACATTCTACTTCTTCATAACATTGTGCCTTGAACTTTGACCCTCTTGCTCATATATCCGCTGCACAGAGGATTGTGGGTCAGAATAGCAAGAAAAGCATGCTGGCTTGCATACTGCAAAATGTGACCAGATGTAGTAGGACGTCCTGGTGTTTTTGGCATACTGCATTTGACATACTATGTATTGGGACATACTAAATATTTTTCTGGCATACTAAGTAGTACGGTAGCGTGGGTATGGAAACGCACAGTAGGTTTAGACTAAATCTCGGGTGCAGTTCAAACTACAGTTTACGTGATTTGTTTCAAGTGTTAAACAATATGAATTCCTTACTTGTTCCACAGGCCCGACCATGAAGCTGAAGCGGCCGGTGGTGGTGAAGATGTACAAGGAGCAGATCGAGAACTTTTATAAGGACCTGGCGACTCCGACGACCCCCGACAATCCGCTGCCTCCCAAATAGAGCTGCTCCTCCACCTCCAGATCCAGACTGTCAGAGTGAACACGCAGACACACCTCACTTCATTTATCCAACCATTTTTCTCTCTTGTGAAAAAATGTTTTGATTGCCTTAAGTTTTGGTCATTCTGTCTTGGTTTACATTTGTGGGTGTTGTACTAAAAGGAAAGCAGAATTAAGAAGCCATTGTCAAATAGCTTTATGATTTTGAAGACGTTATCAATAAGCTGAAGGTAACTATTTGGATTACTGGGATGAACAGTAATATCGGATAGATGAAGTAGCAGCAGCTGTATGTGAGAAAAGTTGTTGTTTATTGCACTGCATTACTTGAGATAAAGAGACAGAATTTTAAAAAAAGCAGTTTATAGGATGTTTTTAAAGACGTAATTTGTGTTTTTGAACATGTTTTTCTTAATTTATTTTTGGTTTACCAAAGTTTACATGGGCCAAATGAGCTTCAAATGAAGAACATTTCTAGAAAATACTCCATTTGTAATTCAGCAATCATATCCAAATGTCTACTGGCCTTTTAAATGTATTTGGTGTTTTTTGTCAGCCGGGTTTCAAAGAAAATAAGCCTTTATTTTGTACATGTTTTCAAAAAGTCAAATGTTTTCTGCGAAGGTAGTCGCAGTTACAAAGCTATTGAATCTATCTCATAGCTCAGCATCCAAATTTTGTTTTTCATGCTGTAAAAACACGTCATTGAAGCCATATATCTATTGCCTTTTGTAATTGTCAAGTCAGACTCTTGTTGTTCTGTATGCTGACTCAATGCAGACTATTACACACCTGCCTAGTCCTGTTGAAATGTTTTCCAACAGTCCTTCTGTGTGTAGACCTGCTGTGATTTTTGTGAAATACTGTAAATATGTTTTGCCTACATCATCATCTTTCTGTTGTTTTTACTTTACAGTTGATTTTTCAGCCATTTATTCCGCAGCTCAAAACTCTCATGCATCATTTTTTTGCACTCAAACATGGAAACAAAGACGTACCTGGACTGGGAAATGTACATAAATTAGATTATATGTAGCTTAATGGCAAATATATCAACTGGTCTGTTGCCATCCCTTATGCATCACACATATAAATGTTCAAATGCTCGAGGTTTTGATCCAGAGACCAAAAGTCTTTAGCCTCCTTGAAGACATTTCACACATCTTCAAAGAAAACATTTGAATAAGGAAGTAAAAGAGTTTGTTGCACTCCAAAGAGCCGATCTAATATGAAGTAATCGTGTATATAATAAGCTTATTGGTATTTGTAGTACTCTGATTTGAAGGTGAAGGTGGGTTTGGCGGTTATGGTTCGCTCAAAGACATTGAAGTTCAGGGTAAACAAAACAGAGCATTTTCGACGTGCGTGTATAAAGTTAAATAAGGAAATGACGGTGATTCAGTGCGTCTGAATTTACCTGACCCGAAAGAGCTGTAGTTGTTGTTGTTGTTGTTGTTGTTAACAATATCAGGGTTGAAAGATGGAAATGTGCATGAAGGAGAAAAAGGAAGCAGATCTGTTTCTGTCTACAGACATGTGAATGTATGTTTGTTTGATCAGTTACGGAATAAAAGTCTTTCTTGTAGTGTATGTGGCGTATTTAATGTAATAAACTGTCTAGGATAACTTTTCTTAAGTAAAAGTAGCAATAACGCAACGTAGAAATACTGTAAAAAGTCATGCAATCAAAATTTAACTGAAGTAAAATTACAAAAGTATTAGCTTCAAAATATACTTAAAATAGCACAAGTAAGAGTACTCACCACATATAGAATTATAATTATTGCTCATCACTTTAATGATGCAGCTGGTAAAGATGGGGCTGATTTGAATGCATTTATATATTGATGGGTAGCTTGTGTGAATTTTTCCCCAGGGATCAATAAAGTTTTGTATTAATTATGAGTGTAAGAAAATATAGCGATACTGCATCGATTCTCCAGAACGCTGTATTGATTTTTTATTACCTCTTAAAAATACGACGGCTAGAGTGAAGATACTGACCATTTCATACTAGACATACTGTACATAGCTTGTCGTGAAAGAGGCTAAATAACGCTCCAAACTTATGCTAAACTTTGGCCAGGAAAAACTGCCATGGCAATATTCAAAGGGGTCCCTTGACCTCTGACCTCAAGATATGTGTATGAAAATGGATTCTATATGGGTACCCACGAGTCTCCCCTCTACAGACATGCCCACTTTATGATAAACACATGCAGTTTCGGGCAAAGACAATGCAGTTTTTTGCATGTAGTATACATTTGTTATGTTTGCCTATTCAAAAATGCCGTATTTCTGGTGTGTTCTTTATAGGATGACAGTTTTCCGAAAATTAAATTTAAAGAATTGCAACATATTGCCTTGCTTACAGTATGGCAATATATCACAATATACTGAATCGTAATCCCTGTATGATGATACATATCGTATCGCCAGATTCTTGCCAATACACAGCCCTAGCATTGATCTATGATAACACAACAATTTATATGTTGATTATATTTAGAAAAAAATAATCTGAATCTGCAAATGAAGTTAAGTTCTCAATAAACGTAGTGGAGTAAAAAGTACAATATTTCCCTCTGAAATGCAGTGGAGTAAAAGTATAAAGTGACATAAAATGGGAATAAAAGTAAAGTACAGTACCTTAATATTGTACCTAAAATGCAGCTTGCAAGTTAGAGCCCCCAGTGAATCTATGTGTAGGGAAATAATGTAGATACTAGATTAAATATATAAATATATATATATATATATATATATATATATATATATATATATATATATATATATATATATATAAATATATATATATATATATATATATATATATATATATATATATATACTACATGTAAGACATTTGTAAGTAGTTGCTGCACCTGCACAATACACTCAGCAATAAATACTATCTGACTTCAACCTGTTTTGCAGCTGTGTTGCCTCGATTCTCAAGCCTCACAATGGTAGAATTATTACAGGACTGTTGAAGTTAGTGTAGTATTTGATAAAACATACCAAATAACTGAGTCAACACACAAACAACTTTAGGAATAGTTTCAACAAGACTTTTTCACTGTTCAGTGTAATAATAACATTAGTTACTTACATCATGGCTGCGGACGTGAGGGTCTCATTCACCAACAAGTGGACAGTGTTTCACTATGAGGGGGATCTGTTGGCAGAAATTGAATGTAATATTAATAAGAATGCGTTTTCTTTAGTGTATAATCACCTGATGATGAGAAACCGCTGTGTTGTCGCTACCTTGGAATGAGCCGTTTATATCTACGGGTTCTCCCATGGGCCTCTTCACGGAGCCAGCCGCCATGTTTCTACGGTAGCCCAGAAGGGACAAACCGAACTTCCTGCCTGAGGTTTAAATTGGTTGTAATCTGCAGCCTCTCCACTAGATGTCACTATATCCCCCACACACTGTTCCTTTATGAAAAAACCTTAAGATCTTCTCAGTTCATTTGTACCTATTTTTTCAGGGTAATCATTAGTGGTCAAAATTTCACCAAAATGCTGAAAATAAAAGGTTATTCAGAAAACTAGGAGTGGGTAATAGGGATAAAATCCTTTATCACTGTGTAAAGGTATGTTACAATAAAAGATTATTTTCATTATCAATTAATCTGTTGATCACTTTCTCAATAAATTGATTCTTTTGACTATAAAATGTCAGAAAATTGTGAAAAATGCTCATAATATATTTTCCCAGAGCCCAAAGTAACACCCTGAAATTGCTTGTTTTGTTTCAACAACTGTCCAAAACTAATAAAAACAGCAAATATCCACATTAGAGGAACCAGTGAATCTTTGACATTTCTTTTCCTTTAAAAGATGACTAAAACAATTACTTGATTATCAAAACAGTTGTTGATTCATTTTCTGATTGACTAATCGATTAACCAAATAATTGTTTCAACGTTAATTGATATATTTTGCAAGATAGTATATTTTCTACAAAATCAAATGAGAAAAAATAACCAGGCAGGAATATGTGCTTTTGGTTTATCCTGCAATTTAAATGCCAGACAAATGTATTTTGTCATGACACGAAAGATCATACAAATATTCAGTATTACCAAACAGATGTTTGATTATGTAACACAATGGTCTATCACACCCAGAGACATATGATGGTATAAATGCTATGGTAAAAACTCACAGTATACTTTTCTCAATGCAAAGCTGCGTCACAGAGTACAATTTATTGATCAGCCTTTGCCGATAAACGTCCCTCTCTATAGTGACATTTCCTCGATAGATGGTCAATGCATCATGTGCATTATTGCCCGGCCCGCTGCGTGTCCTTTTAACCCCGCAGACTGCATTGACCATCGCATGAACTTTACATGAACCCTGCACACGACGCAGCCATGACCGGGTCACACAGCGGTCAATGATCATAGGACACATGCGAGGACAACAGTACTTAATGACTTTATTAATAATATGATTTCAAAATAAAAAATAACATTAAAATAACATGTTTTGTCCTTGTTAACAACTTGCATCATATGGCCACATGGTGGCATTGTAGTGCCAAGTTTTTATTTTCAAAAAATACCAAATTGTTCTGCACATCCAGTTTGTTCTGCTTTGACCACATACATGGAACACATTTCCACCCTCCCCCCTTTTACCCCCCCGTTAAAAAAAAAAAATCAAACCTTTATAAATACAGGCAACCCTGTCCCCTTGTCACAGACACATTATGACGACCACTGACACAGGAAACATCCCGTCTGCACATGCCCCCTCCCACCCCCCTCCACATATTTGCAACCATTTGCTCTATATTTTTGCTCATCCTCTAAAGATCCACACAGTAGATATTCTACCTTTGCTGTATTATACACGTATTATATATAATATAGTCTCAGCTGAAATGCTCCTCTCCCACAGACCTGCACAGAGTTGCAAAGTGAGAGGAACCAGAAGTGTTTCTCTCCATTCTTTATTCCCATTCTCACTTTTTTCTTTTATGAATATCTTCAATGTTACTCAACATAGAAACACAGGACTCTTCCGGAAAATGTGACGGTTATATAGGTTTACATTAGGACCACCGGTTTCAAGTATTTCAACTTCGTTTCTGAGAAATCATGTTTTATTTGTCATTTTGGCTTGGCGGGAGGCTCTAAATACTACAATACCCATGAGCCACAGCGGTCGTTGAAATGGAGAAGCCAGTCAGAGGCACGAAATAGGTAGCAAATTCAGAATGGTCCGTCATTGCAGTTGTTAAAGGGCAAATTCGCCAATTAACAACCTGATCTCTATCTGAGTTAGGGATATATTGGGAAAAATATATGCAGTACTTCCTGATGTTTTCTGTGTCTCTGAGGTGCAGCTGTAAAATCTGTTGATCTTCCTGCATCTAGTGGCGTGACAGTGATGTTGTTGGAGGCGAGGAAGAACTACAGAGTGCTACTTCAGCTTTGGTAGCTGTGGGGCCCAATGCCGCTTAAAAACTGCCTTGTTCTCTTCGCTTGTGTTACGTTTCCAACAGTGAAAATGGCATCCCGAAATATGAGTGCAGAGGATGTTATGGACGAGGATTTTTTACAGTGTACATTTACAGTGTTTTGGCCGACTCAGATATTCAGCCAGAGAGAGGTCGCTCGAGGCTGCTGCTACAGCGGGGAGGATACGGCCGGCAGAGACCCTCCAGAACCTGAGCTGCTGAGAGCAAACACGACCGGTGGTGGCTTTGCTCAAATTGCCCTCCGATGTCGACAGAAACGGAATAATTCTGCATTAATGGATGTCAGCGTGGGCAGTTTTTGTTGGATGCTGTCGCCGACGACAACCCCGAGAGAGCGAGCCAAATGTGCGTTACGATGCATGATATTTTTCCTCCCCACTGGGACAGACAGCAGGGAAAACATGTAAAGCCGACATATTTTCACATATTACTCTGTGAATTAAGGATTTAATTCTACCAAACAAGAGTTGCTGATTGTTGGAACAGTGGAAAGACTAACGGACTAATGGTTTTGGTGACATTTATTTTGTTTCTGTCCAGTTTGAAAGTGTGTTTTATGATGAGTTAATTATTAAGCTAGTCTTAGTTTTGTGTAAGAGAGAAACTTGAAGTACGGTTGTATTTTTCTGTTTAGGTGTAAGAATAATGCCGTCATTGACATTTTGTGAGATTATTTTTTAAACATAACTAACTCATCGCTTACATGCAATGCATCCTGGTACATGTAGGCACTGCCGGCAAGGCTCTGCAGAGAGAGAGAGAGAGAGATCGTCTGTCTCGGTCAATATAGCACGCACTGGGGAAATTATATCTTCAGTGGACTACATTTACCATCAGCCCACTGATTGGACATCCACATAAAAGGTGGCGAATTTTCCCTTTAACAAAACGCAGCACCATATTGGTGGAATTCATCCAAAAGTGACCCAAAAATGATAAGTGAACTGATTTAAGCTGCAGATTGTAAAATCAGTTTTCTCAACAGCACTATCTTTAGCTTCCGCACGGTGATTGGATGTTTCTTGCCGCAATGCTCCTTGGGAGTCGTAGTTAACTAACTATATATTTTCTAACAGTTTTTAAATCATTTGATCCGTGATTGAATCGCGAGAGTTTCATGTTGATATAAGCAGTAAAAGTGCTCCAACAGTGAGTAACGCAACACTGTCTGTGGGAAAAAATGAATGGCGTTTTTACTTCCGGTACCAGGGGCGCTCAAAACAGCTCCAACCCACTTCACAACTCTACTGTTTCCTATGATGTGTTTCTTCAGGCTCAAGTTATCAAAACATAATAAAATTAGGCGACCGTTTTTGTTTGGGTGAAGAATTCTATGAATGAGTAGAAAAGAAACACTCAAATCATAACTGGACATGACACAGAAAATAAACATCTTTAGCTCAACAGTTCAGTTCCCTGAACCAAAGTGTTGGACTGGTTCTGGTCCAGTTATTCCTACTGGAAGCAGATGGTGATAAAGTTTAGCTCATCCACCAAACATTTTCCTACACCTGCTTCTTGGTGTTCAGCTGTCATCAGAATCATGACACAGAAAAACATACGGGGAACATCCCCCATAACGTTTTACGCCTAAAATAGATCCAACGGGCACGTTTGTTTGTGAATAATAGTGACAAATCATGCCAAATTAAAGACAATTAAATAAGAAACAAACAAAAAAAAAAAAGGTTGGCAAAGAAAACAAAAATCAATTCATATCGTATTGCATGTAAATATTGTATAAAACCCTTAAAAATACAGTTCAGGTAACTACTTAAGTACTGAAGTCATCACAGCCAAAAGTGCAGAGGTCCATAAATAAAACATTGACTGTGGGTAGACAGTGGGGCTTCTCTCGAGTCCCCACGTAACCTCCCCTTCTCAACCACCACAAGGGGACTGAATGAGTGCCTGGTCAAAGGTCAGAGTTCATGAACTAGGACTTAAAAGTTCCCACATCGATGCACAGAGAAGAGGACAGGAAGGTTGGTTTTTAAAATCTCTCCTATCGCTCGACAAACACACTCGCAGACGCACAAACGTCACTCACACAAGTTGCAAAGTTCATTCTCAGTAATCACGGCCTGAAGTTCTGTTGACAGAGGCACACCTAGAGAAAATGAGGGTGGGACGGGGGGAAGAAGTGAGGGCAGGAGGGGGGTTACTGCAGGGCACATAAGGCGGCAGGAATCCACGTTTTTTTTTTTTTCTTATTTGAGACACATTGTCCGTGCTCAGACGGCGTTTACAGTAAGGGCAGAGGGAGTGTGTACATGTCGCTGAGCCGGGCAGGCAACAGAAAAAGAGAGAGAAGTATTAAAGCTATTGAAGCGTCAGAATAACAACACTGTCGGCAGGAAGAAAACACAGGAGGAGGGGAGGGAATCGCTCATTGAAGGTTTGTACCACAGTGGGCTGGTGTGTGTGTGTGTGTGTGTGTGTGTGTGTGTGTGTGTGTCTGTGTGTGTGTGTGTGTGTGTGTGTGGAGCCTAAAGGGGCCACAGGAACTAACACAACAGGGGCCTGAATCAAGAAGCAAGTTCACCTCATTCTGGCTTTCTTTGGGGTTTTTTGGCTTCACAAAAACCTAACACTGGTGATCCTGGAAACCGGTCTCAAAAAGCTGACTCTCAGCTCCATTAACCCACAATTTACCAAAGTGGTGGGAGTTTGTTTATATTAACGAGGCCTAACACGAAGCCAACAACGAATCACATTATTATAAAATAGAATTGTGGGTCTCTGGGGAAATTTTGTCAGTGCAGCAGCAAAAAGTAATATTTAGCGAGTTAATAAGATATAAAAAGATCAAGAAAAGTGGGCAACGTACAGTAAGAATATCTACATATATAACATAATAAACATAACGGTCAAATAATGCAATAATCAAATACTAAAAGTAATAAACTATAGCTGATAGTGGGCATTATTGTATAGACTATTTTGTTCTACAGTGAGAAGAAATTGATCATTGACATTTGTGCTTCTTTGTCTCTTGATAAACAAATTAAGAAGTAACACTGTTTCTGCTAGAGGAAGCTGGAGAGTAAATGTGCACATAAAAAGGTTTGAGGAAAATACATTTTAATTATTGCTCATTATTCCAAAGAAAAGAAACCCCTAATTGGCTGGCAGGTGTCCATTTGAACAAGGTCAAACATCTGGACACCTGAAACACAGTTCCCGTCAGTTTCATTGCAGTTAAATCGCTCTAATCAGTGCACAAGGTATATCAACCAGCATGTAACCATAGCAACAATACTTAAGCTGCCAGTTAACTCTGGTAAAGATAACCTAACCATGGGTTTAAACAGTCTATTTCCTTTGGTAAGTGGCTACAACATAAGTGTGATAATTCACTCCGATGTGCCCTATCTTAAAAATAACGTACTCAACATTTGTACAGTATATAATCTACTAGTAGCTAATTATCAGTGTGTGGATGTTATTTGTTTTATAAAGATGCTATTAGTGGGTATTTCTTTGTATTTATGATCGTTGTCACTTTGAGTCCCTGCAAGTTCTTCCGAGCTGCAGTAATGGATCATTAATGCAAAATAAACTAATAGAATTTCAGTTCAATTAAATGCAACTATGAATGTCATTCAATATTGATAACTACGGCCAACTTGCTTTGTGCTACATGCTAGAAGAATTGTGGGAAACTGCTGGGCTTAAGATGCTGACAATTAGGGCTGGGTATCGTTTAAAAACATTACGATGCCAGTACCAATACCAGTACCCTTAAAGTGATACCAATACCAATAGAGTACTTCACTTGATACCCATCATGTGAAAAGAACCTGTGTGTGTGTTCCACTGGCTAGCTAATCACCGCCGCATTGCACAGCGCTCATACAGCTGTTACCGCTGATCATGCCGTTTGCAGGCAGGCAATCCCGGTCGTATGGGTTGCAGCTGCTGCGGTAGCCAATCACACGCCACAATAAATCGAACACGCTCGTGGTGATTGGCTGTGCACAAAACATCTCTTTCTGGATCTTGGCACAAAAAGGATCGATTGCAGGTATCATTTGACTGGAGAAGATTTGATACTACTCGGTACTGAGTTGTTTCGGTTGATACCTTAAAAGGTATTGAGTACCGCTACACAGCCCTACTGACGATGAACCGCAACACTGCCGGTTTGAGTCTGACAGCGGACTTTTGTTGCATGCCATCTCTTCTCTACCCTCATTTCCTGTCACCTCTCTACTATTATCTCTAATAAAGGCATACAAATAAAAGGAGTGGGTTGTGCTACAAACATCTGAACTGTCTGATATAGTTAGAATGTAAAGCTAAGCGAGTCTACTGTTGCTTTGTGCTCATTATGACAAATCGTTTGCAGGTTTTGATGATGATGATTAGTGAAACTTTGTGATCTAAACTGGTTAAAGCGAGCCAGCTTTGTGGGAGCGGTCGGCCTGGAGTAAAGTGATCAGTCTGATCTTGCTTCATGATGGAGGCCCCTGAGAGATACATTTCAGATATTTGGGGCTAGAAAATACAAGGAGGGTTTTCTTTAGCTTATTTTTCTGCCTACATGCCCTTTTTTGTTTATGCTTTTGTTGATGCTCTTCAAGCGCCTGGTAACTTGGTATCAAACGCTCCATCATTTGTTCAAATACTTCTGAAGAGGGAACCCCGGCCCTACTCAACGACAACCGTCTCACAAAACACAGCTGAATCAACTGTTACTAGAGCTAATTAATGTGAGTAACTACCACACAGTCACCTGACGCTTCCTCTTTAAAACACTGAACCTAATCTCAGAAAGCAAGAACATAAAAACACGACCACCGTCGGGGAACAAATAGTGGTCTCAAAACTTCTAGAGGGCTTGATTAACAGAAATGTCACTGATAAAATGACCACAGCCTACAAAGACACTGGAAAAGGAGAAGCGGGGATGGAAGCCGTTAAGACAATACTGGATATTCAGGCATCCCTATTAACACTTGTTTCCCCGAGGGGGGCATTTGGGGGGGTTTCAATCTGTGTGACCATGGCTAACAGAGCGCACACCCCCCCCCCTCACACTGCAAGTCGCAGAAAAAGGCACTAGAGTGGGGCTGTTGCTAGCCGTAGAAAAGTAAAAGCGATATACATTCATAGCTCACAGGTTATCTTAACCGCAGTCTGGGAATAAATACACAAAATGCACTTGTAGAAAAATAAAATGTAAAAAAGCGTGGCCCCTATTTTTTTTTTTTCCTTATTTTTGGATTCTGGGAGACAAGTATGGCTACTTTTTCACGGCTTTTTTTAAACCCCCCTCCCCACCCGACCCTACCCACCACTTAGAAGGCAATTCAGGAGTGATCCTCCACTGCTCTGGCCGCGAGCAGTCGAGCCCTTTCATGCACGCCAGTATGAGAATAAGGGAGGAGGAGGAGGAGGGATGGAGTGAGGGGGCTTCAGTGGGAAAGAGGGGGAGGGGGGGGGGGGGACGTTGGTAGGAGGTCAAGGCTCAGCTTTCAGTGCGAGGAAGTAGAGGGGAAACTCAACAGAACATGTGTTTTCAAATGCTCAGACAACAGAGAAACCTCATTCAAAACAAGAGTCTCACACATACAGCACACGTCTCAGTGTCTTCATGTACAGTGTTAAGTGTAAGGACCTGGGAGACACACATGTGCATGAATTTGGGTACCACTTTACTTTAACCCCCCCATTTCGCATTTATAAGCACTGTAAAGAGTTAATAAGGGTTTACAACACACTGTAATGTGGCTATAAGCACATATAAGGACATTTTAAGTGTTTATTAAGGGACAGCAATTGTCATTTGTTTGTTATTTTACCATACGCTGACCTCCATGTAGGAGGGGCTATAATTTACTAACTTATATTTGCTTACAACTGCATTATAGTGTGTTCAGTATTCAATGTTTCTATACTGCTTATAAAGGCTAAATAGGGGGGGGTTAAAGTTTATTATTACCTGAATCTGTATTTGTTTGCCGTGTGTGTGGAGGAAGGAAACCGGCTGTTGTTTGTGCTCGAGCTTCACGTACAAAGAGAAGTCGGTAACCACAAAGACAACATCTCCTCTTAAACCTCAGCAGCGCTCGCATGCACAGTCAACACACACACACACACGACTCAAAGAGTATGTCGGTAGAGAAATGAGCTCCAGCTGACAGCAGGGGGAAGGGGACTGAAGTGTTCTGCCGAGTAAGGAGTGTGCGTGTGAAGGGGGGGGGAAGAGGAGGAAGAAGAGGAGGAGGAGGGGGAGTATTGGGTTTGCAAAGGCGGGAGTGCAGGAGGTTGAAGGAGGGGGTGTGGGGTGCATACCACAGCTCTGCACAGACTCAAAAAAAAAGGAGATGTGTAGTGAAAATCCTGACTGCAGACGGAGTTCAGCCACTCCGCTCCTCCTCCTCCTCCTCCTTCGGTTTCCTCCCCAGCGTCACGTGAAGGTGGTGTGTCTTCATGTGTGCTTGTGTTTGTTCGTGTGTTTGTGTGGTAGTTGTTCGACGGTTCAGTCAGGCCTGTGAAACAGCTGGACACGATGTGGCTGCTCGTCCACTCCTTAAAAAAAAAGAGGAGACGTGGTGGCGAGTCTACCTCCACCGCCGCCGCCGCCATCCACAGGCCGGTTTCCCCACGCCAGTTTCCACTTCCTGTCACGTGGCCGTCGCCTCCAGGTAGCTCTGTAGTTTGCGGACGGTGGACTCGTCCAGTGAAAAGAGGTCAAAGTCAAAGGTGGTGTTGGTCACGTTGAAGTGGCCCGTCTCCTCGATCAGGTTCACAATCTGAGAGAGGAGTGATCAGTTATCATCATTTACTTATAATCACTTTGTCCTTCAGATCACATTACTCCTGAAAATAACTCAACAGTATATATAAAAAGATGCTTACATGGTTCACCAAGTAACATTTTTATCACCATTTTAATACCACATAGAAAGCAATTTAATACTTACTTAATACTTACTTACTACCTACTCAGTAGGGAAGATAAAGCCTAGAATTATTTTGTTACTATTGTCATAGAAAATATTTCCGTACTGTGTTTTTTCAGTACTTCCCAGTAGGGCTGAGCGACAATTCAATATGATAATTTATCGTCTTTCAATGGAATCGTATCGTGATGAAATCATATATCGAGATATCGATCATCTAAATTGCAAATACTAACTCGAATGTCTCAGAAAATCTGACCAAACTCAGTTAAATCAAACTATTGTCTTAATCTTATTACGCTGTATTTTTGTGCATGCATGTAAACATAGTCAGTCTATAGCTGAAAATATTTTTTTCTATAATTGAATTTAATTAAATGAGAAAATACTCGGTAATATTCATTTGTGAGTATACAAAAACAGGCTTTACCATGTGGTCATTTCATATGAAATATTTCACATTCTATTGAATTACCAGAAAACATGCTGTATTGTTATCAAGATATTAAATGACCTACAGTATATCGGGAGAGAAGATTTTTGCCATATCGCCCAGCCCTACTTCCCAGCAGTATATAACAATTAGAGATGAAACAATTAAATTTTCTTGGCCGAATCCAATTTTTTAAAAGTCTGATCTGCTGATTCCCATTTTCTTTCTTTCTACAATTAATTGACAGCATACACAAATTTTTGTAACTTTTCTTTCATGGAAAATTGAAATTCAACTGTGTGTTCATAATAAAACAGTTAGCTGTTGTAAATGTTTTTAAGGTTGTTCCTCCACGGCTTATTGTGGACTTGCAGTTGTTAAATTTTGCAGCTTTATGTCTTCTTCACTCACACTGAAGAACTTCCACACCGACGACATGGTGTGTGTGTGTGTGTGTGTGTGTGTGTGTGTGTGTGTGTGTGTGTGTGTGTGTGTGTGTGTGTGTGTGTGTGTATGTGTGTGTGTGTGTGTGCTTGGGTGCGTGCGTGCGTGTGTGTGGCTGTGACGATACTGTCTGTGCCGCTGTGTGCACAATCATCATCATGCAGCCATGTGTGTAAATTTGCAAAAAAACGGATACATGAGACTGATCACTGGCCACCGATCAGATGACAACCGGCCAGTTTGCATCTCTAACAACAATAATTCCTAATGATATAATCTATTTAATCTAATCTGTTTCAGGCGAACTGGACCCAGATAAATTACATAAAATGGATGAATGGATTAAACAATTAAAAATGATAGATTGATTTAAGTTCATGCTAAAATTGACACTTGCCCATGAGACGATAAGCCTCCTAGCTACTGAGGCTATCAGTAGTGACGGTGTTTGCAACAGGCCTGATGGTGCTGAATTAAACTCCACAAAAAAAAACATTGAACAGCCTCCTACACACAACAATCACACTTTTAGTTTATAAAGGTATGAGGTCTCCAAGCAGCCTGCAATTGGACATTACCGCCTAATATTACTAACATTACTACCTTCGGCAGGCAAGAAAAAATATGGTTATATATGGTTCTTCATTGGTTTTTCCATGTATGCATCGAATTCTCCTAGTTGTTTTGTATACGTCACATTGATTAAATAGTTTATGCCAATACATTTTCCAGTACTATACTTAATCATTTTGATACACATCATACCATATTTTATTGTTAGACAGTAGCAAGCCAAAATAGAGGCATGAACCCAGACCTGCTGTAGGACGTTACGCTCCCTTAAAGCCATCAGTCTGCGATGGAGGTCCACCAGTTCTTCTGTGTAGGCCTGCAGGGTTTACAGAGGACAGTGAACATAGTCAGTACAGTATTAAAGAGTCATAGAGCTGGTACTTTTTAAGTGAAATCTAAACTTCTGTATGAACAATATGAAGAAAAATAATCCATCTGATCCAGTGCATGCCCTAATTAGATTATTGTTCTCTTTGCTATATTTTTTATTTATATATTTATTTCATTTAGAATTTGCTGCATATGTTCAATCTTCATTTTATTGGTTATTCTTGTTTTGTTTTCTTATTATTTGTTACATGTTCGAAACAAATCTATCTAATCTAAATCTCTCTGCTATTGCAAAATGGAGTTTACTAGCGAGCCTTTACAGGACACCAAACCATTTGAGAAGTTAAATGTGGAATTATTTTGGATTTGACACCATAGGTGGACAATTGACGTTAATTAAACAAAAGGGAAGCACGATATTGAATTTTTGCCGATATCCGATATTTTCCAACTAATTTTGGCTGACTGCAGATGCCGACATACACATATTTTTTTCCACCTAACTGCAGAGAACATCAAGTCTCTCCTGTAGTGGAATTAACATATTATTATGCCTACTGTTATTGTGATGGCACACTGGTAGATGCAGACATAAAATGTACAAAATGTACACATTCACATGGGCAAAGTAAGAAAACTGCTTCAATTTAGGTTACGTGTAAAACATGCCATATTTATTTATATGTAACATGTTGAAACAAAACTGAAAAATTCATCCTACTTTAACAGGTTTGGATGATGCTGTCCCTGAGACAATCCTGAAATATGCCCAACCAGGGCAAATTTGACCTATTTCAAAAGTTGCAAAAAATGTACCTCCACACCGCAGACATATTTCTTTTTGCACCTGCTTCGTCAACGGTTTGCATCACGTTTATCGGCCTGTCATATCGGAGGAAATGTTAATTTCTGGCCGATGCCGAGATTTAATTTTAAAGCCTTTATCTGCCAATATCGATGACGTGCCGATATCATTGTGCATCCCTATTAAACAGCATATGTTAGGATAGAAAAAGAGGGTTGCATTTACATTATTTTGAAAGAATCACATGTTTGTTTTGTTCAAAATTTATTTTGAATAAGTGACTGCCTTAGGGGAGATTTAGTGGAGAAACTGCTAATTCTTGGTCTTCCACGTTTTCAGTCTGTATGGTTGTTGCATTTTGCTGCAAAATCGTGAATCTAGAAATAAACACGGTAATCTGAACTCAAGGGTCTAGAAACAGAGGGTGTTTATGGTGTTTTTATTCAATGTATATATGCATGCATCCTTTGTGTTTTTGTTTTAGATGAGAACGTTTCTGCTGCTCACCAAAGGCAAGTGTTTACCTTTGGAGACTTTTTCTTTTTTAAACTACATCCTGAAGTAGACGTCTTCCTTTGAATTTAAATCTCTGTGGGAATTAACCACGGAGATGTCTCCACATGTTTTAATGTGGAGGAGCGATAAAGGATCAGTTTACCAGAGTTTCATTTTATCACTCCATGAATCATCTCGTTACAAAGAAAGAAAAAAAAGAGATTTCTTTTCAAGGGTTCATAGGCCAGAGTCTGTCTGCACATCTGGATCAATTCACTGTCCATTACTCCATCTTGAATTCATTAATGCACTCCATGAATGTGGACAAAATACTGCATGTGTGTGTATGTGAGGTAAAAGCATAAAAAAAAGTTTGATTTACCCTTCCTACCTTGTCGTATCCCTTCTTCAACACCTTCTCTGAGCGAAACGAGGAGTCTGGACTCTTTCTGCCTGAAACCTGCAGAAAAGGAGAGCGAGAAAGAGGGAAAGGAGGAACACAAAGAAGAGAGACAGAGGCAGTGATGTGAGACCACGAGACTATCTGGGACACTGGTGACAGTTAATACAGCTGAAATGTAAGAAATGTCTGTCTGTCTGCTGAATGTCTTCAGGCTGTTTTATGTTGGGTAGAAACCAAGACGTTAAAAATACAGCATGTACTGAAATTCAATGTGAGTCGTCTCTGTCTGAACTACTGTTTATTTAATATTGTTTTGATAGTTTTACTCACACATGGGTTTTATCAAACACACAAAAACATTTCTTTCGTAATTTTTTACTCACAAACATACACAACGTAATGTTTTAGGAAATGTTCATGTTGGCCAAGGATTTTGCTGACAGCTGAAGAATACTGCTTAGAGAAAAACTCAGTAACACAGTAATATTGTGAAGAATAAATAAAACCAGAATCAGTAAACAGACTCTACAGCTGTAAATGTCCATGTTTGGTTTTAGTGTTTATTTTCTATTCAAACTAGTTCCATCTCTGTCAATACATGAATCAAAGCAGGCGGTAAAATGAGGTGCGTCTGTGTGACTCACTTTGTTATTGGAGGAGCTGTGTTTCTGTGGGGGCGGGGCGGGGTCTCGACTGGGGCTGTGCGAGCCGTCACTGCTGTCACTCTCGCTGTCCAGGCTGAGTCTGACAGGGGGGGACAGGGCAAGGTCAGAGGTCAGTCACACACAGACTGACGGAACACATTGTCATGCTGCTTAACATTGTACTTGGATGTGTGTGTGTGTCTTAGATTATCATTATTATTTGCTGTTATTATTGTATGTTATTATTTGGTGAGGAAGACAAAACAGACATTTAAAAACCAACCAAGAGTAAACAATATTGAGAAGAGACAAAAAAACTGGTGACGTAGGGACAGAAATTTAACATCTTACAAGTTAATGTTAGCTGTTAGCAACTGGCGGGCAGCACAGTCCTGCTTGGTTAAATAACCGAGCTAACAGCTAACGTTAACGGAGGTTACATCATGAAGCGTTCAAGCTCTATTCAGTACAAATTATTTATTGTATTGGGCGATGGTAAATTATAACGTTATCATCCATCCATCCATCCATCAACTGTAACCGCTTATCATCTCGTCGCGCCCTCTTCTTCTGCAATGGTTTGATGGCATGTGACTGGAGAATCACTGCCACCGGCTGTTTATCTCGATGCTCTCGACTCTCTCAATATTTGCATAACAGTAGTGGATGAAAAGTGCGTTCATATGCATTTCTTTTGCCATTTTTCTTGAATTTCATTTAAAACTTTCACTTAATTTGAACGAAGGCTTGGTTAGAGACACGCTTTGATCATACCGCTGCCACTTCTATGCATCAAAAAAAAATTCATAAGAGGTGAAGAGAAAAGCGTCGACCTTGTCTCAGACAGGGAAACGAGTGCAACCTGCAGAGCGAGTTTGACGTAAATGTGTGTTTTAGCAGGAGCAAGGTTGAACTTGCGATGCGATCTAGGACAAATGTTTTTGATTGACGACCAAAGATGTAAAGAGGCCTTTAGGGAGACTGACCGAGAGTCGCGGTTGGGGGGGTTGGTCTTGATGGGCTCCTCCTCTGAGCTGCTGTCGTCATCGTCTGACTCTTCTGACTGGATCTCCTCCACCATCGATCGAAGGGGACCTGGGAGAGGAGGACAGGAAACTCTTTAGCACGCCCAAATTAATGCCCATCTCTGCGATGAAACCAGGTGAATGGACTCTCTACCTTGCCCTGGTTTCTGTCCCGGCTCAAAGTCCGAATCTGAACTGGAGTCAGAGCTCGAACTGGAGTTGGAAGGACTGGAAGGGGCCGACTGCTGTGAGAGGAGGAAGAGATGATAACAAGAAGGAAACAAGGGAGGAAAGAAATGGACAGAAAGTTAATGGGGACAAAAAAAGAGAATTGAATTGAGTTCAGGATGAACACAGGAGGTGATAACTGTGCTGCTTTTTACCAGACTCGATTTTTGGGAAACATGGACATTGAAGATCAAAGATTATGGAATTAAATGAGGTCCAATCTCGAAATACTTTCATGTCTCTCTATAAATTTTGTGTTGTGTAACAAATGAATAAAAAATACAAATAAGCAAGTACAGAATGAAATTGGAGCTGAAAAGATTAGTTGATTAATTGATTAATCAACAGACAGATTTAACAGGAAATATTTTAATAATGGGTTAATCAAGTTATTTTTCCAGCAAAAATACCAGACATTACCTCTAGGGGTGTGAATCTTTCGGTATGTCACTATTTGATTTTGATTCTTAGGGACACAATTCGATTCAAAATTGTTTCTCGATTCAGTACATAGGGGTGCTAATTTCAGGATCTTCTCCAGTCCGCTGTGCACTAATAAAGGCGGTGTAGCAAATGATGGCATAAAAAAAAAAAAAAAAAGTGTGTATAACATTATGGAGTTTTTATATTTAAAAAAGTTATATCAACTGATAATAATAATGTACACACACAAAGGTAAAATCTAAACATCTATTCATGCTAAACCTGCACAAATAATCACTTAAAAGTAAAGTTTTTAGTATTTCTCAATTCTCAAAATAACACTGACGGGTATTTTGTGTGATTTTTCAACAAATCACATAATAATACTTGACACAACTTTGACTTGATGTAGGATTGCTGTTCATTAGTAGAGATATCTAGGTTCTTTTGTAGAAAAAAAAAAAGTTTTAAAAATTGATTTTTGGAAGTTGTGAATCGATTCAGAATCTTTGTAGATAAGAAGCTTGATTCTTGCATGAATCGATTTTTTTACCCCACCACTATTTGCCTCGCTGCTTCTCTTTGCTTTATGTGATAGTAAGCTGAATATCTTTAAGACATTTGAAGAAGTTATTTTGGGCTTTAGGAAACTTTAACAGACATTTTGATTATTTTCTGACATTCCATAGACTAAACGATTAATCGATTAAATGAGAAAACAATTGGCAGATTAAGCGATAATGAAAATAATTGTTAGCTGCAGGCATACGTGAAAAACAATGATCATAATGACATTTTTGAACAGCATGACATCATTAAATCCTTTCCTAAAACCATATTTGGCTGGTCAACAAAGTCTCAATAATTTAGCCCCTTTTCACATTTAGGTGAAAGCTCCTGTGAAGCAGACCTACCTCTGACTTCGACGATGCTTCGTCCTCTGAATTCGACTCTTCCGACTCTGGAAGTTTCTTGGGCTCCTTCGGCTCCTGTGTGTCATTTTTGCCTTTGGCCCAGCGACCTTTTTCCTTGGGTGGTTTCTTCTCTGCGTACGGCTGGCTGGCTACAGACGACGAGGAGACACGTGGAGACGTTCCCGTGAAGGTCGGCCCCTTCGGCCCTTCTGAGCTGCCCTTCTTCTGCTTCTTAGCGCTGGGTTTGGGAGACTCGACCGTGGAGGGTCGTTTCCCCGGGACTTTCGGCTCTGAGGGCCCTCCTCCTCCGCCTCCTCCCGCACCTCCTCCGCCTCCGCCTCCGCCTCCTCCCACACCTCCTCCACCTCCTCCAGCTCCTCCAGCTCCTCCCCCTCCTCCACCTCCTCCTCCTCCAGCTCCTCCCCCACCACCCCCTCCACTCCCAGCCCCCCCTCCTTTAGGGGACATGCCCTCCATCTTTGACTCCTTCAGGGTGAGTTTAGGCTCCTTGAAGGCAGCCTTGGGTACGACCTTAACTTCCTCTTTCACTTTGATCTCTGACGGCTTTTTTGAAGATGAGGATGAGGAAGAGGAGGGATCGCGGCCACTCTTGCTGCTTCCGTCTCTGTCGTTGTCTCCTTTCGACGTGGCTTTGCTCTCAGAGTCTTTTCGGGGTCGTTCACGGTGCTCCTTGGTCAGCTTGTGCGGTTTGGGTCCTTTGCTGCTGCCCCCACTTCCCTCTTTGCTGGGTTCCTGGAGAGAGAAAACAAAAGCACTGTCATCAACAATCTACTCTTAAAGCGCTCAGCCAACGGCCTCATCAAAGAAAACAGACTCAGCAGGACAAAGACCTCCTCAAGGTCTTGCCACTCCAGTCTGCGCTGTAATCACATCATTTACTGTGAAGGAGATGTCAAATTAAGCACTTTGGTCAGTGTGAACTTTAGACAAAACAACTATTCTCTCAGTGATTAGTCTAAAAAACAGGAAAAACAGCTAATTAAATCTTCCTCTCTTTGCAATAACAAGACTACAGTTGAGTCTACAGCCAGAGTAGCAGCTCTGTGAGACTGTACTTGGGTACAGCGGTGCTTTGAGCTAAATGCTCAAATGAGCATGATAACATGCCCACAGTGACAATGCTAACATGCTAATGTTTAGCAGGTATAGATTAGTAGTAGTTTATAGTAGTTTATAGTAGTAGTAGTAGTAGTAGTAGTAGTAGTTTAGTAGGTATTAGTTTTTCAGGTATTTGTTCATAAACCTCATGGTGGTGCTAGAGGGAAAGTCAGGGAATCACTAAACTCAGTAGGATTAATGCTGCGTTTCGTTTTGTTTGAACTGGGAAGTCGGAATTTCCCAATCGCAAATTTCCCTGGAAACGCCCCCTGAAGTCGGATTTCCAACTCGGCGAGTGGGACGAACCTCACCAACCCCGACCTCAAAATCCAACATGGCTGCTCCGTGCATCAACAGTAAAAAAAGCTGTAGTAATATACTGTTTATTAGCACTTCTGTCTTATTTGTGTCTCATTAAATCAGTCGTACACACAGTACTGTCCAACTTCTATCTGTAGACATGTTGCTACGGTGTTTGTATGCGGAAAATGCCGGCATAATGCATTGTTATCAACTGGTATTGATAACTATAGCTAACCTGTCTGGAACAAACCCCATCAAATTTTCCGATTTGTTGTACTGGAATGCGATCAACTCGGGTGTCGTTCCCAGCTCCGACTTCCAATATACGAGGTAAATGGGACGCAGTACAACCCTCTGGGGATCGTGAATGTCTATTCCAAATTCAATTCAATATCCAAATAAAGGGGGAAAATAGTTTATAGGAGATATAGTGCATCAGCACAACTTGAAGTTAGTCACCAAAGTGGGTCTTGACGTTTTGTAAATTATACCAAAATCAAATTGTGTCAAAAAAAAAAAAAAAAAAAAAAAACATAGGTAGGAATCTGAGAAAAGAAAAACGAGTGAAAAACCAGTGCCACTTAAATCCAAACACGAAGACCTACCCACTGTACTGGTCTGTGAAAGGTTGATACCAAAACAGTGGCAACAATGGAAAATGTAACAGGATCAGTTTCCTGTTTTCTCACAATATGTCCCGTCTCCTAGCAGATAAGCTGGCTGAGTAATTCTGCATACAGATGCTCAAAAACAACTGGCTATGATTAGAAGCCTGACACATTCATTTAGACATTTGCCCCGATATCCTTCAAAAAAATGTCAATGAAAATTGACTGGAATGATCATTGAAGATAGATGAACACTTTCTGGTTAAATACTCTAAATGAATGAGCAAGCTGATAGTGCTAGTGAGATAACTAAGACGGTATTTTCTTGTTGGCAATTCAACCAACCTTTGACACATGAGAGGTCTTGGTCTTCTTGGGGTCTGAGAAGGCAGAGAGGGGGATGGTGGGGAGCATCGGGTAGTCTGGACTGGGCCTCGACACGGCTTCAGCCCCCTCTGGAACCACCAAGACCTGAAATTAAAAAGACAAAAGTTATGGACCTTTGGTATAGATCTTAGACATATACACACAATGTACAGGGCCTTTATTTACTTTGACTGAAGACAGAATCAGGCTTTTATAGTTATTTTTCCCCAAAGACAATGTTAACAGTTGGAGCACGTCTACGGCTTGAATCATTAATACAAAAATAACTGTTTTAGAAAATACCAGTTTCTTCAATAAAAGTCAAAAGGTACATAAAAACTCTGAGAAAGAAGTTAACCACGACTCGCAATGTGCATTTCGGCAGTAAGTATCCAATCAACAAGCTAACGGTGAGCGAAAGCTAAAGATTTTGGTGATCAGAAAACTGACTGGGAAGCAAACAAAGAATCCTGCACACTGTCCATCATTATTAACGACGTTTCGGTCCTCAGACCTTCATTAGGCAAAGTTCTTATACACAATCTGCGCACCGGTCACTAAAACTTTATAGTGTGTAAGAACTTTTTTTAAATATCAACCTGGTGTTGAGAAAACTGACTGCAGCTTAAATCAATTCAGCTTTAGATTCTGGGTCAATTTTGGATGAATTCAGCACCTGTGACGACAGTTTTTGTTCACTAATTCAATGACAAAGTGTTTTGGATTTTCAACCGCTCTGACTGGATTCTTCTCACATAGCAACGAGGGCTGAGGCTCATGGGTATTGCAGTATTTTAAGCTGCCCACCAAGCCAAATGTGTTTCTCTAAAACAAAGTTGAAATAATTAAAACTGGTGGCAAAAACATAAACCTGTATGACTGTTACATTATGCAGAAGACTTACACATGAAAGTATGATAATCACCAACCATATCACATTTTTTCAGTATATAACAGTAATTTCTATGGGTGTAAATCACATGTTTCATTACGATACGATATCATATTGATTCTTTGGACAGCAATATTTGCTGATATCACAAAGTCTGCCACAATACGATTTTGTCTCGATTCAATTGTGGGGCCTGAGATCGATATGAGACGATAACATACGACTATTTAACCCGATCAGTTACATTTATATAAACAAGCAACTAAATTATGATTTGACAATTTTATTACTGGTCTCATCCAGACATTTAAAATAAAAACAATCTATTCTTTTTGATAAAAAGAATAAAAATAGATCTCCTGTTGATCGCTATAAAGTGCCACATTTCTCATGTTTAAGAGTAAGAAGAAGAAGTGGAAGAATTTAAAAATAAAGGTATCTTAAATGTATCTTAAAGATGATATAAGGTATCGATATTTTCACTTTGCATCGATGATATTGGATCGTGGATCATTGAATCAATATATTGATCCAGATAGATTTAGTGTTACACCCCTAGTAATTTCTAAAGATACAATCAATTTAATTTACCCAAACTAACACGGATAAGTGACAGAAAATGGATCGGTGGTTTAACCGATTAAAAATGATGAATTAATTTAAGTTCACTTCAGTTTTTGCTAAAAAAGACACGTGTTTGCGACAGTGATTGCTGCAGGTCTGATGGCGCTGACTGAAACTCCACAAGAGAGGATTTAACAACCTCCTAAATGCACAATAGAGTGTCGCAACAATCCAACTTTAGTGTTTAGTTATAGGTGTATAACATCTCCCAACAACCCGTAATCCAGGGTTTCCGCCAGTGTATTGACAGCATAACTTGACTCCCCGCTGGGAGTCGGGGAATTATGTTTTTAAGATGTTTTTTAAACTAAAATGTGTTACACAAGTAGCAAACTCCTTTAAGGAATAACTGCGTAGGTTGTGTGCTTAACGTGTCTGTGTTTGCGGTCGACACATTTAGAAAGAAAGAGACAGACAGAGAGAGCGAGGGAGGGTGTGTGTGTGTGAGACGGACTGACGGCGAATATGAAGTCAGTGGTAACGTCATAGCTGTGAGCGTAGCAGTGCAGTGTGTGTACAGTTCAGGCTGTCGGTTAATAAATGCTACAACTCTTCATGACCCACCTTTAAGGTGGACCAGCGCTATTCTCATTATGATAAGCCGCTCCTCCGAGTTTTGCTCAGCAGCGCAACCCCCGACCCCAGAACCAGCAGTTCCTTCCACTTAAAATACATCCTCCTGGTAGTTGCTACTGTAGTACTATTGACCACTATAGTGGATTTATTTAGCCATCAGTCCAGTGTGTCAGTCAGCCTCACCCCTCCAGCTTTGATCAGCTTTCTCCTGAACTCTTTGGTGGGGTTGTTGAAGGTGAGCTTCTCACAGCGCAGGTGGTTGACTGGCGGGTTGCCCTCTAAGTTGAGGAATAGGTCGTAGTTGAAACACACCTTTTTTGGCTCCTCCTGAAGAAGGACAACAGTATGAAAAGACGGTTTTAAACCTCCTCTAACAGCACGTGTGACACAAACTATTTTGTGTTTGTCTTTCTGGATTATACCAACATATTTCACAACAAAAGATAAAAGCTGAATGAATGAACTATCACCCAGGAAGTCAATAAAACAGACAGACATCCCCAGAGGCGGCACACTGATAACAATCAACAAACATTCCTGAGAGAAGCTGTAGAGAAGTGGACAATAAAGCCGAGGGAAAAGCATTCAGACGTGCTTGAGAGATTTTAGAAACAAAAATTTGTTCTTGTAAATGCAGATTGATTAACGGTTGCTGATATTTACACTCCCCTTCACCTTTTAAGCATTTTCTTGATGTTCTTGACAGATTTGTTCATTGTGCATAGGTTAATTGCACGTAAGTGGAGGATGTAACATTTTTGGGTGCAGTCCAGAGGTTTAATATATTATAAAGAGCTGCAGCAGACACTAATGTGCACATGCCTCTTAAGCATCGTCCTTATCTTATAATGAGAGTAAAGTGGGTCTTTCTTTCTTTCATCATTCATTTTAATGGCTGATGGTGCCAGTATAATAGCGTGTGTTCGTTTTATTTCTCTCACTTAAAGAGAGAAATGTCCCTCTCATAAAAACACAACCGTGCTTTCTGATTGGCTGAGTGCATATATAAGTAACTCCTACTGGAGAGTGTGTTAGCGTGGCTGTCCAAAGTGAAGCCATTCACAAAAAAAATGGTCAAACAATGGTTTTAAAGCATCACTGCATTGCACTTAAACAATCTACATGCACTTAAAGTAATGTGATTATTCTTGGCTTTGGACAATAAACTGATTTCTCAAACATCATGTAAAAAGGAACAACCGGTTTCTTTTATCAAGGTTATGGAATTAACCTGGTTAACACGGCTTGATTTCTGCTGGAAAAACCTGTTTATCCTCATTGTAACCCAGTTTTACCTGTGCATGTAGAGGCCTCCTTCAGCCTGTAAATATTTCAGAGCTGTTCACAACTACTATATGTCCATAATAAACACCCACGACATGTAAAAATCAATTTGCATAACTCAAGCCGAATTTTTTTTATTTCCTAAAACCTATGCTTTCTCATTTTTTCCCCACAGCCTAAATTTCTTCTGTAAATACAGCAACTATACAGTTTACTGTCAGTGTCTAGTAGATCTCACCTTGTTCTTGAAGTAAACTTCGATAGGCATGAGGAAGCCTGCGTAGCCCGACTCCTCCACTTTGTATGGAGGCTCCTTGCATACTGCAGACAGACAAAGACACGTCAATGTCAGTAATTAGATTACTCACATTACTCTTATCAATACAATGAGTTAATGGGGGGAAAAATCTATAAACTAAATATATTATAAGAAACAAATACTCCTTAAAGTTTCTCACAAAATGAAAACAAATTGTTACATTAACTCATAAACTCTATAAATACAACCATGAATTCAATGTGACGAACAACAGATTGATGATTGAAGCCAGTGAAATTTGTCATGATAATAATTGTGTCAAGTTCAGTCTAAGATTTCTTTTAAAGGACACTTAAAAACAAAACAGTGGCATAATAATGAATCAGTTCCAACATGGCCGACACATTTAGACATTTACAAGATGGACAGTGTGTGCACCAATTAATAAAAGAGACAAATTACACATGGATTATTTCCCTGCACTATTAGATCCACTAGTGCACTGTTTGTGGAGGCAGTGACCTCTGCGAATGATCCTAGAAATACCACTAGAACGTCATTGCACCTGAAAAAGGAGTGCACTAAGACCATTATCCCCCCTCCATGTTTTTATTCAGCAATCTCTTCTATTTATTTCTGTGTTCATCCATTTAACTGATGTGAAATTTGTTTCTCTATTCTGTGTTCTGAATGTCTCATGCTGTATTTATCAGAGGTGTGACTCGAGTCACAAATTTGATGACTTTAGACCCGACTTGACAAAATAAAAAAAGACTTGCAACACGACTTGGACTTTAACACCAGTGACTTGTGACTTCTTTTGGACTTAAGCCTTTTGATTTGAATACTTGATACCTTCCCCCAGGCCCAAAGATTAAAAAGTATGTTATTTAAAAAGTGTGTGCACGAAGACGATCAACTGCCCGGTACCGGAGGTAACTACGACAACGTCAGAGATGTTGGGTTTATTTACTTTTTGAGAGATCCTTTAATGATTTGTTTGAGAAGAAGATTAACTCGTCGGGAAATAACTGAACTGAACAAACTGAACAGTGATCCTTTATTTGTTTGGGAGGTGGATTTACTCGTGGCGGGGGATGAATTGAACTGAACAAAAGTGTATTTTTATCTTTTGTTGTATATTGCTGAATCCCCAAAAAGCAGTGTTTTTTTTTTTGTTTAACTCTGGACTCTTTTTTTGGTGAATTGGTGAATTTTGGTGAATATTATTGGGATACGAAGCGCTGATTCATGTAACCATGTGGGGGATTCACCATAAAAAATCTAAAATATTAAATTGTTAGAGGCTGGCACCCCAAGAACATATAGGCATCCGCTACACCAAGGATCAATTCATTTCCCTTCATTTCCTGAATCAACTAACGTTAACGCTATTCATTCCATGCAACACTTAATTCCCCAGATCCACTTAGTTTGAACCAATCAGGTTGCAGGAGAGAACCATGAAGAACTAACGTTACGTTGCTGAGAACCAGTTGACGCCAGTTACTCTGTTGTTAAAATGGCATTACATTTGAGTGCATTATGACTTTTTTAGGACTCGAAACTCAAAGTTTAGGACTTGGGACTTTGAGTGCAAAGACTTCAGACTTGCTTGTGACTTGCAAAACAATGACTTGGTCCCACCTCTGGTATTTATTACTATATGTCTTATATGCAGCATCTGAAACACTTAATTACCTTGGTGTATGAACTACTACTACTAGATTGTTGTCTGTCTGTCTGTCTGTCTGTCTCACCTCTCTTGGGTTTGGGGAAGCTCTCGTGCAGGCGGAAGACAACCTTCTCTACAAAGTGTTGGATGTCGCCGGTCTCTGGCCCTCGGACAAACACCATCCAGTCGTGGGTGAAGCCCTCTGATGTCACTTTCTTCCTTAGCTGGGCTCTGTGGCCCAACTCCAGCTTCACCTGCACTGTGCACTGAAAAGAGACGGACACAGACAAAAGAGTCAAATACTGTTTATTGTTTTAGATTGAGCCCTTCATATCTACATAGGGAGCGGGTTTTCTCTCCAAAGAGTCCGCCATGTTGCTCCGCCATGTTTCAACAACGAACAGACCAAACTCTGTTAACTTTTCCTGCTTGGGCCGGAGTCGATAACGTTACGGGCCACTCGCGTTTTTGCGTCGGTCACCGTAGCTCTCCAACACGCTTGGCACACGAGAGAGGCTTCACGTGGTTGTAATCTCCTCACCTCATCGCTACATACCGCCAGATCCTACACACTGGACCTTTAAATGCGAGAATTTGCTGCTCTATATCATCACAAAATGAATATTTTGGGGGGTTTGGACTGTTGGTCGGACAAAACAAGACATCACCATAATGTTCACTGCTTTATAGACCAAACGATAAATCGGGAAAATAATCAATCTGCAGATTATTCGATGATGAAAATAATTGTTACAGCCCTATCCTACAGACTTCAAAATTCTACATTATAGAGGAGACACCTTGCAGACTGAGGTTTCTTAAGACATAAACATAAGCAAAGCTGGTAGTGAGGTTTATTCATTGGTTTTTGATTTCACCTTGAACAAAAACCTCTGAGTCTCTATTTTGGAGTGTGTGGACTTTATACTCAAGAGAGCGAGGCTGAACACTTGGTCTGGACTAACACAAAGCTGGACCGGTGTCGGGACGCTCCCAGTGGAATGGGAGTGATTAGCTGCCCGAGCCGACGGATCTCAAAAGGCTTGTCCAGAAGAGGGGCACATTGTCGGGCTACCTCTCTCTGCCAAGAACAATGACAGCGACGGGACCAGTAAATGACACTGTGCTGCTGTGATGGTGGGGATTGGCATAGCAAGTGAAGAGGCTCTGGAGATGGGAGTGCAGAAGGGAGCGAGGAGGTGGCTGGGGGGGGGGGGACCAGAGGGGACAGAAAGGCACTTTATGTCCAGGGGAGGACTGAAGAATGTGGGGATTTGGCCCCGGCACAGAGCAGCTCGTGAGCTGGGCCTGAGTGGGGGGATTAGAGGGGACGGGATTGAGATGAGCTGGTCTGGCACTCCCTGGCTAACTCTCGCTCTCTCTCTCACACACACACACACACACATACATACACATATACACACACACCTCCCCTGCCTGGCTCTCTGCCCAGTCATTCTGTGGCAGTAATGCCCTTAAACTCCAGACTCCACCACACCCACAGTGAGCAGCCGTGGAGTCCCTCCAATCATCAACAAACCCCCTCCGCCCCCAGACGACTCGGCAAAAACAAGACTGTGATAAGGACAACATAAAGACCAGGATGATAATGAGCCAAAGAGGAAGACGGTGATTCTCCATTAGACATGAAAGGGACCAATAAAATGAACATGACATTTCTCCCAATAATCTGAAAATGAAGAGCCAAGCAGCAAGTATGAGGCTGAGACAATTAGAGCTGAGTTGATTAATTGATTAGCAGATAGACAGACTAATTAGTCAGGAACTCTTCTCATAATTGATTGTTTACTTCCTTTTGTATCTGCTGCTTTTCTTTGATTTATGTGACAGATATCCAGAGCCGCAACGATTAATCGATTAGTTGTCAACTATCAAATTAATCGCCAACTATTTTGATAATCAAGTTAATCGTTTGAGTCATTTTTTAAGAAAAAAAAAAGTCTAAATTCTCTGATTCCAGCTTTTTAAATGGGAATATTTTCTGGTTTCTTTACTCCTCTATGACAGTAGACTGAATATCTTTGAGTTGCGGACAAAGCAGGACATCTGAGGACGTCATCTTGAGCTTTGGGAAACACTGATTGACATCTTTCACCATTTTCTGACATTTTACAGACCAAACAACTAATTGATTAATCAAGGAAATAATCAACAGATTAATCGACAATGAAAATAATCGTTAGTTGCAGCCGTACAGTTAACTTATTTACACAGTATTTGTGTTTTTGACTGTCTGTTGGACAAAACAGGACATTTGAATACATCAACCTGGGCTTGAGATTATCATACTGGACACTTTCAACTATTTTTGACATCTTGGAGAGGAAACAATTAATCAAGAAAATAATTGGCAGATTTATCAATAATTAAAATAATTGTTGTGACTACAGAGTAAATATTAGGGTTGCAACTGAAGATTGTTTTGACTGTATACTAGGGCTGCACGATTTTGAAGAAATATATAATTGCGTTTATTTTGACTGATACTGCATTTGCGATATGATTTGCAATATTAGAGGGAATAATAATTTTTACATCATTATTCTCATTTTCATTGTAAACTATATTAAACTGATTATGGTGTGATTTAAGGTGTTTTCTTAAGTATGTAGAATATGATGTGTATGCCAGGACATCTCTGCAGCACCACAGTATTTCATTTTAAATGGTATTTTTTGACACACATTTCACCTTTAACAAATATTGTGATTTCCTCCTCATCCTGCGATTTGAAAATTGCAGTAGGCCATGTTATGATTTCGATAAAATTCCCATTAATTGTGCAGTCCAACTGTGTACTCTATAAGATGTCAGAAAATAGCGAAAGATGCCCATTACAATTTCCCACCGCCCAAGGTGACGTCTTCAAATCATTTGTTTTGCCTGACCAACAGTCCAAAACCCTGTCACAGTGACAGAAAACAGGAAAAAGCAGCAAAACCTCATATGTTAGAAGAGAAAGCAAATGTTTCACATTTTATGACTCAAACGATTAATTTAACAATTAATTTTCCACTGATCGACTACTAAAACTAGAACGACACTCCGAGAGTGCAGACCTGCGCCAAGGCCGTTTCTATTAAGTGAAAAATAATGCTTGTATTAGGGCTGCAACTAACGATTATTTTAATTGTCGATTAATCTGTCTATTATTTCTTCGATTAATTGATTAGTTGTTTGGTCTATAAAATGTCAGAAAATGGTGAAAAATGTGGATCAGTGTTTCCCAAAGCCCAAGATGACGTCCTCAACTGTCTTGTTTTGTCTACAACTCAAAGATATGCAGTTTACTGTCATAGAGGAGGAGTGAAACCAGAAAATATTCACATTTAAGAAGCTAGAATTCGAGAATTTAGACTTTTTTTTGGTTTAATTTTTTTTAAATTACTCAAACCAATAAATCAATTATCAAAATTGGTGATTAATTTAATAGTTGACAAGTAATCGTTGCAGCTTTAGCTTACATCCGCCCTGTGATTCAGATCTGCTCCAAAATATAATGGATTCTTCCTTGGTCCGTGTTACACCCTTCCAACAAGTTTCATGAAAATCGGTCCAGTAGTTTTTCTGTAATCCTGCTGACAAACAAACAAACCAACAAACCAAACCGAAAACATAACATCCTTGGCGAGGTGATTAAGCTCTTAAAAAATACAGACACGAAAAGAAATCTATATTGACAGACATGAGCATGAACTGAACCGTGTCAAACTGACTGTTGACTATAATTTCTACCAATAATCAGAACAATAAGAGCCCGGGAGGCAATATTAGGCTGGAGAATAAAGACATTAAATGAAAACCACGTTGATGGAGATAGATATTAATTAAACTGCAGTACACTGCCTGAAATATGAAACACTGGGGACATACATCTAAAAACAATGATTAAGTTTCTCAATCAATCAATTCTACTAGTATCAGACGGACACATTTATTAAGCTTTCCTCTGTAACAGGCAACAAAGTCACTAGCATTGACATGGTGTGCATGCTCTCTCTCTTCCTCCTACACAGTGCTCCAATTGAGGGGAAATACAAATTTTGGCAGACACACTGGCTCCCATGAAAACAATGAACTCCCAGCTGACATGTAAATAACACCTCTCGTGACCATGTTAATTTCTTCCAGCTAATAAACGATTACTCTGAATAAAAAAGTCAGAAAGTTTCCCTCGGAGGGGACACACACACACACACACACAAACAAACAAAATCGTGACAGCAGCTGTCTTTTGATGAAGCTGCTAAATCCTTCATCATCATCACACCAAACCTGACATCTAAAAAGAGATGAAACAGTTACTTGTATTGGAAAACGGTCAATCCCAGAGAGCCACGGGGGAGTCACAAATAGCCTATCTGCTGCACCCAAGGAAAACTAGTGAGAATTGTAAATAGGGTGTGTGAATGAGTGTGTGGGGATTATGAAAAGCTGCATGACCACTCATCCTGTCATCCCAATTGCAGAGTTCATAAATGCAGATCTCCTAACTGGAAAATAGCAAAGATGTCAGTATTTGCACACACGACCCTGCTTCACTGTCCATGCATGAAGCACTTTGGCTGTGTCATTATGCTGTAATGTGCAATCAATAAATTAAAATACAACATTTACAGGCTGAACGTGACTCTGGATCTGACAGACTCAACTGCAGGTTAACTTGGCCTATCTAAAAGTAATGCGGAATAATAAAATGACCCTGCAATATATCTTAATTTTCATTATAGTTATAATGCTCAGCGGGTGTGGACCAATTAAAACACCTTCTAAGCAATACAATTCAACAGGACCACTAACTACGGTCTCTAAAACAGGGGTGTCAAACTCATTCTAGTTCATGGGCCACATACAGCCCAATTTGATCTCAAGTGGGCCGGACCAGTAAAACCAGTGCATAGTAACCTATAAATAAAAAACACCTCCAAGTTGTTCCCTTTCTTTTAGTGTGAAGAAGTACAAGTACATTTTGAAAATGTTCACAATTAATGAACAATCCCATTTTACAGTTGTGTCACATAGCCTGTATGTAAGCACGTGGGATCTATAATATCCAGCATGCTACTCTTGTTAGGACAGCACGACCCAAATAGGAATACATTTTACTGAAAAATTGGTATTAATGACTTCTCTGCAAATTTCACACTTTGCAAAGTCATCGAGTGGGACGGATTGGACCCTTTGGCGGGCCGGTTCTGGCCCTCGGGCCGTATGCTTGACACCCCTGCTCTAAAATTACCATAAAGTTGAATCAAAACCTCTATAAAACAGATTAACAACAAGTAGACTTTATAACCATGAAGGTAAGTCTCACTGCATTACTTTAAGCTACATGTACCAATAAACTGTGCATATATTTGAGTAATAAGAATGAAAATCTAATGCAAATCTTTCACATCACAGAAGTACAACTACACTCCTGGTACAAGTTGTAGCAGAAGACTTCCTCTGGATGAACACTCACAGATCTAGTTAAAACTTCAAAGGGACCCACGCTGAATGGGGACTAGCTCCAAGAAAGTGGCTGAGCCACTTTCCATGGGTGTGTGTGGCCTAACCATCTGAAATATAGTCCTGAATAACCTCAGGCATTTAGAGAGTAACCCATGTCGAAGCTCCCTCACAGCAAGCGTATGTACTGTACAATTTGGTTTACCCACTTTTCTGTTTTCTGCTAAATAAATGATGTAGCTTTGTAGGATGACATAAATCTTAAACGTGCATCAGTGTAACATTTGAAGAAGCAAAGAGGTTTCCATAGCAGTCCCTTATAATTATGTTTTATATTCTGGGTTCTTTGCTTTGTAATGATCAGCTAAATGCATGGGTGGTCATCACAGTCTGCACACAGAGATTGTCAGCTTTTCCACCATGCTGCATGCATTTTTAGTCTACAATCAAGAATGTGGTGAGCATTAAACATTAACCAACTGTTGGGCAAATAATGCAGAGGTATAACAGAAGTTGTTATGTGGCTTTATTAAGCCTTGCAAAGTGAGGTTTGGGGCCGCTGGCAGTGCAGAGACACCACCCCGCCTCCACAGCCCGACCTGGAGAGGACAAATCTTTTCCCCCGGCGCCTTGTAGCGGCTCCTTAGCCTTTAGCCGACGGCCGACGCTCTCCTGATAGGTGCACTTAGCTTAGCTTAGCTTCAACAAAACCCTCGACTCCAATAGGTCTACGTGCTGTCTAACAGTGTGCATGTGCGTTTTAAACACGGCAGAGCAGCGTAAACACCAGGTGTGGATCTCTTTGTGTGCCCGGTCGTGGCTCTCAGCTATGCAGCGGTGCTGAACAGTGTGGCAGACTGAAGCTAGCTAGCGGGTAAATACCGATGTATGAGTGCCACAGCTAGCATAGCTCCAGAGCCAAACAACTACGAGTTCATTAGCAGCGGCAGGAGCATTTTTTTTCTTCTGGCTAGCAGAACAGAGGATTGATTCCTGCCCTGCCGGCGAGCAGCCCGCTGGAGCTATCTCCGGGAAAAGTTCACACTCCACAAGGAGACACTAAAAGCCACTGTACCTGGTTCTCCATGTTTCTCTGGCCTCAGTGATTGTTGTATTTATTTACAGCGGCGTTTGTGGAGCGTCTCCCCAGCCTCTGCTCCTCATTGTGTGTCAATCCAGCCCCAGAAGCGGAAGGCAGACGGCTCCCCTCCCCTTCCAGACGGCTGCTGGCAGGCAACCAAAACAGAAAGCTCTCTCAGCCAATCGGGAGGCGGGAAATTTAAGCACTCTTGAAAGAGACCAATCGGAACGCTCGAGAGGCGGGGCGGCCGCCGAGCTGCAAATACAATTAAAGCATTTTCTGGTGGTTTTCTCGAGTGACAGCGAGCTTGTCCCAATGGCTACCGCTCTGTTTCAATTGTAAAATGCACATGATGCTAATTGATTAATCGGGGCTCGATTGCATGGCTTTCACATTTTCGCTATTGCTATAAGACTGGCAAATGCAATATGAATAACATCAACAATGGGGCTTATATCTTATTCATACAACTTAATAAAAAAAAAATTTGACATTGTACTGCAACTTTTTTTTCATACTTTATTTCAAAAGTTCAATACACTAGATACATAAACATGTTCAGATTTTTCATTACAAAAAAGTCTGCAAATATATCTTACAGTATAAAAATAATATAAAAATTAAAGAAATTATACAACAAATAAAATGTAAGGAAAGAAAAAGATGAATAAAAACAAAAAACAAAATAAAAAAAATGAAATGTCAAAAGCCAAAGTGTCTTATAAAAACATAATAAACGCACTATTACTAAGTAAGTTACTAAGTACAGTAATTATGTACAATTGTGAGGTACTTTACTGGAGTATTTCCATTTTACGCAACTTTTTACTTCTACTCAACTATATTTCAGAGGGAAATATAATGCTTTTTACTCTACAATCAATACTTACGTTTTTTAAACAGCTTTACTTCCAAATTAACTGACCAGCATTATATGAAGCAGCAAGGACCAGCTACATTAAAGTAGCCTACTGCTTAAGTGATAATGAATCAAAATAATGATCCAATAATATATTATAACATTGACAGGGGCCATTCATGCATGCATAATGAGGGCTTGTACTTTTGATGCAGTAAGTGCCTTTTTGTTTTGCAAATAAAAAAAAAAAATGGATTTTGAATGCAGGACTTTTTATTTATTTGCATAATTATTTGGATATAAAATACATAAAATAGGAGAAAAGAGTAATTTCAGTGCAGGACAGGAAAGAAGTCTGTGAGGCTTATTCACAGTCCTCCCCTATTTAAACAAATAAAAAAAATTACATTATTACTCATCAAAAGCAAAACAAAACAACAAACAAACAAACAAAGAACACATATTACAAAACATATCTATAAACACAAAGACTCACAAGCAAGCATAAACAGTAGTAAAAGAAAATAAATCAGTAACACATGGTATTGTAACACATAAATCAAAATAAGAATCTAAAGTGATTAAAAACAAGTGTTGGTTATTGCACCATGAATTTTCTGCATCATTGAGATAAAAGTTTTCTAAACTATCTGAATGAATTAAGACCACAAGTTGTTACACTGATGTTTCTCAGCCTGTTAATGTTTCAAATGTTTCATCTCAAGAGAGAGCACTGATTGAAGACATCTCTTTTATTCCACAGAGTCAGGGGGTGAGGGCCCGTTGCAGTCAGGTCTCTGTGGTGCTCAGACTTTGATGTGAGATTATCGGGCCTCAGCTATGGGACAGAAGGTCACCGCTCTCTCACTGGCTCGCTGCCTCCCCTTCTTCCCCTGCCGCTCAAACTGATCCAGTCTGTCTCTCAGTCAAATTTGAGTAAAAGAAGTCCCACCTGGCTGTCAGACACGAGGGTGTCCCTCTGGTATTGAGACATCAACCTTTAAATCCTCCTTTGCAATATGTAGGGAGAGGGAGAAATACAAATGAAGAAATGTCCACAGGTTCATTATAATAAAAAGCAAACGTAAACAAAATAAATGCTGATTTTTTTGTTTTTTTTGTCAACTGCAAATACTGGAAAATGGAGGTGAGAAACTAATTTCGAACTCATTTTTGAAGCCCTATTACTTCATCATAATTTCACATGAACACATCATTAAAAAAATGAAATGATACTTAAGACTTTGAACTTACTAGAGCTGTCCCAAATACCATTTTATGGGCTTCGAAGCTTCGCTGACATGTTCCTCTGTCTGTCTGTCTCCATCTCCCCCGTTTCAGTGCTGCTGCTGCTGCTGCACTACTGTACACACGCACCTCTACACACAACAAACAGCGATATCCGTCTGTGAATAACTTAATAATAATCCATGTTGAATATGAATAATGAATAATTTTGTGGGATTATTCCTTATTTCATGGACCATTTTGGGATTTATACATTATTATAACATACTTATATACATATAAAAAACAACAACGAAGCATTCAAATACTGATTTGGAGGTTGATTACCATGGCAACGGTCGAAGCTTCGAAGCCTCGAAGCATTCGGGTCAGCCATAGAATTTACTAATTTGGAAAAACCACAGCTTTATATATCTGCATACTGGTTTATGTCAGTCCAGGACAGGCTACAATCAAATAGTCAGAATACACATCTGTAGTCCTGCTACACAACAGAGTCTGAAGTGAGTCAAACATGTTGGATATTTGAAACAAATTATGGATATTGACCGCCTAACGGATCGCAGCTGAAAACAAGAGACAGTTCTTTCTTTGGGCACATGGGGAGGAGTGGGCGGCAGCCTGCAGGCACACACAGAGTTTCTGCAGAAATATCAGATCTTCTAGTTCTACTTTTATTTGTGGTTTCCCACAAACAGTATTGAATAATCTCCTCAGCAGACAGGAGGTCACTGTTGAACAGTCAAGTGTAGAGAATGCCTAGACACTGTATTTGCATATGATCATTGTGAAATGTTGCGGCTCGGCCTGCATGTGCACTTGATAGACAAAAACATCATGCCTTGTTTGTTTTTTAAGACTCCGATGACAAACAGTGAACCTATTTGTTAAGACACTCTCAGAGTGAACTGTTGTCTCATCATTTTTTATTCTGTGAATAAAACACAATACTTTATAGCAAAAAAGTAAGCCTATAGAGTGCTACAGGAATGAGTCCTAAAACCTGGAAATGAGTTAGCATTTTAGCACTTCCGGTTCCCTCGTCTGGAAGTCAATGGGTTTTTGAATGGGATTTTAGTGAGATGCCTGAAATAAGGTCTGTGGTTAACACAAGCTGAAGAGATTTTAACGTTTTGTTCTACGATATAAAATATGTCAGTAAATACCACACTTGTGAATTTTGAAGCCTTTATGTGTCTTAAAAAAGGTGGTTGCTAACAAGTGGCTAAATGAGACTACTACACGACATCACACCGACTCGTCCGCCTTTACAGCCTCGTCGTATATACTCACGCTCATACGACCGTGTTGTAGTTCGTTTATAGCCTAACGTTAGCTTTTTACTCCTGGCGATTGCACTTACACTTCAAAAATCATAAAAGCGGTGTTCATTTGTGAAGATTATCTTACTGAACAAAACGTGTAAGTATCATAAACGTTTGTTTGCCACAGAGCTTATTTTGTGCAATAACCCAAAACCCAATGGAAAAATCCCATTGGATTTTTGACGAGGGAACCAGTAGGATGCTAACTTCCTGGTTGGCCTACAAAAATACGTCATCCCTGCACCACTCTATACTCACACTCATGAAGACTGGACTATCACATTCCATCACAGGCTCACAAAAATAGTTAATGGGTGAGGGTATAGTGGCCATTACAGTAGTGATGAATACAGAACAATAAACACTAATAAAAACAACAAAGAAAATTCATAAAATATTCAGTGAACGAGCAGAATTTTAAATATGCAAAGTGTCCCAGAGCAGAGGTCTGTTAGTCTTCCAGTCAATAGTTTTTCTTCTCCTGAGATCAGCCACTATGTGTTTACAAACTGCGTCACTGATCATCGTGCTGCTTCCACCTCTGTCGTCTGCTTTTGAGGTCGCTTTGCTCTTATCATTTTTTCAGGGACGTTGACGATGCTCATTGGTCGGTTTGGCTGCTGCCAACACTTCTCTCCACTCCACTCCTTATCTATAAATCGTGAGAAGAGCAAATTTGTGTGTAAATGAACATTCCTGACCATTTTTACTGCCATTTCCGCATCACTTCATATTATCTTGAATAGATAAACCAACCATTTTGAAGTGATATACGAAACGTATACATATGTTAAATACTTTATAAATGAGACCAAATAAATGCTTTTAGGAGGAGTTAACAGACTCTTGTATTTTTTCCTCTCATCAGTAAAACAAACAGGACGTACGCTATCCTTTCATATTAGATTCAATGTTATAAATAGGCTACAATTATCAGGACAATACCACCATTCAGGCTCCCTCATGCGGCTCAAAGGTTTACTGCAGATATAAATGTTAAAAGACTATGGTAGAAATGTGTAAATGTATTTGGCGACCCTAATAAAATCTCCTGCGACCCACCTGTGGGTCCCGACCCAGTCTTTAGGAATGACTGATCTAGAGACAATCCTCTCCTCCCCAAATCTAAAATCGGGCCTTTCCATTTTAGTGTGTGCTGTAGTTAAATCATTTACTGGTTTCATCAGTGTGAACTTTACCCAAAATAAAAAAAAAAGACTAATTTCTCATTGAGAAACGAATAAGTGAACAATAAAAATAAATACAACAGAAAAACAGCAAACTAGGTATTTATCTGTGTAATAAAAACAGAATAATAATATACACAAAGAAAAAGGCAGTCCAACCAATACCACTTCACAATTTTAAGAGATACTACACTACTATGACATATTATACAATATTTACACACTAATCCTGCTATCAGCTGCCAATCTCAACTGACAAGCTGGGGCAATATATATATATATATATATATATATATATATATATATATTGTATATATACACAGAGAAACAACACAGGCTGTGCACTACGTGGGTTGTATTGCTTTTAGATGCCTGTGTTAATCAATTCTAAAGACAAAAACAAACACATTGCCAAATATGCAATACCTGTTTCAAAAAAAGTCAATGAAATTGATTAGAATGATCAATAAAGTTGTGACAATGTTTCAGGCGGACTAATCGAAAAAAATGAGAAGAGTGCTACTGAGATTACTTTGGGTTATTACATCATATGTTCTGCATGCAGGGATCATAACAAGTGTTTATGTTGGCATGCTGACCAACCTCTGACACATGGGAGGTCTTGATCTTCTTCGTTGGGAGTATCGGGGAGTCTGGACTGGATCTTGTTGCAGCCTAAGCCCCCTCTGGAAGCATCATTACCTAAATGGATAGACAACAGTTACATGTTTACCGTAAACAGTGAAATATTGGCCAGGACCTTTATTTACCTCGACTGAAGACTGAACCAGTCATATTTGAGAATACACAGTTGATTACATGGTTGCTGCTACTGTGTTAAATGTGTTATATAAATAATCTTGCCTTACATATATAGGTAAAGTGAAAGAATGTGTGGTAGTGTGCATGTTGAAAAAGTATCGCTCCGTCATACCTCTCTTGGGGTTTGGGGTAGCTCTCATGCAGCTGGAAGACAACTTTCTCTACGAAGTGCTGGATGTCCACATTCTGCGTCCCTTGGACAACGTCTTCTGACGTCTTCTGACGTCTTCTGACGTCTTCTGACGTCTTCTGATGTTTCTTTCTCCCTCAGCTGTGCTTTGTGGCCCAGCTCCAGATTCGCCTGAACTTTACACTGAAAGGGTAGAAACAAGAGAGTAAAAATACTGTACATTATAGGCCAGAGAAAAAAACAAGGAGGACAATCACATCCAATGCCAAAGAACTGTTGTTGAGACCAAAATGAAGGCTGAGTTCGAAGGTGGCTGTGGTCCGAGCATGGACAGCGGAGGTAGGCTGCACATGTCTGTCACTAACAAATTTACACCAGCAGGTGATGACCTCCCTTAACTCTGAATAGTAGCTCTCTACTCCCCTTCAGGGCTGACTGGTCCCAAGGCTACAGACTGGTAGTAGCTCTTCTCCCTCTGCTACAAGGACAGGAGGAGGGGAGTTTAACACCTAACTCATAACACACACACACACCCGGAGGCATGCATAAGGAACAACACACACATATATTAGATAAGCACGGCTCTTTGTCCCAGACATCTCCTGATCCTACTGACCTACTGACTGACTGTACTGCCTGTGACCTGGAGCATCTGCAACGTGACCTCTGATTAGGTATGCCTGCATCATTTACGACTTAATGACATCTGCACACATGTATAGTTTTTTTTCTCGCAAATGTATTACTTAATCATTTTTAAAGGTCCCATATTGTAAAAAGTGAGATTTTCATGTCTTTCATATTATAAAGCAGGTTTAAGTGATATATAAAAACTGTGAAAGTATCAAAACACTCAATCCACGGAGAAATACACACAGCCCGTATTCAGAAACTGTGCGTTTGAAACAAGCTGTTAGGATTTCTGTCCTTTTGTGATGTCACAAATCTACAATATTTGGACCATTTCACAGTTTTAAACGTAAACATTCTAAATGGTCCCAGTTTATTTCCTGTTGCAGTGTATGTGAATGACATCAGCTGACAGGATGTAAACATGGACCCAAGCTTTTGCCTAGCAACGCAATTCCGTTGCCATTCCGTTGAAATGCACTAAAAACGGAGCGTTTCAGACAGAGCATGAATACAGGTATATTCAGACAGACAGTATGAGAAAAATAATGTGTTTTTTGAACATTAAAGCATGTAAACATGTTCTAGTAGAAACCCAAAATACAAACATGAACCTGAAAATGAGCACGCTATGGGACCTTTAAGAGTTTTTCCTCGTAAATTTACCACTTTAATGCTAGAGAATATTCTACACTTTTCTCCTACAGACTGAGCTTCCTTAACATTTTTGACAAAAATCATTTTGACTCAAGGTTTAGTCAATATTAAAAGATTGAAAGCTACACAACAGTGCAAACTTTAAGTGTAACGTTATTACGAGAGATACAAATTGGGACAAGAGAGACTGTAGTTAAGGTTAGCGGATGCGTCCTGCTAGCATAGCTTCAGAGCCAAACAACTACCAATGCTAACCATTTGTCTCCCTGAAAAGTTCAGATTTATTAAGGAGACATAAAGCCACTGTACCATTGTCTGGTGGTCCATGTTTCTCTGGCCTCAGTGATTGTTTAGCGGCGTTTGTGTCGTCCCAGCCTCTTCTCTCCTCCTTCAGAACCTCCCGAAGGCTCCAGCTGCTGACGGTCCGACCAACAGTTGGTGGTCCGGCACTTCTTTTCTACGGAAAGTAGCTGTGTGTGCTGGCATCGCCACTGTGGGTATAGTGGTCTATCGTATGTTTCAGTCTGGGACGTGATGGGGTTATCACCTCATATCACATGAGGTGATAACCCCATCACCTCATGTGATATGAGGTGATAACCCCGTCACCTCATGTGATATGAGGTGATAACCCCGTCACCTCATATCACCTGAGGAGATAACCCCGTCACCTCATGTGATATGAGGTGATAACCCCGTCACCTCATGTGATATGAGGTGATAACCCCGTCACCTCATGTGATATGAGGTGATAACCCCGTCACCTCATGTGATATGAGGTGATAACCCCGTCACCTCATGTGATATGAGGTGATAACCCCGTCACCTCATATCACCTGAGGAGATAACCCCATCACCTCATGTGATATGAGGTGATAACCCCGTCACCTCATGTGATATGAGGTGATAACCCCGTCACCTCATGTGATATGAGGTGATAACCCCGTCACCTCATGTGATATGAGGTGATAACCCCATCGCTCATATTGAGTGAGAGGTATTCAGAAAACACATTCTGAAAAATAAAAAACAATTAATAAAATTAAATTGAAAAAATAATAATAATTTGGAAGGGGAATTGAATCTGCAAAATGAAATAAGAATTAAATAAGGGAAACTGAGTATCATCATAATGAGAAAAATAAAAAATTAAATACAAAATGAACACTTTACTTCGTTTCACTTTATTTCTATTATTTTTTCTGTTCTTTTGTGGGTTTTGTGTCATTTTTCAGAAAGTCTTTGTTCCAGTGTCCCTGCCACCTTATCTGAATGTTTCTCATTAATCAACAGCTCCCTCTAGTGGCGACAGGTGTGAACGAGACTCAACTGAACACCTGTTGAACCTCCACTGATCTCACTTTGTGTCATTCATTGTATTTCTCTGCCATTTAGCTCAAATCAGTGCTTGAAATGAATAATAATTCACCTCTATTTAATGACATCATTGTCTAACCCCTTTGTTTTTAACATTTTAAGAAAATACTATACTTTGACTTTTTTTTTTAACTTTTTTTATTTCATTTTTTTTTTTGTATTTTTTTTTACGTTTTTAGGACATACTATATTTTGACTTAGGACATACTAAACTTTGACTTTTTTAAACTTTTTTTTATTTTTTTTTAACATTTTAAGAAAATACTATACTTTGTTTTGTTTTTTTTAACTTTTTTATTTTATTTTTTATGACATACTATATTTTGACTTTTTTAAACTTTGTTTTATTTTTTTTTAACATTTTAAGAAAATTCTATACTCTGACTTTTTTTTAAAACTTTTTTTATTTCATTTTTTACTTTGTATTTTTTTACATTTTTATTACATACTATACTTTGACTTTAACTTTTTTATTTTATTCTTTTTTTTATTTTATTTTTTTTTTATTTGAATTTTTAGGACATTTTTGACTTTTTTTAAACTTTTTTTATTTTATTTTTAAATTTTAGTGTTCCTAGTGTTGACTTTTAATGTCTCAGCCTGCCGACCACGGAGGGAACAGGGGTAGACACCGACACCCGGTCGGGTGGGGGACACCGACACCTGGTCGGGACGATAACGTAACTCGCTGCGGAGCCCCGACACTTCACAACACACGGGAAACCTCTGTTGGTCTGGAGGAGCTGCAGCATTTATTTCTGCAAAAACGTCCACTGTACATTCACTAGATATTCTCAGAGCTAAACTAACTCTTCTGCAGTGTGCGCGCGTGCACGTGGAGTTGAAGCGAGCCGAGCTGGTGAGAACGAGCGCGGTGTGCAAGCAGGCAGCAGGAGCAGCGCGTACCCACACGCGAGCGCGCATGGGATTCCGACCCGTTAAGATTTATGCGCGTGATAAGTTACAAATAGTCCCTTTAAGGACATACTATACTTTGACTTTTTTTATACTTTTTTTATTATTGTCATTGTTTTGTGTTGTTAATTGATTTACAATAATAAATATATACATACATTTGCATAAAGCAGCATATTTGTCCACTCCCATGTTGATAAGAGGATTAAATACTTGACAAATCTCCCTTTAAGGTACATTTCGAACAGATAAAACAACGTGTCATTAATTTGCGATTTATTGCGATTAAATATTTTAATTGACAGCCCTAGTTTATATATAAATGTATTATTATTATTTCCCTGCATCATTCTGGCTTCTTCAGACGGCCAGTTTCTGATGTAAAAACAGTATTTTGTTAAGTTTAAACTTTATATTTGACCTTAAAACTTAAGTTGATTAAAATCACTCCAACCTGTGCAGACTGTTTATTATATAGGTTGTTTTTGTTCTTTTGTGGGTTTTCTGTCATTTTTTCAGAAAGTCTTTGTTCCAGTGTCCCTGCCACCATATCTGAATGTTTCTCATTAATCAACAGCTCCCTCTAGTGGCGACAGGTGTGAACGAGACTCAACTGAACACCTGTTGAACCTCCACTGATCTGAGGGAAGAGCAGGTGGAAGGGAGGCTCGTGTTTCTCAGCTTTGTGCGCTGAAGAAGACGTTCTATGGCGCATGCGCACAGAATGTCCTGTGACGTCACATTCGAGGCTTGATTGAAAGGCTGCCTTTTATCGTGACGTCACATGACGTCACATCAAAGCCATCAGTTTGTCACAGATCTCACAGATGAGATCAGAAGATATTTCTTTATCAGTTCCACCGGTTGGAGATCTGCAGTGGAGAGTAGAAGAAACTCACCATACAACACGGTGCAAAAAGCAAATTATAGGCCGGCTGCTTTCCAAAACAATTAATTTACAATGAATTCTGAGGAGCAGATGAAGTCAGAGACGGAGCCTTCGGCGATTCGATCCGACCTAAATTACATTTGTGACAATACGCAGACACAGATGGAACACCTGACAGCTAACCGGAGGTCATCTCAGCCCAGGACAGACTACCTGGAGATCGAACACCTGCAAAGCATTTACAACAAATCGCTGATAGTGATCGAAAACCTTAAAGGTCAGCTGAGGAGAGCTCAACAGAGGATGGACAAACTAGAGACAGATCGCCAGCTAATCTACGAATTGGACACAGAGACCGAAAACCTTAAAGGTCAGCTGAGGACTGCTCGGCTGCTAATCAACAAACTACAGATAGAGAGCGCACTCCTGAAAGTTCGGCTGAGCATCTCTCTGCCACCAGCTGACCTTGAATCAGTAAACAGGCCTCAGTTGAAGGATGCATCCTCTATGACGCTCTGTGACGCTCGATCTGGGTATGAGAGATCCGCGACGACTACACCTGAGGATCAGAACCTCCCAAAGGCTCTATCTGCTGACGGTCCGACCAACAGTTGGTGGCACGGCACTTCTTTTCTACGGAAAGTAGCTGTGTGTGCTGGCATCACCACTGTGGGTATAGTGGTCTATCGTATGTTTCAGTCTGGGACGTGATGAGGTTATCACCTCATATCACCTGAGGAGATAACCCCATCACCTCATGTGATATGAGGTGATAACCCCGTCACCTCATGTCATATGAGGAGATAACCCCGTCACCTCATGTGATATGAGGTGATAACCCCGTCACCTCATGTGATATGAGATGATAACCCCGTCACCTCATGTGATATGAGGTGATAACCCCGTCACCTCATGTGATATGAGGTGATAACCCCATCGCTCATATTGAGTGAGAGGTATTCAGAAAACACATTCTGAAAAATAAAAAACAATTAATAAAATTAAATTGAAAAAATAATAATAATTTGGAAGGGGAATTGAATCTGCAAAATGAAATAAGAATTAAATAAGGGAAACTGAGTATCATCATAATGAGAAAAATAAAAAATTAAATACAAAATGAACACTTTACTTCGTTTCACTTTATTTCTATTATTTTTTCTGTTCTTTTGTGGGTTTTGTGTCATTTTTCAGAAAGTCTTTGTTCCAGTGTCCCTGCCACCATATCTGAATGTTTCTCATTAATCAACAGCTCCCTCTAGTGGCGACAGGTGTGAACGAGACTCAACTGAACACCTGTTGAACCTCCACTGATCTGAGGGAAGAGCAGGTGGAAGGGAGGCTCGTGTTTCTCAGCTTTGTGCGCTGAGGAAGACGTTCTATGGCGCATGCGCACAGAATGTCCTGTGACGTCACATTCGAGGCTTGATTGAAAGGCTGCCTTTTATCGTGACGTCACATGACGTCACATCACAGCCATCAGTTCGTCACAGATCTCACAGATGAGATCAGAAGATATTTCTTTATTAGTTCCACAGGTTGGAGATCTGCAGTGGAGAGTAGAAGAAGAAACTCACCATACAACACGGTGCAAAAAGCAAATTATAGGCCGGCTGCTTTCCAAAACAATTCATTTACAATGAATTCTGAGGAGCAGATGAAGTCAGATACGGAGCCTTCGGCGATTCTATTCGAACTAAATTACATTTGTGACAATATGCAGACACAGATGGAACACCTGACAGCTAACCGGAGGGCATCTCAGCCCAGGACAGACTACCTGGAGATCGAACACCTGCGAAGCATTTACAACAAATCGCTGATAGTGATCGAAAACCTTAAAGGTCAGCTGAGGAGAGCTCAACAGAGGACGGACAAACTACAGACAGAGATCGGACTCCTGAAAGTTCGGCTGAGGATCTCTCTGCCACCAGCTGACCTTGAATCAGTAAACAGGCCTCAGTTGAAGGATGCATCCTCTATGACGCTCTGTGACGCTCGATCTGGGTATGAGAGATCCGCGACGACTACACCTGAGGATCAGAACCTCCCGAAGGCTCCAGCTGCTGACGGTCCGACCAACAGTTGGTGGTCCTGCACTTCTTTTCTACGGAAAGTAGCTGTGTGTGCTGGCATCGCCACTGTGGGTATAGTGGTCTATCGTATGTTTCAGTCTGGGACGTGATGGGGTTATCACCTCATATCACATGAGGTGATAACCCCATCACCTCATGTGATATGAGGTGATAACCCCGTCACCTCATGTGATATGAGGTGATAACCCCGTCACCTCATGTGATATGAGGTGATAACCCCATCGCTCATATTGAGTGAGAGGTATTCAGAAAACACATTCTGAAAAATAAAAAACAATTAATAAAATTAAATTGAAAAAATAATAATAATTTGGAAGGGGAATTGAATCTGCAAAATGAAATAAGAATTAAATAAGGGAAACTGAGTATCATCATAATGAGAAAAATAAAAAATTAAATACAAAATGAACACTTTACTTCGTTTCACTTTATTTCTATTATTTTTTCTGTTCTTTTGTGGGTTTTGTGTCATTTTTCAGAAAGTCTTTGTTCCAGTGTCCCTGCCACCATATCTGAATGTTTCTCATTAATCAACAGCTCCCTCTAGTGGCGACAGGTGTGAACGAGACTCAACTGAACACCTGTTGAACCTCCACTGATCTGAGGGAAGAGCAGGTGGAAGGGAGGCTCGTGTTTCTCAGCTTTGTGCGCTGAGGAAGACGTTCTATGGCGCATGCGCACAGAATGTCCTGTGACGTCACATTCGAGGCTTGATTGAAAGGCTGCCTTTTATCGTGACGTCACATGACGTCACATCACAGCCATCAGTTCGTCACAGATCTCACAGATGAGATCAGAAGATATTTCTTTATTAGTTCCACAGGTTGGAGATCTGCAGTGGAGAGTAGAAGAAGAAACTCACCATACAACACGGTGCAAAAAGCAAATTATAGGCCGGCTGCTTTCCAAAACAATTCATTTACAATGAATTCTGAGGAGCAGATGAAGTCAGATACGGAGCCTTCGGCGATTCTATTCGAACTAAATTACATTTGTGACAATATGCAGACACAGATGGAACACCTGACAGCTAACCGGAGGGCATCTCAGCCCAGGACAGACTACCTGGAGATCGAACACCTGCGAAGCATTTACAACAAATCGCTGATAGTGATCGAAAACCTTAAAGGTCAGCTGAGGAGAGCTCAACAGAGGACGGACAAACTACAGACAGAGATCGGACTCCTGAAAGTTCGGCTGAGGATCTCTCTGCCACCAGCTGACCTTGAATCAGTAAACAGGCCTCAGTTGAAGGATGCATCCTCTATGACGCTCTGTGACGCTCGATCTGGGTATGAGAGATCCGCGACGACTACACCTGAGGATCAGAACCTCCCGTAGGCTCCAGCTGCTGACGGTCCGACCAACAGTTGGTGGTCCTGCACTTCTTTTCTACGGAAAGTAGCTGTGTGTGCTGGCATCGCCACTGTGGGTATAGTGGTCTATTGTATGTTTCAGTCTGGGACGTGATGGGGTTATCATCTCATATCACATGAGGTGATAACCCCATCACCTCATGTGATATGAGGTGATAACCCCGTCACCTCATGTGATATGAGGTGATAACCCCGTCACCTCATGTGATATGAGGAGATAACCCCGTCACCTCATGTGATATGAGGTGATAACCCCGTCACCTCATGTGATATGAGGAGATAACCCCGTCACCTCATGTGATATGAGGAGATAACCCCGTCACCTCATGTGATATGAGGAGATAACCCCGTCACCTCATGTGATATGAGGTGATAACCCCGTCACCTCATGTGATATGAGGTGATAACCCCGTCACCTCATGTGGTATGAGGTGATAACCCCGTCACCTCATGTGATATGAGGTGATAACCCCGTCACCTCATGTGATATGAGGAGATAACCCCGTCACCTCATGTGATATGAGGTGATAACCCCGTCACCTCATGTGATATGAGGTGATAACCCCGTCACCTCATGTGATATGAGGAGATAACCCCGTCACCTCATGTGATATGAGGTGATAACCCCGTCACCTCATGTGATATGAGGTGATAACCCCGTCACCTCATGTGGTATGAGGTGATAACCCCATCGCTCATATTGAGTGAGAGGTATTCAGAAAACACATTCTGAAAAATAAAAAACAATTAATAAAATTAAATTGAAAAAATAATAATTTGGAAGGGGAATTGAATCTGCAAAATGAAATAAGAATTAAATAAGGGAAACTGAGTATCATCATAATGAGAAAAATACAAAATTAAATACAAAATGAACACTTTACTTTGTTTCACTTTATTTCTATTATTTTTTCTGTTCTTTTGTGGGTTTTGTGTCATTTTTCAGAAAGTCTTTGTTCCAGTGTCCCTGCCACCATATCTGAATGTTTCTCATTAATCAACAGCTCCCTCTAGTGGCGACAGGTGTGAACGAGACTCAACTGAACACCTGTTGAACCTCCACTGATCTGAGGGAAGAGCAGGTGGAAGGGAGGCTCGTGTTTCTCAGCTTTGTGCGCTGAGGAAGACGTTCTATGGCGCATGCGCACAGAATGTCCTGTGACGTCACATTCGAGGCTTGATTGAAAGGCTGCCTTTTATCGTGACGTCACATGACGTCACATCACAGCCATCAGTTCGTCACAGATCTCACAGATGAGATCAGAAGATATTTCTTTATTAGTTCCACAGGTTGGAGATCTGCAGTGGAGAGTAGAAGAAGAAACTCACCATACAACACGGTGCAAAAAGCAAATTATAGGCCGGCTGCTTTCCAAAACAATTCATTTACAATGAATTCTGAGGAGCAGATGAAGTCAGATACGGAGCCTTCGGGGATTCTATTCGAACTAAATTACATTTGTGACAATATGCAGACACAGATGGAACACCTGACAGCTAACCGGAGGGCATCTCAGCCCAGGACAGACTACATGGAGATCGAACACCTGCGAAGCATTTACAACAAATCGCTGATAGTGATCGAAAACCTTAAAGGTCAGCTGAGGAGAGCTCAACAGAGGACGGACAAACTACAGACAGAGATCGGACTCCTGAAAGTTCGGCTGAGGATCTCTCTGCCACCAGCTGACCTTGAATCAGTAAACAGGCCTCAGTTGAAGGATGCATCCTCTATGACGCTCTGTGACGCTCGATCTGGGTATGAGAGATCCGCGACGACTACACCTGAGGATCAGAACCTCCCGAAGGCTCCAGCTGCTGACGGTCCGACCAACAGTTGGTGGTCCGGCACTTCTTTTCTACGGAAAGTAGCTGTGTGTGCTGGCATCGCCACTGTGGGTATAGTGGTCTATCGTATGTTTCAGTCTGGGACGTGATGAGGTTATCACCTCATGTGGTATGAGGTGATAACCCCATCACCTCATAAAAATGTAAAAAAAAATAAAAAATAAAAAAAAGATTTAAAAAAAAGTCAAAAATGTCCTAAAAATGTAAAAGAAAAAAGTGGTTTCTGGTGTAGCACCGTCACCTCATGTGATATGAGGTGATAACCCCGTCACCTCATGTGATATGAGGTGATAACCCCGTCACCTCATGTGATATGAGGTGATAACCCCGTCACTTCATGTGATATGAGGTGATAACCCCGTCACCTCATGTGATATGAGGTGATAACCCCGTCACCTCATGTGGTATGAGGTGATAACCCCATCGCTCATATTGAGTGAGAGGTATTCAGAAAACACATTCTGAAAAATAAAAAACAATTAATAAAATTAAATTGAAAAAATAATAATAATTTGGAAGGGGAATTGAATCTGCAAAATGAAATAAGAATTAAATAAGGGAAACTGAGTATCATCATAATGAGAAAAATACAAAATTAAATACAAAATGAACACTTTACTTTGTTTCACTTTATTTCTATTATTTTTTCTGTTCTTTTGTGGGTTTTGTGTCATTTTTCAGAAAGTCTTTGTTCCAGTGTCCCTGCCACCATATCTGAATGTTTCTCATTAATCAACAGCTCCCTCTAGTGGCGACAGGTGTGAACGAGACTCAACTGAACACCTGTTGAACCTCCACTGATCTGAGGGAAGAGCAGGTGGAAGGGAGGCTCGTGTTTCTCAGCTTTGTGCGCTGAGGAAGACGTTCTATGGCGCATGCGCACAGAATGTCCTGTGACGTCACATTCGAGGCTTGATTGAAAGGCTGCCTTTTATCGTGACGTCACATGACGTCACATCACAGCCATCAGTTCGTCACAGATCTCACAGATGAGATCAGAAGATATTTCTTTATTAGTTCCACAGGTTGGAGATCTGCAGTGGAGAGTAGAAGAAGAAACTCACCATACAACACGGTGCAAAAAGCAAATTATAGGCCGGCTGCTTTCCAAAACAATTCATTTACAATGAATTCTGAGGAGCAGATGAAGTCAGATACGGAGCCTTCGGGGATTCTATTCGAACTAAATTACATTTGTGACAATATGCAGACACAGATGGAACACCTGACAGCTAACCGGAGGGCATCTCAGCCCAGGACAGACTACATGGAGATCGAACACCTGCGAAGCATTTACAACAAATCGCTGATAGTGATCGAAAACCTTAAAGGTCAGCTGAGGAGAGCTCAACAGAGGACGGACAAACTACAGACAGAGATCGGACTCCTGAAAGTTCGGCTGAGGATCTCTCTGCCACCAGCTGACCTTGAATCAGTAAACAGGCCTCAGTTGAAGGATGCATCCTCTATGACGCTCTGTGACGCTCGATCTGGGTATGAGAGATCCGCGACGACTACACCTGAGGATCAGAACCTCCCGAAGGCTCCAGCTGCTGACGGTCCGACCAACAGTTGGTGGTCCGGCACTTCTTTTCTACGGAAAGTAGCTGTGTGTGCTGGCATCGCCACTGTGGGTATAGTGGTCTATCGTATGTTTCAGTCTGGGACGTGATGAGGTTATCACCTCATGTGGTATGAGGTGATAACCCCATCACCTCATAAAAATGTAAAAAAAAATAAAAAATAAAAAAAAGATTTAAAAAAAAGTCAAAAATGTCCTAAAAATGTAAAAGAAAAAAGTGGTTTCTGGTGTAGCACCGTCACCTCATGTGATATGAGGTGATAACCCCGTCACCTCATGTGATATGAGGTGATAACCCCGTCACCTCATGTGATATGAGGTGATAACCCCGTCACTTCATGTGATATGAGGTGATAACCCCGTCACCTCATGTGATATGAGGTGATAACCCCGTCACCTCATGTGGTATGAGGTGATAACCCCATCGCTCATATTGAGTGAGAGGTATTCAGAAAACACATTCTGAAAAATAAAAAACAATTAATAAAATTAAATTGAAAAAATAATAATAATTTGGAAGGGGAATTGAATCTGCAAAATGAAATAAGAATTAAATAAGGGAAACTGAGTATCATCATAATGAGAAAAATAAAAAATGAAATACAAAATGAACACTTTACTTCGTTTCACTTTATTTCTATTATTTTTTCTGTTCTTTTGTGGGTTTTGTGTCATTATTCAGAAAGTCTTTGTTCCAGTGTCCCTGCCACCATATCTGAATGTTTCTCATTAATCAACAGCTCCCTCTAGTGGCGACAGGTGTGAACGAGACTCAACTGAACACCTGTTGAACCTCCACTGATCTGAGGGAAGAGCAGGTGGAAGGGAGGCTCGTGTTTCTCAGCTTTGTGCGCTGAGGAAGACGTTCTATGGCGCATGCGCACAGAATGTCCTGTGACGTCACATTCGAGGCTTGATTGAAAGGCTGCCTTTTATCGTGACGTCACATGACGTCACATCACAGCCATCAGTTCGTCACAGATCTCACAGATGAGATCAGAAGATATTTCTTTATTAGTTCCACAGGTTGGAGATCTGCAGTGGAGAGTAGAAGAAGAAACTCACCATACAACACGGTGCAAAAAGCAAATTATAGGCCGGCTGCTTTCCAAAACAATTCATTTACAATGAATTCTGAGGAGCAGATGAAGTCAGATACGGAGCCTTCGGCGATTCTATTCGAACTAAATTACATTTGTGACAATATGCAGACACAGATGGAACACCTGACAGCTAACCGGAGGGCATCTCAGCCCAGGACAGACTACCTGGAGATCGAACACCTGCAAAGCATTTACAACAAATCGCTGATAGTGATCGAAAACCTTAAAGGTCAGCTGAGGAGAGCTCAACAGAGGATGGACAAACTAGAGACAGATCGCCAGCTAATCTACGAATTGGACACAGAGACCGAAAACCTTAAAGGTCAGCTGAGGACTGCTCGGCTGCTAATCAACAAACTACAGATAGAGAGCGCACTCCTGAAAGTTCGGCTGAGCATCTCTCTGCCACCAGCTGACCTTGAATCAGTAAACAGGCCTCAGTTGAAGGATGCATCCTCTATGACGCTCTGTGACGCTCGATCTGGGTATGAGAGATCCGCGACGACTACACCTGAGGATCAGAACCTCCCGAAGGCTCCAGCTGCTGACGGTCCGACCAACAGTTGGTGGTCCTGCACTTCTTTTCTACGGAAAGTAGCTGTGTGTGCTGGCATCGCCACTGTGGGTATAGTGGTCTATCGTATGTTTCAGTCTGGGACGTGATGGGGTTATCACCTCATATCACATGAGGTGATAACCCCATCACCTCATGTGATATGAGGTGATAACCCCGTCACCTCATTTCACCTGAGGTGATAACCCCGTCACCTCATGTGATATGAGGTGATAACCCCGTCACCTCATATCACCTGAGGAGATAACCCCGTCACCTCATGTGATATGAGGTGATAACCCCGTCACCTCATGTGATATGAGGAGATAACCCCGTCACCTCATGTGATATGAGGTGATAACCCCGTCACCTCATATCACCTGAGGAGATAACCTCGTCACCTCATGTGATATGAGGTGATAACCCCGTCACCTCATGTGATATGAGGTGATAACCCCGTCACCTCATGTGGTATGAGGTGATAACCCCATCGCTCATATTGAGTGAGAGGTATTCAGAAAACATTCTGAAAAATAAAAAACAATTAATAAAATTAAATTGAAAAAATAATAATAATTTGGAAGGGGAATTGAATCTGCAAAATGAAATAAGAATTAAATAAGGGAAACTGAGTATCATCATAATGAGAAAAATAAAAAATTAAATACAAAATGAACACTTTACTTTGTTTCACTTTATTTCTATTATTTTTTCTGTTCTTTTGTGGGTTTTGTGTCATTTTTCAGAAAGTCTTTGTTCCAGTGTCCCTGCCACCATATCTGAATGTTTCTCATTAATCAACAGCTCCCTCTAGTGGCGACAGGTGTGAACGAGACTCAACTGAACACCTGTTGAACCTCCACTGATCTGAGGGAAGAGCAGGTGGAAGGGAGGCTCGTGTTTCTCAGCTTTGTGCGCTGAGGAAGACGTTCTATGGCGCATGCGCACAGAATGTCCTGTGACGTCACATTCGAGGCTTGATTGAAAGGCTGCCTTTTATCGTGACGTCACATGACGTCACATCACAGCCATCAGTTCGTCACAGATCTCACAGATGAGATCAGAAGATATTTCTTTATTAGTTCCACAGGTTGGAGATCTGCAGTGGAGAGTAGAAGAAGAAACTCACCATACAACACGGTGCAAAAAGCAAATTATAGGCCGGCTGCTTTCCAAAACAATTCATTTACAATGAATTCTGAGGAGCAGATGAAGTCAGATACGGAGCCTTCGGCGATTCTATTCGAACTAAATTACATTTGTGACAATATGCAGACACAGATGGAACACCTGACAGCTAACCGGAGGGCATCTCAGCCCAGGACAGACTACCTGGAGATCGAACACCTGCGAAGCATTTACAACAAATCGCTGATAGTGATCGAAAACCTTAAAGGTCAGCTGAGGAGAGCTCAACAGAGGACGGACAAACTACAGACAGAGATCGGACTCCTGAAAGTTCGGCTGAGGATCTCTCTGCCACCAGCTGACCTTGAATCAGTAAACAGGCCTCAGTTGAAGGATGCATCCTCTATGACGCTCTGTGACGCTCGATCTGGGTATGAGAGATCCGCGACGACTACACCTGAGGATCAGAACCTCCCGAAGGCTCCAGCTGCTGACGGTCCGACCAACAGTTGGTGGTCCTGCACTTCTTTTCTACGGAAAGTAGCTGTGTGTGCTGGCATCGCCACTGTGGGTATAGTGGTCTATCGTATGTTTCAGTCTGGGACGTGATGAGGTTATCACCTCATGTGGTATGAGGTGATAACCCCATCACCTCATAAAAATGTAAAAAAAAATAAAAATAAAAAAAAGATTTAAAAAAAAGTCAAAAATGTCCTAAAAATGTAAAAGAAAAAAGTGGTTTCTGGTGTAGCACCGTCACCTCATGTGATATGAGGTGATAACCCCGTCACCTCATGTGATATGAGGTGATAACCCCGTCACCTCATGTGATATGAGGTGATAACCCCGTCACCTCATGTATTATGAGGTGATAACCCCGTCACTTCATGTGATATGAGGTGATAACCCCGTCACCTCATGTGATATGAGGTGATAACCCCGTCACCTCATGTGGTATGAGGTGATAACCCCATCGCTCATATTGAGTGAGAGGTATTCAGAAAACACATTCTGAAAAATAAAAAACAATTAATAAAATTAAATTGAAAAAATAATAATAATTTGGAAGGGGAATTGAATCTGCAAAATGAAATAAGAATTAAATAAGGGAAACTGAGTATCATCATAATGAGAAAAATAAAAAATTAAATACAAAATGAACACTTTACTTCGTTTCACTTTATTTCTATTATTTTTTCTGTTCTTTTGTGGGTTTTGTGTCATTTTTCAGAAAGTCTTTGTTCCAGTGTCCCTGCCACCTTATCTGAATGTTTCTCATTAATCAACAGCTCCCTCTAGTGGCGACAGGTGTGAACGAGACTCAACTGAACACCTGTTGAACCTCCACTGATCTCACTTTGTGTCATTCATTGTATTTCTCTGCCATTTAGCTCAAATCAGTGCTTGAAATGAATAATAATTCACCTCTATTTAATGACATCATTGTCTAACCCCTTTGTTTTTAACATTTTAAGAAAATACTATACTTTGACTTTTTTTTTTAAACTTTTTTTATTTCATTTTTTTTTGTATTTTTTTTACGTTTTTAGGACATACTATATTTTGACTTAGGACATACTAAACTTTGACTTTTTTAAACTTTTTTTTATTTTTTTTTAACATTTTAAGAAAATACTATACTTTGTTTTTTTTTTTTAAACTTTTTTTATTTTATTTTTTATGACATACTATATTTTGACTTTTTTAAACTTTGTTTTATTTTTTTTTAACATTTTAAGAAAATTCTATACTCTGACTTTTTTTTAAAACTTTTTTTATTTAATTTTTTACTTTGTATTTTTTTACATTTTTATTACATACTATACTTTGACTTTAACTTTTTTATTTTATTCTTTTTTTTATTTTATTTTTTTTTTATTTGAATTTTTAGGACATTTTTGACTTTTTTTAAACTTTTTTTATTTTATTTTTAAATTTTAGTGTTCCTAGTGTTGACTTTTAATGTCTCAGCCTGCCGACCGCGGAGGGAACAGGGGTAGACACCGACACCCGGTCGGGGGGGGGGGGGGGGGGACACCGACACCTGGTCGGGACGATAACGTAACTCGCTGCGGAGCCCCGACACTTCACAACACACAGGAAACCTCTGTTGGTCTGGAGGAGCTGCAGCATTTATTTCTGCAAAAACGTCCACTGTACATTCACTAGATATTCTCAGAGCTAAACTAACTCTTCTGCAGTGTGCGCGCGTGCACGTGGAGTTGAAGCGAGCCAAGCTGGTGAGAACGAGCGCGGTGTGCAAGCAGGCAGCAGGAGCAGCGCGTACCCACACGCGAGCGCGCATGGGATTCCGACCCGTTAAGATTTATGCGCGTGATAAGTTACAAATAGTCCCTTTAAGGACATACTATACTTTGACTTTTTTTATACTTTTTTTATTATTGTCATTGTTTTGTGTTGTTAATTGATTTACAATAATAAATATATACATACATTTGCATAAAGCAGCATATTTGTCCACTCCCATGTTGATAAGAGGATTAAATACTTGACAAATCTCCCTTTAAGGTACATTTCGAACAGATAAAACAACATGTCATTAATTTGCGATTTATTGCGATTAAAGCTGGGGTCTGCGATCTTGGAAAACTAGCATAATTTGAAAGTCGCATCGCCTCAGGAGCTCCGTCTAAGCCCCCCCCTCCCCTCGAAACTCCTTATAAGGCAACGCCCCCCACACACATGCACGAGCACCGCCGCATCGTAACTACTTCACATTTTTCGTAGCTATTTCATCACTAAATTCACTTCTGAAAAATGTTGAGGCGAGAAATCAACGGTGTAGATTTAGAATATTGACAGTTTTACGATGTTAGATGGCGAATCAAACATTTTCTCCACTGTTGTCGGAGTTTAGAAGCTCCACAAACTGCCGGCACAGCTAGCTAGCAACTGCCGGGATCGCCACCTCTCCACCCGGGCATTCACTCACACAGACCCCGCTATGAGCTGGAGCTCTCTCAAGAGACCGGTCTCGTAGACGAGGGGCTTTATTTCCTTGTTGACGGAGGGGAAGGGGGGGGGGCGGCAGCTCGCTGGAGAGCCGGCCACAGAGCAGCAGAGAGGGGAGGGAAAGAGAGAGATACCTGCTGAGACAACACGACCCTTTTTAACATTACTCTAATATCTGGAGGGAGATCAGTCCACTCGTTTGTTTCTGTAACTGAAAAAGCAGTTTGAGTAACGTAAATTTTGTTCGGCAATGTTTTCTATCCGCCGTCTCCCCTCGTTGATAATCCTGTTTGTCTGACTTCACTTTGAGCTGTTAGAGGAAAAAAAGTTTAAATCTGCAGTATCTTATAAAGTAAACTAACAGAACATAAACAACTAAATCAAAGTTGTATTTTTCGATAATATGGTAATAGTGGTACGAGTTCGTTCTCGTTGTCCGGTGTTTTAAGAGCTGAGTTTTCTCTTCCACTCTCCAGTGAACGTGCGGCGGACACGCGCTTTGAGTTCACGCTGGTGCACGCTGAGGCTAGAGTACGAGCAGGGAGGCAGGGAGGCATCTGATTGGTTCCTTACAACCGGGACCATTTTTACTGACTGGTAGACGTTTTTACAGGATTACAGCAGCTACAGATGACGGATCTTTTCCGGTCTTTTTTCAGTGCTCATAAGAAACGGATTGCTGTCGGGGTGTAAAGACCATTTCAACCAATATAACAAAAAGTGTATACTGGATAAATCGCAGACCCCATCTTTAAATATTTTAATTGACAGCCCTAGTTTATATATAAATGTATTATTATTATTTCCCTGCATCATTCTGGCTTCTTCAGACGGCCAATTTCTGATGTAAAAACAGTATTTTGTTAAGTTTAAACTTTATATTTGACCTTAAAACTTAAGTTGATTAAAATCACTCCAACCTGTGCAGACTGTTTATTATATAGGTTGTTTTTGTTCTTTTGTGGGTTTTGTGTCATTTTTTCAGAAAGTCTTTGTTCCAGTGTCCCTGCCACCATATCTGAATGTTTCTCATTAATCAACAGCTCCCTCTAGTGGCGACAGGTGTGAACGAGACTCAACTGAACACCTGTTGAACCTCCACTGATCTGAGGGAAGAGCAGGTGGAAGGGAGGCTCGTGTTTCTCAGCTTTGTGCGCTGAGGAAGACGTTCTATGGCGCATGCGCACAGAATGTCCTGTGACGTCACATTCGAGGCTTGATTGAAAGGCTGCCTTTTATCGTGACGTCACATGACGTCACATCAAAGCCATCAGTTCGTCACAGATCTCACAGATGAGACCAGATGATATTTCTTTATCAGTTCCACCGGTTGGAGATCTGCAGTGGAGAGTAGAAGAAACTCACCATACAACACGGTGCAAAAAGCAAATTATAGGCCAGCTGCTTTCCAAAACAATTAATTTACAATGAATTCTGAGGAGCAGATGAAGTCAGAGACGGAGCCTTCGGCGATTCGATCCGACCTAAATTACATTTGTGACAATACGCAGACACAGATGGAACACCTGACAGCTAACCGGAGGTCATCTCAGCCCAGGACAGACTACCTGGAGATCGAACACCTGCAAAGCATTTACAACAAATCGCTGATAGTGATCGAAAACCTTAAAGGTCAGCTGAGGAGAGCTCAACAGAGGATGGACAAACTAGAGACAGATCGCCAGCTAATCTACGAATTGGACACAGAGACCGAAAACCTTAAAGGTCAGCTGAGGACTGCTCGGCTGCTAATCAACAAACTACAGATAGAGAGCGCACTCCTGAAAGTTCGGCTGAGCATCTCTCTGCCACGAGCTGACCTTGAATCAGTAAACAGGCCTCAGTTGAAGGATGCATCCTCTATGACGCTCTGTGACGCTCGATCTGGGTATGAGAGATCCGCGACGACTACACCTGAGGATCAGAACCTCCCAAAGGCTCTATCTGCTGACGGTCCGACCAACAGTTGGTGGCACGGCACTTCTTTTCTACGGAAAGTAGCTGTGTGTGCTGGCATCACCACTGTGGGTATAGTGGTCTATCGTATGTTTCAGTCTGGGACGTGATGAGGTTATCACCTCATATCACCTGAGGAGATAACCCCATCACCTCATGTGATATGAGGTGATAACCCCGTCACCTCATGTCATATGAGGAGATAACCCCGTCACCTCATGTGATATGAGGTGATAACCCCGTCACCTTATATCACCTGAGGTGATAACCCCGTCACCTCATGTGATATGAGGTGATAACCCCATCACCTCATGTGATATGAGGTGATAACCCCGTCACCTCATGTGATATGAGGTGATAACCCCGTCACCTCATGTGATATGAGGTGATAACCCCATCGCTCATATTGAGTGAGAGGTATTCAGAAAACACATTCTGAAAAATAAAAAACAATTAATAAAATTAAATTGAAAAAATAATAATAATTTGGAAGGGGAATTGAATCTGCAAAATGAAATAAGAATTAAATAAGGGAAACTGAGTATCATCATAATTGTGATGGAATTTTCTACTATTCCTCTCTCTCCTTGGTCGAGAGGTCAGAGCGTCCCTCTGTTGACGTTACTGGGTTGGAGTCCTATCTAGGAGCTCCACCATTATCTTTACAGCTGTGTCTGTAGTAGGGACCATGGAGCCAGTCGCTGTGGCATCCAGGGTCAGAGATGCCAGAGGAGCCAAGTAAGTCAAAACATGATAAGGGGGTAAAACACTGAGCACCAGGGGGAAAGGGCAGAGTTGTGAGGGCTTCACGCGGAGAGCACATCAATGGTGGAGACCTGACAATTGCTCCTTGATCAAGCTTCAATAAACCTTCTTTGTAAGACATCAGCAGCTTCGGGGCCTCTTCCTTCCTATTGACTGAGTTAACCTGAGTATTCAGAAATTCCACAACAAAGTGGCGTCACGAACAGGATCTCAAAACAACAACAGAAATGGTAAGTGCAAATTATCAGTTTTGCCTTACCATGTCTGTGTTTGACGAGATCAAAAAGAATCTGCAAATTTGAAAATTTAGCTTCAAAATAACGCTCCATTCTTAAGGGAGTAAAATAATAACAAGGTTGAGTAATTTCTGAAATTTGGAACATTTTGGAACAAACAGGAAAATTGTTAATGTATAACCGGGAATGAAAATAAGGTTTACCACTGTGTTTATGGTAAAATGGTAATATTAAGAAGGTAATATTACACTTCCAGCAGGGTGGTTGGGTTCGAAGATAAAAATCTGTGCGTTTCGGTCAATTGGGACTACCACAGTACCACCACAGGGGTGGTTGAGTTTCCGGGTCAAGCTTCGGGCAAGACTCAACCAGGGGTGAGACTCCCATGAGGTCTGGTTCAGGGGGAAAGACGTTTCCGGGGTAGTATTACTAGAACTACCTCGGCCAGACCAAGATTGGCGACTATCTCCTTCTGTGTCCTGGGGGAAACAGTGAAGCTCCGGGGGAGACCCCGGGAGCCTAGGTGCCGTTTATTGTTTGTGTACACGAGGCGTAGGGCTTGCGGAGCCCCGTCTTAAAAGAGTTCCGAACCAACACCGCTGCTGGAAGGGAAGGGATAAAAGGAGGAGAAGCTGTTGATGCTGATAAGTGTTATTGATGTGCATGCGCCCTTTTTGTATGTCAATGCTGTTGAATATTTGCTGCTACTTGTTTACTGAGGTGCAACTGCTTTGCTGGCTTATGCTGCTGAATTTTGCTGAATAACTGTATTAGAATAAGTGCTGAATAAAATGGGTGCCCAAAAGTCCAAAGCAGCAAAGGAACCAGAAAATTTAAACATAAGACCGACTTTAAAACAGCAAAGGGTTGAGAGGTCAAATCAGTCAAATGACCGGGAGAGTAAAGAAGAAGAAAGAAAGAAGACAACCTGTCTTTGATAAACACCATACTAACACCAAATCTCACATAACGCCAGAAAAACCTTCATCCACACATTTTGAAACGATGTATATGCCCTCTGGACCCACTTGGATAGTGGGCAGACAGGCCGGATGGAAGTATGTAGCTCCGTTCACGGCATTGATGTGTGATTGGACGGATGGTGCATGGCCGCATGGAGGCTCACTTGAGACGGAGAAACTGCAGCTGGCTGAGATAAATGGCCATGGCGACATTGGAAATCCAGAATGGGATTTTTTCATACATGAGAAAGTGTGTGATGGTGTGAAAAAAAGTCGCTGCTCTGCAGAGCCGTGTTGGGAAAGTGAGTGAGAATGGCTATGAATGGGGTTTGGATTTATTCAGGAAAATGGTGGATGAATGCGTACCAATTATTGCAACATGTCACATGCCTCTGTTAGAGCTCATATTGCAGACCAAAGCGGATGAGATAGTGAGAATCAGACAGTGAAAAAATGTGCAAAGGCGATGGGTACGATAGGATTAAACGCCAAGGTAAAACTCCGTCCCCTCAGTGTTTGTTGTGTGTTGACGGAAGCTAAAATCCCACTTTAAGAGCAATTGAATTGAATTTAACAAATTCACTGTTTCACTTTACCCCAAGATAACAATAAGGCAGAAGCTTCAGAGGCAAAGTTAGTAAGAAAGCAGACAGAAGAGTTGATGTTTTTTGATCACTGCCGCAGTTGAAAGGGAGAGGGACAGAGAGGAGCAGAAGTGGCCGCCCTGCAAGAGTTAGCAGAGCATCTGGCTCAGAATTCATTGATGATCCACCCAGAGGGGAGGGGCCAAGAAACACACCAAGACACTGACACAGACACACACAGCTACAGGCTGCAGGGTTTGTGTCCAGAGTCAACAGTCTAACTCATTTACTAATTTGGGTGGGCCAATGCGTTATTAGGCGAAGGTGAATTATAATGTTATCATGATGTGTTCAAATGTAATCTTGTAGAATATAGTTTTGGTGAAGAGACTTGAATAAATCCAGTTGTTTGAATGAGATGTGTTCACAGCGATATAAAATAGATAATAGAGAGGGTTGTTTAACAGTAGCTCTAAGCAGCTTATAATACATACTTCAAATTACGAATGCCAAGATTCTGTAGAAAGCAACCAGAGATGGTAATTGTTGCAAGACTGACTAAGACAGTTTTGATGAATTTTTATATGTTTTCTGTCAGTTTGAAAAAGTGCGTTTATAATGATCAGTGGGTAAAATTACTCTTTCTGTCAATAGTCTGGTGGCTTTGAGGAGAGCATATTAATTGTATGTTTCGTATATCTATGAATTATAACAATTGTGCAACTCCCTGTTGATTTTATTTATTTTTTGACCATAACCTGATGTTAAATCATAGGCCTACTTAATAATACATGTAGCTAAGGGTTGATTTATATAACCTTAACTTGATACAGGCTACAACAAGTTTTACAACAATTTAGAAATTGGCTAGATTTGTCAGAAGATCCCACGCTATCAATTTAAGTAAATGGTAACACTGTTGAAGGCTCAGATGAATTGCCCTCATTTTTGATCTCTGAAAAATGTCCGATTAATTTGATGGGGAGAGATTTGCTTTGTAAACTTCATGCATCTATTCATGGCAGAGAGGGATGGGTTATATTTAACTATTCCAGAGGACAAGGCCGTGCAGGCAATGCAGTTTTTTTACAATCAACAGTTGATCAATTGTACTGCTGGACATTGCCAAATTTTCAGATGAGGGACACATTCACTGTGTCTAATATTCAGAAAATCGCAAAGATATCACCAACCTGCGCTACATTGATGTCTGCTATGAGGCCTCTCTTACGTTGTGAATGCACAGCTGCCTTTAACCCTTCAGAAGAATTAATTCAATTGGCTGGTACCCATTTAGACAAAAAAGAAAAATTAGAATGCGAGCAAATTTTGTTTGTAGGCCCAGAGGGGAGCGCTCTTCCAATGCTGTTGACAGAGAGACAAAGTGAATTATTTGATGATAACGATTCTTGTCCTCTCATTGCAGTGGCAGTCACACCTGGACATGAGGCTAGGGAACTTGGGAAAAATGGTGGTTAGGTGCCAGACATTGAGAGCCAGTAATGACGGCTCTCCATCACAAATGGTAACTACATTAGGCTATGATTTGTATATGATCAACATGTCAGCACGCATTGAGTTACCGGACAGCACCTTTATCGCGCAGCAGCCTCCCCTGGCGACAGAATATGGACCTCCGTCAGAACTCGCTGAGGTTCCAGCTATTTTGTGGGCTAGACATAAAAATCATGTGGGTTTTGTAAATTCGGCTCCGCCTCACCGAGTGACGCTTAAGGCTAATGCTAAGCTACCTATGATTCGCCAGTACAGCCTCCCCCCCAAAGCAATTGCAGGAATTGAAGGAGGGATCCAGTCTCTGTTGGATCAGGGCGTGCTTGTTTACACAAACAGCCCATGTAACACGCCCATTTTGCCAATTCCTAAGCCTGGTAGACCAGACGAATGGCGCTTCGTGCAAGATTTGCAAGCAATTAACAACATTGTGGTTCCAATGACTCCACTAGTCCCTGACACCAACTCCATCTTAGCTTCATTACCGGCAAACTTAACGCACTACACAGTCATTGATCTATGTTCAGCTTTCTTTTCCATTCCACTGCATCCAGACAGCCAGTATCTGTTTGCGTTTACTTTTAAAGGTCGACAGCTGACCTGGCGAAGACTAGTCCAGGGGTACTCCCAATCCCCGAGCGTGTACGCAGCAGCGGTGAGACGCGATCTGGAAGATCTCGATCTGCCAGGAGGATCAAGCCTCCTTCAATATGCGGATGACCTTTTGGTGGCATCCCCATCATTAGGCGCGTGTCGCTCCGACTCCATCTTGCTGCTCAAAAGACTGGCGGAGTGTGGCCACAGGGCGTCACTCACCAAACTGCAGTTCTGCCTGCCTGAGGTCACGTATCTGGGACATGTGTTGAAGAACGGCCAGCGGCTGTTATCGCCAGAAAGAGTGAGACTGTTGGTGGACATGCCTCCTCCGAGGACTAAGAAAGAAATGCATTCATTCATTGGGATGGCTAATTATTACAGGCACTGGGTTTTTGAGTATGCAGCTTTGGACTCTGTTTTGCGAGCCGCTACATTGCAAACGGCTCCACCCATTGTGGAATGGACTGAAGCTATGTTAAAAGCTTTCCAGGATCTGAAACACGCGTTGTTACAGGCCCCAGCATTGGGCCTGCCGGATTACAACTTGCCGTTCCATCTACACGTGCATGAAAAGGAGGGCTATACTACCGGTATCCTGGTACAGAAACATGGTTCGCATTACCGTCCTGTTGCGTACTATTCGGCTCGATTGGGACCCGTGGTGTTAGGCATGCCAGGGTGTTTGAGAGCTGTGGCCTCTGTAGCTATGATGATTGATAAAATAAGAACCCATAGTACTGGCTCATGACTGTGTAGTCCACGTTCCACATGCAGTTTTACACATTTTGAACACCGCACCAACACAACACATGATAGCAGCACGTCGCTCAGGTTATGAGGCTATCATTTTGTCCAGCCCACACATTACACTAAAACGCTCAGCACCGCTAAATCCAGCCACTCTCCTTCCACTGATCGAAACTGATGATGATCATGATTGCGATACCGTTATTGCAACATGTTCCTCTCCAAGGCCAGACCTCCAGCAGACACCAATCCCAAATTCAGATGAAAATTTTTACACTGATGGTTCCGCTAGCAGACCATCAGACGTTACACGGTTGGTTGGCTATGCCATACTTAAATATTGATTTACTGAAATATAATGATCATACAAAAACGATAGAATTTGTTAATGTTATGTTTAGCTTGAGTTTCTATCCGTTAATTTTTAAAGCCAAGTAGAATAACAAAGGATAGTTTAACATTGATTGATAATATTTTCATTAAAGTAATTGATGGGAAGATAATTAGTGGACTGTTAGTGACTGATTTAAGTGATTATTTGCCTGTTTTTACAGTATTGGAGATTAACAATAAGAAACAGAACAATTTGATTAGAATAAAATCACCAGAGGTAATTATAGCTTTTAAGACAGAACTCTTGAATTATGACTGGCAAGAAGTTTATGTAGATTATATTAATGAATCATATGAAGCATTTTTAGAGACATTCTTGACAATTTAAGACCGACATTGTCCATTGAAAGAGTATATCAAACAAAATTCCTGGGAGTGATTATAGATCAGAAACTTTGTTGGAATCCACATATAGAATACATGAAACGGAAATTATCCAAATCCATCGCTATTCTTTGCAAAACAAAGGATCTGTTGAATAAGAAGTGTTTGTATATATTGTATTGCTCACTTATAATGCCATATATGTCATATTGTGTTGAGGTTTGGGGAAATGTATATAAAACTAATATAGACCCTATAATTAAAATCAAGAAAAGAGCTATTCAAATAATACATAAAGCTTCTTAACGTGAAACTACAAATCCATTATTCACAACGTCAGGTAGCTTAAAATGTTTGGATATTGTGCATGTAAAGATATTAGAAATACTTTTTCGAGTTAGGAATAAAAGCCTTCCTGTTAGTACTCAAAAACATTTAAATTAAGAGAATGAATTTAAGAGGGTTGTGTATTTTTGAAACAGATAAAGTGAGAAACAATGTTAAATAAAGTCTCAGTTTTGAGAGTTAAATTATGGAACAGGCTTAGTGATGAGTTGACATTTTGTAGCTCTCTATTGAGCTTCAAAAAAGCCTTGAAATGTAAAATAATTAAGTATTACAGTGTAAAATGATTAAATGTGAAATAAGTAAGGATTACAATTTAGAGTAAATTTTATTTTTTCTTTCCTTTGTAATACTGATATTCTGGTTAATTTATTGATTGTATAGGAGAGGCAACAATAAGCCTTGGGGCTTCAGCCTATTCCTTTTTTCAGTCTTTGAGTATATGAACGTTGTTGTGTGAAATGGATACAGTGTTGGTTTATATTCACACAGATTGTAAAGTTTTGTTCTTTTTGATGTATGACCGAAACAAAACTATTAATTAATTCATTCATTCATTCATTCATTCATAGTGAATGACTGAGAAGTGATTAATAAAAACATATTGATTTCTGTTAAGAACAGAGTTTCTGAGCCACTTATAAAAATTACCATGAAAGCCATATCTGTCCTCGTTCTCTCCTACATGGGCTAGCACATGATGAATGAGGTAATTTGTTCACAATGGTTTGCGCCAGGCATCACACAGGTCTCACAAACACTTGTAGACAGGTGCATGACATGCCAACAAACCAGGAGAAAGAACAGTTCGATAAAACATGACCAAATCCAGATCGATTTTGTACATATGCCAAATTCACAAGGTTTCAAATACTTGTTGACAACAACAGGTCTGAAATGGACTGACGAATTGTGTTGTACTCCATTCGCAGTACACCAAGTGCTACGACAGGGCTAAGCCCACACGAGGTGCTCATGGGAAGAGCAATGTCAACAGGGTCAAGTCCCCCGTTGACACCAAATAAAACTTCGCTGCTTTGGACTGAGGAATCCCTGGTTGATTATGTTAAGGCACTAACCAAAGTTTTAAGAAGGCATCAATTACAGGTGGCAGAACGGCTCCCAAAACCCTCGGACGAGAGAAATGTACCCTTTTCAAAGTTGGTGATAAAGTACTAATTAAGTCTTTGGACAAGGTGTGTTCTCTGTTTGTCTCCCAGTTGGAAAAGCCCATACCAGGTGCTGTTGGTGACCAGAACAGCAGTAAAGGTCAAAGGCAGAGCGGAATGGGTGCATGCTACAAGGTGCAGAGCAGCACCTCCGGCTGCTGCAGAGGTAATGCAGGGAGATGGCACGTGACAAGACGGTCACTCCTTCTCCTCTTACTGCTGAGTGGGCTCGGTCAGGGGACCGAGCAACCTAGTCCGAGGACATCGGAGCATGGGGGACCCCATGTTCCAGGCGCCGAGCGGAGCTTTGAGCTCGGTAGAACAACAAGCAATCCAGTGCTTGCAACCGTTGTGAGTATGGCTGAGCCACCACCCAACATTTTGTTACACACAGAGTGGACGAAAGGAGGGGAGCGATACAGAGAAACTGAATAAACACAAACTCATTGCTCTTCCCCGACAGAAAAGAAACAGAGCATCGATCACCTTTGACTGTCCAAGCGACAGATGTGAACCAGGTAACTGTTTTTTGGCCCACCCCCAGAGTTATACAGGAGGTAAATGGTGGTGGGCGACGGAGGATGGGCGACAGGTGGAGACAGAGAGGGGGAGCCCAGGACGGTCACGAGTAAAGTACACCCCTCTCTCCCCTGGGTCCAGGCCTCTTGAATTGTGGTGTTTTACAAAACAACAGCTCAAGCTCCACCCAGTTTGTTATGACTGGGACGCGAGCTATCAAGAGGTCAAAGGTCACGTAGAGGGCTGTTACCTCACTGTTCTGAGAGAAGATATACGAGACTATCTCTTCCAACCAACAGGTTTTGAATCCACTAACAACATAGGTGAACGAGAAGAACTAATTACAGGAAAAACGTCCCTTAGAGACCAGAGACCACTCCAACAGGAAACAAACACGGCCATTAGCTTAATGATTGATTACGCAAGAGAGAGAAATCTTAGTAACTGCTGGTTGTGTCAGAATATGCCTTCTTCCATGCATGCTCCAGTGTTTAATCAAATCCCATTTACAAAAGCTGATTATAAGGTGCTTAATTGGAATGATTTAGCATCCAGGATGGAAAAAGAAGCAGACTCCTGTTACACTCCAACTTATCCAATGGAGCCCGCTCAGTCACCACTCAACAAAAATCTCGCTGATTATGTCACCAAACTAGTAAATGAAAAATATCTACCAATTGGATTTAATTACTCGGTTCTGTTCCATATTGCACACATTGAGGCGTACATAAAAGTCAGCTTTGAGTACAGAGTCCAAATTATTCTTGTCCAAACTAATTGTTCAAACCCTCCAGGAGGTCAGGTGTGTGTACCTCAGCCACACACCGCCACTGCTTTAGTCGAAGCATTAGTGTACATACAACCATGGTTTGGCACGAGAAACGTAGGATCAATTAAGATAAGAACACGCGATTGCAACACGCCGTTACAGGAACAACCAACACCCCTACGAGATTGCTCAACATATCTGCCCCCAGTGGCCATTCATGAGTTACAGAATGTTTCTCTTTGCTTCCGAGGAGTAGGAACAGGTCATGATGAGCTAGGAGACAGTAGTTGTCATAATGTGGTGAACGTCACTCTAAAACAATCCGCGCTACCTGAGAGAGTGTTTCTAGTGTGTGCTGACAGAGCCTACCGCTGCGTACCAGAAGAGGGCCCCCATGGAGTCTGCTACTTAGCATATTTGATTCCCCTAATTCGAGAAGTAGAGTCCAAGGAAATAGCTTCTTTGTACACCCCATTACATAGGCATAAACGAGGAATTTCCACCGGTCAGAAAATAGCCAGCATCTTCCTACCCTGGTATGGTATTTATGTCAGCCAACAGGAGCTTGCCTCCGCATGGCACTTGATATGCTACTAGCAGCTCAAGGTGGAACATGTAAGCTCATAGGCACCGAGTGTTGTTCCTACATTTCTGACGCCACCACCGATGTAATGAATATGGCACATGACACCGCCTTAGGTATCAAAGAATTACATCTTGAACACGGTTTTAATATTGGAGATTTTTCAGGGCTGTTTGGTTCTTGGGGTTCAGGGCCGGTCAGATTCCTAGCTACTCTGATGGCGACCATTATCCTTCTCCTCCTCCTCTTCACATGTTTAGGGGCAATAATCAGAGTTGTTGTCCAGAAAACTGCTAGAACCGTGGTACAAGCCCCCCAGGTCCGTATAAGTGTGGGAGGCCAAGCACTCCATCATGTAGAGACAATGCATTATGATAATGAGGAGTTTGAAGATTGGGTTCAGCGTTTGGGGTTAGAAGACCTTAGTCTGGAGGAGGAGGGAGAAGAGGAGGGGGAAACAGATGATCTGTAATCTCACATTTCTCCAACTGTGATCAGGCAGTCAGATAAGCTGCCGTCTGTTTTTATTTTTCATGATTGTGTTTAAATTGATATTTGATTTTGCCAGCAAGGAAGACACCCACGTCACTGTGCATCGTATGTCTTGAGACCTCTCCACAGTGATGGCTCTGTGGTGCGTAAAGCACCTGAGCTGAAGAAGAAGACTTAATCAGTTAGAAATAATCATTTAAAAGAAAAAAATGTGTGTTAATCTAATATAATCAACCTTATTCATTATTTGACCAGTGGTATTGATTCCTATGATTCTGTGTGTTAAAATCAAAGTAATATTACAACATATTATTATGTCATGAAACACACACACATACAGTACTTATCTTGCAGTACTAAAACATACATGTCACATTAACTCACACATCTCAGTACACACTCACAACACTTTCTATAAAGACACTGCATACACATTACACTCATCACATGGATGACAGTAAACACGGAGAATGAGTTGGATCTGTTACTCTCTCAAGGTTTAATTGTTTAATGTTTTCAATTTTTCAGGTAGTGAATTTTATAATAATCAAGGTATCCTGATATCTAAGGTTGTAAGGATTAATAGTAAAAGTGTTTACTCTTTAAGATGAACTTGGATCCTACATGAGTGATTTAGAAAACTGAAGGATTTGGGGAGGGGGTGTCCGAGCTGCATTGATGGTGTCCGAAAGGAGGGTGAAATTGCATCCTGCTTCCGGGTACCTCTGTGGGTAAGGATATCCCCATCTCAAAGAAAAAATGAAATGATTTATGATTTATGATTTATGATTTACTTCTTTACTTAAATTTTGTTCCATTTATTTCTTGTTCTATTATCTATCTTGTTTAAGAATGAAGATTGACTTTATATTAAGTTTAAAATTTAGTGTGTGATGTCATTTAATCAAGTGTGTTGGATTATATTTGAAACTTAATCAGGTAAATCACCCTACATCACCCTGAAGAGAATCGGGTTGACGGATCGGACAATGTGGGTTTTCCCTCTTTTGTCATCTGAGGTTTTACCTTTGTCCTGTCCAGATAGAGCAGTTAGCGCATCTGGTCTTTTTGCTCTATCTCCTGTAAACGGAGCAGAGTTTTTGGCCTTTTGTCAGTAGAGGCATGTGACCTGCGACCTCTGTCAAAGCTCTATAAACCTTTACAGGGTTTTGGAGGTCTACAGGTAATTTTCCTGGGTAGGCCTTAATGGGCTTGAGGATGGAACTCATAGGTCATTGCTAGAGGTTAAGGGTGAACCTTTTGATAATTATGTATGATTCATGTTTTGTTATCATCATTATATGCAACTAAAATAATACTTAACAAATGCCTAAAGGGAAGGGTTTTCGATTTGAATTAAATTCATCATATGTTTGTATGTTATTCCACGTGTTCCATCTAACATTTAGCATAAATATCATGTTATGTTACTGTTTTAGATTTTGACTGTAAAATTAGGCATTACTGCGTGAAGTGGATCAACCGTGACAATGCTCTGGTGCTCAATTGTCAAATTAATAGGACACACTGGGGGGTAATTAGTGTTGATCTGTCGATCAAAAAGGAGGGGTTGTGATGGAATTTTCTACTATTCCTCTTTCTCCTTGGTCGAGAGGTCAGGGTGTCCCTCTGTTGACGTTATTGGAGTGGAGTCCTATCTGGGAGCTCCACCATTATCTTTACAGCTGTGTCTGTAGTAGGGACCATGGAGCCAGTCTTTGTGGCATCCAGGGTCAGAGATGCCAGAGGAGCCGAGTAAGTCAAAACATGATAAGGGGGTAAAACACTGAGCACCAGGGGGGAAAGGGGAGAGTTGTGAGGGCTTCACGCAGAGAGCACATCTATGGTGGAGACCTGACAATTGCTCCTTGATCAAGCTTCAATAAACCTTCTTTGTAAGACATCAGCAGCTTCGGGGCCTCTTCCTTCCTATTGACTGAGTTAACCTGAGTATTCAGAAATTCCACAACAATGAGGTTATCACCTCATGTGGTATGAGGTGATAACCCCATCACCTCATAAAAATGTAAAAAAAAATAAAAATAAAAAAAAGATTTAAAAAAAAGTCAAAAATGTCCTAAAAATGTAAAAGAAAAAAGTGGTTTCTGGTGTAGCACCGTCACCTCATGTGATATGAGGTGATAACCCCGTCACCTCATGTGGTATGAGGTGATAACCCCATCGCTCATATTGAGTGAGAGGTATTCAGAAAACACATTCTGAAAAATAAAAAACAATTAATAAAATTAAATTGAAAAAATAATAATAATTTGGAAGGGGAATTGAATCTGCAAAATGAAATAAGAATTAAATAAGGGAAACTGAGTATCATCATAATGAGAAAAATAAAAAATTAAATACAAAATGAACACTTTACTTCGTTTCACTTTATTTCTATTATTTTTTCTGTTCTTTTGTGGGTTTTGTGTCATTTTTCAGAAAGTCTTTGTTCCAGTGTCCCTGCCACCATATCTGAATGTTTCTCATTAATCAACAGCTCCCTCTAGTGGCGACAGGTGTGAACGAGACTCAACTGAACACCTGTTGAACCTCCACTGATCTCACTTTGTGTCATTCATTGTATTTCTCTGCCATTTAGCTCAAATCAGTGCTTGAAATGAATAATAATTCACCTCTATTTAATGACATCATTGTCTAACCCCTTTGTTTTTAACATTTTAAGAAAATACTATACTTTGACTTTTTTTTTAAACTTTTTTTATTTCATTTTTTTTTTTGTATTTTTTTTACGTTTTTAGGACATACTATATTTTGACTTAGGACATACTAAACTTTGACTTTTTTAAACTTTTTTTTATTTTTTTTTAACATTTTAAGAAAATACTATACTTTGTTTTGTTTTTTTAAACTTTTTTTATTTTATTTTTTATGACATACTATATTTTGACTTTTTTAAACTTTGTTTTATTTTTTTTTAACATTTTAAGAAAATTCTATACTCTGACTTTTTTTTAAAACTTTTTTTATTTCATTTTTTACTTTGTATTTTTTTACATTTTTATTACATACTATACTTTGACTTTAACTTTTTTATTTTATTCTTTTTTTTATTTTTTTTTTTTTTATTTGAATTTTTAGGACATTTTTGACTTTTTTTAAACTTTTTTTATTTTATTTTTAATTTTTAGTGTTCCTAGTGTTGACTTTTAATGTCTCAGCCTGCCGACCGCGGAGGGAACAGGGGTAGACACCGACACCCGGTCGGGGGGGGGGGGGGGGGGAGACACCGACACCTGGTCGGGACGATAACGTAACTCGCTGCGGAGCCCCGACACTTCACAACACACAGGAAACCTCTGTTGGTCTGGAGGAGCTGCAGCATTTATTTCTGCAAAAACGTCCACTGTACATTCACTAGATATTCTCAGAGCTAAACTAACTCTTCTGCAGTGTGCGCGCGTGCACGTGGAGTTGAAGCGAGCCAAGCTGGTGAGAACGAGCGCGGTGTGCAAGCAGGCAGCAGGAGCAGCGCGTACCCACACGCGAGCGCGCATGGGATTCCGACCCGTTAAGATTTATGCGCGTGATAAGTTACAAATAGTCCCTTTAAGGACATACTATACTTTGACTTTTTTTATACTTTTTTTATTATTGTCATTGTTTTGTGTTGTTAATTGATTTACAATAATAAATATATACATACATTTGCATAAAGCAGCATATTTGTCCACTCCCATGTTGATAAGAGGATTAAATACTTGACAAATCTCCCTTTAAGGTACATTTCGAACAGATAAAACAACGTGTCATTAATTTGCGATTTATTGCGATTAAATATTTTAATTGACAGCCCTAGTTTATATATAAATGTATTATTATTATTTCCCTGCATCATTCTGGCTTCTTCAGACGGCCAATTTCTGATGTAAAAACAGTATTTTGTTAAGTTTAAACTTTATATTTGACCTTAAAACTTAAGTTGATTAAAATCACTCCAACCTGTGCAGACTGTTTATTATATAGGTTGTTTTTGTTCTTTTGTGGGTTTTGTGTCATTTTTTCAGAAAGTCTTTGTTCCAGTGTCCCTGCCACCATATCTGAATGTTTCTCATTAATCAACAGCTCCCTCTTTTGACTATTTTGACTTAGGACATACTAAACTTTGACTTTTTTAAACTTTTTTTAATTTTTTTTTAACATTTTAAGAAAATACTATACTTTGTTTTGTTTTTTTAAACTTTTTTTATTTTATTTTTTATGACATACTATATTTTGACTTTTTTAAACTTTGTTTTATTTTTTTTTAATATTTTAAGAAAATACTATACTTTGTTTTGTTTTTTTAAACTTTTTTTATTTTATTTTTTATGACATACTATATTTTGACTTTTTTAAACTTTGTTTTATTTTTTTTTAATATTTTAAGAAAATACTCTACTGTGACTTTTTTTTAAAACTTTTTTTATTTCATTTTTTACTTTGTATTTTTTTACATTTTTATTACATACTATACTTTGACTTTAACTTTTTTATTTTATTCTTTTTTATTTTATTTTTTTTTTATTTGAATTTTTAGGACATTTTTTACTTTTTTTATTTTATTTTTAATTTTTAGTGTTCCTAGTGTTGACTTTTAATGTCTCAGCCTGCCGACCGCGGAGGGAACGGGGGGGGGGGGGGGGGGGGGGACACACCGACACCTGGTCGGGACGATAACGTAACTCGCTGCGGAGCCCCGACACTTCACAACACACAGGAAACCTCTGTTGGTCTGGAGGAGCTGCAGCATTTATTTCTGCAAAAACGTCCACTGTACATTCACTATTCATGGTACGTGTCCACAGGCTCCGTCGTTACCACGCTTGCCATTCATTGTCTATGTGAACGGCCGCGCAATGCATTCTGGTAGCGTGGCAAGCGTGGTAACGACGGAGCCTGTGGACACGTACCATCATGACTCCGCTCGGCTCTCTCCTCTCCTGCGTCTAACTCTAGCGGACTCGCCACGACAGCTGCTGCTGCTTTATGGCAGCTGCAGCTGTTTTGCGGCAGCTGCCACTGACATACTAAACAGCTGCATAGAAATAGAAATAGAACGAGAGTAGAACGGACATTGAACTGTGTACAGTGGTCATTTCACTACTCTCATTCTATTTCTATACTCACTGCAGTGTGCAAGTCTTTGATTCCTGTTTTTTTTTGGGGGGGCCACCTGAGTTTGACATCGAACTGTAACAATCGTGAACAAAAGCACAACTTAAAAGTCCCATATTGTAAAAAATTGAGATTTTCATGTCTTTTTTTTTATTATAAAGCATATAAAACTATGTGTGAAAGTATTGAAATGCCCAATCCCTGAATTCAGAAACTGTGCCTTTAAACGAGCCGTCAGGATTTCTGTAATTTTGTGATGTCACAACTGTACAAATTAAACATAAATGTGTCCCAGTTTATTTCTGGGCTACTGTACAAACATGGCGGCCGGCTCTGTGAATAGAGGACTCGCTCCCTATGTAGATATAATCAGCTCATTCTAAGGTAACAAAAACACAACGATTCTTATTTTCACTAAAGAAATTATACTTATTATACTATTATCATATTATATTCCAGTTCTGCCATTAGATCCCCCTAATTGTTTAACATTTAGTTTGTTGTTACACAATGTTCCTTTAATGTGGTAAATTAAATAATACAACTACGTCTCACATTCTTATTTACACACAATCTATCACTATATGTTGAAGTTCACAATTTTCAATTATTTTTTTTTTGTCTGAATAATGTTTCTCTCCAATTCATTCTTCTGCTTACAAACGATAACAAACTAGGGAAAAAAGTTTTGAATGTAAGTATACTTAGTTAAAACCATACAAAAAAGTTAACTGTTTTCCTCCTTTTTACCAACAATACATGAAAGCCTGAATGAGAAACTTATTCTATTGTGTACTATAGGGCAATATGGATAAAATACTCTATTATGGTGGTTTATTTATTTATTTATTTTATTCTACTTCTATTTTATTTGTAAGGGACCTTTTACAATATTAAACATCAATGTTACCATACATGTATTGAAATATTCATGTAGCAGAGTCAGCTTTAGGCTGCTTATCATCTTCAGTCCCTTGACTGGTCACAGTTAAAACATACATAGTGTCAGAACAGCACTAAACAAACAGGAGGATAGAAATACAAAATTATGGCTAGATCACAATATATAATTAATAATTATAATATAATAAAGTAGTCTTATACACAATATCAACTTATTGTTTAAAACACCAAAGAAGAATCTAAAGTGATTCAAAGCAAGTTTGTGATAACACCGTGCATTTTCTGTGTTATTTAGTTTACTTCCGAGTAAATAGATGTAGTGTTACCTCTAACTCCACAGGCTGCCACATGTATCTTACTCTTACTCAGCCTCTGTCTCAAATGTCCATTTCAAATGTTTCATCTGAAGAGAGCGCACTGATTGAAGACATGTCTTTTATTCCACAGAGTCAGGGAGTGAGGGCCAGTTGCAGTCAGGTCTCTGTGGTGCTCAGACTTTGATGTGAGATTATCGGGCCTCAGCTATGGGATAGAAGGTCACTGCTCTCTCACTGGCTCGCTGCCTCCCCTTCTTTCCCTGCCGCTCAAACTGATCCAGTCTGTCTCTGAGTCAAATCAGAGTAAAAGAAATCCCACCTGGCTGTCAGACACGAGGGTGTCCCTCTGGTATTTAGACATCAACCTTTAAATCCTCCTTTTCAATATGTAGGGAGAGGGAGAAATACAAAAAGAAGACATGCCCCACAGGTTTCACAAACATGATGGAGTTTTATTCTAATTAATAGTTTTCAAAGCTTATAAACAAGTCCAACTTATAAAAAGAAGAATGTATATCCATGCTAATCATCAACTTTCAAGGCCGTGAATAAAAACCAAACAAACATTTTGATAAATAATGTGCGCAAAACATATCTGTATCTATGAATGAATAAATCTAGAGCAGGGGTTCCACCTTCGAAGGGTTTTAAGAGACCTGAAAAGAAAGAGTCCAGTATTTCATAAGAAAAAGCAGCTTTGTGAAGCTGTATTACTAATGCACAGCAGTGCCGTGAGCTTAATCCTTATGTCAGTATTCTAACATGCTGACAATGACAATATTAAAGGTACAGTGTGTAGGATTTGGTGGCATCTAGTGGTGTGGTTGCAGATTGCAACCAACTGAGTACCCCTCCGTTCACTCCTCTCTTTCTAAGACTGCGGTAACGTGAGCCAACAGGTGCAAAACCGTGGTAACGCCGTTCGCCTCGCTCAGAGGCCATTCTTACCATAATAACACTACTTTAGGAACAACAGGAAGTCAGACGGCGGCTAGCGGTACCACAGTTTTGCACTCTGTGACTCATTAACACAGTTTCACAAGTGTGTCAGAGAACTACGGTGACCTTCCGATAATGTAAAAATGTGAAAGTCTCTCTCTAGAGTCAGTGTTTGGTTTGTCCGTTCTGGGCTACTGTAGAAACATGGCGGAGCAACATTGCGGACTCTGTGAAGAGGACTTGCTCTCTATGTAGATATGGAGGGCTCATTCTAGGCTAATGAAAACAACGATTCTTAGTTTCAGGTGATTATACACTAATGAAAACATAGTTATGAATATTATATTCCATTTCTGCTAATAGATCCCCCCCGAAATGTTACACACTGTTCCTTTAACATGCTGATGTTAAGCAGGTATAAGCATTTCCACCATCTTAGTTTAGCATGTTAGCATGCTAACATTTGCTTCTAAGAATGAGTTTAGGCTGATGGGAATGTGATCAGCTTGTCAGGTATTTAGTCAAAAACAAGTGTTGGACTAATTGAAATTTTGACCTGATGATGGCGCCAGAGGATCCCCTAAAGTGATTAAAATGCATCCTGAGGACATGAATGACTGTATCAGATTTTAATGGCGATCCAGCCAATCTTTGTTTAGGTATTTAAATCAAAACCAGAAATGTCGACTTTCTTGTGGCACTAGATGAAAAGTGAGGGGATCACCAAAGTCATTTGGATTTATTGTCTCAGGGCCATGAATGTCGGTACAAACTCTTTTGCCAGTCCATCTAGAAAGTAGACGTTTATCTGGTGCCTCCTCAGATTTTTAGATTCCTGACCCCCAGGTTGGGAACCATTGATCTAGACACGCAGACCAACTATTACTTCAATATATTCAGAGAGGGCACTGAAAAATTACAGATAATTGATTCTGAGATCTTGCTGTTTGAACTATTGTCTTATTTGTTACCATTCTCTTATTATATCATCCATCTGTCACCAGTTAATATTCAAAGATTACTTTACTAAAAGGCACTGGTTGCTTTTGAATATCTCATCACCCACAGGAGGTCACTATTGAACACTGACGCCCAGAGTGCCTGTGTGCATTTTCTATTGTTGTATCTATTGTATCCTTCAGGAAGGATCATGTGAATGGACACACAAGGTACCTGAATATTCTCAAAACATCACCAAAATCTGGAGCTTTTTGAACAAAAAGGCTTTTAACAGTTCAGAGATGAATCAGTCATACAAAAGAAACGGATTTGCATTGTGGTCAGTCGTACAAAATGTACTTTGGAGGAATATTTCAGAGGTCCTGAATGAAACCAAACTAATTTTCTTGAGAAATAGACCAGAGAATTATCTGATATTGACAGATATGAGTTACTGAAATGTTAGAAAATGTTTAAAATAATGTCAGAAACTACAGCCCTTTTAATTACATTTTAATTAGTTGGTATTCGTACAAAATTAAACAAAAGTCAGTTCAGGTTATGCAGCTCAAAGGCCCGAGGACAGAGTGTATGTCTGTGAAACCACCACGTGTTGAGGTATTTTATGTAAACATTTCACAACGTGTAAATGTTAACTGCACTGACGAATGACAGTAGTTATTGTTTCTTAGAAGAAACAATAGTTTCATCATAAGAAATCATACAGTACATCAGTATATTCCGCCATGTACAGAATAAAATGTGCATTAATATCTTGAAAATAAATAACAGCAATTGATTTATATATGCAAAAACACACATGCTTAACTGTCAAAGAAAAACTCTTCAAAAATTCACACAATTTCTCAAATTTTCTCAGTCATTCAGGGCGGTAGACATTTTATATGAAAGCATTCATGTTGCAAACCCTTAATGTACAGTCATCATCTTAAAATGACTATAAATGAAGCCGCACCTCATTATACATACAGAAGTTCAGCATCAGTCAGCTATAAACACCAGCTACCCTCCAGCTCAATATATATGTATGTAGTATGTATATTATAATATATATTTTTAATTTGAAGTTTTCCCATCAAAACTCTCGTGTCTTGAAATATTTTAATTCTAGTAATATTACCTAATGTTCTGCATTTGCTTCTGTATTAAAAATATAAATATGATAAAAAGTCATCATTGCGACCATATAAATAATGGATATATTTAAATAAACTATAGTTTTAACTTTCATATACAAATGATAAATAATTATTTTGTGTGTTCTCAACTAAAGATATTAGCTCATTCAATCATTATAAAACATAGATGGGCTATAAAACAATGGGTCTCTGGGCACAGACACAAAGCAAAACTCAGATCTTGCATCTTTTACATTCTGTATGATTTAATCTTACGCTGTATTGTATATTTCATTTTTCTGTGTTTTTAAATTGAGAGTGCCTTGGTACAAGAATGTCATTTTATAGATTCCTGTGGTTGCTGGACAGATGACAATAAACTTGTGCCATCTCTACTTTAGACTGAGCTCCAGCCTCCTTCCTGTCTGAAAATGTGCGCCGTTATCACCACATTTAAACATTATCCCATCTCCCTTCTCTCTATGATGGCAGGCGTTTCATCCCATCTTTCAGTGTGAACGTTCAGAACAATACTTTTGATTTCGGACGCTGTCTTACAAACTTGTTATAAGCACATAACCCCACCCCCTGAGGGCCTCCTGACCCCTTGGGCCCCTATAAAGGCCTGTGCCCAGTAGACCCATTTGGTAATCCATCCATGGTGTAAACAATCTTTTAACAGGATCAACTAGATTTAGTTATTGTCTAGAGTTAGTCTGTGTATAACAGTAATCAGGGAGTAATCAGGTCAGATTCCTACGATTTGAATTTTTTGGTGAAGTGATAGATCACATAGTTTTAGATCCCAAATTGTGTCATTAAAGGGCGGGTCCATCTGTCTTCTGTTCTGTTTCTTTAAAATGGAACACCTACTTAGCCGTTGCAAAAAGTGGTGATGTAGGTTACCAAAGTAAGCTAATCAATAAGGTTATGAATAATGTGAACACTAGCACTAGCTGAGTCAATGTTAGCTGTGCTAAGTTTGGAAATAACTGAATGGGTTAGTTTCAATTTTTTAAGTGGGGTTGTATGTGTACTCCCGCGTTCTGCGAGGTAAAATTGCTGCTTTTGTGAATGTAGTCTGGTGGCTTTGAAGAGAGCGATATAACGGCTTCAGTTCCCCGTCGGAAAGGGCTGTCTGACAGTCATTATCAGTATCAGTTTAAGTGTACGCTATATTTTGAATATTTTCACCACTTTACCTCACCATCAGACAGCCCTTTCGGACGGGGAACTGAAGCCGTTATATTGCAGTATTCAAAACCACCAGACCAGACTACATTCACAAAAACATTTTATTTTACCTCACAGAACACGGGAGTTGCTGGTCTACCGCTGCACCGATCGGTTAGTTTGTTTGTGTTATTGTGTGACTTTTGGATCCAAACTAACATGGCATCCACACAGCAGTACATTGCTTAGCTTCTGTGCTGGTACTCCTCTCTGCTTCTCCAAACTGGGAGCGTGCCGAATGCCATCTAAGTTACTGCATGTAACGTTAACACACTGACTATAAGGATGTATATATACTGTAAATGTAGCAGCGTCATCATGTAGAAACCTACGTCAGGTCACTTGAGAAAATAGCATTTTGACGCTAAAACATACGTACTTTGACCAAAATTTGAATGTTCGGATTTGAATATATAAAGAACACCACTGGGAAGCTAAAGAATGATAGATAAAAAAAAAGTAAAAAATAAGGTAGCCTTTAAGGTAAAAAGGTTACATTTGTTACAAATGACTTTAACTTTGTTAGCACCGTTTCTGTGTTTTGGTAGTGCCCTTCAGGACAATGTGAGGTAATCCAACAGCCCATTTATCACAGGGCCAGTACTGCAGTCCAGGCAGGGAGTAGGGTATCTCATAGTTGGCATCCAGGTAAGCTATCAGGGTGCTGCCATAGGCCACAGCTATCACAATCAGAATGTGCCTGCAGGATACAGATAACGGAGACCAATAAACATAAGCATGTCCTTGAAAGAAACAACCCAGTCTCCCAGAAATCACATGTACATACTACTAATTTGTTTGGCATGAAACATAATTTGCAGAATGGATTATGCTCATAGTGAACAATTTTCCAGTGAATGAATAGCTCAGTTCTTGGACCATACAGACGTTGTAGGGAGGTGTTTGGTGAATGATGGGTGTAGGAAGCAGGGTTGGAAAGGAAAGGAAAGGAATGGAAAAGGACTTACCAGATACCATGCAGGTAGCAGAAGTTTAGCCTCTGCCAGAAGCTGCAGCCAAAACGGTCACTAATCCAGCAGGTGATGGCGAGCACCCACAGAGCCACCGACAGCTTGGCCAGTCGCAGAGCCTTCTGGTCAGTGCAGCTGAGAAAGAGAGAAAACTGGTTATCATAACCAATCAAAACTGCACCAAAAACAATTACATATGACCAAAAAACACCAGAGTTTTCATACCTTCTCATCTCGACAGCTAGAACGTAAAGCATGTGGAGGCCAAAGCAGTTTAAAGCGTAGGCATTGGCTGTAGGTTTGACAAATGACGACAATGTGGAGATGACAGTGATCACCAGGACGAGGCTTGAAAATGTGGACCTGTGGATGAACAGACAGAGAGAGAAAGAATAAGCTGTGAGGTTTGAAGTCATTTTGCGTCTCTTCCAGTTAAATTCTGCAGGTGAACCAGAACTGTCAGGTGCTGCTGTAGATTAAAAAAATGCACCTGAATTTCAGTATTTAGTTGACACTTGAGATGAAGATAGGCTGTCTGACTTCTTTCCAAAGCTTCCTGTCATAGCAGATCCATGCTGACACTCCTCTGCATAGATATTATTTAAAGAACCACCGCACATTACACAAAACCTGAGATGCAGGTTCTGTTTTCTTAAACCTGCAATCAGTGTTTTTTTCTGGCCACTTGGGGGCAGCAAGTTGTGAACACAACATTGACATATCATCACTTTCTAAGTGGTGAAAGTGTTTTTTTTACATATTCAGCAGTAACGGAGCAACATTATCATCCATTTGAAGTCGTGTATCTGGCCACCTGATGAATGTAGGTCCAATGTTTGCTTTGTTTTTAGCTCTGTTTTTGGTCTCCACCAACTCCTGAAGGAAATATCTGGCTCTTTAGCTGCTAAATGCTTCACTATGTTCACCAGCTAGTTGGTAACTTTGTCTGTCTGCTGTTTGGTGTTGGGCAAGTAGAGTACAGTGGGTTTTATACAATTTTTTCACTGTCTACTGGCAGAAAACAACACTGAGAGTGAACCAGAGCACTGAGACTGAACCAAAATCACAGACTGTATATAAGAAGTGGACGTAGTCACTGTGACATCACCCATGGGTTTGTGGACTGCCGGCCTCAAGTTTGGCATTATAGCTACTGCCATGTTGTTTTTTTTGGCCTTGTTTTTTTGCAACCAGAGGTGACACGAGTGGGTGGAGCTAAATACAACTGAACGCTGATTAAGGCATTTTCAGGCCAAAAATGTTAACTTTTAAACTTTAACTTTAAATTAACTTTCATGAACTGAAAACACACTGAGGAAGGATTAAAGTTGTAAGAATAAAACACGGACAACTCACAACGCCGTGGTAGCGACTTGTCAATCACAAGGTAGCCACGCCCTAAAGCATACCCTGCTTTATGGTCTATTTGACTCTAAATGGGACCATAATTTACTAAATGAACATCATGCTGTATTGAAGAAGACTTGAAACTAGCGATTGAGACCATAAAATCATGTTTACAATGTTTAATGAGGTAAATGAAGTGAGAAGTAGGGTCATTTTCTCATAGACTTCTATACAATCAGAGTTCTTTTTGCAACCAGAGGAATCGCCCCCTGCTGGCTTAGAAAGAATGTAAGTTTAAGGCACTTCAGCATTGGCTTGACTTTTCAGACCTGGAGGTTGCCGCGTGACCAAAATAGTAAAGTTGCATAGAAAGATGCAAAAGGTGCCCCCTGACCTCTTGCGTCTGTGTCTGGTAGGCCCGTTTAGTAATCCATTATTCAGGACCAACCAACCCATGACTTTGAAAAACTGGAAAATACACGTGAGGTTCTTGAGTCAGGGCTGTGGGATTCTTTTCAGGTGCTAATCAAAATTTCATTAATCTTTTGATTAACCACCTTGTGGTGAAATATTTACATGGGTTGGGTGGAGCTTCAGTCTTTCACAATAGTGAGAGGAGCCCCTTTCCGTCACATTCAGGTGAAGACAGCAGCACCACACTGTGTCTTTGTGACAATGACTCCAGTTGGAGCTGTCAAACAGGCTCCACCACCAACACAGGTTGGGTTTCAGAGTGGCGTGCCTCTAGCACTCTGCCATTGTTTGTTTTTGACTTATTAAAGGATTACTGAGCTATGTGTGAGTCCTTCGTAACACGTGGAGATGAATGAAGACAGAAACAAAACACCTTGGACTAATTATCTGTTTTGGGGTTGATGGCTTTACCTGTCTTTTATAAAAGAAGGGTAGAGTCTGCGGGGGAACCAGACAGAATATCCCATCGCCAACACCCACAGGATGGACAGCTCATCCAACATCTGGCCGACGAAACTAAGGGTCATGTGGAAGTACGCCGAGAAGAGCCCTGCAAAAAGAGAAAAACATAATTTTTAGTTGTGAAGCAATTTATGCTTTCATTATATTATAAAAGACAAAACATATGGAGACCAAAGAAATGGGACTGAGGGGGAGAGGGAGACATATAAGAAATGTAAAAGTGTAGCCTCTGATACTGTGAACCAGTGGTCCATAATCAGGGGGTCGGGACCCCACAAGTGGTTGAAAGATAAATCTGAGGAGTTACAGGAGAGGAAAAAAAGCAAAAACAATATTTTGCTTATACTTATTCTTACAAACTTCCCTCTAAACTCATATATTGCTAGATATTTTTACTTCTCATTTATTCACATAAAGGATTAAACTGGTTATAACTGGTACAACTGGTGACAATGGGTTGCAAGTAGGGCTGCAACTAACAATTATTTTCTTTATCAATTAATCAGTCGATAGTTTTGTGGTTTGGTCAATAAAACTGTGTAAATGCCCATCACAAGATCCCAGATTCAAAAATGATGTCTTGAAATGTCTTGTTTTGTCCAACCAACGGTCCAATACTCATAGTTTCAGTTTACTATCATGACTAAGAAAAACAGAAAATATTCACATTTGAGAAACCAGAACAGCTGAAAATTTGTCATTTTTGCTTGAGAAACAACTTAAATTAATAATTGATTGAGAAAAACGGATTGCTCATCATTACATCAGGGAACCACTGCTGTGATCCATTATAAAAGAGTCAGTTTAGTTTGTCTCATAACCAATTTCAGCCAAAATCCAATGTCTCGGAGACTTTTGTAGGTCTGTGTCTCTACTTTATAACACAATACGGGTATGCCTCAGGGCTCGATTTTGGGACCACTTGTACTCTGAAGCTATGTGACAATGTTCAATCTGTGTGTGCTGGATGTAAGTGACAACACAGTGATTTATGTAAAATCATAACTGGACCAACAACTCCAAAGAACAACGATCCATGACTCATGTTAATGTAAAGTAAACAAAACTTTTTAAACATGATAACGTATGTAAAATGGCGAGACACATAGAGACAAACATGACATTTATAAAAAAAGACGAAAAGAGTGACTGACCTACAAATATCATCATGGTCCAGACCATGTGAATCGCCAGATTCCTCTCTTTGGCGTAAGGGTGCAGAAGGTAGAGCATGATGGGAGATATAATGAAGAAAAAAAAGCTGCTCACCTGCAGAGAAAACATCAATCAATCAACAAAACAATGAATCAACCAATCAACCCCTCTTGTTTTCTGTGAGCTCATGGATATTAGACATTTATTTCTTATTCAAAAAGTTAAAATATGACTATACCTAGCTTGATTATAGATATTACAGCTAAGGTAAATGCTGCAGTACCCGAATATAGTACTTACTGTGTTGAAGTACTCCGCTACATGTTCAGAGTGTTTGTAGTTGTCTTCACACCAGTCGATTTCTGAACTCTCATAGGAGAAAGCTCCTGTCATCTTTTCACCTGAGTAGACACCTGTCAGACAGAGAGGGGAGAAACAATAACCACCGATTTCTGACAGCACACCTGTAGTTTTACAGACTTTTGTGTCAGTTGTGCCTGCAGCAGATAAACTGGCTATCTCTCCAGGAGGAGTGTTTGTATAGGTGGTTTATGGAAATCCGTCTCCAGAGTTGTATTCATACAGCACTTGTATTCAAATGTGGCTTTGCACACTTTCTCCGAACGTTCACGATAGTCATTTAAATATTCATTCAAATGTACTGTGAAAAAGGGATGAATGAACTGCAACAGTCTCTTATAATGTGCTTTAATCTAGTGTATTATTCAAAGTAAAATAACAAGGGACAAACTGGGATAGTCCAGTGATTTAGTATTGCACTTTCATAAAAGTTTGGGCATTTGTCAGAGACAGATTAAAGAACCAAAATTACTCATTATGCAGAATAGCAGAATAATGTACGATATTATTGTATTATAAGTATTGATGAAAGGGAAGAATTTACACAACTGCTTTCACAGGCTGACGAGTCAACTGATCCTCATGTATAAAATTGGTGCTTTTACAGCCCTGGTACTACACACTGCTACATGTAGGCACCAGTCACAAAATACATGATTACACATATTACATATAGTGGGTACTTTGTGAAATACCATAGGGTTTGACTGTGTGATCATTTTATATTTCATTACGTGATGTGATGTGATACAAAAAAAATCTGTAGGTCTAGTTAATTACGATTCAGATATTCATACCAAATAAACTAAAAATGCTTAACATTCATAGGGACGATACATATAGTAGTTTCTAATATTCTACCCCCCTCGTGTATGTAAATACAATATAATATAGTCCAGTATAACACCACATCTACCGATGCCACAAGACATTAATAATAAACTATTTACACATTTCCGACAATGTCACCAAAAACTGAACATTATAAACTTTGTACAGGTAGATGTTAAGGAAAAAACTGTTGAAATGAATTGAAATAGACTGTACAGGTGTACCTAATAAAGTGGCTCCTGAGTGTAAACATCAGATAATAGAGCATACAGTGGATATGACTTATATTGGATTGTGGTTATGTCCTAGTAACTCAAAGATGCATTATTATAGGATTATGATATATAGCTGATATATGACACAAAAGCCTCACTATTGCTCAACATATGTGCACTCAGTCACTGCAGGAACAACAACAGGAATATTCTAGTGATTCCTGGTGAAAGGTGTGACAGTTTCACATCCTTTCTAGTCAAAAAGAGCCATTAATTAATTCTTAATAAATAAAAAAAAAAAATTCAATTTATGGTTTCATGAAAAGAAAGTAATGGAGCTTACCTCCCATGCTGCTGCTGTCCCAGCCTCCAGTCCGTCAGTGCTGCTCTGCTCCAGGTGCTACAACAGGTGCATCGAAACGCTCTCGATCCTGTTGCACGGGACTGTGACGTCACTAATGAGCATGCTAAACGGTTTCACGTCTCTGAGCCAACATGTCACCCGGGGAGAATGTCTGGAATGGACCCACCCTCCCCCCCATTAAATGATGGCATTTAAAGGGAGAAGACACTGTAATAAAGATATTGTAGAAACACATTAAAGTGAGGTCGGGTAAAAAGTAAATTAAATACAATCAGTGCAACAGACGGTTTGAGTAGCTACTATTTTAGCACTATTATTACATTTCATAGATCATAAATTGATGATTTAAATATCAGAAACAGACAAAAGGGACATGGAAGAGACTGATTACAGCAACATGTGTTACAGGCAGGCAGCTGCTGGACTCAGGTCTTCTCTAGAAAGGAGGCTCAACCGGTCCATCTGCCTCAGACCATCAGACCATCAGACCTGCCTCTGCTGCGTCAGGACAACAACACCACTTCAAAATAAAAGCATGAACGTATGGTGTGTGTGCCAGTGGTGGAAAGTACATTTACTCAAGTACTGTACTTAAAGCTTCAGTAGGCAGAATGTTTTTGGCATCATTGGGGAAAAATTCCATAACAACCTTTCAGCATATTGTAATTCAAGTGTTCTGAGAGAAAACTAGACTTCTGCACCTCCTCATGGCTCTGTTTTCAGGCTTTAAAAAAATCTAGCCTGTGACGGGAGACTTTGGCCAATCACAGGTCATTTCAGAGAGAGAGCGTTCCTATTGGCTGTGCTCCGGCTGGTGGGCGGTGCTTGGTATTTCCTCAACTGATCTCAACATGGCTGCCGGGTCACAAACTCTCTCATTTTACAGCTGAACAGTACACTACAAGATGTTTCTGAAAACATTTGAGGAGAGAAATAGGCATTACAGTAACAGAATATTGATTCATATTTGATCAACGCTGCCTAGTTTGACCGTTTGATCAGAGTTTGCGAGTGATTGACAGCTGCTCAGACAAGACAAGGCTCCAGCTCGGCTCTGATTGGTTGTTTTCCTCCGGTCTGTGAAATCTTGCCGATGCCATTAGGAGCACCGGAGGACACAGAGGCACCTGATTTATTTTCAGATTATCTGTCTCATGCACTACTGTCAGGATATAGTGACCGTTTTATAAAATAACTTTTTTTTAATCATATTCGCTCCATTTCTACTCACTGCAGCTTTAAGTACAAGTTTGAGGTACTTGTACTTTGAATATTGCATTTTGTGCAACATTGTACTTCTACTCCACTACATCTCAGAGGCAAATATTATTAGTACTTTTTACTCCACTACATTTATTTGACAGCTTTAGTTACTAGTTACTTTGCAGATTTTGATTATCAATACAAAATATAAATCAAATGATATATTATTATGGATTAAGCTACCCAACAGTATATAAAGTAATTACAATTAGCTCCACCTTTACCAGCTGAAACATTAAAGTGATGAACACATTAATGCATCAATAATTATAATCCAATAATTTGATACACATCATTATGAAATGGGCCATTCTGCATAATGAGTATTTTTCCTTTTGGTGCTTCAAGTATATTTTGATGCTAATTTAATTTTTATTAGCATCATAGATTTTGCGTATTTTTACACTGTGGTATTGCTACTTTTATTTACAAGATCTGAGTTCTTCCTCCACCACTTGTGTGTGCAGAGGCTACTTGTGTTACAAATGAAGGGGTGGTAGAAGTATTTGTATCTTTTAGTTACTGGAAGTAAAGGTAGCTATGTATTCCAAATTGTACTCAAGTAAAATTGACTTAAACTAATATTTGCCAAAGTAGCCTACATATGCGTTGGCAACAAAATGTGCAAACTGGCACTGTTTTGTGTGATATTAATCATATTTATACTATAAGCCAGTGATGGAAGACACAGATCTTTTACTCAAGTAAAAGTAGCAGTACTAATGTACTGAGTATAAAATTAACTTTGTTTTGACTGACTTTTTCCACACTTTTTGAAGAAATATCTTTATTCACACTGTCATTAATTAAACATCTCTCTATATATACAACATATTATTAATACTAGTAACCCTGTCAATGTTTCTTAAGTGCTAAATTCAAGCTCTAGAACAACAGAAAACATATTTTGTGCATATTTACAGTGGTACATCTGTACAGGTACATACACAACTTGTGTCATAACAATTATGTTATTTGCTTTTATTTTGCTTTAGATAAAACTGCACTTTTCCTTTTTATTATTTTTTTTCTTTTTAAAATTATGTTTAAACCAATTTTGGCAGTGTCTCCTCTCTCTATGCCCTCTTTATAAAAAATGAACACTTGACTTTACCATGTGAACATTTCAATAAAAAATGTAAAATACAAAAAAACAAGAGAAAAAATAAATAGATAAAGTTTTAAAACTCTTTATTTTTCCATACAAAAACAGATATTGATTGTGAGGGAATTACATTATTTTACAAAATCAAAATGAAAGATTTAAAAAAGAAAAATGCAAAAAATGGCAGAACCTGTTTCGTTATTCAGAAATATTTTATAACTTAACTGATGATACCATCAAAACCAGTGCAAAAGTCTTTGAGGTAACAATATGAAAATATTTTTCTTTTCTTTTATTGAAGTGAAAAAAATATACAGTATATGAGAAAATACCAACAAGGTGATTTGTAATAATCTTTTTTTAAAGGGACTGTTTGTAAGAATCAGAAATTGCTTGTTAACAGCGACACTTGTGGCCGCAATGTCAACGACAGTCAGCGTCCTGTTGCTCGCGCTCGCCCGTGTGCAGGCGCTAACTGAATGTGAGCGAGCATCCGTCAAAACAGCGAGGCGACACACGTCAGCTAAAACCACAATATCACTCTATATTTCACCTGCTTGGCAGTAATGTTAGCTGGCTGGACGAAGGTCGATCCATGAATCAATGCTGATCCTAGTGTTGGCTTTTCCTGCCTCCCGACCGCGGCCGGAGGGAACAGGGGAGACACCGACACCCGGTCGGAGATGATAACATTACTCGCTGCGGAGCCCCGTCACTTCACAAGACACGGGAAACCTATGTTGGTCTGGAGGAGCCGCAGCATTTATATCTGCACAAACGTCCACTGCACATTCACTAGATATTCTCAGAGCTACACTAACTCTTCCGCAGTGTGTAGTGTGCGTGCGTGCCCGAGAGGTGGAACGAGTGAAGGAAATATCTGGCTCTTTACAACTTTTTTCTTTGTCTGTCTGCTGTTTGGTGTTGGGCAAGTAGAGTACAGTGGGTTTTATACAATTTTTTCACTGTCTACTGGCAGAAAACAACACTGAGAGTGAACCAGAGCACTGAGACTGAACCAAAATCACAGACTGTATATAAGAAGTGGACGTAGTCACTGTGACATCACCCATGGGTTTGTGGACTGCCGGCCTCAAGTTTGGCATTATAGCTACTGCCATGTTGTTTTTTTTGGCCTTGTTTTTTTGCAACCAGAGGTGACACGAGTGGGTGGAGCTAAATACAACTGAACGCTGATTAAGACATTTTCAGGCCAAAAATGTTAACTTTTAAACTTTAACTTTAAATTAACTTTCATGAACTGAAAACACACTGAGGAAGGATTAAAGTTGTAAGAATAAAACACGGACAACTCACAACGCCGTGGTAGCGACTTGTCAATCACAAGGTAGCCACGCCCTAAAGCATACCCTGCTTTATGGTCTATTTGACTCTAAATGGGACCATAATTTACTAAATGAACATCATGCTGTATTGAAGAAGACTTGAAACTAGCGATTGAGACCATAAAATCATGTTTACAATGTTTAATGAGGTAAATGAAGTGAGAAGTAGGGTCATTTTCTCATAGACTTCTATACAATCAGAGTTCTTTTTGCAACCAGAGGAATCGCCCCCTGCTGGCTTAGAAAGAATGTAAGTTTAAGGCACTTCAGCATTGGCTTGACTTTTCAGACCTGGAGGTTGCCGCGTGACCAAAATAGTAAAGTTGCATAGAAAGATGCAAAAGGTGCCCCCTGACCTCTTGCGTCTGTGTCTGGTAGGCCCGTTTAGTAATCCATTATTCAGGACCAACCAACCCATGACTTTGAAAAACTGGAAAATACACGTGAGGTTCTTGAGTCAGGGCTGTGGGATTCTTTTCAGGTGCTAATCAAAATTTCATTAATCTTTTGATTAACCACCTTGTGGTGAAATATTTACATGGGTTGGGTGGAGCTTCAGTCTTTCACAATAGTGAGAGGAGCCCCTTTCTGTCACATTCAGGTGAAGACAGCAGCACCACACTGTGTCTTTGTGACAATGACTCCAGTTGGAGCTGTCAAACAGGCTCCACCACCAACACAGGTTGGGTTTCAGAGTGGCGTGCCTCTAGCACTCTGCCATTGTTTGTTTTTGACTTATTAAAGGATTACTGAGCTATGTGTGAGTCCTTCGTAACACGTGGAGATGAATGAAGACAGAAACAAAACACCTTGGACTAATTATCTGTTTTGGGGTTGATGGCTTTACCTGTCTTTTATAAAAGAAGGGTAGAGTCTGCGGGGGAACCAGACAGAATATCCCATCGCCAACACCCACAGGATGGACAGCTCATCCAACATCTGGCCGACGAAACTAAGGGTCATGTGGAAGTACGCCGAGAAGAGCCCTGCAAAAAGAGAAAAACATAATTTTTAGTTGTGAAGCAATTTATGCTTTCATTATATTATAAAAGACAAAACATATGGAGACCAAAGAAATGGGACTGAGGGGGAGAGGGAGACATATAAGAAATGTAAAAGTGTAGCCTCTGATACTGTGAACCAGTGGTCCATAATCAGGGGGTCGGGACCCCACAAGTGGTTGAAAGATAAATCTGAGGAGTTACAGGAGAGGAAAAAAAGCAAAAACAATATTTTGCTTATACTTATTCTTACAAACTTCCCTCTAAACTCATATATTGCTAGATATTTTTACTTCTCATTTATTCACATAAAGGATTAAACTGGTTATAACTGGTACAACTGGTGACAATGGGTTGCAAGTAGGGCTGCAACTAACAATTATTTTCTTTATCAATTAATCAGTCGATAGTTTTGTGGTTTGGTCAATAAAACTGTGTAAATGCCCATCACAAGATCCCAGATTCAAAAATGATGTCTTGAAATGTCTTGTTTTGTCCAACCAACGGTCCAATACTCATAGTTTCAGTTTACTATCATGACTAAGAAAAACAGAAAATATTCACATTTGAGAAACCAGAACAGCTGAAAATTTGTCATTTTTGCTTGAGAAACAACTTAAATTAATAATTGATTGAGAAAAACGGATTGCTCATCATTACATCAGGGAACCACTGCTGTGATCCATTATAAAAGAGTCAGTTTAGTTTGTCTCATAACCAATTTCAGCCAAAATCCAATGTCTCGGAGACTTTTGTAGGTCTGTGTCTCTACTTTATAACACAATACGGGTATGCCTCAGGGCTCGATTTTGGGACCACTTGTACTCTGAAGCTATGTGACAATGTTCAATCTGTGTGTGCTGGATGTAAGTGACAACACAGTGATTTATGTAAAATCATAACTGGACCAACAACTCCAAAGAACAACAATCCATGACTCATGTTAATGTAAAGTAAACAAAACTTTTTAAACATGATAACGTATGTAAAATGGCGAGACACATAGAGACAAACATGACATTTATAAAAAAAGACGAAAAGAGTGACTGACCTACAAATATCATCATGGTCCAGACCATGTGAATCGCCAGATTCCTCTCTTTGGCGTAAGGGTGCAGAAGGTAGAGCATGATGGGAGATATAATGAAGAAAAAAAAGCTGCTCACCTGCAGAGAAAACATCAATCAATCAACAAAACAATGAATCAACCAATCAACCCCTCTTGTTTTCTGTGAGCTCATGGATATTAGACATTTATTTCTTATTCAAAAAGTTAAAATATGACTATACCTAGCTTGATTATAGATATTACAGCTAAGGTAAATGCTGCAGTACCCGAATATAGTACTTACTGTGTTGAAGTACTCCGCTACATGTTCAGAGTGTTTGTAGTTGTCTTCACACCAGTCGATTTCTGAACTCTCATAGGAGAAAGCTCCTGTCATCTTTTCACCTGAGTAGACACCTGTCAGACAGAGAGGGGAGAAACAATAACCACCGATTTCTGACAGCACACCTGTAGTTTTACAGACTTTTGTGTCAGTTGTGCCTGCAGCAGATAAACTGGCTATCTCTCCAGGAGGAGTGTTTGTATAGGTGGTTTATGGAAATCCGTCTCCAGAGTTGTATTCATACAGCACTTGTATTCAAATGTGGCTTTGCACACTTTCTCCGAACGTTCACGATAGTCATTTAAATATTCATTCAAATGTACTGTGAAAAAGGGATGAATGAACTGCAACAGTCTCTTATAATGTGCTTTAATCTAGTGTATTATTCAAAGTAAAATAACAAGGGACAAACTGGGATAGTCCAGTGATTTAGTATTGCACTTTCATAAAAGTTTGGGCATTTGTCAGAGACAGATTAAAGAACCAAAATTACTCATTATGCAGAATAGCAGAATAATGTACGATATTATTGTATTATAAGTATTGATGAAAGGGAAGAATTTACACAACTGCTTTCACAGGCTGACGAGTCAACTGATCCTCATGTATAAAATTGGTGCTTTTACAGCCCTGGTACTACACACTGCTACATGTAGGCACCAGTCACAAAATACATGATTACACATATTACATATAGTGGGTACTTTGTGAAATACCATAGGGTTTGACTGTGTGATCATTTTATATTTCATTACGTGATGTGATGTGATACAAAAAAAATCTGTAGGTCTAGTTAATTACGATTCAGATATTCATACCAAATAAACTAAAAATGCTTAACATTCATAGGGACGATACATATAGTAGTTTCTAATATTCTACCCCCCTCGTGTATGTAAATACAATATAATATAGTCCAGTATAACACCACATCTACCGATGCCACAAGACATTAATAATAAACTATTTACACATTTCCGACAATGTCACCAAAAACTGAACATTATAAACTTTGTACAGGTAGATGTTAAGGAAAAAACTGTTGAAATGAATTGAAATAGACTGTACAGGTGTACCTAATAAAGTGGCTCCTGAGTGTAAACATCAGATAATAGAGCATACAGTGGATATGACTTATATTGGATTGTGGTTATGTCCTAGTAACTCAAAGATGCATTATTATAGGATTATGATATATAGCTGATATATGACACAAAAGCCTCACTATTGCTCAACATATGTGCACTCAGTCACTGCAGGAACAACAACAGGAATATTCTAGTGATTCCTGGTGAAAGGTGTGACAGTTTCACATCCTTTCTAGTCAAAAAGAGCCATTAATTAATTCTTAATAAATAAAAAAAAAAAATTCAATTTATGGTTTCATGAAAAGAAAGTAATGGAGCTTACCTCCCATGCTGCTGCTGTCCCAGCCTCCAGTCCGTCAGTGCTGCTCTGCTCCAGGTGCTACAACAGGTGCATCGAAACGCTCTCGATCCTGTTGCACGGGACTGTGACGTCACTAATGAGCATGCTAAACGGTTTCACGTCTCTGAGCCAACATGTCACCCGGGGAGAATGTCTGGAATGGACCCACCCTCCCCCCCATTAAATGATGGCATTTAAAGGGAGAAGACACTGTAATAAAGATATTGTAGAAACACATTAAAGTGAGGTCGGGTAAAAAGTAAATTAAATACAATCAGTGCAACAGACGGTTTGAGTAGCTACTATTTTAGCACTATTATTACATTTCATAGATCATAAATTGATGATTTAAATATCAGAAACAGACAAAAGGGACATGGAAGAGACTGATTACAGCAACATGTGTTACAGGCAGGCAGCTGCTGGACTCAGGTCTTCTCTAGAAAGGAGGCTCAACCGGTCCATCTGCCTCAGACCATCAGACCATCAGACCTGCCTCTGCTGCGTCAGGACAACAACACCACTTCAAAATAAAAGCATGAACGTATGGTGTGTGTGCCAGTGGTGGAAAGTACATTTACTCAAGTACTGTACTTAAAGCTTCAGTAGGCAGAATGTTTTTGGCATCATTGGGGAAAAATTCCATAACAACCTTTCAGCATATTGTAATTCAAGTGTTCTGAGAGAAAACTAGACTTCTGCACCTCCTCATGGCTCTGTTTTCAGGCTTTAGAAAATCTAGCCTGTGACGGGAGACTTTGGCCAATCACAGGTCATTTCAGAGAGAGAGCGTTCCTATTGGCTGTGCTCCGGCTGGTGGGCGGTGCTTGGTATTTCCTCAACTGATCTCAACATGGCTGCCGGGTCACAAACTCTCTCATTTTACAGCTGAACAGTACACTACAAGATGTTTCTGAAAACATTTGAGGAGAGAAATAGGCATTACAGTAACAGAATATTGATTCATATTTGATCAACGCTGCCTAGTTTGACCGTTTGATCAGAGTTTGCGAGTGATTGACAGCTGCTCAGACAAGACAAGGCTCCAGCTCGGCTCTGATTGGTTGTTTTCCTCCGGTCTGTGAAATCTTGCCGATGCCATTAGGAGCACCGGAGGACACAGAGGCACCTGATTTATTTTCAGATTATCTGTCTCATGCACTACTGTCAGGATATAGTGACCGTTTTATAAAATAACTTTTTTTTAATCATATTCGCTCCATTTCTACTCACTGCAGCTTTAAGTACAAGTTTGAGGTACTTGTACTTTGAATATTGCATTTTGTGCAACATTGTACTTCTACTCCACTACATCTCAGAGGCAAATATTATTAGTACTTTTTACTCCACTACATTTATTTGACAGCTTTAGTTACTAGTTACTTTGCAGATTTTGATTATCAATACAAAATATAAATCAAATGATATATTATTATGGATTAAGCTACCCAGCAGTATATAAAGTAATTACAATTAGCTCCACCTTTACCAGCTGAAACATTAAAGTGATGAACACATTAATGCATCAATAATTATAATCCAATAATTTGATACACATCATTATGAAATGGGCCATTCTGCATAATGAGTATTTTTCCTTTTGGTGCTTCAAGTATATTTTGATGCTAATTTAATTTTTATTAGCATCATAGATTTTGCGTATTTTTACACTGTGGTATTGCTACTTTTATTTACAAGATCTGAGTTCTTCCTCCACCACTTGTGTGTGCAGAGGCTACTTGTGTTACAAATGAAGGGGTGGTAGAAGTATTTGTATCTTTTAGTTACTGGAAGTAAAGGTAGCTATGTATTCCAAATTGTACTCAAGTAAAATTGACTTAAACTAATATTTGCCAAAGTAGCCTACATATGCGTTGGCAACAAAATGTGCAAACTGGCACTGTTTTGTGTGATATTAATCATATTTATACTATAAGCCAGTGATGGAAGACACAGATCTTTTACTCAAGTAAAAGTAGCAGTACTAATGTACTGAGTATAAAATTAACTTTGTTTTGACTGACTTTTTCCACACTTTTTGAAGAAATATCTTTATTCACACTGTCATTAATTAAACATCTCTCTATATATACAGCATATTATTAATACTAGTAACCCTGTCAATGTTTCTTAAGTGCTAAATTCAAGCTCTAGAACAACAGAAAACATATTTTGTGCATATTTACAGTGGTACATCTGTACAGGTACATACACAACTTGTGTCATAACAATTATGTTGTTTGCTTTTATTTTGCTTTAGATAAAACTGCACTTTTCCTTTTTATTATTTTTTTTCTTTTTAAAATTATGTTTAAACCAATTTTGGCAGTGTCTCCTCTCTCTATGCCCTCTTTATAAAAAATGAACACTTGACTTTACCATGTGAACATTTCAATAAAAAATGTAAAATACAAAAAAACAAGAGAAAAAATAAATAGATAAAGTTTTAAAACTCTTTATTTTTCCATACAAAAACAGATATTGATTGTGAGGGAATTACATTATTTTACAAAATCAAAATGAAAGATTTAAAAAAGAAAAATGCAAAAAATGGCAGAACCTGTTTCGTTATTCAGAAATATTTTATAACTTAACTGATGATACCATCAAAACCAGTGCAAAAGTCTTTGAGGTAACAATATGAAAATATTTTTCTTTTCTTTTATTGAAGTGAAAAAAATATACAGTATATGAGAAAATACCAACAAGGTGATTTGTAATAATCTTTTTTTAAAGGGACTGTTTGTAAGAATCAGAAATTGCTTATTAACAGCGACACTTGTGGCCGCAATGTCAACGACAGTCAGCGTCCTGTTGCTCGCGCTCGCCCGTGTGCAGGCGCTAACTGAATGTGAGCGAGCATCCGTCAAAACAGCGAGGCGACACACGTCAGCTAAAACCACAATATCACTCTATATTTCACCTGCTTGGCAGTAATGTTAGCTGGCTGGACGAAGGTCGATCCATGAATCAATGCTGATCCTAGTGTTGGCTTTTCCTGCCTCCCGACCGCGGCCGGAGGGAACAGGGGAGACACCGACACCCGGTCGGAGATGATAACATTACTCGCTGCGGAGCCCCGTCACTTCACAAGACACGGGAAACCTATGTTGGTCTGGAGGAGCCGCAGCATTTATATCTGCACAAACGTCCACTGCACATTCACTAGATATTCTCAGAGCTACACTAACTCTTCCGCAGTGTGTAGTGTGCGTGCGTGCCCGAGAGGTGGAACGAGTGAGAATGAGCGCGGGTGTGTGAGTGAAGGCAAGCAGGAAGAGTACAGCAGAGACTCTGGCCCTGGAGACCAAGACTACGGTCTCCCCCGCGGCCTCCGACCGCGGCCAACACCTTTTGCAAGATCGGCTTCACTAGATATAACTTTGCGGTCTTGGTGCTTCCGTGTAGTTTGTGTTGGGGTCTTGTCTGAACAGCGTAGCCAGACGCAAGCGCGCATGGGACACCGACCCGCAATGATTTATACGTGTAAGAAGTTACAAACAGTCCCTTTAAGTGAGATCAAAAGATGTGTCTCTGTCAATTTAATTGATCTGAAGCAGGTTTGTCATGGTACAAACATAACAGTCAACTTCAATATATTTTCAAATGTCTATTATTACTTGATTTTATGCTGTTGTCTCAATGATGAACACTGAACAGTATTGGACGTTGCTCTGGAGAAAAGCTTCAGAGAAAATATAAACACTGTAGACACCAGAAAAATCAATGCAGTATTTTCAGGTCATTTTTCTGTAGCTTTAACTTTGAGTAATTTTCAGAGAAGTAACGGCGCACAGAAAGGTGTTGTGGGAGTGCAGCTGTAGTCAAAGATCTTGTTGCTCTGATTTAGAACGTCGACAGATGAAACCCGAGCCGCTCTTTGCGGGGGATCTGTGTTTTAACAACCATAACAGCAATGTCTCCTGGGCTCTGCTCGTACAGTACTGTGACAAACAATATATTTGTGTCTCAAATGTCAGCGAGGTGCACCATTAAACAGTTCTGTTATGAATGAAGATCTACTGTAACATGCAACCATGAACAACTCACAGGTGCTGCTTGCAACAAAATACACATATTTCTCAACAGACACAGACAAAGTCCACCAGGACAGATCAAGTCTTGTTCAGATCTTTTCCACATAGTTACCAGGGAAGAGACCTTCCTTTCCTCGAATCCTGCCCGTCCACCAGCCTGATGGATCTACAGAGAAAATAAAGAAGCCGAGAGAAACATCGTGAATCACTGTAAGACGATTCAAATCTATCAGATCAATACATTTAGAGCCTACTGATTATTTATTTTGATCTCTCTTCACTCTCCATCTAGCTTTGTTTTCATCCACGCACCGTCTTTGACGAGGTCGAACACATCGTTGATGTCAAAGCTGATCTCGTCCGTGTCCTGTCCGGTGTACTGGTATATGGCCCGGCAGCGGGGCACCTGGGGTCGGGACTGTGGTTTAGGAGCAGGAGGAGGTCGCTGACTGATGCTCCTTCTCCTCTGCTTTCTGTGACAAAGAGAGAGAAATGTAACAAAGGGATAAAAGGAGCTGCTGATGAGTGGGACGGGGAGACTCAAATCACAGAGAGCACTTTTAGGTTTGTGTATCTTCATTTGTGAAAGCTTACAATGTTTTATGTTCACGGGTTCTTTTTAAACTGTGAGTACAACACATAGAGAACTGAGTCAGACCAGATTTTTGGGTAGATTTAATGAACACCATTTCCCTTCGTGAATTAAATGTCACCAGTCTTGACAAAGTGGGCCAGTCCATGGATGCATTAAGAATGCTCATAATAAAGTCATGGGCTCGTCATGTGGCCGCAGAGAGACAGCAGAGATTCAGTGCTAAAGAAAGGTCTGGCGCCACACATGATCATTCTGCTATGGGGGAAAAAAGCTCTGTCTTGTTTGTATTTCTTTAAACCAATCACAATGGTCTTGGGCGGCGCTAAGCACAGGATGCAGGACGGTGCCCTTGCACAATAGATAGTGCAGATAGCGGAAGGGGAGAATGCTGGCTGAAATAGGCAACCAGTGGCAGGCTTACGCAAGAAACACACCAGGCAGTGGTGAAGTGCGGCTCGCCGCAATAATTACATTTTCTGCGGCCGGGAGGCAGGGTCATGTGTTTCAGGTGGGAAGAAATTCTTTGTAACATAGGTCAACATGTCACAGGACTCTGTTTACAACCTTTAGTTTGGCTGCACTTCGCCGCAGAATCAAATGGCCTCACGCTACATGTCCACCAGATCCGGCGAGGACGCTAGAGGACGCTAGACAGACGTACCTTAATGTGGAATGCAGCTGATTGGTCCCTGGTTCTCTGCTCGCCGTTTCAAACAGCAAACAACATGGCGGCCTGCTCATAAACTTTCTGTTATTCCGTCTAAACAATTCACCAAAACCTATTTCTGAGAACATTTGAGGCGAGGAAAACAGGCGATGCCACTGCTGAATCTTGTTTCATTTTAGAACTATATCGCCTAGTTTGACAGCTTGGTCCAAGTTTCGCGAGCCAGATGCGTCTCGCTAGACGGGCTCATTTGCATAGAGTTGAGATTTTTCAACTTAATGCAAATACAGACCCCCTCCAACACTCCCACCATGCACTGGGCGACTGCTTCTCCTGCTTTCCATAGGAAATGAATGGAAAGCATTGAGACGCCCTCCGTCACCGGATCTGGTAGAAATGTGCCGTCAGCTCGCTGAGCTGAGAGCGGCCGCCGAAGCTTTCCATAGACATTGCATGGCAGCTCCCCTCAGGCCGCATTTCGCCGCTGCTCTGGTGTGTTTTCGGCATTATACCCACAGCCTACATCTGGTGAGTCAGACTACCTTTCGTATAAAAACGAGTGCAACACCATGAATGCCTTTCAGTAGACTGTCTCTCTATGATGGCAGTTTTTTTGCCCTATTTATTAATAAACCAAACAAACTAGTTTGTTTGAAGCATACGCTGGCCTTTACAGAGCCTAGTTGAACGGCAGCTTGTCTGGAGTTGGCGTCAAGACTTCAGCTCGCTATAAACAGGTTTATCCCTCTCACAATGAAACTCCTTCAATTGTTTGGGCTCAGTGACTGTTGAGCCTCACCCTGACGTGCCTTGACAACTCATAAAGCTCGTGCGCACTGATTTTTAGTGACTAATTAGCTCCACCCACACGTGCCGTGGTCATCCCTTCCTTCCCTTTTTTTTTTTTCAAATCTCACGAGGTGATCTTTCTCACCCTGACATGCCCTGGTCAGGCACGTTGAGGAAGTCCAAGTTCCCCTGGCTGTGCTGGTTGTGGGCTGGGACTCGGGGGGCCCTCTGGGAGCCCAGTTTGGGAGGGGCTGTGCTGGGTGGCCGGCCATGTTTGTGCGGGGAGGAATATGTGATATCTGATGGCGGGTTGTGAGGGGCTCTGGAAAACTTGGCTGCTCCATTCTGGTGCGCTGAGGAGAGAGAAAGTGGAATAAAAGAAAAGATAAAAACCCAAACAACCTCCAGACTTCAGTACAGCTGCAGCTGAATGAAAACCTGGCAAAAATACCACTCAGATATTATCTTAAAAGTTTTAAATTCTATAATGGGTTCATAATGGTCAGTGGTGGAAGTATTCAGATATTTTACTAAAGTAAATAGCAATACATGAAGTAAAAAGTACTCTTAATGCAGGTAGAATGACCCTTCAGTGTTATATTATTATACATTACTGGAATGTGTATGCTGCAATTTCGTTGCAGCTGGTTGAAGTAAAGTTGGGTAGTTTCATCTATAGTTTATATCTTTTTGTATGTAAAACCTTAATCTTCAGTAACTGTCGCTGTCACAATAAAATGTGGTGGGGTAAAACGTACAATATTTGAATATGAAAGTGGGGTTGAAATGTAAAGTAGCACAAAATGCAAATAGTCAAATAAAGTACCTAAAAACTGTACTTGAGTAAATGTACTTAGCTACTTTTTAATCTAAAGGGTCATGTAAATTAAGAACATAACAATGGAAATGAAAGAGTTACAGTAATTGTGTCTTTACCTCTGCTGCCAACATTATTTCTTCCTCCGCCACGAGACTGTGGAGCACCCTTCCTGGTTGGCTCTGATGAAAAACACGCTTAGTTACAAATAACATTTGTATAAACAAGAATTTATGTGCAGTTACAGTTTTATCTTTGTAATAGACTCTACTTCAAGGCCTCACTGTTTCAACATTATGTCTTTTAACTTACTGGAGGACTTGGGCAGACCGTCCCCTACTGTGATGGTGAGGGTCTTCCCTGCAGGTTTGAGCTGGGCCAGGTCCCCTGGCCCCCTCTGAAACGCCACCACCCTGGAGCCTCCTCCACCCCAGCCCTCCTTCTTCACTCTGAACTCCAACCTGAGTGGGAACAAAGGTCGTTAGTGGTTTGTGTTTCTATGCAAATATGTTCTGTCTGAGTGTGTGGGTTCCTCTACTGTACCTGTCAGTGAAGGAGATTGTCAGTTTCCTCTTGTTCACGTCCTCGTAGCGTTTTGACAGCAGGCTGAGGAACTCTGTCTTAAAGTTGGACTCTAGCAGACTGTCGTACTGGGACTCATGCAGGATGAAGAAATCATCCTGTCTCGTACTGAAGAGAAAACACACGATACAGCTATCTGTTTTAATTTTTCAGACTTTTCTCTAATATTTGATTTTTTTTGTGAAATATTGGATAATTTGAGCCTCAAACACTTATTTAAAAAGCAACTATTGAGAAGTTTAGAGGAGAAATGTCTTTTTGGTTGAACTGCTAACATCTGAAATGTGACAAGGAGCCCCAACCAGACACTGTTTAATTTTTAACAATGTGTTGTAAGTTTTTTAAGTTTTTTTTATATAAAATTTTAATCTGAAAAGTAACTTTTAACTACACCTTTCAGATAAATGTAGTGGAGTAAAAAGTACAATATAATGCTCTGTATGTAGTGGAGTAAGAAGTATAAAGTAGCATAAAATGAAAATACTCTTTTAAAATTCTGTGAATTCTCAGTTCAGCTATAGATCTGCTATATTTACTCTTGCAGCAACAGTGACTTCTCATACGGTGGTTATTGACCAACAGTAACACGCTAGTTCTTGTAATTTCCACCACAGCATCACCCACAAATGTTACTATTGCCAGATGAAGTTAATGCAATCTTCTACCTGAGAGAGACACCGCTGATGCTTCCAAACTCCAGTTTCCGTTTCAGCACCTCCTTTATCTGTCCCTTCTCAGGTCCTTTCTTCACCTTCTCTCGACCAATCAGATAGATGCCCTTGGGGGTCAAGATCAGATCTCTCTTGATAGACTGGGTTGTGAGGAAAAAAACAGAAGTGAAAACTGTGAGCAACGCCAGAAAGGAGAAGTCCACAAAGAGCAATTATATCACTGTTTTAAAAGGGGAAAGACTTGTGCTATATCTACACATCTGTAACATCAGAAGTCGAATGAAATCAAAATAAACATGACGATGATGCTTCACCTTGAACCTGCGATCATACTTGGTGACAGAATCAGCGAAGTCGACACGCTCCCTCTTGGCCAGGAACTGTCGCAGCTCAGGCCTCTGCTCCAGGCCGAGGTAGTCGCCGACAAAGTTTCTGTTGATGCTGTTCTTCCTCCGCTCTTTCGAGTTGTACAGGATGTCTGAGGCTGTGTCGCAAGGATGGACAAACATTTAGAATCACAGCTCCAAATGTGTACTTTGGTAGGAACAGTTTTGTGTCTTTGTAACTCACCCTCCTCTCTCATCTGTTCATACTTCTTCCTGGCAATGTATCTCCTCCAGGATTTCTGAATGATCCGGGCAAAAGTGTCAAACTTCCTCTCCCTCATCTCCTCAAGCAGGAAAAGCTGTGGAGCATTTGGCATGAGGAAATAATTATCATTTATTTCTGCATCTATGTCATTTTCTATAGTATCGCAGTACTTTGCTGTCTGTTAACTAGAACGTTTCTTTGTCAAATGAGCTTCTTCTAACAGAAATGTATCAGCATGCCATTTGAAGTGCTTTAAACTGTAACTTTATGTAAAACTATACAAATATGGATTATAGCTCCTATAAGTTAAAGCTGCAATACCACATGTAGTTTATTAATATACTCTTATTGCAGATGTAAATAACGTTTAAGTATCATTTTACTGTTGTCGAGGTGAACCTAATTTTAACTACATTTTATATGCTGTTAAGGGATAGTTCTGGTGTTTTAAAGTGGGGTTGTATGAGGTACTTATCCATAGTCAATGTATTACCTACAGTAGAGGATGATGTTTGTGCTATTGTGTGACTTTGGTGAATCCGAACCAATCAAAGTCAAACAATAACACAAACAAACTAACCAATCGAGACAGCGGTCTCGACGGCGGTCTCGACGGCGGTCTCGACAGCGGACCAGCAACTCCCCTGTTCTGCGAGGTAAAATTACCGTTCTTTTCAATGGAGTCTGGTTGCTTTGGCGAAAGCATAGATAACAGTAGATAAAATAACAGAGATATTCAGTTCCCCATCATAAACATAGACTGTATAGCTGTCTCACGGCAAGGTAAACCAGCATAAATACTCTAAATATAGCTTATGCTTAAACTGATATTGATTTTTTAGGTGAGCCTTTCTTTTAGGTGGCTAAAATACGTTTTGCTACCGGCCCCGTCCACAGCAGCACATTGCTTTGCTTCAGTGCGGTAACTCTTGTCTGTTTCTCCAAACTGGCGGCGTGCTGACCGTCATCATCTACTGTAGGTAATACACTGACTATGGATAAGTACCTCACTTCAGTATAACCCCACTTCAAAACACCCAAACTATCCCTTTAAGTAGTTTTATTTGTATGCATCATATTTTATAAGCTCATCATATGTTTTCTATGTAAGATCTTGATTTGCAAAAAATTGTAGTGGAATAAAAAGTACAATATTTCCCTCTGAATTGGAATGGAACTATAAAGTAGCATGAAATGGAAATACTAAAGTAAAGTACAAGTAAATCAAATTTGCACTAAAGTACAGTACTTAAGTAAATGTATGTTACCGATTCAGGGTTCTTGACAAAGACCTTGGTGCGTCCCATCTGGTACTGGTCGGTATCCATGTTGACAGACCGGAGGAGGTGAAGGACCCCCTGCTGCTCTGGACCCCTCCAATTCGGCCATGTCTCAGCTGTCAGAATGGCATACCTGGATACAACAAGTACACACGCACAAAGCATATGTACACACACACCAACCAAAAGTCACTTTGATAGTGTGTTTGAGCTGTGTTCGTCTTTCAGGAGAAACACACAGAAAAATGATGCATCCTTTCAGAATGGATCAAACTCACCTCATCAGAAACTTATTGAAGACTCTGCGGTACGCAAATCCAGCCCTTCTTACACGTATGTTTTCCCGCAGTCCTAGATATTCAACCTGATGCCTACCCCTAAAATCAGATGGAGTAGCACCATTCATCAAGAAGTGTTTGTATATTTATATATGTTTGTCACAGTGAGGATGCTGACCTGCTCTCCTCCCAGTCTCTCGGCCTTTTTGTCTCATTGGGTTTGATGCAGCGGATGTAGTGCGGAGTACATTTCATCAGCGTTTTCACCAGATCATTAGCTTGTTTCTGTCGGAAACACAAGCGCACGATCAAGGCATTGTTGCACCCAAAAATGCATCTTCAAACTGGGGAAAAAATGGGTACACTGATCAAAGGACCTCAAGTTTTTAGTCCATGGTTACTCTGGCTTTAAATTCTCACCTTGATCTTTGAGCTGGCTGTGGTCGGCCTGCTTTTCTTATCTGTGTTGAGGTTTTCAGGGAACAAGCTATGGATGAATTTACTGTAGAGACAAAGGATTTTTTCTTTCACTGAATCTCATAAACTAAACATACCATAAGTGAAAACATCATAGAAGGTGTAAGGGACTTACTATTCGCTGCTTTGCATGAGCTCAATGAGGTCAGGGAACAGCACATCCCGGTTTCTCTCACAGAAGCCGTTGATATCGTATGACACCTGAGACGACACCAGACATTATAACTGCTGTGTAAACTTTACAAACCAGGCAAACTTTATCATTTTGTAGAATATGTTGTCAGGTTATTTTCTATACAATTTTGAATTCAAATGCGCTTGCTTGTTTAATGTGTTCATGCAACAACAAACATGTCTACTCCCTCTTGGTGTGACTAAAACCTCAATCTCAACACACATCTGCTTACAATTACTGTAGATGCAGCAGCACTACTGTTTCAAATAAATAAAATACATAATCTTGTCAATAGTATTTCTGCTACAGGAGAGTCAATTTGACTGATTTCAGGGTTCCTACCTTGCCAGCGTAGTGATGTATGACGAAGCCCGAGTTCCAGTTGTTGAAATGTTCATGCGTTCCCACGGCGGCCTGCAGTTTCTGCAGCAGATTGCCATCTGCACCCTCTCCTTTGGCATGCATGGTGGCGCACACATCATCCAGCACGCTCATTATGCCAGGAGGGTTCTGCAAGGAGAGGACGGTGTGGATGATTTGTACTGTAAACAATCACCACTTGCAACTGATTTTACACATTTGGAAATGTCTGGGAAGAAAAAGAAAGATCCCGTATGCAAACATACAGTATAAAGAGTCAGTATTTGATGTTAAGTATAGATAAAATGAAAAGGTTTTTATATTATTTATATACAGTTGCCAGATCAGCACAAATCATAACCTTGCGAGAAACCCGTGTAAAACCATAAAAGCATTACATTCGCAATAGAAAACACATCATAAGCATACAAAGTTTCATATCTGCATCAAATAACCAAAGATAAAATGTTAGATGAATAGGCTATCGCAACACACAGAGATTGCAGTCAGACAATCAAATACACAAATATCATGTCAACGATTGAATACAACTCATGTCAATCAAATATTACTCAAATTAAATGAGTGAATAATATGAGTGAGTGGACACAATGACATTTACTGAATTTTGTACTTGTTTTTGACCATAAAATGACAGCTTGTTTGGTAATATTGTTTCACAATATTTTCAAAACCCCACCAAATGTCGACAAAAGCAGCCCAAATTTCATCTACCAGCCCAACGCTATTTTCCCAGCCCAACTTAATCAAAAGTAGCCCAATTGGGTGGAAACCAGCCAATTATATATAAAAATATAGGTAAAACCATTAAAACCAAGCAAAAACACTTTAAATTGTCTATGTTTCCCAAAAACAGAGTTAAAAAAGTGATTTTCTTTTGACCTTAGGAGTGCTGCCTTTTTCCTGACTTTATTTTTGGGAATAATAGACATGCTGTTTATTTGAGGCAGAACACCCAGCTAGATCCTTGCAGGAGACACACTCCTGTTTCCTTGTTTAAACCACTTCAAATTGATCTGTGTAAACCCTGTATTTATGTATTGATTGGTTTCTTGGTTAAAGCTTCAGTAGGCAGAATGTTTTTGGCATCATTGGGCAAAATATATTACTACTATATATTGTAATTCAAGTGTTCAGGCTGTAAAAAATCTAGCCCGTGATGGGAGACTTTGGCCAATCACAGGTAATTTAAGAGGGAGCGTTCCTATTGAGCGTTCCTGTTGGCTGTGCTCTGGCTGGTGGGCGGTGCTTGGTATTTCCTCAACTGATTTCAACATGGCTGCCGGGTCACAACCTTTCTCATTTTACAGCTAAACAGTACACTACAAGATGTTTCTGAAAACATTTGAGGTGAGAAATAGGCATTACAGTAACAGAATATTGATTCATATATGATCAGCGCTGCCTAGTTCGACCGTTTGATCGGAGTTTGAGAGTGATTGACAGCTGCACAGAGACAGCGCCTGTCTCACGCACTACTGTCAGAATATAGTGACCGTTTTATAAAAACAACTTTTTTTATTCATATTTGCTCCAATTCTACCCACTGATGCTTTAAGTTGTTGCAGTTAAGAGCTTACCAATTTATTTTCAATGAGGTCGCACACAATCTTGTTGTTGAAGTACTCGATGGGAGTCCACTTGATGCCCTCCTGAACGTACTCTTCCTGAGAGAAAATTAGCAGACATGGAAAGAGAAAAGCTTAAAGGAAAACTGGTTGAAATACATTTTCAGACAGAGGATTTTAAATATTCACAACTTTATTCAGCCCAAGTTAAACACAAGCTCACTCTCTCACTCTATCAAACAAAACCCCATTTACTCAGCATAGAGTAGAGGTTAAGAGACAAAAAAAAGACAAATCTAGAGACACAATAAAAGCACTGTAGCTACCTGCTCAGCCTTCAGAGTCAGTTCAATAAAGATCTGCTGCAGTTTCTCGTTGACAAAGTTGATACAGAACTGCTCAAAGCCATTTCTCTGCCGGGGGGAGAACACAATCCAGTCAAAATCAGATTATCACCACAGTAAAACAAACCCTGCTGTGCTGCACCATCTATAAAACGAACATTGGTTATTTTAGTGGCTGCTTGAAATATTATAGAATTGTAAGTTGTAAGAGGACTAACCTGGAATATCTCAAAGCCATAAATGTCAAGTACTCCGATACTGAATTCTTCATTTGGTTTTTGAATGGCTTTATTTATGGACTGGAGAAGACAGACAGGGTAAAGGCAGAAGGGAAATATAAAATTCAAAAGCATTTATCTCAACTTGAGTGGTAAAAAGAGGACGTTTCCTCGTTTCATTTAATCTGTTTTTGTTGCTACTGAGGTAAAACATTTTGACTACCTCCACCAGGAAGTCAAAGAGTCGTGCATAGAGGGCTTTGGCCAGGGCGTCTCGTGTGTAGGTGGCCTGCTCCTGGTTCAGGGTCACATCAATGGACTCATTCTTCCCTGCCCACTTTGACTCCATCTTCCGGCTGGTCAGCTTGTCCTGCAGACGGCTGGGGTCGATGCCCAGCAGATAGGCGGGGAAGGCAAGCACTGGAGCAAATAAAAGCAAAGTATTTCAAATCAACACAAATATATTATGCCTAATTTAGGCATAATAAAGAGTCAGATATGTTCAGCTTCAAGGCTGAAAGTGTACAGACTGCCTGAGAATGTATCTGTCTGTAGTAAATGTTGACGTAACTGAATACAGTCTGCAGTAGCTTAAATTCATGTCAACACCAATTATCTATTGTGCAGGGAATCCCCCAGGCAGCAAACACATGAGAAGATCAACAAGGTAGTACTGATGTGCACAGACTCTATCAATTAGCAGGGTGTCCGCCATGGTGCTGCTTTGTCATAGTGAGCTCTAATTTCCTCATATCCCTCGGTGACAAAATGGGGCATTTTATATGTTAGGTGGGAATGTTTGTGCACCTGCATGGATGAGTGAATCCATATGTGTCTAATGTATGTTCACGTGTCTCACTCACAGTCCGTGCTCTCCACCTGCCCATAGTTGCCTGCCTCTATGAAGCTGATGTTTCCCAGGTGGAGAATGCCTGTGACGATTTGCAGCACTTGAGCCTGGATGTCAGCTGGGATCCCAATCACCTGCATGGCTTCCTGCAAATCACGACACAAATCAGACAGTGAGGGCAGCAGTTTGTAGCAATTTCATCAACAAAGCATGGATGAGATGCAGTAGAAATATTTGACTGTCAAAACCAAATTACCAAAGAAAAAAAAAAAAAAGTATTTTTTTATTTTACTATATATTTTTTACTTTATGTTCTTTCTGATTGGGGAATATTAATTCTATACTGTTATACACTACAAGGTCCCTCACTCAGTCATTTATTTTCTACATCACAACAGCTTAGAGTAAACATGGCAACTAACCGCGCCTGATTTTCTCCAGTATACTGTATACGTACCATAGTCTCTCTGAAGTCTTTGCTGTCGTTGGTCCCATCCACCTTGTAGGTCCCAGACTGGTTGAGGTAGCAGTAGTAGTCTGGGGTCATGATGCCCAGGCCCTCTTTCTGCTGAGCGTTGGCGCCCTCTATCAGCTGGAAGACAACAGCGCAGGTAGAAGAGCAGTTAAACATGAATCCCTGAGGCAGTGGGCACCAAAAACTGAGGAATAGCTCAATTTAATCAACATGTAATTGACTGAATTAATTGTGAGGCATGACTGGACAGTGTGGACAGCTAGTTTTCCAAAAAAGGCGTTTTTTTAAAGGCGGCTGTGACTGATGTGTGACTGTGCACGTCTCTCTTCAGCCTCTGACCTGATAGTAAATGTGGAAGTTCCTCTCGTTCTCATTCTGGCTCACCACCCTTGACTTCTCCAGCAGGAAGTTGGAGATTTTGCCGCCGTCTGGCTCTCCTCCTCTGCTGAACTGAATCTCAAAGTATTTCCCCTGTTAGATGCAAAAATCAGAGGTGTCAAACAGGCTGTCAGTAGATCCATCCATCCATTATCTGTAACCGCTTATACTATTCAGGGTCGCGGGGGGGCTGGAGCTGATCCCAGCTGACATTGGGCGAAAGCGGGGTACACCCTGGATAGGTCGCCAGACTATTACAGGGCTGACACATAGATACAGACTCACATTCACACCTACGGGCAATTTAGAGTCAACAATTAACCTAACCTGCATGTCTTTGGGAGGAAGCTGGAGTACCCACGCTACCACGGGGATAACATGCAAACTCCACACATTGTGCACTCATCCTGACACACTACCTTATTAAACAATAAATACAAGTGAAAAAAGCAACCATAAAGATAGCATAGATAGAATTAACATTTCCTAAACATCTGATGTCAGTTTTTTCAGAAAAAAACTGAGACTTCCATCGTTGCTACGTCTGTATGAGCTAGAAAATAGTCTGCACACATCTAACTACGTTGACCTGTACACAAAATCGCTCGTGCTACGTCAACAGTGACAGGAAACATTACAAATTGATGTCTTGCACTAAAGCTGCACACATGCACATTGATGTGGTTTACAGGTGTGAAATTAAAGCATCACGACCCCACTGATGAGAAACGACAGGGGATGAAATGAAATGTATTTTTGTGAGCATCAAACCAACGCTGTTAGCTGAAACAATGCTTCTGCACTTCATTGGAACGCCATAATCACGGACTAACTGGCTCCTGAATATGTTATATACCCTTATATTTTAGATGCTTTTACACAGTGGTGTAGTTGTTGTAATCATAATGAAAAGAATCATTAATTCTTGACCTTGGAAACAGCAATTGACCAAGTAATCTGGACCACAAGGTCCATTTAGTAGCTGTTCTGTTCTGGAGCTTTCAGTTGTATTGTACAATCTTCCTCAGCAGATGGAGCCCAAGATTGAGATTTTTTGTATCAACTGCTGTTTCCAAGGTTAAAGAATGAACTTTTCAATCTCATTTTTTAACCCAACAAATGCAAGAAGTCCTTGCTAAGAAAAATAGAAATTTAGCTCTAATGTTTTTTTGTTAATACAAGTAAGACCTGAATATAAAGAATGGGTTGTGTGTAATGACAGAGAACGCATCATTTGAAGTTCTGACTCAACTTTTATATGTGCTTTCGTATCTGCTTGTCTTGAATGATTTTGTCCAACATAAAGGAGAACAGATATTTACTGTGGCCGATGGGGAATGTGTGTAGTGACCTTGTGGTGGTGGGGATTTAACATGAATGGGAACAGTTCCTATATTAGGAGGCGATCATTATATATTTGGTATAATCTGTTTATTTGCTAATGTGTCGGTGGGTTCAGCTCTCTTTCTCACCACAGGGTTCATTGTACAGTCTGTGAATGAAATGTGAAAGGCTTATCATTTATTTTTAATACTAAATTTATTATTTCTCTGTTATTTGAAAAAATAAATGCTCTTCAGAGTAGAGTACAGTAGTTGGGTCATTAATACATTTTTGTTCCATTTTTTGGTGTTTATTTACTGGACACTCAGTATAACGGATTTCAACATTGTTGGTGAGATGATGTCGTCATCTCAGTTGGTCTGTGTTGTCAGGTTTTATCGGTTGTTCTTTTGTTTTTGAATTATTCTCTCTTAAAAAGAAAACAACACAGAGTCTACAGTCATGCTATCAGCACTACGACCTCATGGTGGCGCTAAAGGAAAAGTCAGTGGATCCCCACATTAGGATTCTGTATGGCAATCCAACCAGTAGTATTTATACATTTCTTAATACATTTAAACTCTTTAAGTCGCGTCTGAAAAGTAAAGATGTTACTCACAAAACGACTGGAGTTGTTGTTGCGGACGGTCTTGGCGTTACCGAAGGCTTCCAGCAGAGGATTTGACTGTAGGATGATGTCTTTTACATGCTGCAACACACACACACACACACACACACACACACACACACACACACACACACACACACACACAGTGACACGTTGTAAGACACAACTAATATACTGTACAGTACACAGGAACCTACAGGAAGTTTAAATGTGTCTCGAGTCATTGCTTTTGTCTCTACCTGGACTTTCGATCCTCCTCCAGATACTTTGGAAATGTAACCCATGATGTATTTGGCAGCCACTGTCTTCCCAGCACCGCTCTCACCGCTACCACGACACCATGAAAAAAATTGGACACAACACACCACAAAACAACATGATATTCCTCAAACTACCAACACTAACTGGGTCTAATGTAAGACACAAAATGAAATTCTTGAGAAGAGAAACAGGGCTCTTTTGTGATCACCTAATGATGACACATTGATTCTCTGCGTCAATCATCATGTTTCTGTACATGTTGTCAGACAGGGCGTAGATGTGGGGAGGATTCTCATACTGGGCCTAAAGACACAAATCGAGAGGAAGTGATCAGTTCAGGTTAATCATGTATAGGCCTTTTCAAACTTGACAACATTAACATCATAAATGGGCCACTTTGTACTTCCTGTTGAGGTGTTTGTTAATGCAGTAGCTGACAGGAAGTAAACTTGGACCAAAGCTGTTTCCCTAGCAACAGAATGACAATGAAAAGGTCTATAGAACAACAGGATGAACCTCTACACCATAACTCAGTGATAAAATGCTGAAAATTGTACTCACAGCTCCCTGGTAAATTTCGACCTCTCTGTCAGTGAAGTAGGGCATCTGCTTGAACGGGTTAATTGATATCAACACAGGGCCGATGTATGTCTGAGCGGGGCCGTTAAGGAGCGTGATGGAAAAATAAGATGAGTCTTACCAATGTTGCCTTTTTGAGACCAATAAGGATATCAACTTCTGATACTTTAAAGATATAATAGCCTATTATCTGTTTTAGGGGTGCCGCGATATACCGGTATTGACGATAACCGTGATATTTAAAAAAAAAAATATTGATATCATGTTAATAATACACATATGATAATATTGTGTAAATTATCCAGCGCCTCTTAAATCACGCTTTTTTACAGTTATGGTTACAGACTCTCTCCACCTCCTTACACTCGTATTTTGAGAGTAGTTAATAATTTGCCAAAAAAGAGACAAAACACACAATAAATAAAATTTTCTATAGATAGGGATAATCTGATATTGTGACAGCCCTATTCTGTTTTTGTTTTTTTAAATAAATGCATGACATTAACAAACATTTTTGAGTGGGACTTTTTACAAGTCAAGTCAAATGTATTTATAGAGAAAAAACAACACGTACTGACTAAAGTGCTTTACAGAGAAATTTAAATAAAATTAACTAAATAAAACAAAAATAAATAGCTGTGACGGATAAAATTAAAACAATGTTATTGTTATATCAATAAATTAAGGGGCCTCTGATTTTACCGTGTTAATTTAGCAGGTTAGCATGTTAAAATTTGCTAATTAGCACTAAACTCAAAGTACAGCTGAGGTTGATGTGAATGTCATTAATTTTCAGTTTTGGGGAGTAACTAGTTACATGTAACGGAGTTATTTAATTAAATTACAAAATAAATGTAATTGTAATCATTTACTGATACTTACTAATACTTACTAATCAAAATGTTGGTGATTACAAAGGCGATACATGAGAATATATTATTTTCAATAAAAAGCTTATATGTAGAATTTAACATCCATTCTGTTGCTCTGTTCCAATCGTAATTCAAGTTATAGTGAAGAACTTTTAATAAACGTTTGACAGTAATCAGTGTTGAGTGCTGTTTGAGATTTACACTGCCTGGTTTAAGTTTATGTTTTTATGACTTTTCAGCTTTATTGCCCAGTACAAAACATTTGTTAGAAAAGTGATCAAAAAGTAAAGAAATGTAAAGAGTACTACTTTGATGAAGTAATTAAAATAGATACATTACTTGTATCTACATTTTTAACAGGGTAACTATCAATCTGCAACCTATTACATTTCAACCTTCCCAACACTGTTAATTATGCAGGAATCTGGTCATAAACAAAAGTATAGGACAAATTTAAATTTTGACCTGATGATGGCACAAGATTAAAAGTTAGACGATCACCAGTTCATGGCAATGCATCCAATAGTTGTTGAGCTATTTCAGTCTGGACCAAAGCGGTGGGACCGACCAACACACTGACATTGGTATGCTAGCCTGGCTAATAAATTACAGACTATTTATCTGGAGGGAAATACTGAGTCCATGAGTCTACCATGACTTCAGTATTTCTAAAAACCTGAGACCATTACATGAAGGTTAAACAGTCTACACTTCCTGATTACTGAGATAAAACCCCCTCAACAGTCAGAACACAATAACCACAAATCGAATTACCACCAACAACTCAAAAAGTGTCTTTATCTATGCAGGGAAATTACTAATTAGTAGTTAATGATCGATGATCCACTAATATTTATCCTTTAAAAATTATAAATCCCTTGTAATCATGACTTATTGCTGCAGTAGAGTTTTACTTGAGGTGATGTCAGCTGCTCTTGTTTGCGGATTTGATGTGAATTTTGTTTCGTGACTCTAAATATGGGTTTGAAGTTCAGCTGTGCTCTGAGAAGACGGAAGTGAGCTGTTGAGTCACACAGCGAATGCAGAAGAGGAAGAGGAAGAGTGAAATGTATTTATGCCCTTGTTTGGTTGATTGTTTGACTGTATATTTGTGTTTTGTGTCAGCATATTTATGTGGAGATGGATGTTGATGTCCTGCAAACATTATGACTTCCTGCCCACAAGGATCTAAACAAGCCTCTGAATTTGTTTTGATGCCAATTCTGTTGTAGGCTTTTGCTAATTTTGTCCATGCAGTTAAATTGTTAGAATTAAAAATCAATATCTGTGACGACTACCACTATTTCCAAACTGGCCAGAATTTAAAAACAAAATAACACAATAATAAAAACTAAAATGAAAAAATGTAATCATCAGCTTGTAGGATACAAAGATGTAGTCGTCCATGTATCTTTTCTTGAGGTTTTCCACGATGGCGTCCTCGGTGATCTTGGACAGCAGGACCATGTCGTCCACTCCACTTTGCTTCACATTTTGACTCTGCCAGTGGTACTTCGCCTGAATCACACACCAGAGAGAGAATATGTTCAATATCTGAGATGCTGCTTTCCTTTGAATTCATTACATATTTACACATTCATTCTTGTTAAGATGAATAATGGAATAGTACCTTGTCTTAAATAGTTTAAAGAGGGACACCAATGATTTTATAGGGTTTCATGAAGTTCAGTTTACTCGTCATGCGGAGTATAATGTCTTCTGTAGCTCTGGAGGGATCTTTCCAAAGTTTGGAAAACGCTCGGTTTGGGCTTGGAGACTGCAACATGGCGACGGTGAGCCACGGTTAACGGTGCTAACAGCGCTAAATAGTGCAAAGAACGGCAAAAGTGCTGACGGAGCTAACTGACGGAGAGTGACTTCATTCTCTGCTCAGGTAGACATTACTCCTCTATATCTTTACATAGACAATAGTTGTTTGCTGCTATATTAATGCTCTGGATATTGAATTTAGAACCTTGAAATATGTCTTAAAGTTAAAGTGCCTTTAAGTTCATGTGTACACTCCAAGAAAGATAGATAGGTACAGACAGACATACAGAGAGACAGACAGACAGACAGACAGACAGACAGACAGGTAGATACATAGAAACAAACAAATGAACAAAAAAGAAACAAAAAGCACAAAAACAAACAAATACAAAGAGCACTGAAGACTACAGGGTACTTTGAGGTCTCGTCTGAAGACGAGGTCGGCATCAGATGTGTTTTAAGAACGTAACAAACTGTGGTTGCCATTAGAGGAAGCTGGGGCTGGTTGCCAAGCAACAGGTCACAGATGAGGTGAGCTCATTTTCTAAGTTTGGCATTCTTAGAGAAGCACCACCAAACTTTTTGATCTGTCTGACTATATGTATACTTAATACCTGATCACAACAACAAATACAGCTTTAATGATTGTTGTGTGGTGTTATTAGGAGGAGGGCGCTCTTGTAACCTCACAGACAGTTTTCTGTTGACACCTTCTTACAGAACCCCGGGGTGAACTTGTCTCCTGCGTTTTGGTTTTCCTTAAAATACACTGATCTGTTTGATGGTGGTTGGGCTGTGGTCTGGGGCTTCAACCTACATCTGCTGCTTCGGAGGGAGAAGCTGCTTACAGGTACATCTCACATGCTGCACCTCAGACACCGACAGTCACCAGAAGAAAACATCACACCATGACATTACAAAGGAAAGAGCTGCAGATCATCAACAAAACATTAGACATGTTTCATTTTAGCCATCCAACATCACTTCCAACTGGTACTGATACAAGTCTGATAGATTTAGTCTTTTTTCTTAATTTTCCTTATTTTGTAATTCCTTTGTTATATTCTGCACAAAACCTAATTAAAAGTATTCAAGAACAGTTACACGAAACCACTAATCTCTCTAAAAAAAATGCTTTTATTTCTGGAATTATCATAAAAAAGAAGAAATCTTGAATCATTAGTATAAACTTGTGCAAGCATGGAGCTTTAAGATACCAAATATTTCAGACTAAGATTTAGTTTCAATGTGAACAAAAGATGCAACAGACATCTTAATATTTCAATAAAAGACATAACATGCACTGTATCTTGATTAAAGTCTACATAATACACAGTATATGTGATATGTGGTGTCATTCAGCTGGTATTTTTATTTCTAAATTTAAACATCCTCAAGGGGAAATTCAGACAGAAGTCATGAGTGGAAATCTAATTAAAACCTGTGAAACCAAAAGCAGCAAACCTAGCAGTCTGTTATAAATATTCTTTTCATATTTGTCACATTTTTCACTCTCTCTGGGTTGAATTACAGCAAATGTATCTTATAGACATCTGGTTTTATTCTATATTTTTTCTTATTAACAACAAATCCCTTGAAAAGAACAAAGCCAGAAGTGTGTTAGTATCTTTCAATACTTTCATACTTCCCTTCACTGTCTGTGGCTCTTAGCCCTAAGCCCTACTGAAGATATAAATCTTTAATTAAAAACATATAGTTTCATTTTTTATAAATAATTTCCTAAAATAGCTGCGCACAGTAGGTTTTAGTAAATGTTACTCCAAGAGGACTAAATAGTGTATTTGCTGGGACTATTTTCAGTGGCGGATTAATGCACATTTGGGCTCTAGTAAATATGTATGCATGATGTTGTGTGTGAGATTCAAAAATATTTATAGTAATGAAGGAACATGTCACCCATTGCAACAGTGTGAATCATTGACTTTTTTTTAAAATTGTTGGACAAAAAATGGAGCTCTATGGCCAACCTGTTCTCTTTCCCAGGGCGTTAAATACCGAGGCTTTGTCACGGCCGTTGGCGTTCGGAAGGCACCCCTTAGCGTCTGTATGAGACGCAGCCGGCTTTCCATTAACTGTAATGTAAACCCATCCACGGCAACAGAGCGAAAAGACACACTAAGGACAGACAGGAGGGGAGGTGGATGGGTCCAACAAACACAAGGATTTCATCCAGGAGACCGCTGTTCGTGTCCCGTGCGTCACGTTACAATCAGCTGTATGTTCGTGTCCCGTGTTCACACGTTCAGTGTCATTTTCACTGTACAAACAAAGTAGTTTTAAACCATGTAGTTCTTTCCTACACCAAGGGGTGCCTTCAAATGGGGCCGTGTTTACCGTGTTTACGACATGAGTCCATATGAATGCCCCTCTCATGTTGTATTCACGACCTGGCAAGTGGAAAGTTTCTGAAAGCCCCGAGTTCACTTGTTGTAACGTGTTTGTTGATGTTGTCAGAAATGGCGGCGGCCATGGAAATTCATTTTTCGGTGCATAATAAGTTAATATATTGTAATTTTAGTCGTATAATGTTTTTCTTCATCATTTTATAATAAGTCTGAGGAAAATGTTGATATTCCCAACGGTCATTATGCCTTTGAATTTCCTGCATTATGTTACCCACTTGCTAGCTTGCTAAATTGTTAGCCTCTGTGGCTTCTAGACGCCGACAGTAAGGTTACTATTGTCGGTGCTTAGCAGCGTTGTTCTTCACGACTTAACCACTTGAAAGCCAAGCATATCCTGTACACGACTTCCCATGTTTTAAACACCTGTTCACGAGTTTCATTTGAAGGCACCAAAAGCGGCGGTATGTGACGAGTTGGGATGAGAACGTGTTGCTATGGCGCAGAAGAATGAGCTGCATCAGGCTTTACTTCATTCATCTTTTCATGGTTTTGGTCTTTTCGTGGAACGTGTTGATCGAAAAATACAGAATATTACCAGACTTCATCATTTAACTAGATCAACAACATCAGTAGCTAAGTGCTGCAAGATAAAAAAAAAAAAAAACTAAAAAAAAATTCTGTTCATTGAAGAACCCAGAGTAGCAGCAAAAATTAGCCTATTAAAACTGTGTGATATTCTCCAAAGATAAGACAAGTTCCGGTAAGATATTGTGATGACATAACTGTCCACTCTCCTTTTACTGTTAGTAAAACTGTGATTAGCCCTCCATTCACCTCTGAGTGAAACACATCACTATCTAGTATTTAGCTGAACATCACAACAGGCCATAATTCAAGTCTTCTGGTGTCATGACAGGAGTGTGAAGAGTATCTATACAATTACATTTAACGTTGTGATTTTTGAGGTTCATTCAGACAGAAAGCAAACCTTGCGTCATTTTCGTAAATTTGAACGTTGGACTGTCTGTTTTTTCACCCCAAACAGCTAAGGTACCAACTTCAGCTGTAAAATGACGTTAGCAAACTGACTAACTGTCTCTCTAACGCTAGCAAAGATGCTCTAGCTAACTGGCTAACTTATCTGGTTACTGGTTAACTCGTAGACATACACACGTAGTTTGAAATCAACTTTATAGGAATAAAAATTTGTTTTTAATTAATTGAGCTTTTGTGCCCAATACTACCTGCACTCATCCTGGACTTAAAACTGTCATGGCCCCCAAACTCTGAACAGCCTCCCTGTTGAAATCCGTCTTCTACCTCAGTTACTTTCTTTCAAGCTCTACTAAAACTACCCTTAACTTGAATTTCTGCATTAAGTGGTGTCCTAATTATTGTCCAAATAATTTCTGATAATTGGTTTGGCATGGTATGTTCTCCTATGAAGCACTTTGTACCTTTGTTAAAGTAAATAAATAGCTATTATCAGTTGTGTGGACTTTATTTTTTCTTTTTATTGGTGTTTTTCTCATTGTAAACAGTAGTTTCTCAAATGTTTTCAACATGTTGTTTTTTTTAAACATAGGCTACACACAGAAATAATGGCATATAGACATTGTGTATATAGCAAAAACAGTATACACAAGACATATACCGGTATGTATATACTCGGGCTGTCAATCGATTAAAATATTCAATCGTAATTAATCGCATGATTGTCCATAGTTAATCGCGATTAATCACAAAGTAATCGCATATTTTTTACCTGTTCAGAATGTATCTTAAAGAGAGATTTGTCAAGTATTTAATACTCTTATCAACATGGTAGAGGGCAAATATGCTCTATGCAAATGTATGTATATACTTACTATTGGAAATCAATTAAAAACACAAAACAATGACAAATATTGTCCAGAAACCCTCACAGGTACTGCATTTAGCAAAATAAATATGCTCAAATCATATCATGGCAAATTGAAGTCCAACGGGCAACAACAGCTGTCAGTGTGTCAGTGTGCTGACTTGACTATGACTTGCCCCAAACTGCATGTGATTATCATAAAGTGGGCATGTCTGTAAAGGGGAGACTCGAGGGTACCCATAGAACCCATTTACATTCACATATCTTCAGGTCAGAGGTCAAGGGACCTCTTTGAAGATGACCATGACAGTTTTTCCTCACCAAAATTTAGCATAAGTTTGGAGCGTTATTTAACGTCCTTAACGACAAGCTAGTATGACATGGTTGGTACCAATGGAAACCTTAGGTTTTATAGTTTCATATACTGATGCCAGTATCTTCACTCTAGCTTTAAAACTGAGCCCGCTACAACCTCCGAAAGATCGATTGTGTTAAGATGTTTAAGAAATTAGTGGCGTTAAAACGGATTTGCGTTAATGCGTTATTATTGCATTTGACAGCCCTATTATTTAAATTTATTTTTTTTTTTTTTTTTACCATAGGTGTTCAGCATAAAATTGTTACACAAAGTTTACTACAGGGACCTTTTCACCTTTTAGTTAAAAAATGCTGGTGGTCTGTGACATATCTGGAAAAAAAAGTCACGTATACCTGTAGCCATTTTGTTTGTGGCACTCAAAAGCATCAAAAATACATTTTAAAAATTCAACAACCTCTACTGACGTCACTGTGGCCAGTTTACTTTTCATTGAGAAAACAGAACAATTACTGGATGTTGAAATTTTAGATGTCTTTAGAACCACAAATAAAATGCCAGTCAACTCTGTCGTGTTGTGGTTTTGGCAGAAGTCACACCAGCTGAGATCTCAAAACCTCGCCGCATCAAACCGGAACTTTCTGCACACTTGTTGAAAAAAAAAAAAAAAAAAAAAACAATGCCGTATGAGCTGCAACATTAACACCGGTCACACTCTGTTACTTCATTGTGAGCATGTCAGTCATATTTAAATGGACATTTGTGTACAAGCAGGTCTTTCTTTGACTACACCTTTGCCTGCATCTCACTTGTGACTCTTATTTTGAAAGGATAACAGCTAAATGATTATGGTGATTATGGGACAACTGTATTAAAATCATAAAAGTGTTTAAGATTGGAGTGAAAACACTGGCATTTTTGAGATCTTCACCTTTAAATCTACTAAATAAATACATTTAAGACCTTAAGCTGCATCTCACTTGTGATTCTTATTTTGAAAGGATAATAGCTTAATTATTATGGTATTTTATGTTTTTAACTGTTTAAAAACACAAAGATGTTTAAGATTGGAGTGAAAACACAGGCATTTTGGAGATCTCCACCCTTAAACCTACTAAATAAATATAAATTCAAGACGTTTGGCTGCATGTTATGACTTCAACAATCAGAGTTAATGTGTGAGTTTGGACCACTCTGCGTGTGAGGAGGAAGTGTTGTGACAGAAATGACAGGCCTCCCCTGTAGTCCACTTCCCTCTCTCTCGCCTCATCTCTGCCTCTTGTGAAACCCTATAAATTTTGTACATGCTACCACTTCTCTTCCTGCAACTGGCTGCTGCTCACAGGGGGAAGGGGGCGCTGCAAAAACTGTGATATACATCTTGTAAACTGAAATTACACTAGAGATTACACTACAGCTCAATATCGTCACGGTAAATAGATAATTCTGCTTATTGTAACATAAACACCCTCACTGTGTGTGTATTTTTGTTCTGTGTACACTTAAAATCTAAATTTCACAAGTCCAAATCCACACTTACTTTGATCTAAAATGTGATCATAAATCAAAGCAACACAACGATGCAATCAATGTATTTGAGCTGCCTTGAGTCTCAATGAAAGGGCTCGTCCTGAAAAAGAGGAAACTCACTCTACTGCTGCTGTGAAGGAGCAGGATTTCCCTGAAGAGATGGCTTTTTTAAGACACGCTATCACATCCTTTATCATGTCAAAACTCACTGTAAAGCATGAAATACCCTCTTATGGCTTGCCAAATCTAAACTAATGAAATTAAATGCAGTTAATCGTGAGCTGTTGTGTCATTTTTACATACACAAAACTGTCTCAAAAATGCTGATTTTTGGAAACAAGAGTGAAACTGTGTGTGATCACCTTAAAATGTGTGTGATCACCTTAAAATGTGTGTGAAGATCACATACAACAGCTCTAGTTTTAGGAGCGTACACACACGTTACAGCTGTCTGAAGGTGTGTGAGAGAGAGCAAATGAAGGTGTGGTACTGTACCATTGTTCCAGCGGGCCTCCTCTCCTCCTCAGGTGTCCACCGTCCACAGTGCGTGTGTGTTTATGTGTGTGTCGTTAAAATCCACAGCTTGACCTCCTCAGACAGCAGCCATCACACACCCAGCAGTCAGACGGTCAGAGTTACCTACAGGACGAGACATCCACTGCAACATTCAAAAAGCTACTTCCTCATACTCCCACAGATGCAGTGTGTGAAACAAGGTCAGCACACACACACACTGATGCACACACTCACCACACAACGTCGAGCTTCTACTTCTGTATTTGTGTCACATTTAAAGTCATCAGAGCGAGGATGAAACAATAAGCCAACGGGCTGATGACAGCGTCCATGTCAGCAGACTGAAGGTTAAACGGCACAATTAGTCAATCCAATTCATCTGGCCAGCAGCAGACGAGTGTTGATGGCACCAGCAAACCTCACACTGATCATTATCTTCAATCTGTTGCCAAATGATGGTGTTTCAGTTTGTAGCTGCCGGCTCCACCCAGGCTGTGGTTACTTCACGTTGTGTTTGTGTCATCAGAGAGGCTGCTGCTTCCAACGCCCATAATAACGATGGAGGTTCACACAGAGGTGGAGAGTAAACTGTGTGTGTGGAGGTGTCAAGCTTTGTTGTTGAGAACGTTTTCAAGTGTGTGACTTTACTGTCTTTCAGCGGCTCTAGTAGGTTCAGTTTTAGGGCTAAAGTGAAGCAACAGATATCACATGAAACTAGAAAACATAAGGAACCTAGGAAGGAGGCTAAATAACGCTCCAAAGTTACGTAAAATTTTAGCGAGGAAAAACTGTCATGGCCATTTTCAAAGGGTTCCCTTGACCTCTGACCTCACGATATTTGAATGAAAATGGTTTCTATGGGTACCAACGAGTCTCCCCTTTACAGACATACCCACTTTATGATAATCACATGCAGTTTTTTTCATGCAGTATAAATGTGTTATTTTTCGCCTATTCTAAAATGGTGTATTTGAATATTTCTGCATACTGGGGTCCCTAAACAGTCTTTGAATTACATAAATTGTGTATCACTGTAAAGTTAAGACTCTTGTGGATCCAATGAGCCCAACTGTATTCATGTATGATGATGTTAGTCCCCATAGTAGACATTTCATTGTATTTAGACCATTTTTTGAAACTTGACCTCACTGTATAAAATGACCTGTGGTGACCTCTAGGATAATCACAGCCTCATGAAACTTTACAGCTACAAACTAGAGACCTAGAGCATTCAGAGGATGGATGGCATTCCTAGGTAGATTGACAATAAGGGGGTTTCTGAGTAGTTTACACACAGAAGTGCTCACCATCCATCGCCAAAAAATGCAATTCTTGCAGAAATCTCCAAATGTCAAAAGTTTTCGATACCAAATCACAGCATTACTTTTTCTATGGTGTTCCTCGAGGTCTTGGTGTCTTAAAGTGGTATTTTGGAGGGATTATTGATCATTTTGATCAGGGTAGAGGAGAGCCTAAATCTAAAATATTTACAAGTACACACCCACATATACACATAAAGTATATGTACGTCATTAAAGTCCGATGGACGAGGGATGTCTCAGCTGCATTCAGACTAAAGGAAGAAGTTCTTGCTTCATCTTTTCCATGAAGGCTGGCAGATCCAGAAATAGATGACTGATGATCTCAGCCTCTGTCTGGATGTTAAAGCGTGCTATTTAGTACAAGTACAAGTGAGGACGGAAAGCCCAAATGACCAAACCCCATTTCTTAGAATCAACAATGCACCATGTTTAATCAATTTAATATTTCCTTTTAAAAAGATGTACATGGGGTACAAATGGATTCATCTTCTAGTATTGAACAACATACAGTACATGTCATGTTATAATTAGCATGTGACAAAACAAAACAACAATTACCGGTACTGTCCCTCTTATTTACTCAGATAAAACAGGCTCACTTCTCAGTGTGAACCTTTATTATAGGCACAGGTAGATACAGAGAAAAAATGCCTTTGAGACACTGAAACAAGAAATATCTTCTGAAACTTTATGTGCAACTGAAAATAATACAAATGGTGTTTCAGCCTGATGGCATACAAATGAACTGTACGAAAAACTTTAAATTAAACAATGATGTGGACAGATCAGGGGTCTCATTTATAAAACAGTGCGTAGGATCCATACTAAAAATGTACGTGCGCACAAAAGCCGAAAATGGCGTGCGCCAAAAAAAAATCAGACTTATAAAACTGTGCGTACGCACACCTGCAGGCAATGTTCCCACATTCCACCTGGGAATGTGCGCAGGTGGATCAGCCTCCTATCCCGCCCTCGACACGCCCACATTCAGCCATAAATGGTCAATGCAAAGCACCTCATGAATGTTTCTCCATGTAAATGAGCCTGTTGATCAGTGGATCTTTACGGTGAATCACGGTGAATCACGGCGAGTCCCGAGAGGAAGACCAAGAAAAGGAGTTTTTCCGATACAGAGATCGAGGTTCTTGTGGGTGAGGAGGTCCGTGAACACTCGTTCCCTCCTAATTCTACCATTCACGTAGTCCTCACAGTGACAGTGCATCCACCATGCAGCATGTTACAAGTCTCACGGCAGTGTTTATATGTTTACAGCAATCTGACTGGTCGATTCACAACTTGTCAAAATGATCGCGACAATCAGTAATATCCCCCACCCTGGATATCATTTAAAAAGGAAGTTTGATAGGTGAACACAATGTATTCATTTAAGTTTTTATGGCGAACTTGGCCTGTATTATGATTAGGACTGATAATGATATGACGATATGGAGAGTAACGATTGTGCGAGAGCTGTCACTGGCTTTATTTCCACATTTTGCTAATTTACTCAATCCATACTGTATGTGCAGGTGGTGAAGATGTGCTGGGTGGAGGTGACTGGAGGAAGCTGAGTGTGTGTGGCGCACCGCGGTGGCGCACTGGAGACAGTCTGATAATTACATCGGACAGCTGTTTTCCTTTTGTCTATCTATACTGTATATGTCCCTATCTAATAAACCATAAATAAGTCATATCGTGTTCACTGCAGCGATTTTACACACAACAACTTTATAAAAACTACTATCATACTTTGATATCTCCGATGATCATGATTTCAACAGCTACGTTGCTCCACAGCTGAGTGTCGGTAGTTCGGCCCTCTCCTCTGCGCTCCGGAGGTGGGGTGGGGGGGGGGGACGTGATGGTGAGACAGCGCTGATGAGATATTGAGCGGAATTTGCTTTGAGATTTGAGTTGGCTGATATATTTTACATTTGTAAGGTGCTTATGAGTTAAGTATGGCTCACTAGCACACTGCTGGTTTTAATATCTATGATAAAGTGGATCTATAAGTAACGTGTGATATGAAGTGACATTAAATGTTTAATTTCTACAATCTGGTTTCAATTCACCGCCTCACCATCTGCGTGGCTAGTTTCCCCTACCTCGGTGCCTCCATAATGTGCGTACGCATGGGTCAAAGTTTCCGTACAGGTGCGCACATTCTCCCGTCAAGTTTGTTTTTATAGATCACAACTGTTGCGTGGGAAGTGGCGTACGCACATTTCAGGCCCTGTTTTGTGCGTACGCAACGGTTATAAATGAGACCCCAGACCTTTTGACTTTTTGAGACCCTATGCACAATCTGAGGACCCAAAATGTGTTAAGATGTTCCCAAAACCCAAATATTTGTTTAATGCCACCAACTAGGCTATTTTTTATAATCCCAAAAGTGTTAAGAGAGCTTGGAAATGCCAATATCTTGTACAGTTCCCCTTCAGAAATTGTGGCAGTATTTGACTTAATTCTACGATTTGCATGGTGAGCTGCATTTGGGGATTTTGAGGCACTACTGGCCACTTCAACCAAGTCATAGAGTGTAAAAAAAAAAAGCTTAAATTCTGATAGAAATGAACACAGGAACACAAAGAGGGCCCCTGGTGGGTGTCAGGTCCAGCTCTGCAGATTGGTATTATTACAAAAGGCTCAAATTTCTAAATAATTAAAAGCACAATTGTTAAAATGAGAACAATGACAACAACAGTGAACTAATAGCACCAATCCAAAACAAAGCACCACGAGAACACAACAAAAGGAACAACATTGCAGCTAATCCCCATAAAGACAAACTGTAGCTTCTTTACAATGACATGAAATGATGTGATGTGATGTGATGTGGTGTTACACAGAGCTGCTGTCGGCTGTGATCAGTGTGAACGTTTGTGAAGAGACCGACCACACAGCAGAGCACAGTGGACGTCACAGTGATGACTGATCTCTGAGCATCTGAGGCAGCGTTTCTAAAAGTATTCAGGATGGAGAAACGGCTGAATCTGCATTTTTAAAAGCTGTGTCAATAAAGAAATCTTCAATGAAATCAGCGTCACAAATATCTGGGTCAGGTGACACGTTTCCTTTACAGTAGCAGGGAACTGACCTTTAAGGGTGACATAATCTCATCACTATTTTTAGAAGGACAAAAGCTGACATGGGTTCAAACAGCTTTTTTTTTTTTTTTGAGAATTCAACACCCAGCTTTACACTGTGCGTGTGATGATTCATCAAAGCAGCTATAACTGATATCTTTATAATGCTAATGTATGAAATGAGGATGTGAAAGGGGTCGCTCATAGTGATGAACCTACAGAGAATTATCACCTGCTTTACGGTGCTTTATAGTAAGTTTCAGCTCATAGAGTGCTCCAGGGATGACCTATTTTTGTAGGCCAACCAGGAAGTTAGCATCACCCTGGGTTCCCTCGACAAAAAGCCAATGGGATTTTTCCACTGGGTTTTGGATTATTGCAGAAAATAAGCTCTGTGGCAAACACACGTTTATACGATGGACAAATTAACATCACTTTTATGATTTTTGAAGCGTAAATGCAATCGGTAGAAGTAAAAAGTTCTGCTATGAACGAACTACACCACGGTCGCATGAACGCGAGTTTACACAACGAGGATGTCAAGGCGGTCGAGTTGGCGTGATGACATTTAGTAGTCTCATTTAGCCACTTCATAGCTGCCGCCTTTAAGACAATTAGAGAATTCACGAGTGGGATATTTACTGACGTATTTTCGTGGATCAAAACATTAAAATATCTTCAGCTTGTGTTAACCACAGACCTTATTTTAGGCATCTAACTAAAAGCCTATTGACTTCCAGATGAGGGAACCAGATGTACTAAAATGCTAACTCATTTCCGGTTTTAGGACTCATTTCTGCACCACTCTATTGTTTAGCTGTCCGGCTGCAACTTCACTGTTTTGGTTGACTCTCACCGATCTCATAGTGTCGTTTTCGTCTGCAGCAGACGGCTGTTTTCAGTGAAATAAATCTAAAAAAACACTTTACACTACCTGCTCATCACCAAACAGCAGACAGACACAGTTAGAGACTAGCTGGTGAACATAGTAGAGCATTTAGCAGCTAAAGAGTCAAATATTTCCCTCAGAAGTTGGTAGAGACCAAAAACAGAGCTAAAAGAGAGTGAATATTGGGCTTACATTCATGAGATGGACAGAAACACGACTCCAAATGAATAATAATGTTGCCCCGTAAATGCTGGATGTGTAAATAAGCAACTGTTTGGTAATATGTCAATGTTGTGTTCACAACTTGTTTCTGCTGCCCCCATGTGGCCAAAAAAGTCAGCTATTATCACACTGGACGACAAGTTTAAATTAGCTCTAGTTTAGAAGAAATTGTGGCAGAAATCTTTCCACAGCAGCCTGATTGATGGTTTCAGGCAGCCGTGAATACATCAGATCTGTGCCACAAAGAAATCAGATATTTTATGGGTGTGTAAATCCATCCTCAGATTAGCACTCCTACTATAAAATGCTGTTTGAAAGCAGTGCGGTCAGAGGTCTTCACTCCTCCTCACTGGGCCGGTTCCTGCTGGCAGAGCCGACTCAACTGTGTCTCACTGTGCTCTGAATTTCCACTCACAGTAAAAGTTACTAGCACTGTCGAATGAGTGGTAACATGTGGCTAAAATAAACCAAAAAAAGAATCAACAGCAAGGACCGCGCCGAGGGATTTTCAGATAATGACACTGAGCCGAGCTGTTAAAAGTTCCTTTTTCAAGACACAAGCTGCCACAGTCCGCAGCCACAAAATAACATCCTATAATCTGAAACTGTCAGTCAGCGCTGGCTTTGCTCACATTACTAAGGCAGCGTCTCTGTGTGTCCTGTGCAGCACGAAGCTCTGTTTTACTGTAGAGGTGATAACATTTAAGCAAACTAACGCAAATGGCAAGACTACGGCAGGTTGACTGCAGTGAGACGTTTATAGCTTCCACAGAGACATCAAGTCAAATCAACACAAACATAAAATACACAAGTCCTCTGACTGCTGACACTTTGTGCAAATCAAACTCTGCTCATACTTCAGCTGAATAACAGCGAGGACTCGATGGATACGTTGATACGGAACGAAGCAATGGCATAAAACAATGTGGTCAAGTAACAACTATTAGATAACATAGAAACAAATCTTTCATTTTATAGCATAAGATATTCCTTTTCATGGGCGAAGATATCTGGAAAATAATTTTCTTTACAAAGTGGATTTTTTTTTTTTTTAACTAAACAAATATCACCTGTTAACATACAGGTTTAAGAGAGTACTGCGACCAGCCCTGCGGCCAAAGAGAAATATAGTAGCACCAAAATATTACAACAGAGGGATCATTAGAAAGACAGACGATGGAGGGAAGTTACTCCCTCCCTCCCTCTCTCTCTCTCTCTCTCTGTCTCTCCAGGTTTCAGCAGCCCTCCCTCCAGTGGAATGTAAAACTCAGCTCAGGCTGTTTTGGCCCAGCTCGGCCCGGAGAGGCGTCTGGTCTGTGCTGGATTCTGGCTGGAAAAAAAGGTCCCTCTTTAACAGTAACGGGACCAGGTGTCAGTCCGACAGCGTCCCAGTTAGATCTCACACTCCTCTGATAGAGGCAGTGTGAGGGCTGCTGTTACAAGGCTCAGTGGGAGGGTTTCAGGCTTACTGTGAGTGTGTACAGGACCCAGAGGCTGGATGCTGTCCAGGTCAGTGTCCCTGGCAGGTCTTGCAGCACATTTGTCTGAAATATGGCCGGCTGCAGAACTTGAACCTGAGCACCAGGGGGCAGTAGGCCACAGTGTTCACATCTTTACACTCTGCAGGGAAGACAATAACCAGACATTAATGCATTTAAATGATCGTTTTAGAAACAGTGCAGGATTTCAGTAAAAATACCAAAAATATCACTTTTATGCACCTTTATTGTTCAGACTTATACGACTTGTATGGAATGACATAAATCCTCCCGACATTTGGCCTGTGGATTAAATAATTAATCAATTAACTTCTTGATGCTTGAGAAAAAAAAAAGATTCAGATATGCCACATTTTGTGTATATAAAATGAGCAATGCAATTAAAAAATATATATTAATGTATGCGTATGTGCCTATATACGTACATTATAAATAAATAGTTTGTGTGATAGTTAGTCAACAAAGTTAACACGATAGTAACGCGTTAACGCAAATTTGTTTTAACGCAACTAATTTCTTTAACGCATTGACGCAACTTGCGATTTTTAGGTTGTAATGGGCTCAGTTTTAAAACTAGAGTGAAGAGTCTCCCCTTTACAGACATGCCCATTTTATGATAATTTCATGCAGTTTGGGTCAAGTCATAGTCAAGTCAGCACACTGACACACTGACAGCTGTTGTTGCCTGTTGGACTTGAGTTCGCCATGTTATAGTTTGAGCATATATTTTATGCTATATGCAGTACCTGTGAGGGTTTCTGGACAATATTTGTCATTGTTTTGTGTTGTTAATTGATTTCCAATAATAACTATATACATACATTTGCATAGAGCAGCATATTTGCCAACTCCCATGTTGATGTGAGTATTAAATACTAAGCTCCCTTTAAGGTCCATTTTGAACAGATAAAAAAATTTGCGATTAATCGCAATTAAAAATTGTAATTGATTGACAGCCCTAGTTTAAACATATTAATTTGTATATAAACATTAAGATTTGTGTTTATTACAACTGTAAACAATGAGAAAAGGCTGACTACCGAATGAGTCACTGATAACTGATTACACAGATACCTTTCACAAGCTACATTGGCAGCTTTTATATTTACTACATTGAGTGTAGGGTTAGAAATGTTTAGGTTAAAATTGAGCTGATGAAAATAAAAATGTTCACAAACCTGGGGATTTTAAAATGTAATTCTTAAGTAGCATGACATGTTGTTCAAATGTGGCAAATCTTTCTATAATGTTCTTTCTACAGTGTGACACATGAGGAGGAGCAGTGATTTGACCTCTGACCTTCAGGGTTGTCTGTACTGATGGGCAGACTGAGGTCACATTTGCTCTTGCACTGCTGCATGGCTGCTGGCCGCTGATGTTCCAGACACTCATTGGACGGCTGGCCGGTGGGGGTCAGACACTGCACCGAGCGCATCTCCTGACCCAGACCACACCTGGCAGAACACTTAGACATTGGGGATTGTATTTAAGTACAAAACTGACACGGAGTGGTATCAAAAATGTCGCACTACAACCAAGAATAAACCAAAAGACTGTCCTACCTCTCCCCAGGGACCCGTCACCCACTGAGGGGGAGGGCATCGCTGCAGGTTACAGCGCACCCTGGAGGTGGGCCGGCCATGTTTGGGGCACTTGGACTCTGGCAGGTTGTCACCGCTCTCCCCGCTCTTACACAAGACCACACGGTGCCTGTAGCCAGGACCACAGCTGGGCGTACACTGCGGACAGAGCGGGAGAGAGAACATGAGGCGGGAGGGCAGGGAGATGGAGGCGATGGGAGGGTGCAGCAGGGGGTCATTGCGGTCATAAGCATGCAAAAAGAAATCTTCCTAATCCCCTCAGCAGAGGGCAGCAGCTGTATGAGAAACAAAGTCAAGAGCCTGCTTAGTTCCTGTAAGTCAGCTGGACATAATTCCTCCTCTGTGTGTGCCATCGCTACGTTACACAAGACGTCAGAGAAAAGTTGAACACAGAACTTCTGACACCGTTTCATTTGGTTTCAATTCATCCTGAACTGTAAGAACAACGTTTAGCTCCAGGAACAAAGTGGGGTATGAGAGGAGTGAGTTTTTAGGCCTGTTGTACTTAGTTAGAAGCCTTAAAAGTATAGTTTACATGTCTGCAAGGACATAAAAGACCAGACTCCTCAAACTAAGGGTTCAGAATTAAAAAACAGCTCAGGGAATTCCCATATGACAAGTGTAACAGTATGTATTCATGACTGCAACAACATGTTCATTGTGATGTATTCGTCTGCGCCGTGCCTCTCTCGTGTATTTCATGGTTAAGGTTCTCTTAGTTTCTCCTGGCAGATGTTTGGGTTTCTTAGGTTCAACTGGAAAATAAACTATTGCTTCATCCGAGAGGAATTCTGCAGAAAACTCAAGTATTGGTTGAAATTCAGCCACGAGTTTACTAAAAAACACAAACCACATGCAAGACGGGAGACCTGTGACATCCGCCTACCTCTGACCAGTCCAGGGCCAGCCACTCAGGGGGGCAGCTGTGGTTGCTGCAGGGCTCGGTGAGAGAAGGGCGTGCAGCTGTACACGCCGAGTCGTCCAGGACCTTCTCCTCCGTCACAGAGATCCTCCTTTTACACAACACCTCCCGTGACCGCAGGCCGCCGTTACAGCTGCGACTGCAGTCCGACCACTCTCCGGTCCACCAGCTAGCGGCAGAGAGGGGCCTTTTGGTTTTTAATTTCCTCATTTGCATTACATAATATAGTGTGGACATTATACTGTACAAACAGGAATCACAGGTAGGAACAGGAAAAAGCCCACCAATTATGCGCATACATAGACAGCATTACAGTTAAATACACACACGAGCGTATATATGCAAAAAAGTAAATCAGACTTAATAAATTTGTAATGAATTAATGAATAATTATAGAGTATGTACAGGAAAGCTGACGTTATATGCTTCCAAACCTGAAATAAGATTAAAAAAATTTGTCTTTTTCTAGTTATTTCTATGAAAGTGTGAATGTAGAATGAAACCTTAATCACTATACTGATGTACATAAACTATGTCCATCCGTCAGTATAATTGTATTTCATCAAACAGGGACTACAGGCAACCGAAAGCTAACATAACTCTAAAAATGGAAACTAAAACTAGCGTTAAGTACAAATATTCGAACACTAAATGTTAGCGTTTGTATTCCACATGAAGAAAATCGTATCAACAGGAGACTACTCACGATGGGGAGCACGGCTCAGTATTGCAGGTCCTTCTCTTCTCTTTGGGTCTGCTCTTCTTGTCACAGAAGTGGTTGTAGACGACTAAATGATCTGCCTGCTTCCTACACACCACCTGCTGCGTCTGCACACCTGACCACAGGTGAGACAACACCAGACAGACGTACAAAAGAAAGAGCATTATAGGGGGCCAAGGATACGTCAGCATTCATTCTCCACGTTAGGTGTTCTGAACCCTGTTCACACATGGAACCTGCCACATTGTTGAGATTATTTATGTGGGTAATGCCGTGATTGACCAATCAGAAATGAGTATTCAACAAAGCCGTGTAATAAAAGATAGAAAAAAGGGATGAATTACAGCCAATATATCCATTATTACAGCCGCATACAGCCAACAGGAAGCCGGCAGAACCCTCACAGAACATGTCGTATGAGCGTCCAGGGCGGTGCAGTCCCGTGGGTCTGACGTACGTTCATTATGTCGAGGGAAATAACTCTGGATTCGGCTATTAGTTAATTTTACAACTTTTAGGACATAATGATTTAAACGAGGGCTATTTAAGTGTTCGTACTGGGAAGTTGATTTACCTAAACAAAAATTATCCTCTGATTTACAGACGCCTTTGGTAACACTTCATTTTACAGGTCCGCAAATTTCATGGTAATTAGGTGATAATTAGCAAGTAACCTATTTGAAATTTCTTTGGAATTACCCCAATATTTACCTCAAAATGTATCGAAAATTACTTAATTATAAACATTGTTTAATAATTATATTCCGCTATTTCCCAATAGCTGGTAATTTATTTAATACATTTCCAGGAAAAGAATACAAAGTTAATTGATATGCGTTATGTCCATGTCTGCCGATAAATAGATAATAATTGTCAAAAAACTTCTTTGAAATTTCTTAAAAAAAACTCCCTGAATCATGACATTAGCTACCAGGTTACATTTGTGTAGACAATAAGTCGAATAAGATAATAAGTTAAACATTTTTAACTCTCGGCGATCAGAAAGAAAACACCAAACATGCAGCGTTCAGCAAAGAATAGACACACTCAGCACCTTGTCACGCTGCTTCCGTTTGTAGCAAAGTGTAAATATGCGGCGCTCCCATTGCAAAGAATTCAAAAAAGAAAAAACCTGAACATAGCGGTTGTGGCGGTTGCTTGCCATCCCCTGCGGTTGGCTTGTCAATATTGTGGTTATTGCGACCCTAGCCCTACTCAAACGCCTCAACATGGACTCTACTAACATTGCAGTCCCATGACCAAAGTATTCTAAATAGATGCTTTATCCATTTAATTCTTAACCTTTATGTCACATCTGCCCCGCGTGAGGTGGTTCAGTCACGTTGCAGGGACAGAAATCTGTTCACACAATCAAATCATGAATTTTAGAAACAAAACCTTGTCCCAACAATTACATTTTTTGGGGAAAAACTGGCTTTTGCTTAATGTTAAGGTTAGGATTGGAGTGGTTATATTTATAGTTTGGGTAAGTCTCCATGAAATGAATGTAAGTCAATGCAACATCCTCCTACTGTAAGTGACAGTTTGAGTGTGTGTGTGTGTGTGTGTGTGTGTGTGTGTGTGTGTGTGTGTGTGTGTGTGTGTGTGTGTGTGTGTGCGTGTGCGTGTGCGTGTGCGTGTGCGTGTGTGTGTTTACCTCCAGCGCAGAGTGCTGAGCAGCGTGACCAGGAGGTGTAGTGCCAGGCAAAGCCAGTAAGAGGTTCCCTGTTCAGTGGGGGGTTGAAGCGATAGTGGATCCCTGGGTTCTCCTCCCGCACCAACACCTAAACATACATACAACCAAACATTTAACACGACATGATGGTGAACATTTCTTTGATGACCTGTGTTTGGTGTTTTGTTTCCATTCCTACCATGACAATCAGGGTTATGTTTGTTGGACCCAGAGCTTCAAGAGTTTCTGGTCCATCAGCGGGCCGCCTGTAGTAGAAGGTGGTACCGGCGACTTCGAACCTGCGTGGCGTGTCAATGGTCAACTTCCCATTGATAAAGTACTGGTCCCCTTTGCTCTTCAGCACTGGGACACAGAGGAGAGGGAGAAAAACGTTGAAGGAAAACAGTAAAGAACTAAATGCACTAATGTCACTTAATGCATCTAACGCATCACCATCAGAAGAATCCTGGGTGCAGACATTTTCTTATTTGTTGTATTACTGAGAGCTAGATGAGAAGATCAATATTAGCTTTGTCTCAGAGATCAGTACTGTGAAGTATTTACGCTACTGTAGCTAGCACAAACACTGGAAGCAGGAACAGTTATCCTTCATCTAAAGTAAAAAAATATACAGTACTGTCCATCAGCTCCAAAACTCTCTTAGTTATATGTTGCATCTTGTTAGCTAGCGAGCTAGTCGCCAACACATCCAAGTATCAACACAGCAAATGTACTACTGTATAAGGACAGAAGAAGAATTTGCTTTTCCTCCAAATGTCAAATACAAACATTTATTACACGGTTGTGTTGAATACTCGATTCTGATTGGTCAATCACGGCGTTCTGCGGTCTGTAATTTCTGTATTACAGACCGTTGCTATGTATAACAGACCGTTGCTATGGGCGCAGCTCTGATGTCGCCTCTGGCGGACTGTTTTTGTGTCAAAATATTGATTTCTTAAGTAAGTAGCCATGTAATAAGCAGGATAATGTACAGCGAGCGGGTCATTGTTGTGAAAGAATCCCCGACAGGGGGATGCTGCACACCGACGGCTCGCTGTACATTATCCCTTACATAATGGCACAACTTTGGAGTTGTAGTGTTCTAGTGTTTAAGCTGAAGCTGCATTCACGTAATGTTAGCAGATAAAGTAAGAACAGGAAAACTTTCATGTTTTATTCCAGCATGGTTCCACCCACTGCTTACCTTGTAGTAACACCAGTTAAATAGCCTTACTGTAATTAGCTCGTTTTGTTATTGATATTTAAAGCATTTTCGTAACACAGGAAACCAGATACAAACAAATAGTGTTTTAGTGATAATCTTGAAGCCATTTCTCTAGCAACTTGCAGACACCAACGTGGTTCTTTTCATCAAGTCGAGATATCGTAGCTGTCGGAAATTCACAATATTTGTGACTTTTTGAATAACAGCTATGAAGCTGATTATTATGAGCTGATTATTGATGAGCTACCTCCGTTTTTAAGGACAGGCAGGTATAGCACAGATGTCTTTAATAACAATAATAAGTGTTCCGGTTCAAAGGCCTTGTATGGTGCATGCTGGCTCACAGCCTTACTGGGACACACAGATAAAACAGTGCAATAATAAATGTTATTAGTAACACCTGTGTTTGTAGAAAGGCCTACTCAATCCACTAAATTAAACTGCTGCTTTTCACAGCAGACATCTTGACTTGTCATAGTAGGAAAAGCACATGTATCACTAGTAACATTAACACCGTTTTATTCAAGTGTCCCAGTAAGTCACGACAGTGAGACAGCATGAACAATAGCAGGACCCTGAAACTGAAGCACTTGCACGGCAATCAGCTACCATTATGTTATTAGTAACACCTGTTGAATGAAAATATTTTAAACTACTATTGATCTTCTCATCAAACTCTCGGTAAGACAGCAAATTTCACAAAATGTTGAAGTATTCCAGGAGACATTCAAACTAGCATTAATACAAAACACAACTCTACCAGCTAGTATAGTAGCAGCTTTGTGGTTCCTTTCATATTTCTTTAACTATTTACTTTGACAGGCAGTTACACTAAACATCAGCTTGAAAATCATCTTACCAAGGTAGTTGAGGGAGATGTTGAGCTCTTGTATGTGGATGAACACTGACCCTTTAGGAATTCTGACCACCTCTTCATAACCTGAGACACACAAAGTGAAAAAGTTAAAGGTACAGTGTGTAAGATTTAGCAGCATCTAGTGGTGTGGTTGCAGATTGCAACCAACTGAGTACCCTTCCGCTCACTCCTCCCTTTCCAAGACTGAGGTAATGTGAGCCGCCGAGTGCAAAACTGTGGTAACGCCGTTCACCTCGCTCAGAGTTCATCCTTACCATAATAACACTACTTTAGGAGCAACGGAAGTCAGACGGCGGCTGGCGGTACCACGGTTTTGCACTCGGCTCACGTTACCGCAGTTTCACAAGCATGTCGGAGAACTACGGTGGCCTTCAGGTAACGTAAAAACACTAAAGTCTCTCTCTAGAGCCAGTGTTTGGTTTGTCCGTTCTGGGATACTGTAGAAACATGGAGGAGCAACATGGCGGACTCCGTGAAGAGGACCCGCTCCCTATGTAGATATGAAGGGCTCATTCAAAGCTAACGAAAACACAACGATTCTTAGTTTCAGGTGATTATACACTAATTGAAACATAGTTATGAATATTATATTCCATTTCTGCCAAGAGATCCCCCGAATTGTAACACACTGGCCCTTTAAAGCAAGGTGAAGGAGGCTTATTCACTGGGGGGGGTCGAGGGGGAGCGATGCATAAGTAGTGTTTAGCTCTGTGGGACGCCGATGGACTAAGCAGAGGCTTCAGATTCCAGCTGCATTCCTGGGCAGCCGGCCTCAGCTGCTCGGCTCTTTGCTAGAGAGCGAGAGCTGAGCCAAGAGCCGGCTTCTCCTCTCTTCTTCTCTCTATTCCCGCCATCTGTTTTGTCCTCTTTCTTTTTACGCTCATCTCACCTCCGCTCTGCTTTCCTCAGCTCTGCTCTGCTGTCCAGTGCAGCCCTGTAAATAACTTCAGCCTCACTAGGGGAAGAAGGAATAAAAAAAAAAAAAAAACGAAGGAATTAAATAATTCCTTCCAAAGCTTTGACCACAAGAGGAAAGGAGAGGTTTGGCTCGTGACCTCTCCGTGGAGCTCTGCGAGGTGGGACTGGCCCTGCTCTGTGTTTCTAGATGGAGGCGTTGAAGATTAGAGGGACAAAGTTTGATGGTTTTGGCCTCAGAGACAAACACAGAGAGAGCAAATGTGCAAGAAAATTGTGTTCCTCTGTTAACAATCAGGAACCTGTGTGGTAAACAGAGAGCAAAGGAGCTGTAAACCTTCAGTAACCCCTCGCCGCCTACCAGAGTCACAGGCTGGACAGATGGAAATAGACTTTAAGGGACGCTATTGCATCCAAGCTGCGAGCACAGAGCAAGAATTAAATAGCGCAGCATCTATAAGAAATCTCAATGTTCACTTTTCTGGGATGTAAGGAACACCATTCGGTTCAATGGCTTGCCTTAATCCCAGACCATATTTAAATCACTTGAGCGGAGAGGAGGAGCGCTGGCTAAAGGCTTTAGGAGTTCAGAGAAATCAAAAGCTTGTTATAGACATGACTAAGTTATTCTGCCAGTCATAAATCTTTCTGTGTCCAGAAAAAGCCTCCAGTTCCGTCTCTGGAGTTTGAGTTTGGTTAGAGATGAGACCAGAAGTTGTGACTAAGTCAACTGAGTTTAGGACTTTTAGGACTTCTGACAGGTTAGTAAAGTGTAAACTCAAGCAAACTCAGTATACTTAAGTTTTAATTGTCAAAAAAAGCATTTGGTCAAAGTACAATGTATGGCCAAAAGTATGTGAATACTGCTGTCTATGCACCTTGAACCCTGACTTCAACCCCATCTAACATCTTTGGGATGAACTGGAACGCCGAATGAGAGCCAGGCCTGATCGCCCAACATCAGTGCCCGATCTCACTGATGCTCTTGCGGCTGAATGGGAGCAAATCCCTGCAGCCAGGTTCCAAAATCTTATGGAAAACCTTCCCAGAAGCTGTTAAAGCAGTAGAGACCTTTTCAAACTTGACAACATAAACATTGTAAATGGGTCCCTTTGTAGTTCCTGTTGTAATGTTTGTTAATGCAGTAGCCGACGGTGATATTAATACTCATGGCTTTGAAATAATGTGTTCAACAATCACATGGGTGTGATGTTCAGTGTCCACAGATGTTATATAGTGATGACCATATAGTGCACATCTTGGTAACAAAACCAGACCGATGTATACTGTATGTTGGGGTGTCTGTATGCCGTTTAAAAAGCACAAACTCTATAAATGACATCATTGATTTTTGCTTGCACTAGTGGTGACCAACTACTGCAATGCACGCTGGGACTGCAGCTCATTAAAGGAGCACTCCGCTGTTTTCACACATGAAGATCAGTTTATCTGTCACGACTTGACCTGTGCAAACAGATGCAAGATGTTTTCTGAGGCTCTGGAGGGATTTTTCTAAAATATTTATAAGAATTAGAAAATCATCCCGATGATGGTGTATCTCTCCTATCGTTGGCGAAAATACATTTTTAACAAAAAGCCTGCGTTACAAACTGTGGGTGTGGAGTTACCAGGCACTATCTAGTTGTATCTAATAGGAGCCAGCATTTTTGGAGTTTGACCCATACTAGGAAATAAACATCAAGGATATCTCGACCTCTGCTACATCGTTTTTGACAATTCTTTTAATTTATATCTTGCAATTCCCCCAACTTTAAGGAAGTGCAATACTAAATCACTGGAGCATCCCTTTAAAAATAGCACTGACCATGGATACCATTCCCCAGATCACAAAACACACGACTAAACAACCTACACTTCGACTTCAGCTTTACTAGGCCAACGTTAATGTCAGATATTTTGAGGGTAGTTGAGACCTCAGCTGGGGTTGACAGGCCGGCCTGGTCACTGTGGTGAAGAGCACGGCTGCCTGCTCAGGGTGCGTCCCCTCTGAGGAATCCTGGAAGGGGGTGAGTGGTGTTGACAGTTGGGTGAGAAACTCTGAAGTTGGTGTTGCGGGGAGAAATGTAACCCAGAATAGATCCAAAAGCAGCTGGACCTCAAGCCACACTGGTCGGACCTCACCTAAATCTGTCTGCCACGTGTCCCTGGGTGGCTGCTGGATAAATATATGTATGATTATACAGCATATGGTATGTACTGTATATGTGTATATTTATTGGTGCCTCCTTATGTGCTTAGAATTTTTCAAGGAGTTTTTCTTCTTATGGTACGTGTCCACAGCCTTTTCCACGCTTACCGTTCATTTTCTATGTAAGCAGCCGTGATATGCATTCTGGTAGCATGGCGGTGCGATTCGAGAGACGGGGCGTCACGTCGGCCGCTCCTCATTTGTTTAAAGTTGAGGTCTAGGTTACTTTATGCAAATCAAGAAAGAAACTTTTAAACTAAGCGTCGTTGATCCAAAATAAAGACAGATTCAGCAACTGCATGGCTTATTTCTCGCATTAAAATGTTTTCAGAAACTAGGGCTGTCAAAGTTAACGCGGTATTAACGCAAATTTGTTTTAATGCCACTAATTTATTTAACGCAACTTGCGATTTTTAGGCTACAGCGAGCTCAGTTTTAAAGCTAGAATGAAGATACTGGTATCATATGAAAACCTGAGGAATCCATTGGTACCAACCATGCAATTGCAAGTAATAGCAGTAGTAATAGCTAATTGTGTAATTGCAATTAAATATTGTAATCGATTGACAGCCCTATAAATAACATAAATAAACATTCTCATACTGCGTTTTGCAGTCGTTTATGGTGTGCTGTGTTTTGCCGCGGGTCGGGGCTCAGTCCCAGCTGACACACATGGAGCTGGAGGAGAGACAGACAGCGGAGAGTTGACGGCGGCTGCACTTGTTGCGTTGCTGTGCATGAAAGCTTCGCGAGTAAAAGCACCTGTGTGACAGCTGACGTAAAACAAAGGATCGGATCGCGCTCAATACAGCTGATACCGATCAGTTAAAAATGCCTCGATCTTTGAGATCGGATGGGGACATCCCTCGTCGATTCTGGGCCTTACTCTTTTCTCTACGTATATGCTTCCCCTTGGTCATGTCATTAGTAGACATAATACCTCTTTTCATTTGTATGCAGATGATACACTATTATATCTTCGTGTCAACCCTATACAAAGCCTATATTGACGGACCGATGAGCTTACAAGGCCTTCCAATAACACTATAGAGGAATTCATTGACGTAATATAACATAATAATGAAAGATGTGTCCACTGTGGTCATGAAGAAACTGCTTAATGTAGACACAATGATGGATAAGACCAGTGACTGCTATTATCTGTAATGCCAACTTTAAATCTGGGCTGCATCAACTCTCAACTGTTGGATATACACATCATTTATCTCTAAGCACAGCAGGTGCTGAAATAAATGATTCTCCTGCAGCTTCGTGGAGTTTTGTTGGCTTTATCAAATAAATAACTGTAACAGTATGCTGCTGTGGACAGAGTTTGCATGTGAACAGACAATTATGCGATACATTTTGAATGTCTAGGGTATCCTAACTCGCATTGCAAGGCAGCTTTCCAAGATGGATTCACAGTCCAGAATATCAGAAACCAAATGTTGCATGCGCACATATTTGGGACAACAGCGCAATTATGTTGCATAACTTCTCATGGTAAATGCCTCACGTTAACGTTAATCTGATTCTCAGAAGAGCAGAGATTGTTCCAGATCCACTTTAAAACACTCTTCCCCCCTCGCCTATAAAATCAGGACAGTCTAAATCTTTATCTATACGTGCAGAAACCTCTGTGCCAGCAGCTCCCAAAAGAAAATTGATGAGATGATGAGTGCTTGAGTGTTTTAGTTCTGTACCTCCTTCAGGCAGCGAGTCGTTGAGGAGTCCCTCCACAGACACACAGTTGCTCCCGTCACCCCCGCAGATCCGGCAGCGGTCCTCGCGAACGTCCGAGCCGAGGACTCGGTCACAGCCTACGTGCTGCGAGAAGGGAGAAACGAGAGAGCTGCAGGGTCACTCAGGGTCAAGGGGCACAGTCAGTAAGTTGAGAGGTGTCGGAGGCCAGGCGGAGGGATTACCTCTAATGTCTTCCAGACCACTTTTCCCAAACACAGAAATATCAGATGGTAAGTCCAGATGTGTTTTCTGATCCTGTGCAGACATAATGCTCTTAGGTTGCTAAACTCATAGCTGTCGACATAAATAAGTTTCATGATGAGCGGAGCAGGTGGTTTTACTCAAACTCTTTCACAGTGAACCAAACCTAAACAAAAGTGCAGAGAATGAATGGCAACCGCTCTCACACTCATATATTCATATGGCAGCTGCTTATTGTAGAGGCGGATAATGAGGCTTACGTTTATTATTACTTTTACACTGATTACAGTCCAAAACTAAATCCAGAGTTGAAACTGTGATTCACCCCATGGTTATCTGGTGGCTTTCTAAGTGGTAGTGGTGAGTTATTAAAGGTTAAAATGATTTAGGTCCCGACTAGCAGGAGGCCTCTTGTGTCTACACGCAGACAACGTTTCCCAGAGCTCATTGGGACCAATAGCACAAAACAGAATACTAGGGCTGTCAAAGTTAACGCGATAATAACGCGTTAACACAATTTTTTTTTAATGCAATCTATCTTCCAGAAGTTGTACCGGGCTCAGTTTGAAAGCTAGAGTGAAGATACTGGTATCATATGAAACTAGAAACCTAAAGAATACCACTGGTACCAACCATTTCATGCAGGAAGAACGCTAAATAACGCTACGAAGTTATGCTACATTTTGGTGAGGAAAAACTGGCATGGTCATTTTCAAAGGGGTCCCTTGACCTCTGACCTCAAGATATGTGAATGAAAATGGGTTCTATGGGTACCCACGAGTCTCCCCTTTACAGACATGCCCACTTTATGATAATCACATGCAGTTTGGGGCAAGTCATAGTCAAGTCAGCACACTGACACACTGACAGCTGTTGTTGCCTGTTGGGCTTGAGTTTGCCATGTTATGATTTGAGCATATTTTTTATGCTAAATGCAGTACCTGTGAGGCTTTCTGGACAATATTTGTCATTGTTTTGTGTTGTTAATTAATTTCCAATAATAAATATATACATACATTTGCATAAAGCAGCATATTTGTCCACTCCCATGTTGATGAGAGTATTAAATACTTGATAATTCTCCATTCAAGGTAAATTTTGAACTTGACTACGACTTGCCCCAAACTGCATGTGATTATCATAAAGTGGGCATGTCTGTAAAGAGGAGACTCGTGGGTACCCATAGAACCCATTTTCATTCACTCATCTTGAGTTCAGAGGTCAAGGGACCCCTTTGAAAATGGCCGTGCCAGTTTGGAGCGTTATGTAGCCTCCTTCGTGACAAGCTAGTATGACATGGATTCCTTAGGTTTTCTAGTTTCATATGATACAATTACACCAGTATCTTCACTCTAGCTTTAAAACTGAGCCCGCTACAACCTCCGAAAGATCGATTGCGTTAATGCATTAAAGAAATTAGTGACGTTAAAACAAATTTGCGTTATTATCGTGTCAAATTTGACAGCCCTAATTTTGAGTTATAGGAACAGTTTTTCTCAGGTGGAGTTGTAATTTTGTAATCAAGAACACTACATTATCACTTCTTTTCTGAGCATAGTGATCCCATAGAAATCCATCTGAACTGCACTTATGAGCTCTCCTTCACTCGCAGAGTGCATCTGGAGGTTTAGTACCAGGTGCAGTCCAGGAGCTGACTGCACCTGAACACTGCGGCACAACGCTTTTTTCCTAGTAAATCTGGCCGTCTATATTTTGTCCAAAGGATCCGGGAAAAGGGGGTTCTGACAGACGTGCCTTTCGTCTGCAGGGACATGTCGTTGTTCTCCCTCTGTTTCTCCCCTCTCTTCATTGTCCCAAAAACGTAGAACTGAAACCAGCATGAAGCTGCAAACAATAGAAAGAGATTCCTCTACACTGTGTTTGAAGTTTTATGTGCACATAAAACATACGAGAGGTGAGATGATAAAGCAGAAGGAGAGGAGGGAAGAAGCTCTGACTGGATTGCAGACAGGAAAAGTCGCAAGAAAAAGGAAGTGAAAGAGAAAAAAAGGAGGGACATGAAGAGTCAGAAAGGGAAAGAGAAAAAGAAAAAGAGAGAGAGATAAAAAGGCTGCAGTGAATGAAAGCCTGCCTGCAGTGCAGACAGACTAACAGCTGAGCTGGAGGGTCACTGAGTTCCTTCAGAGCAGAACAGAGCAGAGGGAAAAACAGAGGAAAGGTGCAGGAGGAGAGAACAGAGGAGATGTTGATAAACAAAATCCTCTTTTCGGATGAGTCCAGCTAACCCCCGAGACTCTTGAAATAAAGAGATATCATTGGGGGCAAGAGGCAGGAGAGGGGGAGCTGAAAAATAAAATCTTTTGGCACTCAGCAGGCAACCACAAAACAACAAGCTGGAGATCCTGAAGTTTTTTTCTTCTGTCCTCACATCTTTTTCTCCCCCGTCCAAAGCTTGGACTTACTTTCTGGAGAAGAGCTACATCCAAAATAAACAACAAGTAGAACTAACAACAGATTGGGAATCAACAGCATCCACGTAAACTGCGCGGTATTACCATTAGCGTCGTTTTTTGGTCTACGTCCTTTAACAAATGGGCCATGTGGGTGTCAAAATGGGTTCCAGGTTGTCTCCGCTTCAAAATGAGCAGCAGTTAGATGTTTTGTTTTCATTAACAGCCGAGATTAAGAGGGAGCATCGGTAATGGGAATCTAAGATCGCTGCCAAAGTTAAGACAATTTCTCAGTTAAGCAGCTGATTGTGATGATCGTCAGCAGTCAGTGTGTAAACTAGACAGTGGCGGCGGTCCAGAGTCTAGAGAGCGAGTATAAACAATATTATCTCAGTCTTGTGTTGATCCTCTATTCTGCTGCTTCAGCTTAAACCGTCGGCTCGCATGCAGACGTCTGATGGCTCGAATGTATTTCAATCAAACGCTTGCATGGGTGCTTACAAACACACACACACACAGACAGAAAGGTCTTATCTCACCTTACACTCTCCGTTTACACACACATCCAGAGAGTCGTCTCGGCAGGGCGTGCCGTCCACCACGGCTGGAGCACGCTCTGTGTAGAAGTTGTATCCTTCTGCCAAGCAGTTGAGTGAACAGGGCTTCACCCCACCTAAACACACACACACACACACACACACACACACACACAGGGAGCACGTCATACAGTATCAATATACCAGATCTATCCACATTATAGCACATAAACATGGACAGAAACATATTCAACAGACAGACCCAAATGTAACTTCAGTACATATGTACGGTTTGTCTACACAAATCTATACACACACGTACAGGGTGACAGATGAAAAATGTTCAATAGAAAGACAAATTTTTGAAGATATCCACAAGACAGATGGCACGAACAAGGTCTCTGACAAAAAACTTTTTATTTTAGTTTGTTATTGCATTGATTTGACTGAAGTTTGGGACAAAACGTAGTCTCATACTAAGGTTGTGCAATTAATCGAATTTCAATTACAATTTTGGCTTCCAGCGATTATGAAAACAAGATAATCGACATTAAACGATTATTGTTCTGCATTCCGTTTCGCAATGACACTCTCGTTTTTGTCTTGTGTTATAAATCCAGAGCACCACTTTCCTTTACAGCGGTGCGCTTTTGCCGTCTCGACCCCGTCTCGTTAACCATGCTTTGTGGGTGTGACTTTTTTTTGCTGTGTCATCACTATTCATATCTATGTAACCAATGTCTTTATGATTAAATTGTTTACAAGAGCACAAAGTTCTCCATAGATCTAGCCTCTTAATGTAGCTCTCAAAGTGCACCAGATTGTAGGGTGATACAATACGTATCATGATACAGGAGCAACGATTCACTATATTGCGATACTGTAAGCAAGGCGATATATTGCGATTTTTTTAATCTAATTTTAGGAAAATTATGATAGTATGAAGAACACACCACCATATGCATAAAATCTGAGTAAAAAAAGTTTGCATTTATCACAGTCCCTGTAACATCCAACATCATAGCACTACTGTGAGAGGGCACATACACTGAGAGGACGCATCTCTTTGCAAATGAAATAAAGTATTGACTGAGTTAATCTTTACATGTAAACTATTAATTAAAAAAGTGTTTTTGAGAATCGATACAGTATCACAAAACATAATATTGCGATATTCGATTTTTAAAAAAAATATTTTCTTACACCCCTACCAGATTGATGCATTTAACTTTAAAATGTACAAAATGTTCTTTCTAAATCCAGGATGTTTCTAAAGTCAATGTGTAATCATGTTAAATAATCGTGATCTCAATATTGACAGCAGCTCTGCAAGCTAGTCTGGTGTTTAATTTGTTTTTGAACACCTGATTTATGAATGAAGGACCACTGACACCAGACATGAAGCCTGCTTTAAAGGGACTATATGTAAGAATCAGAAATTGCTTGTTCACAGCGACACCAATCAATGCTGATACTAGTGTTGGCTTTTCCTGCTTCAGCCTGCCGACCGCGGAGGGAACGGGGGGGGGGGGGAGACACCGACACCCGGTCGGGACGATAACGTAACTCTCTACGGAGCCCCGTCACTTCACAAGACACGGGAAACCTCTGTTGGTCTGGAGGAGTTGCAGCATTTATTTCTGCAGAAACGTCCACTGCACATTCACTAGATATTCTCAGAGCTAAACTAACTCTTCTGCAGTGTGTAGTGTGCGCGCGTTCACGTGGAGTTGGAGCGAGCAGAGCGGGTGAGAACAAGCGCGGTGTGCAAGCAGGCAGCCGGCAGCAGGAGCAGAACTGCTGCGCGCTCGCGTACCCACACGCGAGCGCGCATTGGACACCGACCCGTTATGATTTATGCGCGTGATAAGTTACATATAGTCCCTTTAAATATTAATATGACAATAAAGACAATGTAGTCAAATCTATTTAGGAAGGTTGTTTTTCAGGATATGTTTCAACACAATCTGTAATCTATTATTCAGTGAGGCATGTGGTAAATAATGTCATATTGACATGTGTGACTGTCTTTCGCACATGTTCTGCTGAATGCACCACATCCTTCTGAGAGGTGCAGAGAGAAAAGGCAGGATGAGAGAGAGAGAAGAGTCTGCTAGGAAATGTTTTTCAGTGCTGACAACCAGAGAACAAGCAGCTGAATGTGATTAGGTCTCTGCTTCCCTCAAATACACACACTACTTCAATGAATGTATACAAATACTGTATGCAGACAGCACTGAGAACGGGTGCAGTATATCAAGACACTGATATCACCAAGATTAGAGGCTTGATTCCCACTAAACCACTCTTATAAAATAGATGATACTGAATTTAAACTGACATTTTAACTTAACCTAAAATAATCACAAGTAGATTTCTAAAAAAAATGCAATAAATGTATGAAAAAAAAAAATCAAGAAAGACATATAGCAATACACATTGTTCCAAAAATATGCTTTTTGTTATTCCATAAATCATTTTGTGAAACCGCAAAACAATATTTTGAGGTGAAAAATTGAGAACCACATGACAAGAGTTACTAACGACTTACTAATAGCTGATAATTACTTGATGTTACAGAATAGTGAAAGTGCACATCAAAATGCCCAAAGTGACATATTAAAACAACTTATTTTGGCAGCAGCTCAAAATGAAAATATATTTACTAATTTACTATCAAATAAGACAAAGAAAAGCAGAAAATCCTAATATTTGAGAGCCTGCAACCAGAACATTTTGGCCGCTTAAAAAAAAATGACTCAAATGTAAATCGATTATCATAATAGCTGCCAATTAATCAGCATACTGTTTTAGCTCTAGTTGAATTACTTCTTTACTTTTTCACAAGTGCATATGTGTTCAGTATTTAGTAGAGCTGACCGAATGCTTCGGAGATTCAACCGTTGCCGTGGTAATCGACCTTCAAATCAGTATTCGAATGCTTTGTTTTTTTTAAATATAAGTATGAAATAATAATGTATAAATCCCAAATAGCCCATGAAATAAGGAATTATCCCACAACATTATTCATTATTCTTATCCAATAGGGCTGGGATGATACACCTATCTCCCGATTCGATACTATCACGATACTTGAGTGCCGATTCGATATGTATTGCGATTTTTAAGTATTGTGATTCTACAAGTATTGAGATGCGATATTACGATTTATTGAGATTTTTGTTAACTTTTTTAACACTAGACCATGGGAAAAAGTTGAATCATACACTTCTAGGAACTTTTAATTTGAAAAATATGTTAAATTAATACAGTAAAAATGTTTTAGATTTTCAGAATGTATGTAGTCAGAGATGTCCTGAAGTCAAATATATCAGTCATTGTCAGGAATTATCTATTACATTTTTTCCAGCAACCCCAAAATCAAAGAATAAAGACATTTCCCTCACAAATTAGTGTTATTTTTATTTTTAAATTTACAGGGGACATATGTTTTATACTTCTGGTGAATATAATCCAATCAATCTTATTTCCATATATGTATTTTGTATGTACAGTTCCCTTTGTTAACACCTTATTTGGAAAACCGTACGTAGTCACACATGTATACTTCGCCAAGTCCGTCGCTAGCTCTGAGCTCCCCCCGTCAGCTCCGTTCTCTTTATACATCCACAGACAGCTCCATCGGTGCCGTTTGAATGCATTTAACATAAATATCAGTATATACCAGAATACCTTTGAATATTTCTCACCGAAGCTTCGAAGCCCAAAAAAATGGTATTCGGGGCAGCCCTATTACTTAGTGGCTCCACTGCTGTGATGCAAGTAATGATGTAAGTGATCTGTAAATGCACTGTGTCAACGACAACTCATAAATATACACACACCTACATATTAAGAGACACTTAAGGATGATGTGCACATGTACATATTACTATCATCCTTTCACTCTCTATTTTCTCAGTACACACACACACTACTCTCCGTCTCCTGACTTCTGTTCGTCTCCTGTCTTTAGTCTGAAATGTGTCCCACGAAGGTAGCCTAAGTCAGGGAAACACACACACACACACACACACACACACACACACACACACACACACACACACACACACACACACACACACACACACACAGTTGCTAGAGGTGTTCTCCAGCCAAGTGGTATATATCCTTCATTCATCTGTGCAGCTCGCCAACAGCTCCACTATTTGAGTGGCTGTTGACATCAGTCTGGGCTGTGTTTGTTTGTGCTGGCAGCGCTGAAGCAGGTACAGTATGTACTGGGAAGGAGAGAAAGAGAGAAAGAGAGAGAGAGAGAGTATGTACTGGCACGGCCTGCAGACGATAAAGTGGTCAGACCACGGAAAACTACAATTCCCATGGTGCCTAGCTTTGGCAGGGCAATCGTGGCTTGCAGCAGGGTGTGTGTGTGTATCAAAGCTTGCAGGGTGTGTTGTATGGAGTGTGAAGGTTGAATGTGAAGGCTGTTGGACTGAGAACAGCAATGTGGAGCAGCTTGTTTGTTAAAAAAAAAAAAGCTGCTTAAACGACAGACCTTTTTTAATGAACTGTCCTTGGCTGCCGAGCTGAGAGAGAAAGGCTGCCTCTGTTCTCAGTGTCAAGAGAGAGAGAGAGAGAGAGATTGCATAATGGTGAACTGAATAAAGTGAGAGAAGGAGAGACCAGAGCAGTGAAGACAAAGAAAGAAGAAAAGGAAGCTGTCTTCCCTGAGTTAGAGGCTAAAAGTGAAAGGAGGGAAGCTGAAATGAGAATTTGAGGAGAGTGAGAGGGCTGCAGAGGACAGGGAAGGGGCTGGGCGGTGTGATCTGGCCTTAACGCGGGGCAGAGTCGATGGCACCGTTCCTATTTTAACAGCTGCAAGGGATTTCCATTGTAAAATCAGCTGACTTGATGAAAGGAGCACTTGTTGCCTGAAGTTGGAGTTGGCTGGCCGGCCATCTCTGTAAGCCATTATGTTATTGGAGGGCTAGATTAAAGGCAGTTATGTCGCTGAAACTATTTATCTTTCACGTCCAGCGTAGTGCTCATCAGGAGCGAGGAATTCTCGCAAGGCATTGTGGGAATGCATGGCTCTCTGCAGCCAGCATCTGCGGGCCAGACAGGCGGGAGTCTGCAGCTTCGATTCTCTTTCTCCTCTCTCTCTCTCTCTCTCTCTCTCTCTCTCTCTCTCTCTCTCTCTCTCTCTCTCTCTCTCTCTCTCTCTCTCTCTCTCTCTCTCTCTCTCTCTCTCTCTCTCTCTCTCTCTCTCCCCCCCCACACACACACACACACACACACACACACACACACACACACACACACACAAACACACTACTCTCCGTCTCCTGACTTCTGTTTGTCTCCTGTCATCATCAACTCTCGGCTCAAATCTTTCTGTCCATTTTCATCTGTTCACCTTTTAATATTCTCAACTTTTCTTCTAAATCAACTTCTTGCTTTGTCTTTTATTTCCTCTGGCAAACTAGTGAAACAGCAATGATATGTTAAATTATCACAGTGTCAGAGAAGACGAATAAGTTTTTAAAGAAATAACTAGTGCTGGGACGATACACCTACAGTATCTCCCGATTCTATACTATCACGATACTTGGGTGCCGATTCGATAGGTATTGCGATTTTTAAATATTGCGATTCAATGTTATGATTTATTGCGATTTTTATTAACTTTTTTAACACTAGACCATGGGAAAAAGTTGAATCATTTTCATTCACATATCTAGAGGTCAGAGGTCAAGGGACCCCTTTGAAAATGGCCATGCCATTTTTTCCTCGCCAAAAATGTAGCGCAAGTTTGGAGCATTATTTAGCCTCCTTCGCGCCACGATACAACCTAAAAATAGCAAATTGCGTTAAAGAAATTAGTGGCGTTAAAATGACTTTGCGTTAACGCGTTATTATGGCGTTAACCTGGACAGCCCTAATTTAAATGTAAACCTACACCAACTGATTGAGTTTAGCTTTTTGCTGGAAACATTTGTCTGCTGCTGGAAAAGATATTGAACTGAAACTGTAATGTTGTGGGATGTAAAACCAAAACAATGAGCTGAAAGACGCCAAAACACTCCATGGAGCTGAGGGACACGTCTGCAGTAGAGATCACCATGGTGCAAATAAACACACACACACACTTACAGTATATAGTTACACACACCTCACACAGAGGTTGGTTACACACTCACCTCCTCTGTACGGCTTCCAGGTGTAAAACTTTCCCCGGAAAGGAACGCTGTCGAAATCAGCGCACTGAATCACCCGGAAATCCCGAGAGCCTGCAGGGCACTCCTGTAACATACATATATATATATATTTTACAAACAAATTCAAGCAGAGTCCCATGCCATGACTACACACAAAACAAATCAAATAATATTCATGATTGTGATTACTGTATGTTGAATCGATGAAGACGATGAAGCAACGATACTCACATCAATATTGCAGGACCTGAAGCGCTTTCTCTCCCCCAGACAATACTTTCCACCAATAGTTGGCCTTCAATCAAACAAAGAGAGAATCAGGCCAGTCAGTCACATCTGAGTACAATTTAACAAGATCTAACCTCCATCACATCACCACACAACACTGGCTCCTGATCTCTGCTTTGTCTGCCTTCATGTGTGTTTCCAATCTCACCGTCTGTCTCTTTTATTGCTTTATCACAGACCATCACCACAACACCTCTACATAAAAAAAAAAAAAAAACAGTTGAGAAGGAAGCCAGAGCCAGCCACCGTCAAATGGCTGCCTCTGCTAAACTTTCAACAGATTGAAACCGAATGGAGCCAAAGCAAATGTGCAAGCGATGCTCAGAGATGATGCGAAAGAACACCGTCGGCCTCAGATTTGGGTCAATTCATTCTCAGTTTAATCAATTCAAGATGAGGGATCTGGTTCAAAAGCGAAATCTGCTAGTTGTTTGGGGATGATTCAGACTATCTGAATTATTTCATACACGATTAAAACGGTGGCACTGCTGCCTGGAAATAAATCTAAGCCCTGGTGCTTTCTGCGTTGGGTTTGCATGTTCTTCCAGTTTCCTTCCAAAGGTAAAACTGCTGAGCAACTTTCTTAGGATGAAGCCGTCTAACTTTATCTTTGCTGATATCAATTCCACTTCCCAAACCTGAGGTACTGGCTGATACCAGTGCTCTTTTTCTTCCTTATAATGTACCTCAATGTTTGGAACTGACTGGGATAATTCTTTTATATGTAACATAGCACATATATATATATTTGAGTGTTATAAATCAATGCCTCACTATAATTTACTGTGCCGATTTAGTTTGCAGATAGTTTACATCACAAAAATAGAAAATCTTGTTCCCATTGTGGTCTTTAAGCAGACACCACACTGGGGGTTTAATGTTCTGATTGAAAACCATAGGATATCCACCTGCCCGCCAATGAAAAAATTACAATTTCACAAACACTCAACTGAAAAAAAGGATTATAATTAAAGGGGTACTGAGACAGGTTCACATTTCAGAAGATGGGTTTGGATTTTTTCAAGTTTATCTTAAATCAATATGTTTGAAAGAGGTATGGGTCGCTATATTTAATCCCTTGCTTAGGCAACATCATAGAGTGACTACACTGTAAGAGATAAAATCTACAGTCCTCTCTCTGTGCAAAAATGTATTCTAAAGTTCATCTGAATATAATATGAGGCTGGGTGTTTCCTCTCTAAACCGTGATGGAAGGATACTTCCTGTAAGTTGCATGTACAGCTGAACTTTATTATCATTTTTGTACAGAACGTGGACCGTGGATTTTGTCCCTCATCTCTTACAGATTAGTCGCTCTATGAAAGTATCAGCCAGCATGGACAGGAGAAACATAACTCCTTCAATGAACATGTGTGAGTATTGTATTAAAGGGGACCTCTTATGCTAATTTTCAGGTGCATACTTGTATTTGGGGTTTCTACTAGAACATGTTTACATGCTTTTATGTTCAAAAAACGTGCCAAACAAGCCGCTAGGCAGGTATTATGCAAATCTGTTACTTGGTGACATCACCATGTTGCGGAAGAAAAGGCGGGACTTCAAGCGAGGCGTTTCAGGCAGTTCAGGAGCAGTGTTTCTGTGGGGGAGAGTAACTCCCTTTGGTGTGGATTTTAGGCTTGATAACTTTACAGACCTTTTATATGCACAAAAAAACTAAATAACACACTAAAGGAAAGGGAAAAAAATCACAAAAGCATAATAGGTCCTCTTTCAGATTGACTTGGAAAAAACATTACCTATCCTGTAGAGTAGTGTGTTGTATTTGGCACAATGCTACAACTACAATCTATTCTCTAGGTAGCTAACTAGAATGAAATTAGCTGGCTAATTTCACTGTTACATTCAAAGAGCTATTCTATGTGCTGATTCTGAGATATCCAATCATTTTAAAGTTAAAAACTTGAGTATCACAAGCTGATCCACCGGGTAGAGTGATGTCTTTCAGACTGGTCACAGGTGAGACCCGTACCTGGGGCTGTCGCAGTGTCTGATAGACGAGGAGACACCCCCTCCACAGGTCCTGCTGCACTCCTCCCAGGGTGACCACAGACCCCAGCCCCCGTCCACGCCCTCCGGACGAGTCCCGTAAGCCACACACATCCTCTTGTAGCACCACTGCAGCACAAACACACATATATTTATACACATATTCAGTTAGTAAGTACTTTTCAAGTTTGTACAGTAAATTGTCACACTCTCAAGAAGAATACAAGATATCCTACAACCCCAAGAACAGTTGTTTTAACTTTGTTTACGTTTTCAGGGTCTTTTATGGTCAATCACGTTAAGTTGTTTTATTGGAAACCATGTTATCCAAACAAAACAACAACCAAGATGAGTCAGCACAAGTACATGTGCGGCTTTTATATTATTGTAAGAGTCGAGGAGAACCAGTCCCAGATGAACATAATCATCCTACCTACACCAGCCACATTAATAAACCGTTCTTGTGTGTCAAAAGGGCCCATTCTGCCCTAACTCTGCAAAGCATTATGTAAGAAAAAGGGTAATTTTAGCATTTACCCCTTTCTCTATGGTGTTGGTCTGACAGATGGTTCCCTCTGCAGCGGGAATGCTGCTGGTGATGCAACGGTTGCTCTTGCTCATACACCAAAGTTCACTGCAGACTTCCTGTGTGTTTGTGTGCGGAAGGAGAATAAAATCACAGGAGAGAGAGACAACCTGTCAGAGTGTTTCTATATAAACTCATTATAAAGACACAAAAGCAGACGCTCTCATGTTCACCCTCCTCTCCAGCGATGCCTAGAACACATGGGATTATGTTTTATTGTGTACATATGCTCTGACCACATAGTATCTATAGTAATGAGTCTATAAAGCTGCATGCTGTTCCAGATGTCCATTCACTCTGAACCTGGCCCTATAAAAGTTGACCATGCAATAAAGTGGATGCTATTCAAGGGACGGTATTGCAAGATGTTTCATGTTGTCAGAGAGGCCGACTTAAAGGAGAGAGCCGGGGAACACACATCAAGAGTGAACAGCGAGGTAAATAACTTTAATTGAGAATGAGTCAGCTAAAACACAAAGATGATGTCAGTCTGATTCCATCGTAAAAAATTAATTAAAAAGCTGGAGGGGGAACTGTGCTTATTATTTCAATCTTTTCCACGACAACAAAGAGGCTTCATCAGGTCTGCTTTATGGCACAGTTGACAAAGCCTCTTGGGCAAGTGACGAAATTTCTTAAAAACTGAAACAGCAAGTCCAGTTGCCCTGAGTTAGGACTTCAACATATTCTATGACCTGGACAGTTGAAGAAGATTTAAAAAAAAATGTATTTATTTCTATAGCTTATGATCTAGAGCTGCCCCATCTTAGTCGATTTTTATGCTTTTTTTCATGCTGAATGACTTATTTCTAAGAAACTTATGAGCACATCTCTGGTGAACACAATATCTAAAGTGGTGCTTTTGTGTGATTCTTTGTGGAGAAACAGTTTTGTTTGTAATGTCGATTATATCAACTAATAGATTAGTCTATAAAATTGTATCAGTGTCAGTCGACTAAAAATGTCTTTGGTCGAGGACAGCCCTAATATGATCCATTTAGAGCTACCTGTGTGATTTAAAAAAAAATAAAATGCAAAAGTGAGAACTTGAGAAAGTTCTTCTCAAGTTAGTCTTGTTATATTATATCTTGCATTGATGTGAGGAAATGCCTTAATTTGTTAGTTTTTAATTGGTTGGATTAGCCAATAACAGACAATCTGGACTGGTTATGTTATCAAGTGATTTTCAAGAAATGTTACTATATCAAGAGATGTGTGTGTATATATATATATATATATATATATATATATATATGACATAAAATTACAAGCAATGAGGTTGTTCATATCAGGGAGGCACACCTGCAAACAAGCCCTCATGAGAAGAAGAAAGCTGAAAGAGAAATGAAAAGTAGTAAAGTGTAGACCGAGTACTCACCGCATATTTACATTGCCGAGATCTGACGCCGTACTGGAAGCGGCACTGTTCGTCTGCGTCGTAGGCCTGACCCGGTGCTGTGGTGGGGTAAACAAACTCCTGCTTGGGGGGGACGTTGTTCAGACAGGAGCCCATACCTGAGCTAAAGCACACCAAAAAGGAGTGAGATTAAAATATACAATAACTGGCGATGTTCAGTAGTTTGTTCAGAGAATATCCAAAGTAATAGAGTTTTATTGAAACACTGAACAGGCTACAGATAATTAGATTGATTTGCCTACTGTCAAGATCCATCCGTTACTTGAGTGTTTCTCTGACCACCAAAAATGTCACTCTGACATCCAAGTGCATTTTTCTTTCTCAAACCTCCAATTACCAAATTATTTGTGGTGTTTGCAGATATCTGATAGGCTGACTCACTCCAGGAAGCTGGTGATGTAATCACGGCTACAGGCGGACCAGATGAATGGGTTTGTCTTCATGGTGATGTGGTCAGCCATCAGCTTGGCGGTCTCCTGGCTGCGGGGCCCGCAGGCGTTCCCCATACCGTCATGGTTCATCCCAAACCTAAAGCCCATGATGATACAGTGACAACACTTTGAGGGCGCGTGGACCGGTAATAGTCGCTGCAGCAGGGACGGGGGCAGTGGAAAAAAGATCGCTGTGGATAACTGAGTGGATCTAAAGAACAGACATGCTGTTTGATTGTCAGCAGTCGGGTGCCAGTCAGAGTCCTGTCTGAATAAATGATTTAAATTAACATCAAACCACAGAAAGGATATATGACCTGGATCATAAACCTGCAGGAAATACGATTTTTGACATTAAATTCCACAGCTGTAACAAATGTTCAACTTCATCTATCAAAAATCTATGACCACGTGTTTCATTATTATCATCATAGGACAGTGGTCTTCACTATATTCAGATTATTATTGCTTTTATTCAGATAATGTAAGGTCAAGTTTAAAGCTGCAACCATTTAAGTGAGTAGTCAATCGACAATATAAAACTAGCTTGATAATAGACTTAATCTGGCAAAAATGGCTATGTGAGTATTTGCTGCTTTTTTATTTGTTATATCACTGTAAATGAAGTATTTTGGACTGTTTGCCAGACAGAACAAGGCATTTGATGACGCACAAAGGACTGTGGGAAAATGTTGATATTTTTCACTGTTTTCTGACATTTTTTAGACCACAAAATTAATCAGTTAATCGAGAAAATAATCATCAGATAGATCAATAGTGAAAATAATCATTGGTTGCAACTCTAGTCAAGTTTATAGTCTTTCTTAATATGATAGCATTGTGAAAATACTCACACAAAATATGACACTAACACACCTGACCTGGAAATTAATGGCTATTTTCCTTAGTGACTAATCTTGCAATTATATCTCGATTAAATCATTCATTGTTTTGTCTATAAAATATTGGAAAATAGTGGAGCCCACCAACTTATTAACTTATTCAAAATGCTTGTTTTACTGCATTTAACCAACAGTCCTAACCCCAAAGATATTCAAGTGACTGTCATATACGACAAAGAAAAGCATCAAATCCTCACATTTGAGAAGCAGAGAACGTTTGAGATTATTGATTGAAAAAATGAATCGTTTATCAAAATAGTTGCAGATTGATTTTCTGATGATGGACTAATTGTTCCAGGTTTACACTCCAAAATGCAATTTACTGTATACGTCTGCAGAATAGAAAACTAGCTGAGCTAGATCAGGCCTGAACCCAACTGACAAAAATACTTAAAAAACAAAATATGAAAAGTATTTAGAGCTGCAACGATTAATCGATTAGTTGTCAACAATTAAATGAATCGCCAACTATTTGACAATTGATTAATCGGTTTGAGTATTTCTTTTTTTTTACTCCTCTATGACAGTAAAATGAATATCTTTGAGTTGTGGACAAAACAACACATTTGAGGAAACACTGAACAACATTTTTCCCCATTTTCTGACATTTTATAGACCAAACAACTAATCGGTTAATCGAGAAAATAATCAACAGATGAATGAACAATGAATATAAACGTTAGTTGCAGCCCTAAAAGTATTGTCAAGAAGATTATTAGTTATTCAGAATGCTCCATGTTCAACATGACATAATAAAAGGATATAAAAATGACATTATATCCTGATAGATTACCAAACTGTATGAAGTTACAGAGTGTTAGTGGTCCAGACAGCGATAACTCACAGTAGCAGCATTTGAGCCTGAAATATAAATGTTCTGAAAGCTTTTCATCCCTCAGCTGAGTCATTTCTGTCTTGGTCAGTCTTGTCTTTTCATGTGGGTACCCTCCACCACAAACAGGTCTGCATTTAATCTAATGCTGCACTGTGATGTCAAAACAATTTATATAACAATTAAAAACAAATGTTAATTGTGTTGAGGCCGAGGAAACAGATTGTATATATCAGCCCGCTACAGTATGACCAGTCATGTTGGCTAGTAAGCCTTGTGGTCGGAGTACTCGACAGCGACCTGTGTTAATCATTAGCGAAGCAGGACCCCGAATGATCCACCATCTGCCTTAATACTTCTCTGGGCTGTGTGCAGACATAATGCAATGGGACACTCAATTACTCGGAGCAAGTGCTCCCCAAAAATAAACCAACTCCATGTTTTTCTCAGGAAAAAAAGAGGGATAAAATCAGAAACCTCTCTTGATTTACTGCATTCATGACAGAAGAAACGCATACAGGCAGACAAAATGGCTTGTTTCTAAGCGATACAGATCAGCTATACCAGTCAAATGAGTAAAACACATTTTCCAAGACATCTAGGGATATTAAAAAAAAAGAAACAGAGGCATCTCCAGGTGCTGCACCAACCCCACATGTAACTAATTCCACATATAAATAGTTTGACTGAAAGAAAAATATACAACTATTAACACATTGTCAGCGGATGGAAATGACTCATGGTGTTAGAGATTACATAATCTCTCTCTGGAGATCTGGAGGTGTAATCTGAGGAGGGAAGGGATCATCTCAGACCAGAACCCAAGAAAAGACGAATGGGACACCTCCAGCCTCAGCTCAAGAACAACAACCACTGATCTGGTAGGGATTCAGTGTTACAGCGGGACACAGGGTTATGAACTTCTCCTCTACAGTCTTAGTGGGTCATAATTTAATGTGCATGATCTCTGCATGCAACATTATTGAAACTGGTCCTGAAAGATTTATAACATAACCTTTAGTATACTGTTAAACAAGACTAATAACCCGTTTCAGTCATCAGACACGTGGATGATGCAAGTCCACTGAGAACGCATCCAACCTAGGGCTGCTCGATTATGGCAAAAATCATAATCCCGATCATTGTGGTCACTAGTAAGATCACGATTATTTAACACGATTACTCATTGACTTTGGAAACATCATGCATTTAAAAAGAAACTTTTGCAGAACGCATCAATCTGGTGCACTTTAAGAGCAAAAGTAAGAGGTTAGATCTATAAAGAACTTTGTGCTCTTGTAAACAATTAAATCATAAACACATTGGCTGTATAGATATGAATGGTGATGACAAGGCAAAAAAAAGTCACACCCTCAAAGCGTGGTAAACCAGACAGGGTTGAGACGAGAGTGTCGTTGCAAAACGGAATGCAGAATAACTGTTTTATGGCGATTATCTTCATAATCGTTGGAAGACAAAATCTTAATTGAAATATGATTCATTCCACAGCCCTAGTTCAACCTGCGGTGGACCCAGTTATATATCTCTCTCTTTTTTTGCGATGTCGGTATGCGATGGATAAACTCATTCAGATGGAAATCTATTCAATATTTGTCAAGATAGTTCACTCTGGACTTAAAGCTGCATTGGGTAGAAAATTTAAAAAATGTATTTTTTATAAAAGGGTCACTATATCCTGACAGTACTGCATGAGACAGGTAATATGAAAAAAAATCCTGTTCCTCTGTGTCCTCCGGTGATCCTAATGGCATCCGCAAGATTTCACAGGCCGGAGGAAAACAACCAATCGGAGCCGAGCTGGAGCCTGCCGTCTCTGATCAGCTGTCAATCACTCGCAAACTCCGACTAACCGGTCAAACTAGGCAGCGCTGATCAAATATGAATCAATATTCTGTTACTGTAATGACTATTTCTTGCCTCAAATGTTTTCAGAAACATCTTGTAGTGTACTGTTTAGCTGTAAAATGAGAAAGTTTGTGACCCGGAAGATCAGTTGAGGAAATACCAAGCACCGCCCACCACCCAGTGCACAGCCAATAGGAACGCCTTCTCTCTGAAATAACCTGTGATTGGCCAAAGTCTCCCTTCACGGGCTAGATTTTTTAAAGCCTGAAAACAGAGCCATGAGGAGGTGCAGAAGTCTAGTTATCTCTCAGATCACTTGCATTACAATATGCTGAAAGGTTATTATGGAATTGTTGGAATGATGCCAAAAATATTCAGCCTACTGCAGGTTTAAGTGGTCGACCAACCAACCATCCAACTGAAAAACATGAATAACATCCCCAGAGAAACACAAATAGTGTGGCTAAGAAATTAAAAATGCCCGAGGATGAGGTACTGTATGACACAATCCTGCAGTGAAGATAAATGTGTTACACTCTGCCTGGTTGAATAAAGTTACAAACTAATTGCACATTGATTTCACTCATCAGGCCTTTATTGAGCCTCAGACGTAAGACTGTCCATTGAAAGATACTGTATATGTGACATTTGTTGGGTTTTTTGAAAATAAGAGATAAGCCTGAAAACTTTCAGAAAATGGCCAGCTTATTGCATGTGTGTGTGTTTCACTTACGTGTGTCCTATCTCGTGGGCGATGGTGAAGGCTGTTCCCAGGCCGATGTCCTCATTGATGCTGCAGCTCCTCTCTGGCTCACACATCCCTCCTACAGGAGCCAGACCTGTCTCACACAAACACACACATATATAATAATATATCTCCTCCTCCTCTGATTTCTGTCTGTCTGTGGACATATTATGTAACCGCGATAGCTTCGCAACCATGCACGATGCAGTCACGAAACTTTACAGGGGTGTAGTTGAGATGAAAAACGTCTCACATAGCATCAATCGACTGAGATGTTTTGGCTTCACTTTTGGGGAGCTGTCATGTCGTCCATCTTTATATACAGCAAATGGTCCGAGCAAGGGCGCGTACAGTAGGGGGGGAAGGAAGTGGGGAAGGGGTCATTGGCCGACCCACTTTACGCCCCTGGTCCGATTTGGCGTTGCGGCTGGCGTGATCCCATCGCAAGATGGTCTGTAGTATTTGTGAATGAGAATGTGTGTGTGTGTGCTGTGGTATGTCTGCCTTTGTGAGGACTTATTTGAGTTTTAGATCTTGAAAGTGAGGAAATTTTGGCCGGTCCTCACTTCAGGCTGAACCTTCAAATTTCGAGGGTTAAGACTTGGTTTTAGGGTTACTCTTAAAACTCAGTTTTGGTTGAGTTTAGTGTATGGGTTGAGGTTAGGCAGTTGTGAGGGTTACGGGCAGGCTTAGGGGTGAGGGAATGCTTTATGTCAGTGAGGGTTCTCATAAGTATAGTACAGTAAATATAGTGTGTATAAAGTACTAATGTGTGTGTGTGTGTGTGTGGTGTGTGTGTGTGTGTGTGTGTGTGTGTGTGTGTGTGTGTGTGTGTGTGTGTGTGTGTTACCTAGGGTTTCACAGGGCTTGTTCTTTTGGATGCAGATGTCGTATCTGCAGACAGGAAGGAAAATCAACCAGGGTGTAAAAAAAATAAGAATTATATGCTCACACACAAACAGAAGCAGCACCACTCGTGCAATCACACTTCCATATGCATAACATGCTCGACATGGACATGCAGTACATTCACAGATGGTGACAGACACGCTCCCACAGACGTTATGGTCAGACAGTGGACAGCAGTGATAGCAGACAGATATAGATTTAAAAGAACAATAGCAGGAAGTCATGGACGGTCACTGTGGTGTCATCTGTCTGGACAGTTTCCATCCTCTGCTTGATAAATCCTGTCGTAAAACCAAAGTGTTCTCACAAAGCCATCACCAAAACCACAGGACATTTATCTATCTGTACTCTTACATAAGCTCATAGCACACTCTGTTAGGAAGAATAGGAAGGTATTTGAGGCAGCTCTGCCCGGCCCCATCGCATTCAGATGACTCCGACCAAACCATGGTTGTGTTGTTTGCTGTTGCACATTCCTCAGTCAATAGCATCAGTGTTTTATCTGCTTAATATGCATCCACCACTGTTGTCTCTGTTTTCCTCCAGCAGTATCAGTACTAGAGAGCGCAGTTAGAGAAATGACGAGAAAATTGAGAGAAAGCAGCGCTGATAGATTCAAAGCAGCTTTGCTTTGATTTCTGCCCTCTTTCTTGTCCTCTCCATTTTCTCTCTCGGCTGCTTTCTTCAAAAAAATAAATCTGTCATTGTCTCTCGCTCCCTCTTCATATCTCTCTTTTACGTTTTCTCTCCAGATGCTGAGCTGGGCAGAGCAGCCTCAGCTATCGTCACCTCAGACAGGACAAGATACAGCCCAAATCTCTCGGACTTGGCTTATTGAAAACCTATGAGGACAGAGGCTGGGAATGTAAGAATTCAGCTCAGAGGAAACACAGCTTTAACCCTGTTATGAACAGGGAAACAGACTAAACATATTTTTATTTACAACATATTGCGGTAGGGAGGGTTAGGGTGTTGTACATATACGCAAACCCAGTACAGTTACTTGTTTTGCAATCAAAATTGGCCTCACAAACAATGACTTCATTCTAAATTACCTTTATTTATATATGAGAGGGTTCCTACACATTTTCCATTTCAAAATTCCAGACTTTTCCAGACTCAAATTTTCATACTTCTCGGTAGATATTTCAGACCATATTTGACTTTGTGACTTCATGACTTGGGGGTGCAGGGGATGCTGTGACAAGACTACAGTAATTCGGCGCCTCCCCCATGGTTGAGATGTCAAACAATTTTACGATTTTGACTGTATGGACGTGCCGGCCCTGGCTGTGACGTACAGGCGTAGAGGCAGCTCTGCATAGGCGTTCAGTCGCACGCCATTGCCTATTTCTTGCCTTGCTTTTGACGACATTAAGCTCGCTCTGGCCCGCGCTTTCTCACACAGTAGTAAACATTTGGGCTGCTCCAAAACGCCATGAAAAAACATCTTTTATGATCAATTTATTTTTAGAAATTCAGAATTTTAAATTTTAGAAAACAGAATAGGGGCAATAGTCTGGAAACAGAAATGTTTTTCCATACTCTCTCTTTTTTTTTCCATATTTATCCAGATCTGGAAATTGCTAAAATCAAATTTTATTCTTTTCCATACTGCGTAGGGACCCTGATATGAATAAAGCTGCAGAACACAGTTACAGTCTTTATATCTCTGAGAAAGGTTTGTCTGTTTGTATTTCTGACCTGGTGATAAGCACAGCGGTGTCATGGTGAGCGATGCCGTTGTCTGGTATGGCGTTACCGTAGCTGCTCCGGTGCTGGATGTTTTTCTGCCACTTACAGAAGCTGTCTAGAGACTTCCCTGCATGGTGGTTGATCTCTAGTGTTGGCTGGAAGAGAGACAAGAGAGGAAATACAGCGTCAATAGCAAATTAGGAAAATAAACCTTAAAACACAACAAAAAAGGAGGCTACAACTCCAGTGATTTCATATTTTTGCAAAGATACTTAATTCAATAATACAAGGTTATTCCAGTGTCAACAACGGGAAGATTTCAACAATCAGATGATAAGCCCAACAATGCTATGATAACCCAGCCCCAGTCTTCCTGTATTGCAGTGTTTCAGGCTTGTTTTCCACCCGAGTACGTTAGTCTTACTGTCGTGTGAAAACAATGTATCTCCAAAATGTTAACTTTACATAAGCTAACAAAAAAGTCTTGTTTTCAGCTTTGTGACATTCATTTTGGTCTCACAAAGTTCCCCGTCACAGGCTAGATTTTTTAAAGCCTGAAAACAGAGCCATGAGGAGGTGCAGAAGTCTAGTTTTCTATCAGAACACTTGAATTACAATATGCTGAAAGGTTATTATGGAATTTTTGCCCAATGATGCCAAAAACATTCTGCCTACTACAGGTTTAATTCAAAATCAGCAAATTTGGAGATACATGGTTTACACTGGAGAACAACTTCATCACACTGTATGTCATGCATGGTGAGACAAGATTTGGATTCCAGGCTTAAAAAGCTTAAGAAACCTCCCTCCATTCAATCAAAGAGGCGACTGTGGAGGCAGGATTAGAGTGAGGGCGCTTTCTAGTATTATGAGAGTGCAGAGAGGAGACGGAGCGGAGGGAGTGCTCTGCTGGCCACAGCTGGCGAGAACTCGTAACCCAGGAATGCATGTGGTGACATAACTAGTAATTGTCTCATCCCACAGTCCCTCATTTCTGGGCCCACTGCTGGCCTGATTTTATTTTCCAGGGGCAGCTTGCCGTTTTCAGACCTGGAAACCAGCAGCAGAACCACTCGCCGAGACTACTCTCGATCCGGTCCCGACCTCAACCTCAACGGTCCATGGAGAAAGAATAACAACACTAATACTGCCCACCGCTAATGATCCTAACATTTACTTCTTTATTCTGTCAGATGACGAACACATCCGAGCGGTAAATTATGGGGCTAATTTTGAGGCAGTATGAACCATATGAATCATAAATGTTCCCTAATAAGACAGCTATGGAGGAAACCTCAAAGCCACACTGTAATACCCCTTCAATTCAGCATGATTCATCTCAGATTGCTAGAAGGTCAAACATTACGACGGAGCCGGCCACACCGTCTCACCACATGCTGTTAATGGCGGGCTAATAAGGTCAGTTACTTGGTAGCCAGATGGCCCAGTCATCTCCTGTGCTATGCCGGTAAGGTCGTGCACTTTTAATGAGCTGAAAGCCCGCCTTGTGGTCAGGTGTGGATTCTAACTCTGTGCCCTTTCTAACCTCCGCTCACTCACTTATAACATCCAACATGAGTCTATAGACGTGCTAACTGCTGTGTGAGGCTGTGCACGGCAATGCTTTGAGCTATAATGCAAATTTCAGTATGCTAACGTGCTTACAATGACAATGCTAAAATGCTGATGTTTAGTAGGCATACTACAATACCATTTAGTATGCCAGAAAAAGATTTAGTATGTTCCAATACATAGCATGTCAAATGCAGTATGTCAAAAACACCAGGATGCTTTACTACATACGGTCACATTTTGAAGTATGCAAGCCAGCATACTTTTCTGACCCACAACCCTCTGCACAGCGGATATATGAGCAAGAAGGTCAAAGTTCAAGGCACAATGTTATGACGAAGTAGTATGTCCCAATTGTATGCGTACTGCCTACAACTGTACGTACTTTGTACTGGCAGCTGCAGTATTTACTAAAAGTAAAAGAAAAAGTATGTGATTTGGAACGCACCCAAAACATTTTCGTTGTTCACCTTATTTTAGTGTGTTAGCATGCTAACATTTGCTAATAAGCACCAAACACAAAGTACAGCTGAAGCTGATGGGAACGTTATTAGTTTTATAGGTATTTAGTCATAAATCAAAGTATTGGACAAATTAAAGTTTTGACCGTACGGTCGTCCGACATGAAAGGTCACCAAAGTTGTTACAACTCATCCTGGGGAGAACATGAATGTCTGTACAAAATCCATCCAGCAGTTGTTGATAAATTTCAGACTGGACAAAAGTGGTGGGCCGAGTGACCGTCCAACATTGCTACGCCGCTAGCGTGGCTAGAAAATATTGGTAAAATGACAGACCAGACCTCGAGGAATCTGGTGAATTAGGATCCTGATGGTGTTCTCTTGGGCCTTCGATTTTTATGTGTTTTGCATCCGCGTCTAAATCTAACTTTAAGCTTTTCTACACCCTGGATGTGCGTCATAGCAATGGTCAGAAAGGTCACTGTTCACCACAGTAACCAGCAGGACAGTCACAAAGCTGCTCTGTCTGACAGCAGGTAAAAAACCCCCCCTCATATCCTGACTTTTCTGCCTTTCCTCACCCATCTCCCTCTTCTCTTTCACTACAGCCATCATTCACAAGAACACACGCAAAGAGTCCACCGGGATGGTGGAGGAAAAGACACTTAAGCCAATAATTTGATACAACAAGGAGCTCATAGATGCTGGTCAGAGAAGAGTTTTGTGCAGTCTGGACAGAGAGGTACTGAAGACAAGCAGACAGACATATTACAGAGAGGAGAGGACGGGGTTGTACAACTTATTACTGTAGTTGACAAAGTTTATTTACCTGGTCTTCCATGAGCAGGATGAGCCGTGTCACCACAATATTGACTGCGTTCCCCAGGCTAGAATCCTGGAACAGTTTGGCAACCTGACCTCCAGGGAAACAAGAAAAGACCAGTCTTAAAAACAGCTGATACACCAGTTGAGCACATTACACTAGAGCTCAGACAACACAAGAAATAGACACAGGAGTAAACCATCATACATTAAGATTAGGGATTCCAGTAGCGCGTTGACGCAAAATCTTTTAATGCCACTAATATCTTTAATGCATTAACGCAATCGATCTTTCAGAGGTTGAAGTGGGCTCAGTTTTAAAGCTATAGTGAGGATACTGGCATCATATGAAACTACAAAACCTAAGTAATTGGTACCAACCATTTCATATTATCTTGTCGCGAAGGAAGTTAAATTACGCTCCGAACTTGCGCTAAATTTTGGCGAGGAAAAACTGGCATGGCCATTTTCAAAGGGGTGAGAAATGGGTTCTATGGGTACCCACGAGTCTCCCCTTTACAGACATGCCCGCTTTATGATAATCACATGCAGTTTGGGGCAAGTCATAGTCAAGTCAACACACTGACACACTGACAGCTGTTGTTGCCTGTTTGGCTTGAGTTTGCCATTTTATGATTTGCGCATATCTCTTTATGCTAAATGCAGTACCTGTTAGGGTTTCTGAACAATATTTGTCATTGTTTTGTATTGGTAATTGATTTCCAGTAATTAATATATAAATACATTTGCATAAAGCAGCATATTTGTCCACTCCCATGTTGATAAGAGTATGAAATACATGACAAGTCTCCCTTTAAAGGTACATTTTAAACAGATAAAAAAAATGTGCGATTAATTTGCGATTAAGTATGGACAATTATGCGATTAATTGTGATTAAATATTTGAATCGATTGACAGCCCTAATTAAGATGTGTAATGGCCCAGAGATGTCCAAGAGAATAAAAGCTCAGTCTTGAAAATGGATGAAAAACTACCACTACTTAATAAAAAAATAAAAAGATTTCCTGTTCAGAGACCAGCCCTCGTGCATTGTCCTTGAATAGTAACAACTTTTGGGTCAACCCTCCAATTGTGACCGCCAGAAACTCTGAGTTAATTTGTGTAGTGACGGCTACGGCAAGAGCAAAACAGAAGTGTGTTAGGAAGTCCTGCCTGTCCTGTGCCCCTACCTAGATTGATTTTAAACTATAACCAAGTCCAGTCTGATAATCTTAAAAGAGCTGTAAAGTCAGTGCGCCACGAGTGCCAATGATTATTAAAGAGTTAAAAGCACCAACAGTGAAAAAAAAAAAGACCAGAGTTAAAACCACTACTAGCACTAAAGCTGCACTTGTCATTACTGGTGTCTGGTGTAATTTGGCCCACTTTGCTCCACACCACTAAAGAGACGCTGCTGGTGTCTGTGATTCTGCAACACTCCGGAGGCAACCTGCTTTGTAACAATAGCAGCTAACCAACCCGTCATTAAATACATTCCTGACACATGTGTGTATAGGTTTAACGTGATTAACTGTGTGTTAAAAGATCCCTAGTGACAAGAGGCAGTGCAGATGATGACATACAACCTAAGCCTGTCTGAATAAAACATGTGGCTTCCACTAGGAGAAATCAAAAAAGCTCTATGCATTTGTTTTTCTTTCTGTCTCTAAGCATTATTCATGCAACTAAATTTGCCTAAATCGAATTTATGTCAACTTAATTTGGGTTTTACACACACAGAGACACATAAATCTATAAACAAGTTTATGTCTAACTAATCCTTGGCATTAGAAAAGCACTGCAACCTAGACATTTCTATTCTTTAATCTCTTCTAAATTGTTTCTTGACTCCAGGCTTTCTTTTTGTTTTGTATGATACCAAGTAACCAAACCACGATTGGCCATTGGATTGCTCCTGAAAGCTTAGAAAAGCTGAACTATTCAAAAACAAAACATCATCTTGGCATGAAGCGTTTCATCATTTTTATTCCTCAAGAATAACTCCAATGACGCTGGGAAAGTGCCTTTTCAATACATTGTGCATGTACATCTTTTGTGTTGTGAAACTTACAATATTCATGACAGCCAGGATGTACTGCTCGATGTCCCTGCGACCATGGTAACCCACCATCATCTTGTCGGCTACCACCAGCGTCTCCACGTAGCGCTCCCGGCTAACTGAGCGCTTCAGAGGCAGCTGGCCGCGGCCTACATGGTGGGGAGGCGTCTTCAGAGTTCGTTGCCACCATGACGCGCCTTTCATCGGCTTCTCATCTGAGGAAGACCACACACACACACACACACACACATACACTCACGTTGATGGCATATAGTCGAAGAAACCCAAAAAAGCCCAGCAGCAGTTCAGCCAGTTATACATTAAAAAACAGAATCACTCACTGTACATTTGCCACGACTGGCCAAAACATTAGTGATGATCTGAAGCCTGAACACACTTTCCATGGATACAGAGCAGGATGAAAGCATTACAAACTGGATGGTTTTTTTTTTACTTTTATTTGTCAAAAGATGGTTTTCCGAACATACTTTTGCTTTTTCAGCAACGCCCTGCAACACGGACTCAGTCACACCCAATCACAACTGGGAACTCAGACACAACCACAATCTTCTGCTGCTGGCTGCTATGCAGATCAGTCTGGGCCTGTTTACTCCTCCAGTCTGGACCAAACTGCTGCTACTAAAAAGACCAGAATATCTCTCCTCTCACCAATGACTCCACAGGATTGGCCCTTGTACTGATGGCGGAGCGATGACCGCTTGTAAACCACATGGGGGCGCCCCTCTGCTCTCTCCCCCCTCTCCGTCCTGGTCTGGTTATCTGGTGAGACAAGGGGTTCAATCAGGTACTCCTCTCCCCCTGCAACAATCACCCCCTGCTGCAGAGAGACAGATACGTAGAGCAGAACAGAACAGAATAAAATAGAATAGGATAGAATAACAGGGATCATTGCTTTCATGGCACAAATATCACACAAACGTCACATTACACGGATGGTCTGAATCTTTACTTCACATGTTAATAAATACGATAATTAAAAAAGATCATCCCACTAAAATTAATCACTTATACTCTTCATATTGACAAAGAAAAATGAGTGACGAAGCAGGCAGGGTAAGTTAAGGTGAGGCAGAGCTGAATCTGAGGCCCTCTGAGGGATCCTGGTGCTAATGGGTCAGAAAACTGACAGCTGGAGAGACTTCATAACAACCTCTGAGCTTCCACTGCAGCAAATCTTGAGCTCAGTGTGTTTAGTGTTGTTGCAGTTTCTGCCCTCCATTTGTGATCACTGTCTAAACTACTTTATACACTTGTCAGTGTTGATCAGGGAGCATCATATTTGGAAAAAGATACAGTAGTTCAGAGCCCACAGTGAGCCTCTTGGAAAAAGCTTTTGTTCCACAGCAGCAAGAGTCACTGACTTTTGCTTTTTGGTCACAATACCAAACAAATAAAGATAATAAAAAATAACACAGCACTTACATAGAAATATACATTCTGACTGGAGTAGCTAATGTTAATAGTACAATCTGCAATCTGTCCTTGAAACAAAGGCGCAGTGAACAACGAAACGACACCCTAACAAACAACAGACAAGAGAGATGATGAGGAAACAGGACCAGTAGATAAAGACACAACATAATGATAATTTGAGAGGTGATTAGACAACTAACTTAGCACTGTAGACAGTTAAAAACAAGATGTTATTTTGTCTGTGTGACAAAAATATTCTAATCATTTAATGCTGCAACTTCCACATCATGTAATGGCGTATGATTATTACATAAAAGAACAACATGTAATAACTAACAATAACTAATGACTGTAATAACAAAACAAGTGTAATAGATTGTAGTGCCCTGACAATTATTACACTATTAGATATTGAGATTTATAAAGCAATAATATAACACAGGAGATGCCAAGTCATCTTAAAATTGAAATAGTATGAATTTTATCTTTATCAATTTTGATTAGAAATAGAGCTGCATTGATAGAGCTTAATTGATTAATTGATTAGTTGTCAACTATTAAATTAATCGCCAATTATTTTTATTATCTATTAATCGTTTTTTAAAAATTAAGTTAAACATTTTCCGATTTCAGCTTCTTAAATGTGAATATTTTCTGGTTTCTTTACTCCTCTATGACGGTAAACTGAATATCTTTGAGTTGTGGACAAAACAAGACATTTGAGGACGTCATCTTGGGATTTGGGAAACACTGATCGACATTTTTCACCATTGTCTGACATTTTATAGACCAAACAACTAATCGGTCAATCGAGAAAATAATGGTCAGATTAATTGACAACGAAAATAATCGTTCGTTGCAGCCCTGGTGAGAAATAAATACATTCAACTCTTTCGGATGAATATGGTTATAAAGGTACAATAATATGCCAAATGTTATTATTAGGACTATGCTTAAGGTCTATGTTCATCTCAGACTATCCAACAACTGTTCAGTGTCGACATTTTATAATTAGAGATACTTTTATATTAAAGATAAAAGCCCAACATTGTCATCATATGACTTTTTGTTCAGACTGTCCCACTACAAACACTGTCCCCCTCACAGGGTCCTCTGTTGGACCGATCTGAGAGGAGGATCAGGACCCCACTGAACAAACACACACAGACAAACACACGTGAGAGCATGAAAGAGTGAATGGGAGCGAGACAAATGAGAGAGTGAGACAGAGAGCGATACACTAACACTTCCTTTGAATCTGCTCAGATGTGTTGGCCCCGGTCAGAGCGAGTGTCTCCCCTCGACTCACTGCGGCGGCTTTCAAAGTGCCTTTAATCCCATAATATAGTTAGTGATGCTCCCCTGGACACACTGCCCGCTCGCTGGTGAATGTGCTCATGCTGGTCTGACCAACAGTAATTACGTGTGCTGCTTATTAACGCTTTGTGAACACATCTAATCCTCAGCTGTGTATACTACTGTTATTGTGGAGCCTGCTGTTTGTAGTGAGAGGATACACAGATACACGGCGCTGTGAATGCAGGGAAATTATTTCAGCCAACAAAATGATGCATCACAATGAAGTTATCCGGTCTACTGATTCAGAGGGGGGAACTAACTTTGATCTCTTAGTTTGGGGGCATTAACAAGCTGATGACTTCATGAGAGTGGGAAAATAAATGAAATGGAATTGATGCTTTGACCACTTTGGAAAACTGATAAAATAGAGCGCTGCAGGAATGATTCCTAAAACCCGGAAATGAGTTAGCATTTTAGCACTTCCGGTTCCCTCGTCTGGAAGTCAATGAGTTTTTAGTTAGATGCCTGAACTAAGGTCTGTGGTTAACACAAGCTTGAGAGATTTTAACGTTTTGTTCTACGACATAAAATATGTCAGTAAATATTCCACTCGTGAATTTTTAACCCTTTATGTGTCTTAAAAAAAGACGGGTTGCTAACAAGTGGCTAAATGACACTAGAGAACATCATCTCGCCGACTCTTCTGCGTTTACAGCCTCGTTGTGTATACACTCATTCATGCGACTGTGGTGTAGTTCATTTATAGCCTAATGTTAGCTTTTCACTTCTGGCAATTGCATTCACGCTTAAAAAAAAATCATAAAAGTGGTGTTCATTTGTGAGGACTATCTTATGGAACAAAACGTGTATGTATCATAAACGTGTGTTTGCCACAGAGCTTATTTTCTGCAATAATCCAAAACCCAATGGAAAAATCCCATTGGCTTTTTGTCGAGGGAACCAGGGTGATGCTAACTTCCTGGTTGACCTACACAAATACATCATCCCTGGAGCACTCTGTGCAGAAGATTAAAGGTTCTCAGTTCAGATATTTTTTTCTCAAAGCTCAGTTAATAATATCCTACATTTCCCAGTCTGCCTTTAAACAGCCCCAAGGGAGCATGCCAGAACTTGATGCATTGTGGGTTATAGGTAGAGTTTAAACTTCAAACAAAGTGCTGAAGGTGCTGAATTGTCTAACCCCCCTCCACCCCACTCTTCCCACGTCGGAATAGGAGGGCTTCTTCAGTCAATTTTTGTAACTTCCATCACTTTTGTGCAATTGTGCACGACTGAGTTCAACAACACCAATGCCTTTGAGGAGAGACACTCTGACAGTGTGCTAATTATCTCCATTTGTACAATTCATTGATTCTCTCCATGATGACCACAACTGGCCTTTTGAGGCAGGTATAAAAACTTTTGCTCCAATGACCTTGTTTGTTTCATACATACTGCCACGTTCATGTCGTATGAGTGGAGTTATGGTCATTAACAGTTTCCAACTCTTAAAAAGTGTTCACATCAAAATCCAAGTCGTAATTAAAACAGGGGAACTCAGATTTATGTGAAAGCTCCGATATATCCGACTTGGGACTTAATAATACGAAACTGCCTGTAAACCAAACAAACATGAACGCCTCATGTCAGCCAAAGTCTATCTTTCAAGATAATTAAACCCAAATTTTAAGTATTTAGAGTATTATATTGTAGACGCACACACAACCAACTCTTGAACAGTCTTGGATGTGAAGATCTTTCCCACTACGTCCCATATGACCTGTCGTGAATGTGGCACAAACCCTTAAACCTGCAGTAGGCAGAATGTTTTTTTGGAATCATTGGGCAAAAATACTATAATAACCTTTCAGCATATTGCAATTCAAGTGTTCTGAGAGAAAAATAGACTTCTGCACCTCCTCATGGCTCTGTTTTCAGGCTTTAAAAAATCAAGCCCATGACGGGAGACTTTGGCCAATCACAGGTCATTTCAGAGAGAGAGAGAGCGTTCCTATTGGCTGTTCATTCAACGGAAGCAGATGTCAATCACTCGCGAACTCCGACCAAACGGTCAAACTAGGCAGCGCTGATCAAAATCAATGAATCAATATTCTGTTACTGTAATGCCTATTTCTCGCCTCAAACGTTTTCAGAAACATCTTGTTTTCAGAAACATCTTGTTATTACTGTTTACTGTTTAGTTGTAAAATGAGACCTTTACTCAACTGATCTCATTATGGCGGATGGGTCACAAACGTTCTCATTTTACAGCTAAACAGTACACTACAAGATGTTTCTGAAAACATTTGAGGAGAGAAACAGGCATTAGAGTAACAGAATATTGATTCAAATTTGATCAGCGATGCCTAGTTTGACCGTTTGAGTTAGCGAGTGATTGACAGCTGCTCAGAGACGGCAGGCTCCAGATCATCTCTGATTGGTTGTTTTCCTCAGTTCTGTGAAATCTTGCAGGTGCCATGAGGCGCACCGGAGGACACCGGAGGACACAGAGGCACATGATTTTTTTCAGATTACCTGTCTCATGCACTACGGTCAGGATATAGTGATCATTTTATAAAAACTTTTTTAATCATATTTGCTCCAATTCTACCTACTTTAGCTTTAAGAGAGCAGTGGAGATAGCATAGTAACTGCAAGTAGTTGCACTGGATATTGTCGTAACATATCATCATGTCTTCTACATTTGGTTATCTGTAGGGATACACATATATAAGCAAAAGAAATAAAGCACATTTTTAGGATGAATCCTTTAAGCCTAGGTTATTTCATTTCAGGTAATTTCTGAGGACCACACTGGTTGGTTTGGGCAAAGCTTAAAGCTGCCTTGAGTACTCAAGGTTTGTTAAAATGTCATGCTTTGATGTCCGAATCAAGCATTACTGATCCCTCATTTGCTGAGCCAGCGCCGCTGCTGCTGACCTCCCTCAGTGTATTAGATGTGGATTAGACTTGCAGGTCTTACCAGGCCGTTGCAGTTGCTCAGGGCCACTTTGCTGGAGTGCGGCTGGTCTTGGAGGTGTCCAACATAGTGGCAGTGGGGAGAGTAAGGATGACTCCAGGCTAATCGACCTTTCTTCCAGTACTCCACCCTGAACTGACGGGACAGCAGGCCTCCCTGCAGCGTGAGGTTCAGCAGGAAGTTGTTACGTGACGTGGACAGCTGGTAGAAGAGCTAAGAGATAGAAAAAGAGAGAGTTCAGTTTATAAATGCTCTTGGATCATAATGTTAAGTATATTAAGAGGGTAATTTAAAGATGTGTATAAATGTTACACGAACAGAGTCAGGCAGTCTGTCTTCAGTGCTGCGTCTTCTTCTGTGGAGTTGCGGCGTTTCTGCGTCCAGCGTCTCGCCATTAGGTCCTACACGTACTGGGATGGCAATCTCATACTGGCCTAGACTGGACAGGAAGGCAGCTAGAGGGAGAGAAATAAAGAAGGCATAACACCAAAATCAGAGTTTAATTTAATAAAGCCAAAATTCAGCTTAATCTAATTGACTCTAATTAAAAACAGTTGAGGATTTGGGAGTTGTTTATTTTGCATAACGCTATGGGGCTTTTTATTGAGAGAGTAACCCAGTTGGCAAAGAGAAACTTGCAGACTTTTTGGCCCATTACTGACAAGGTCCCTCCACTCCAAGAACCCCCTCCCTCATGAGGCCAAAGGGATGTTGCCATGGTTACCCTGAAACTGTATACTTCCTGTCTGTCCCAGTCTGTGCCGGGGCCTGGTGGAGATTTATTGTCCAAACACACACGGCTCCAAACAGCCAACGTCAGCTAACTAACGGGGAAAGGTCACCAGCAAATGAGCCCAGTTTTCATCAAACCTTTGGCCTCGGTTGGTGGAGTCGCAGCCCCTTCCCACACAGAGTAAATACCCAGGGATCAGAGTTCCCTGGTACAGACTTGGAGAGCTCTGTACCGGGAAAAAACACTCTTTAGGCAGCGGATAGGTCTGGCTTGAATAAACAGCAAGCACAATTACAAATGCAGCCTTCACATGGAACTCGTGAGGTTGTACTGTATTTTCGACGTGGGAAGTTTAGTACAAAATATGCTCGGCGTTCAAGTGGTTTTAGTCATTCATGAGAACAAAAGTGGACGGTGGCCTTGTTCCCTTTTCAAAAATGCTATTGACTCAGTGTTTTTAGCATTTTAATTTCATGTTTAATTTTCTTCCCTCGACATGTAGGTACACAGCTATGCAGCGGGCAAAACACACTTCCCTTAAGGGTTCAAGTAAGTGGGACGAACTGTGAAGTTTTCAAACTGAAAACAGACAATTCAATGATTGTTACATATCACAAAAAGATGCAATGCAATTAAACATTTTAGAACAAAGAGGTGTTGTTACTGCTATAGTGACAGCCAGTTCATAATAGTTCATATTAACCTCCACACCTGCTCCCAATTCCCTCATTAGCTTATATTAAGACGTGGTGCCTTAAAATGGGGTCGTGTTTACCGTGTTCATGAGGAGAGTCTATATGAACGCCCCCCACTTGTGGTATTCACAACTTCATAAGTGGAAAGTTTCTGAAAGCTCAGAGTTTATAAGTTGTGACGTGTTTGTTGATAGAAATGGCGGAGGCCGTGGAAGTTAATTTTTCGGTACATAATAAGTGAATATATTGTAATTGTAGTCATTTATTGTTTTTCTTCATAATTTCATTATAGGTTTAAGCAAAAACTTGATATTCCCCACGGCCTTATCTTTCTCCTCTGTCATTATGCCTTTGCATTTCCTGCATTATGTTACCCACTTGCTAGCTTGCTAAATTTTTAGCCTCTGTGGCTTCTAGACGCTGACAATAACGTTAATATTGTTGTTACTTAGCAGCGGTATTCTCACGACTTAACCATTTGATCACCAAGCATATTGTGTACACGACTTCCCATGTTTTAAACACGAGCTCACGAGTTTCATTTGAAGGCACCAATTGTGCTATCCCTGCTGTAGCATCCTACCCTTTTTTATGTCCTCCTGCCTGCTTGCTCTTTTGGACTCGGTTGTGAGAACAAATGATATGACTAAACACATTTGAAGAAATAGGGCTGACATTTTTAAAAATTTCTTTTGGCTATGACACATCTTGTGAGTTGGAGATATCGGAAATTTCCCCTTACAAAGTCAAGAAATTATACCAATGACAAGCTCAAACAGCCACCAAAAACCACAGCAGCAGTACGAACTTGTTCAAAAGCATCTCCATCCAAAAAACTCTGAGCCGTTTCCCACAACACATGCATCCTGCTCTCACAAACCACAGCAGGTAATCAGGCAGGTGGTATTACCATTACCTTTGAAGCACAGGAAAAGCTCCTGGAGAGAAAATGAAGGGAAGGTGTTAATGAAGTAGATATAACTCACCTCAAAGGAAGAAATTAATGAGACCTCACACAGAATAAACGTAAGAATAATGACATCCAGTAAAACAAATTAGTTTGAACTAGAGCGGAAGTCTTTAATGACTTTAATGACTTTTAATAAGATGGATGAGGAATGCCTTTAGAGTTTTTACAACTGCTTTCTATCAAAATACCTGTTTCTCCCATTAATATATATGAGTATTCCTGTTACTTTGCATGCAATACAACTATTCCTGCCCTGTCTTCTCTAGTCAACCCTGAGAGAATTAACTAGTCTACATATTTGATATTTTATCTCTTAAGAGGTAGCAAATCGAGCCATCTGTGCAAAATATGTTCATCGACTAATTCAGCATTTGACAATGTTAAGTAGACATCAAAGCAAAGAGCAAACTGACACTGGAAATATTCTTGCTAAATATAACAGGAGGCACTCCCTGGCTAAAAGGGATTCATACAGAAGCGTCTGTGCTGATAAATACACCCTTCCCACCCATGAGCAGGGCATCACCCTGGTTTCTGTTATCACCAAATAAAAATAGTGGAAGGAAATACTCTGGATGGAAAACTGTCCCTCCCTCCATCCCAGACACACCTTTATGGCACCTCAGGCCAAAACGCTACTCTCCCTCGTTTGAAACAACTACTGCAAGGGGAGGAAGAATCTGTGATTATTCAGTATTAACTATGAGAGAGGGAAATGTTGGAAAAGGTGCTCGCCTTTAGATCTTGTTAGAAGTATTTCTGTGCCTCGCCTGTCTTTCTCCTGTAAGCAGACTGGGTGGCACACACAGGGAAGTGATACAAGCACATATATGGCCAAAAGTATGTAGACAGCCCTGTCTAAATGCACCTTCAACGTTTTCAATTTAACCTCTTCAGGTCTTTTCTTTAAATAAGTCCCCGCTATTCTTGCATTTCTAAAGACTGTGGCGCACATGACTAGACAACTTAGAAGTATTTAATACTCACTGTAACAAAAGGAAAGTTGGACTCTGAGCAATCTAAAGTTGCTTATGCTGCTAAGCCATTCTATGGAATACCAAGATGAGGACTGTGCTACGCAAAATCCAATTTCAGACAATAGAGTACTTCCGACTTTGTCTGTGGAAGACCCTTTTCTGTTTCAACATAACAATAACAATGTCCCCGTGCACAAAGCCAGGTTCATACAGAAATGTTTTTCACATTTTGGTGTAGAATAATTCGATTGGCCTTCACAGACCCTGACCTCAACCCCATTCAACACCTTTGGGATGACCTCGAACACCGACTGTGAGCCAGTCCTATTAACCAAACATCAGTGGCCGACCTCGCTAATGCTCTTGTGGCTGAATGAGAACAAATCCCTGCAGTCAGGTTACAAAATCTTAACATCAAACATATCATCACCTAATACAGATGTTATGGTGCACTTGTTGCATATTTACCATAGACTGTAAAAGGGGACGTAGTCGTTTTGATGCCTTTAGTTCGGCATTTTGGCCGTCAGAATCTTGTTTTTTTTGGCCGTCGCCATCTTGTTTTTTTGCAACCAGAAGTGACACGAGAGGGTGGAGCTCAAGTCCCCAGGAAGAAAATTTTCATAGCGGCCAAACGGTGGTACTACAACTTCCGTGTCCATCAAGTGATGCCATTGGGTCCAAAAATACTTTTTCCCATAGACTTACATTGGGAAAGAGACGTCAGAAACTCAGCGGATAATTTTTTTTTTGGTGAATCAACTTCCCAGTACGAACACTTGAATAGCCCTGCACTAATAGTTGAATCCAGAGTTATTTCCCTTCCTCCATTCATGTGAATGACACCCAGACCGAGGCTGGAGCCAGGGCTGGGAGGCGGAGTTAAAGGAAACACTTCTGCACCTGCTCCATGGGCCCAATGGATGCCGACAATCGCCGGATGATCCGGGTACGTTCGCACTTGGCAGTTGAGCCATTTTGGCTTCATGCACCACTGAGCAACTCTCATAGGAATGAACAGGAGCCCGCCTCCAACACTGTATCCAGTTCTCTTTATACATCCATTCTATACAATCTGACTTCTTTTTGCAACCAGAGGAGTCGCCCCCTGCTGGTTATTAGAAAGAATGAAAGTTTAAGGCACTTCAGCATTGACTTGACTTTTCAGATCTGGAGCTTGCCCTCTGCTATTTACACATCCAGCAGCCACAAAGCAACATGTGCTTTCATTTGGCATTGTTGTTCTGTCAAAAGGATGAATGTAAGTCCAATATTCACTCTCTTTTAGCTTTGTTATTGATCTCCACCAACTCCTGAGAAAAATATCTGGCTCTTTTTACCAGCTAGTATTCGCTAACTTTGTCTAGCTGCTGTTTGATGCTTAGCAGGTTGTGTTTATTAGAGCTTTTCTGTTGAGAAACAGCTGCCTGCTGTGTGGAGTTTAATGATAATTCCCTGTGGGTTCATCACTTCAAACAACTCCTTTAACATTACACAGTTACCTGATCCATTGTTAATATAAAAATACTAAGTAGTACATCATTTAAGACCGAACTGTCTGTACCTGTGGAAAAGTCTCTGAGGGAATGAGCCACGTCAGGGTTTGAGGGGTGGGTTATTTAAAGGAAGCAGCGTGGCAGACTATTGGAGACAGATGGCTGTGAGAGGTCAGAGGTTAAGTTTAGGAAATACACAATCACAGCCTTGTTCAGGGTGACGAGACACGGACACTCAAGGATTTTATGTCTTTGCCTTCAGGGGGATTTCAGTCGCTCCAGCTTCAGTGTGTATGTGAGAGAGACTGTGTGGTGAGAGGTGAAGGGGGCGGGCACGTGACGGTGCCACAGCTACATGATTTGTGGAAGCAGAGTTCAAGTTCAGCAGCCCAGACCTGCAGGCCTGGAGTGTTCCTCAGCCAGTCAGACAGCAGGGTCAGACCTGAAACGTTTCCTACGGCTCATTTAATGCAAACCTTTTCTCATCTGAGCACTGTGCATGTGAATTATAATTAAAAACAATTACAGTAACTATGGAACACATGGTAATCCTTAAATTACAATTAAAGTACAAATTAAATACAACTTAAAAAAGGGAATTATTCTGAATTTCTAAACATGGGTAGCATTGTGAAGGTCTTTTTTTTTTTACTGAAATGAAAAACAGATTTCACTCTGGGCGCCTCAACCATAAAATACATGAAAGTACTCTTGCTCTCAAGAGACTGAAAATAATTAAAGCAACCCACAGTAAAAAGCCAGGATCACAGACAATAAACCAATTATGTTTTCCCACTATTTATAAAGACCTCAATAAGGTCTGTGCTGTTAATAGTGTGTTTAATTCTAACTCAGGTCTCTGAAACTCTTTTCACATTGAATTTTTCATTGGTTTGCATTGTTATGCAACCCCTGCTCCAACACTAGGGTGGCTGACTTTGCTGTTTTTTGGTGGGAAAACATGAACACATGTTTCTATAATAACTATAGGATTACTATACGGTAATTATAGAATTGCAATAGGATTATACTGTAACTTTATAGCAGATGTTGTGGCTGTTTGTCGGAAAAATCTAAATCAAGCTTCAATCAAAGGGCCACTAACGCACCATGGGTATGTGGTTTACGCAGGCAAAAAGTCCATTGTCCATGGAAAATGTATGTGTTTCTGATGATTTATTTATCCAAAAAAAGCAAGCAAACAAAGCACAAAGAAAACATGGATGTCTCTTTCTCTCTTGTTCTGGTAAAAAACCATAAGCCCACCCAGGTGCATGCTGGTCCTAACTGCCTACCTACCTATATAACCGCGGGTGCCCACAGTTTTACTCAATTCATAAACAAAAGAAAACAAAATACTTATTACACAAATAACTAAATATAGGCAACTAAACAAACGGATATTTTCACAACGACATGGCCATCTGGAATTAAACTAAGTGGTGAGTGAGAGTGAGAGCCGCTTTATTTCAGGTATGCATCATAACAACGGATTGTATATCCGCCGTTCTCGGTCTTCTGGTTTCCCTTTTTGAATGATGAATACAGACTACCACGACCTGCTGGTGTTGAGAGTTATTTCATCTCACACAAGCGCTGAACGTACGTGAGTTGGCCATCGGCTGTAGTCTTTACGGTGTGTTCAAGTGCAACTTGTCGGCCAAAACAAAGGCGACGGGAGGCAATCCAACAAGTGGCCTTCATCGCCACTAGTTCTCGGATGTCGGGTTGGTGTGTCTGGGCCTTTAGGCATTGAGCTTGAATAGTTAAGGTTAGGATAGGTCGTCGGGCAACGAATTTAGCAAGTTTTTGCCAGATTTCGCAATTTGCGAATTACCTTCTAGACACGACCATTGAGCAGTGCCCATCTCCAGAAAAACATCCACCTGCTAAACGACTTGCAGCGCTACGTAAAGAAGACGTTTGACAATGTTGCCCAGAATATGCAAGCAAGCAGGAATACAGCAGAAATACACTAACCACTGCCTCCGCAGCACCACGATCCAGAAACTAGCAGATGCGAAAGTGGAGCAAGATCCTCTCCACACCAAGCAACACACCTCCACCTCACAAGAAAAGGCAAGCCTAGTACAAGCAGTTATCAAGTCCTCCTACTGACGCTGGACAGTTTCTAAGTGGTTGCACAATAAATGGCAACATACAATAACATGTGAATAAAGAGCCAAATAATGAAATGGATATAACGCTAGCCTGTCATTGAAAAAGAAATAGCTGCTACTGTTCTTCCATAGCAACCACCGTTCCATAGCAACCACCTTGGTATGTGCAGGCAGGAGGGCCTATTTCATTGTGAACATTATCATTTATTAATAAAAAACTATTTCAATTTGAATGTGTCTATAACTTTCACATTGCCATACTTGATGACCGTTTTATAAAAGTAATATCACAGCTAAGGGGCGTCAATATAACTCACCTTGTGACTGGGCGAACTCATCTCTGTGACCTCCTTCGACCTCTGTGGCAACCATGACGACGATGACAGTGCAGACCAGACCAGTCCTCCATAGCGCTTCCATGGTTACTACAGTAGTTGCTATAGTAACAGAATTCAGTGCAGTGGTCCCCGGGCCTCTGTCCCAACATGTCTTCTGCCCTCTCGGATGCCCCGTTGCCTAGCAGTGGGACAGCTCAGCGCTCTGTTGGGCCATGGCTGCAGGAAGATGTGTCGGGTTCAGACAGACATAGCAGCCTCTACAGTGTGTTGATGGATCCTGAGCGAGTCCTCATAGGAGTAGAAAAAACCTGGACGGATCTCCCAAGGGGCTCAGCAGCAGTGGCAGGTTACACTCCTCTCTGTAGCCCTGCAGAAGAGAAATTGTTCAGTGAGGAAGAGGAAGGCCAGCAAAGGGAGTGAAAAGGGAGGGGAGAGACAGATTTACGCTCAAAAAGGGAGGAACAAGAGAGACATAGTGAAACACAGACTAAAAGAGAGAGAGAGAGAGCATGAGATCCCATTGACCCATGCAGTTCCCAGTCTAACAAGACAAATCTACCCAGTTCATATTCAGCGTCCAGTGAAGGACCGCCCAGTCCCACATTGTTCCTTCAGCTAATCAATCTTGGCTTTGGCGAAGGGCAAACACCCTGTCTTTCACTCTGATGACCAGAGACAACAGCAGGTCCCAACCTGGGGCCCCTGAGGCCCCGCTCTTTAAGCTGCCTGCCCACCGGAAAGAGTTCAAACACAAAGGAAGCCATTGATCTTGTAAAAAGCTGCGCTTAATGCCCAAACAGGGCTTGAAGTGGGTATTATGTCAGAGGCTCTGGGGGTAAAATGAGCCAATTTGAGAGGAGCAGCAGGTTGCCATCACTGCTACGCTGGCTGACTGTGGTGGTTGGTTGTATGGCTGAGTGACTTGCTGGCTGGCTGCCTGACTGTACAGCTTACTAATTGGCTGGCGTCCTGGCTCGCAGATGGATGGTACGAGTGCCTATATGAAGCTTGTTTACATCTGAGACAAAGGGTAGAGTACTGTGATAATTATAGCCTGACCGATACTGGGTTTTAGAGGGCGATATTGATATTTATTTGTTTTCAGTTTTTAAAATCTGATAATATATTGAATGATAGTCATTGATCATTGATTTTACATATACATAAAAAAAAAAATCTCTGATTCGAATCCCTTAGATTTTTCATCCTCTGTCTGAAACGCTATGTTTGAGCTCCTGCTCCCCCTCCCGAAAAGCCCAGTCTGCTCTGATTGGTCAGCTGGCCCACTGTTGTGATTGGTCAACTGAACCAAACACTTCAGACTCTGCTCCAGCTCCACTCTAACTAGCTTTGTTTGAGGGCGTGCCAAACTAGCCACTAGGCAGGTATTATGCAAATGTGTTACTTGGTGACATCACCACGTTACGGAAGAAAAGGCAGGACTTCAAGCAAGGCGTTTCAGGCAGTTCAGGAGCAGTGTTTCTGTGGGGGAGAATAACTCCCTTTGGCGTGGGCCTTGTAACTTTGCAGACCTTTTATATAAGGGTTATTTGACTTTAAATGGGACCATAATTTACTAAATGAACATCATGCTGTATTGAAGAAGACTTAAAACTATTACAAAGAATGCAAGTTTAAGGCACTTCTTTATTGGCTTCACTTCTCAGACCCCGGAGTTGCCCACTGGTAACTACACACAACCAAGCCAACACACAGCAAGGATTAGTGGGATGTGGTCGCAGCCTTTTGAATGAACTGAAGTCTTTGGATGTTTTGCCTGCTGAGACCAGAATAAAGTGCGTTACAATACTCAAGTCTGGAGGAAATAAAAGCATGGACCACCTTCTCTAGATCAGCAGATGAGAGCAATGACCTAATTAAATGTTTTTGTTGAACGAAACAGGACTTTAGTCACCTACCTAAACTACAGGCTTCTTCTTAGAGGAGGCAACCAGACAGATTAATAATGCAGGTGCTGTGGCCAGGAGGGGTCATCATAATGATCTCTGATTTATCATTCAATTGCAGGAAACTATTGGACATCCAGTTCTTAATTTCAGCCAGGCAAGACATAAAACAGGACACATCTGTGGGACCTGGCTTTGTCCTGACATACAGTTGCATGTCATCTGCATATTACTTCACAATTCCAGTGTAATTCAATGTTTTTCTCCTTCAGCAGACGTTAATTACTGTTTCCATTTCCAGAAATAACAGGGAGAAGATTGTTCTTTCCTTTTTTAACTGCTGAATAGAAAATGAAGTTTGTATGACAGCACTCAATGATCATTTGGAGGCAACAGTTCAACCAGCCAGACGTCACAGATTAAAATCTTGGGTCCTTTGTTCATTTTCCACACGACTAATTTAACTGTCCTGGCTTTACATAAACCCCAAGTTCCTTTTTAATTGAGCACTATTCCGTTTCTTACTTATAGACCAACATAAGAAAGAGTCTGCTTTATAATAACAATGGAAAATGACTTCCTCAGACCCACAGTACCCATTACAAAAACAGACCAGAGCCAGGATCAGGAGTCACATTTTCATGGGTGCCCTTCTCTTTGACTTGAGTTTCCTGGCTATGGATTGCAGTGTCAGCTAAAAAAAACCAACCCATGCTATTCTCCAGTAAAGTCTGCCCACCCAGTTCACGCTTGCCCCAGCCTCCCCTCCCCTCCATCCCTCCCTCAGTGCCGTCTGGGGAGAGAAGAGCGAGCGGAGACGCCACACTGGCCCAGATGGCTGGCGGCTAACCAACTGCAGCCAAAGGTAATCGGAAGCAGATGGGAAACCTTTTGGTGACGAGAGCAGGGGGAACAAGTTGCCTCCTGAAAAGAGGAGGAAAAAGAGCGAGCGCAAAGCCCGAGGGGAATGAAAGAGAGACAGCAGAGTGTAAGCTGTTTGAGCCAGCTGGGAGAGCCATTCTTGAGTGTTAATACCTTGAACTGAGTGTGGAGGAATGAGTTGAAAAGAGCCCTAATGTGCCTCTTATTTCATGTCAAACAGCAATGGGAAGGTACAGTAAAAGGAGAACTTGCTTAAAAAACACTAAGGGGTCTTTGTACTGTTGCAGCTTCCCTCATACGTGGAACAACTGAAAGTCTTTCTCTCTTCCCCTCCCTCAGGCTTTCTCCCAGTCATTTCCTGCACAAGCCAAACTCCCCTCCATTTTCATTACTTCTTCTGCTCCCACTCTCGATTTATTGTGGGGTTATTAAACTTGCAGCTTGATATCAAGTGCTTTTCATTACCACTAACTCTCCTTTTGTTTATTTAAACAAGAGAAAGAGGGGCAGACCGGACCCCCCAGTGCTGTCCCTTGGTGCTTTTTAAGTAAAGCTGCTTAAAAAGATTTGTGGACTGCCTTCAAAAGATCCCCACAACAAAATGCATTCACTGCCTTCCTGGTAAATTATTGCTCCATTATAAAACCGCACTGAAATGCAGCTAAATTAAGAGGAAAGCTGTCTCACAGAGGTGACGGTGTCGTACATCTTCCGCGGTCTGTTGTGCAAAACTTTCCCTCTGGGCTGTATCACTTTTGAGTGAAATAAAAAATGTATGTTTGTCAGCAGGCCAAGCGAGCACATACGCTGACTCTTTCCTCAGTGTTTTGCTTGGATTAGCTGCGAATATCGAGCATATAGCCGCAATCACGGCCAAGAGAGAAAGTGGTCCGAGCTGCAGACAGGCCACACAATTTCCAACGCAATCACAATTTGCAAAAGAGAAAAGAAGGAGGGGAGAAGAAAGGGGTCGTTGTTAACAAGAGAGAGAAAAGTTGGACCGCTCGGGATAATTAGGTGGGAATTTAAGGGTGGGCCAAATTTGCATTGTAATCAAGCCAGTGGATCCAGTTTTGACACGTCATTTTTTCATCTTGTCATCCTGGTGCTTTTAATGTGGTGTAAGGGATGTACAGTGAGTTGTTTTTTTTTCTTTTTAAAAGACTAGAGCTAACTATGCTGTCCTTGTCTTTAACTGTTGCCAGGGAGAGTGGAGCTATCCGAAAACTAGCACACTAATCAAAGCCATATGACCGGCTCAAAGTAAAGTCTGTGTGGAGCGAACAGATGCTAAGTGTCCCTCAGCTTAGCTTCAAGTCTAGCACTCCCCCCACTCACACTCTCACACACACACACAAACACACGCACACACACACACACACACACACACACACACACACACAGTTTCCACTTTGATCAGGGAGTAGCTCATGAATCAGCTTTAGGTTCAGTTTATTATTTCATTAAACCGGCAGTGCGGCTTCTCATTTCTAATAAGACCATGAGGCTGTGGGATCAAATGAGACGAATGTCACAAGTCAGATGCAGCGTTTCAGTCTGCCTCAGCAGCAATTATTACTCCCTCTAGAAGTCTAGCTTCACACAGATGAAACCCTGAACAGGTGATAGAAATAATACAAAGAACTGGGAGATATTTCTCAGACTAAACCCTCAGTCTCTCTCTGTGTCTGCTACAAAGACAGAAAGAGAAAGAGGCAGGCATTCCTTTCTCAATTTCCCCAAATAAACAGTGTGCAGATGAAAAGTGGGAACATAAACAGGCCGGAGAACCTCGGATGTGCTCCCCTAACTCTGAAAATGTGCCTCTCGAGTCTGAAACAATATTTAGTGAGAACGAGAGCTGACTCGACACGAAGTGAGTCAGCCAGCGGCAGCACTGGGAACACAGCACAGATGGCAGTGGAAGGTTTTTCTCTTTCTGTCTTTTATCATATTCATTTCTGCATAGTTTTTTATCTTCTTTATGACTGCCAGCAGTCCAAAACACCAAAAATATACTCAGTTTACTGTCACATAAGACAAAGAAAAGCAGCAAATCCTAACAGTTGAGAAGATTAATCATGAATGTTTGGCCTTTTTTTGCTTGTCAAAATAGCTTCCAATTAATTTGACTTTCAATCGACAAACTGATCATCAAGCTTTTAGAGACTAGCACCTACATTTGGGTGCAACAAATGTTTTACATAGCATTCATGTGGTGCATGAAGGCCAGTAAATGTGTGTGTGTTGGGGAAAAGGTGTGCATTAGGGATGCAACGATCCAATATGGGGTATTGGTATCCCCGCCGTTACTGACTTTATTAAAGTTAGCAGCCATTATGTGACTGATCAATATTACAGTGTCTTTGTTAGTTTTATAAAGAAATTCAGTGTTGTTATCAGAATTCATGAACTCATGGTGGGCTGCCAACTCTTTAAAGAGGACCTGTTATGCTTATTTTCAGGTGCATACTTGAATTTTGGGTTTCTACTAGAACAGTCTGCTCTGATTGGTCAGCTGGCCCACTGTTGAGATTGGTTAACCGAATCAAACTCTTCTGACTCTGCTCCAGCTCCGCTCTAACTAGCTTTGTTTGAGGGCATGCCCATCTAGCCTTTATGCAAATGTGTTACTTGGTGACATCACCACGTTACGGAAATAAAGGCGGGACTTCAATCAAGGAGTTTCAGGCAGTTCAAGAGCAGTGTTTCTGTGGGAGAGAGGAACTCCCTTTGGTGTGGACTTTTTAACTCTGCAGACCTTTTACATGCACAAAAAACTATTTAACACTCTAAAGGAAAGGGGAAAAGCACAAAAGCATAATAGGACACCTTTAATGCCACAGTAACACCTGGCCTCATCTTGCCTGAGATAATCCCAATGAGTTCCACACAGAGGTCAACAGAATTTCAATTTGTGGGAAAACGCACAGGGTATCGTATTGTTTAGTTGAGGTATCGGAAGGATAAGTTGTATAATGCATCTCTAGTGTGCATGTAGGTATGTGTGCGGTTTGGCTGATTGTGGAAATCCAAAAACCTGAGAAACTAACCTCATTATGTGTCTACATAATATGCAAAACTACAAATACATGACACAAATTATAGTATCTGGAATAAAATTATATGTTAATTCTACCCAAAAATAAACAAAACAGAGTGTTTTGATGTGTTCTGATGCTGCAGAAAGATCAATAATGCAACTGAGAGACACAAACCTGCAGATATCTACAGTCAGCTGATCAAATGACTCATTTCTGCTGTTCATTCACAGGTTTGCATCCATGTGCACACAAGTCCTACAGCCACTTACATCATCTGTGTTGCACCAGAGAATCTAAAACTTTAACATTTTGAAGGTATAACTCATCAAATCCCGATAAGATGTTACATACATCATACATCATAGTCTTGTTGCAGAGTTACTGCAGTTGTGTTTCTATCAATGGGAAGCTCCATGTCGCTCCCCCAGCCGGTGAGCGACACAAGGCCACCCTTCACCTGATGTCTGCTGTCGGCCACATCATCCATTCACCGGCCTGCGCGCGCAAACGCACGCACACACACAGTATACAAACTATTCATTGAGACAACATTAAGTCCACAGAGGTGCATATCATGGCTCTTTGCTACCACAATAAAAAAAGCTAAAAGACTAAAGAACGACACTCAAAGTCTGCAGAAATACTTTTGGAGAAATGAGCGTATTTGAGAGCAGCCTCCTGCCAGCATCATGTCATGACCGTTTTCCTCCACAGTTGTGCATGAAAACGCAGAGAGTGTGACCGGGCTCGCTGTCTTACCTTTTCCCGTGTCCCCTTGCAGAAGTTTCCGCAATGAGTCTGTCCTCGGTCCTCCGCAGCGGAGCGGAGAGGAGGCGGCGCCGGCGGCTGACTGAGGAGACTCGACTTCTTCCACTTCCAGAACCAGAAGAGAGCCTCAGTTTAAGGTCAATACACCCATACTGAGATTATTACACTTCCGGTTACTACCTGCAAAATAAAAGTCGTATCTGAAAGGGTGAAATAAAGAGCTGAATTGAGGGTTAAAGCTGCAGTGGTTAGAAATGGAGCAAATATGATTACAAAAAGTTATTTTTATAAAACGGTCACTATATCCTGACAGTAGAGCATGAGACAGGTAATCAAAAAAAAAAAATCATATGCCTCTGCGTCCTCCGGTGCTCCTAATGGCATCTGGAAGATTTCACAGACCGGAGGAAAACAACCAATCAGAGCCGAGCTGGAGCCTGTCGTCTCTGAGCAGCTGTCAATCAATCGCGAACTCTGATCAAACGGTCAAACTAGGCAGCGCTGATCAAATATGAATCAATATTCTGTTACTGTAATGCCTATTGTTCTCCTCAAATGTTTTTAGAAACCTCTTGTAGTGTACTGTTAGCTGTAAAATGAGAAAGTTTGTGACCCGGCAGCCATGTTGAGATCAGTTGAGGAAATACCAAGCACCGCCCACCAGCCGGAGCAACTTCCTTGTTTTACAGCTAAACAGTACACTACAAGATGTTTCTGAAAACATTTGAGGTGAGAAATAGGCATTACAGTAACCGAATATTGATTCATATTTCGATCAGCGCTGCCTAGTTTGAGTGTTTGATCGGAGTTTGCGAGTGATTGACAGCTGCCTCTGTTGAATGAACAGCCAATAGGAACGCTCTCTCTCTGAAATGACCTGTGATTGGCTTAAGTCTCCCGTCACAGGCTAGATTTTTTAAAGTGTGAAAACAGAGCCATGAGGAAGTCTAGTTTTCTCCCAGAACTCTTGAATTACAATATGCTGAAAGGTTATTATGGAGTTTTTGCCCAATGATGCCAAAACACTCTGCCTACTGCAGGTTTAATGTGAGTTTTGCTGCCCAACTCTGTGCATTTTTTGTATTAGGCTACAAGTAGCCTATTATACTTCATTTAAACCTCCATGTGTGTATCATTGATGCAGACAACACAAAGACACTGATCTTAGATATGTGTAAAATAGCCCAAATTATAAAAAATAGTCTTTAATCTATGTTTTTTTTATTAATTTATTTCAACAGCTGTGCCATGCAATATCCAATTTGGTTTGGATCATTTGTATTTCCTCCTTGCACATGCCAGGGCTCACTCCCTTTCTGGGCGCAGGTGGTAGTCAATGAAGATACACAATATCTGCAACACTGCAGTGTGTATGGGTGATTGCAACACTGAGATGTTGACACCAAAATGTTTTTAATAAAATGGAGGATTTACATGATTTGTTATTTCAAGTGTGATATTATTTTTCCTTTAAAGGGGCTATATGTAAGAATCAGAAATTGCTTGTTCACAGCGACACCTGTGGCCGCAATGTCAACGAAAGTCAGCGTCCTGTTGCTCGCACTCGCCCGTGTGCACGCGCTACCTGAATGTGAGCGAGCATCCGTCAAAACAGCGAGGCGACACACGTCAGCTAAAACACAATATCACTCTATATTTCACCTGCTTGGCAGTAATGTTAGCTGACCAGACTAAGACCCAGACTACTCTCTCCATGGATCAATGCTGATTCTAGTGTTGCCTTTTCCTTTCTCAGCCTGCGGACCGCGGAGGGAACGGGGGGGGAGGGGGGAGACACCCGGTCGGGGGGGGGGAGAGACCGACACCCGGTCGGGACGATAACGTAACTCGCTGCGGAGCCCCGTCACTTCACAAGACACGGGAAACCTCTGTTGGTCTGGAGGAGCGGCAGCATTTATTTCTGCAAAAACGTCCACTGCACATTCACTAGATATTCTCAGAGCTAAACTAACTCTCTGCAGTGTGTAGTGTGCGTGCGTTCACGTGGAGGTGGAGCGAGCCGAGCGCGGTGTGCAGGCAGCAGGCAGCAGGAGCAAAGCTGCTGCGCGCTCGCGTACCCACACGCAAGCGCGCATGGGAATCCGACCCGTTAGGATTTATGCGCGTGAAAAGTTACAAATAGTCCCTTTAATGTTAAGTTTCTCAATATTAAGTTAATGCTAAGATTGACTAAACCAAACATTTTAACAAATTAGTCATCATAACAGTATGTCATCATTGAATTATATTATTTCCACCTTTTTGAGAACAGAGGATCAAATGGTGCGACAAATCTATTTAATATGGAATGAAAAATCAGCCAAGGGATGGCACCATAGAAATAGAATGGATGGCACCAAATGGCACCAACTCAAACCGCAAAACGTCCATTCATTCATCCATCCATTCATCCATCCATCCATCCATCCATCCATCCATCCATCCATCCATCCATCCATCCATCCATCTATCCATTATCTGTAACCGCTTATCCTATTCATGGTCGTGGGGGGGCTGGAGCCGATCCCAGCTGACATTGGGCTAAGGCGGGGTACACCCTGGACAGGTCGCCAGACTATCACAGGGCTGACACGTAGAGACAGACAACCATTCACGCTCACATACACACCTACGGGCAATTTAGAGTCAACAATTAACATGCAAACTCCAAACGGAAGGGCCACAAGCCGGGTTTGAATCTGCGGCCCTCTTGCTGTGAGGCGACAGTAACTAACCACTGCATCACCATGCAGCCCTTCGCAAGACTTATGGTTGTCAAATTTTTTCCAGGTATTCATTTTTCTAAATACTCTGCTGTGATGATTGAAAGTTAAAGTAAAAAGGAGACACATAGGCTACAATTCAAGTGCAAATTCAACTATTTTCTCAAAACATAGGCCTACACATATAGTTCCCCACTCTTACTACACTCAACTTTTCTATAACTTGGCAGGTAGCTGTTTTACAGAGAAATCAGCTGCAGTATTTCTAAACGGAGACCCCTTGACTGACTGAAACATTGCAGCTTTTATTTTGAAGGCACACATCTTCCTATCCGGTTTGGTCTTGTCTGGTGTTGTCAGACTTGATTCAGAAGTATCCTGCTGATTGGCTGCCTGATCTGAGACTCCAAGGAAGCAGCTGCAGCTGGTGAGGTGGGGGTTAGTGTGTGTGTGTGTGGTTACTACTGGGAACTTGGGGGGTTACTCTTATTATCTCTGCTGTTGGTACTGTGGTTAATGCACAGGTGTTGGTGTCTAGTGTGTGTGGCATAATGGTTATTCTGTAATATAGAGTGTAACACACTTCACATAGAAATGAGGACACATAAAAGTATTTTAATGTCACTATAAGGTCACCATGTACCACAGGCTCATATCAAGTTAAATTACCGAGACGGAGTCAGCTTAGCTCAGCATAAAGACTGGAAACAGCAGCTAGCTTGGCTCGGTCGAAAGACATCAGCAGGTCACTGGAGCAGCTGGAGCTCAGTGGGCAGAGTGGTCGTTTGGTAACTGCAAGCTTAGCGGTTCAACCCTCGTTTCCTATTGTCTGCATGTCGAAGTGTCACTGAGCGAGACGCTTAACACCAAGTTGCTCCCCGGCTTTACACTGCTTATAAGGATGGGTTGAACGCAGTGGCCAAATTTCATGAATGTGAGCCTACCTCTATGTATATGATGAATCTAATAAAGTTTTTAAGTTTAACGTCCGCCGACCAGGACCTTTAAAGCTCACTAATTAACAAGTTATATCTTGTTTCAACAGCGAACTCTAGTGACCGTAGTACTTGTGACAGGAGCTGAAGCGGAAGTCAGTTGTTGCCTAAACCTGGAGAAGTTGTAGTTTTGTTGCCTAAACATAAAAAGGCCTTTTTGTTTGTGTTCAAAACGTAACGTTACATGCAGTTTTACAACTAACATGTTGCTTTCAAGTTTCGCTTTCAAGTTTCACGTAGTAAGCCCCTAATGACCCACATGTATCGTGCTTATAGCGACCGGTAACGCCTATTTAATGGCCTCTCACATTTTTGGTATCGATCTTCTCATCTAACTCCCAGCAAGAAAGCAAATAAATATATATCCCAAAATGTCAAACTATTTCTTTGATGTTGAGTTAATCAGGCTTGTATATGTGGACACAGTATGCTACAGTTTGTAATACGTCAATCAGGATTTAAAGAGCACAAAAGAAGAACTTGATAGGTGACAATCTGGATTCAGAGGTTTTTGTATGCATTTGCCTTTGTGTACGTGTATGTGTATGTGTATGTAGCCTATGTGTGTGTGTGTGTGTGTGTGTGTGTGTGTGTGTGTGTCATTGTCTCTAACCCCCACTAGTTCTCAGCACCTTACACTGCTGTCAGATCAACAGATATAGCTTTGTCTCTAAAGCTACAACATCGTTCTACTTAGCGGTGAAGCAGTGAGACGTGCTGTAAGTAGGTTTTATTGTTATATCTGATTCATCAGCAGACGTGCTTTGTATCGGTGGATTACATATTTTCCATGTAAAAAACTAAAAGATGATATAGTAAGCAATGATCTGATAAAGTTAAGACTTGGCCTGAGGAAAGGTATTAAAATAATGCAATATATCAACAAAAACCTAAAGTATGGGTTGAAATCTAACTCGTTAATTATCTTTCTGTTTCTTTATTAAATGCCACAGGCTTGAAACTACACATGGTGCAGTATACAATAGTTTAATAGCAGCAATTGGCCGTGTTCAAAGTTTGTTTTAACATTTTAATCCTCACAGAAAACTCACAGTAACTTAATTCAAATTGAGTCTGTAAACCTACAATAATCTATGATATTTATATTTGTATTTATCTTATGAATTTAGGCAAAAAACTTCAGTTTAAATGGGTGTTTTGTGTGTTTTCCACAGCTGTGTCTGAGCTGTAAAACAGAATAAGAAGTGTGTGTGCACCACAGTCGGGTTTAGGCATTGTTGCGCTGGCGTACAAAAGTAGAGATTAGTTGTGCAAAAATATAAATAGCTGCTTTCATTGTGCCTTGGAATAGAAAACCAAAAATGGGTAAAGAGGTCTGCGTGTGTGTCTTTTATCGCCTGTAACTTTTCTTGAAATTGCTGGATGTATTTTTGGTCCTGGGCTGAAGCATATCTGCAAAATGTTCCAGCCGCGGTCTGACGATATTGGTCTGGACGGCAGAAAGAGGGTTTTATGTACTAAATTCTTCATTCACAGACAATTCAAATTTGGTTTCAGATTAAACCACAATAGACAGAAAAAGCCTCATTACAATGAAGTCTCACTAACAGCTTGCTGCAGGTGTTTGTTTTTTATCAACAAAAAGAAACAAAAAAAAAACTGTTGAGGTTTTTAAAATGATAAAGGAAATGGCAGATTTAAATCTCACAAGGCTCATTATTATAATCTGAATCATGACAAAGGAACACATGCAAACTGTTTATTTGAATGTCAACTGTTTCCATTGATGCAGGAAGCTTCAGTTTGGGGCATTTCAGGCCCAAATCGTCACTAAAACAAAGGGCTGTTTGGCGAAAAATCATTTCATATATGAGGGTTTAAAGGACACATTATCTGTTGCCTACGCGGTCTCAAATGCTGATGTGTGTATGGAGGAATGCTTTGAGTAACAGAACAACGAGCTGACTTCCTGATAGCACAACCAAAATAATCACGACCTAAAATAACTTTAATAGCTGAATAGTTATCAGTGGAATGCTCTCTTGATTCAATATGAACAACGTAATCTACAGAAAACAGCTTTTAGTGGTTAGAGGCAAATTAAATTGCTGACCTCATGGTTGTATTAACATGTGTGATTCATGAGAGCAAAAGAGTTTAAATGTCTCTGCACGAATGAGCTGCTCAGTCTCTGTGCCTTTTGTGTTTCTACTCTTTTCAAGCCGACACAAAGAGGTCACTATTTACATGACCCCTACTTGATCCTGTCAGCCTGACGCTAACGTTAGCATGCTACTGAAGTCTTGACATTTTTGAGGTGTTTGGGTGTCATGTTACACTCAGAGACAGCAGACGTCATATTCTCTGTAATATTTCTAATTTCGATCCTGTACGTAAATACTAAACATATTGTTTTTTTAAGGCTGTTTCTGACTTTTGTAGACATGCTAGTGACTCTATGGATGGAAATGTACAAAACAGTCTCGCGGCAGTTTGTGAAATAGTCATGAAATTGAATCTATTTGATTTGTGAACATAGACACGAATTTCCTTTTTTTCGTGAAGCTCAGCACGACTCTCAACAACATATTTTTTGTGCGTTTTCCTACACACGTGGCAATTTTCCAATCCAGTCTTTTCAAAATAAAACTACTTAGGTTAACGAAAAGATTGTGTTTTGAGTTAAAATAACACTGTAAGTGATGTACTTTAAGTACGGAAGTTACGTGACAAATAAATCAACTTTGACTTGTGGTTTCACACGGGACATGAACATCGGTCTCCTGAGGGTAAAGTCATTGTCATTGTGTGACGAGTTGGGATGAGAACATGTTGCAATACTTGTACTTACATGTTAGCTTATAGTCATGTTTACTTGAGTAAAAGTTTGAAAACTGGACACCCTAATTTTAGCTGAGCTTTATAACAATAACTATTTTACTGGGTAAGAAAACTGTGTGCCTGAGCTTTTACTGTTCTTCATTATTAGGATCAATCAGAATGATAATATCAGCTCTCCATCGCTGACATCAAGAGTGATCGACCTGGAACAGTCTTCTCAACAAGAACTGTTTGATGACAAAGACGATGAGGTTTTTGTTTTGCATGTAATTACATTTACTTTGCATGTGACGGGTCTCAGAGGACATAAATCATGCCAGAGAAAGTTCACCCTCTCTTCTCTGTGGAAAACAAACACTCGGGCCTGTAGTTTTTGGCGTGTGTCACTTATGTACTCCTCCTCTTGTTGAAAACAGAATGACTCACAGCACTTTTTCCACTGCTCACTGGGTCACTATCTGCTCACTCTGCAACACCTCATTTGCAAAAGTATGTTTTTATGCACAATTAAGCTTTTTCTTTTACATTACATTCAGCTAGTTTCTGTCTTTTGAAGTATCTTTTGATGAAAATGGTCGAAACACTGTTGGGTTCAAAGCTGTCATGTGTCACCTCATCTCTCTCCACTCTTTGCTTTTTGTGGTTCATAATATGCAAGTAAAGTAGAAAAGCCATATAAATCACATTTTGAAAAGAACACAAGCTGAGCAAAGACTTGGCTGCTGTCGTAGTTGGAAGTTTTCACGTCTTGTTGGAAACCTGTCAATGTTTTGGTTAGTTTGATCGTGTCGTTTTACAGCAGTGAGGCTAATGTTCTTGTCACGGTGTGTTAGGAGGGTTTGTTGGTTTGTAATGAAATTCACTTTCTCTTTCAGTTTACGTTCGTTCAAAAAATATTACTGAAGTCTGTGATGAATTTAGAAATTGTATCACCGCTATCTGTCTTGCTCAGTGTTTACTGGGAATTTAAGTAAAAGAAAAACAATGGAAAACAGAACTAAAGAGAACTATTTCCATCTCTATATAGTATCTTGGCTGGAATTTGCAGTATCAACAGAAAATCCATGTTGTACAGGACGTTAGGGTGGCAAATAATTATTTGATTGTTCTCATTATTGATGAGAAAATGAGAAAGTTTGTGCTCAGACTGGTGGGCGGTGCTTGGTATTTCCTCAACTGATCTCAACATGGCTGCTGAGTCACAAACTTTCTCATTTTACAGCTAAACAGTACACTACAAGATGGTTCTGAAAATATTTGAGGAGAGAAATAGTCATTACAGTAACAGAATATTGTTTCATATTTAATCAGCGCTGCCTAGTTTGACCGTTTGATCAGAGTTCGCGAGTGATTGACAGCTGCTCAGAGACGGCAGGCTCCAGCTCGGCTCTGATTGGTTGTTTTCCTCCGGTCTGTGAAATCTTGCAGAAGCCATTAGGAGCACCGGAGGACACAGAGGATTACCTGTCTCATGTACTACTGTTAGGCTATAGTGACCGTTTTATAAAAATAATTTGGTTTAATCATACTTGCTCCAATTCTACCCACTGCAGCTTTAAGTGAAATAGTCTGTTTTCTCTAACTAATCAGTTAAACAACAGTAGTCTTGGAAGTGCAAACAAAAACTCTTTTAGTCTCACCTAAACTGAACTATATTGAATAAAATACCCTAAAGAAACACCAAACAAATAGGTGTAGTTTATGAAGTACTTATGCATTGTTGTGATGTCACAACAGCATGTCTGTGAGGTATCCGTCCGTCCACATCGTCGGGTCTGCAGGTCTTTGTTGTGGTGGGTCTCGTGTCTTGTGGCAACTATCTGTTTCTGCTCGGTTGTCCACTGTTGATGTGGGCAGCAACATGGGTTTGTAGCCAGGAAGCTGAGGTTTTCCACTCACCTTTTACACTGTGTGACAACAAGAAGTGTTAAATACAAAAAGTTATTTGGCTCTTACAGACAAGTGTCAAACTGTTCAGGTTTCGTCAGGGGTGTGCTTTTCCATTCATATATATGACTTAGACGATAAATCAATTATCAAAATAGTTTATCTTAAGGTAATTTTCTGTAACTACTCAGTTAAATCTCTAGTCATGTCTGCACAACAGGGAATATCTTGGACCTTTAACTTCCATAATGATGAAAACTTTCCCCATCAACGCACTTTCCATTCACACCAAGATCGGAAACTGATGGAGATTATAAAATCTAACACGAAGACCGATAAGTTTCCAACACACTGCGGTAGAAATGGTTTTAGCTTTAATCTTTTCCTCTTATTTCTTTGTAGTTTTATTATAAAATCTCCTTATTACAAGCCCGTCTGCATATTTAAATTATCTCCACTCTGCTTGGTGTGAGCTGACGTGTTATGATCTCTGTCAATTTCTGTTTTGAACTCCAACAGGCATTTTCCGCCTACTATCACATAACACATAACATGTTCCACAGTCAAAACCTGCTTGATTTTAATCTTTGCGTCACCTCCTCGGCTCAGACGCCTCTACTGAAGCCTTATATCATACATGATACATGACAGACACATCACATTGTAGTCATTTTAAAGATGTAGGAGGGTAAATTTCCCCCATGAAGTTTCCCTCCCATAAAGGAAAACTTACAAACTTGAGTCTCTAAAAGCAGAAGGAATGAACTAGAACCAAAAAGCACCTGTTCAACGGAAGAACAAGACGCTGGAGAATGGAGGCTGTGAGGGCGGACTGCAACTTCCTGTTGTGGCTTTTGTCACCAGAGTGTTAGTCTGCAAGCTTCATGCAGTCTCAACGTGTGTGTGGTTGCTTCATGTTAAATATCTCACCTAGACACATGGCACCTCACAGCTCGTCTGTGTAGAGCTGACAGTCCTGAAAAATCATTTCTCTTAGTGTAGCTTAGAAGAGAAGAAGAGGAGGTGAGGCTCTCAGGATGATGTTTTTTGCTTTCTTGGAAAAGCTGATGTTGTCAATTTTCAAACTGTATTTCCACAGCTGTTTTATAATTTGGTAGATGAGAAATTAGGGTTGCTTGAGCAGACAGTGGAGGGGAGGTGGGGGCTAAAAGGCTGAAAGGTCAGAGGTCACATATTGGGCTACTGAACCAGCATAATCCGTAAAACTTTTTTTTTTTAATGCTTTCCTTTTCTGTCTCTCTAGTTAATCTCCACCATCTACATCCAGGACTCCAAGCCAAAGTCTCTCCCAGGTCTCACCATGTCCATCGACCCGGCGGCCGAGCTGCCTTTCTACTACGGCAGCGTCAGCCGCTCAGACGCCGAGCAGCACCTAAAGCTGGCCGGGATGGCCGATGGGATCTTCTTGCTGCGGCAGTGTCTCCGCAGTCTGGGCGGCTACGTCCTGTCTCTCGTGTGGAACCTGGAGTTTCACCATTACCCCGTGGACAAGCAGCTCAACGGGACCTACTGCCTCACAGGAGGGAAGCCTCACTGTGGGCCCGCAGAGCTCTGTGAGTTTTACAGCAAAGACCCTGACGGGCTGGTGTGCACCCTGAGGAAACCCTGTCTGCGCCCCCCCGATACGCCGATACGTGCCGGCGTGTTCGACAGCCTCAGAGAAAACATGCTGAGGGAGTACGTGAAGCAGACCTGGAACCTGGAGGTGAGGCTCTGCTGAGGCTGTTGGCTGTTGGGCTGTTGAGTTCCTACTTTTCAAGGAGGTTAAGTTAAGCTGTACCATAATCAATATGTATATGCAAGAGATGCAGTTAGTAATTAAAGGGTCGGTTCCAGTGGTGGAATGTAACTAATTAGGTTAACGCTCTGAGACCCATATAGACCCGTATTTGTCTTTTTTAGGGGGGTACAGAGGGTCTTTAGAGGGAGATAGCAGGTCAACAGTAGATGTCACATAGAAGTGGTGTACATCATCTGAAAGCTGGGAACCTGAAGAGTAATTTGAGATGCAGCTCAGCGCTGTGTGTCAAGTTGTTCTAGTCATAAATCAGAAATAAATACAAATTAATGAATTAATAAACTAATTGAGATAAATTGTGAAAGTGTAAAAGGGCTAAGAACATTATGATAGAAGTATATGATGGTCATTCCCATTGATACCATTTGTTACACAGATTTGGTGCTAAATTTAAATTTTTTTAACTATATTAATTGATAACAATTATACCACATTAAGACACCAAGACCTTGAGGAACGCCATAGAAAACATGCTGTGATTTGGTATCAAAATCTTTTGACATTTGGAGATTTGCACATATATATACATATATATATATATATATATATATGTATATATATATATACACAGTATATAGGGTATATGGAAAGAGTGACTGACTCTTTAACCAGCAAAAGTAATAAATGACAAAACATTTTAATGTGATCATATGATCTCACACATTTAAAGATAAAGACTCAAATTTTCCAAAGTTTAAATCTGAACATAATGTTCCTTCATCACGGACCCTTGCAGAGAAAATAATCTCATTGATATATCCCAAAATACACACACACACACACACACACACACACACAGACACACGCACACAATAAGCAGAATCTGCATGTGATTTCGGAAATTGCACCTTTTCATTTGTTTAGTGTCTTTGTTTACTCAGCTTGAGGTCCGGCCCTCTGAAGTCCGACTTCAATCCAAAACCCTGTAGTTTTATGATTTGTCTCCTGCTGCAGACAGACACACACTGGGACCAGTAGCCTTTTATCACTGGTGGGCTTCTGCTCCACAGCCAAACTGGCTCCAGATGTATGTGGACTCCCAGCAGGGACCAGGAGGAGTCAGAAAAATCACACTCCTCTCTCTGCAATAGTTCCTCTTAGCAGTGGTGGCAAGTAACTAAGTAGATTTACTCAAATACTGTACTTGGGTACAATTTTGAGGTACTTGTACTTTACTTGAGTATTTCCATTTTCTGTTAAACTATACATTTCAAAGGGAAATATTATACTTTTTACTCCACTACATTCAATTGACAAGTAGGGGTACACGTTACTTTGCAAGTGAAAAAAAAACATATGAAAAGCTTATTAAATACAATGTACTGCCGAAGATTAAATGTTTAAATTAAATATCAGGATACAACGCTGCATAGTAATCAGTCTATCAGTCTAAATGTGTGAATTCTGCATTTGTGTTTTCTGCTCAGGGAGAAGCCATGGAGCAGGCCATCATCAGTCAAGCTCCTCAGCTGGAGAAGCTGATCGCCACCACGGCCCACGAGAAGATGCCCTGGTACCACGGTAACGTCACCCGGCAGGAAGGCGAACGGCGGCTTTACTCTGGAGCACAACCGGACGGCAAGTTTCTGTAAGTTGCTCAAGGTGATGTGTTTTTGCATCTCTTCTTTTCTTCTCTTTGTCGACCAAAGGTCAAAGGTCTTCATGCAGCTTTTAAGCAACACTGTTTGTTTGCTTCTCAGAGTGAGAGACAGAAAGGAGTCGGGTACTTTTGCTCTCTCCATGGTGTACGGGAAAACAGTGTACCACTACCAGGTCCTCCATGACAAATCAGGGAAATACTCCATGCCAGAGGGAACAAAGTTTGACACAATCTGGCAGGTCGGTCGGCCCTCCGTCATTCTCTTCTCTTGATTATGTTGAAGCAGGGCTGGCTCTAGCCCTTTTGGTGCTCAAGGCGAGGGTTAGGCCCAGTGGTGTTAGGGTTTAGGGTTAGGGTTCAACCCCCCAGAACCCTAACCCTATTCCCATAAACCGCAACACACATCAGACATCACAATGGTTTTAAGACAAAAATTAAGATTTTTATTTTCATGAATAACTATATTTATTATATTATAAATAAACAATTGATCCCTGATATTGTTGGCTTAAAAGTGTTTATTCAGTTTCACTACAATGTACACTTTTATTAACAAGTAACTGCGGCTGGGCAGATGAAAGAGTGAAAGTGAAAGATGAAAGAGTGTGAGAAAGAGAGTTACAGGGGTGAAAAGTGTATTTCTTTATTTCTTTATTTCTTTTTCCATTTGTTACCTCCATACAGAAAATGAGGAAGGGCGCATACCAGCATTTTAAAAAAAAATATTTTTTATGTATTTATTTTTTTTAGAAGGCGACCAGCGCCCCCCTAAGAAGGTGGCGCCCTAGGCGTCCGCCTATACGGCCTAGGACTCAAGCATAGCCTGTGTTGAAGCTGATTGCCCTTTTCTTTTTCCTAAAATGATCTTAATCTCTCTAGCTGGTTGAATACCTGAAGATGAAACCTGACGGCCTGGTGACTAATCTTGGGGAGGCGTGTGTTAACGGAAAAGCTGCTGGAAGTACTGAACATCTTATTTCCTTTTCTCAGTCATATCAACATTATGTAATTGCTGCAAAACTCACTGCGTTTCCAGTTCATGTTTGTAGGTTATTTGTAACATTCATTACACCTATGACTGAAATTGTTGATATAAATCTAATCTGTTTTATAATCTTTCAGAGACTCCAGATCTTCCTGTACCAGTGAGTACTGAAAACATCCTGCACTGTTTAAATCAGCATATTTTTCTTTCTCTGAGATTAATTTGAATGTGACTCTTTCAGAGGCGGCACGGCGCAAATGGATACACACCGCCACCTCGAGGTCAGTCACCTGAAGTACAACCATAGTTAGCTGCTGTTATATGCACTCGCAGCAAAATAACTTTCATTTAATGTAGATTTTTATAGGGATATGTGTATAAACCAACACCACACACACCACAGATTGTATAGCCAAAGCAAGTTTGCAATGTCTGTCCCTAGATGGGCCTTTAATATACACAAAACTGAAAAAGGAAGTACAAACAAAACAGCACAAAATACAAACAATGATACAATCAGTGGTGGGAGAAGTATTCAGATCTATTACTTTAGTAAAGTAGCAATACAACAGTGTAAAAGTACTCTGTTACAAGTAAAAGTCCTGCATTCAAAATCTTACTCAAGTAAAATTACAGAAGTTTCAACTTTCTTTATTTATCAGATGCAGAACAATTACAACAAAGTGTTTGTTGGCAGTAAAAATCTTGGGTCTCAGGTTCCCGTCAACAATGCTTATTAAATATTATATAAAAAAGGAAAATCACACAAGTAAAAGCAAAATGAGAATCTAAGACATAAAACAGTGCAAGTAAATAAAAGAAAGGGCTTAATTAAAAACATAAATAAATATAAAATAAGTAATGTAAATTTGTATTGTACAGTATTTCAAATGGATAAACTGAATGTAAACAGGAATGTAGTATGTATATGCATAATGAGAAGTAATAAATATATACACAGAGGTGTATTACTGGCAAGATGTACTTAAAGTATCAGAAGTAAAAGTACATTATATTACAGGTTAATAATATAAAAGTATTACGGTTGCATTTATGTATGAGCAGCATTTTAATGTTGTAACTGCTGGAAGGGAAGCTGATTTTAGTTTGTAACAATGCACAATATTTTGTATACTGATCATATATTTTATTTTACTTATTAATATCTGAAAAATAAATAGTAACTTAAGCCCGTCAGATAAATGTAGTGGAGTAAAAAGTGCAATATTGCTGTCTGAAATGTAGTGCAGTGGAAGTATTAAGTAACATAAAATGGAAATGCCCAAGTAAAGTAAAAGTACCTTAAAATTGTACTTTTATATTTTTCAAAGATACTGATTTTAAAACTTATTTTACTACTATTGAAAACTTAAAACTAAAAAATTATAAATTGGCAAAAAATATTACGTTATTTAGACTTTTCAAATTTACTCCAATTCTTTAGCAGACCCCGATTATTATATTATTTTATTATTATTATTATTATTATTATTATTATTATTATTATTATTATTATTATTATTATTATTATTTTCCTTTCCCTACATTTTGTTATTTGTTGCATTATTTATTTATTTATTATTTTTATACTGTGAAATATATTTACTATAATTTTTATAATCAAAACAAATGTAACATGTATACTCGATAAAACAACTGTATCGAAATTTCTTAATGTGAAAAAGTGAAAAAAGAAGAAGAAGAAACAACTTAAAACTGTACCTTCCACCACTGCCTGCAATTATTTTACATTTACTGCAGCAGCATTTACAAACTAACACAATCACACACAACACAACAAACTCTAATTTAAATAAACTCAGTTAAATAATAAAAAAAAAACTCCCACTGAAGATCCTGCTGAAAATGCTACCAGCAGTTTAATAGCATGTACAGCACATAAAAGCACATAAAAGCCTGTCAACACTCTGCATTTTAACCCCATGTGGTTTGTACTTTCACTTGTCAGCGGTTCAAGACGCGTCGAAGCCGGCCACCACCGTGCCTGCAGAGCGAGAGGTTCTGCCGATGGACTGCAATGGGTTCAACCCGTATCACAACCCCAACGAAGTGAGGAGGTTCAACATCCAGAGGAGTCAGCTGCTGATCGACGAGGTGGAGCTCGGCTCTGGGAACTTTGGCTGCGTCAAGAAGGGTGTCCTCAAGACTGAGTCGTGAGGACAAAGTTTTACTACTGAAGCCCGTGCCCTCCAGAGGCCACATGGTTTTGTAGACTTTCATCCCGGGCAGTCAAATACCGACGCTTTGTCACGGCCGTCAGCGTTCGATACTGTCGCACAGCCTACCCTTTCGTGGTGGTGGATGGGTCCAACAACAACCCAGTAACATTTTCACTGTAAAAAACGTAGTAATTTTAAGCCCAACCATGCTGTTTTTTCCTAAACCTAACTAAGTGGTTTTGTTGCCTAATCTTAAACAAGTTTACTGCGACCAAGAAGTGACGCCGAGGGGACGTTAAGCACGAGTTTAGTGCGACAGAAAAAGTGACGCCGAGGGGTCTGACAAAGCGTCAGTATAAGACGAGTTGGGATGAGAACCTTTTGCTCATCCAAAATGTGTTTCATTTGTTTTCCGTCAGGGGCCAGATCGATGTGGCCGTCAAAGTGCTGAAGAGTGAGAACGAGAAGCTGGTGAGGGAGGAGATGATGAGGGAGGCAGAGATCATGCACCAGCTGAGTAACCCCTTCATCGTCCGCATGCTGGGTCTGTGCAACGCTGAGAACCTGATGCTGGTTATGGAGATGGCCTCCGCCGGACCTCTCAACAAGTTCCTCTACAACAATAAGTGAGTTAAGCATATAGGCATATGTCCCGCCTCTGATCATTTAGAAATAACCATTATCAGTATTGATTTTGGTGCAGTTGCTCCTCTCACTTTATATCATACTTAGTCAGGAAATTACCCTTATACTGTAATTCAAGTCATTCTTTGTTTATATGGCCCCAAATCACAATTTTGTCTTAGAGGGTTTTTACAATCTTCTTCTTTTTTGCATATGACCCCTTAAATGTAGTGGTGTCTACTTATGACCCCTCTATTTATTTATTTATTTACCTGGAATCCCCATCTATCAAGGTAGAAACTACTCTTCCTGGGTTCCGTACAATACACTACATCACAATGTAAAAACAAATATGTAATTCAAAAAATCAAAGCAAAAAAGGAGACAAAAGAAAAACAAACAACCAAAAAAAAAATTTAATAAATCAACAACAATATTACCAATGACGATAATAACAACAAATGACAACACGTCAAAATAATTGAACTAAAAAAAGAAAGAAAAATAAGCAAAATACAAAAAAAGCACTAAAATCAACAACAATTATGACACAACAACAATACTTAAAAAACACCCTCACCTTAAAAACATCCAATACAGCTAGAAAAAAACATCAGCAGCGCCATTAAAAAACAGCTTATTCAGTTGCTAAAATATAAATATAAATGTCTTTGGACATTACTTTATGTTATGAGGAGTCCAACGAGTGATTTTTCCTTCTCAGATAGTTTCATTTGAAGGATTTTTGGATGCTTCAAGTGGTGAAAGTATCCAGTATTTCACAAGAAAACAACAACATATTTTTTAGATAAAAACATTTTTGTGTTTCTTCTTTCTGATCTCTTTAATCATCTTGTGACTCGTTGGGAATCAGAGACAAATAACACTATCTATCCTCAGACTCTTGATTTTAATATGGAATAACTACATTTCTAAAAGGAAAAAAGAAAAAAAAACATTCTTCATCAGCTTCTGATGCTCAGTGCTTTTGTCCCCACAGGGATACAGTAACTATGGAGAACATTGTGAACCTGATGCACCAGGTGTCGATGGGGATGAAGTATCTGGAGGAGAAGAACTTTGTGCACAGAGACTTAGCAGCTCGTAACGTCCTGCTGGTCAAACAACAGTTCGCCAAAATCAGTGACTTTGGGCTCTCCAAGGCCCTCGGAGCAGATGACAACTATTACAAGGTAGCCTACGCACATCAGCCAGATTTTATTCAAGTAGTTGCGGTGCAAAACAAAGTCACACAACCACATAGGGATTATCAGCATTGCAGCTAACACAAACAGATCTTAAATTGATTGCTTTTCTTGGAATTGCTGAGCTCCCCAACACACACACATACTAACCCAAAGGTGTTACCGGATCTGTGCAAACTAAACACTCAATTGATTTCCTTTTTACTGGTTTACTGACCTACATCTGAAGGGAGTGTGGGATCAGAATAAGTCCCATGTCTCCCTGACTCCAAGGAAATAGTAAACAACTGAACACAATACTCTGTAGTATTCAACACGACTTTCATTGTTTGAGAAATATTCGCCCTACACTAATTTTTTGTTGTTGTCTTGGCAACCCCACACATCCCCCAATGTTCACCTCCACCAATCGGACTCGTGTGACATTATGAACTAACATCAATATAAAGTGAAATAATATAGGCCTGTTCTCAATCACAAAAAGAAATGAATAAACAGTTTAGTTTATACGCTCTTGCTGTGCAGATTTATATCGTTGTTAAAAAAAATAAGGTATGCTAATTGGATTACGTTTTTCTGTCTAAATTTCTTTTTTAAAAGTAACATTAGCTTACATATATATGTAGTTATTCCAATATGTATTGCTTATTTCTTCTGTTTTGATAGATTTAAAAATGTTATATGTAATAATATAATATCATATAATATCACCTCATTTTTTTTTGTGTGGAACTGAACAGCTGGACCTGATTCAACTGTTATCAGGCCATTAAATATGCGTTATCGGTCGCTATAAACACCATAGATGTGGGTCATTAGGGGCCTACTATGTCTACTACGTTGTAAAAGTGAAAGTGAGGCTTAAAATCAACACGTTCTAACACGTAAAACTGAATGAAACATTACGTTTTAAACACAAACAAAAAGGCTTCTTTAGGTTTAAGCAACAAAACTACAACTTCTTTAGGTTTAGGCAACAGAAAACAGTTAGTTAAGTTTAGGGGAAAACTTTGTATTTTGGGTTAAAATAATTACAGATGCAAGACAACTACACATTGTTGGTTTCACAAAGAATGTGTACTTCGGTCTCCTGGATGAAAGTACTATGTTTTGTGTCCCATCCATCGTCCCTGACCTCCACCCTTTATGGAGTTTCACGCTCTCTATACAGCGCCTCACTTCTGCTTCTTCTCCTGTCATAATTACTACGGTCGCTCGATGTTGCTGTCGTCTTCTTTTATACCTTCTTTTGGTGATCTACCATGTGAATAGATGATAAAACCTACTAATGGTTGTAGTAGGCCCCTATTGCCCCACATCTATGGGGCTGATATGGGGCCTATTTAATAGCCTAACAATAGTCTAATCGGCTGACAAATTTTGCAGCACCCTTTTAGTTAAGTTTAGTTTATTTAATATGGACTTCAGAGTAGCATTAGAATTGTAACATACATTTATGCATAAGGACTAGATGCACTGTGTTTAGTGTTTGTAGTGAAACGCTAATTTACAACACCTGTCAACAGGAGGCTTTTTTTTAAAAAAAAAGAGTTAGAATAGCAAAAGAAAAGATACATCCACAAATATATACACAAAAACATACACAATATACAAAATGCAGGTGTGACTGCAGAGGTATTATAGTGTGAGAACAATATTTTATTTTAGCCATGATTTAATACCTCTGTTAAAAACATTAAAATAGTGTTGTTTCCTCTTTAAATACAGTATGTTGGCTCAAATGATCAATACTGATGTGGGCTGTGTTTCATTGACATGCTGCTTGTTGTCATACCTGTTGTGTTGTACAGGCTCGTACTGCAGGTAAATGGCCTCTGAAGTGGTACGCTCCCGAATGTATAAACTTCCACAAATTCTCCAGTAAAAGTGACGTGTGGAGTTTTGGTGTCACCATGTGGGAGGCCTTTACCTACGGAGGGAAACCTTACAAGGTACAATGTGTTTCTGCAGAGCACTATCAAAAAGTCATCTATCAGTTGTGCATATAAACTTTAATTACAGCCCTCTTTGTGTCCCAATTTTGTGTAGAAAATGAAAGGACCGGATGTGATGCGCTTCATTGAGAGTGGGAGCCGCATGGACTGTCCAACAGCATGTCCAGAGCGAATGTATGCAGTGATGAAAGAATGCTGGACCTACAAGTAAGAAAGTGATCGTCTGACTCTTGTGCATCTTAGTTAGTTAAGTTTCAATTAATCATGGAGTCTTGTTGGAGTTAAGATCCCGTTTACAAGAGAGACCTGAGAACAAATGACATATATACAACATATAGTAACTCAATTCAGTCACACAAAGCAGTCGTCACACTCTAATTAAAACCGTCACAAGTATTATTAAATATATTAGAAAGTCCCTCATTTAGTTATTCTGTGATCTGGTGTCATGGTTATCTGAACTCAACAAGGAAGTGAAATATCTCAGAAAGGCCTTATAAACGAAAACACAGAGGGTTTTTTTGTTTTACAAAGTGAAACAAGCTCTGTTGAGGTTTAAGTTTTTGAGCAAGGTGTTTAACATGAGTTTGGAAGGACAATCTGCTATCTAAACAAATTTCTAGTACTTGTAATGCTGTACTCTATCTAATAGATTTCCAATAAGCGATCCAGGCCAACCTTATTGTACTTAAGAGGTTGTAGCAGGCTCTGTATTCATGTATTAAGTTAGGCTAAATTTTGGCGAGGAAAAACTGGCATGGCGATTTTTAAAGGGGTCCCTTGACCTCTGAATGAAAATAGGTTCTATGGGTACCCACGAGTCTCCCCTTTACAGACATGCCCACTTTATGATAATCACATGCGTTTTTTTTTGCATGCAGTATATATGTGTTATTTGCACCTATTCTAAAATGGTGTATTTGAATATTTCTGTATACTGGGGTCCCTAAAAAGTCACACTGTTTAGCTGTAAACTGAGAAAGTTTGTGAGCCGGCAACCATGTTGAGATCAGTTGAGGAAATACCAAGCACCGCCCACCAGCCGGAGCAAACTTTCTCATTTTACAGCTAAACAGTACACTACAAGATGTTTCTGAAAACATTTGAGGAGAGAAATAGTCATTACAGTAACAGAATATTGATTCGTATTTGATCAGCGCTGCCTAGTTTGACCGTTTGATCAGAGTTTGTGAGTGATTGACTGCTGCCTCCGTTGAATGAACAGCCAATAGGAACGCTCTCTCTCTCTGAAATGACCTGTGATTGGTCAAAGTCTCCCATCACGGGCTAGATTTTTTAAAGCCTGAAAACAGAGCCATGAGGAGGTGCAGAAGTCTAGTTTTCTCTCAGAGCACTTGAATTACAATATGCTGAAAGGTTATTATGGAATTTTTGCCCAATGATGCCCAAAACATTCTGCCTACTGAAGCTTTAATTGTACTATGACCAGGTACTGCTGTGGCTGGAGGACATTATTTTCCTCAGTCAGAAATAAAGACAATGCATCATATAATGTGTTGCCTCCGTCAGCGTCAGACAGCGCTGTGACTTCTTCAGATCTCGTGGCATCGCCTTCCTTTAATCACAACCTTTCAAACGGCTGTTTTGCGCCCTCCTCTCTCTCGCCAGGCACGAGGAGCGTCCTGACTTCAAGAAGGTCGAGGAGTCCATGAGGTCTTACCATTACTCCATATCGAACAAGGCCAAGACTGAGGGAGCTGCAGCCGCCGCCGCCGCCGAGCCTATCAACTAGACAGAAACAAGGCACATTCTGTCCCAGTGCTGCACAAAGCAGCCTTTCAACTGGCTGTTAAACAACCAAAACAAAGAGCTTTTTATGAACGGTGCACACTGACAAGCTTCCAACACAGTCCTGATACAGCTTAACAGGCCTCAGTGACAATAAATGTGCATTTGTAGATTGGACTTCAGTGCGTTGGCCATGTGAGGAGGATCTCTGTCTGTCTGTATGTCGTGGTTTGAATGTTAAGTGTCGACGTCTTTGCATTGATGAACAAACTAATTTTATATTCTGGTATTTTGGAGTATAATGGGTGTATTAATGGTGTAAAAGTTGTTTTTTCACTGTATCTTTTTTATGCCAAATAAACTATAAGTAGAAATAAACTAATAGAACTGTACACTTTAATATTATTCTTTTAACATTCCTTGTGACTAAAGGTATGATTTTGGTTTACTTCAACACAAAGTTTACCTGTAGCATGCAGGTTATAAGTGGAGTTCATAGTAAGCCTACTACATGCACTATTTGTTTATGAGATACCATGGAGTAAAAATAATGCAACAATATGATCATTAATTACTCTAACTGCTGACTTAATTACTCTAACTGAAGGTCAACATGTTTCAAAAGGCCCCAAGACAAATAGATAAAACCAAATCTGTAACTTTAAATTCCGCCCCGGCGGGCCCGGCCACTATTCTGTCTTTCAGAGGTTGTTGCGGGCTGAGGAATCCATTGGTACCAACCATGTCATGCTAGCTTGTCGGGAAGATCGCTATATAACATTCGGCTAAATGTTAGTGAGGAAAAACTGGCCTGGCGATTTTCAAAGGGGTCCCTTGACCTCTGACCTCAAGATATGTGAATTAAAATGGGTTCTATGGGTACCCACGAGTCTCCCCTTTACAGACATGCCCACTTTATGGTAATCACATTCAGTTTTTTTCATGCAGTATAAATGTGTTATTTTTGCCTATTCTAAAAGGATGTGTTTGAATATGTCTACATACTGGGGTCCCTAAACAGTTTGGAATCAATAAATTGGGTATCGCTGTAAAGCTGAGACTCTAGTATAAGTTAAAGTCATGTGGATCCAATGAGCCCAGTTGTATTCATGTGTGATGATGTTAGTCCCCATAGTAGCCATTTCATTGTAGTGAGACCATTTTTTGTAAATTTAGCACCAAATCTGTGTAACAAATGGTATCAACCCAGAAATTGCTGCAACAATTTATGAGACATAAGTGAGCATGGGAATGACCATCATATACTTCTATCATCATGTTCTACTCTCTTATACACATTCACAATTCATTTTAATTAACTGATTTTTGTTTTATTTCTGATTTATGACTAGAACAACTTGATACACAGTGCTAAGGTGTATCTCAAATTAATCTTCAGGTTTTCAGCTTTCAGATGATGTACACCACTTCTATGTGACGTATACTGTTGACCTGCTATCTGCCCCTAAAGACCCCCTGTCCCCCCACCCCTACCACTCTAAAAAAGGGGTTAAGCATTAGCAGTAAAATAGTGGGAATAACATCCTTAAAAAAATGCCTTGTATACATGTGAGAACCAAATCTGGATCATCTGCATTGGAAAAGCACAAGACAGATTTTTATGTAGCCTTACCTAAAATATTCTCCCAAAATTAAAGGCAAGGTGAAAAGAGTTTTCTACATCTTTATGAAGAAATATAGCAATTTATGATGTTTTTCGTGTCACACTAACTAAATAAATGATCAGTATACATAAAAGGGACATTATGTGTTGAAATACATAATAATTTAAACAGCTTTTTTCTTGTGTTTCCATTCAAACATGATGTATTGCGGTTTATTATGACCGTGTTATTAAATACATGAGGTTATTCAGGCTGCCCTGCTGCCATTCAGTCACAGACTGTATCAAGGAAGTAACGTTACTCCTGAGATGCCAGGCAACAACTGAAGGGCACGCGACACCGGAAGTTGATGGATTAGTCAAAATAATGGTGTAAAGGCCCACACATTGCATGTTGCATTCAAGGGCAGTGGTGGAATCTCAAATGCATTGATTAGTAGAATTGTTAATACTAGCTACAATTGAAAAATGCTCTAGTATAAGTTAAAGTCATTCAATGTTTTTGTAAGTAAGTAAGCAAATTAACAGTAAAATGTACTCAAGTAATTAAAATATATAGATGAAGACGCAGAAATTCCTAACATTATCTAATGAAATAATTAAAAATTTAAATTATTTTTCAGGCTGTGTGAAAAGTTGGTGCTTCATTATGGAGGACCACAAGAGTCACGTAAATAGTAATAAAGCATTTAATTGATTAATATCTAATTGTACAATAAAAATAGCCATTATTAAATTTGTTTACAAATTGATTTAATCTATGAATAAATGGACTAAATTACAAAGTAATTCATTACTTGACATTTTAATGGGCAATGGACAGAAGAATTATAAAAATAATTTACAAATGAAATATGAATCCATCTATAATAGTAAATTAAAAAGTATTTACAAAAACACCATAAAACAGTCAATAAGTACATCATTTAAAAATACATTAATGGATTCATAAATAAATAATGGAATTCAAAATAATTCTATTTGAAAATGCAGTTTGATAAGAGAAATAAATAATTGGATTCACAAATTTATTAATGGCTATTTTTAAAAAGTCTATTTTGTTAATCATCTAGCGAGCCCAGGTTGGGAACCACCACTGGGTTACAGCATCTCAACTGTGAGAATCTAAATCATTATTAATTGAACACTGCTGGGGATTTGAATGTTGTTAATCAGCAACATTGTCTTGTATGTTATTATGTATGAAATGTGCTATATAAATAAAGTTGACTTGACTTTGAGGTTTTGTGATTTGGGATGGGCACCGATCAATATTTTGTATGTTTTATGGACCAGATAATGAACTGAAATATCTTAATCGACAATGAAAGTAAGGGCTATTTGAAAATGCAGTTTGATAAGAGAAATAAATAATTGGATTCACAAATGTATTAATGGCTATTTTTAAAAAGTCTCCTAAAATGGAATTACAAACGATAAGTACCAGTAGCTAACTCAAAACTTTTAGTTACATATAATTTAATAGGTGGGCTATAAATATATGGTGTGGAATCATTTTGAGGTAAATAATAGCAGTAAAGTTGTTGTTTTGAGCATATTTCTGCTTGATCATACTGTAACTGTATACATTTTACATTACACTACATCGATCAAAGGAGGTACATTATTTTGAAGGGTCTGACCGGAAGTTGCCCCTAACGACTCAAAGCTCTAACTCGCTGGTGTACTTTTCGTTTCGCAGAGAGGAGTCGATAGACGATAGTTTCTTTATTAAAGTGACATATTTATTGAATTAACAGTAATTACACAACATGTATCGCACCATGTATCCATAATGTAGCCGGTGCAGGTTGTTAATGTAAGGCTATTGATCGGTAACCAAGGTAATTTTCGATAAAAAGAAAAAAAGGACCGAAGGAAAACTGACGGAACAGGAAGGCGGAACAAGTAAGTTGGTGAAAGTGGCTTCAAACTGAGCGGTTTCTTCACCGTTTCATCGTCCGCCTGAGATAATGAACGTTTTTACACGGTTTTTACTCAAAGCGTGATGTGAATTAAGTACTAATAATGTAGGTTTGCCCGGTCTTGTGTGTGTTTTTAGCTGTTTTAGAAAGCAACAAGTCCAAACCGAGTCAGCTCGTCGCGTCACACATAAACTTCTCTCAGTCGTCATGTCGCCCTGCTGCTGTTTAATCTCTCGGCTTTTATCCCTTAATGTGGGCTAAAAACGGTATACAAGTCCGTAATATTATGAAGATAATGGTGCCGATATGTAGACAGGGGTGTAAATAAACCCTGTCGTGTTGGTGACAGACCATTTGACTCGGTTTTATTGCCATTCCGCAGATTCTTGGCGGAATTAGTGGCTGAAATAGGAAATGACTCATGTTCACTTTGAGGCGATGTTTCATCTGTAAAGCAAACCTGCTGTCACTGTTGAGACCTGTCGTTTACCTGGGATGTTCAGGCAAAATATATATTCAGGGTTACCATTAAGGAATTTGGCCTCCTCACTTTTCATTTAGTGAAATACATGAAATATAATAAAGTAAAATATCCTGCATTTAGTTACAATCATCACGTTAATTTTCTGATCTTTTACCATAAATGTATGGCTTCATCTTGACATGACCTCCATCTTTTTATGCCACCTCTCAATATTATTAACATGTTATATTTTCCTAAGATGGTGGTTGAGGGATTCATACTTTTCTACAAGCAACTTTAGGCCCCTGACAATGCAAAAAAACTGGGACACAGATGCTATTGTTGTGTAATATCCCAGCCCAACTCTGATGTATTACATGTTTAATAAGCACGAGACATTGTAATAGAGCTGGAAACGTGACTTGATTAATTAATAGTAGATCAACTGAACTATTTTTTTTGTAATCTATTAATCATTTAAGTCATTTTTAAAAGCTTAAATGCCAAATATTACCTAGTTCAGGCATTTTAATTGTGAGGATTTGCAGCTTTTGTTTGGGTTTTGGACTCGGACTTGGGAATTGTGATAGACAGTTGTCCCTATTTTCTGACACCTGATAGAGCAAATGAATAAATGATTATTTGATAAAATAATCAGAAAATACAGTAGTTGTTAGTTGCAGCCATAGATTGTAATATTTTGTCAAATATAAGGAATAAGTGGTACCCTAAAATCAGACAGAAAGTATACACTTCAGTGAACATCTATTAATCAAACTCTGTCCCTTTCTTTCTCTCTCTCCCCTCCTTTAATCATACGCAGGATCACAGACTGAGTCGAAACAAATACCAAAAGGCAGTCTATAACAAAAACTCTGCACTGGTTGTTTACACAACCTTTTGACTGCTTCCATTTCAACAGTAAATAATTCACCAGAAGCATTCAAACAAATCGCCCGGCGCCACCGCATAAAACCATGTCCATGGCGCTGAAACAAGTCTTCAACAAAGACAGGACATTCCGGCCCAAGCGCAAGTTTGAGCCCGGGACGCAGCGCTTCGACCTGCACAAGAAGGCACAGGCGTCTCTGAACGCGGGGCTGGACCTGAAGCAGGCCGTGCAGCTGCCCCACGGCGAGGACCTCAACGACTGGGTGGCCGTCCACGTGGTCGACTTCTTCAACCGCATCAACCTCATCTACGGCACCATCAGCGACTCCTGCACCGACCAAATCTGCCCCGTCATGTCCGGTGGGCCTAAGTACGAATACCGCTGGCAGGACGAGCACAAGTACAAGAGGCCGACGGCGCTGTCAGCCCCGAAATACATGAGCCTGCTCATGGATTGGATTGAGGTACAAATCAACAATGAGAACATCTTCCCCACCAACGTCGGTAAGTGTTGAGCTACAGATGGTGTGTTAAGACTTTGGTTCCTTAAACTCTACAGGCTGAGATACAGAATTAAGTCACAGGCCTTTTTATTTTGTGTCTTCTAAAAGAGAGAAACTGTATCTTAGTTGTAAATAGCCAAGAAATCCTACGATGAAGGATCTTAGGGGTCGGTTCAAATCCCTGAGTCAGGTAGTGAACTCGGTTTGTGTGCAAACCAACCACCCACCCATTCACAGACAATGTCCACAGACTCCTAACGTCACCAGTAGGGCAGCGACCAGCCATTACTTTCATTGTCAATTCAGATATTTCAGTTCATTATATGCTCCATAAAACATACAAAATATTGATCGGTGCCCATCCCAAATCCTCAAAGTCAAGTCAACTTTATTTGTATAGCACATTTCATACATAATAACATACAAGACAATGTTGCTGATTAACAACAGTCAAACCCCCAGCGGTGTTCAATAAATAATGATTCAGATTCTCACAGTTGAGATGCTGTAACCCAGTGGTGGTTCCCAACCTGGGCTCGCTAGATGATTAACAAAAGAGCAAAGCAGAAAATAACATATTTATGCTACACAAAGTTATGCTTATTTTTTTTGATTTCCCTCTAATGTTTGCTTGTTGTCTTGTAAAATACTGAATTATTTAGATTTTGGGGGACTGTAGAAAATTATTCCAATAACACACAAGGGGAAATATCTGTCTTTGGTTGAATAGGTCACAACTGGTAGACATATACAACAGAGATTGTTTAGTTTTAAGGGGTCACAAGCCATTAAGGTTGGGAACCACTGCGGCAAATATTTTTGCTTATTAAATGATTAATCTTTTTTTCTTTCAATGGACTAATCATGTCAGTCACACGAAAGACCAAAACATAAATGATTAAAATATAATGAATACAAAGGAAAATTAAAATGAGATACAGATAAAATTCTGCAGAGTGAAGGCATTTAAAATCTGAAGCCTCCGTTTTTCGATAACCAAAAGATTAAATCTGCGAGGTCACATTTATTAGATTACCTTCAGTGTTGCACATTGCAAACACCACCAGTTAATCTTCTGCTGCTGTGGCATTCTCAGTTTCTTATTATCTCAGTCTGTATCTCGGTGTTTGTGTGCATGCCCTGCGCCGCGGCTCGGCATCTGACTCACTACAGAAACATCCAAGCAATGGATTTAAAAATGGGTCACACAATGTACAGGGGGGCTATGAATAGAAACGACCTCTGACGCGCATGTCCTCTGGAACAGATTCCTGAAATATTATTGAATTAGTCAAAGCAAAAACGACATACTAAATTAATCGCTTGGTGAGCGCAAAGGCTTATCTCCCAGACCAAGTGAAGTTGGTTTTCCATTCACGTATAGAGTGATACTAGCTGGGTACTTTAGCATGCTGGTATCCAACCTGAGGGACTCCAGAGTACAAAGAAACGCAATGAAAAGTTCATCTCAGTTAATATTTTCTGTAACTATTAAATACATCAGTATTTCAGATGTGTTCCTTTCTGTGAAGCAACTAGCAAAAGGTCGTCCTGGATTGACCCCGGCGTTCTCCCGTCTCTATCTCTTTGACCCGCAGGTACTCCCTTCCCTAAGACCTTCATGCAGGTGGCTAAGAAGATTTTGTCTCGTCTGTTCCGGGTGTTTGTCCACGTCTACATCCACCACTTTGACCGCGTGAGCCAGATGGGGGCTGAGGCTCACGTCAATACCTGCTACAAGCATTTCTATTACTTCGTCACCGAGTTCAACCTCACGGACCACAAAGAGCTGGAGCCTCTGGTGAGTCAAGGGAGGGAAGGGATCTAACATGGAGCTGGATACAAAAATAAATGAGATTATGATTTAAAAAGCTTTGATGTGTTTTGAAATAATGGTATTTCAAACACAACCATTAAACTAGTTAAAGCACTGTTGTCAGTCATGGACAAATACGATAAGCATAAGTATATGTAAAGTCACTTGAAATTACCAAACTGAGGTACAGCATTAAAGTGCATAATAACATAACATAACATAACATAAAAAAAATAGAGCCTGACAGATACTGGATTTTTAAGGCCGATATTGATATTTGAGTGTTTAAAAATCCAATATTTCTTTTTTATTTTCTTACAGAGACACATAACATAAAACCTTTTGATAAGTACTTAGTGCATTGAACAGTTGATAAATAAACTTGTTAGCATCCCCTGGTGGACAAACCATGTAATTGAGGCTCCGAATTTCAAAATTACCTAAAACATATCGGCCGACATGTATGCCAATACTGATATGTTCCCGATAACCTAATATAGATCAGATCAGATCAGCAATTTGCGAGTAACAATCATTAGTGAAACATGTCAAACGGGATCTTGGCTGGGGACCTTTTTGTTGCAAATATAATTATAGTGTCATTTCATACTCACTTTGCTAATGTCCAGTATGTTATTCTATGTTCATATTTTTTATTTTTTTATGCTAGTTGTAGTAGTCAGGTATATTTATAGTATTTTCCAATATTCTTTATATTGTGTATACTATAGATATATTTTTCTCTAGTGTACATTTTATTTACTGTTCCGGTGTATTGCCTGGTTAACCTGCTGCTGTAACACAATAATTTCCCAATTTGGGATCAGTAAAGTACATCTATCTATCGATCTATCGATCTATCTATCTATCTATCTATCTACAAAAATACATTTATGGTTGTTTCCCAAATTTTCCCAATTTAAACAACATAATTGTTTTCATGACCTCTAGAAATCATTATTTTACAATAAGCATTACATGAGCTTACACATATATTTCATTAACCTACTCACTGCATCCTGAAGTGTGTTAACATTTTGATGAGTATTTCCTTCGCTGCTCTAACTCTGTGTTGTGTGTGCGTTGTGTCTGCAGAAAGAGATGACCTCTCGGATGTGTCACTGAGGGAGCACACCTGGCCGTTTGACACACGCCGGACAAACACACCCGTCCATCTAGAAGACTGCAGAACTAAAAGAACAAACAAATTCAAAAAAGAGTCTATTTTTATATTTAAGTACTGTAATCTATTTTAGCCACATACTGTAGGTTTCAACCTTGTCAGTTGAGGCGTTCTGTTCCTTTTAAAAAAAAGTTTTCAAACATTTTATCAGAGCACAGTATTAAGAGGTGTATGTTTTGTGTTGATGTTTTTCTATTTTATTTGAATCTCAATCATTCCAGGATGCTTTTGTCTTTCTGTCTGTCTAAAATGATCTTAAATTAGTACGATTTCTTACTGTCTATCTATAAAATCACTATGTTGTTACATTAAAATGATTCTGTTATAAATTGAATTTGGTGATCAGTATTTAAATTAACCCTGAATGGTTTTCCTTTCTAAACCCAGCCTAATCTATTGATTTTTTTTTTTTTGTCCCAGGTTTTCCTGACAACAGTTTAGTCTGTTTTACTGACACACAATGAACAATCAATGCAGTAATTAAGTATTTTTTCCAGGCAGAGAAAGTATTATGTACAAATGTTACAGTGAGGAAAAATACACTTTTTCTTTTTCTGACAGTATGTTTTATATTTAGAAGACCTTTCCAGAAATTTAAATAAATTTGATGCATGGTACCATTTATATAAAAGTTATACACACATTTATAAATGAACTAATAATACTAATAATGGCCTGCTGGTGACTCAGACATTATCAAGTCTGTGTCATAGCACACTTTGGGCCTCGGGCCACCAGGCAGGTTCTCAGATGTCAAACCTGCAGGTGTTTGTTGCAGATACTCTTGGCAGCTCAAGGTCACACGAGACTCGAACCTCACATGCCAAAACTCTGGCGGCTGCACATGTTTAAAAGACTAGATGTAAAACTGTCCACTGGGTGGCATCAGACACCAAAAGCCGTCTGTGGTGAGGAAATAGCTTTAATCCTACAGTTTAATGTTGTAGGCTTTATGCAATCTGTCCAATGTCCCAGTTATTGTCATGAAGAGGGGAAGTGGGGTCTTTCTAGACCTGATTCAGGTTAATGATTCAATTTAAGCTGGTTATGCAAGAAACAGGCCAGACTGTACTGTGATGAATACACAGAGAGAGTTTTTGTTTTGACTGAGCCCGGCTCTGCATGATCGGGTCAACAACAGTCATGAATAGGCTTGTGAACAACATTGTCGTTCCGGTTTAGAAGCAGTTATCAGTCATAATGGTTTGTATTATGTAAGTAATAAGCAGCAATCTTGCACACAAGAAACACCCACATGTGTAAAGAGTATTCTCATCTGAATAATAATAATAATAATAATAATAGTTCATTACAAGTAAAATCCCTGCATTCAGTATTTTACTTCAGTAATAGTACAGAAGTATTATCAGCACAATTTACTTAAAGTATTAAAAGTATCATTGTGCAGAGTGGCCTCTTTCAGAGTGCTATATATTTCTTACCAGCAACATTCAGTGAGAATACATATTTTATTATCAGAGTTGACTTAATGATTCTGAGCAAATTTTAGTTACGAAAGTGTTTTTATTTACATCTTTGGAGAGTTTCATCGCATTGAAGATTAATTTGATTGTTTTAATTAAGGCTGTCAACGTTAACACGATAACGCGTTAACTCAAAATCACTTTAACTAATCACTCATTTCTGTAACTCATTAACAGAACTTGCGATTTTTAGGTTGTAGCGGGCTCAGTTTTAAAGCTTTAAAGAGTGAAGATCCTGGTATCACATGAAACTAGAAAACCTGATGAATCCATCGGTACCAACCATGTCATACTAGTTTGTCGCGAAGGAGGTTAAATAACGCTCCAAACTTCAGCTAAATTTTGGCGAGGAAAAACTGGGATGGCCATTTTCAAAGGGGTCCGTTGACCTCTGACCTCAAGATATGTGAATGAAAATGGGTCCTATGGGTACCCACGACTCTCCCCTTTACAGACATGCCCACTTTATGATAATCACATGCAGTTTGGGGCAAGTCATAGTCAAGTCAGCACACTGACACACTGACAGATGTTGTTGCCTGTTAGGCTTCAGTTTGCCATGTTATGATTTGAGCATGTTTTTTATGCTAAATGCAGTACCTGTGAGGATTTCGTGACAATACTTGTCATCGTTTTGTGTTGTTAATTGATTTCCAATAATAAATATATACATACATTTGCATAAAGCAGCATATTTGCCCACTCCCATGTTGATAAGAGTATTAAAAACTTCACAAATCTCCCTTTAAGGTACATTTTGAACAGAAAAAAATGTAATTAATTTGCGATTAATCGCGATTAAATATTTTAATCAATTGACAGCCCTAGTTTTATTATGTAATTCTGCATATATTTGTTATAATGTGATGTGTCATTATTGGAAAGACTCCTAAATAGCATAATGATTTCTAGTATGACCATAGCTGACTCATTAACAATGGTGGAAGATGTACTCAGGTATTTTACTTCAGTTGAAGTACCAATACAACAGTATAGAAATACTCTGTTACAAGTAAAATTCCTGCATTCAAATTACACAAAGGAGTAGATGTACAAAAGTATTAGCAGCAAAATGTACTTGAAGTACCAAAAGTAAAAGTACTCATGTTGCAGAATGGCACATTTCAGAATAATATACATCATATTATTGTATTATAATTATTGATGCTTTAATGTGTTCATCACTTTAATGTGGCAGCTGGTATAGGTGGAGCTCATTTTAATTATGTTATATTCTGCTGTGTAGTTTATGATGTATGATAATTTATTTAGAATTTATTTATTGATAATATTTTGTATTTATAATCTGAATCTGCAAAGTAAATAAATGTAGTGGAGTAAAAAGTACAATACTTCCCTCTGAAATGTAGTGGGATAGAAGTACAAAGTAGTATAAAAGGGAAGTAAAGTACAAGAAGAACCTCAAAATCGTAAATGTACTTAGTTACATTACATCACTGTCAGTATATTCACAGCTAATATATATCATTTCCACTTTCACTCCTTCATTCAAGGTTTAAAAACATAATATTTGACATGGTTAATACATAAATCTTAATAAACCTACATGATGTAACTACCTGCCCCAATAACATCAACAACTGAAATGACCTCATTCATTGGCAGCTGAAACCTGATCCTCTTACAGGACTGTCCCTCCTCCCAGCGGAGTCACTTCCTCCTAAACTCTCCACTGTATTAAGCACCACGTGTTACGGTCTGTACCCGCCTCTTGCTCTTCGCTCCCTCTGGTGTGTTTTTCCCTTCTGGAATGTACCAGACCGCCTCTTAAAGGATTGCAAGACATGAAAGAAAGTACTGGAGAGAGGCCAGGAACAAAAGGGGAAGGATTTCAGGCTGTAACCAATCAGACTGGAGCTGGTCCAACTCTGTCAGGGTTTACACAGCAACGTCTGCCTGTTGTTTTGATGGTGCACTGTGATTATTTGCGTGTAGAGAAAAGGCTTTGGGAGATAATGTGACTCAGCAAATGTTGGAACGGGCACACACCCTTAACGGTTTTGTGGCTCGTGAGTCAGTCGCCTCGTGCAGAGCTGTAGCCAGTAAAAGGGATGAAGAGTGGTCATGATTTTAAGGGCCCACAGCTGAAGAGGACCAGAGGAAAATTAAAGAAACAGGGTGTAACATTTCTATTCGCAGAAATGGAATATGATATTCATAACCATGTTTTCATCAGTGTATAATCACCTGAAACTAAGAATCATTGTGTTTTCGTTAGCTTAGAATGAGCCCTTCATATCTACATAGAGAGCGGGTCCCAAGCCTCCAGGAAGTGCGCCGGGCTGTGAAGCTAATTTTCGTAGTGGCCAAACGGCGGTACCGCAACTTCCGTGTCCGTCACGTGATGCCTCTGGGCCCAAAAATACTTTTTTCCATAGACTTACATTGGGAAAGAGACGTCTGTAACTCAGCGGATCAAATTTTTTCAGGTAAATCAACTTCCCAGTACGAACACTTGAATAGCCCTTATTTAAATCATTAGGTCCTAAAAGTTGTAAAATGCACTAATAGCTGAATCCAGACTTATTTTCCTTCCTCCGTTCATGTGAATGAGCCCCAGACCGAAGCTGGAGCGAGGGCTGTGAGGCGGAGTTAAAGGAAACGCTACTGCGCCTGCTCTATGGGCCCAATGGATGCGGATATCGCCGGATGATCCGGGTACTTTAGTGCTCGGCAGTCGAGCCATTTTGGCTTCATGCGCCACTGAGCAACTCTCATAGGAATGAACAGGAACCCGCCTCCAACACTGTAGCAAGTTCTCTTTATAGATCCATGGCGGGTCCTCTTCACGGAGTCCACCATGTTTCTACAGTAGCCCAGAACGGACAGACCAAACACTGGCACTAGATAGAGCCATTCGCGTTTTTGCGTTACCTGAAGGCCACCATAGCGAAACTGCGGTAACGTGAGCTGCAGAGTGTAAAACCGTAGTACCGCCAGCCGCCGTCTGACTTCCGTTGCTCCTAAAGTAGCGTTATTATGGTGAGGATGGTCTCTGAGCGAGGTGAACGGCGTTAACAAGGTTTTGCACTCGGCAGCTCACGTTACCGCAGTCTTGGAAAGGGAGGAGTGAGCGGAGGGGTACTCAGTTGCAATCTGCAACCACACCTCTAGATGCCGCAAAATCCTATTCGCTGTACCTTTAACTCATGGTCCAAACTAAGCCCATGCCCTCTTTTGATAATTAATCATTAAAATATTTTTTCATGCAGAAACGGCAAACATCTGCTTGTGCCAGCACTCCATGAATGTCCTGCTTTTCTTCGTCTTACATGATGCTAAATTGAAAATGTGTCATGGACAAAACACGCTATTTGTCTGAGGATTAACGGGCCAGACGATTATATTGAGAAAATAATCAGCAGATTAATAAACACTGAAAATAATTGTTAGCTGCATCCCAAATGCTCCTCTATAAGAGAATAAAATCAAAGTGTAACATAATGTAGGCGATCTCACTCTTTATTTAAAGATCATTTTACATAATCACATTTCCATCTCTAGTGTGTAACCTTATGATTTATTACATGCAAACACTTACATTTTTTGTCCAGAAATTAAATAGTGACACAAACACTATACAGCCCAGCCCGAAAAGTCCATAGAAATGACTGAACGTATCAGCTTTGTGCTGACCAGTAACAGATTGCAGTTGTTAGCCAATCTGAAAGGAGATTCTAGGAATTTAAAAACAGGATTAATTTCAATGCTGTTGTATATGGTTTTGTAACAAGAGCAAGCTGCAAAGAAAAAGAAAACAAAAGGTTATCCAGAGCACAACTGGAACAAAACAAAGACTGTTGCAAAATCCTTGGTAACTCTCTCTGTGTTAGAGAGGAGTTTTACTCAATATTGGATTCATTTCAGTGCTCCAGTATGTCGTCTTTCTACTGTAATACTTAAAGCATACACATTTTTACTAGAGGTTATGTTTGAGTGTTTCCCAGACCGGAGGCTACTTGCTTCTCGGAAGTTTGCTCTGGGAAAATTTCTTAGAAAGGGTACGATCAGCACCCTGGGGCACCGCAACCTTCCTACTGGAGGAAAAGTATGCAACTTATTGTAACCGTGTAAGACGGTTGGCTGCTTCTAGCATACATCTTATCCTCTTGGCCTTTGACAGTTTTAGTTGAACGTGCCAGACATGTGTGCATTTCAGGAATACATTCGCAGTTAAGACAACATACTTCTTCACATGCACAGATATATGTAGCATGTAGTACTATACTGTTTACAACAGATATACAGGAATGTTTTTACCCAAATCCCACTGGTTCAGACTGAAGTTCAGTTCAACACATCAATCAAAACAACTTCTAGCCATTAACAAAGCATTTTTAGCGTTTTATGACATGGTCATAAAGCTGTAAGCTTTGACTATTTATATGCAGCATTTAGGGGTTATTATCAACACCTTAAACATACAAGTTTTCTACCTCTACTTACTGAATAGCCTCAAGGTTTCTGACAGTATCACACATATATTCTGCAGCTCTCCATTAAAGTTTCATGATGTTTACACGGAGTCAGACGCAAGACTCTATATTTGTTATGGCTGCATCGCTGCATCACATGGAAATATTGTACTGTACTTGTCTCGTTCATGATTTGGTATCTCAGGAACATTTGGGACCTCAGCTGTAGAGTCGAGTGAAACAATGTTTGGCCCGCGGAGGTTTGCATGTTGAAACATTTACAGGGCAGTTTTGAAAAAGTGACCATATGAGAATGTTATTTATTAAACACAGTGGAAATGATGCACACGCCCACATCCACTGAGACAGATGACGACAACACAATGCTATATCTGCAGCTTTATCACCATACAGCATCGGGACATCGTAGAAGAATAATCATGTGTCCTCATGAACAACAACAGACACGCCTGTATCATATTTCACACTGGAATAACCTCTGCCTAAAAACAGAGAGCCTGAGTATCTACTGATTGAGCACATCAGAAAGGAGGTTATTACCACCTGAAGTTATTTATGATAGCCCAGTTTCTTTTTGACCTCTAGTGACACACAGACCCGCCCCCTGCACATCGAAGTGCGATCTTGTTTTCCTACTAAACCTGCGACTACACCATGTGCTCCTGGCCAGGGATAGTCAGCCAACAGCTTGCGTAATGTTTGCTACCACTGGGCTTATGTTTTAGGGGTAGAAGGTAAAAGGAGGAGGAGAGGCCGAAAGCCTCCGGTCACAAGACAGCCGAGTCCTGAAAACAACCCGTACATGGCTTTAACTTGAACAACCTTTGATAAACATTAATGCCAGACAGAGCGGATCTGTGGACAAGGGATTATATGCATTGATAAATAACAAATCAAAGAGGACATACTGTGCAGTTTGACAACAAAGCACATGGTGCAATAAAGCATTTACACTTCTTGGCATGTACTCATTTTCTATTATCAATATCTGGACTTGATTAAGGGGATTCATGTAAAAGAATAATATTAATATGAGATAACAAAGGGGTTTGCAATCCCTCTACTGTGCCTCTGTCAAAATATTGTTTAAATCTGTAGGGACTTGTCATGTCTGTGGCAATATTTCTTTGGCATCTCACAATTAGCCGACGGCTTAAGGGAGCGCACGTTTCTACATAATCAGAGTTCTTGGATTTTTTTCATTATCACAACCGTGAGACCGCGTCTCCACCCTCGTCTAAACCGTCTCCTCGTGGCTCCAAAACGTGCCGCCTTGTCACACATCACAAAAGGTGTGTGTGTCCTTCCCTGTCAATTACATTACCTAATAATCAAATAATTACTGTGCATTGTACGAATCATTTGGAGCACATTTCCCATTTATGTAATTTAAGTAGCTGTCTCAAAAGTTATTCCTAGCAATTAGACTTTAAATCTATCAAAGTTAGTCTGACAACAATGGAAATATTGGAGATTATTTTCTAGTTGTATCCAGTGGTGGAAAGTAACTAAGTGCATTTACTAAAATACTGTATTTAAAGGAACAGTGTGTAACATTTAAGGGGATCTGTTAGCAGAAATGGAATATACTATTCATAACTATGTTTTCATTAGTGTATAATCACCTTAAACTAAGAATCGTTGTGTTTTCGTAAACTTAGAATGAGCCCTTCATATCTACATAGGGAGCGGGTCCTCTTCATTGAGTCCACCATGTTGCTCCAGCATGTTACTACAGTAGCCCAGAACGGACAAACCAAACACTGGCTCTAGAGAGAGACTTTCACGTTTTTACGTTACCTGTAGGCCACCGCAGTTCTCTGACACGCTTGTGAAACTGCGGTAACGTGAGCCACAGAGTGGAAAACTGTGGTACTGCCAGCCGCCGTCTGACTTCCGTTGCTCCTAAAGTAGTGTTATTATGGTAAGGATGGCCTCTGAGCGAGGCGAACACTCGGCTGCACTCGGCAGCTCACGTTACCGCAGTCTTGAAAAGGGAGGAGTGAGCGGAGGGGTACTCACTTGGTTGCAATCTGCAACCACACCACTAGATGTCGCCAAATCCTACACACTGTCCCTTTAAGTTATCTGGAGAAAGCCAACTGTGTGCATTAAGTGCATGTAAACTCACTGAATGTTTTCTACATCGCTCTTTGCTAATAAAGTGAAGTTTGATCGGAGTTCAGTGAAGCCGGAAACCAGTTCCAAAATGGAACCAGCCATTAAAAACCAACCCTAATTAACAGTGTGTTGTATTGATATACCAATATCTCATTTGTATAGATGTCTCTAAATGTATTTTTTCCTAAATTGAAGTGTTACTGCAGTCTTGGAAAGGGAGGAGTGAGTAGAGGGGTACTCAGTTGGTTGCAATCTGCAACCATACCATTAGATTCCACCAAATCCTACACACTGTACCTTTAAGTACAGTTTTGAGGTACTTCCATGTTATGCGACTTTATAGTTCCACTCTTTTCAGAGGGAAATATTGTAGTTTTTACTCAACTACATTTATTTGACAGCTGTAGTTACTGGTTACTTTGTAGATCTTTGTAGGTTTAACATACAAAACAAATGATAATCTCATAAAATATGTTTTTTTTAAAATGTATCATTAAACTACCCTACTTAAAATAGTAAAAATGTAGCTTTGCTTCAAGCAGCCACAACAAAAATGCTGCATACACAATGTAATAACTGTCAGGAGTCATTCTGCCTGCATTATGAGTACTTTTACTTTTGATACTGGTACATTTTAATGCTCATACTTCCTCTTATGGGTGTAAGAAAATATTGAAAATGTGTCACAATATTTTGTTTTGTGATAATGTATTGATTCTCAAAAACACTGTGTATATTTTTAATTAATAGTTTACATGCAAAAATTTACTCAGTTATTCTTTATTTAATTTGCAAAGACAAGTGCCCTCTCAGTGTATGAGCCCTCTCAAAGTAGTGCCATAATGTTTGATGTTACAGGGACTGTGATAAATATAAATTGCATAAAAAGTTAACTTTTTTTACTCAGATTTTAATGCATATGGTGGTGTGTTCTTCATACTATGACAGTTTTCCTAAAATTAGATTTAAAAAATCTCAATATATCGCCTTGTTTACGGTATCGCAATATATCGCAATGAATCGTAACCCCTGTATCACGATACCTATCATATCGCCAGATTCTTGCCAATACACAGCCCTACTTCCTCTTCAGTAAAACTTTGAGAGCAGGACTTTTACTTTTTTTTCAACACCTGAAACTTTCTCCAGATTGCATGTGAGAGTGTTTGACTGTGTTTGTGTATGTGATACAAAAAATGCCTTAACAGCTGCAGTCATGCCACTGTCCCAGCAGTGACTCAGACGGGGGATTTCTTTGAACACCCATCCGGCCATAACTATTCATCACTTGGCGTGAGTTTATGGTGCTATAAATGTATTTTTTTTTTATGAGACACACAAAGAGGGAAAGGGGTTGGTGTATGCCTGCTTGCGCTCCTTGTTTATATATTTAACATAGCACGCACAAGCAGCAGAAAGTGTAAATGTAATGTAAACTGGTGGATCTAGTCTGTCTACATGGTGTGTCTGCATGTCACCTCCTTCGAGACCTCTTTCTTCAGGACAGCTGTAGGAGCTGCTGACTGTGCTGAAGTGCACGTACTCGCCGCTTCGCTCCTCCATACATCCTGTGGTGGCGGTGAGGCCTCTAGAACAAAACACAGCTCACTGGCTGGGTTCCACTTCGTGTGTGTTACCAATTTTGTTTTGGTGTTTTCCAAAAAATGTGTTCAGATTTTCACCTAAGTCGATATTAAACTATTTAAATGGCTTATTTAAATAAGATATTTCTTATTTTATGTCTTCTGCACCGCAGCTATGCACGCTTCTTACCTCACCAGAAGTGGTAAAGGTGTCGCAGCGAGACGAAATGGAACCTAGCCGCCGTATCCTGTTTCTAGAAAGCACGTGACGCGTCCTGTCTGTTGACGCAGTGCCGAGGAGGGAGGAGACAAGGAGGAGTCAGCGGGGAGGAGACGAGGAGGAGTCAGCGGGGAGGTTATAAAATCGCCTCCGCTGTTGCTGTTTCTTCACCTTCCTTCCACGCACTCACCATCAGGCGACCCCCTCCCCCCCTCGACCGTCCTCTGCGGCTTGTGAAGCAGTAGGTCAAAACAACGACGCTAACACTGGAGCTGTAAAATTAACAACGGGGTGAGTACAAACAAAAAAAAGGACCTTTTCATTGCATTTATTCATCGTGCCGTGTTGTTTTTTCGACGATTTTCAAATGTAACGGTTAGCCGTTGTTCTCGCAACGCTACGGTGACGTTATAGCGTCAACGGTCGCTGACCTTTTGTTGTCTTGACGTTTAAGTTGCATCTGTCATATCGGCCGACTTAACAGTTGTTGTGACTCGGGAGCGTGTTTAAAGGTTAGCTGCTAAACGACTGTTAGCCTCCCTGTTAAAACGGCCTCTACCGTCTCTGATAAACTGAAAACAGGGAGGCTTTCCGACATTATTCGCTTATCTTACCCAAACTATAGTGTTTTAATGAGTATATTTATGTTGCTAACAGTAACGGTTACTGCAGTCTTGGAAAGAGGAGTGAGTAGAGGGGTACTCAGTTGGTTGCAATCTGCAACCACACCACTAGATTACACCAAATCCTACACACTGTACCTTTAAGTACAGTTTTGAGGTACTTCCATGCTATGCTACTTTATAATTCCACCTTTTTCAGAGGGAAATATTGTACTTTTTACTCACCTACATTTATTTGACAGCTGTAGTTACTTGTTACTTTGTAGATCTTTGTAGGTTTAACATACAAAACAAACGATAATCTTATAAAATATGTTTTTTTTTTTAATTTATCATTAAACTACCCAACAGTACTTAAAATAGTAAAAATGTAGCTTTGCTTCAAGCAGCCTGCATTATGAGTACTTTTACTTTTAATACTGGTACATTTTAATGCTCATACTTACTCTTATGGGTATTCATGTTGCTAACGGTAACGGTAGCTGTTGCATTCTATTTGTATTACCACAGGAGCATGTGACGAATATTAGCTAACGTTATTCTGCCATAGTCGGGTTTATTTTGGTGAAGCATCCATTTAATCTGATTGGTTGTGTTGATGCGGGTTGTGACGCTGTGGTGTGTGTTTCTGTGTTGTCCACAGGGCTCCCGTTTAACAAGCGCCGCAGCAAAGCTGACCAGCCAGCTGCAGTGTGATCACTTTGCGACTCTCTGTTTTCGGAGGAGTGCAAATTGATATCCCCGAAAAAAAAACTACTGCCGCAGCCGCCGCACATCCACCAAACAAAAATCATCCCAAATCGAAGCAAAAATGGTGCAAAATAAGATCACCGAGGTCACTGGATTCCACCGCTCCTTCAAGGTGAGTCTGAGATTTGTTGAGGGGGGGGAAATGCAGAGCTGCTAATCATCATGCCTTTAGAGAAGTCTCTATAATCAGAGGCCCATTTGTCAGCATGTAATGAGGGGACCTCACCTCGCTATATATAAACACATCTGTTGCTCTCCCACGTCCGACACATATGCTGTGTGGCCTGTTCACACGTGTATGTTCGGTAATGAAAAGTGTGATTGGAGTGGGTGGTAGCAGCTAAGAGTTGAAGAAATGTTGCAGTAAATGTGACTCTTATGTTTGTAATGTTACAAGACCTACAGCAGCCTATCCTATGTAATGATAGGATACACTGCTGTAGGTCTTTGGATTACCTTGTGGCTGACTGTGCGTCAAATATGTTTTTTTTAAAAGTTTCCGTCCATCAGCTGTTTTCCTGTTTTGAGTCTACTTTCAGTTTATGGTTTCAGGATGGGAGATAACAACGGCTCTTATCAGTTATGACTTAATTGATCCTGTTAGCTAAATGCCTCATTGATTAGATTACATACCTTAACAAGCACGTGTTTTATTATTATTCTCTAGGGCCAAAATCCCTTTGAATCGGACGACTTCACTAAAAATGGATCCCATCTTATTGATTCGTCATTTAATTTTGATTCCTCCCCAAGACATGGTGAGTATTTTAACTTATGAAAACTGTAACTCTCTTATCTGTGAGTTCTGTCATTGTAATCCATAATGCTTTGGTTGCACCAAGAGTTACCTAGTTCATTCATTGAGGCTGCTTTCTCCAATTTGCCATAAATGCATTTGTTGTTTACTCTCAACTACTCTACTCTGATTACCCTTATATTTTGTTTTCTCTTGTAGTGCTTTATTTGAGTTTGTTTGGGTTGTTTCCTCACTAGCACATGATAATGTAGGCACTCCTATTTTGACAGACATGCCTTTCAGCCAGCCTATCGACATCCCCGATGCCAAGAAGAGAAACAAGAAGAAAAAGCGTTGCCGGGCAACTGACAGTTTCTCTGGACGATTCGAGGGTAAAAGCTTTTCTTTCCAGTATCATTATGTTGCCTTTATAAAAACTCTTCATAAAACATTGTGTGGTGCATTTAGAGAGATTCTCCTCATCAATAAAATTGAGTATTTTCCTAACATGTGAAACTCCGTATTGCAGATGTCTACAGACTGCACGAAGAGGTACTAGGAGAGGGTGCTTATGCCAGGGTGCAAACATGCTTCAACCTCATCACCAACAAAGAGTATGCTGTCAAGGTAAGAAAGAAGACATTCTCACACACTTAATGGATGACTGTAATGTATTTGAAAACATGAGCATAATGCATGGCGTCTCCTGCGCGTCAGTGCTTCTGTCTCACGAGTCTGTGAATGTCGTCGTTGCCACATAACACTTGCCTGTTGTCTGTGTGGGGCACCATGGGTAGTGATCAATATAGAGACGTTACATTTCTAGGACTGCGCTTGGTTACTTTGTCATTTACTTTGAGATGCAAGTTGAGTAATGAAATGCCTTTGCGCACGAAGGAGCCCTTTGCCATTACATGCGGTTGAAGAGCTAAATGTAAGAAAACTCTGCTACGGGATGTGCGTCATTGTTTCCTTCTTTTCTCTGGTCATTCTTTAGAAATCTTGCTGAGGGAAGTTCTGATCCCGGGGCAGGATACTTGTCCTTTTTTTTTTTTTTTTTCTTAGTCGAGCTCTCTATAGTGGATGACTGCAGGCTCTAATCAGTGTTGTGCTACTGCTGCACTCGTTTTTTTCTTTTCTGAGTGGGCAACACTAGCTGCTGTTAGACACTTCCCCTCACTGTTTTTACAGATGGCCAGCCTATCAGAGAGCTGGGAGGGATATACCCACCCCTTTTCTTTACTCCTATTGCCTACAGAGGACGCTAGTTGGGAGAACATAATGTACTAGTAACTGTGCCAAAACAAAACCCACATAGAGAGGAAGGAGGGGCACCGGGTGAGGGCTGTGACCCAGGGTGTTTACACTGCTTTGTTCTCCTTCTCGCTCAGTACGTTTTTGTTTTTTTTTCTTGTCCAAATGGGGTGTGGACTTGTGTATACATGTCTTGACTCCTAGGGGCTTTCTTTTTTTTCTTGCTTTTTCTATATCATGCTCATTTCCTCATTTTTAGGAACAAAACATTGTGAAAGATTTTTCTTTGTTGAAAAGTAGAACTGGGGCTTGTTTTTCTTATTATTCTTGACCACTAATCCCATTGGGACACTGGACATAAACAATCTATATATATTTTTTTAAGACTTCTAATTAATTCCTATTTGCAGTTCAATTCTGTTAAAGTTTGAAATGAGATGTAGACGGTTCAAGGCTGGCTCCCCATAGAGCAGGTGTATATATCATACCACTTCAGAGGAATCAAAGCACAAATTCTGTCATCGTGACCATGATTTGTTAGCGCTGTTTACCCTGCGATAGTTTGGTAGATCCCTTGTGACTTTGCAGTTCTGGGGGAGGAGGCACGGGGGTTGGCAGTTATTGGAGGTCATTTAGGAGTCGGAGGGGGCTCCTGCCAGATGTCCTGTATCTCCCCTCCCCCTCCAGACTGGGGCGAGTTGCATGTGTGGACTCCTTGTGTTGCAACTGCAACAAAAGCCTCGGCACCAAAGGGGAGCAGAGGGCCGTGCATTGCATGTCTATCTGAAGCTCTGGTTCTCCAATTAATCATTCTCCTTAAAGGTATTATTTCCCAACCCTGGGTTGATGATTGAACATGCAGCGTGACTTAGTGGGGCCTTGTTTTGCAGGTTGTGATTCTGATCTGTGATTTGGATAACCAACCATAAATCCTAGTACTTCTCCAATAGCTGTCCTCCAATAGCTGTCCACCGACTTATCATGTTGTTTATGCATTTGTCAGATACGTTTTGCAGTTTCTTTTTTTATCTGCACGTCATTCTCAGGGTGGGAGGCTTGTGTAGTGATGGGGAGAAAGTGAGCTGATTGGGGGCCGTTTATGCTGCTGACTCAGACTGGAACAGCGCAGAGGCTTTGGACTGCTCATAGGCCTCTTGTCTGTCTATTAATCCTAGACACACACTGCAACTCTGGCCCCACTGGGCTTCAATAGCAGCTGTAATCCAGCTACCAGGAAGAGAAACATGCACAGCCTCCCAAGCAGACAATAACCGACCAGGGCTGGAAAATTCAGGCCTTTTGCTTTGGTGTCAGCAGTCTATCTTTCTGTCTCTCTTGGCAGAGCATCGTGCAGCTGGTGGCCCCCCTCGGTGGTTTAGTTCCAGGCAGCACAAAGTTATATTTAGCGAGCATTTTGTGTTTATCGTAAACAGTTTTGGATAAGCCCATGGGATGTTTGAAAGAACACACATGACTCCTTAAGAGCGCTTAAGATTTAAATATAGGTCACACATTAAGTGCTAAATATAGAGGTGGTGTGACTTGTTGCATACTCATTCAGTTGTCTCTGCTTTCGCAGGCAGCATTGAGAGTAGGTGAAGCTATCTTTACAACTGTGTCACAGGGTGGGATAAAGGTAGGAAAGCAGGAAAATGCTGGTCTGCTCTGGAAGGAAACCAGTTCTCTATATGGAGCATATAATCTGTGCTATACAGTAAACAACACAGGTGGGGTTTTGTGGTGCATCAGGAGGGGACGTCCTTCGCCCAAACATTAACTCTCACAGTTGGGCTCTGTTTTTCTTAAGCCATCAGAGCATTTTTCAAAATTGTCCTCCGTCCTACTGCTGTGGAAAACCTGGAGGTCAAGATTTATTTGTTCAGTGGGTTATTTTTAGATAATGTGACTAAACTATAATGCTCTGTTCCAGATCATTGAGAAAAGACCGGGTCACAGCCGCAGCCGCGTCTTCCGTGAGGTTGAGATGCTCTATCAGTGCCAGGGCCACAGGTAATGTCCTATTTCTCATGAACAACTAAAGCAATGCCACCTGATGAATGTATGGAGACAGTATTACAGATTGACTGACCCATTTTGTTTTGAATCTTATAGTCCTCTTACCCTATAGTGTAGAAAATGCACCGTAAATGTTCACTAGATGATTCTGACACTGGCTAATATAGTGTTTTTTTTTTTTTTTTGTCTTTTCTATAGTAACATCCTGGAGCTGGTGGAGTTCTTTGAAGAAGAAGACAAATTCTACCTGGTGTTTGAAAAGCTTAGAGGAGGTTGGTGAATTATAACTGCTGCAGGATGCCTGCATTGGATCTTTGTTTATTTTTAAACATTCCTGTAATGCATGTGCAGTGTCTAGTCTGTAGCCAGTTATTTATGTCTGTGTGTGGGGGGGGAAAACATTCATTCTGTGCTTTTTACTTGTAAAATAGAGCTGATATACTCTCATTTTTGCTCCTATTAGGGTCGATCTTGGCACACATTCACAGGAGACGGCACTTCAGTGAGCAGGAAGCCAGTGTTGTCGTGCAGGACATCGCCAGCGCTCTAGATTTCCTGCATAACAAGGGTAAGACCACTCGGACAAAATAGCGAGCAATTTTATTACTCCTCAGGAGCACCAAAAAGGCTTGGTGCTCATGAGGAGTAATAAAATCGTTTTTAGTAACATAGTTACAGACCATATTTGCATGATTTCTTGTTTAAATTAGCCACGGGACACAAAACCCTATTTGTTGACGCTGGAAAAAATTGCTTGCTTGTTGTTTTTAAACTGATTAAATATAAAAAATACATTTTACTTGATTCTGGCACGATGGCCAGATCTTACTAACAAAAAAGACTGACTGATTGCTTTCCTATCCTTTTCTAGGAATGGCACATAGAGACCTGAAACCTGAAAACATCCTCTGCAAGAGTGCAGATAAGGTGAGTTTACCACAATCTGTTTGAGCCCAATTAGTTCAAAGGGCAACTAATGTGATAACCAAGTATGATAAGGACATGAGCCCTGGTAATGATAAATGACCACGGAAATCTCTGGCCCCACAAGTAGTTATTCCATACAAAATTATATGAATTCAGTCAAAATGTAGATGCATTTGAATGATTCTGAACTTTGTATCTCTTTGTCAGATTTCCCCGGTCAAGATCTGTGACTTTGACTTGGGCAGTGGGATCAAGCTGAACAGCGACAGCTCACCCATCTCCACCCCTGAGCTCCTAACCCCTGTAAGTCCACCTGCATATTGTGCTCCTTGTCTTGTTCGCCAAACAGTTTAGACCACTTTCATAAATGGGAATGGGACGGTGCTATTGAAGGGAAATGCATGCCAGCAATAGGAGTATAGCTATTGAGAGAAAGGAATACATCATAATAATAAACTTTATTTATAGAGCACTTTTCATACAAGAGATGTAGCCAAAGTGCTTTACAATAAAAAATAAAAATGCAACACATTTCAACAAGGGCAAATAAAAAAAAAAAAATGAGACAATAAAAATGATAGATAGATGGAAGAGGTTAATCTGTCATATGGTCTTGTTCATATTTCCCTTTACAGTGGTTTGTGACCTTGTTGTGGATATGCAGGGTGTTTTCAGGCTGCAAAACAATGCCTTTATCAAGTCCAACTTTCTGGTTGCCTGTTGGGCAATCCTCTGTGGTGTTAGCTGTAGGGCAGCTCTCTGATTGGGAGAGAATATGTTGTTTTGGGGTTAAGTTAGTTCAGTGTGGGGCAGTTTCTGTGAAATGACATGGATTGCTTCCTGAATGTCCCAATCTGGCCCCTTTACCCTTCCCTTATCACGCTGAAGTATCGGCAGCACTTGGAAAGATATCCCTCGGTTTAACGTCAACGTCCTGTTGCTTATCAGTCGCAAATATTGAGGCCCGTGAGTTTTGGGGGTTATGCTTGTTTAGCTCTCCTGCTGTCGTCACAAAGCAAAGCACATCCTCTGAACAGTGCCCAGAAAAGTGGGACCCTTGCAACCTCAGAGGGGAATGGTAAAGTTGAACTGGCACGCTTTCTACGTGTCAACACACACTGTCTGCTGGCTGGATGGATGGACCAGAGCAGGTGAAGGATAGCAGTTTAGCCTGCAGGAATGTAGGGGTGGGTGGGGGGTTTTCTACACTGGTAACTTCATCTTCCTGTAGCAGAACTAATGGATAGAGCCCATCCCTGGACTATTTGAAGGGGAGATAGTTTGAGGGCCAAAGAGGCATCTCGTGTTTAGTCTACGCAGACTTAGATGTTGGGCCTGAATGATCACATGTGTGTTTGGTGCAGTGGGGTGCACCGATTTATTTGATACGGCCTGCCTCTTTACCACTTTATCCCTTTTTGTTGTACATAACCACATCTAATCTAATACAAAGATTTCAGTGAAAGAACAGTTGATGCCTGAGGTCAGGACACAACGTGATAGCCTTGGCTACAAGGAACACATTGTGACTCTTACAAGGCCGTGTCCTGTGGTATGAAGTTGCAATGAAACCAAAACACACCCAGCTCTTGCTCATTTCCCCTTTCTCTCTCTGTGGTACAAGAGAAAAACATCCACCGTCTCTTTCTGCTTAGTCTCCGCCCAGTGGCCCCAACCACGCTTGTGCTTGTCTGCGCTTTCTTTATGTTCTTTATACAAAGGCTGTGCATAAGGCTTGTTCTAGAATTGCTAGTCTTTCCCCCTATACCTAGCAACTGAGATGTGATTGGCTAGACCAGTGGGAGGGGGAGGGTAACTGGGAGGGACAAATACCCAGTGTGCTCATGCGCACTGGCTTGTTTTCTTTGCCCTGATCACAGGAACAATGTTATCTGATTTTCATCTAGCTATTGGCTCCCCCTCTTACCCACATTCCTACAGTTGCTGTTGCTCAACAAAAAGTGCTTTTGCATATATTGCTTATGTTCCTGATCCAACTGAATATGTTTAATCAACTGTATCTAGGGGCTGTTTGAAAATGTATGAGTTTAATGTGGATGTGTGCTCTCTAGAACAACATGAACGCAGGGAAGAGCAGAGGGACCTCTCTAGGAAAAAGCGAATTTTTAGTTTTCTAAGAACTCTGCACAAGTGACTGCCCGTCTGTCTGCTTGGCATGAAATAAATCTGACTGTTAAAATGTCAACGCGCACGTTTAGCACTTAGGAACTCGGTGAACCTGTAACATGGAGACGCAACACAGAAGCAGCTTAGACGGTTATATAAAAAAACATCCAAGAACTGCCTCTGTTGTTCTTGTCACAGATGCATGTCAACAGAACAGGTATCCTTCCTGTAAGCCTCTTCAGATAATCCGGTAGTTTACAAACCGCAGAGGTGTGTGTCATCGGTGGTGTCAGTATGGCCTGACTAGTCACATGGTTTGAGGAAAGTCCCAGGTTGCATACCAACAAATCCTGTGGTAGCCGCAGCTGATTAGCAATTATCTGCAGCTTACAGGAAGGTTTGAGGAGGATGTGACTGATGCAAGTTCAGAAGGTGTTTGCTGTAGCAGGAGGAACAAATGTGAGATTGCCGTTATTTCACTGCCCCCCTTCAGCTCTTATCACTGGCAGTCCCGGACTGGCTATCTTTTACCCTGACTTATCTTTGATTGGTGGCGTATTTGTGTGGCTTTGAAACAAGATTAGCCTCGATGGCTGTTTTGTTGATACACAGCAATCACATTGCCCTTCAGTTTTGGGGCACCTTCGTAGGCAAAAATATCCTTTTGTGTCTGTGTCTTTTTATGTCTGTGGCAGCTGCATTTGGCCTGAATCCTGGGGGCTTGTCTGTTGGGGCAGTCGACCCAGACATGATGTTGTTGGTGGAAACGTGGGGGTTGGGGGCTTTTCTCTCCGACAGAAGCAGCTTTGTCTGAGACGAGATTCCTGTGCAGCAAATTTCATTACATAAGGGTGCAGCGAGGTGGAGGAGTTAGGAGACAGCTGGGATATGGTACTGGCAATGTAATGCCTGCTCAATGTAAACATGCTCGCTGCTCACAGATGGAAGGAAGGATATAGGCCAGAGGGCTTCCCAGGATGCAGGCCTCAGTCGGGGACAGATAGTATCATATATAACTAAACTAATACATAATGACTCGCTTGACTGTGGGCTGCCGTTTGGAAAAATAACCGATCAGGCAAAGCACAGATTAACAGGTATTCTCAGAGCAGGTTCTCAGAATTTATACCAGTCGTCTATATTTAGGACGTCCTCTAGAAATCTCAAAGGATCCAAACTCTTGACATAAAACACCATAAATTCATCTGACAATAAAAGTTCTTGTTAAAGTTGATAGAATGAGGCAACAATGAACTAGGTGTCCTGCTGAACTAGCGACCTGCTCCTCTTTCCTGTTCCTAAAGTATTAAAACGGCATTTGGTGTTTTCTAAGTTACGTAACCAGCGAGGGCTCAGCCCGGTCTCTGGCTCTGCGGGACAACAAATCCTCTTTTCCCTGCTCAGTGTTTGGCCTAATTTCTTTCTTAGCTACATAACAAGGTACCATCAGAGCTGAACTAACCCTTACCCCCCAGTCCATTCTGCCTGGCGTGTGTGCAGCTGGATGGTCAAAGCACTGAGTCACTGCTGCAGTCTGCCTACGCACACTAACCTGCTTCATTACAGCATAGCCCTCCCTTCCTCTACCCTTCATATGTAATTGTACACGATGTTCCTACTTAGGTGTCCTTAACGCATTGAGAAAAGCTGTATAGCACATTTTAAATGAACCCATCACTGCACATAAGCATGTGACAGTCACATAGGCTGCCCCCCCCCCCCCCCACCCCCACCCCACTGCACAGCCCAAGAGAAGGCCCCTAGCTTTGACACTTGCAACCACGAGGTATCAGCTGAACAAAGAAATGTGGGCCACAGCCAAGAGAGGCTTGTGTTTCTCTCTCAACTCTTTCCGTGCTATAGTTGCTACTTTTCTTTTTTTTTTCTTCCCTGGGGTTAATAAACTTGTTTTGTTTTTGTCTCGCAGTGTGGCTCAGCAGAGTACATGGCACCCGAGGTGGTTGAGGCCTTCAGTGAGGAGGCCACAATTTACGACAAGCGCTGTGACCTGTGGAGCCTTGGAGTCATCCTCTACATCATGCTGAGCGGCTACCCACCCTTCGTAGGCCGCTGTGGCGGGGACTGTGGCTGGGAGTTAGGGGAACCCTGCCACACCTGCCAGGTAAGAATTTGACATTATTTCAGCCCTCGAGTTTTCCCTCTATCTTAGTGAAACTAAAACAATGCATATTCTCCATCTAGGTTAAAGTAACTGATGGGTTTTATGTCTATTTCTAGAACACTCTGTTTGAGAGTATCCAGGAAGGAAAATACGAGTTTCCAGCGAAAGACTGGGCTCACATCTCCTCAAGTGCCAAAGACCTAATATCCAAACTTCTGGTTCGGGACGCCAAAAACCGCCTGAGTGCCAGCCAGGTGCTGCAGCATCCCTGGACGCAGGGGGTAAGTTTTAAATCATCAAGCCTCTTCTGCATGTCTTTGACAGACATTCTTTATGTTTAGGGTTTGTAAGTGTTGAGGTTTTAACTTGTCTTTTTATTCTATTCAGGGTGCATATGACACTTTACCAACATCCATCCTGCATCAAAGGTGAGAAAACGTTAAGTTACATCAGACTGTATTCCTCTGGACCCTTTGCCTGAAATATCTGAACCTTGTATTCAATTGGTTGATCCGTTTTTGTGTCTGATCTTGTCCATTAGAACCAGCAATGCCAGGGATCTGACATTCTTTGCCGACAAGGCCATGGCTGTGAACCGGCAGCTGGCTGAACAGGATGGCATGGAAGACCAGCAGCAGCAGGAAGTCCCGTTTGTTGTTACCGCTACTGGCTCTTCTATGCGCCTCTCTCCTCCTTCCAACTCCAAGCTGGCCAAACGCAGGCAGCAAAACAGCCAGCTGAAGGGAGGGCCCGTCTCTGCTGCAGAGCTTCGTCAGCTCTTGGCCCCTCTCGTTATTTTGGGAGACTGTGCCTGAACTCTGTCAACCGTGACCTCCGACCTTCCGTTAAGATTCAAGTCCAGATCCAAGACTACCCTAAGACTCTCTTTCTCCCCAATTCTGGCCCCTCTCTCTGACTCTAGCCGGCCTTGGTTTCTCTGCCATTCAGGCTTTCTTGCCTCGCTGTAAAGGGAGATGCTGCTTGCAGCCCTTCCTCTAAATGCCTTCTGCCCCTCTGCAGCACTTCTGAAGCACATCAGCCCAGGGCCTGCATATAGCAAACACACACACACACACACACACACACACACACACACGTGCATGTCAAGGTTAGGGAGGAGGGCCAGTTAATGATCTGGGAGAGAGAGAAGTATTTTCTAAGTTATGTTCTCTTGTTTTTTTCTTCATATAACTCAGTTCAGAAGAAAGTAGAACATTTATCTTCGAAACTAAGCTCAGACACCAAAGGACAACCTGTTGTGCTGCTCCCACGTTACAACTGGATCCACTGTGAATTAAGTTATCTGGAATGTTCTCTTTGCCTGTATGTATATGCACGAATGGCCCATCTGCAGATACGTACAAGCTTATGCAATATGCCAAGATGAAGGCTGTCCCTGTCTCGAAGGGATTCAGTATAAGGGGTTGGGAGGGCTGTAAGCCAATGCTGTCCGTGCCTGGTGCGGTCTATTAACATGGCTGGGGACTTCAAAGATTATTATTTTTTTTTTGTTTTTTTGTTTTAGTCTCCATTTAAGATAAATTCCTCAACACTGAGATTCCTCTGTAAATGTCTGAGATAAAACGCACTCGTCTAGCTTGGTGGCCATGCACTTAATGCTCCTATAGAGCAAGGACTGTTTGTCTGTACCCAGCCAGCCATGACTTACTGTTTATCACATGAACATATATGCCAAATTATCAGTGGCCACATCTTTCAGTGTTTGAGAGAATTAAACTATTTTACCTGCGTTATGATGCATGGCCTCCCCAAAATTTGACTTCCGAGCTAGCTCTGAAGTAGATCTGGTATGTTTGTTCAAGCTAATTGTTAAATGGCTAGGCAAGTGAAACTGGGTCAGTGTTACTTTCATTGTAAAGAATTCTTGACATGTCCCATTGCCACAACCAGAATATGTATTTTTTTTTTGTTGTTGTTGTTGTTGTAATTTTTGTTTCTACAAATCAACTAAAGCATTAGATTTAACCTTGAATAGTTTGAGAGTAAAGGTTAAAACTCCTTTCAAGAGTTTGAAAAGCACATTTTGGCCAATTTGACCCGAGTGTCATTTGTTGATCAAATACATTTATTTGGACCATTTTTTCCCCCCCCCCCAATGGTTCACTATTGTCTTGTTTTCTTATGAGACACCCCTTTCAAAATAATGACATTACAAAATAAGAAGCAAATGAGATCTTTCAAAAAAGAAAACTCAAAAAAAAAAAGGAAAAACATTCCACGAAAAGAAATACAACAAAAAAAGTCTTCCACAGATGCGTAGCTGTATTAAGTTTACTTTATTTTTCATGTTTGAAAACTCCATGTCATTGTGCCACACTGATTATTTTTTTTTTTTTTTTTTTTGTATGGCTGTTAATAAGCTTTTGTTTTCTATATGGTGATTTCCATGCAGGTGCTGTTCAGTTCAGGTGAAACACCGGATGTTTTCCTTGTTTCGTGTTTTTAAAAGTTCAGAGTATGTGACGTATGAGGTGAGATGGAAAGAGTTTGTTTAGTTGATCTGGAGCGTTCGGGCCCAGCGAAGGCGAGTTTTAAGTTTTATTTTTTTTTTGTGTAAGAGTTGGCAATAATCTTTTTTTGTTTATTCAGATTAAGTTAAAGCTCATTCTGAAACTGACAGGTAATGGACTGGTGATGAGGTCTCGCAACACTGTAGCCATTTCACCAAAGAGGGTTCAAGTCATGACGTTGAACATGTGATCATCACCTAGCAGTGAGAAGTGGGGGACTTCTGATTGTCCATGTCCTGTAGCCAGCACTGCAGCGACGGTACTCTGGAAATGGCTCTCTTGGTGTCATCATGCTGATAATAGGACACTGTAATAGTTCTAAAATACCTTTCTACAGATGAATCGTTATGGGGTTTTATGTCTTATAATAAGACTTACTTGAATTTGTGTATGCAGCTGTTTCTTCTCCATTTGGGAAACTACTTTGCTATCGGTAATCTCAAAGCATTAAGCTGATGATCAAGGCAATCTTGGGGTTTTGAAAATACCTATACAGTTCAGTATTCTGCCTTTTTCTCCCTTTTGAGCATCAGACGAGTTGGTCCCTACTTTTTTGATAGGGTTGGATACTCAAACGCACAGATTTTGGCCATGCTCTAATATCCTGAATGGTATAATAAGAGTTTTCTTGGTCATGACCATTTCTACTTTTGTCAAATGGCAGTAGCTTTTTGGACTGCCTTTTATTGGGAGGGGACAAAATTAATATCCTTAAGCCTCGCAATTTTTATATTGTAAGTCATTTTTGAAGTAAGGACGTGTTAAAATCCACTCATTCATTCAGATGGACAGTCCCATCATCAACCTCCCCACAATTTGAATGTAGCCCACAGGCAAAAGCATTTACAATCCAGCAACATTGATCATACGTTTTATAAATGGTTCATTTCATGGACATGGTGTGGGGTTATTCTGTCTACGTTGATTCAGTCCTCAATTTTTTTTTCTTTTTGAGAGTTGACACCTGATTTTAACACTGTCTGAATCACCCCAAGCCCATCGTGTTCATGGGAAGAAATTTAAAATAAATACATCCTTTATAAATACAAAAAACATATTTTGATTTAAAATAAGCACTTTACTGTACCATGTGAATGATTGCAGTTCACTCAAGGCAACATTTATGACAGTTGCTACAGAATTTTGTATTGTTTTTCTTAAAAAAAAAAAAAAATGCAATAAAATGCTTTGAACTACACTCGTTTGTCTGATTATTGTCTGTTTTGCTTAAAGGGCTGAAGAAGTGAAAACAAGTGCACTTTCCCTGAGCTCTCTCCTCTATCACTAGTTTCATATTAACTAGCTAGTCTTATCTTTTGGCCAAGGTTGGGGCCATTTCTTCTGATTCTGTGCTGTAAATCCCCTAATCAGTAACACTCTCTGATATCTGAGCCGACTGTATCACAATTGTCCTTGGATGTGGTAAATATGAGCTTCTCACATACACGGAAATGTGACTGTGGTTTCACCTTGTTAGTCACGCCGAGAGCTGCTGTGTGTGTGTGTGTGTGTGTGTGTGTGTGTGTGTGTGTGTGTGTGTGTGTGTGTGTGTGTGTGTGGGGGGTGGGGGGGGGGGGGGGGGTGGGGGGGGGGGGGTGGGTGGCGTGCTCGGCGTGCTCACAGCTGCACAGGCCTGATCTGAGCAGACTGATGCAACCCGCTGCAAGATCTGCAGCTCCTGTGTGCCACCTCATGATGATCTGCCTGGAAATACAAGATGACTTCTGCTGAATTAGCTAAATGCCAGTTGTGTCCTTTCAAAACTGCTGCAAGTCAGGATTTGCCTTCCTGTTGTTAAAATCAGCTTTAGGCCTTTGACTAAAATAATGTTTGTGAAGAAATATTACTGATGAAGCAGATAAACATAAGCTGGGTTTGGTCGGTTGATGCGAATGAGCAAAGAGAGCAATGAAAAGCATAATAATAAACAAAGAAATACCATCAGCACCAATAACCGCATGTGCTTGATGTGCTATTAGAATCAGAATTATTTGCCAAGTACATACATACATAAAAGGAGTATGACTCCGGTTGTATGCATCTCTCTCAATGTACTTACACAGAAATAGAAATAACTTTTATATATATATATGGATGTACATAGTCTGGATGAATATGTATAGTATGTACATGTAAAGATGTCTATTTACTATATATACAGTGAGTATGATTTATATTGACAGTGACATATGATAAGTACATATTTAAAAATAATTGTGCATTAAAGACTAAAAATATAATCTATAACGGCAGCAGTGGATATATTTATTTTCAATTAGGGATTATTTTCATTATTCATTATACTGTATGTCCATTATTCATGTTATTTATCAGTTCTTCATCTTTTAGTCTATCAAATGTGAATACAAAAAATAGTAAAGTCCTGAAAGCCCTTGTTGTCTCGTGTTGTCTGACAAACAGTCCAAAACTCAAAAACATTTCCTCTAAAGTTATATGAAAACAGAGAAGCAGCAAATGCTCACATTGTGTGGCAGGAACCAGCAAATATTTGCCATTTTTGTTTGATTAAACAGGGTAAACAATTAATTATCAAAACAAAATAGTTTCAGCATCAATGTATTAATTTACCACAGTGATGCTTTAGGTGTCGTTATTCCCCTTTAATGTTGATTTGCTGTACTTTACAAAGAAATCATAAGACAAAAGACACACACACAAAAAAAAACCTGTCTATTGCGCAACTTCTATTTCTACAGTACAGACGTCATAAGGCAGGAGGAAATTAAATGATGCAACAGCAGAGTGTTTTCTGTACAACCTCCAGGGAAACTGTGATGGATGAGTCACCTCACCGGTGTTTGTCTCCCTCTAGTGGACACTTCTCACAGCTGCATCACACTGAAAGACTCATCTATCCTCTTGGTATTTAGTTATAATAAACTATTTTATGAAGATGCAGTAGATTATATCCTAAACCAATAACCAAGAAGAGAAAGCAACATTTTGTTTGATTACATCAAACAGCTCATAAAGGGAGGAACAGATCGACCTTGTGTGAGACACAGATCATGAGATCTCAAGTCATGAGATTCAACTCTCAGATCTGAAGGCGGACAAGAGAAATCTATTTATGCACTGCGTGTATGAGGGTAGGGATATTCTCTAACTCAGTGGTGTATACACATCTAAATCATTCTTGTATAAGTTGGTACATATTGTGATGTGTTTTTTTTTTTTAGGGAGAAAGTTTGTGACCCGGCTGCCATGTTGAGATCAGTTGAGGAAATACCAAGCACCGCCCACCAGTCGGAGCAAACTTTTTCATTTTACAGCTAAACAGTTCCCTACAAGATGTTTCTGAAAAAATTTGAGGTGAGAAATAAGCATTACAGTAACAGAATATTGATTCATATTTGATCAGCGCTGCCTAGTTTGACCGTTTGATCAGAGTTCACAAGTGATTGACAGCTGCCTCCGTTGAATGAACAGCCAATAGGAATGCTCTCTCTCTGAAATGACCTGTGATTGACCAAATTCTCCCGTCAAGTGTCCCGGTTAGATTTTTTAAAGCATGAAAACAGAGCCATGAGGAGGTGCAGAAGTCTAGTTTTCTCTCAGAACATTTGAATTACAATATGCTGAAAGGTTACTATGGAGTTTTTGCCCAATGATGCCAAAAACCTTCCTACTACTGCAGGTTTAATGACTTCCTTCTTCATAATCGTAATGTCGCACCATCTGGTCTGCATCTCAATTCATTATAGACAAGAACAACGTGAAGTAATTAAGCAATGCAGTTACCTGGTTTTCCATTACATCTCATCTTTTCACAAGATCAGTACTTCAACAGTCCTGCCTGAGAAAAACAGTAGAGTATTTATGCACTGAGGTTAATTACAATGAACATTGTCGAACATAAACTTCACTTCAGGCTGCTAACACGCCTACAAGAGGACGTTCTCACAGCAGGAAAAGCTCAGGTGTCACTAACGATGACTCTGTGTGTGCCAGTATGTGACAGCCTGAATCTGAAGCGTCGTTAATTCTATCATTTACACCTGTGCTGTTCCTACTGTGTGACATGTCAAACTCAAAATTACAAGATTTTAATTTAATGGACCCTGTGTTTTAATTACCAGTGTTTTCTTCTTATCTGCTCCAAACTTTATTCAATCTTTTAAATACGTTTTATACCTTAGATTCTCTTAAGACATGTATTTTTATACTACTTCCTACCCATGAAACGGTGATATCAGGACGTATTGATGCTCTATTGTAGAAAAGGAAAGGAACCAATGAAAAAACAGATGAAACTCAGCTTTATAAAAGTAAAAACTGCAATAATAGCAGTGAAATAAAACAGAGGTACAACCTAATAAACCAAAGGACCAAATAAAACATCATAGGTTTATAAAAAGATAGAGTTATGAGTATCATATGAGTGTCAGACTTTTTTTTTTTTTACATTTTTGGACATTTTTCAATTTTTTTTCGACATTATTCCAATTTTTTTTTGTTGTTTTTTTACATTTTTCACCCTTTTTGAGGGACATTTTTTGACATTTGTCAGACTTTGTTTTTTTTTTACATTTTTCGAACTTTTTTTTTTTTTTTCGACATTATTCCAATTTTTTGTTGTTGTTTTTTACATTTTTCACCCTTCTTGAGGGAAATTTTTTGACATTTGTCAGACTTTTTTTTTTTTACATTTTTCGAACTTTTTTTTTTTTTTTACATTTTTTGGACATTTGTCAGACTTTCATTGTACATTTTTAGACATTTGTCAGACTTTGTTTTTTTTTTACATTTTCGGACATTTTTCAGACTTTTATTTTACATTTTTTGACATTTGTTAGACTTTTTTTGGGGGTCATTTTCGAACTTTTCTTTTTTTTTTTTTTTTTTTACATTTTTTGGACATTTGTCAGACTTTCATTGTACATTTTTAGACATTTGTCAGACTTTGTTTTTTTTTACATTTTCGGACATTTTTCAATTTTTTTTTCGACTTTATTCCAATTTTTTTTTTTTTTTTTTTACATTTTTCACCCTTCTTGAGGGACATTTTTTGACATTTGTCAGAACTTTTTTTTACATTTTTCGAATTTTTTTTTTTTACATTTTTTGGACATTTGTCAGACTTTCATTGTACATTTTTAGACATTTGTGCAACAACTTTAAAAAAAAAATTCATTTTGAAGCAATTTAACAGAGTTGACATTGCCAATATTTGGCCCTTCAGTACTTCTCTATGTAAAACTAACGTATCCATTGAAACACAAACATTTAACTATCCAAGTAACTGCTGCCATGTTACAAAATAAAACATCTCTGAGGCTTAAGGAGTATGTAGAGCTCACTTTTGAAAACCAAAGTTCACCGGCTGAAAGAGTGCCAATCATTACACCACTGATTACCTGCCCAGCACACCTGAGAGTCATGAGGATCAGGACTGGGTCTGATTGGATCACGGTGTCCATCTGTAGAGCACAAAAGGCCCGAGCATGTGCTAGTTTGAAGTTTGAGAGTTGAGCTGGAGGTAGGTATCATGGAGCATTTTAGGAATTGTTTGTAGACTTTAAATCTGTGACAAAGAAGAAACAAAGAAGCTTTTGGTTGAATGAATAAATGCAAACATGGAAAAATGGTCACTTTTCCTATTAACTTTTGACCTTTAGTAGATGTATAAACATTTGTTTAAAGAATTGCCTATTTCAAATTAAACCATTTAAAAATACTAGCTAATGTGTTAATTTATAGACCCTTAAAATGTGAGAAACTTCTCAGTTTTAGCTTGTGCTCAGGCAAATGTGATTTCACAGATTGAATTAATCTAGTTGACATTTTTAGTACAGGAGTAGTACAACATTTTGCTTGTTATTTGCAGCTGTACTTAGCGTCACAGTTTAAGCAGAAACCTAAGTGATTTTGATATTCTCAGCAATAAAAAGGCAAATAAGTGAATTTCTCAAAATGTCAGATGTGCTTTTTAATTTTTTTTTTTAATGGACCTTTTTCAAAGCAGACTTTTTGACTCGTCATAGTAGGAAAAGCTGAAATTGTTGTCCTGTCATATCACTTTCACTCACTTTCACTAACTTGTAACTGCATCTTTTAACATCTTTATCAAAACCTCCATCATTGTGTGTATTGTTATTGCTGCTCTGCATGTTTGCATGTGTCAAAATGGCCATAATCAGTAATGCTTGAGTGTGTTTTGTTGCTTGCTTGCATAGCTACATGAACTGACATTATTTGTGTATTACCATGCTAATGTTTCGCTGTTTCCTGTTGCTCTGTAGGTCTTTATGGGGTCTTGTCTTCTGCCTGTACATTCTAACCATCACCTCACAGGTTTCATAACATCTCGCCAAAGGACTGCAGTTGAAAATTAGCCGGCTGGCTAATACTGGCACATGTGCAGAAATGTTAGCTAATGTGTGTTGTCTTTTTTTTTTTTTTTTAAATAAATGAAACTATAAAGAGGGCTCGGTTCCATTAAAGTGTCCCAGTAGCACAATATCAGGGCCTTTCCAAAGTGGAATGCAGCCTAATTAATGTTGTTAAACACACCTGTGCTTTTCCTACTGTGACATGTCAAAATGTCTGCTGTGAAAATGGTCTGTCAGCAAAGTACCTTTCATTTTTCTGACACAAGAACTTCATGGGTGCATCCCAAAGCCCTTAATTGCATCCACGTTTCCCTTACTTGCATCTTTGTCCCTCCCACCATGGAAGCATGGAGAGACGCAAGGAAACCATGCGAGGAGTGAGGAAACGACAAATAAGAGCTTTGGGATGTACCCCACGACTCCCTACCCCCTCACTGGATTCCTGTGAAATAAAATGCTGAAAAATGTGTGTAACTTATTTTGCAAAGCTGACTGAGCCTTGACTTTTAAACTAGTCTAATGCTAATTAAAACTTAGCTAATGATTGGAAGGCCAGCAAGGGAAAGAACCATAGAACTGAATAAAGTGGAAAGGAGAGAAACTTACACCTTCAGGGACCCTTTTATTATTAACTGGGAAAATATCCACCTCACGTTAGCAGCAAATGTTTTTGTTTGAAAGACCAACTATTAAAGGTTTTCTTTAGCTAACTGTTGAGTGGTTTGGGAGCAAGTCATTCTTTTCTTTACACCTCACGTTAACAGTTTTTGTTTTGTTTTTTTATCTGTGACGTCAGGCGTGCGACACGTGAACTCACGCGAGAGTTCATCCCCCCCCGACCAATCCAACATGGCGCCGTAGAGACGTTGTTATTGTTCCTTCGCCTCTTCGAGCTCTCGCAGTACGACACAGAAACCACGCAGAAAAACCACCGAGCGGGTTCGTGCGGGTCATGAGAGGAACACCTGGAGACAATGCTGAGATCCACCGGCTTCTTCCGAGGGATTGACTGCCCGTTTTACGGTGAATACAGCGAGGGCAGCGGAAGCAGAAATGGGTGTAACAGACCGTACTGTCACTTCAGGCACAGCCGGCAGAGACGGGCGAACCACGGAGCTCCGGCCGAGGTTACAAAGCAAAGAGACCTTCACTCCGCTCAGAAAGGTGCTGAGTATTATTCTACTAACTCCTGAAATGACTTGAATACTTTGTCTTCGCTCAGGGAGTCGGCAGCGAGGTCGTGTGTGTGGCTGCTTTGGACCACAGGGTTGAAAATGTGTCAACTAATAATGGTGTAAAGTGAATTTATGATCCATGTTACCTTATATTTCCCTTCCATGGTTTCTGTAAACTGATGTATAGCAGGGAAGTACAAGATGTATTGATCCCACACAAGGAGGTGTCATAGCAACAAAAGAACAGATGCATAGTAACAAGAAAATTCGAAAAACAAACAGCTATCTGCTAACGTTACATACAAAACATAACAAAAAACAACAACATATGTGACCTGCTCCATCATAATGAGTCCCTTTGACCCCAGAAACACATTTTGAGTTTTCTGTCTGACTGTAAAGAGGAAAGTCTCAGCTTTATGGCATTACCAAGATTATCTTTCTACGCCAAATATTCTATGAGATATCCTCTTTCAAAGTTCGACTGTCATCAAACGTTATTTTTGAAAAAAAGGGCATTAAAGATAATAATTAATATTCAGCCATTTTCCAGGATTAAAACACATTTATTAAGACTCAAGTTTAAATGAACACGATATTTTTTTGGTCAAAAGTGACACCAAACATTTCATAATGTAGCCTACACATACCTTAACGCATACATGTGCCAGTATCTGGTACCTTATATTATAAGGTGCCAGTATCTGGTACCTTATATTATAAGGTACCAGATACTGTATACACTAACAGAAATGAGAACTATAAAGTGTATTGAGACTAAAAGTGTCCCAAATAAAGTAAGGAGACAAGGAAGTTACAATTGAAAAATAAATCAGGTGGAGCGTAAAGTATCCTGTGTTTACACTACAGGTAGCAGTGTTGCAGCCCTCTGAGACCCACAATAGACCCGTTTTAGTCTTTTTTTAGGGGGTGCAGGGGGTCAACAGTAGATGTCACATAGAAGTGGTGTACATCATCTGAAAGCTGGGAACCTGATGATTAGTTTGAGATGCAGCTCAGCATTGTGTGTCAAGTTGTTCTAGTCATTAATCAGACATAAATATGGATTAATTATTTCAAAAAATGAATTGTTAAAAGTGTTTAAGAGCTTAGAACATTATGATCAAAGTATATGATTTGTCATAGCCCTGTGATAGTCTGGCGACCTGTCCAGGGTGTACCCCGCCTTCGCCCAGCTGGGATCGGCTCCAGCCCTCTCCGTGACCCTGAATAGGATAAGCGGTTACAGATAATGGATTGATGGATATATGGTGGTGATTGTATATGATGGTCATTCCCATGCTCTATTATGTCTCATAAGTTGTTGAAGCAATTTTGGGGTTGATACCATTTGTTACACAGATTTGGTGCTAAATTTAACAATTTTTTATCAATCGAGAACTGATAAATATGATCAGTAATCCCTCTAAAATATCATATTAAGACACCAAGACCTTGAGGAACACCATAGAAAAAAACATTGGATATTTCTGTAAGAATTGCATTTTCCGATGGTTAGACGGTGAGCACTTCTGTTCTGGAAACTGCTCAGAAACCCCCTTATTGTCAATCTACCTAGGAAAGCCGTCCATCCTCTGAATGCTTTACAGTTTGTGGCTGTAAAGTTTCATGACGCTGTGATTATCCTCGAGGTCACCACAGGTCATTTTATACAGAGAGGTCAAGTTTCAAAAAATGGTCTCACTATAATGAAATGGCTACTATGGAGACTAACATCATCACACATGAATACAATTGGGCTCATTGGATCCACAAGAGTCTCAGTTTTACAGTGATACCCAATTTATGTCATTCCAAACTGTTTTTGGACCCCAGCATGCAGAAATATTCAAACACATCATTTTAGAATAGGCGAAAATAACACATTTATACTGCATGTAAACAACTGCATGGTTTTTGCCCCAAGCTGCATGTGATTGTCATAAAGTGGGTAAATCTGTAAAGGGGAGACTCGTGGGTACCCATAGAACCCATTTTCATCCACATATCTTGAGGTCAGAGGTCAAAGGACACTTTTGAAAATGGTCATGCCAGTTTTTTCTCACCAACATTTAGCCTAACTTTGGAGCGTTATTTAGCCTTCTTGCCCACAAACTAACAATACATGCCTGTTACCAGTGGATTCCTTAGGTTTTGTAGTTTCATATGATATCTTCACTCTGGCTCTAAAACTGAACCTGCTACAGCACCTGAAAGACAGTAAAGTCGGTCGGGATCTCGCGGACCGGACTGGTGCATCCCTAGTTCAAAACTCCCAAAAAAGCTAGTAAGTGGACCTTTTTATTATTTCGTTGGTCAGTTTTATTAATACTGTTTGTCTTGCATCCCTGTAGAACAAGGTTATGATCCCTTCAACCCCGAAGTCGTGAGGCCCCAGGAGCAGGAGAATGGAAATGCCTCGGGAGACCTCAGCGGTGCTCTGGAGCTGGTCAACAAGGCCATCGAGGAGGTCCGCAGCGAGGTGGAGAGGGAGAAGAGGAAGCTCTCTCGGATTGGGGATGAGCCGTACAATCCCAGTGGGAGCACAAAATCTTCACCGGATGCTGTTAAAAGTAAAGCACCACCTTCACACATGGCGTATGACCCTGGGAGTTATCAGATGACATCTGTAGATTATAATCCCACCCCTGGCTGCAGCAAGTACACCTTGGATTCAGACAGCCAGGGGAGTAATAGTAACTCCATGGAATACGTTCCTATGTCAGTGAGAAAGCCTCCATCTCGGACACACACGCACCAACTCCCCTCTCCTCCCCACAGTCCAAAGTACTCAAACAGCACATCCTCCTCTAAGTGTAAATACACTCTGGACAACTCAAAACCATCTACAGATATGGAGTACGACCCGCTGTCCAACTACTCGGCAGGGATCGCAGCGAAAAGGAAGAGGGGCCGGGGTGCACAAGCCGTTAAGACGGAGCAGAGAAAGACGCACAAACTATCAGACATGTCAGACGAGGAGTGTTTTGTCGCTGTGAACAAACCACGGCAGCAGAGCGTAGACACAAAAAAGTACACTTTCTCTGACTCTGACGGCGAGAGCTCTGGGACGGAGTATCGACCCACCTCGCTTAGCAATCTCCAGCAGAGAAAAGGCAACAGTGGGTCACTTTGGGCCGCTGTGGTGAAGGAGAGAAAAGAGAAAAATGAAAGTATCCTAAATGCACTGACACAGAGGAATAAAGAGGACTTGGCAGGGGACTCAGACGTCCAGGAAGATATTCAACGAAAGGACAGTATAGAGAAAAAGAAGGTGGCTAGTCGAACTAGTCACGAGAAAAGCGTCAAATCTGATAAAGTGCATAAACTTGTAAAGGAAGCTAACAGAACGACTGGTAGTAAGAGTAGTAGCAGCAGCAGTAAAGACAAAGGGTCAATAAAGAACTCAAACCAGGACTCGGCAAAGAAGGAGAACAAGACACATGGAAAAAGAGACGATAGGAAAAACACAGTTAAGGTTAAGACACCGGATAAAGTTCAGAGGGAAGGCAGAGACGAAAAGAGAAGTGACGGTAAGATCAAAGCTGTGGAAAAATTAAAAACGGACTCAGGCAAACGAGATAAAGATACAGAAAATGGTGCAAGGGAAAGCAAGAAACCCAAGATGTCAGAGAAGGAAAAGGAACACAGCAAGTATAAGGACCGCCAACACAAAAATGGTAAACTTGATAGCAGTAAAAGAGAAAAGGATGCAAAGAAAATAGGTAAAAGCAGTTCCAGTGGTGGGAGCAGTAGTAGTAACATTAAAGGGAGTTCTGCAAGCAGTAAAGATAAAGTGAAGCAAAACATGAGCTCGCCAAATGGGAAAAAACTTGGGCAGAAACGGCGACGTGTGAGTCTTAGCCACGCTGATCTATTTGGAGATGAGAGCCCAGAGGAGGTCGAACCAATAGTGATGGATGATGACGACGACGACGAAGAACCCGAAGAAGTGCTGGTGAGAAAATCTGCTGATGCTTTAAAGAGGGGACGTCTGTACAAGAGGAAAGCATCAGAGCTGACTCCGTCTTCCTCTGACGATGAGGGGGACCGCGGCGGGGCGGGTACCGTCCAGACAGACGATGTTGCACTCGACCTCTCCACTTTCCAGGACGATCTGGACTTCGACTCAGATCCAATGGAGGAGTGTTTGCGGATCTTCAATGAATCCAAGGATGTGAAGACGGAAGACAAGGGAAGGCAAGCGAAACAGGTATTTCTTTCTCGCCATAGTTGTCTTGCTCATTTATCACATGCTGTTTGTTTTTTTTAAGTCATACATATTTTGCAAATGCCAGTTAAACATGCTATGTTGTGTCTTCTCAGCTCTCTAGGGATTCAGAGGAGGAGAGAAGCACAGAGACCACTTTAACCACTCTCTTTCCCGGTCAAAAGAAGAGAGTCTCCCATTTTGTTGCCAAAGAAAGTGTAAGTGTGTCACCTTGACTTCCCGCAGTGCCGTCACGAGGCCAATTTAAGTCAGTCAGTCAGGAGGGGTGAACACACAATATGTCTTTGAAAACTTGTATCACAGGATAATTCACAACATCATTTCATACAGTTTGTGCATAAAACAGTAATCGTTTTAAAGGAGCACAAACTTTATCCAGGAGGTAGGCTTGGGCGGTATCTATTTTTTCATACCTTCGAGAGGTAGAATATGGAACAAGGGCCCCGTTCAGACCTGGCATAACATGCGTCCTGAGTGATCCGATCACAAGTGGACAGCTTTAAGTACGTCTGTTCACACCACGTGCATTTCCAGTGACCTCTTATGATCGGATCTCACTTATCCACTCTATTTGCAAATAAACACGTAGTAAACACATAGCTAATACAGCAGACGTTGTGATGTAATATTACATGAATGTCAGTAGTAATATCCTACATATTCGTGAATTTGGGTACGTTTTATTAACATCAAAATATAAAGTTATTGTACCGGTGGTTCCCGGGGACCTGCGTGCCGCCAACACCGCTGCCAGGCAACGGGGGGGTACAGAGCTTCTGAGAGCCGGGGATGAGAGCTGGTCTGGGAGAGTCTCAGCTCCGCGCAGAGCACCGGAAAAAAAACACGACACATTTCCGACAGTATGATAATAATGCACTTTGCGTGCCTAGTCTGATAGTCTGCAGATATGTAGCCTATAGATGAGATATATTTTAATAAAATACAGTTGTACTGACAGGATACAGTAGAGCACAGAAGCCGTTTCCATGCTGTGAGGCAGACAAGCGCTCGCGTCTGCCTGTCTATCCTCGTGAGGAGTGCAGAGATGTTGAGCGCAGTGGAGTAGGCGGTCCTTCAGTGTGGCCCAGGACACATTCGCGTACACACTGCTAAAAAAATGTGGCCATATGCGGCCCAGACCACCTCCGAATGTGGCCCGGGTGATCGGATCTCAATGCGTCTTGAGTGCGTTCACACCTATACTTAGAGCTTAGAGCTAAGTGAACCTGGGCAGAAGTTGTCGCTAACTTTGAGGCTAACACACTTCACTTTATCATTTATTCCTTAAATTACTTTGCTACTTTAGTTTAAGAAACATCTTAAAAATACATTTTTTTTTTAAAATCCCCGATGCTTAGACCCGGCTGGTGAAAACCCTGATACAGCATCTCCGTATCAGTTCAATCTTAAGAGCAGCATCTGTATTTTTTGATGGTATTGAAATCATACCTTTGGGATTTCTAGATACCCTGATATACCGTAATACCTTGATACCGCTCAAGCCTAACAGGGGCGAATGTACAAAATTAGCACACAGTTGTAAAGTAACAATATTCAACAGTGCTTCAAATAAGTATCATGATATGGAGGCTCAAGAAGCAGATTTGTCACTACCACTTGAACTCAAACTTAATCACTCTTTAAAAACTTTTACAATTGTTCTTGGCCTTGTATGTCTCTGTGTTGGAAACTCACTTCCTGTCTTTGCAAACATGCAATTGGGAGCCAGAGGAAGGGAGAGCAGCGAGGAAAAACTCCTCTGGTTGCTACAATAGTGTAGAACCTGTTGTGACCTTGTTTTAGTTAATCACAGGTCGAGCTGGTGACACTGTAGGAAGCCTGCACAGTTACATAAAAACTAACGAGGAAGTAAACACTAAAAGAACAATATGAAAATTTGGGGCAGCAGGGTTTGTGTTGGGGATTTCCACCCGTACAGCAGGCTGTATTATTTAAATAGGCCATCTGATTTGGCAGTAAGCAGTCGTCTCTGTTTCCTAAACAATCAGCTGAGATATTTGACAGTCTAATCACCTTTTATAAGCAGGCTTTTGACGACACTCATGGACTTTCTGTCTATGGCAGCTTCGTTAAAGGCCCAATTTGTTTTGTTTATAATCATTTTGAGGTATATTCACAAGAATTCACGTAATAGATTAAAAATCTGTATTTCGTGTGTTTCATAACTAATCATAAATTAACTGTTTATTTGCTGATAAGTATTACAAATATAGACCTGCTTTGCTCCTATTATTATATTTTATTACACGGCTTTGTTGAATACTCGATTCTGATTGGTCAATCACGGCATTCTACGGTCGGTTATTTCTTTATAGCAGACCGTTGCTATGAATAACAGACCGTTGCTATGGTCGCAGTTCGGATGTCAGACTCTGGCGGAGCGTTTTTGTGTCAAATTATTGATTTCTTAAGGAAGTAGCCGTGTAATAAGCGGGATAATGTACAGCTAGCGGGTCATTGTTGCGAAATAAACCCCTTCAGGGCGATGCAAGACCCCTCCACTTCTCTTCGGGGTTTATTTCACAACAATGACCGGCTCACTGTACATTATCCCAGACATACAGTATATAACCAATTAAACTAGATTAGCATAAAAAGGTAGGTGTGGAAATACAGAATCTATATAAAAAGTAAATAAAACATTCCACATATAAAGTGTGCAGATTTGTATCACTAGCTATTTGCATTTACATTATCATTACCAGAGTCAGATATTCCACAGGGAGGTAGCTTATACTATGTGTAACATTACAGTATATTACAGTACAGTTTATGTTTATTTTGTTTGTGTTTATTTGTTTCACACATGTAAAAACAAACTTTAAATACAAATCACATGAAAGAATTAATAAGAATTAAGGATGTGTGAGGATGTGGAAGAAACCTATAATGGCTTTAAAAAAACACACCCAAAAGAAGGTAAAAAATAGTACCATACAAAAATCACCAGAACATTTAAATATTAGTGTCCAAAAATTTCACTTATAAAAATAAGTGTAGGAATATAGTTCAAACAAAACAAAAAAATGCAGAGAAGTGTGAGTAATTGTCGTATTTACAGTATGAACAACAGTTTCTAAGAGCGATCATTTTTTTTCCAAATCAAATCCTTTTTTCAGCAGAGCATCTCTAAGTCGACAATGACACAGAGGAATCCATTAAATGTGCATTTTCATTCCACAGTTTTCATTCCAGTTTGGTACCTAACTGGCAAATTTCAGGTGTTTCCACTAAAAACCACCTTCAAAGTGCAGGAAGCCAAAGGATAACATGACTTAATCCTTGTCATTTCAGCATCATACTTTCTGTATTAAGAAAAAAGCGGAAAGCTTTCTAATAAAATGTGCTTCTGTTTGTATCAGATGGACGCGCCACCTACGCCCGTGGTGCGGCCGTACAAGAGACTCTCGGCCCAGGAGGTCTGCTACAAGCGTATGCAGATGGCTCAGCACCAAGCGGCTCAGATTTCTGCTTCAGTCAAAGCTTCCTCACAGAGCTCCGGCCCCGGCTTCTCTGGAGAGAGGAAAAGAATAGCGCACCGTCCCAGCCCACAGACAACATCCTCCAAAACAAGTACGAGTGCCTCCACTATTCTATAGTAGTAGCAGGATTCAGCTTTTGTTTATTATTTTTACCACCGTTTTCTAGGGGTGGGAATCACCAGAGCTCCCATGATACAATCTTATTGCGATTTTAAACATTTTTTTTTTATATGCTGACTATTGCGATAAGATATATTGCGATTTATTACCTTATTTCAACTGCAAATTATGCAGTTTGTCAACATCTGTTTTCTATAATAAGATACAGTTTTCACTCTGTTCATCTCAGAGTTTTTATTCACAAATGTTAAGGTCAGAGGTCAAGGGACCCCTTTGAAAATGCCCATGCCATTTTTCCCTCGCCAAAATGTAGCGTATCTTTGGAGCGTTATATAGCTGAGACTGAGCCCGCTACAACCTCTGAAAGACAGAATAGCGGCCGTTGGATTGTTAAGAGGTTAACAGTTTATATAATAAAAGATCGATACTTGACATCCAGGTATCGATACAATATTGCCACGCAAAATATCACGGTACTATGCCGTATCAATTTTTCCCCCGACCCCTACTACTACTTACCCCTGATCATTTCTTAATGGAGCTATTTCGTCTGTTTAAGTAGAAAGTCACGTGTGTGTGTGTATGTGTGTGTTTCTGACCAGGTCCTGCAGATGTTAAACCAGCTGCCGGTCGAGTGTTGTCCCCCAGCCAGACCCACCAGACCGTCAAGGTCCAAACCACCGCTGGCATCTTGTCCAAGACCTTCTCCACTGTCACGCAGAAGAGGATGGCACACACACCCACCATGAAGGTATCCACAGGCCACAAAATCTAATGCTGCTGGTTGTTTTTCTAAATATTTGCTTTGTGTCTGCACATCCCTCCCTGCGTAACCTTGAGAACTTACTGGCAGAGGTGGGCCCGCCTCTCTGAAGAGAAATGTTTGCTTAATCTGTAGGATGTGATTTCCACTCTCATTTCATCAATGTTCATCTGTCTGTTTTGACTTTTTCAGAGTAGTTCAATGAGGCGCCCCGTCATCCCCATTGAGTTTGGGGCCAAAGTTCCCAACAACGTCCGCCAGCGCTACCTCAACACCTTCATAGACGAATGTCTCAAATTTTGCCCATCGAATGACGTTGCCTTCCAGACGGTATGATTAACACCCAGTTCAGTTAAATGTAACTCCGACACCTAGCCTAGCTTGTAAGCCATATAGTATAGTTTGGAAAATGAAGATGGTTCTTTATGTAGAGAACGCTGCAGGCTTTAATCACACCCTGTCTTGAATGCACAGGAGATTCAGTTGAACAAGTTGTGGTTTTGACAGTGACAGAGGTTTTACTGTTTCAGGCCCTTGACGAGGAGAAGCTGGTGTACGAGCGCAGCAGCAGTAAGAACATCTACCTCAACGTAGCTGTCAACGCGCTGAAGAAGCTCCGCAGCAAGAGCAGCGCCTCTCCGTCGCCTGTCACCAGTATGCCACCTCAGTCCCTGTGCAGTATAACACATAGGATTTACTCTTAGTCCACACGTACACGATGCTTCTGTTTACATACAAAAATCTACACACACAACTAAGGATTGAGTAACTCTGATACACTGCACTTTATGTCCTCACATGTGCACATATGAGCGGGAATAATGGATATATCCGGTGGTCAGGCTACATTTCAGTGGTAACTCCTTTGTTCTGTGTGTGTTTCTCTGCAGAGGATCCGGGGTTAGTTACTCACCGGAGGGCTCTGTCCCACGAAGAACTTCTCGGAGGTCGCCTTGCTGCCACAACCAGCTTCACTGTCAACAGGACGGGTAAACAGCAGGAGGAGAAACTCGTTGGTAAGTTTTCTCTCTTCTTCTTCTTTCTCTAGAATCATGTTTTCAGTTCTCTTTCTTTCTCTAGATTTGTTATGAACATATTTCTCGAACATGTTTTTTCATGTCGTTCCTGTTTTCTCTCATTGTGCTTTTCTTCAGTCACCCAAACAAACACATCCCTGCCAACATAAACATACAGATAACACCGCTGATAAAATCAAAGTAGAAGAAACTGAAAGAGTCTTTGTTGCCTGTGACGTGTCGAGACAGTTCACAGTAACAGCGAAACTGTTCAGACAACCTTGTGACAACCTCCAGGTCCTGTTTACGGCAAACTCGCAGACTTGACGTCAGAGGGAATATGTTTACAAGACTGTAGTAATGCTGAAGGATCCGTTGATTAGTGTGATTAACAGGAAATTAATTGCTAAATCCTTTAAGTCATTTTTTCAAAAGCAATTCACATTTTAATATTATTATTAGTCGAAAACTAGAGCTGAAACGATTAGTTGATTGGTCAACTGAAAATTAATTAGCTTAATTGATTATTCGTTTAAGTAAATTATTAATTTATTTGAGAGAAAAAAAGAACAGGTTAATGGAATATAGAAATATCTGTTAGTTGCAGCCCTGTTGAAAACATTTGGGTCAAACAGCACTTTAACTTACTTTGAATAAACTAGAATAAATCAATTTAGGGCTCCAACTAACGATTATTTTCATTGTCCATTATTTTCTCGATTAATTGATTAGTCGTTTGGTCTATAAAATGTCAGAAAATGGTGAAAAATGTTGATCAGTGTTTCCCAAAGCCCAAGATGACGTACCCAAATTTTTTGTTTTGTCCACAACTCAGACATGTTCAGTTTACTGTCATAGAGGAGTAAAGAAACCAGAAAATAGTCACATTTAAGAAGCTGGAATCAGAGAATTTTGACTTTTTTGTCTTAAAAAATTACTCAAACTGATAAATCGATTATCAAAATTGTTGGCGATTAATTTAATAGTTGACACCTAATCGATTAATCGTTACAGCTCTAGTTGTAGCCCTAGATTATTGTAGTTTATACTTAGTTGATTTTGTCAGTGTATAACAGTAGTGTGTCATGCTGCAGGGGAAGAGCTGCAGGGTGATTTGATGTTTTTCCGTAACTCTTAAAGCCAAATGTTCAACGGCAACAACATTTATCAGGTTGTGTTGAAAGTGTCTTGCAACATATGTTTTTCTCTCTTCACATGCATTAGTACGTTTTCTGTTTTACAAATGTCACCACAACCACTGTTTCCATCTTCCATTTGTGTTTCTTCACATTTTCAGTGCAGGTTTTAACACCCAATTGTACAAAGACAACATTAGTTTAACACCTTGCTGTGTCTCATTGTAGGAGCCACGCTGTACAGGAAGCTGAAGGCGTACATGATGACGGAGGAGCAGCTTCAGGAGCACGGGTACCCGAGAACGAGCCCCGAGGCTGCCGGCAGAGCCGTCATGTACAACCTCCCGGAGAAAAAGGCCATCACAGACCGTGAGCAGCTACCCCACAGCTCTCTCTAATGACCAATACTGAATGATATTAACATATGTGGTCCAGCAATCATTTGACTCTCAGCTGACACTCTGTAAATGTGTTTCCAGCGTTCAACAAGGTCTGCTGTCGGTGCGGAGCGGAGTATAAGATCAATGTCAATGGCAGCTGTATACGGAAAGAGGAATGTAGCTTTCACTGGGGACGATTGCGTCGACATAAAGGTAAGTTTGTTTGCATTTATTTAGTGTAAATCGGTGAAAAAAAAGATCAGTATTATGAATGCACATTTTGGTCTTTTTTTATCTTGTAATTCATACTGCCAAATCTAACTCTCCACCCCTTCTGTCAACTTTTATTTACCTCGATTTGTTCCTTCCTGTCTTCTCTGTCAGGCGCTGGAGGCTGGGAGACCAGCTACAGCTGCTGCGCTGTGGCTGTCGGCGTTCCAGGTTGTCAAGTTTCTAAGGTATCATTATCTTTTCAAGCCACCAGCGATTAGTTTACCTTCTTTGCATGTTAAGAAGTCAGATATATGAGCTGTCTTGGCTCAGTGGGCTTATGTAGACATACAGTGGAGCATTTCGAAAGAAAAACTACTTGACAGTGTAATGTAAGACAAGCTAATGGAGAGAGACACTGAAAAACAATTAAACTTTAAAAGTACCTTCATGTACAACACCATAGCCATACAGTAAAGACCAGTTTAGTGAAGCTCATGATGTTTGGTTGTTGCTATTCATCTCTGTAGCTTGTAAGGGGTGTAAATCACAGGTTTCATCACGATACGTTTTCGATTCTTTGGACAATGATGCGATATTTGCTGATATCACAAAGTCTGCCACGATACGATTTCGATTTGATTCAATTCAGGTGCCTGCGATTGATATGAGACGATATGCCCATTTAACACAATCAGTTACATTTATATCAGCTCACAAAAAACAAATATAATATGATTTCACAATTTTATTACTTGGCTCTTCCAGACATGAAAAGCAATCTATTCTATTTAATAAAAAAGAATAAATATAGACCTCCTGTTGTTCACTATAAAGTGCCACATTTCTCATGTTTAAGTGTAAATGTTTTTTTATCAGTTAAGAATTTCAAAATCAGGGCGTATCTTAAAGGAGATGATATGTATCGATGTTTTCCCTTCGGGTGATCATTAAATCGATATATCGATCCAGATCGATGGATCACTACACCCCTTGTAGCTTGTAGTCGTGTAGATAAAACAACCTCTTACGTATCCGTCAGTCAGATCAAAAATATGAAATCTTTTTTGGTCTTCCCCATTCAAGGCTAGGGCTGGGTGATATGGCCAAAATCTTCTATCCCGATATAGATAATTTCATATCTCAGTAACGATGTACTGTATATCAAGATATAGCATGTTTGCTGGTAGTTCAGTAAATAAATAGTCTACATGAAATAAGCACATGGTAAAGCCTATTTTTATATACTCCTGTGTGAATTAAATACTTGAAAAATGAAAAGCACTGAGTATTTTCTCATTTTAAGAACTTGAGTGCAAAATGAAAATAAGTTTTAAGTGAAATTATAGAGAAAAAATAGATAAATATAGACCTGGGCTATATTGCGATAGAAACTATATAGAAAAATATATATGTACGACAGACATCATTATATTGTTTTGACGATATATATAGCGTCATATTGCCCAGCCCTATTTAAGGCTATATGTTTTTCTCTTTGATAAGTTTACGTGTTACAATATTAGAATTCAGTGTTTCGTGTAACATTTAATGCTTAGCTGTGGCTTTATACTGAAGAAAACTGGCCGTATTCATGAAACACAACTAAAGTTGCCCACTTACTTGTTTTGAAGTAATTTTCTGCATGTTTAAAAAACAAAAAAAAACATCCCTAGACATGAGACATGTCTTATTCCCACAGCAACATGTTCAGGACGGGCGTAAAGAGTCATTCGAAGGCTACGTCACAACGTTCAGTAAAGCTGTACCACCAGATGGCAACGGAGGGGTGTTTGCTTTGGACTGTGAGATGGTGAGTCAGACAGACGTTTGTTTACCTGCTGAAAAACTGTCTAAATGCACCGCTGGCCTTAAAGGGTAACTTTAGTATTTTTCAACCCGGACCCTATTTTCTTTTTTTCTTTTTTTGTGTCTAACTGACTAATAGCTACAACAATGTCTGAAGTTGGTCCAGTATTGAGGGAGACGTAGACGGCAGCTGCTCACAGGCTGCAATATGATGCTATCGGGTCAAGCTGGTACTGTCATTTTAGAAGAACGTTTAATTTCACTGTAGGGTCCTTTCCATAATGTTGTCGGACTAATAACAATCCTGTCGGTGGCAAAAACTAGAACTTTTAGTGAACATAACGTTACATTAACGCAGCTCGTTTCACTGCTGCCGGTTACAGCGCTCTCCCTCAATACTGGACTGGATTTTAGAATTGATTTATTATAGACCAGTGTAATACGAATGAGACTTGGAGAGACACTCAATCTTTTGTTGCAGTATGAGTAAAATTTAGATCAATTTAATAATTTGCCACTTTTTGTCACAACTTTTATTATATTTTGTATTCAAAGTCACATGAACCTGTTTTTTCTCTCGTCTGAAACAGTGTTACACAAAGCAGGGCCTGGAGCTGACGAGAGTGACGGTCGTCGACTCGGAGTTGAAAGTCATCTACGATACGTTTGTCAAACCTGAAAGCAAAGTGGTCGATTACAACACGCGGTGAGTTTGTCTCCTGCAACTCGACGCTGTACGGGTCGCGTCTGCTATTTAATTTGACTGGTAATGAGCGTAATTTTCAGTTGTACCCCCGTCTTAAATGTGTCTTAAACGCAGTACATATATCTTCACAGATTTTCCGGTGTGACGGAGGAGGACTTGGAGAGCGCCACCATCACTCTGAGAGATGTTCAGGCCGTGCTGCTCATGATGTTCAGTGCTGAATCCATCCTCCTAGGACACAGTCTGGAGAGCGACCTCCTCGCTCTGAAGGTACCGTTCATTAATCGGCAACACTTTTTATCTAAATGATTCATTCAATGGTAGCGTTATTGTTCCTCTCTGCTGCCTGTCACTGTTTTGGTGACGTACAAAGAAGTTAGTTTGCACCACACCTTTATTTTCTCTTCACTTCACAAAAGATGTAACGCTCTCTCTCTCTGTCTCTCTCTCTCCTCCAGCTAATCCACAGTTCAGTCGTAGACACGGCCATCGTGTTCCCTCACCGCATCGGCTTGCCCTACAAACGTGCCTTGAGGAACCTGATGGCCGAACACCTCAAACGCATCATCCAGGACAACGGTGGGAAAATCACACAGAGCTAGCAGACGTTGTATTGTTGCTTTTATAGACATGCATTATTACCCATTAATGTTTATGTTGACGTATTAGTTTGTCTACTGCACACATCCAACATGTTATCTCATAATATTATGTGATCGGCTTTACGGCTATTATGTGATCGGCTTCACGGCTTTATTTACATCTCGGAATTAAACAGATAGATGATGTTCTGACTAGTGAAGCTCAGAGGCGTAAACTAAACTGAAAAACCGTTTGAGTCCCAATACTGTGTAGAAATATTGTTGTTTTGTGTGTGTGGATAAAAGTCTTACAGCATTTCGTCCGCATTACCCATATCATACATAATCATCCTGGTCCCAGCTACACAAACAGGCGCCTCAGCCGCATAATCACATAATCTCCATTTGTAACCGACTCTCGTCAAATTCCATGAAAACAACAAAAGATTAACTGATTGATCTGGCAGCATCAGTAAATCTTTATTTGTTGAGCACATTTCAGTGAAGCATAGGCGGCAGATTCAGACCTGCCAAGTTAACATAAGTAATATTTTTTTAATTAAGGTTGAGTTTATTTGTGTAGCCCGATGTTTGAATTGGCTTCATAGGCCAACAGCAGCTGCAGTTCTCCACCAAAGCAAAGCTCTATCAAGACGTCAGAGAAAAACTCCATCAAAACAAAAACTTTGAAGAAACTTTAGGAGAGGAAATTCAAAGAAAGGTACCTCCTCATTTGAACGGCTGGAGCTACAATGGGAAAATCACAATGGGAAGTTGTAACAGTTAGTAGAAATACAAAATACAACCCTAACAGTAGGATTCTCACAGGTCAACAATATTAATGCAGTAATTCCTGTATAAAGATGTCCAATAAGACAAGTCCAAGGAACGGGTCCAGTTAAGTGAGCTGCTATAAATTCAAACTCATACATACATCTTATCCAGTGGTGGAAGAAATACTCAGATCCTTTTACTTTAAGTAAATGTTATTATACCACAATGTAAAAATACTCTGTTACAAGTAAAAGTCCTGCATTCGAAATTTCACAAAGTACAAAAGTATTAGCATCATAATATACTTAAAGTACCAAAAGTAAAAGTACTAAATATGCAGAATGACCCAGTTCAGACTAATTTATATTATATTATGGGATTTTAATCATTGATGCATTAATGTGTTCATCACTTTAATGTTGGAGCTGGTAAAGATGGAGCTCATTTTAATTACTTTATATACTGCTGGGTAGCTTGTGAATGTCTTATCTTAATCTATAATAATACATCATAATTTATTTGTCGATTTAGATTTTGTTTTAAAATCTGAATATGCAAAGTAGTAACAACAACTTTTAATTAGATGTAGTGCAGTAAAAAGTACTCTGAATTGTAGTGGAGAAGAAATAAATAAAGTAGCAGAAAATTGAAATACATCAAGTAAAGTACAAGTACCTCAAAATTGTATTTAAGTACAGTACGTGAGTAAATGTACTTAGTTACTTTCGACCACTGCCTGTATTTGTCTGTCTTATATCTGCTGGTGATATTAATGCAGTGCAGTCCAATACAATTTGACTGCACTGCCTTCTTGTCACCAGCAGATGTCACTCACGTGTCAACACAGTGTTAAAGCCCATTTTTAGCCTCAAAGCTTTAGAAAGTCTTGTTTCTCTGTCACTACTTAAAGGGGAACTACCAGCCCATTTTAAAAAATGCATACATGTTATTTCTATGGTTTAAGACAATCAGAAAAAATGTTAGTAAACATGAACAACTCTCTCCCAAATCCAAAAACTAGAGTGCTAAAATTCAAATTTGTGATGTCATCAAGTATAAATTGTGGAACTGCTCCATAGACAATGAATGGGGAGAAATTTTATAGATGACACTGAGAGCACCCAGAGGAATGTTCTGAGTATATGGGAACATTTTCTGTTTCTCAGCGGAGAACACTACAATAGAATAAAGCTCAGTTGGGTATAAAAAATATTTAAAAAACACACGTGCTGTGGGTTCATAAAATCAGTCTCCCATTCATTGTCTATGGAGCAGCTCCAGACTTTAGACCCTATGACATCACAAGTTTGAGACTTTCTGGCTTTGAGATAGAGAGGAGCTCATGTTCACAAATATTGATTGAACTTTCCAAAGACATGGAAATGACATATTGGAATTCTTAATTTGGGATTCTTAATTTGGGAAGTGCTCCCCTTTAAGGTCTGTTTAGGACTAATGAAAACAGTTTCACAGTCAAAGATCTCTTTGGGAAACTAAACAGTGTTGCCACTCCTTCCTCATCTCTTCTTCTCCATATCCTTCAACCTTGGATTGCCATGACATTTTGTACCGACATTCATGATCCCCAGATTATGTTTCCTAATAACTTTGGTGATGCCCTGACTTTTCCTCTAGTGTCACCATGTAGTTGATATTTATTTTGTGAAATGTCTCTACAACTACTAGATAGATTTTCCATGAAATTTAGTACAAACATTCATGTCCCCCTCCGGATAAATTATAATAACCTGCAAAACTGACGACATTCCCACCAGCTGTACTTTGTGTTTAATGCTAATTAGCAAATGTTAGAATGCTAACACGCATGGTGAAGAATTATACCTGCTTAACATCGGCATATTAGCATTGTCATGCTGTCGTTAGCATTTAGGTCAAAGCACCACTGTGCCTTAATACAGCCTCACAGAGCTGCTAGCACGGCTGTAGACTCTTAGTCGGATTATAACAGTTAAAGGTGCTCTATTTGATATTCAGAGCATTAATATAGCAGCAAACAACTATTGTCTATGTAAAGATATAGAAGAGCAATGTCTACCTGAGCAGAGAATGAAGTCACTCTCCCTCTGTGTGTGTTGTAATCAGAGCTTCTCTGTGCTTTGTTGACATCGCCGGGACAGCTGCACATGCTTTTAGTGGTGCATGTTTGTGCATGTGAGCGTGCTCCATTGGCTAGCTCACGGCCGCCACTCTGCCCTGCTCTCATACAGCGTTTACAGCTGATAACACCGTTCTGACCAACGGCGTCGTTGTGGAAGCGTACTGTTATCTTCTGTCAGCACATGCGCCGTTGTTTGCACTGGTAACACTGTTAGCACCGTTAGCTGCTAGCCGCTGGCTCGCCATCGCCATGTTGAGAGCTGTTGAGAGGCAATAGAAATGCTCCCAACCCCCTGTTTAGCACCTTTAAAGGAACGGTGTGTGCCATTTAGGGGGATCTGTTGGCAGAAACGGAATATAATATTAATAATCATGTTTTCTTTAGTGTATAATCACCTAAAAATAAGAAGTGTTTTGTTTTTGTTACCTTAGAATGAGCCGTTTATATCTACATTGGGAGCGGGTCGTCTCCACGGAGTCAGCCGGCATGTTTTTACAGTAGCCCAGAACGGACAAATCAAACACTGGCTCTATAGAGGGTCATTCGCGTTTTTGTATCGGCCACCGTCGTTCTCCTACACTGGGCACACGGGAGAGGCTTCAGTTGGTTGCAATCTGTAACCTCACCGCTAGATGCTGCCAGATCCTACACTTTAATCTAATGGAAACTGTCATGCTACTGTAGCATTTTACATGTTCAGCGCTGCAGTATTCAGGTACAAAAATAATAATTTTGTTCCTGTATTTCCAGTGGAGGGCCACGACTCAAGCGAAGACGCGTCCGCCTGCATGGAGCTGATGTTCTGGAAGATCAAGGAGGATGCAAAGCTCAAAAGATGACCTCTGACCCCTCTGCTCCACTGTCCTCACTTCAACTTCCTGCCCTCCTGTTGGTGTCAGGGAGACAGAGAAGTTCAGGAGGCCTGCACCTGCTCTCAGAGAGTTAAGGTCAGAGTGTCGGCGGGGGGAGGGGATGCGTCGGTACAGTTGGGAGTCTTTCGTTGCTTCCCGCTGTACTGAAGAGGAGAACTGCCAGGCCCTTCAAAGCAATAGGAGCCCACATTAACAGTGTTTTCATTTGCTTATTGGTATTTCAGTTCTAAATAATGTTAGTTCAAATATATATCTGTTTATTTTGAGCAGTGTCTCTTTTAAGGCCTCAAACAATTTATGAATAAACCCCTTTCTATAGAAGAACTACCTAAAATGTCGGGGCATTGTCCGCTGAACGATGATGATTAACATCACGCCAGGCTGTCTTCAGCCCAAATTGCACTATAGAAACGCTCTTGTTGTATAGGGCCCAATCTGAGTACCTCATCTGTGTTATAAAAGCATTCACTTCTAATGAATAACACGTTCTTAGTTACACTTAAGTGCATTGATGTCTTAGTCTGTCGAACATTGCTATGTAAATGCACTTGTGTTTTTCACATTGCGCCTCGTTTTCCCGTCACCGATGCTCTGTTTATCGAGTTCTTCGTGTTGGTGGGCTCTCAAACCTGACTAATCCTATAATACTTGATCATATAAAAGACCCTCAGCAGAAAAGTCTCTGCTTACTATCTATTTGGTATAGTTGATGGAATATATAACTTTATTTTATAGCTCAGACTAAATAGTGATACGATATCCACCAGTGTCTCTGTGTCATGTGCACTGCATGAAATGAAACCACAGGAATCATTGTGATAGCAGGTATGACATGTTATTCCTCCATAAAGACAAAATTAGGTTCAGTATTGTTGAATTAGGCCTGGGTTATTATTAATTACAGCCAACTATCATTTAGTGAGTACCCGCTAACCTGTGCTGTTTATGTTGAAAATGACTGAAAAAATACTCAAGTGCTGTAAATACGCCACATTTCCTTTTGTATTTGTTCATTTTTGGTTGTTTATCTTTTTCTATTAAAAGATATTAGTTAAAAGAAGATGTTGCTCTCTATTTACATCTCAACAGTTAGTAGATTTATTTGAGCACTGTATAAGTTCGAGATATTTGTACTTTACTTGAGTATTTCCATTTTATGCTGCTTAATAGTTCTACTCCACTACATTTCACAAGCAAATATTGTACTTTTTACTGCACCACATTTATCTGACAGCCATAGTTAGTGGTTATTTCGCTCAGTAAGACTTTACATACAAAACATTTGATCAGTGTATCAGTTACAGATTAAACTACTCAACAGCATGTACACACTGTAAATCATTTTAAAGGGATAGTTGAGGTGTTTTGAAGTGGGGTTGTATGAGGTACTTATCCATAGTCAGTGTATTACCTACAGTAGATGACGGTTGGCACGTACCCAGTTTGGAGAAACAGACAGGAGTTGCCAAAGCAACCAGACCTTTGAAAAAACCTGTAATTTTACCTCACAGAACACGGGGGTTGCTGGTCAGTTAGTTTGTGCTATTGTGTGACTTTGGTGAATCCGAACTAACCAAATTCGCACAATAACGCATACAAACTAACTGATCGAGGCAGCGGTAGACCAGCAACTCCTGTGCTCTGCGAGGTAAAATGACTGTTTTTGTTCAATGGAGTCTGGTTGCTTGGCGAGAACATAGATAACGGCTTCAGCTCCCCTTCGGAAACATAGACTGTATAGCTGTCTCACAGCAAGGTAAGCCGGCGAAAATATTCTAAATATAGCGTACATCTCAACTGATATTGATTTTTTTAGGTGAGCCTTTCTTTTAGGTGGCTAAAATACGTTTTGTTGCCGGCCCCGTCCACAGCAGTACATTGCTTTGCTTCCGTGCGGTAACTCCTGTCTGCTTTTCCAAACTAGGTGTGTGCGGACCTTCATACAACCCCACTTCAAAACACCCGAACTATCCCTTTAAGACGGTTCAACTTAACGTAAGTTCCCCTGCTGCCTTAAAAATGTGAGTTAACTGAGCTTAGGTTGAATAATTGGTTCAAAGTCATCTTATGAGTTGTTAAAATGTTAAACTAACTGAGTTAGGTTCGCTAAACTTAAATAAGTTCAGTAAACTTAAGATTTTAAGTTGAATGAAACATTAAAGATTTGCTTTCGGTTTGCATTTTATGAGTTTGAAAAGTCATTTCTTCATTTGATGGAATAATTTATCGCTGCTCCAGTTGGAGTTCAGGAACTTAATTTGAAGAGTTAAAAGGCTTCAAGTCAGAACAACTACTGCTGTCTAAGTAATTAAGTGGTCTAAAATTAGAAATGAATAAAAGTTACTTTAACTTTTGATACTTGAAGTACATTTTGCTGATGATACATTAGTTCCATAATTTATATTTGTTGTGGAGTATTTTTACACAGTTTTATTGCTACTTTTGCTCCAGTAAAAGATCTGAATACTTCCTACACCTCTGCTGCACAAATAGTTTTTGACAGTGTGACAGCTTTTTCTCGGTACAGTGCCGGGCCTCTTGCAGTCTATATGTCCCTTTTTAACAGCAGGTGCAGCGGCCGTAATTCTCCTTTCTTCAGCAGATGTGTAAATTGGGAAAAAATGGGAGAGAAATGCTAAACTGAGAGGCCCATCTTTTCTTCGGTGTGTTTGCCTGTTAAGCTCCTCCCGTCACATGTCAGTATGCATTTCCCCAGGCCGGGCCACAGACCCCAGGTATTAAAAGAGCCAGTTAGCTGGGATCAATACCTACACAATGTTCCAGTGACAGGGAGGGGGGCTTCCTAGTGTTTATTGAGTGTTGCAGAGATTTTGAACACGTGGAGCAAAGCAGCTTAGAGGGGTCGTCTTCATTATCAAATTCGATCAGTGCCTCTCTTTCTCTCTCTGTCGTGATCACCTTTGACTAGCGGGGGTCACGAGGGGGAAGCTGCAGGCCGGGGCTCCCAAACCAACCCCATGCTGAGAGATGAAGAGCTGCATTATCTTGCCGAGAGCCGGGGCAAATAAACACTTTACTGCCTGCAGACCGAAGCAATTAGTCAATTAATCGATTAGTCGATCTACAGAAAATGAATCTGCAACTGTTTTGATAATTGATTAATCTTTAAAATCATTCAATTAAGCAAAAATGCCAGAAATTTCATTGGCTACACCTTCTGTTCTGTTTCCAAATGTGAATACTTCTTGGTTTTCTTCATCTTCTATAATTATAAACTGAATATGTTTGAGTTTTGGACTCTTTATCAACAAAACAAGACATTTGAAGATGTCACCTTGGGCCAAAATCTGTGATTTTTCACTTATTTCTCATATTTTTTAGGCCAAATGATTAATAAAGAAAATAATGCTTGAAAAAAATCATTAGTTCCAGCTCATGGTACTTAGGTCTACAGCTAACTATTTTCTTGATTAACTTTTGTCTAAAATAAAATAAAAAGTGAAAAATGTCCGTCACAATTTCCCAGAAACGTAAAGTGACGTCTTCAGATGTCTTGTTTTGTCTGACCAACAGCTCCAATCTCAAAGATATTCAGTTTACGGTCATATAAGACAAAGAAAAGCAGCAAATCATCAAATTAAAGACGCTGGGACCTGCAGATGTTTTCCATTTGTTGCGTTAAAAATGACTAAAACTATTAATCGATTATGAAAATAGTTGCCAATTAATTGTCTGTCAACCTTCTAACCGACTATTTGACTAATCATTTCAGCTCCAAAGGTATTTAGGAAAATGTTCTCGATCTGTTTCACCTTTAAATAAAGATCAATGGTGACATATTTTGACATAACAGTCGGAATAAACTGCGGAAGATGGTTTCAAAGAATCAAAATACATTATGCAGAGAACTTAAAAGACATGATTCATGTGTAACTTCATTCCTCAAATGCATGAGAGACATTAGAAAACAAGGTCAGTCATGATACACAGATAAAAAGAGCAAGAGGAGCCAGTAAATCCAGAAAAGTGAGAACATTTGTTATGCTAAATATGTGCAGAAATACAGGCACTTCATGCCATTGAATGTCTGTATTTGTGCACATATTTATCATATTAACTGTTCTCACTTTCCTGCTCCTTTCCTGTCTCCCGTGTGACTTCATTCCTCTTCAGTTTGGATGAAACTCAAACCTAAATCTCTGTTTACGCAGTTCGTATTATCACTGGGTCTTAAGATAAGATGGTGCTGAAAAGACGATGGCTTAAACAGGTCAGGGTCTGTTGGTCTGAGCTCACCCTTTGCACCCCAGTCTGGACCACTGCGGGTGCCCTTGACCCTCGGGACACCCACCCCCGGCTGTCTCCCTCTCTCCCTGTCTTTAATCTGCAGCACTCTCGTCAAATTAAGAAGCTGATCTTTACTCAGTCCCTCGTATTGATCTGCTGGCGTAGCTGCTTATTGCAGCGCTCCCAGGGGCTGCACAGGAGATCATAAGGAGCTAATTGGAAGATAATAAGTCTTATAATGGAGGAATTATTAATACATTTCTCGGACTCATTTTAGATCAATAAAATCAGAACAGTGGATTGGTTCGTTCACTTGAAATATCTTCCATTTACACTCTGAACTAAAGCCATGCATGTGTGTGTTTGAGATTTTTTTTTGTGTGTACTTGGTGTGTTTGCAGCCGGGTCAATGTCACTCTAAGCCCCGAGTGTGTCATAGCCAGTGTCAGGCCTCACAGCGTGATCCCGGGGCTTAAGAAGACCGATTGACCCGCCGCCCGCTCCCCCTGTCTCTCTCAGGTCAAAGGCCAGCCGGCCCTATCGATTCCCCCCGATGAAGTAGTCTTTAGCTCTCCCCTCTTCGGCCCACATGCTCCCGGACTATCATCGCGGCCCCCAAAGGCCTCTCAATTGTGCTCTGCGTGCCGATCGATCCAGTTGGTGTCTGAGGGGGGCCTTCCTTTGAGATAACTGACAACTACAAAGGTCCCCTCCTGACAGGCCCTTGTCAATACAAATTTCCACTATTGATGAGTAATTAAAGAAAGCCTGAACATAAGGGGGGGGAAACATCTGTTAAACAGGAGACATTAACAAAAACCTCTTAGTGACAAGAAAAGAAGAAAAAAGATAAATTAACTGCCCCTCCACCCTCATTTACTTCAAACGCCTCACACTTTCCACCAATGCAAATTTCATTAAAGGGCCAGTATGTAGCATTTCTATTAGCAGAAATGGAATATAATATTCATAACTAAGTTTTCATTAGTGTATAATCACCTGAAACTAAGTATTGTTGTGTTTTCATTAGCTTAGAATGAGCCCTTCCTATCTACATAGGGAGCGGGTCCTCTTCATGCTGCTCCGCCATGTTGCTCCGCCATGTTTCTACAGTAGCCCAGAACGGACAAACCAAACACTGGCTCTAGAGAGAGACTTTCACGTTTTAACGTTACCTGAAGGCCGGCGTAGTTCTCTAACAAGCTTGTGAAACTGCGGTAACGTGAGCCACAGAGTGCAAAACCGTGGTACCGCCAGCCGCCGTCCGACTTCCGTTGCTCCTAAAGTAGTGTTATTATGGTAAGGATGGCCTCTGGGTGAGAAGGGCTACTCAGTTGGTTGCAATCTGCAACCACACCACTAGATGCCACTAAATCCTACACACTGTACCTTTAATCATTAAGTCTGCAGTTGTGAGGGTTAATGTTTTGTTAGGAGACCTTATTCTAGAAATAAGAGCTCAAACCAGTCAAAGGGATATTTCACAACCTGGCAACCTAAAAGTTGTTCTTGTTAATGGCTTATAACTGGATTACTTAATGATTTATTAACCATTATTAATGAAGGGATCTCCTGGCACTAAATTCAGTCCGTGTTTGCAACAGGAACACACGTGATAGGACTTTTATTAGCTGAACTTTAATAACTTCATGTTATTTGCCATCAAGCGGAATAAAAACCGAATGTTTTGACAGTCACTCACTGTTCACCTTGTCATTTTCTTACAGTAATTCCCTCTCGCTATGTGACAACAGTTATTAAACCTGTGCGAGTTTCCACCTGCTCAGCGTTGAGGCTGTTGTCACTGATGTGACTCGGCCTTTTGTCTTTTATTCACTGTAATCCATGCATGTGTAAGTGGATCCTCTAAGAGCAGGATAACTCCCTTTAAGCGGTTTTAGACACTACAGGAGGGACTGAAATCCAGTAACTTCTCATTTACCTCTGCACCTAAGTCTTTAATGCAAAACACTCACGCATCCTGGTGATCAGACCTGCTGCACCGTGGCCCGTTTCTCACTTTGAATTCACAAAAATGTTTAATAGAAATATGAAGTTTAGAGCTCACCGAGCGAGTTTTGGATGACAGAGCTAATTGAAGAGGCCGTTCCTCATTTGGACTGAACCCTGGTCGTGTTGATGGGTAGGAGGTGAAGCCCTGCCTGGCCCACAGAAGGGGAAATGATCCGGGGAGGAGGGGGCGGTGAGTGGCTCTGGGATGGGGAGGGTCACACACAACCACACTCTTTGTGTGCCTCTAATCCCCCCAGCCAACACAGCTTTGGCCAGGTTTCATCATGAAAGTGCCATGAAATAACTACTTTTTTTCTCTCCTCGCAGTAAATCTCCCCTAATCCTGCGGGCTGCGGAGACAAAGGCCTCTGGGACCTAATCCTGGAGCTTTTAGTGGGGCTGAGGGGCAGGCCGACAGAGCCTCTTCTAAATGACTTATTTCTATCGGACACTAATATAGCTTGACAGCCAAGAACGGCGAAAGGAGGAGGAGAAAAAGAAAAAGCCAGGGGTAAAAGAGAGCACAAACATTTTCACATATTTTGGAAGTCTGAGCAGTTGATTGTGTGAAAGGAAGAAGTGAACCACGAATGTTTGTGCGCATCCTCAAAGCACACAAGACGTCTCACATGTTTATCTGTGGGTATTGATACAAAAATTAGCAATTTCTTTACGTGTCAGCCGAATTGGGTGGAGGAATGTACCTGTAGCGTCCTCTTTATCATCATTTATGTTCTTTAGATGAGACACTTAATGATATGCAACAAGTTGTACTCACAGCAAAGTGTCCCTTTAGATAATTTTACACTCAGGAAGTTTACTTTCCTCTTGTACATTAGGTAAATGAAGTCAATACAATTACATTTTAAATAAACTTAACAAGAAGATATCAAGAAAATATAGTTTGAAACTAATAATTACATACATTTTTACCACATTTTTTGAAGTATGGTCAAGATTTTGAGTTTTTCTTATCCAAATGGAGGATGTACATATAAGGATACGGTGTGTGTTGTGATTTTGGGCTGTATAAATAAAATAGACAGCAGTGAAAGAAGTACTAAGATATTTTCGTTAAGTAAAAGTAGCAATACTACAGCGTAGAAACACTCTTAAATTATCAAAATACATACACTGAATGGCTAATTTCAGAGTAATGTATATTATATTATTGATTATTGATGCATTAATGTGTTCATCACTTTAGGATCAATAAAGTTTTATCTCAATCAATAATAATACATCTTAAATTATTTGTTGATTATATTTTGTATTATTAATCTGAATCTGCAGAGTAATTAGTCATCAAATAAATGTAGAGTAAAAAGTTAAATATTTGCCTCTGAAATGTACAAGTACCTCAAAATTTTACTTAAGTAAACGCGTAATAAAAATAATAATAATAATAATAAAAAAAATGTAAGTACTCAAGTATTTGAGTAAGAGATAACATTTTACTTTAATAACCCCTCTATTTAGAATTCATAAACAGTATGTAAACATCTAATAAATGGATTAAAACTCACTAGTTATAAGCATATATATGTTTTATTCAACAACTATAACTCCTGTATCCATAATTGGAGGCTGCTGTATAAACATATAATGCATGACATTATAGCAAAATACAAATGATAAATAAATGTCCTGCATACAACTACATTAAATCTAATTAACTTTAGCTGTCAAATAATTTTAGCAAAAAGTGCTAAAATCTAAGTATAAAGTGTCATTAAATGGAAATACTCAATTTAAAACTGTAATGAAGTGAAGTATCTGAGTAAATGTCCTCTTCTTGGAGTATAGTTTATAAAAATGTACCAGAAGTGTTGGTGATGAAAGAGTTGATGATAAATTAGAGGACTTCATGTTGTTGATGTTTTTTTTTCTGTTTTCTGTTCCTGGGAAGACTTTCTAATTCAGCTCAACTGGATTTTTAAAGAAATAGTTCTCATTGAGGAGGTTCAGATTAACTTCACATGGTGACAGTTTATGGGCAAAATATGGTGCCTGTTAGCAAAACAAACCTTTAGAGAGAACCCCCCTCCGAGGGGGGGGGGGGGGGGGCTGTCAGAGCCAGCGGTCTGGGAGAAAGAGGACTGAGAAGGAGAGCACAATCAAAGGCTGTTATTTTAATCTGGCCTGCCTGGGAGATTAGCCCACCACATTGTTTTAATTGTTTTAACGGGAGGGAATGAAACGCTCGTTTATAGGGGGATCCTTGGCATAAATCTCTCAAGTTCAATAGTTTCAAAAACTTGAGCTCCTTGCAGCCCCCCTCTCTCCCCTCATCCCACCTAATCCCGGCTAATACCTTTCTTTCTATTGGCTAATGGCTGAGGGGAGCCTGGGTAAATGCTTCTTAAATTGTCGTGGGTGAGAATGGGTTTCGGAGAATCAGATCTGTGCCACGGCAAAGAGCGCTAGTGTGCGAGGATTTAAGGCCCAAACTGGACTAAGAAATACTGGACTACACGGCGCACCAGGCTCACCCTTCTGTGCGTAAAAGCGCACCTGGATCTCACGCGCTGGATCTCAGGTAAACAGCCAAAGAGCCTAAAAAAAACTGGAGATTTAACGACGTTTTTTTATCCCTGAATGAAAGGAGAATTATTGTGTCTTAATTGCATGATGGATATCAATTTTTGAGTTGTCATATTTGAATTTAAAATGCTGCTTTTATGGATATAAGATGCAAAATATGTGTCAAATTTGGTATTCTTGTAGTTTAAGAGCAAAGATCTCACCAAACTCGTAAAAAATGTAATAATTATATTTTATTTTTTTAAATTTCCCAACAGAATTGTTACCAATGCATACAGACATATTAATCAACTTATAAAATAAAGAGTTCACAATCTGAACAGTGATTAATAGTATGCCAAGAAAGGGGATAAGAAGACACATAGTAATAATAACACTTTAGGGAGCATTGAGGAATAATGTTAGTCCCTCTAATAATAACTAATGTTCTGTCATTTTAGTTTTAAGTTTTATAAACTTTTCCTGTAAGGTTTAATAGTACTATCCGTATTATCTTCAGTCAGTAAAGTCTTTCTGTTTCCTCAGATTCAATATGAACTCGTTGGGTTTCTGCGGGGCGTCCAGCGGTGTTGTTGGTGTGTATCCGCTCCCCGGTGTGAGCTCCATGCTGTTGGACCTGCACCACCAGATGGCGGAGCAGTACCACGTTTACTCTGCAGCCAGCCCCGCAGTGCACACCCTGTCTGTGGCCGAGAGACTGGCAGGTGGGTCATCAGCCTGCTCCTGTTTAGCCTGAGCTTTAAATGAGTTTCTGTTGCTATGTAATGTTTAAAAATGTATGTAAATAAATAAACAAATACATAATGATATTATGAATACAAAGAGTTGATGATAGGGATTAACAATAGATTATGAACAATATAAACTTTTAAAAAAAGCTTCAATGAACACTGATTTGTTTTGTGGTGGTGGAAACTAACACATTTACTCAAGTACTAAGTACAATTTTGAGATACTTTGCTTGAGTATTTCCATTTTCTTCTACTTCTATCCATTTCAGAGGCAAATATTGTACTTTTTACTCCACTACATTTATTTGAGAACTGTGGTTACTTCAGATTAATAATACAAAATGAAATCAATAAATATATCAAGATGTATTATTATTATAGTTTAGGTTAAGACTTTATTGATCCTCAGAGGTACCCAGCAATTAAAGTAATTAAAATGAGCTCCACCTTTACCAGCTGATGAACCCATTAATGCATCAATGCTTATAATACAATATAATTGAATACATTTTTCTGAAATGGATAATGATTACATTTACTTTTGGTACTTTAGGTATATTTTGATGCCAATACTTTTGTACGTAAACATTTAAATGCATGACTTTTACTTATAATAGAGTATTTCTATACACTGTAGTATTGCTACTTAAGTAAAATATCAAAAGTACTTCTTCCACCACTGGTTACTTTGCAAATAAAGATTTCCTATATAAAAATATGCTTTTTAAAAAGGATCTAATTGCCCAGCACTACTAACATTGCAATGCTACTTACAAATTAATGCATTTTGTTGCATTATTTTGTTGATAGTACTTATGTATTTCTACTTGAGTGAAATTCTGAATGCAGGACGTGTACTGGAGTATTTTTAAAGTGTGATTCTTCTTGTGTAATTCTTCCACCACTGTTTATATCTGGCATCCACCTGATACAACTTCCACTTGTGCAAAGCCTTCTATGAATTCATACTTCACAGATTCATGTGAGCCTAAGAAAAGAGATAACATTTGTTTCAAATAAAAGTCTAAAATCAGGTCAAACCTCTAAAGAAAAACAAAATGGAAATGTGGGAGAAAATAGAAAATGACTTCCCTGTCATGCTCCTTATTACAGTAAGTTGCTGCTGACTATGTTTTGGTGATGACTTGTTGTCTCTCTCTGTCCTGCCAGAGCTGATTCTGGAGGCTCGCTATGGCAACCAGCAGAAGCAACGCCGCAGCCGGACGGCATTCACGGTGTCACAGCTGCAGGCTCTGGAGAAAGCCTTCCAGCAGACTCAGTACCCAGACGTCGGCATGAGAGAGAGGCTGGCCGTCTGCATCAACCTGCCTGAGGCTCGCATTCAGGTGAGAGCACACTCCTCCGCCCAACACCTGACTGGAAACCTGCTGAAACTAATAATACTGCTTGTATAGTTGTTTATTTACAGTTAACATTTAGCTGGAAAACATGAATAAAACCATTTAACTTTTGATATTAATAAAAATCTATCTACCTTCCTACCTACCTACCTACCTACCTACCTACCTATCTATCTATCTATCTATCTATCTATCTATCTATCTATCTATCTATCTATCTATCTAATAACAAAAATGTACTGTTTTCTTTGACATTGCCTCTAAATTTCTACACAGGTTCACATTTCTTACTCAATCTTTTAAAGTTTAAATGTTTGTAAAGCACTTTGAAACTGCCTTGTGTGTGAATTGTGCTGTATAAATAAATAAACTTACGTTTGCTGTTTACCCTCTCTCTCTCTCTCTCTCTCTCTCTCTCTCTCTCTCTCTCTCTCTCTCTCATCCAGGTGTGGTTCAAGAACAGGAGGGCAAAGTTTCGTAAAGGTCAGAGGTGCTCCCCCGTCTCCAGAGACAGCAGTCTGGAGGAGCCTCCACATCGCAGCAAGGTGGGACAGGAGGAAGACAAACAGGACATTGACTGCAACATCCCTCCTCTTCATCGCAGAGTTCCTCCTCCTTCTCATGTGGATAAAACGAGGGATGTCTTTCCACCTCCTCTCGCTCCTTCAGACTCTGATGTTTCACGGTGCCCCCTCCGACTTCACTCTCCTCCACTTTTCCCCTTCAGCCACCCGCCTCACCAGCCGCTTGTAGGAGTGCTGTCCGCCGAGCTCGCCCTTCCCCCGGTGTTCTGGCCCATCATACAGCAGCACGGCTCCTCCGCCTTGGGGCTTCACCCATCGTCAGTTACTAAAAACTGTAGCCTCTCCCTTCAGACTGCTTGTTCCAGTAGAGCTGGGCCTCACCCTCACCTGGGGCTGTAACCGTAGACCTGCACACCTATACAACCCAGGATCTCTGCTCCTTGTGGACTCACCTGAACACGAGGGAAGCACTTACTGTCTTGTTCCTGTAAACCTGACTGAATATGAATTTTTATTTAGAGAGCTTTATTGAATATCTGCCTGTCTGTCTGAAGGGATGTAAAGCTGTACAGTCATATATTTCCAGGTCTAATTTGGGTCTGCTTTCATCAACATCTACAGGTTGCCTTTAGTTTGCCAGTGAATTTGCTGTTGTTTAATCCAGCACAAGCAGTGTTAACACCACATTTAAAGCAGCATTGTTTAGCTGGCTACACTGCCAAGTAGCTACACAGTGATAATGATGGTAAAAGGATCTGAGAGAAAGTTCCTCATTGTAGCTAGGCACTGCAACATAGAAATGTGAAATAAAATTATTTTTACCTGAATTCTGTTTTTTTTTTTCTTTTGGTATACAGCTGAGTTATGATGTAAAATGCTGGGTTGCCCTTGAGCAAGCAACTGGACCCCATATGTATGTATATATATATAAATATATATATATATATATATATATATATATATATATATATGTATATAATAGCTGCGCACTGCTCCTAATACTAGGATGGGTTAAATGCAGAGATTAAATTTCACTGTGTGCTGTGCTGTGTACAATGTTCCACAGTACAAATGCTGTGTGACAATAAAAGCTGATTTACATTTACCAAACTTCATGTAAAATTTTACAACTTATAAACGTAGATAAACCACTTCTTGCTGGCAGTGCTCCCAAAGTTACGTACAACTATTTATTTTAATCTAAAAGAACTTCACAATATCGACATTGACTTCACAAGCCAAGTCCCTACGGTCTGAGCTACTGCCGATTACATTTTGACATGATCATCATTTCCATTTTATGCTACTTTCTACTTTTACTCCACCACAATTCAGAAGGAAATATTGTACTTTTTACTCCACTACATTTATTTGATAATTTTAGTTACTAGTTACTTTGTAGATTCAAATCAATAATACAAAATGTAATCAATAAATACATTATGATTTAGTATCATGGATTAAGATAAAAATCGATTTATGCCCAGGGGAAATTCACACGCTACCCAGCAGTGTATAAGTAGTTAACATTAGTCACACCTTTACCAGTTTCAACATTAAAGTGATACACACATTAATGCATCAATAATTATTATCCAATAATTGATCATTCTGCATAAAGATTACTTTTACTTTTGGTACTTGTGGTATATTTTGATGCCAATACGCTTGTACTTTGACTTTTACTTGTAACAGAGTATTTCTACACTGTGGTATTGCTAATTTAAAGGTCCCATATTGTAAAAAGTAAGATGTTCATGTCTTTTTTATTATAAAACAGATTTAAGTGCTATATAAATACTGTGAACGTATCAAAACGCTGAATCCATAGAGAAATACACACAGCCCGTATTCAGAAACTGTGCCTTCGATACAAGCCATCAGGATTTCTGTAATTTTGTGATGTCACAAATATACAATATATGTGGTGCGTTCAAATAAAACTTGTGAGCTCGTGTTTACAGCATGGGAAGTCGTGTACATAATATGCTTGGCGTTCAAGTGGTTAAGTCGTGAAAAACACTGCTGCTAAGCAACGGCAATATTAACGTTACTGTCGGCGTCTAGAAGCCACAGAGGCTAACAATTTAGCAAGCTAGCAAGCGGGTAACATAATGTAGTAAATGCAAAGGCATAATGACAGAGAAGAAAGATGAGGTTGTTGGGAATATCAAAATTTTCCTCAGACATATTATAGAATTACCAAGAAAAACAATATACGACTAACATTACAATATATTAACTTATTATGCAACGAAAAGTGAACTTCCATGGGCTCCGCCATTTCAGACAACCTCAACAAACGCGTCACAAGTCGTGAACTCTAAGCTTTCAGAGACTTTCCACTTACGAGGTCGTGAATATGACACGAGGGGGGCGTTCATATAGACTCATCTCGTAAAGACAGTAAACATGGTAAACACGACCCCATTTGAAGGCACCAATAGACCATTACACAGTTTTAAACGTAGTAAACATGTACCCAAGCTGTTGCCTAGCAACGCAATTCCATTGCAGTTCCATTGAGATGCAGACAGCATGAAGAAAATAAAGGTTTTTTTTTAACATTACATCACGTAAACATGTTCTAGTAGAAACACCAAATACAGATATGAACCCTAAGAATTAGCATAATATGGGACCTTTAAGTACAAGATGTGAGTAGGCCTACTTCTTTCACCTCTCTTGATTCAAAATATTGACTGAGGTTACACTTTGGATACACCTGTGGCAAAAAAAAAAAAACATGTTTGAGAGCATCATATTTAGGACCATAATTTGTGTTAAATTAGCTAACTAAACAATATAATTATTTATTTATTTTATTGGTTTAAAAGGACTGTGTGCACAGACATTAATTGTTTACATAGAAACAAAAAGATGGGTGCACCAGATTTAGCAGGGAAGCTAATTTCCATCTGTAGACCTAAACACAGACACAATAGACACACTACATAACATCACAACAGGATCACAATATAACATCACAGTTTCAAGTACAATCCAAAATACAATAAATACATATAACACAATAATGAATATATGACAGACTTCAGTCAAGCAGCATTATCACAAATAAATACAGTAAAAATACCCCCTGCCTAATATAAAGTGTGTCATGGGGCTGGGGGCTGAGATGTGTTGATGTGGGACAACCTGTGCCACATCAATATAGAATTAATCCAAACAGGTTGAATTTTGTACAAAATAAAACAGCCACAGATAAAAACATCAACAATATCAAATACATCAAAAACACAAAATACATAAAGATATATAAACCATAAAATATATCAAAAACACATACAATACATTAAAAACATAAAATAAATCAAAACCATAAAATACATAAAAACATATAAAATACATCAAAAACATGAAATACATCAAAATATAAAATACGTAACATTTAAACCATAAAATACTAAAAACATAAAATATTATTATTATTATTAGCATCATATTTAGAACCATAATTTGTGTTAAATTAGCTAACTAAACAATATAATTATGTTACACATGTTTACCAGACTGTGTGTGTTTAATTGGATCAGTGTGGAGCAGAGCTCGGTGCCCAGCAACGACAGCTCTAACGCTCGCCTGATGTTTTTGCTTTATTCTACAAACCAGTTGCGTCAGTTTTCCAGCGTATCGCTGTTGCTGTGAGTAAGTCTGTGAGCCGGCTGTGACGCTGTGCCCGGGTATCGGCAGCTGAGGGGAGGCTTAAAGAGACAACAGCGAAATCATAGCAACTTGAGGGGCAAGCAAGAGAAAACGAAATGAGAAAGATATACCCACAGACGAAGAGCCATGACTTCGACTGCGTTTCGATAGCTGACATTTAAAGGTAACACGCGTTCCCTTAGCAACAGGAATGTATTCGTAAATGTTGTGTTTCAAGACACCGTCCCGCCGTACGTTAACCGCTCTCTGCTAATGTTTCATGTGCTAGCTGCTTGCTAAATGGCTAGCTGGTGAGCTAAGCGGTAAGGGATCCCGGGCAGTCGGTGGTTCAGGATTAAGGAGTTGCCCGGCAGCGGTCAGGGCTCTTTAGCTGGCTAACTCCCTAAAGGATACTCTCAGGTGATACCCCTTTTTTTATCATAACCAGTCGGTGACATTAAGTAGTTACAACGTCGCTTATTTCTCAGTTATTAAGCCTTTACTAACTAGCCAGGTTAATGTAGCACAGGGAAAGACAAATCAATGAATATTTGATGCTTCCCTGTCCAGCATCGACTCAATCAATTTGAATTCCTTCTCTAACGGTTAGTTAGATAGTTCGTGTTGCTATGGTACCGTGTTGTTAACAGGTTAGCCGACGTTACATCGTTTAGCTGTGTTTTTTTTTTTACCAGGCGTTGAGCCAAGAGGAACGGTGTTTTTTAGGTAGGTGCTAGCTAGCTTAGCTTATCACTGTTATGTGGCGTTTCGACATAGCTGCAACGCGAAGATAAAACGTCTAAATTACTCTGCATTAATGTGCCTTTACAATGCTGTTTTTACACAGAAAACAGGAAACGGTTCAACAGAAAAACAAACTGGGCCAAGATTGAACGATATGAAGCTAACTCGAGCTTGCTAACTAAGATAGCCTAGAGAGTATCTGGCCTTGTCCGCCTGAACCAGCTAGTGTAGTGTTAACCCTAGTAGGTTTTCTGAAGACACATGTCGACGGGGTTTTTGCTTGTAAGATTTCTTTTTTCTCATCTCATATTATAAAACGAAATTCGTGCCATCGAGAAGAGGACACGGGTACTTTGAAAACACCCGAAACTAACCCGCTAAATGACAGCTGCCATCCACTATTCTACTGGTAGCCAGTTAGCGTTAGCTATCAGCTAGCATTAATACAAAGCTCGAAAAGGCAGATATTTTGTGCCACAGGAAAAGCATGTAAACCTGGTCTGGGTACTGCTGTTTATTGTACATTTGAGGCCCTCTGTTGGTTGTTGGGTTTATATTTATAACGTTTTGAAATCGTCTTGTGTCGTGTTATTACTTGCTAACTGTATCGACTTGATTGTAGCAAGCTGACGTTAGGTTTCGTTTCGGCGAGGTATCATTCAGGTTTTTTGGTCTGTTTTTGTGCCACCTCAAAACTTGGCATATGTGACTACTCAGTCAGTATGTTTTAAAACAACTCGATAGCTCTGTCGAACAGCTGACATGAAAAACAATACGCAACTTCCTGAAATGAGACAGTCTAGACAATGTGGGCCATGATGGCCAAAAAGTTACCTAGATCCTAAGTTATTTAGATCTTTATTGTTTTCCAGGGACATCTAAATCCTTTCTCATATTCAAACATGATCATACTTGTGTTTTAAAAGCATGTACTAGTGTAGTTTTTGGGTCACTTTGCCATTTCTGTAGTTGTTGTGACCCATTTGGCTTTGCTTTTACCCACCTCGTTTATTGTACTTCTAAACCTTGTGACCAGGTAGGCTAGTCTCCTCATTTCCTACAGTAAGTATCGCCATGCAGCATGCTACAAGGAAGACATGACAGTGTAATGATTGACTGCATATCTGGCTTATAAATGTGTTCTTTTTCTCAGGCGTGCTGACTGCAGTAGTGAAAGAGTACGGACAAGATTTTCAGTGGATTTTAATGGATTGTGTCATTGTTTATTAACTTGCACCTCAAAATATTTCAGACAGAAGTGTGTCATTTTAATAGGGGTGGGAAAAAAATCGATTCACCTGTGTATTGTGATTTTTATTGATGATGTGATTTTGCTTCATTTGAGTCTATACGGAGGTAGAAGGAAGTTGCCGCTTTTATTGTTGTAGTCAGAGTAACGTGACGTCATATCCGTTCTGTATCCGTCAGCCGAAACAAAACGCATCCGGCCGCAGTGAGCCGAAATGACGAAGCAGAAAACGGCGGAGGGTCCACGAGGATACGACCTGCACTCTCTCATGTTAAATCCAAAGTGGTAAACACTACATATACAGTAAAGTATGGAAACACTTTGGGTTTCACATATTGACAGGAAAAGCAGAGCTCGACATCATGGCTAAAGCTGCATGCTAACTCTGTCATGGACAGGTCAAGGCCTATGGAAAGGAGGCTGGGTCACGGGGTATAACACATGCACAGTAAAATCTGGTCTGCACTCGCCGAAATTGAGCCAATCGCAAAGCACGACCGCAGCTTCAGTTACACTGCGCATGTGTTATACCCTGTACCCCAAGACCCATGGCTGCCCGTGACCCAGCCTCTTTTCTGTAGGCCTTGGGACAGGTAACGTTATCGTATTGCGGTAACGTGCGGTCAAGCCAGTCGCCACTCTCATCTCTGTGGTTAAATCAGCCGACACTTCAACTACAACTAAATAATGCCTGACAATGACTGATATATTTGACTTCAGGACATGTCTGATTACATACATGCTGAAAATCAAACATTTTGATGTATTCATTTAGATATTTTCCAAAGTAAAAGTCCCTAAAAGTGTATGATTCAGCTTTTTCCCATGTTCTAGTGTTAAAAAAGTTAACAAAAATTACAATAAATTGTAATATCGAATTGCAATACTTGTTGAATCGCAATACTTAAAAATCACAATACATATCGAATCGGCACCCAAGTATCATGATGGAATCAAATCGATCAATCAAATCGGGAGATAGGTGTATCGTCCCTAATTTTTAATATAGCCTAAAATCACAAAGGTATCCGGTGTGTGGATGATTTTAATAGATATATTTCATAAAACAATGCTCACTCATCATTAGCATACTTATGTCTGATAATACTGTATTTTAGTCCTGTGATGGCTATATTATTATTCCTAGACTGTCAGATACAACTGAGCTAGCTGTAGACTAGACCGTTTCCAAATCCTTCCAATAATATGCTTCCCAATGATGCAAATGTTATGAAGAGATGAGGCATTAAAGCAGTCATTGATCCGTGTAAGTGCCTTTCCATAGGAAAGAGTAGCTGCCAATTGCTAGTGCCTGCATTACCTGCTCTCTGGACAGAGACGTCTGCATGTGATTGTTAGTGAAAAGCGGCACACAGATGGTCAAATTACACTGCCAACGAAAACTGAAATTATGGTTGTGATTGACGTTTGTGCCTGGCATTGCTTCTATCGTAGTGTATGGCTTAGTCTCATATCTTGTCACTTTCTTACTTTTTTACTTACTTTTACTTCTTACTACTTTATTTTTTTATCCTTACCTCTTGAATGTGTATTTATACACATTACTAGAAGTGTGCAGATATTTTTTCACTGTTCTTATTTGTTATGTTTCTGAGGATCTACACTGACACATCTGACATGAGATACATTAGTCTTGTTTATAAAATTACAACTTTGTGATCTGCAAAATCCCTGTAAGGCACTGTGTTATGGGCTTTCATAAATAGGATTAATTGTAAAAGAGATCTTTTTTCTCATGCCTGAGGTCCACTGTGGAATATTTCCGCTCATATCGATTGCTTTATTGAATTTGCCTTTGCGCCGGTCTGGAGCAAGATCTCATTTCAGCTGTAGTAAGGAACAGCCACAGTAGACATAATTTGATCTTCAAGTAAAAGGTTAAAGTTTTATTCTGAAAATGTTAATCTCTTAACAAATCAGGACCAAGAAGTGTTATGAGAACAGATGATAATTGATTAAGTTTTCTAATATTTTGGCTTATATTGATTGCTTCACAGATAATGCTTATACTGTATAGTGTTTGACAGCACATTTCATTGTAAGTGTAGAATAGGATAGCTACTGGAGACTCATCTGCAGTTAGTAAACATAGTGAACATCTGTTTTCTTCATTTTTTAAACACTTAAACAGTAAAAAAAGATGTTATAAGAATAAGTAATGACTGACTTCATTTGTGACAGATGATTTGTGTTTTACATACAGAAAATGGACTGATCTCTTTTTTGTTTTTGCTTTTTCAGATATCCAGCTGACATCAAACCCATCGGTTACCTGTCTTTCATATCAACGTTTTCTTTGACTCTGCGTTGCCACGTCTGCTGTGGCCCTGCAACATGGAGAGTGCCCACGGTGTCACTGAAGGCTGACCAGAAGGAATGAGGCGCTCCAGGAGATGTTCCCAAGTGGCCTTGTGGATGCAGTAGCTGGGTTTCGGAGTGCTTTTTTATGACTAGTATTGTATGTGCGTCTGTGGGCACATCCTTGCACAACCTGCCTATTCTTCAGGCAGGGACATGCTACTCTGAGACCGGAGCTGGAGAAACACACAAGAAAGGAGCCTCTCTGGTAAACGAGGAACACGAAGAAAAAGGGAAGCACTCACCAGAAGAGCCGTCTGACAGGCACGCAGGGCACTTGAGCTCATTTAAGTGTTCTCTGAACCATTGCACATTTTAACAGCAACACCTTTCCTCTGTCCTGTGAGGTTTTGTCTCCCTCCCCCTCCCTAAAGCGTCCTCTGTCGTTGTTATTGGAGTTCCTATGGTCTGCATGGCTGGAGAATAACCGTGGAGAGGCCAGGGTATCACAAGCTTATGGATTTTGATAAGAGAGGGGGCAAGGGAGAGACAGAGGAAGGGAAAAAGATGTCTAAGACAGCAGGCAGCAGGACTGGACATGGGGGCCGGAGTTCAGGGACCAATTCTGGAGTTCTTATGGTTGGCCCAAACTTCCGTGTGGGTAAAAAAATCGGCTGCGGGAACTTTGGAGAGCTGCGGTTGGGAAAAAATCTCTATACTAACGAATATGTGGCCATCAAATTGGTAAGTGCATCCTCAGGGTTGGTGAAGTAACTTCTCCAATATCAATCCACATCCTGTATATGAAAAATCCTGCTTACCTGATGTTTAATATGCTTTTTCTTTTTAGCAATTCAAATTATGTTCAAAGTTTATTTAAATGTGCAGCAGACTCTCCCAGTGCAGTTGACTCTTTGACCTAAGAGAGTCCGACACAGGAAGTAAATAGGAACTGTCCCCCACCCCCGTCCTCCCACAGGTTGGCCCTATGTACTGTTAATGAGTCAACCATTCTCTGCTTGTGTTTATCAAAGAGGTGAAGAAGACTAGACTGGATAATATCTCAAACCTTATCTCGACTGGTGTTTTTTATCACAGCACAGGCGTCTCTTTTCCTTTTACAGCATTTCAAAAAGAGGGCAAACTGAAATAAAGTTTGTATTTTTCAGCTGTAGCATTTTTTAGTTCCTCAAGGTGGTTCTAAACAAGTGTTTACTTGCTATTCTCTGGACTGAAATTGATGCCTTGAGGGTTTGTAAACCAAATTGAAAACTTCCCATCTACCCTTCCAACATTTTCCTCAGTCAGTGGAGTTAATGTCAATTATTGTGGAAGCTCTCCCTCTAATAAGCTCGCACCAGGCCCTATGAGCAATCAATAATTCACTGCCTTTTTGTTTTGTGTCAGCACGAGCCCTTTTTTTTCAGAGCCGCTGGTTTAGTAGCATGAAGACAGGCTGTGAGAAACCACATGAAATGTCAAGGCCTGTTTGTTTTCTGATTGTTAGATTCTAGGCCAGCCAGTGACTGCTCAACCATTTCCTCCGCACACCAACTTTCCTCTTCACATCTTTTCTTTGCCCTAAATGTGTTGCCACTTGTAGCGCTTTGATCACTGGCAGATATTTCTCTCTCTCTCCGGCAGTGCCTTAATGTAAGCAAGGCCTAACTCAAACTCCAGTTAAGTAGGCACACTGGAGCTGATGGGTGGGCTCGGCGTCATCTCCACCACATCATATCTCCCAGCGAGGTCATTATCTCTGAACGGGCATCCACTGAAGGCTTTGCTAACCACATAGAAGGCAGAGGTTAGCAAACAGCTGTAATTGCAGTTCTCCTCTCCTCTGAAATCTCTAGTTGTGCTGGCTGCCTCTCCCCCCCTTTGCCTGTGAACCCTCCCATCTGTTTGGGTATTTTTATCCCCATGGTGTCCAGCTATATCTGGATGTGGCATTAGGGCCATAACACTGCTCCATGGATCTCGTGGCCCACTGGACCCAGCGTTTATCTGAATGTATAATAGTGAGAGGAGGAAGTGTGAACAAGCTCGACAAAGCCCGGTTAATAGTAGGGCCTGATTGTCAGGACTTATTTAGGATTTCATTTTGAGGACTAATTTCAGATGGTGGTTCATGTTTCTTGTTGTATTTTCTGAGCTACAATGATGACTCTAATTGCTTCCTTTTGATGTTCACAATAGCTTTCTCTTTTAGGCTTATATTTCCAACATAAACTAGACAAATTGGGCTTATTGTTGAAGTAGCTTTCGGCCTGTACGCTGGCGTTGTTACGCCTGACACGGAGAGGGCTTCTCCCTTGTCGATTCTCGGTCTAACCCAGACTCTCATACAGTTGTCTGTCCCTGATCTCACAGCTCACTGGGGTAACCCAGTGACTTTCACTGCTTGTCCAGTTGGGCTTGTGTTTTTATCAGAGGCTGTTACTCTTACTCCTTATGGGCTAACAGCTCTGTTATCTATGAGCCCTTGCTAACACATGCTTGACATGAGTAGTTTCTCCTCCATTGCCTGTCAGTCACTTCAGTGGTAACTGCTCACTTATAGATAGAATCTAAAATAACTGTTGGCAAAGTATAGGACTAGGAAAATGCTATTAGTTGATGATATTTATTCATAAAGTATGTTGTACAGTTTGATAGAATCTAATTTTTAATTGGATGAGAATTAAGTAGCTATTAAACTGTACAAATCTTATTTTCTTTCAAAGGAACTAGTATATTAGGGCTGCATCTAATCATTTTTTGATCATCTATTAAAGTTGCAGTGGGTAGAAATGGAGCAAATATGACTAAAAAAAAGTTGTTTTTATAAAACGGTCACTATATCCTGACAGTAGTGCATGAGAGAGGTAATCTGAAAACAATCATGTGCCTCTGTGTCCTCCGGTGCTCCTAATGGCATCTGCGAGATTTCATAGACCGGAGGAAAACAACCAATCAGAGCCGAGCTGGTCAATCACTCGCGAACTCTGATCAAACGGTCAAACTAGGCAGCGCTGATCAAATATGAATCAATATTCTGTTACTGTAATGCCCATTTCTCACCTCAAATGTTTTCAGAAACATCTTGTAGTGTACTGTTTAGCTGTAAAATGAGAAAGTTCGTGATCCGGCAGCCACTTTGAGATTAGTTGAAGAAACACCAAGCACCACCCACCAGCTGGAGCACAGCCAATAGGAACGCTCTCTCTCTGAAATGACCTGTGATTGGCCAAAGTCTCCCGTCACAGGCTAGATTTTTTAAAGCCTGAACACAGAGCCACTTGAAATACAATATGCTGAAAGGTTATTATTGCATTTTTGCCCAATGATGCCAAAAACTTTCTGCCTACTGAAGCTTTAATCTGTTGATTCTTCTTTCAATTAATTGTTTAGTCTATAAATGTCAGAAAATACTGAAAAATGCCCGTCACAGTTTCCCTGAATCTACAATGTATTCATATTGCTTGTTTTGCCTGACCGATCCGTCCAAAACCCAAAGATATGTGATTTATAGTTGTATAAAAAAAGAGAAAAGCAGCAAATGTTTATATTTGAGAAGCTGGAACCAAAGAATGTTTGGCCTTTTTGCTTGATGCATGACTTAAAAGGTTGATAGATTATCATAATAGTTGGCGATTCATTTTCTGTTGACTGACTAATTGATTGAACAACTACATAATGTCAGCTCTAATACAGACTTTAATATAGACTACACTCCTTCCAATGTTCCCCTTGTCATCAAAATCAAGTAGATTTCTTTGCTGATCAACTGTTGGTCTCGGTGAAAAGTAATTACTTTGTGACTGGTTGAGTGACCTTTTGTTTATCTACCATGAAACCAATAAGGAAACTTTGTTTAGATAGCGAACTGTGATTTCTTATCTGGCTGGTTAAAACTAGTTTAATCCCTCTCCTTTGTCGCAACGTAATGAATTGTAGATGCCCAGCCTCTGCAGGACGGCACATAGTGATTACTCAGTGTTGAGCTGGTGCCTTTTATGTGCCGAGTATCCTGTGTACCGACTTGCAGAGTCGGGCGTGTGGGTGGTGCCTGCCTGCACCTGGGACAAAGGTGAATGCCAGTGTCACCCTGCTCCGCCACGTGATAGCAGAGATAGAGATGTATGGCAGGCCAGTGGATCTGGAACTGCTGCGAATGCTGCTGCAAAAAAGCAAGAGAGAAGGGGGGAAACTGCTGAGTGCTGAAAGGTCGTCTTTGTTAGCGGGCCTTGTCGACACACAGTGGTTCAGTCTTTGGTTCAGCTGGATGCTTTCTCACACTGACAAACGCCTGTGTGATGGAGGCAGGACCATATAGCCACTGCTGTAAGCACACTGCAGGCTTTACTCCCAAGGGGGAGATCCCAGTGTCTTAAAGAAACAGCAGCATTTAATGTCTGCTTTCTGTCGAGGCTTACCGTAGCAACCGTCGCCCGTCGGGCTCGTTTAAAGGTTAAAGGGACACCACCATCGCCATCAATACACTCCCCTAGCATGGTGACATAACTGTCCATTGACAAAATGACCAATCTAATCCTCTTTTTCCCTGAAATGTTTTTCACATCACTGTGTCATACTATTTTTATTTGAATGCTTTCGCTATCTCGGTGTAGTGCTTTCTGTGTCTCTCTCTGCCATTATCTTCAGGGTACGTTTTTATCAAGGTCATCAGCCCTCTCTTAACCCCATCATTGTGTTAGCCTTGGGTGCAGGACACATGCACACACCCATCTAATCCATTCTTTGGGCTCAGAAATCCAATTGAATCGGTTTTCAGTGACGTGTCCACCCCGCAAACAGTTGGAGTTGCAAACTTTACAGCTTGTATTTCATTATAGGCCCTTTTCATGTAGTTGGTCATCTATTACATATAGGCGGTACTTCTGAGAAGTGGCGCTTGCAAAGCTGGTATTATCAGTAGCAAGTAATAAACCAATTGGAGGCCTCTTTCTGGTGACAAACACTTTTGACAATGACAAGTTGCTGTAATATCTGCCCAACATGGGAGCAGTGTAATAAGTGAATGTTGTATTGTTGGGACGTATTGTACGGCACAGTGCGCCTCCCATAGCTCAGGGACAAGGGGCTGATATTGAAGTGACCATATAGGGAGACAAACACAATAAACACAGAGATCTACTGTGCATTGTGTACCGGCCATGTACATACAGAGCAGTGTTTTACCCTAAGTATGTTGGCAGTGCTTGTTCAAAGCACAGATGGATTTCAGACTGGAAAATGAAATTGCCCTTTGCCACCAAAAAATACAATGGTAGTCCAGGCTTCTTATTTTGGCCTATTGTTAGTGAACTCCGGCTGAAATGACAAGTGTCGCCTGTGGACTTTATCAGCTGAAGCTAATTAAGATTAATTCCAGTAGTTGGCCAAATCACAAAATTAAACACTTGTCTGTTAACTGACTGGTAAATGTGCTCTGTTAGTGTCTGTACTATTCACACTTGAGCAAAGATGTTTACCCAGATAAAGAAACAGCACTTTGTCATTTTGGTATTCAACAAGAAACAACACTGACTGTCTTTTTGCTGTTCGAAGAGTGGTGTTGTTTTCTAGGGAAAGAATCTAGCTGAGTGCATCATGTAAGTTGCAGACGACTTAATTAGCTAGCTGGATTTGTAGTCGAGTGTGAATGACAACTAACTGGTGGATAATTAAAAAAAATACTGCAATCTCCGTTAAATCTTTCAAGCTGCACAAATTAATATTTTTATTAGGGCTGTCAAAGTTAACGCAAAACTCGAATTTGTTTTAACGCCACTAATTTCTGTAACGCATTAACGCAATTGATCTTTCTGAGGTTGTAGCGGGCTCAGTTTTAAAGCTAGAATGAAGATACTGGTGTCATATGAAAGAAGGAAGGAGGCTAAATAACGCTCCAAACTTGTGCTAAATTTTGGTGAGGAAAAACTGGCATGACCATTTTCAAAGGCCATTGACCTCTGACCTCAAGATATGTGAATGAAAATGGGTTCTATGGGTACCCACGAGTCTCCCCTTTACAGACATGCCCACTTTATGATAATCACATGCAGTTTGGGGTAAGTCATAGTCAAGTTAGCACACTGACACACTGACAGCTGTTGTTGCCTGTTGGACTTCAGTTTGCCATGTTATGATTTGAGCATATTTTTTATGCTAAATGCAGTACCTGTGAGGGTTTCTGGACAATATTTGTTATTTTTTTGTGTTGTTAATTGATTTCCAATAACAAATATATACATACATTTGCATAAAGCAAGCATATTTGCCCACTCCCATGTTGATAAGAGTATTAAATACTTGACAAAGCTCCCTTTAAGGTACATTCGATTGACAGCCCTTATTTTCATATCAGCATCAGGTCAAATGACAATGTGTTATTCTGCAGTTCCCCTCAGCTCGATGGTTTGTTTTATCTTTCAGCTCATTGCTTTGGTTTTCCAGACTGCAATTTTACCGTTTGATTCAGTCTCACTGCTCTCATCAGAGCCGTTTCCAGCTGCAGCAGGCAGCTGTTTTAAAAGAAAAAGCCATGACCAACCCACTGACTTGGTGAAGACCAAAACAGAGCTATAAGGACAGTGAATATTTGGCTTACAGATATCTGGCAACCATCCGACACCAAATGAATGCTAATATTACTGCGTGTCTGCTGGACGTGTTGACTAGCAAATCCAATGTGAGGCAATGATGTCATACATGTTTGCGATTTTCAGCTTATGGAAAAATCATAAAAGGTTATGGAAGTACACACAAGTAAGTAAGTATTTCATAAAATGTTGTGTATTGCTTCCTATAAGAGCATGTATATACTGTATGGTATGTAGTCGTACTGTATGTATGGGGAAGGGTGGAAAGTCTCTGGCAGACTTTTTGTTTTCTCTGGCTGAGTCACTGATGCAGAGGCACGAGAATAAGGTGGTTTATGTGAGTGAAGCCACTCACGGCGCTGGTCAGTCGTGATACTCTGAAGGAAATCTGAGGCGTTGTACTGAACTCTTCTGTCTGCCTCCCACTGAAGCATGATAAGCAACTCTTGTTGCAGTCTAGCTCAGCAGCTTACACCAGCGCGCCATGAGGCAGTTGTCAAAGAACTGTGAAGGCACAAAAGCTCTATCAGCATGTTTGGCTGGAATTAAAGTGACATTTTGGCGATTTAAGTTCTTCCCTACCCTGCTCGGGCTCTCCAGAGAGCATGCCGGGCAGACTAAATGAATAAATCCTTGGATGTCAACAGCATGTAAAAGCCTACCTTCAGTCAACTAGTTAATCCTCTAATGAATCAGTAGCAACACAGTACGCTCACACAGGCACATTGTTGCTTTAAGGATGATTTAGTATCAGTCATAAAACCTGCACAGGAGAGTCTAAACGCTGACTTCAGAGTAGCAACAAACAGAATTTGATGTAGAAATACACAAGAGCAAATTGTTACTGCACAAAAAATAGGTTTGAGTACAGTGTAGGGTGTGTGCCTGTAGAGCAGTGAGTGCTGTGTAATTGTACCTTGTAAGTGTACATCCTGGTTCAAACGCATCACATTTTCCATTGAAGAGTTTTTTTAAGGCGCTACACTGATGCTGTAGTCTTGTTTTCTAAATTGTATGTAATGTTCACGGCTATAGCGATAGTTAACCGGCCTCTCACACTTTCTCTGTTGTGATTATGGTGACTGCCACGAATTTACACTGCACTGTCCTGTCTTAACTTTCTTTAAAGCATCATAATTGAAGTGGTAAACTAGAGCCAAAATAACCAAACCAGAATCAGATGATGGTAATTTGAAAAGTGCTGAGCCAAATTGACCGCAGGTCTATTTTTGAGAGTTTGCTTTGCAAGACAAAAAGGCAAGGTTTGAGGTTAGAATTAAAGCAGCTTCGTACCACAGAAGAAGAAATTAAAACATGTTGCTGCATGGCCTGGGTTTGACAGGATGTTGTAGTGCAGACCATAAGGAATTAGGACATGGACGCTTTCTTTTGTTGCGTTGAGTCTGTAGTTCAGCATATTGGATTTGAAATCAAACAGGCCTTTTTCACAGCAGACATTTTGACATGTCATTTGAGGTAAACCACAGGTGTAATTAATAAGGTGTGCTATCCATTCACCTGTTCCAGGGCTCTACTATTTTGCATTTAACATTGGGTTCCTGACATGGCTCACTGACACACATGAAAGGAACAAAGCCAGCATTAATGGTAGTAATTACACCTTTTCTTCTCCTGCTACGACATGTCAAAATTTCTGCTGTGAAAAAGCCTCGTTATTATAGTGAAATTCAGCCTTCATTTGAGGGTGTTACATCCACATCAGATGAACAGTAGGAATTGTAGCCCTTATTACTCATAGTACCCTGATTCTAGGGGAGCAACATGCTTTGGACTAATTAAAATTTGGTTGAAAATACAGTTAATGACTCCTCTGAAGTCTGTGATCAGGAGATATCAGCAGGTATCCTCTCTGATGCTGATCTTTCAGGGCTGTACTCAAGACATCTTTAATTCTTGCTTATTTCAGGGGCTTTTTGCCTTCAGTCTGGTTTTCACCAAGTGAAACTGATCTTAATTGGTCTGGTAACCAATGTAACCAGTCAGGATCATTCCACTTTTTGGTCATAAGGGCTACAAGTCATTCATTGCTCTTAACATTTTATTATGAACACCATAATGCTGAAAATGAGCACTTTAAACTCAGTTATTGTTTAATTTCAAACCCAATAAACAATGTTAACTGTACAGACTGTACATTGGAGTTCCCAAAACAACCAAAATAACTCTCTGTCCTACTATTTAGTGAGTGTACCGTCTCATTACTCCCAAGCTATGTCAGGACCCAATAGAAAACATTTATATTGGATGCAAGCTCAAAGTTAAACAAATGAGGAAGTACACAATACAGTACATTGTACTTACGCCACGCCTCGCTCCTCTATTAAATGACAAAGGAGACTTGCCTCTTGGGTTCACGTGAGTGGAACTTCCCCTGACTGTGTAGATCACTGGCGACATTGTGTGCTGTGTTTGCTTTCCACTGACCATAAAACATGCCGCTTAAGAGCCACATATGATATTGAAAGCTGATATGTTCAGTTGACAGAGGCTTTTCCCACTTCCTGAGTCAATACCTATTTCCATTATAAAAGTCAGTTAATATCAAAATGCAATCTGAAGATTTTTTTTTTTAAATTCACAATTTTGAGAAGTACATGGCAGCTCTTTTAAGGCGCATTCACAAGCCAACATTTAGTCCGTTTTAATCAAACTCTGGTGTGGTTCGTTTGGACAGTTGTGAACGCAGTATACATACTCTGGAGCTGAGTCCGAGATTGTTTGCGAGAGACCAAAAGGGGGATTGCGGGTGGTGTGTTCGGGCATTTGTTGAGATGGACACATGTTAACGACAGGCTGAGTGGGAGAGGACTTCTGCAGAAGTCCGATGTTTGCTTAACATCTGAGCTGAAGAGATCATAAAGTTTATGCTAAAGTCCACAAAAATAGTGACGTTTATAAAGTCATTTGAAATAAACTGGGGAAGGGATTCATGCTCACAGTAGATCAGTGCCGAGTCGAAGTTAAAAAAAATTTGACAGCAATAATTTAAAGTCTGCGATTCCCTACGTAGAAATGGCAGCTCTGGAGAGGAAAAAGATAAATTCGCTCCTTCTTACATACCCTTCAGCAAATAATTTTTTTTTATTTGGTCCACTTTAATTTGTGCGCTGTGAAACCGAACCAGACTAAATGGAAAACAAACCAAAAGTATTAATTTCACTCTGATTCGGACTAGCCAAACGGACTATGGCTTGTGAAAGTGCCCTTAAGGCCCTGATGCACCAACCCGACGGTCGGCCTTCGGACAGTTTGGGGCCGTCGGTGAGCGTCCGTTGGCCTTGTTTTTTCAGTGTCCCGCATCGCCGGCTCTCGTCTGCCTGTGTCTGAGTTTTTTCGGCTGATTTTCGGCCGAGCATCGTGCCCATTGGTGAGAGAAATCACTCTGATTGGCTGTTCAGCGTAAACGAATCAGTGCACTAGAAGAGAAACGGAAGTGAGGAAAGCAGGCCAACGATTAAAGACGAGGAAAAACACAAAAAGGCTCTTCTCATTTTTCATATTCATCTCATCTGACCATTCCGATACACAGATGTTTTCACAACAACATGGCCATCTGGAATGAAACTCATCTCACGCGGGCGCAGGGCGTACGTTGTAGTTGGCCGTCGGCTGTAGTCTTTGCGGTGTGTTCGAGTGCAACTTTTTGGCCACGACAAAGGCGACGTGAGGCGACGCAACTGGTGGCCTTCGTCGCTTCTAGTTCTTTGATGTCGGCTTGGTGTGTCCCCAGTTTTAGATCCACCGAAGGCCTGTTAATGATACCAGACATTGCATTTGAACTGCTGTGGAAGCCATCTTTAATGTTGCTATCTCTCCATTCATTTAGCTGTACCACACCTCTCCTACAGACCCTTCAAAGTAGAAACATTTCAACACAATTAATGTTAATCATATTGTCTAAATCATGATAATTATTCTCAATTGGCACATGGAGTGACCCTAGGTCAGCGGGCACAGTTACCACACTCCAGTCAAATTATCCAGAACATACAATTGATGTCTAATTCTGTCTGATTTCAAGCAGTGCTATAGTGAGTATCGCTCTGTTTTTTGGGAGGCAGCTGATGGCTCCATCTGGGTGTGTTAAATCTGAGCTGAAACAGGAGAAGTGCTGGACACCGGCCAGCTGTTGCTCTCTGACACCACTCGCTCCTTAACACCGTCTCCCCACCATAGACACCTATGATCATAAAGACTGCATGAATAGAGAAACACACAAACACTACAATCTTCTCCCATTTGTTTTAGCCTCACAGTTAGCACTTAGCATCATTAATACCCCAATGAAGGCTGCTGAGTAGAGATGTTGACATTTGAGTTGCTCTGTCTAAGATGAGGGGAGTCACATTGCCAGTTGCATATTGTGAAATGGTTTACTGGGTGTCAGGCAAAGGTCAGGGTCTATTCTGGGCCTTATGCATAATGCTGGGTCTGTTCCCCTGAACATGGCACCCACATAGGCATACATATGCACATGTTGAATGTCACACTGGCTTTACAGATGATAAACAGCACAGATGTTTATTTATGTGTTACATTACATCGTCGCAGCTGTCTGTTTTACTGTACCATACCGTTTTAAAATGTATGATATTGTTCGTGGGGTCAAAAGGCGGTTTCTTTTTCTATTTCACCACAACATGTGTCTGGTAAGACCTCACAACTGAATGTGTGAAATCAATATTAGCATATTGGTAAATCACCATAGTATTATTCAAAATTAACATTGTATTAGACTTTTGACTGTAGGGCTGCAACTAACAATTATTTGTGTTGTGGATTAATTTTTTTCTTGGTGAGTCGACTAATTGTTTGGTCTATAAAGTGTCAGAACATAGGGAAAAATGTCTAAGTTTTAAATAGCTTGTTTTATCCAACCAACAGTCCCAAAATCCAAAGTATTCAGTTTACTATAGAAGATGAGGGAAACCAGCAAATGTTTTCATTTGTGAAGCTGGAACCAGTGCTTTTTTTTACCTTTTTTACTGTTTTTAAATTATTTCTATACATTATCAAAACAATATATGATTTATTCGTTTATCGTTTTATCTCCTTTTGACTGTAGTTGAAAATGTTCAACATCCCCAAAAAAGTGAAAACTGCAGCAAAATTCATTTCTGTCACAGTGATCAACAGAATTTGTGTAATTATTTATGTGAGAATATAGACAATATGAAATTGTGTTTGCACAGGCACAAGTGCTGGGAATCTTTTTTTCCACAGCGTTGTTCTCATTGGTCAGCAATATCACATGATTTTTTGAAATCTTTGTTTTTTTTTCCTTTTGAATGCACATTTTAAGTTTTGACCCGATACTAGATATGCAGCGCAATGCGATTAGGCTGTGGTTTACTGTTGTCACATATCTATTATTTGCTGCCCTTTAATGATGTTATTCTGACTGCATCTATCATTGATAGTTTTCTTTTTCGTCCTCTTCATTTGCTGGTGATTACCCCATCCAGTCACTGAGGTCAATTCTGATCTTTCTCAGCTGTGTTGGAGCAGAGATCAGATTTAGCCCAGATGACATCATATGCAGAGTTGGTTAATCCCAGGAAGAGGACTTTGTGTGGCGCTGATGGCTTGTACCGTCCACACAAGTCTACCACACGTTAAAATACACAAACCACCACCTAATCCGTCATTACATAATCATAAAATTGTGCAAGCTTCAAGTGTTTTACTCTAAGAGGGATCTTTGAAATGGCATGTAACATTTCATCTCGCACCCATCCCCAGGATGTTGTAATTACAGGATTTGATCCTACTAGGGCAGTATTTGCTGGTAGCGCTGATATCGACAAATCTGTAAGCTTTTTAGCTGTGAGCAGCATCTAGTATAAGTCGGTTACCACTATTTATATCCTCATGTACATCGTCCCTGCAATCATCGTAATTTGACTGAAAAGCCAGCCAATGAGGGTGGCTGAAGAAATGGTGGTATCTGATCATGGGCGCAGGAAGTAGAGGGGCAGAGGGAGGGGCCATTGCCCCCCCCCCCCACACTCACACACTGTACAGCCCTGTCCCACTTTCTTTTTAAGGTTGTGTATCACTGTATCCCAGCAAATGCCCCTATTTTGCAACATGGTAAAAAAGACAATCATTCCCGTCTACCCCGTGCATGCCCAGACTGGAGGCTGCCAGAAGTGTTTTACTCTACAGATGTGCTCTCATTTTAATCCGTGCAGCAGCTGTCTGCACAGCTCCGTCTCAGCTGTGTCTCACGCAACCTGAACTGAAGTGTTTATTTATGCCTCACATCTATTTTTTTTTTTCAACAATACGTGCGTAAACGTGAGGTTGATGAATAATATATTTAGAATAATATATTTAATAATTTAATAATATATTTATCCACATTTTGCAATCGGCGGAGCAGAGTGTGGATCTTGGCTCAGGCGCGGCTCACGCCTATTTTTACCGCGAGCCGCGCGCAGTTCACAGCAGCAACAGACAGTGACAGTGATCTTTTGACCGTATATTGACATCATACTAGCAACATTACTACAGTTTCAATGTCTAGACATCTGTAGAATATGTCACAGACAGTGAGAGTGATCTTTTGACCGTATATTGACATCATATCAGCAACATTACTACAGTTTCAATGTCTGTATCTGTAGACTATGTCTTGGACATGAAAAAAAGTAAAGATTTATTTTTAAATCAACACTTCCTGCTGTCATTTCAAAATAAAAGCCCTCAAGCGTTTTTTTCTCCTGTCGACAGAATTCCTTCATTTGTTGACTTGAGGCTTTTATTCTGAAATACACATAAACTGCAATAAAAGCGGTAACTTCCTTCTACCTCCGCATAGACTCAAACGAAGCAAATATATCGATTGGCATTAAAAAATCGATTTCAAAATTGTTTAAAAAAAAATTGCGATACATACGTGAATCGATTTCTTTCTTACCCCTACTTGCTGGTCTCGTGCAGAGTTTGCAGCAGTTTGGTTTCAGATATATTGATATTTCTGATACACAGAAATGCACACAGGGCTTCAGTGTAGAACAGCTGAGGTGGAGAGGTTGCTGTAGCAGCAGGTTAGACAGGGAAGGGCCCTTCTAGCCTGCGGGTCAGCTGCCCTGGACACAGGCCAACACACTTGGCAAAAAGCTGCTCTCTGCATGACACCACAAGGGCAACCAAAACTTACTCTCCAGTTAAGTATTACAAACAAGATGAAGTTGAAGGTGAATTGTTAAGTACATTTCCTTTTACAATAGTGTTTCTGCGGGTGCAGCCCTGCCATGTCCGGGGAGCATGTCGGCACAGGGAGCAGATCGAAGATTATTTGAGCTGTGAAAAATCCTTGTCATATATGCAAAGATGTTACATCAGACATTTGCAGGTTGGCCCTGGTCATTTACACAGCCATAGCTTAGTCCATCTGCTAGGAATAGAGATGACTTAAGTACGTAAAGCTGCCATAAGCCTCTGTTTCCTATTGTAAGCTGTTTTTAAAGGGTCCTGTGGTTTGGTGCCATCTGTTTTGACTCATTATTTATATATATATTATATTTTCTTTCCCTCTCCTCGCTGGCATGGCCTGACTTGTGCGAGACGTGCTCGTTGTCCGTGTTCATGTGGGAGGTGGATGACAACGCTACAGCAGTTCGCCGCTCCGCCTCCCAGACTAGTCACGTGCCTTCCTCCCACAGGCCTCCACTCCTCTGTATTGCCTCCCGTCTTCCACTCTCAATTTCTAGCCCCCGGCATGCACAGTGACTGCTTACTTCTCTGGCACTTTTCCTTGTTGGCATCATGCTGGAGCAGGATGCTGAAATCTTTTTGTTTCTAACATATAATAGAAAAACATGTATGTTATAGTCTCTATGAGTTGGCACATGTTGAATTATATGGGAGCAGGAAAATGCCTCTATTCTCCTATGATAGAGAAACATGTATGTAGTGATATCAATCATCCTTATTACTTGTTTAGGGTTTTTGGTCAAATTATTATAAGCTTTTGCACCTCCTTATCTAACGTTGTCACATATGTATGGCTGCCTTTCGTTTCTTTTTACCTAACTACATAGTTCATGCAGTGTTTGCCGAGATGTTTGTCGTCTTTCATAAGATCTAACCTTATACCCCCATTGTTTTATGATCTTCTTTCTTTTATCTTTCATTGTTTCACCTTTATCAAAGTGTTTCAAAGTGACTACTTGACAAAAAGTACTGAAAGCTTATTTTAGATCAACGTGATAGAATCAACCTTTGGTAATGTAACTCAACCTCGCTGTCAGGATTCCCACGCGTCCTGAAACACCTAAATAACCTGGAAAACAGTTGGCCAATTTTCAAGTCATTGAAAACACGCCCTAAAAGATTAACAGAAGACACTAAAAGATTTTTCAAATTTTAACACATGTTGAAAATGTGAAAGACCCCACACATAACGACATGTTATGTTAGATTTAACAGTTTTGTTCCTATAGTGTGTGAACAGCAATAATTTGGCCAAAACAGCACACCACACACTGACAGATTCATTCAGTCAGAGTCCCGACTAAAAAAAAAAAAAACAGAATTCTCTCGATATCAAATGTGACTTTAGTATAAACAATCATGGCAGACGACGTGTAGGAAGAATCAGCGATGTTAGTTTTTGCAAAACATTGTACTGAAAATTCACAAAGGGTGGATGGATGAAGTCATGGAGACATGTTAAACACTCGCGTTGTTGCCACAAATCAACAAGTTGCTCCTCCATTTCTGTGGCCCATCTCACTACTACTTTATGCTTTGCGTATTGCTTTAGCTCATGCATTAGCTGTTGCCACTATGACGGCAGTTGTTGTCCTTCTGCTTCAGTCAGCTTGGCTCCCAGGTGGCTATCGTTCTTTCCCTCGTGACTGAGTCATCGGCTGTCCTCGGGGTTCCCCACACACAACAGGATATCTGATCGTAAATATTGAACATGTTTAATATTTACGATTTGAAATCAGAGCGGCCAGGATGGACTTCCGAGCCGATCGGGGGATGTAAGAAACACTCTTAACATACCTCACACCACAGGAATATCTGGAAAGATAATCTTTAGAACCATTAAAAACTCGGGGCTTTCCTGACGATCATCAGGATGGGGGAATCGGGCCCAAAATCTGCTTGATTCTCGTGTAGTGTGTACTCGGCATTAGCTGCGTTTACTAGAGTCCAAAACGGATAACATTGCCATCTGAAAGGGCTAAGTTATGTTCAGGATCATATTATAGTTTATGGACTAGGCTAAATACTGGCTAATAGTGCTTTTTTTACTTTGCTAGCATTGTCTCTTCAAACGCATGCTGCATTGTTAAAGGTCCCATATTTTGTTCATTTTCAGGTTCATACTTGTATGTTTCTACTAGAACATGTTTACATGCTGTAATGTTCAAAAAACCCTTTATTTTCCCCATACTGTCTGCCTGAATATGCCTGTATTCACCCTCTGTCTGAAACGCTCCGTTTTAGTGCATTTTAACGGAGTTGCAACAGAATTGCGGAAGTGGAAAGTTTCTGAAAGCTCTGAGTTCCCGAGTTGTGACATGTTTATTGACGTTGTCAGAAATGGCGGAGGCCATGGAAATTCATTTTTCTGCGCATGATAAGTTAATATATTGTTATTTTAGTCGTATAATGTTTTTCTTCATAATTTTATAATATGTCTGAGGAAAATGTTGATATTCCCAACGGCCTCATCTTTTTCCTCTGTCATTATGCCTTTGCATTTCCTGCATTATGTTACACACTTGCTAGCTCGTTAAATTGTTAGCCTCTGTTGCTTCTAGACGCCAGCAGTAACGTTAATATTACCGTTGCTTAGCAGCAGTGTTTGCCACGCATATTGTGTACACGACTTCTCATGTTGTAATGTTGAAACACGAGTTTCATTTGAATGCACCATATATATTGTAGATTTGTGACATCACAAATGGACAGAAATCCTGACGGCTTGTTTCGAAGGCACAGTTTCTGAATACGGGGACCTTTTAAGGTAAAATGGACCATAACACGACATGAAATGTTTAACTTTTGTAGCGGTAGCTCGCAGTGGGTGTGATTAGCCTCCTTAAAGACTCCATTTAATATTACTAGTAAAAGGGCTATGGTTTGTGGTGTGATGAACTGATGACAGTCAGTGGCGGTTAATTATGCTAGCAAACTTGACTGTAACTTTGAATCAATTTGTCATAATTTCTAAGTGTGTAAGAGACAATTTCATGGAGAAGTTATAGCCCCAGACTGCACGTCTTTTAAATCCGACTTCCACAGAGAGTGTATTGTGCGATGGCTGTCTGTCATACCAGCTAGATCATCACTGAAAAAGTCCTGAAAAATGATCTCTAGAAAAGAGTGAGAACCCTGCTGCATGTATTGCGAAGTGTTGGGATAGTAGATTAACAGTAGATAAACACATCACGGCAAATAAACTGAGAATAACAGAAAAGGTGTGGTTCCCTGCATGCAAATGCAGCTCCCTCCCTCAGAAGACATGCAAACATACAAAACTGGTCATTATCATTAGCCAATTAGGTGTTTGATTACACTGACACAGACCCTCCCACTTCAAACAGAGAGATGTGTTGGAATGGAAATCTCAACAACACAGAGAGGACAACAGGGCTCCAGCTCTGTCTCTCTGCTGTCACCCCCAAAACATCTGAAAATCAAATATTTTTACTGTATTAATTTAGATATTGTCCAAAGTAAAAGTCCCTAGAAGTGTATGATTCAACTTTTCTCGATGGTCTAGTGTTAAAAAAGTTAACAAATATTGCAATATATCGTAATATCAAATCACAATACTTGTAGAATCGCAATACTTTAAATTCGCAATACATATTGTATCAGCACCCAAGTATGGTGATAGTATTGAATTGGGAGATAGGTGTATCGTCCCAGCCCTAATCTATATGGGGGATAATTTGGCACACCGTAAAGCAAGGTTGGTTAATAAATAAACCATTAACCATCTTTTGATTGAACCTTGAAGTGAAACCACAGAGCACTTTCCACTGGACTGAGAACGGCCATCACAAAAGGATGGAAAAGGAAGTCCCTTATTGTGTTGTGCACGGCTCATACTATGTGTGTGCGCTGCACTCCTACGTGTTAGGAGGGCAGCAGAAGACAAAATGCTCCTGATTTAATAAAGGCCTAATGGAGTGAATGTGGGAGCTTAACAGCTTTTAGTTTATGTAATTTTAAAATAGAAGTGCTTTGGAATTAGATGCACATTGGAAACAACTTTTAAGATTTAATATCACTTCACGCACCTCTTGAGAAGTTGCATGAATGTGTATATAGGATAGTAAGGTCTTGCAGTCGAGGTAAATCTCATGTATGGCTGCGTCATATTGTTTGACATGTCAGAGGTTATTCTATCAATTTGACAAACAAGATAATGTTCATCTTTGGACCCATGTAAAGCCAGTATTGGTTGGCAGTGTGTGAAAAGGGGGACTGCATACTGCTATTGTGGTCGAGGGCTTTAGCACAGGCTGTGGCACAGCTATTGAAGATTAAGGAAAGGAATTAAGTTGGGTGTGTGTTTGTTCTATCCTCTTCAAGTTTGTCTATAATGCCCTTGTCATCATAAGAGTGGGGTTAATCAGATTACATTTTGGGTTGTAAAGCTACAGCTAGCGATATAATGAACAATATGTCCCAGTGGGTTGATTATCTGCCATGTCATCACAAAAGCCTGCTGCTCACCAGCTGGAAATACTCTTTATCCTCTCACATCCCACAAGTCGGACCTGATACTTAATGTAACTTATATTAGGCATTGAAATAAGGACAAGATTGTATTTAAGTTAATTGCAGGCCGAGGTAATCCTGTTGATGTGTATGCAAGGTTGTCCTTCATAAACTACTGTATTGTGCTTGTGTGAAAGCCATGCAAGGATTGATGCTCCAAAATTTTTTTTTTACAAATACACAATGCTCTTTTTTCTCCATTGAGAATAATTTTCCCCCGCAGGGTTAGCTGAGCCGAACAACCAACATCGTAGATAAAGAATATTGTCTTTGTGCGTTAACCAATTTGTGAGCTATGTAATATTTAACACTCACTGTTCTTTCTTTCTTCTCTCTTCTCTTTCAGGAACCTATAAAGTCCAGGGCGCCACAGCTCCATTTGGAATATAGATTTTACAAACAGTTGGGAAATTCAGGTAAGAGAGATGCAGTCTGTAGATTATTAGTCTCTGATAGAAAGCACCATAACAATGAGTTAAATGTGAATGGGCCTTTTCACACTAGATTGGGCAGGAAAAGAAAACTCAGACTTTTATATTCGGAAACAGACACACAGACAATCATGTGCAGGTGGATAAATGTGATAACTGTTTCTTACACGGCTTTGTTGAATACTTGATTCTGATTGGTCAATTACGGCATTCTACGGTCTGTTATTTCTTTATAACACACCGTTTCTATGTATAGCAGACCGTTGCTATGGACGCATTTCTGATCTCGGACTCTGGAGGACTATTTTTTTTAATTATTGATTTCTTTAATAAATAGCTGTGTAATAAGTGGTATAACGTACAGCGAGCGCATCATTGTTTTTAGATCCGCATCCGCTAAATATGTTGATTTTACTCAGCTGAGTGGATTTGTTTTTTGTAAATCTGTTTTTATGCTATGCCACTGGTATTTAGCTTGTGTGAAACAATTTGTTTACATCAAGGAGTATACAGTTCAAATATGATTTACCTTCCTCTGTAGATTGTGTTCATTTTGGAAGAGCTTAGCCTAGTTTTCTTTTCTGCACTGCAATGTGAGAGCTCAGTTTTCCGATTCACCTCATCTATTCAGGAAAAGAACAGTTCTTTCTTGTGAAATGTGCCAGTGTGGTGTGGATGGAAGGCAAAAATGGAGAGGAAAGGATGCATTTTCGAATGTGGATATGTAACACCGGGGAAGCAAACACACGAAAACAACTCCAACAGCTTCCATCCTTACTTGAGGCTAAATTTCACAGCGTGTGTCTTGCCACGTCTGTGGGAGCCAATGGATGCTATGAAAGCCTGCTTCCTCTTTTCTAATCCCACCTCTGCGGTACCCAGAGTCTTTTCCTCTCCTACAGCACTGCCCCAGAACATGTTAATGTGCTATGATGCATAGCTGTGGCTCCAGGGCAGCAGCTCTTTTGATCTGGTCTGGCTGGTCAGTTAGTTACAGAGGGTGAGAGAGAAGGCTGGTTGTCAGATGGTTGGGAGGGACCAGGGCTTGATTTTCTTACACAGCACTGCCTGCCTGGCTGGCTGGCTGTTTTTGGAAAGACTCAACCGTCATGTTTGTGTACGTTTGTGTAGATGCATGTGTTGATTTGGTTGTGCTCAGTCTTTAATTCAGACACCATATGCAAACATGTCCCCCGCTACTTATTCAAACTGACAAGAGGAAAAGGTAGACAAGAGGTCTGTGCAGTCTCCCACTCTGCAACCACCCACACCTTCATGTCCCATCAGTTCTGCTCTTGTCTTTTCTCCCAGACCAAGTCCTTTATAGCTGAGTAAATGCAGGACAAGTACCAAGTCCAAATTGACATTTTAGAACTTACTAACTTGGTATGGTTAGCCAGTTTTCCGCTTTATATACCTGGCGTGGCACTGCTAACATAGTCAGAAGGAGGAGGTCGACATACGTAGTAGACCGCTGAGTCTTTCCTATTTCGTCATGATTAGGAGGGGCCAGAGAATTCAGCTGAACCACACTTTCAAATCCAATACGGTTTGAATTTCGTAGGCAATATCACCTGTATTAACATCATATGCCAACAAGAATCTATGTGAATATCTGTACAGTATCTAAATAAATAATAATTTGTGCGACAGTGGTGATCTACATGGCGACTGTATAACAATATAGATTTGAAAACTCATATGTTATAGTGTATATTTGCTGGGTTAGTCATTCAGAGACTATTGCAAGTGGCCCGTTCCTCTTGCTGCAGCGATCCTCTCCCGTCTGACAAGTGTTTGGGTCGTGGTCTAATTTAGTGACACGTGCCAGCTTCCTGGCTCCGTGTGCCAGAGCAAAAGCCCTCCACTGTTGATAAGGAGGTGGGGCATTAGGGCAGTCCTTGACTATTTATAGATGGCCCTCTACAAGTAGGCAGGCCATTATGGTGTGTCTACTTGGATAGCTTCCCTAGCCACAGTATCCTTCTGCCTCCCTGATTGACTGTGTGCTGCCTGCAGATTGCAGGGAAACTCTCTAACGTGCATCGCTAACAGGGTGTGGCCTATTTTTTATTTTTTGTCTTTATGGCTGCTCTTGTTTTAATCTTGTCATTCGTATCTGTGAGCAAATGTTACACAATCTCAGCAGTATTGTAATTGTCATCTGCTGTGCCATTTTGCCTGATTAGAGCAGTGGGATTCCTCTAGTCCAGGCTTGTTGTCTCTCTCTGCCTTTGGTTGTTTCCTCTGATGAGTTAAACACATCCTGACCATCCCTTCTTCCATTGAGACCACTACTGACCTGCAGCCTTACTCCTATTAATTGAAGTCTGGGGTTGTGCAACATGTAAAAATGATTCCTATCCCTTACACACAACTAGAGACGGGTGATATGCACAGCTAAGATAACAGAACAAGCTGATGTGAAGCCATGTAAGCATTTCCAAATGCATACTGAACTCCGTTACGCTGTTATTTACATGGTTTTCGTTACGATTGCTGCTGCACACCTTTATACAGAGGTGCACTGCAAGTCAACACTGTGTACAAGATTGACACGACTCACTTCCCTTTCTGAGTTTCACTCAAATCGGCAGGTGGTAAAACAACAATATAAATATTCTGAATGACAGGAGCAGAGTCTAGATTTGGATCATGATGTATAAAAGAAAATACTCGTCTATGATATTTTTACAGGAATATATACACTATTTCTATTATACTCTACAGTGAATCCATAGTGGTAAATGTTTTTTTTGCACGCCCTGTGTCATCATCTTCATACATACTGTAACTAGTGGTTTCACATTGACCTATGACGACTGTCAGCTGATGACTGGCTACTCCGTGATGATATGACAGAAAGGCTCACTTGACTGTCTAGCATGGGAGGAGTCAAGGCGATAGATTAAATCTACTTATGTTGTCAACTTTGCTAAATGGGGACACGTGACCCTGTTAGCCCTGCACAACCCAAGAGCCTCAAATATGTCACAGCGTGGACGACTCAGCGCTTAACGCCCAGGAGGAGCTTATCTGCACACTGTTAATTCTCTCCTGTCCTGAACAGATCCCAGCAGCTGGGAGTCCTGCCTCCCAGTTCTCAGATGTTTGTGAAAATTGACAATACACCGGTCATTTCAGTTGTTCTCGGTAGTAATAGCTAACATGTGCTGGTGATAGTAAAGCAAGTCTGCAGGAATGGCTGCAGAGAGGTTGTACCGTTTTTATGGACCAACTGTCATTTAACTGCGTTTCACGGGCCGATTTAGCTCAGGCAGTCATGGATACATGATTGCATGGATGTTACTGTAATTAGTGTGACATATAGGGTATTCAGTGATGGTTATTATCTGCATGCCTATGAATATGCATGAGCCCCATCAAGGCTGTTGAGGGCACGGTATGCCGTGTAAGTGGCACAGGGTCCGTGTTGATGATATTATTTCATGCAAATCATGGATTCTTATGCATGCCGTGTGGATGATTTTACAGATACAAAGTACTAGGATTATCCTAGGTTAGATTTATAAGAGTCTTTTAACAACTCATCAAAAGCATCAAGCCATTGAGATAGATGCACCATAGCCACAAATAACAGAAGAAATATCAAGAAGCAGTTCATAAAAATATATTATGACGTTTACCAGTAGGGGTGTAACAATAAAATTTTACAACGATACGATACAATATGTATCACTTTCTATGGTCTGGCTCTTCCTCGCCATCAGCAATGCTTCTTTTTGTTGTTGTCTTTCTGAGATGCGCTTCCGTCGCATGTCGATGACGTCATACATGGGGAGAGTGAACCCGAGTAACGTTAGACATTTCTTTACTAATAAAAGTGCTAAAAAATGCATCCATGTAACGTTTGTCGTGCTTAAATACAAAGTGCAAATTCTTAGTATCGATACAACAGAGTATTTACCTTGCAAATCGATTTTAGATCAATATACATCCCCCGTGAAGGACAACTTGCCGAGTACCTATCGATGTAGTTGGCTATTAGGAATATAAATCGATACATCGATGTATTAGATGAATCGTTACACCCCTATTTACTAGTTTTATTAATTAAATATTTTTGCCATGATTTATGAAAGTAGCATGCTGTAAATTTTCACATTTCATAAATGCAAGATAACATTTTTGAAATTGATTAATTTGACTGTGCCGTTACTATTGTTTCACAGTAGGGCTGTCACAATATCTGATTTTCACTACACGATTATCGTGGCCAAAATAATTCACGATTTGCCCCCTCCCCCTCGGCTCAACTAGCGAGCGAGGGAGAGAGAGAGAGCAGTGATGGTGGAGCGAGCTACAGAGTGACTGAAGAGAGAGAGAGCGCCATTAGTGGGAACAAAGCGGCAAATCAGAGAAATAAAATGTTAATTTCTGATTGTTTCATGGCGGTTACGTTCTAAAACACAAATAAACACACAACTAAGTCCACACAACCCTGCGGAAAGGTGCCGAGTTGCCGGATTTTGAATGAATGCAGACTTCCTGTCTGCTGGCTGTGGCTCAGCGCTGCTCTCGTTAAACTACAGACACACACCGATCATAGCTGCACTCATGACACGATATCAATATTTCATTTTTTAAATATCACGGCTATCATTAATAATAAAGCAACATCCCTATTTCACACTAATATGTATTTTAATGGTTGCTTGACTAAATGTCTGTTGTTAGTAGGGCTCAATGATGAATCATCATCATCTACATCTCAATGAATGTATGTCCAGTAGTCATAATAGAAAGGAGGATGCAATGTAAGAAAGCAGATTAAATTAGGCCAGCTGTTGAACAAAAACCATCGCACTGCTTCATAAAGAATGACAGCTAGCTCATGACTAATCTTAAAGACAAAAAGTCTAGTCCATCTGATAAATAACTTCATCTAGCCTACTTGTAACTGGTTTTGCTCGCAATGAATGAAGAGAGCGCTGTGTCGACTGAGAGAAAACCTGCCCTAGTTTAAAATCAGCCATTCATTGCTTGACTGATATCGCATGCAGCTGCAAATATCTGGTCGATTTAATTATTAACTTAATAAAAACGAGTATTGGTGTTATTTTTTTTTCCTCCTACTAGTTATTCAGCCCTATGGCGTTTTGCAGGATTGTTGTGCTTATGAGCTGTGTTGCATTTGTAGCTCCAGGCTCAGTCTGTACAAACCCAAGCGCTGATCACATTTCAGCCCAGTGAGAACATCTCCATAACACTGGGCCTAACGGAAGTCACTTCTTCTCTTCTTCTCTCCGTGCACTCGACTCCATAATCTAAATCTTTAATACGAATTCCCTGCCCTCTCCTCTCTTCTCCAGCCTTCTCCTCTTTGGCCCTTGACTCTGACATTTCATTGTAGGGCAACATTGTGTTCAGCTGCCATGATGCAGCCTCCCCTCTTACTGTGTCGCCTGAGAAGGCCTGCCTGCAGATACAATAGGTTGGATTGTCTCAGATTGTCAAGACAGCGGGGGTCAGAGCACCGCTGACGTTGGCTTGCAATGAAAGTCGGAGCATATCCCATAATGTTGAACACAGTTGGATGTGTTTTATGTAGGGCTGTCAGTCGATTCAAATATTTAATTGCGATTAATCGCATGATTGTCCATAGTTAATTAATTAATAATTAATCACACATTTCTTTATCTGTTCAAAATGTACCTTAAAGGGAGAGCAAGCATTTAATACTCTCATCATCATGGGAGTGGACAAATGTATTTGCTTTATGCAAATATATGTATATATTTATTATTGGAAATCAATTAACAACACAATGACAATGACAAGACAATGACAAATATTGTCCAGAGACCCTCACAGGTACTGCATTTAGCATAAAAAATATGCTCAAATCATAACACAACTCAAGACCAAAACTGCATGTGATTATCATAAAGTGGGCATGTCTGTAAGGGGGAGACTCGTGGGTACCCATAGAACCCATTTTCATTCACATATCTTGAGGTCAGAGGTCAAGGGACCCCTTTGAAAATAGCCATGTCAGTTTTTCCTCGCCAAAATTTAGTGCAAGTTTGGAGCGTTATTTAGCCTCCTTCCCGAGCTTGCCACAAGCTAGTATGACATACTAGGTTGGTACCAATGGATTCCTTAGGTTCTCTAGTTTCATATGATACCAGTATCTTCACTCTAGCGTTAAAACTGAGCCCGCTGCAACCTCCGAAAGATCGATTGCTTTAATGCGTTAAAGAAATTAGTTTTAGAATTTGCGTTAACGAGTAATTATCGCGTTAACTTTGACAGCCCTAGTTTTTTTTATATGACTTTATATAATAGAATTACAGACGTTTATCATCACAGAACTGATTCAGTTTGTTTAGGTCATTGAGAGAAGCCAACTGCTGAAATGTTGTTTTTGGCCTTTAGCTTTTGAAGAGAACAAAATTGTGTCCTGATCAAGATGATGGTTGGCAGTCATGCTTCATCACTCTTCTGTCGCTTTTGAAGTGCTCGCCGTTTCCTGTTAGAGAAAATGTATTGCATTTGAGAGTAATTCCGCTGTGTTGTTGTTATGGCTAAGTTTGTGTCAACCATCCCATATCCTATTTTGCACAGCCGTTGTTGGCAAGTTATATCACAGTGTATATTATAGTTTAGACAGGAATCACCCCAAAAAATGTGCTCTGGGCTTTTTCCACCAGCCATTTCATGATTGGTGCTTACAGCCGCTGTAAAACACCCATCTTTGCTCGCTGAAGATTATAATAGACTGTGTGCTTTTCCTCTTGTGATGACTGTGCTTTGAATGCCCTCTAGATTTGGGCCAAGCTTTGATGAGTCAGCTCTCCCAGTGATCTCTTGTCACTGCCTCATCTGTCATGGGCTTTATTACCACGAAAATCCTAAAGCCTAAAGGGCAGACAGGTGTGTGTGTTTGTGTTTGTGTGTGTGCGTACGTTTGTGCGTGCGTGAGTAAGTGTGTCAGTTTGCATCTGTTGGACTGATGTTGAGGGGTAAATCAGGTAAATCCAACTGTAGACTCTGCGTCCCCTGGCTAGCAGCTGTCACACAATCCAAACTGAATACTTCCCGTTCTCAACTCTCATTTATCTCTATCACACATTTTGTTAATTTTTCTTACAAATGTGCTTGCCCATTCTCTGGATCTCTTTCCGTTTTTTTTTTTTTTTTTTTTTTTTTTTTTTATAATCTGTATCTTAATCTCATTGACTCTCTTTATCTGTCTGTGTCACTGTCTCAGTGCCGCTATGCCTGCTGGTGGAGCAGCACTGATGTGGTGTCGCGTGGTTAGTGAGCTTTCAGGGAGACGGCCAGCATATAGATAGATACTTGGCGTTTGGCACCACGGCGTGGTTCAATGGTCCCGGGGTGGCTTCCTGGTAACTGAACCTACTCGACAAGGACTAACTTGGTGTGTAGGGATGTGACGGTGAGGACATTTTCCCACCAGTTAATAAACTTGTGACAACAACAATATGTGTAGCGCGCTTACTTTGATCTTTAACGTCGGGTGGCCTCTCCGGTCGAGCTTTCACTGCTGTGCCGCAGGTTTCCACCCGGCGCTGCTCCACTGCGCCCACTGGCTGTGACCGCTCCGTGCGCCTATTTTCTCATTAACGTTATGGTTCCCTTATAGCATTGGGTTTAAATCTGAAATATTGTCAAATAGGAGCTTTTGCTCTTTGCTTCGACACCAAATCCTCCACCATCGTCTTGTTTGTCAACTCTCTCTCATCCCGTGTGTGTGAAATCTGAATCCTGCCACTCTGTACCGTGACTCCATACGGAGCAGACACATTCATTTTCAGTTTGTAGTGTCTGTCGTCCAACTATCTATTGATAACACCGCGCTGATGAAAATGCTCTGAAATTTCAACGCGAGAGGGCTGATTAAAAATGCCAGATAAATGAGTCTGTTTTTTGTGTCTACGTAGCATTACGTGTCTCTTTTTTTTTTTCCAGTGAGCTGTTGCATGTTATTGTAGAGAAAGAGTTTGTGAAATACGATGCCGGTTGCTCACAGGCCTCAGCAGTTCACTTTGTTGTGACAAAGCTGTTCAGTCTGTAGCAGGCAGACATTAGGAAACAACAGCTTTAGGCCACTGTGAGACTGCTTGTTTTGTGAGAGTTTTAGTACCAAATGTGGCACCAAATTATTAAGAAATTGGAATTTTCCCGGGTGATTTTCCGATCCAAGTATGATTGTTTTGCACAATTAGAAATACCGTCTGAGTATGTGCCTTATTGTTCAATCAGAAGGACACACTGTGGTGTTTTCCCACTGTCAAAACACTGATATACATAAAGATGGTACCTACTGACGTCGTGATCCATCCGCATTCTTCAGAAGTCATACACGTTAACACACAAATGGGTGCGGTGGTTTCTAGTAGCAAAGGCTATTTACAGTTGTTGACAGACAATGTGCTGCTCACCGTCACTGGTCTTTCTTTTAGAAACCATTCCTTTCGTAACCCTACTTTGGAGGAAAAACTGTAAGCCACGCGTGTTTCTGACAAACCTGTTGAGGGAAGCCGACTGACGTGTAGTTTGTCATCGCTGCTCAGTGAGGAGTCTCCTCCCACACTTTCTCATCAACAAACCAGCGTGATGACGAAGTTCAGCACATGAAGCACCTTTCGCTGCACATGCAATGTCTCCTCACTACGTATTACACTCGTATTGTACTATGAGGCAATATTTAGAAAATGTGAAGTTTTGAATCCTATACATGGTAATGCCAGTAAAATATATTTTTGTATTGGTTTGGGGTCATTTGACGCAGAGATGACTCAGAAGAAACGGGAGCTTGGGAAACGAATAAAAGGGAAACACTGACCACATTTTTATGTCACAACGGTCTGATGACCTCAGCAGCTTATTCATGTTGCCACATCAGTACCCCGGTAAAACACTGCAGTGTTGTATACACAACTTAGTTGTTAAAAGGAAACATATTACATATCAGTGCATTTGCAGTTGCATAAACCTCTGCACCCTTATCTCTGTCTCTATCTGTTTTTTCCACATTTGCTGTCCACACCAAAAACAAAAGTGCTAGTCAGGCAAGAAGAATAAAAGCGCCCATTAAAGAGAATATTTTGTAAGACATAGCAACAAGTGTGTTGTGATCATTTCAATGTCCACTAACTTTATTTGTGTGTATGTGTGTCTCCACAGAGGGAATCCCTCAGGTGTACTACTTTGGTCCTTGCGGGAAATACAACGCCATGGTACTGGAGCTGCTCGGGCCCAGTCTAGAGGACCTGTTTGACCTCTGTGACCGCACCTTCTCCCTCAAGACCGTCCTCATGATAGCCATACAGCTGGTAAGGCCTAGAGGAGGAGCGCAGCAGGCGTAGGGTATATTTAGATGAGCTAGCTTTTGTGATTTCAAGCTATACGGAAAATATAGTGCAACTTTGACTACATTAAACACATGGTAGCTGAGGGAATGCTAAGGTGCTTTAAGCAAAGCATTGTAGCATTGTTCACACTACCATAGTTTTGAATAATGCCTCGTTTCCACATAGCTCTGCGTACGAATGCAAGTCAACCGGAAGTTCACTCATTCCTATGGGAACCCCCGTGATCTCCGATGTGTTTGTGAAACCTTTTGGTCTGTAATTTGCCTCGAGTTCGTTGGAAAAATTGAACTTCTGCGGCAGATTACGGACAGACGTATGCACTGTGTTCATGTGGAATTAATAAACCGATTGATGAATGTATAGCTCTATTTTCACTTTTTTTTTTCCTAAGAGGAAATTTCGACAGCACATTTAGCAGTTTTGTGAAATATTTTGTTAAGACGTATGAACCATTATGCATGCATTCTATATGTTACACAGCTAGCATGCTACCAATGTTAGCTAAATATGCCGGCAAACTTTTCACTCAGAAAAAATGAATAAATGTGGCTAGACTGGACGGCGAAAAACAGACATCTTCTCCATGTCTGCGGTGGCGTTTCTATCCATTTGTAATGAGATGCGTTTCCTTTCATTGAACACTAGGGGGCGTAATCCGTATACGGATTTACAGACACGAAACAAAACTGTGGAAACGAAGCGTAAACATTTGAATTTGGTTGTCATCAAAGCGTCTGTCTTGAGTAACTCCTCAGGTTAAAAAAAAAAAAAAAACATTTTTATCCATCTTATACTCACTACTCAGAATACTTTCTCCTCATGTTTGAAAACAGACCGGATAATTGAGTGATTTTAAAACTTCCATTGACTAATCTTGACCCGTTTATTGCTCGTTTAGATAACACGGATGGAGTACGTCCACACCAAGAGTCTGATATACAGAGACGTGAAGCCAGAAAACTTCCTGGTTGGGCGGCCAGGAAGCAAGAGGCAGCACACCATCCACATCATTGACTTTGGTCTGGCCAAAGAATACATAGACCCCGAGACCAAAAAACACATCCCATACCGGGAGCACAAGAGTCTGACTGGGACGGCGCGCTACATGAGCATCAACACACACTTGGGAAAGGGTAAGAGAGTCTCTGGAGCAGGGCTGTGGTTTGATAAGCCCTTTAGATTTGCATAGACGAGCTTTGCTCACATTTACATTCAGTTTAAAGGAGATGTCCGAACTATATTGTGTACAGTTGGTATAAACAAATAACCTTACACAGTTATTTGTTCAACCATTGGAAGTTACCGTAAGGTGTTTTATTAATTTCATCTGTCTTTAATAAGATTTTTCTGATGTACTTCTTGGGTATTTTGAAGCATCTCCTCTTTATTCACTGTGTTGTTTTTGCTCTACGGCAGTGGTGGCCATGTTTTAACCAATCACCTCAGGAGGTGATTGCACTGATTAGTTCTTCCCCTCTACACATCAGAGTGCTAATCAGTGAGAGAAAACCTGCAGACTGTTGGCTCTCTATGGCACAGGATTGCCCTTCCCCCTCCCCGGCTTAATTATAGCCTTTTAAATTGTACATGGTTAATTTGAACTCCTGGATAATTATACTGTGTTTCCTACTGCTCAGTTGCCTGCCAACCTTGCCAGCTGGTCATAAAGGTAACCTCATTTTCGTCTTGTTCGGTCTCTTTCAGAGCAAAGCAGAAGGGATGATTTGGAGGCGCTGGGTCACATGTTCATGTACTTCCTCCGAGGTAGCCTCCCCTGGCAGGGCCTAAAGGTACCGTATTGTTTGTCATCATCCCAAACTTGGCACATACTGATTAACATCAGACTCCTGTAATCCTCTTAATGCTTAGCATAGGGATTCACCTTTTCCTGCTGCACTCAGTCAGTACAGTATCTCTTTCATACCTGTCGTCCACATGACCTTAGGGACAGAGAGCCTGGTGTTTGCAACATCATCCTCTCACACTGATGACATTTCAAGGTCTCCCCACTGATGTATCTGTATTGTTTGTTGGACCTGAAAGTCCCTCAGTCAGACGACAGAAACTATTGAGACCTTTGTGATTGTTTTATTTGCTGTTGCTTAAAACAAACTTGATATATCATCTGTGGTGCAATAATGCATAATGATGAGGCACTCTGGTATGAATGACAGGGTGGAGGCAACATAAAGCAAAGTGGTGTTCTGGAGTTTGGAGTTCTTTGTTTCCTGTGGTCAGTTAAGGACCGGATCAGACAGAGCGTGTTTTGCAGTTTGTTGCATCTATTTATTTGATATGTTGCTAGGCAACCACCAAAATGAGTGCTAATGTTACCTTGTTACAAACCATGAACTGTACGCGAACCAAATAATTAATAGTACAGATTAAATCAATGAAAACAACTTACCCAAAATCTGAAGTACTGCACTAATTTGCCTCCTGCTGTTTTCTGTTCAGATCATAGTAGCTACGGTTGGTATAATCGTAAAGCTGCGAGTATTCAGCAAAAGTCACCACAATGAGAAAAAACGCGAATGACATTGGCCGCTTTTCCGCTCTGAGTGGAATTTTTTTTAACTCGCGGCGCTCCTGTAAAAACGCGAGGTGCACAGAGCAGCTAAACGCGAGGCGCTCAGCAACTTCATTTTTTTATTTTGCTTATGTAGCGATAATCTTTGTTTAACCACCCGACATAAGGTGATTGTTAGTGTTATCCCACTCATACCACAACCACTTGCCAACAAACTGCTGTCTGTCATCAAATCCATATATTTGGAGCATTTTTGGTAATTTTTGTTCATGAAAGATCATGACATATAGTTTCCTACCTTACAGCTCATACTGCTTGTGTTAGAACAGCTGGTGGCAGCAAAGGGTGCAACTGGTTCCCCCAATCACCCCAAACCCACAGACCAGAATTTTGAACTCCTTTAAACTCTTTAAAACTGGGTTTCATTACAAATCTACAGTAAAGAGAAATTTTGCTGATTATCTGCTCTGACATCCTAAATAATAGCTAATATTGTCTTCCTTTTTGTAAAGTTATTTATCATCAATTTTTGTGTGTCTTTGTGTTTTCATGACACCATAAGTGCTCGCAATCAAATCTATACAGTCCTGTTGTGGGCTCTTCCTTGCAGTTGCATACGTGTTGCTACATAAACAGTCACATGCAAAAAAAAAAAACCACCTCCGCGCTTGCTCTGCATTTTGAACAGTTTACTGAGAAAGATCTCAAAGCACTAAGAGACTAAGGTGTGATGACAGGCGCCAGGAGGGCAGGTTATAGCTGCACAGTTTCTGGGCTTTTTTTTTCATAGGTGTACATAGAAAAGACTAGAAGACACGACACCTCATCTGAACATTTGCTATGTGGGAGGAAGCTCGTGGTAGATGAATGTGAGGGATGTATGAATGTGGGGGAAGTCGGGCGGCTCGGGCCAAAATAAGATCTCACCAACACACATAATGACAGTTAGCATTAAAATACAATGAAGGAGTAAAACAATCCAGGGTTAAGAATTATCATCACTAGACTGTGGAGACGAGTGGACGGCGTTTTTCTGCTCTGATGAACGCCAGTTGGTAGTCAACAATGGTGGTTTGGTGCTTTTTGAGTCACTGCCAGAGCTTGTGGTAAGAGTGGTCTAAGACTGTACTGGTGACTGGGTGAAAGTGTAAAGTGACGACGCTGATTTTCACCAACACGAGCCCTCGGCGCTGTACATATCTGTGTCACGAATTCAGAATGACTAACCAGACGATTTGCATCTGTCTGCAACTCGAGTGCCCAATATACAACACATTTGAATATGACACCTATTCATTCACACTGCCCGCAGCTGAGTATTTCCTCACATTTAAGAGTGTAACATGTATTTTTCCTGTCTCCTCTCCAGGCGGACACTTTGAAGGAGAGGTATCAGAAAATCGGAGACACCAAACGAGCGACACCCATTGAAGTGCTTTGTGAAAGCTTCCCTGGTCAGTAGAACCAACCAGTTTCCTTTTTGTTTCCCGTGTTATTTCATTTCTTTGAATTTAACGATATGTTGTCTTTTGCTACAGAAGAGATGGCCACCTACCTGCGCTATGTGAGGAGGCTGGACTTCTTTGAGAAGCCTGATTATGACTACTTGAGGAAGCTCTTCACCGATCTGTTCGACAGGAACGGCTACGTCTTTGACTATGAATATGACTGGGTCGGCAAATCACTTGTGAGTGCCCTCTTACCGAATCCACTCATCCTCCTTTCCCTCCGAAAACCTTTGATTGGACCGTCGAGTCTCACGGCTGCAGTTGCTTTATTGCTCTCATTGTAATAATTTTTGCAGACCTTGTTATGTAAAATTGCTCATATTATGGGTGCTAAATATATTTTTACATTTCGCTAAATTCAACACCATAGTTTTTCTCTTTATCCTTTTATAACCTTTGTTTGCATGATCCTGTTTAAATCTATCTAAAATAAAAAACATAATAGCTAGAGCATTCATTAATTTTTTCAGAAGAAAGCTACTGTAAGGCTCTGTCTTTCATGTCGTCACGGTGTACGCTCGTGATGACCTCATTAGGTTATGTGCAGTACAAAACGTGGTGAAATGCGCCATGGCGCCCGAGTATTGCCCCGTAATGGCTGCGGGAAATGGTTGTTGGCATGATCCTGTTTAAATTGATTTAAAATAAAAAAAAACATAGTAGCTAGAGCATTCGTTCTTTTTGCAGCAGAAACCTAAGGCTTCTGTCTTTCACGTCATCATGCTGTACGTTTGTGATGACATCATTACGTTGCGTGCGGAATGTAATGAAACTATCAAAATGCCTTTACACTCATTTTTATGAGCAGATCTCAAAAACAAAAAAATGTGCGTAGTTCAAATAACTTCCGGAGTGTTAAGAAATATTTAGTTCATGTTTCTACATTTAGAAATCTTTTGGATCAATATGTTTCGTGTGTTTATTTAGTAATATTTTATGTATTTTTTTTTTTTAATTTATGACCCAATTTCAACACTTTTATCAATTATTATGGTTTATTGACTTGCATGACCTTGTGGCTTAGGCTGTGCAGATTGTAGGGATATGAAGCATTTGAAGATACTCCAAGAAATGACATCACAATAAGCAAAAAATTACCCATGTAAGCACTGGCAGACCATTTCTATTGATTCTTCCTGTTGACACTGTGTGTGTGTGTTTGGTTGTGTTACCTGCAGCCCACACCGATAGGCCCTATCCCCAGTGACACGCCCCTGCAGCCCAGCAGCAGAGACAAAGCACAACAGCAGACCAAAAACCAGGTGAGGTCCTCAGCAGTAGAACACGACAAACACCACACCCACCCACCAATCTGCCTACCAACCAACTGACCGACCAGCCGACCCTGTCATTCAAGTTCCTCTGGCAGGCTGCTACTACTGTTGTGTGTCCACGTGTACTCAGCTGCCTGGAAAAAAATGGCTGCTATTCAGTTCCACTTCTCCTTCCTTCCTGTTCCTGTCTACAGTCTGAGGAGTCTCTGACGGACAATAAGATTTGTACAAAATAGATTTTTTTTTTTTTTTACCAGTAAATGAACCGACATGCACAATCACGAGGCAGGCTGTGAAGCAAAGCACCGCTTTCAGCTTCAATTTATTCTTCACACCTTGCCACTCAGTCAAGCTTCAGTCATTGCATGCATGAGTTGAAAATGCAAATTGCATTGTTCATACCAGTAATGACGAGCTATATGCTTACTAAGCATTGCTTAGTATTCGAAAAAGTGTTGACCTGATTTTTTTTTCTTTGTTTTTATTGGCATGCTATCCGAGCCTTGTTTTCGTTGTTTGTTTAGCGGAGAGGTAATAATTAAAGCGTTTAAGTAGAAAATGATTATGGAATCCTTCTGATAGACTCAAATCATGCTACCAATAATGTTTTACTTTAATGAGTCTGACTCATTGTTTCCCGTAAAGTCAGACAGGGAGGGCACTAGATTTTATGATTGACTTATTACAGTGGACTCTAACCTCTTTTTACTGCCCTCCATTTAACGTGATTGGCTTGGCAACAACTCGCCACCTTTTTGAAGCTCGCAAAGCACCACCTCCAGCTCCACGCACGTTGCTCATGACTGTAAAAGCCTGTAACATCCTGGTTAAAACAGTCGGCTGCATCCAAAGAAAACGTGCCGTCTGACTCTGTAGTTACAGGTTGTATTTGTTGGTGGGAAGAGGAAAAGTACATTTTTAGGTCTGCAACTGAAAGCACAATGTTTATAAGAAATCAAATAAAACCGTAAATTGAGCTTCTAGTTGAAGTTCAAGTAATGCTGCTACCCAAATACCCAATAACAGATAATTGTCCGTGTTATATTGAATATGCTAGTTGAGGTGATCAAGGCTGTTTTCTTTTACTCCTGCATGACTTTATTAGTGTGTTGATCTGTGCTTCGCAAAAATTTTTGCTTCCCTCTACTCCTCTATTAACATAGTTTGTCTTAACAAGCCTGCTTCTGCTTGGGAGATGTCTTCTATAATTTTTTTGTTTTTGTTTTCATTCACTCCCCCTCCTCCTTGTCCCTCCTCTACCCTCACCCCCTCCCACCACATGGCCTCACCCTCACCTCGACCCCTCACCCCAACAACCTTCTCCTCCTCCTCCTCCTCCTCCTCCTCCTCCTTCTCACTTCTCACCACTTCACGACCACCTGCCTCAACCCTTTTTGCTCTTTGCGTCAAGTCGCCTGAGCCCAAAGGAAGTGAGTCTCAGCCCACTCCAGTGACCAATAAGGAGACTCTGGGGTCGCACCTCACAGCTGAGCGGCTGGGGGGCTCTGTTCAGGTACTGCTGCTGCTGCTGCTGCTACTGCTGCTGCTCTGGTGGCTAATGCATGAAGCCACATGTATGAGTCTGACCCCCTCTCACACTGACTCCACACTCTGTCTGGACTCTCTCTCTGTGTGCGTCTGCATCACTGTTTGAATCCCTGTGTGTCAGTGCTTCGCCTGCTCTGTTTGCTCTCAATGCTTCATTCGCCTCGTCGGCTGCACAGGCAGCCCACAGGAAGGGTCATGCAAAGATGAAATCCAACAGCAACTGTCATGCAAACATCATCAAATAAAGATGCTTAAATCATTCGAAAAACACATAAACTAATTGGCCAAAGGCAGCGCAGTAGATTTTTGTTTTTCAGTTTCCTAATTAGTAGAAATATGGTAGCTCAATTTAAACTATAGATTAATATCTTTTTGCTATTTTCCATGTTTTCATTGGGTCAAAAGGCCAATTGTATATCATTAGAGATCAAGAGGCTTCCGTAGTAAATGTGGCGCAAATATGCCACCTAGTGTTGGCTAATAGAATTGCAGCTCTTAAAGGATAGGTTTACATTTTTCAAAAACGGTATTCACATGCCCATAAGTGCATTTGTAAATCGAAACAGGTTTGTTTTGCTGTTGTCATTCCTCCTGTCCTAATGCGCTAATGCTAGAAGAGATGGGGGCACAGGCGCAGTTTGTGTCGCTGCAGGGGGCTCACTGAACCCCCTAGAAATGCATCTATATTTTTTATAATAACACAGAACTAATAATTTATCAACCTTGTTGTGTCTTCTTATTGACAGAATAAGAAACCAACAAGATAAGAAGACAGATTTGTATTTACTTACAGCCTAATAACATCAGACACTCTCTGTCCACACACCGTTAAATATGCACTTTCTGTTACATCATGGAAACCAACCACCATCAGCTGTGTAGTCAAGATCAGACTAGTAACCACTTAAAAGACGGGTGAATAGTACCTGCTTACGTTTGTGTTTTTTAAACAGGAAACACAGGTTTTATACTGCGATATTTACTGAAAATGACATATAATACAGCCAACAGTAGCCTAGGTAAACTTTTAGGCGATCTCCCTCCAGCCAGCTGTCACCTTATTTAGGTGTTTGTAGTAAAATGAGCAGGTATCGTATAGATAACTCCTAATTTCAACTTCACGAGTCAGCCGTTCCTCGTCCGTTGTGGCGCTTTCCAAGCGAGCGACATGAATAAATAGAAACAGGGCGTCAAAACGGCCCGCTGCGCAGGGTGTATGTAAGCTACACACATCCCAATACATTAGACCACTCTGCGTTGTACACATTACATTCCCTCCAGATTTTTTTTTGTGAACCCTCAACCTTAACGTTCAAACTGCGCCTATGGATGGGGGACAAGATTTCCATTCCTCAGTCTGCGAAAAAATGTATTCCAAAGTTTGTCTGAAGCTAATGTAACGCTTCAGCAGTCTGAGTTTGTTAGATGAAGTTGGTCTTGTTAGTATGAAATTCCTTCTTTATGTTTCCATAGAAACATTTTCTGTGCTGAGCTGCAGTGGAGGGATAGCAACACAAAGAGGGAATTTTGTAATAAAAATACTGTAACTAAAGTTGTAACTAACTCAAACTGCTGAAACCTCATTTTAGCTTTAGTTGAACTTTGGAACGCATATTTACACAGATCGAGGACTCTGGATTTTGTCCCCATCTCTTAGATTACATTAGAATATAAAATATATCAATTTCCATGTGGGCACCTGACTTTCCTTATAAGACAAACATGAATGAATGTGAACCTATCCTTTTATATTTCTGCGAAGTTGCTTTAGTCGGGGGCGTTCCCGATTACATGCTGAACTGCTCTCTTTATCTGAGAGGGCAGATAAATAGAGATAATCAAGGTTGCATTTTTTTATGTGAATGTTCATCTCCACCCTGTAGTCTGCGGCTCAAAGTCAAAGTGTTGTATGTGTGTGTGAGCAGTCTGGTGTCCTTTTGTACTTGTGCAGGTGATGAGCTCAACGAATGGCGAGCTGAACACTGATGATCCCACAGCCGGACACTCCAACGCTCCCATCACCGCTCCCACCGAGGTTGAAGTGGCTGACGAAACCAAGTAAGAAACACCTGTCCAGATGCTTAGAAGACAGTGCTGCTAGCAGTAGGGTTGGGGTTTAATAGCATTTTAATCAGTCTAAATCTAGTCTTAAATTAGAAGTCAAGTCATTTTTTTTATAGCCCAATATCACAGATTCAAGGGGCAAATAAAAGCAAATCCTTTTCCACTCCTTACTGAATCTATTTAGGTCTAGCTATTGTTATTTGCAAGTACAATTTGGGTGATTTCAAACAGTGAAAGTGAAACGTGTGACCTTAATCAGTACATTTACATACATTCAAGAAACCAGGTTACGCAGGTAATCCGAGAACACCTTTACATGCATTGGTTACTGTAAATGTGTGTGCACATGCAGCACAAGAGAAAACAGATTACCTCCTCTACCCTGACCTTACGTTGGAAGCATTACTCACCTATTTAAACTCTAGTAGTGATAGAAGACGTTGCTACCTTGCTTACTGATCTAAATTTTACAAACAGTGGTTCAGCAATGGAAACCAACCTATTTAGACTGTGTGAGGCGACTTTGTGTTGGTTTCCGTTTTAGTCTGACTTTGGATAGAATTATTTTAAATACGAGAACGCATCTCTATTATCTCTGCTGTGTAGTCTTTGTTAGTACATGCATACTTTTAATAAGCAGATTAGAAACCTGGTTACCTGTATCCATGGCCAAGAATCCGCTTTCTCCAGGAGAAATCTCACTGGGGAAATTGGGTTTCGCTAATTCGCTACCTCCACTACAGAAACCAGGTTTCTTGATATTTAAAAGAACAGTGTGTAGCATTTCGGGGGATCTATTAGCAGAAATGGAATATAATATTCATAGCTATGTTTTCATTAGTGTATAATCACCTAGAACTAAGAATCGTTGTGTTTTCGTTAGCTTAGAATGAGCCCATCATATCTACATAGGGAGCGGGTCCTCTTCACGGAGTCCACCATGTTGCTCCACCATGTTTCTACAGTAGCCCAGAACGGACAAACCAAACACTGGTTCTGGAGAGAGCCTTTCACGTTTTTATGTTACCTGAAGGCCACCTTAGTTCTCCAGCACACTTGTGAAACTGCGGTAATGCGAGCCGCAGAGTGCAAAACTATGGTACCGTCAGCCACCGTCTGACTTCCTGTTGCTCCTAAAGTCGTGTTATTATGGTAAGGATGGCCTCTGAGGGAGGAGATCGGCGTTACCACGGTTTTGAACTCAGTGGCTCACGTTACTGCAGTCTTGGAAAGGGAGGAGTGAGTGGAGGGGTACTCAGTTGGTTGCAATCTGCAACCACACCACTAGATGCCGCCAAATCCTACACACTGTACCTTTAAGGAATCTGGAGAAAGCCAACTGGGTCTATGTAAACACACTAGGCTTGCTGCAGTAGTCTATGTTACCGGTGTTACACGGTGTTCGGACATACACCGATTACATCACTTGCCCACAGCCCCCACCGTTGTTTTGCTTTTTTTTATAGAAATAAAACCCATTTAGTTCGTTTTGGTGTATCGGCGACGTGTTATCAATACAAAGTCGGACGACGGACGCTATATGTCTGCTCTGTATGGAGTCTCAGCTCAGAGTAGCAGGAGTCAGATTTCACAAACTCGGGACGAGAGTTGACAGACAAGACGATGGTGGAGGATTTGGTGTCAAAGCAAAAAGCAAAATCGGCTCTTTGATAATCCTCGCAGCGAAAGCTCGACCTGAGAGGCCAGACACACAGCCACCCGACGGTAAAGATCAAAGTAAACGCGGCACACATATTGACCGTCATCTTTTCTCGTAACATGTCCGATGTAATCGGTAACATCGATGTTGTCACAAGTTTATTAACCGGTTTACCAAGCCTAACTAGCAGTGTGTTGTATTGATATACCAATATCTCATTTGTACAGATGTCTCCAAATGTATTTTTTTCTTAAAGTGAAGTGTTCCTTTGTTTCCTTGCAGGTGCTGTTGTTTCTTCAAAAGGAGAAAGAGGAAAGCCCTCCAGAGGCACAAGTGAAAGAAGAGAACGGAGAGAACTTGAAACATTGTGGTCACTGTCAAGTTTTAAATGGAAGCAACTACACAGACCCCCCCCCCCCCCGCCCCCGTCCCTTATCTCTTCCCAGCTTCCCCCTCACCTCTTTATCCCTCTCACCTTATTCCCACTGTCACTCTGTACCTCCTCCCCCTCACGCTCTCTCTCTCTCGTTCTCAGCGCTCCCCTGCTACTGGCGAGTTTAAGGAATGTTGCAGTCCTACTGACTCCACAACAGACTCTTGATTCCTTTATCGACGAAAAATAAACGTACATGCATTACAACGGGGGGCTTGAGAAAAAGTAAAAAAGCTGTAACAATGAAACTCGAATACCGTGGCGTGAATATGAAAAAAGATACTGTTTGAAACAGTTGTGTATTCTAGATTCCATACGAAGGCGTGTTGTTCCAACAGTCAGCTGTTGATCAGGGGGAACCATTCGAGTGGTTCAAGTGAAAGAAATCTGCTCCTTAGGAAATTGTTTTTTTTTTTCTTCTTCTTTTCTTCCTTTGGTGTGTGTTTTGGGATCAAGGTAAAGAGGAAAAGGTGAACTATGCTGATGTTAAATCTGAGCGATACAGGAAGCATTTCATCTATAAAACAGAATTTGGAGGACTTTTATGTTTTTTTTTTTCTTTCTTTTTTTGTAATTGAATCCTCAGTTTTTGAAATCGAAGCCCTGCATTGAAAACTTATTTTTATGTTGTAGTGTTCTGGAGTTCAATTCTTTTCCTCACTCTGGCTTTCTTTCTGTCAACGTGGACTTTGTAGCACAGTCACTGGCCTCAGGTACTGTGGAAGATTGAGAGAAACGGATATTAAGCTCTCTTATTATTATTGCACTTTTGGAAAAAAAACAAAACAATTACAGTGGAAAACTTTAGGTTTGAAATTAACAATTTAAGAAAACAACTTAATAAAGACTGATCTAGGAAGAGTCCTTCACAAAGCTTATATCTGAGTTATGGCCGAAAAATGTTGTCGATTTACATGAAGAAAAAAAGAAAAAAGATTTGTCTTTCAATTTTTATTTCTTACATCAAAAATAATTTACCAGGAAATCATAGTTTGTGCCTTTCTAAGTAAAATGTTTAAAGCTCAAGTGAGTGTCCCGCAATGACATTTTATCTAATCTGTCCCAAATACTCACTGGATTACTCTGTCTGTGTATGTATGTGTGTGTGTGTTTTTGTGTGTGTGTGTGTGTGTGTGTGTGCGCGCTTGCGAATGTGGAGGTTTTTGTAAGTGAATGTGTTTAATGACTGTGTGCACATCACTTGCTTTCACATATAAGCAGTATACATCCCTTCCCTTCATCTGCTGTGACAATCGGCACATCTGTACAGTGGTGTTTGCTCTGGAGAGAGATCAGGACTGTGTGTGTCTGTGTGTGTCTGTGTGTGTTTGTGTGTGTGTGTGTGTAAGAGGTCTAACAGACAACAACCCAAATCTGTTTGAACCATTGTTTCATTTAGTCAGGAGGTCACAGACAGACGTGTCATCACCGAGGTTTACTTGTTTATGAGGTACGTCATGTCTGCTGAAAACAAAGGAATCTTCCAAAAAGTCAAAGTATACTGTACTGAGAAAAAAAACAATTTCCCTTTTTTTGAGTTCCTTGCTGCTGCTAACAACTGTAGTTTTATGTAGAGCTGCAACTAATGATTATTTTCATTATCGGTTAATCTGCTGACTATTTTCTTAATGAATCACTTGGACTATAAAACATCAGAAAACTGTAAAAAAAAAAAATGACCGTTGTATTTGGTGCCTTCAAATGAAACTCGTGAGCTTGTGTTTACAACATGGGAAGTCGTGTACACGATATGCTTGACGTTCAAGTGGTTAAGTCGTGAAGAACAACGCTGCTAAACAACGGAAATTTTAACGTTACTGTCGGCGTTGAGAAGCCACAGAGCAGAGGCTAACGATTTAGCGAGCTAGCAAGTGGGTAACATAATGCAGTAAATGCAAAGGCATAATGACAGAGGAGAAAGATGAGGCAGTTGGGAGTATCAACATTTTCCTAGAACCTATAATAAAATTATGAAGAAAAACAGTATACAACTAAAATGACAATATATTGACTTATTATGTACCGAAAGATGAACTTTCATGGCCTCCGCCATTTCTCACAACGTCAACAAACACTTCACAACTCGTGAACTCAGAGCTTTCAGAAACGTTCCACTTACGAGGTCGTGAATACCACAAGAGGGGGGGCGTTCATATGGGCTCTTCTGGTGAACACGGTAAACACGAACCCATTTGAAGGCACCAACTGTTCCAGGCCCCACACCATCAAATGTATTGTTTTATCTGACTCACATTCCAAAACACTAAAAAATTCTCACGATAATGTAAGACCAAGAAAAGTTCTCCCATTTGAAATCCCGGAACCATCAAATGTTTGGCATTTTTTTGCCTAAAAATTATGAAATTGATTAACAGAATAGTTGCTGATTAATTTTTCTTTTGATCGACTATAATCGTTGCAGCTCTGGTTTCAGGCATCTCTTCGGTCATTTCTTTCATGTGTGTTCTTTGTTTCCTGGCCAAGATGAGATGTTATTCTGGCTTGGTGCTCTGTCTGCGTTCAGGATCGTTTTAAATCTCCCCTAAAGTTTCTAGCTCATCAGAGATTACAACTTTTATGGCCTTCATTTATTTAAAGGAGTACTCCAGCGATTTTAATACTGCACTTGCATAAAGTTGGGTCTCGCAAGAAAAGTTGTCTAGATCGACGCAGCAGGAGCCAAGATATCCTGACTAGTATACATCAGACCGGCAATACCTCATCCAGAGCAGGCTCTCATGACCACGCCCCCCTCTTTGGGGGAAAACAATCCTGTATCCCTCAGAGACAGCAACAGAGTAAACAGAAGAAGTTGAAACATGTCTCCAAACTTCTACATTAGACAAACCGGAAAACCCTGATCTCTGGTTTGTTCATGGAGGGGCTTTATGGCTCCGAGCTGTAGACTAGACCAGCGTTGCGTCATCGCCGAGGCTGCGCTCCCTTTTGAGGGAAAAAAAACTCGCTGTCACTGGAGAGAAAATGATGAAAATCTGTTGTGTAGTGGGTTAACAGAGGCTGTCGCACTGAGATTTAAGGCACATATGATACGTGAATATTCGCTGTCAGTGTGGAAAATGGCTAAATGATGCTGGTGACAGTGACTGGCATGGCTATCTAACGTTAACTTGAGTGGGAGGTCGCTGCAGTAATACAGTTATACATTAACGTTGGCTATGAACACGGTTATTTACAGACAACACGTAGCCCAACGTGATTCAATAAAATATGTAGAGATGTCTGGGTGAGCAATGTCAGGCTAATGCGTTGGACGGTGGAAGACTGAAAGGACATGACGGCGATCAACCTTAATTTATTAACGTATTGCGAACGCTCAGGTTCAGGCAAGATCGCAAAATAATTATTAGACGTGTATAAAACATAACATACGTCAAATCGTATTAAAGTTTATGGGATCTTCGGTTTTTCTTTCCCCCAGAAGGGGACGCGGCCTTGACTTTTTGCGAAGTACCCGTATGTGCCGGTCTGATGTATGGGTCAAATTCCAAAACCACTGGATCCTACATTTCCCATAATGCAACTGGTTAGTGTCTTTTCATTAGATATTTCCTGCCCCCTCCTTTAAACCCAGGAGGAAACCACAGGCCCAGTTTGTAACGTAGGCCTTCTGTTAAAAATTGTGTCTAGCCCAGAAGGAGACAACCCTGATGATGTCATAATGATGTCATCAGGGGTTTTTTTTTTTTCAGACTTTGGCTTCCCCCAGAGCTGAATAACTGAACTTCATGTGGAGTGTCCCTTTAAAAACACCTCTTGAGCCTCATTATTATGATGTATTAAAGGTGCTATTGATAACATTCAGCCACTAGATGTCACATTCTCCTTCCCCCCGTTTCATTGCATTCACTTCACAACAAGTCGTTGCCAGGCATTTACCGTCAATCTCAGCAATTTATCCGTTTTTTTCCAGACTAACTGACGACCCAGAGACAACACGTGATACCAACGTCGTTTTACTATTGGCTCACAAGCCTTGTTAGAAGAAGATAAACAAAACACTAATTTTGGAACCGCCAAAAATTTTTAAATGATTAATTCACAATCGCAGTATTTTTTTTTTGG